>CM056512.1:18155403-19546001 GCA_029783415.1 Anisodus acutangulus
ATTGGAAAACTTACCAAATATAAAAAAGATGCACTCTTTTTTTGACAGACCAAAAAGGAAAGTAAAACACTTAAGTTGAGACGGAGGGAGTAAGTGATTTTGAGTAGGAAAAAAAAATTTACCATAAATCATAGGCTTGAAGAGCTCTTTGGCTAGGGATCGAATAGCTTCTCTTTCGAAGCACTTTTTGAAAAAATTTCCAAGCATAAGTTGATGCTTTAATATTAACAACATTATTTTTTAAATTCATCAGTCAAACACAAACGGTTTCAAAATACTTTCAGCAAAAAACATTTTTTTTAAAATTAGTAAATGATGCAAATTTGGTCAAACATTCAAAATAGAAGTAAAATAAGAAGATTTTGCCAAGTGATTCACATTATTGGAAGACATCTTCTTGTGTCACTGGAAATATTTACACAAACAGAAACTTCTCTTTCAAAAAAAAAATCAAGATGCATTTTTTGAATTTAAGTTTTATGCGGGAGTTAAAATATTTACACAATCAAGCAGATGCCTAACACTTCCAAGTTCCAGCCAACTTGCGAAAATATGAAAATTTAGTTGTCGCCGTTACACACTATATATATACACATATATAAATATTGTAAAACTATTACTACTTCTCATCTTCTATATACTCAATTAAAATTCTTGTTAAGTTAATTGTTTCTCAAAAGTTATCTATAGCTCGATGTTTAATATTCCATCCTAATTTGTTAAAGTAGGTTAACAAAGGGTATTCATAGATAACAAGAGTATCCTCAATGTACCTTTGTTATATGGGCCTAACAAATTAAACATGTAGTCTCATTGTGATACATAATCTGGCATTTGGAGGGAGATCCACAGGGTTTTGGAATGTTAAAGGGAGAAGAAGCCCAAAGGTTTTTGTCCAGTATTTACTAGGCAAACTGACATAGATAACCGTCCACTTAAAAAATAGTCGGCAGCTGTATACACTATACACAATATATGTATATAATATGTATATTGGTTAGAGAATAAACATTTGTGATTGACCGACCAAATATGTGAATTTCCCTATGAACTATAGATCTTATTTTTGTCAGTTGGCTAAAAATAATTTCATCCGTCTAGTCATAATAGTTTGTAATCATTGTCGGTGCGTATTCAATTCATAGCAAGTATTTTATCAGTATACATACTGATTATACATTAATTATACATTGTAGGCCAGCTAAACTTCGTAAGAAATAAAGACGGGTTACTTTTGATTGAGGCTTTGTTGGGGTAGTATGTTAATGTAAAAATCCTTATTAATAACTAAGAAATCCATGAAAAAGGGCATATATACGAGATATGCTAAAATAAATACTACTGTGCATTTGTTGGGCTAGTATATAGTTTAATGTAGCTCATAGGCTCACAAAAGATTTAATGTTGAAGATTAGACTGTCCACTGCTCGAGTATTCCAGTGTGAAGTCTTGAATATCATATTGGTAAAATCTGCAAAATAGTCTAGTAGGTTAGAATTTGCAGTCATTTCTTAGTAAGCTCATTAAAAAATGTAAAAATACTTGATAACGTTCGAGTCCACTCCTCATAGAAAAAGTGTACACAATTGTCGCAATATAATTTATCCAATTATGAGTCAGGCTTGAATTCCACCCACAAGGAACAATATAAAGGTGATTAAGAAAGTAAATGATTAAGCCAAATACTTTTTCAATATTTGATTTTTTATTTAAAAACTATCAAAGATAAAACTAACTAGAAAGCGGGTAAAGGGATCAACGGCCACAAGCATGGATACAAGAAAAATTACTCTCTAGTAACGATCCAATGTATTTCACGATTTTATAAATAAGAGTGAGTTTATGTCATAGATGATGATTTCTAAGATCTCATTGAAAGTCTTTCAACCAAATCAATGAATTTCACTCAGCTTTTCCAAACCTTAAAGTATGATATAAAGCACAATCAATTGAATCTCAAGTTAACTTTTTATATTCCTAGCTCAAGTTATTAGATGGGGGTTAAAGCCCTAAATCCTTGTTTATTAATCTTTTACAACCTCAATTTTCCTCTTCCGAGCTCAAATCGAAGTAAATATGGCGAGTCCTAGGGTTAGCTAATCCCTTAAGAAGCATTAGATAGCAAGATTAATTAAAGAAACAAAGACTCACTTCATTAGAAATAAAAAAACATTCAATACATAAGCATAACAAGAGTTTCAATCCTATTTAACAATGTATATTTCCATAAACAAGTTTCAAGTAAATGAATGAAATACTACCTACTTAAATATTCAATACAAAGCAAGGAATTGAAGAAAAGGTTAAGAAATTTCTCATTAAAGTACTCCAATCTTCTCCTCCAATGGTGTGGTTGATGAACCCTAGCTCTCCAAGACTTGTATTTTGCCAAAGATGATAGATATTTCCCTCAAGTCTCGCTCTTATAGCTCCCCAATATTCCCACATCAAAATATGACTAAAACAGCTCCATTTTCAGCTCTGACCGTTTTTGCATTTTTAACTATTTTTTTCATTTTCTTCAATTTGGCTCCTTTTTGTCTCGTTTTCACTTGATTTCTTCCAGATCACTTCTAAACTACGCAAGCCTGTAAAATGGAAGTAAATGACATTAAATACACTATTTTATCAAATATAACAAAAAATCCAAGGTTCAAGAAGAGATAAATTGGTAAAATACCGTGGGGATCTAGTATCTCAGTTGGTTGGTTATCTGAACTTTCACATTGTTGATGAAGGTTCGAAACCCCACATTGTAATCGTCTCCCCATTTCCCTTCGCCTACCCTATGTAGTAAAAAAATTAAAAGAAAAGAAAAAAAAAGTTGGTAAAATACCAACTTATCAATACTCCCACAAATTTTCTATATACCATCTTTAAAATGATTAAAAGTGTATTTTTATGTCGTGAGGGTGGATTCATATATCATATTTCAACTTTTTTGGATCTGACCCATAGATATAATAGTCGTTGTTGTTGTAATGAATCTTTTTATACTGCAATAGTCTCGAGAGGCAGGTAAAATACTAATGAGCTACTAGCCTACTACTCAATTCTTTTTTTGGTATCCAGCTTCCCGGCTTACGTCAGACTATTCCTGAAGATAGTAGTTCCGGTCCCTCAGCACTACTACCAGTAAATCGAGGGATGTGCCTGAATGACCAGGATTTGAGAACAGACCAACTGATATCACATACAAGGTCCTACCCCAGAAGAGAGCAAATTGCTCCCACCAGGGTTCGAACCTACGCTGCATGCCTCCAGTTGGATTTTTAAGTTCCCCTCATTTGCCATCCAGCTATGCCCCGGGGACGCCTACTACTCAATTCTTATAAATATTGTGTATGTGAGATTTTCCTCTTCTTTTTTTTTTGTAAAGTCATCTCGTATAGAAAATTTACTGGCTCGATTAATTCAGATTTACGTCACATGGGTCCCATTTAGATAAAAAACTGTTTCCTATTAGGAATTCTTCATTCTCAAGGCCGACTCTAATCCTAGATCTCTGATTATGTGTGTTTTTATTATTTCTTCTTATCATGGTGTTTTTGGATACATCTAATTTATTATTTTCAAATGAATCAAAATCTGGCTCAAGTTATACCTAGAGATGGCAGTGGATCCTGGACCCGATCCGGATCCGGTGAATTCAGATCCGTTTTATAGG
Organism: Anisodus acutangulus; assembly: GCA_029783415.1. Lineage (NCBI taxonomy): Eukaryota > Viridiplantae > Streptophyta > Magnoliopsida > Solanales > Solanaceae > Anisodus > Anisodus acutangulus. Next base: position 18,159,071 of record CM056512.1, read on the forward strand.
ATATGGATCTTCAAAATTTGGACACGACGGATCCGGATCGAATCCGGATCCGTTTCTGACGGATCGGATCTGGATATGGATCTTGTATTTGAGATCCGTATCCGGTTCAAATCCGACCCGTGGATCCGTTTTTATTAAATATATTCATAACCTAGAATGTAATTTTATAAGTATTTTCTTAAAATTGCTAAGCACATCCTTGCAAGTTTAATTCTCAAAACAAGTTTAATTTATCCCCGCGTTAACTCAAAAACCAAAAAATAAAGAGGTAACTTCGATAATAAAATCAATGTTATATTAGTGAATGACTAACATCTCCATAGACAAGTAGTTAAAATTATATTCATTTCATTTGTGAAGATTCCAAGCACATGCAAGTTCTGCATTGTGGAAATACTAGTCATCATTTACCACAACTATTGTCATTGTCCAACATTTTTAATTAATAGTTCACAATCAAAACGAGACAACGAAAAAAATATCTCATATGAGCATTTCAAAATTGAAACACAGTAAACTGTTAGTTAAATAAAAATCGTTTGTCAGTTCAAAAAAAATCTTAGCAAGGTTACATTCTTAGCAAAGCAAATTTTTTTACATGTGGATCCAGATCCGATCCGTGGACCCGGCGGATCCAATGGATCCGAATTTGGATCTGATTTTTATGGATCCGATGAATCTGGATTCGGATCTGGATTCAGGTATGAAAAACAGATCTGGATCTGGATCTAATAGGATCCGATCCAGATCCGATCCGTTGTCATCCCTAGTTATACCTTGATTTGAATTTGTAAAATTTAATTTGTCGACACACGAACAATATCAGTTTAGAATTTCAGCATTCTTTAAATGAATTTTTTTACACATTAGCATATATATTGGAAGCATCCATATCGAAATGTATCGGACTTTACTTTTCCTGTATAACTTTTATCTAGATCTTGGACTAGAATTTTGAGTTTAATAACTTGTCACCACTCAAGATAGATTTGAGGTCCAAAGTCCAGGCAATTTTGTTGAATCAACAGTTATAACTTGTTATTTAGATTTTCATCAATAAATTGATTCTTATTGTTTAAATGTAAATAGTATACTATTTAAAGTTTCAAACTTGTCACAACCCGATTTTTAATTGAGCTGTGACCGATACTCGAGTTTTTAACTTAACCGAGCGAACCTTTTTGCCTTTATATTCTGTTCTAGTTCTATTGTGCAATATATCTCAACATTACTTAAGACAATATAAAGAAATTCATTTTCAAAGATTCGACTAAAATAACCTTTGAATCTAAACAATATTTTTCTTTCTTTGAAATAGAATATTTCCCGAATATTCTTTTATTAATTGTATTAATTGTATATCTCATATTTTAGGTTGAATTATAATCCTTTTGTAATTAGGTTGATTAGTTATCTAGTTTATAGCAAGATAAATATTTTTGTAATACTATATATATTGTAAAGCATTCATCAATAAAATCAAGGAACATATTCGTTTATGGTATCAGTAGCTTAACCCTAAATCTCCTACCCTAGCCGCCGACTTCTTCTCTCGGCCGCCCCTTTCCCCACGACGGAACCCTAATTTTTTCGAGCATTCTCTCTCCATTTTCCTCCTAAATTTCATCTTCCATGGCTGACAAAACCAAATTTCATCCTGCACTTGCAGTCAATAATATCAAAAACTTCATCCATGTCACCCTTGAGATGGAAAATGGTCACTACTCCTCGTGGGAAGAGCTTTTTAAGATCAATTATCGTGTTTATGAAGTTATCAACCACATCATCTCTCCTACACCGAAGTCCACAGACCTCCTCTCGGCTTCGACTTTTGATGATGCACTCTGGTCTCGTTTGGACGCAGCCGTCCTCCAGTGGATATACGGCACGATCTCTAATGATCTGTTGCACACCATCATTGAGACCGATGCCACTGCTCGCCAAATGTGGGAACGTTTGGAAAGTATTTTCTACAAAAACAAAACTCAACGAGCGTTATACATTGAAAATCAATTCAAGAACGTTCATCAGGGTAATTTCCAAAACGTGTCTGCATATTGTCAAGAACTCAAGATGCTTGCTGACCAACTCTCCAACGTTGGCGCACCTGTCACTAATCAGCGACCGGTTATGCAACTTATTGCAGGCTTGAACGAATCCTATGACAGTGTTTCCACCATCCTTCAGCAATGCACGCCGTTACCACCGTTTTATGAGGCCTGTTCGAAGCTAATTCTTGAGGAAACCCAGAAAATCTTCCATTGCCACCTCTCGGCAAACTGAGGTTCGGCCAACCAATACCGCCAGCCCTGCCCTTCCTCCTCTACCCGGCAGTTCCGCGGTAAACCCCTCTCCCGTCCCGCGTCTCGAGACACACTCTCGGACCATGGAAACCCGTGTCATGCACAGAATTTCTAAACCTAAATGGTTGATTAACCTATCTGTTTCAGTTCTCTCTTCCTTTGTCCCTCAAAATTCGAAGAATTCCTTGTCCGACACAAATTAGAAAGTCGCACTGATTGACGAATATAATGCTCTTATTGATAATAAGATGTGGGACCTAGTACCCCGTCCGCCTGATGCTAACATTATTCTTTCTATGTGGATTTTTAGATATAAAAAGAAATCTGATGGTTCTTTTGAGAGGCACAAGACTTGTCTTGTAAGTGATGACATGTCTCAATAGGTGGGAGTAGACTATGATGAAACGTTCAGCCATGTCATAAAGCCCGCAACAATCTGGACCGTCCTCAGCATTGCCCTATCCAAGTCTTGGCCCATTCATCAGCTTGATATCAAGAATTTCTTCTTACATGTGGATCTTGATGAAACGGTATATACGTATCAACCTATGGGTTTCAAGGATCCTATTCATCAGGATTATGTGTGTCTGTTGCAGAAATCGCTCAATGGACTGAAATAGGCTCCTCGAGCATAGTACCAGCGGTTCGCCGATTATGTCTCCTCTATTAGTTTTTCACACAGTAGATCCGATCATTCCCTATTCATCTATCACAAGGGTATATACATGGCTTACCTCTTATTATATGTTGATGACATCTATCACAAGGGTCCACGTCTGGCTATTGCATTTTCCTCAGAGATAACATATTGTCCTGGTTTTCCAAAAGGCAACCTACACTATCCCGATCCAATGCAGAAGCAGAATACAGAGGTGTTGCCAACGTCGTCTCTGAGTCTTGTTGGATCTGTAACCTTCTACTTGAGTTTCACTGCCCAATTCAAAAGGCAACACTGGCCTACTGTGATAATATTAGTGCGATATATCTTTCCGGCAATCCCGTCCAACATCAGCGCACTAAATACATTTAGATGGACATTCATTTCATTCACAAAAAAGTGGCTCGTGGTCAAGTTCGTATCCTTCGTGTTCCTTCCAGATATCAGATTGTCAACATCTTCACCAAAGGACTTCCACGCATACTATTTGATGATTTTTGAGCTAGTCTCAGTGTTCGTGAACCTTCTGCTTCGATTGCGGGGGTGTAATAGAATACTTCTCAAATATTCTTTTATTAATTGTGTATCTCCTATTTTAGGTAGAATTATATCATTTTGTAATTAGGTTGATTAGTTATCTAGTTTGTAGTAAGGTAAATAATTTTGTAATACTATATATATTGTAAATCACTCATCAATAAAATCAAGGAACGTATTCCTTTACTTTGAATACGCCAAAGATAAATATAAATGCAACATGGACATTAGTGACACCATTCTAGCAGAGTTTCTTTCTCTGACAAAGTTTGTTTGCAAAGATAACATACTAGACTTTCGTACGCCATAGTTGATTCAAATAACGACATCTTCATGGAGGTGGTTCTTCGAGCGATTTGGAGATGCTTTTGGTGAAAGGACAAATATGTGCGCAAAGGCACAAGAGCATCTCATGAAATGTATTCTGGAGTGCCTAACTGTATATGCATGTGTCATTTGTGGAAATATTACAAAGGTGAAATACAAGAGGAGTCATTAGCATCTCATGAAGTTATTCTTCGTTGTGGCTATAGCATACATGGTAGAAGAGTCTAATGCCCCATAAATTTTGTAAGGTTAACATTTTAAGTGCACCAACGACAGTTAGAAATAACGTTTTTCATGCTAAAAGAAGCCCCATATCACGTGAACAAGATAATAAGTGTATTATAAGTGATTTAAGGTCTACGAAGATCCCAAAAATCAAGTCAAGTGGGAAACTACGCAACAGACTAAAGTTTCAAATGAGCTTGCACAAGATCCAACTTCAAACGAGCACAACTCTCAATATATAAAGAGATATATTGTGAGTTACCTATCAAATGAAAATCCTTGAGTCTAGTTTTCAACGCATCAAACCATTCATGATTTGGATATTTTGTCACACCCCAACCTCGGGCGGTGTGGCCGGCACTCGTCACCCTAAGTACCGAATGTACCAATCATAGTATCTGAACCACATGTAACAAGACTCGGGCCGACAAGGCCTCTAATCAACGATAACTGGATAAGATACGACAAGGTCCTACATGCAGAAGAAGTCCAACAACAAATATAAACATAACCTGAGGCCGACAAGGCCATCATAGATGCAACAGACTATCCAAAAGAGGCCGATAAGGCCATACCAACCAACTGAACATATGACACTAGTCTACAAACCTCTAAACATGATACAAGGTAGCAACTGGTCAGGAAAGGGCCCTGCCATACCCAAACCAACACCTACCAACAAACTAAACAGCTCCGGAAGAAAGGAGTTATTGACCACAACTGCTAAATCAAACCACCTACTGCGGGGGATCGTCTATTTGTACATGTGGGCATGAAACACAGTTCCATAGCAAGGGACGTCATTATAAAAGAATATACTAAATATGTAAAGAAGGTAAACATAAGTGAAGATAATAACATGAGCAAATCGGAGTAACGAAACAACCTAAACCTTGGAGGCCACGATGGGCATATCCAATGTATAACATCACTGAAAACCAATTATATATATATATAGTCACACTTTAGGATAATCTCAATATTATATCGTACATGACCCTAATATGGGACTCGGTGTTATCGTACCCGGCCCTAATATAGGACTGGGTGTTATTTTACCCTGCCCTAATATGGGATTCGGTATTATCGTACCTAGCTGCAGTGGTGTGCACATATAAGTGGCATACCCTGCTGACTATAGCGTGGCTCGATATCACAAAATAGATGCATATATGTATATATGATGCATGAATGACCGTATAAACCTAATAGGAATAGGAGGGGATGACACAAGGTCGTTAACCCTCCGTCAATCATTATGGAACTCATTTATAGTCAATGTTATAATTTATCACAAACTCAAGGTCAATAATATAACAACGACTCTCAAGAGATATGAGACACACTCCCTACAAGGGACAACCAATGAAAGCTCAATGTTATCTAACTACAAGGCACAATCTCGTTGTAAACACTTCTCTTATATATCTTTAAAGAGTACCATTTTAGGTACAGAATCATGCTATAGAAAGAAGGGATAGTCATTCCTTGGATGTCGACCTTTCAGTAACCACAATGAACCACCCGTCCATCATACGTTAATCTTGGTTTGCCTCTTCCAAACTTTCTATCACTTTACTTTACTATGAAGTAACCTTCGATCCGCTTCCAATACAAAATGTTGTCCATGAAATAAATTGTGTAGTTGCAATTAAGAAGTAAAGCACGTTGTTGCTCCTAGAAAGATTGAATTGTGTTGTTTCACTTGCAAAGTTAATTACGTTGTGCAATGTTTCTTTTATATATATATATATATATATATATATATGAAGTAACCTTCGATCCGCTTCTAATAGAAAATGTTGTCCATGAAATAAATTGTCTAGTTGCAATTAAGAAGTAAAGCACGTTGTTGCTCCTAGAAAGATTGAACCGTGTTGCTTCACTTGCAAAGTTAATTACGTCATTGCAATGTTTCATACATACATATATATATATATATATATATATAAAAGTTGTCCCCTTTTAATAACTACCCTCTATAAATATGTCATTTCATATATAGAAAGGCTTAGTCACTTGTTATACTCTCCTTAGGACACATGGAAGAGGTGTCCTCATTAATTAACATGTCATCTCATAATCAATCACTTGGTACTATCCACTAATCAAATAAATAATTACTTTATCTCCGCTATAATTTCTCATTTGATCAATTGCACGCATAACTAATTTTATCTCAATTTACTTAAATATTGAGCACTTCTAACACACTTCATATAATCATTATCATGATCATGTGATATAACACTAATCTGTAGTTTCTTTTGTCAAACACGAAATATTATTTTCAATCCTCGTCATCACACTTTTAAGTTGTAAATCATTCCGGGACTTTATCCTTTTATACTCCGAGCTTTGGGTCTGTATACTTGAATATGACCAAAATATACTTGAATATGACCAAAATACTCTGTGGTCATGAGTTTACTTATATATGTTGAATGGTTCAAAACCATAGCCCGAGTGTACGAGTTATTACATCGACAAACATATTCTCTATGATTTGTTGACCTCTAATCCTTACGATACTTCTTTAATACTTATTTTAAACCATCATTATCCATATAAGGAATCTAAACCTCTTCGAGTTTACGTTACTTTACCCACAATGCATACTAGCGCAAAAATACAGAGTGTAACATCCTCTCCTCCTTAGTAACATTCGTCCTCGAATGTAGGGCACACGACAAAAGTTCTTTATCAAGATCCTTATGGAAATTTTAGCAGAGTTTCCTCTGTAGTCGGTTTATCCTACATGTGCAAGCAGCAAAATCCAACCAATATGTCGCACAGGGCAATGCAATCACTCCTTACATTTACATACATATACGATAGTGAAACGACTATGGCCATTATACATCCGGGAAGCACTTGTGTTATACTTTACCTCGTAGATTAGATCTTGCTATTTTTTCATCTTGTAATGCTTCATCTTGGATGCCATCTAGTTCATACAATCATAGTTAGTAACTTCATTATATCAAAAGTTAATAAGATAACACGAAAGGGCGTTTGTCATTGAGAACCTCCAATCGGAAATAGATAAAGATATTTAGACTTCATTTCCTCTTCGACCTCCCATGTCATTTCTTTTTTATTCTTGCTTCTCCATAATACTTTTACAGAAACCACATCTTTCATCCTCAGACACGTCAATCTCATATACTTTCCTTTCTAAAATGAGAATAGACTAAGCCGTCTTTTATCTTATGAGCTCATTCCATTTCTGTCTTCTAACGATCACTACCTCCTGCTTGGTACAAACGAAAGTACCTTGGACCTTACTTGTTTTTTGACTTCTTATATCATCTCCTTGGTGTTCTTATTCCTTCGCGATATTTATACCGGTGTTACATTCTAAACCTTAGGTTTGCGAATATGTTGATCCCGATACAGTAACTGACTTTTTGGGCAGTTTCAATCGCAACAGCTTGGAAAGGATCTTTGATATATTCTTGTAATAACAATATGTAGAGTACCGAATAACCGAATTCTGACCCTAAAGGAGTTTTTAATTCATGAAATAATTACCCCAACTTTCGAACGACTTAATATGGCTCGGAGTATCGTGGACTTTTGCCTTTTTCAATTTCTGTGATCATCATACCGGAACCTTCCAGATATCCACCTCAAACTCCAACCTCTGGACTTAAGCCCCTGATCATGATTTCTGCAGGCTCCGGGCTACTTGCATTTGACTGTTGATCAAGTTCGCTCTCTTTACTGCTTGAATAACTAAGCTAGACCCATACTACCATATTTTCCCGATTATCTAACCATCCAACTGAAAGCCTACATTTTGCACCCATATCCACACTCATAAGGCACAGTTTTAGTGCGGGGCCCTGGTTATTGTTGTAACCCACTCAATAAATGATGGGCATCATTCTCGGTACTTCAAAACCTAAATCTTTCTAAAATGACTTCTAGGAGGTAGCCACGAAATAAGGCCCTCCGTCTAATATGATAAAGTCAACTCACCACGAAGTCAAGCAATCTCATTGTGGTATTATTTGACATAATCCCCGGATGTATAAGTTGTCACAACCAGCAAGAAATGGGCTGATGTTGTGCGCCGATCCAGAAATTTTTCATATAAAATCAACTTGTGATATCACAAGGTAACCCAGTAGAGAAGCCCATTTTAACTATGTCCCACTGTCACATTAGGATTTTCCATGTTCCTACATCAATTTTTCGATCTCTAGTGTCCCATCTCCACTTGCTGACTACTCTAACTCTGAGCTAGAAGTTTTACCGTCACCCTATCCAATTTTTACCTATGACCCTTTTCATTATTACGCCTTAACTCTTCTTTTTCGTGGGATCCTTACTCCACTTATAAAGCTTACTTTGACTACTATCTATCTTTCCATCATCATTATGCCTTTTATCTGCCCCCAAAGCTTTCATGAGGTGTTTCTTTAATGTCAATTCTTCTTATTCTAATCATCCTTACTTGTTACCGGTGTCATACCTCTGTGTTTGGTTTATACCTCTGGCTGACATAATCCTCGGTATGCTTTCCGTACTCCGCCTTTGTCCTTCCTTTAATGTTACCTATTATACTATTTTCTACTGACACGTGCTAATTCTTATGACTCGGCTCTAACGCACGATATAAGATAAGAAGAAAGTAACCATCATAAATGTCATGTAGCCTCCTGCTTATAAATGTGGTGCACAACACATCCATAAAAAGACTTTGCTAGACGCGGCTTGTAAACTCCCTAGGACATAACTATTTTGATACCAAGTTTATCACACCCCAACCTCGGGGGATGGCCGACACTCAGCACCCTAAGGCCCGAGCATACCAACCATAGTATCTGAACCGCACGTAACAAGACTCGGACCAACAAGGCCTCTAATCAACGGTAATTTGATAAGATACGACAAGGTCCTACATGCATAAGAAGCCCAACAACAAATATAAACATAACCTGAGGCCGACAAGGCCGTCATAGATATAACAGACTATCCTAAAGAGGTCGACAAGGCCATACCAACCAACTGAACATATGACACTAGTCTATAAGCCTCTAAATATGATACAAGGTAGCAACTGGTCAAGACAGGGCCCTGCCATACCCATGATATTATATATATATATATATATATATATATATATATATATAGCAAAACCAACACCAACCAACAAACTAAACAGCTCCGAAAGAAAGAGGTGTATCGACCACAGCTGCTAAATCAAACCACCTACTGCGAGGGATCGTCAAATCATTATAAAAGGATATATCACTCTGATAAAAACTTGCTCATATCGAGTTTTTATATTAATTATACTAATTTATCATGAACCCGTAAGAAATTAAGGTTAAAATACATATGTAATAATTATTTATAATTTTATTACAATAATATTTGTAAAGATCTGTCACGTTTGGGAAGTAATTACCATATCTCTTCTGGATCGAAGAACTATGGAGCCTTTGAAAAGGGAAGTTCATGGTATTTGATTAAAGGAAGACATATTTTAAGATCATTATCATCATGTATGTGAGAGGAAGAAAGATTTACTAATGGTTTTCATCGACCTCGAGAAGGCATAAGACAAAGTCCCTAGGGAGGTTCTATGAAGATGTTTGGAGGTTAGATGTGTACTTGTGGCGTATACTAGGGCGATCAAGGATATGTATGATGGAGCCAAGACTAGGGTATGAACAGTAGAAGGAGACTCGGAGTACTTTCCAGTGATGATGGGGTTGCACCAGGGTTCAGCTCTTAGCCCATTTCTATTTATCTTAGTGATGGACGGACTGACGCGACAAATCCAATGGGATGTACCATGGTGTGTGTTATTCGCAGATGACATAGTCATGATTGATGAGACTCGCAGTGGAGTTAACGCCAGGCTGGAGGTTTGGAGACAGACTCTGGAGTTTAAAGGGTTTAGGTTGAGTAGGACCAAGACATAATATTTGGAGTGCAAGTTCAGCAACGGGAGCGTCCCTGAGACAGGCGTGGAGGTGAGGATTGGTACTCAGGTCATTCCAAAAAAGGAAGCTTCAAGTACCTAGGGGCTATTATCCAAGGGAATGGATAGATTGATGACGATGTCACACATTATATTGGGGCCAGGTGGATGAAATAGAGGCTCGCATCTGGGGTCTTGTGCGACAAAAAGGTGCCACCAAAACTTAAAGGCAAGTTTTATAGAGTGGTGGTTAGACCGACTATGTTGTATGGGGCGGAGTGTTGGTCAGTCAAGACTTCGTACATACAAAAGATGAAAGTTGCGGAGATGAGGATGTTGAGATGGATGTGTGGGCATACAAGGAGAGATAGGATTAGAAATGATGATATCGGGGGTAAAGTGGGAGTGGCCTCGGTGGAGGATAAGATGCGAGAAGCAAGGTTGAGATGGTTCGGGCATGTGCAGATGAGAGACACGGATGCCCCAGTACGGAGGTATGAGAGGTTGGCTATGGACGAGTTCAGGAGAGGTAGAGGTAGGCAGAAGAAGTATTGGGGAGAGGTGATTGTCGCGCCCGTTTTTCGACCTTGCTCGGGTCAAAGCGGAGCGCGGACGTGTCCGGTGATTCCTGGGTAAAAAGGGTTGAGGAGTCGCCACCTAATTATTTTTACGGTGAATTAGGACACCTAAATATTAAACTAAGTGCTGCAATGTAAACTCCAATTTTAAGGTCTGCGAAACTAGCGAGATTCTAGGTAAGGATTCTTTATTATCCTAAAGGGAAGGGGTTAGGCATCCTTTAAGATCCGCTAACTTGCGGTTATCCGGTCAAACTCAGGTTAATTATTACTAGAAAAAATGCATGTTTGAAGCATGAAGTTAAAAGACGTCTGCAAATAATTAATAAAAAAAGATGCATTTTAAAAGATAGATAAATGTAGAGATTTTTTCAAAATATGCATTTATATGATATCTAAAGAGAAATACATGTAGAGTTGGAAAAAATATGCATTTGTCAATTGAGAGTAGAAGCAAAATTATTTATGACGCCTAAGAAGCGAATCTTTCAAAAATCATCGAGTTGCAAAGATAATAATAAAAAGATAAACTTATTCGGTATGATTTAATAAAGCAAATAAAAGATGACAAAAAGTTGTTATTTTTAAAAATCTTGAATACGCGTGACGAGCCTAAAATAAATAACTAACGAATGATTTCTAAGTTTGAATTTAACCGAGCCTACAAATAAACAAGCTAGCGACGGGTTTCAAATCTTAAACTAACCTATGAATTAATCCTAAGTTTGCCTATTCTAAGCATTTCAATAGTTACATAAGTGCGATAAATAATATTACAATACAAAGCGGGATAAAAGCTGAATTTAAAGAAAGAAATAAAATAAATAAACTCCGAGGAATAATTGCATTTATTTACTTTAATCCCTGCAAGCTGTCAAGAACAAACAGTTAGAAACAGTTAAATACAAATAACTTCATATCCGTATTCAAAACAGTGAATGTTTTGATCGCGGAGGGCTTAGACTTAAATTTTGAAAAGAACATTCCAATCACGTCGTGGCTGCAAACATATGACTAATGTAGTTTATTTTGATTGCCTCGCCTACTAAACGTGTTGGTCTCTCGGGTGAAATAGAAAAGATCACTATAATCACGTCGTGGCTGCGAATATATAACTTGTTGGTTATTTTAGTCACCTCGCCTACTAAACATGTTGATCTCGGATAAAAAGGTTTAAGTCTTCATCATTGCCCAGAAGTTATATTTCCGTCTTTGCAACTGTGGAGGCCTCAAAATCGACGGATATTTTTCATCGGCTAGTGTAGTATCGTGTTTAAATCAGTAAAATTAAAATTGAAACAGTAAACAGCGGGCAGCAAGCAGGAAAACAGAGGCAGAAAATAATTTTCGGAAAAGACGTGGTGTTTAGTTTAAAACAGTAAAAACAGTAAAAACAGTAAAAACAGATATTTCAATGCTGAAACAGTGGACTGGAACAGGAAAGCAATGTTTGAAAGGTGCGGTATTCAGTTTAAAACAGTAAAAATGATAAAAGCGATAAAGCGATGTCAAAGCGGGAGCAAAGCGAAACAGAAAAAACAACGCCCGAACAGACGGTATTTATTCAAAAGCGAGAAACAATGATATCCGTCGCAAGAAATTTAAAACAAGAAACTTAATAAAAACAATAATATATCCGCTGCACGGATGTCTAAAACGATTAAACTAAAAAAAAAGCGAAGCGAAAGCGAAAGAAAAGCGCGGCCTCGAATTCAATTTCGTCGGCCTTAATGCGATATTAATAAAACAAGAAACAAAGGCCAAAGAAACGAGCGGTGAAGCGCTTAAAATATCCGACCCGAGTTACGAAATTTCGAAATATTCAAATCGGGTCGCCTGACCAGTCGATGATTCAAACCCGAAATCGATTTCAAAGACCAATTTGGATAACCAAGAACAAGAATATGAAATGCAAGAATTACGAAAATGTTCAAATCGGTCGACCGACCCGGATCGATGATCCAAACTCGAATCGATTTCAACACCAAATTCAGATAACCAATAACAAGAATATGAAATGCAAGAATTCGAAAATGTTACCCAAACCGGTCGACCGACCGAATCGATGGTCCAAACCCGAATCGATTTTAACACCAAATTCGGATAACCAATAACAAGAAAATGAAATGCAAGAATTACGAAAATGTTACCCAAACCGTCGACCCGACCGGATCGATGTTCCGACCGAATCGATGGTCCAAACCCGAATTAGATTTTAACACCAAATTCAGATAACCAATAACAAGAAAATGAAATGCAAGAATTCTGAAAATGTTACCCAAACCGGTCGACCGACCGAATCGATCAGTCCAAACCGAATCGATTTTAACACCAAATTCAAATAACCAATAACAAGAAAATAAAATGCAAGAATTACGAAAATATTACTCAAAGCCGGTCGACCGACCGTCGATGTTTGACCGAATCAGTGGTCCAAACCCGAATCAGATTTTAACACCAAATTCAGATGACCAACATACATAAATATGAAAATGCAAGAATTCTGAAAATAATAATCAAATCGGGTCGACCCGACCCGAAATCAGTGAAGAAAATCAGGGAATCAAAAGGGGAGAACAAACCTTTTCGGACTTGATTCTTGAATAACAAAGAAGGCAAATGCTTTAAAATCAAGAACACAACAAATATTTTATGTATATATGAAATAGTCTTCGAAAAATCCTCTGAAAAAATCGGTTTTTCTCCCCCGAATCTCCTCCGAAATCGCCTCCCAAAATGAAGAACAATCATGGGGTATTTATAGGTGGATTCCCCCCCCCCCCAAGAATCGAGTTTGAAATTCGAATTAAAGGTAAAGATTTCTGAATTTTGGAAGCGGATTTTAGGGGGTATGGGCGTGGGTCGAAGTGACGGGAGTTGGTGGTGGCAGGGGGTTGGTGATGGCAGGGCGAGGTGACCGGCGATGTGGGGTCGCCGGTATGGGGTATGGGGTCGCGGCTTGAGGGTAAGCGGTTAGGGTTTTCGATTTTCTGATTTTTGGGGTTTTTGATTTGGTTTGGGGATTAAAAATGGGGGGATGGGTTATGGGCGGGGTTTGAATTTGAGGCGACGTCGAATTGGATCTGGGCCGCGGGTATTGGGTTATTAAAAGGGGAGAGGTCGAATGGGATGGGGTTGTGGGCAGCGGGTTTGGGGATTAGGAATTTATTTTGGGATTGGGCTTGTGGGAATTTAATTTGGGGATTGGGCTTGGACGAAAAATGGGTTTTAGTTTAAATTTGGGTAGAAATTGTATTGGGTTGAAAAAAAATGAAAAATGGGGAGTTGGTTAAAATAAAAAGGAGTTTAACATTAAAATATATTTTTTGTAAAAGATGTGAATTATTTAAAATAACATACCGATGTGATAATAATAAAAATATAATATTTGCGAAATGTTTAATGCTTAATAAAGGGGAAATGCGGTGCAATTTGGCGAGAATAAAATAACATAGAATTTTCGGATAACTTATGATTATTATAAAATGCAAATGATATAAAATATGCGAATAATAATAATAATACGAAGATACACACATATATGCCTATATTTTAAAATTATTTTAAAAGTGTCAAAATATTAAAAATTACGAATAAAATCATAAAAGATGGGACAAAATTGGGTGTCAACAGTGATTAGACGGGATATGGCGCAGGTGCAACTTACTGAGGACATGACCTTAGATAGGGGGTTGTGGAGGATACGGATTAGGGTAGAAGGGTAGTAGGTAGTCGAGCGTAGTTCTACTTACACTTATAAAATGATAGCGTAGTGTTATTACTGTAGGCTCGATTAGCCTATCACACTTATAGGTGCATTATTGTTTCTTAGTCCCTTGTAGTTTGATTTCTGTTGCTATGTGTTCTTTAATGTACTTTGTTTATCCTATTTAGTTGTGTTAGCTACTGCTTCATGTTGATAGAATGTGTTACCATGGCATATTCGATTTTATTATATGCATGTTTATATTGCTTTAATTTCTCGTCTGAGTCTGACCGTCTCTCTTTCTTTGCTTTGCTTGTGATTATGCTTTCTCTTGAGCCGAGGGTCTTCCGGAAACAGTCGCTCTAACTACCAAGATGGAGGTAAGGTCTTTGTACACTCTATCCTCCCCAGACCCCATGGTATGAGATTTCACTCGGTGTGTTATTGTTGTAGTATCATCAGGTATGTCTGATGAATCAATTTATATTTATGTGGCATCCATTTTTGTGTCTCCTTTCTATAGTTATTCTATTTTTTCAGATACGTCCAATTTACTCTACAAATATTCTTGACTAGAGTTGAAAGCTTATAAAAGTAAATATTATATACAGATATAAAGATTGTCAAATTTAAGGATTGAGAAGTCACTTAGAAATGTGTCTTTTTTCTATCCTTTAATAATAGAGTCCACCTCAGACAAAATTATAATTTAAGTTATTTTACTAATTTTTAAAACTTTGAAATTAACTAAAATTTTAATTATTAAATTGTTAAATCGTTATTTATTTGAACTATATATGAAGTCCTAATATTTATGAATGTAATATTAATAAAGATTTTACTTAATATAAATTATTTTCCTATTTGAAATGTATGTGTTGTTCACCTTTTTTATCCTTTAAACATAAATTTTACATTGTACAAAATTATAATTTAATTATTTGCTAATATTTAGGACTTCGACTAAAATTTTGATTATTAAAACTTTTCTTATTTAAATTATGTAGTTAATATTAAAATTTTGTTGTTGGAGAATAAGAGAATCAAACTCCTAATATAATTCAGTTCCAAATTAAAATCGTGATACTTTTCCTATCAAATTCCAAAGACAAGGCCATATGATCATTGTGTTAGGAAAGAAATAATAACTTCTTTGTTTTCATTAATGAAAGAGTATATATACAATTTACAATCTTCATAATAGGAAAATTCTATTCCTATTCTACTCCTAAAACCTTATTCTACTTGTACAATAATTATAATTATGGTAAGTGTACAATTCTAATTTAATTACAACAAATCATAACCTAAAATTGACTACTAAACTGTGATATACACGGCATGCATATACCGTGTGTCGTGTATATCACGGGATTTAACAGCCCATTATGCAACAATCTACCCGTGATATACACAGCGTATATACCGTGTATATCACGGGTATTTATCACACCCCTGCAGTCATAGAG
Source organism: Anisodus acutangulus (assembly GCA_029783415.1). NCBI lineage: Eukaryota > Viridiplantae > Streptophyta > Magnoliopsida > Solanales > Solanaceae > Anisodus > Anisodus acutangulus. The sequence continues at coordinate 18,174,812 of CM056512.1, forward strand.
GACGGTCTTCGTACGCTGAGACTGTCCCTAAAATCTTCAATTAGGACTGAGGGAAAACCCTTAGTGAAGATGTCTACAATTTGATACCTGGAAGGAACATGTAGGATGCGTACTTGTCCACGAGCTACCTTTTCGCGAACAAAATGGATATCCATCTCAATATGTTTAGTGTGTTGGAGTTGAACCAGATTCCCAGAAAGAAAAACGGCACTAATATTATCACAATATACTAAGGTAGCTTTTTGAATGGGAAAGTGAAGCTCCAAGAGAAGATTACGTAACCAACATGATTCAGAAACCACATTGGCTACCCCTCGATATTCGGCCTCGGTGCTGGAGCGTGATAAGGTATCTTGTCGTTTGGCAGACCACGAGACCAAGTTATCACCAAGAAACATGCAATAACCTGACGTGGAGCGTCTGGTGTCTGGACAGCCACCCCAATCAACATCGGTATACGAGACAAGTGTAGAGGTCGAAGATGGATATAGTTGCAAGCCATAGTCAAGTGTCCCCTGGATGTATCTGATAATGCGTTTGAGGGCATTCATGTGCTCCACCCTAGGATTATGCATAAACAAACACACTTGTTGTACGGCATACGTAATATCCGATCTCGTGAAAGTGAGATATTGTAGAGCTCCAGCAAGACTGTGATAGTGAGTGGGATCCTCGTAAGGTGAGTCAGCCGCAGCACCCAGCTTGGGTTTAGTATCAGCTGGAGTGGAAGCAGACTTGCACGAGGACATACCAGCTCGCTCAATGATCTCAGCTGCATACTTTCGTTGGGATAAGAATAACCCACCTACATGACGAGTGACAGCAATCCCCAAAAAGTAACTCAAGGACCCCAAGTCTTTCATAGCAAACTCAGAACTGAGCATTGTCATGATAGACTTTCGCAACGCATCAGAAGAGGCAGTCAAGATAATATCATCCACATATAACAGTATATAAGCCAGGAAAGTACCACAACGATATATGAACAATGAATTATCAGACCTGTTGTATGAAAACCCAATAGATGAAACATAGTCTGCAAATCTATTATACTAAGCTCGTGGGGTCTGCTTAAGTCCATACAAGAACTTCTTCAATAAACAGACATGATGAGGATATTTGGGGTCTCGAAAACCCAAGGGTTGATGCATGTAAATTGTCTCCTTAAGATCACCATGTAAGAAAGCATTCTTCACATCTAACTGATGAATGGGCCAAGCTTTCGAAAGAGCCAGACTGAGAACAGTGCGAATGGTAGCCGGTTTGACCACCGGACTAAATATCTCACCACAATCCATGCCAACCTGTTGAATCTTACAATCACCTACAAGACGAGACTTATGTCTCGCAAAAGAATCATCATAATTATCTTTATGAGTAAAAATCCACATAAATCGAATAATATTAACACCAGAAGGACGGGGTACCAACTCCCACGTCTTATTTTCAATAATCCACATACACGGTATATACGATGTGTATATCACGGGCAGATTTATCAAATTCTTAATTACGCAATAGATATGGAGCAAAAAATTAAAAGACAAGTGATGTTAGCACCTAACCCTATAAGTCGGTCACCCCAAAAAAACTATTTATAATAGAAAATTTAAATATTTTTAAATTATAAATAACATTTAGAATGTTAAAGTCAAGTATGATTTTACATTCTTATTGTCCTAGAATGTTTAATCTTTCCAGCATAAATAATGATCTTTAATTCTATTTTATACATTAAGTTGTTTAATAAATAAGAATTATCAATGAAAATTTTTTTGGTAGGGAGTGCTTCGTCCGAATGGCCTCGATTATCGCTAATTCAATTTAGTATCGGATTAGTAATAAATTATCAAAAAAATTAACTATAAAAAAATTAGCGACAGATAAGCGACGAAGTTCGCATCTGAATATAACATTCTTTTCCTATATAGTGTTTATTGTTAAATGAGGTACGCGATTTTATCACAACACCGAAACTAGTTTTCACAAAATCAGGAAATCAACATATATAGACTAAAAAAGGAAGATGGATACATAGCATTACATAATTTGTTGTTACACCAAGTTAATCAAAATCCTAGAAATATGTATTCAAACTAAACCTAACTTAAATTAAAGTACTACACTAGTTAGTGAAATAAGATTTCACAAATCTCTGAGAAAACCTCAAAAATAATCTTATGAAATGAAGGTGAATTCAATGATAGAAAACAATGTAAAAGACTTTGAAGATCTTTAAGTCCAAAGATTTGTTTTTCTACAATCATCTCCACCATTGATGTTCTGAAATCACTGTATGGATCACTTGTACTCTTCTCTATTGCAATGCTCTCTTCAATTCTTCCATCAACTACAATTGAAAAATTACTCATCTCATTAGAGTTAATTAAACTCAACTTCTTGATTTTCCGGCGACACTTGGTAGTTTTCCGGCGAGTATTACCAGTAGTAAACTCGCTGTAATAATCAAACTTCTCCACTGGGGTGGTTTTCCAACGAGCTCTTCCGCCGGATCTTGTCTGCTTTTCGGCTGTTTTCCATGCAGTATTGCTGATATTTGCTCTGTTTTGCTCTGTTTTTGAGGTGGCAAAATCAAGTCCGTTTATTGATTTGACCCATTTTGACTCGTCTAAATTTAACTCAACTCGCTCATTTCTTTTCTTTTCGCTCACTGCTGTTGAAACTGAATTCACAGATAATTCAGAAGAACCGCGACTTATTTCAGAACTCTTTTCATTGCATCTTTTCCGGGCAATCTTGCTGATTTTTCCTCTGTTATGCTCTGTTTTTGGGGTGGCAAAATCAAGCCCGTTTATTGATTTAAACCAATTTGATTCGTCTAAATTTGACCCAACTCGCTCATTTGTCTTCTTTTCGCTCAGTGCTGTTGAAATTGAATTCCCCGACAATTCAGAAGAACAACGACTCATTTCAGAACTCTTCTGATTGTTATTTTTCCGACAAGTTTCAGCTGGTTTCCGGCGAAACGACTTGGAAAAATAACCAGAAGACAAGCTGAAAAATGCATCCTCTGTTTCACCATCTCCTTCTTCACTACTGAACCAACCACTATTTGATGAAGAACTCTTCATAACAAGTGATTCTTTACTGGGTTTATGGGTTTTAGAGCCTTTTGGGAATTTCAAATTATTGTTGTTTGATTCGGATTCTTGAGTTTTGATTGAAGAAATTGTTCTTGAAGAAGCTCCAAGAACATTATTATGGAGAAATTTGGAGTTTTTGGAGATTATGAATGAGCTATCAACAACATCGGGTAAATTTCGGAACTGACAAGAAGTGAAAGAGGAAGGGAACAAACGAGAAAATTTGTGTACAATATGATTCTCCATGGTCTAATAATTCAAAACACTGTCCTGCATGCATATTTATAGTGCGTAGAAAATTATAGTAGTACAGTAGAATTTATTATACTGAATATTACATCCGTCTCAATTTACGTGAATATGTTTGATTGAGTATCGAAATTAAGAAAAGAATGAAGTGTTTAAAATAAGTCATAGAAATTTTTGTGGCAAAGATAAAAATGAGAAATTTAAAATGAAATTATTATTTGTGGCTACAAATTATTTTATTAATGCTAAAAATGAAAAGTTTGAATTTATATTATTACTCTTTGTATAAATTTATGTGACACTTTTCAATTTTCAAAATTCAAACTATGTAAATCTTGATAAACATTTTTAAATACATTTTTAAATCATATTAGCATGAAAAGAAATACAACTAATAGTAGTATTTTTTTATAGCTTTTGAATAACTAAATTTTAGTTTCAAAATATTAAGTTGATCTGATTCAATTTATCTTTAAAGTTTTAATCAATTTGACTCTTTAAAAATGAAAAGTGTCACATAAATTAATAGTGAAAGAGTAATAAATATGAAAAGATGTAATTTATTTTTTTCCTGACGAGTATCACATAAATTTAAATGGAGGAATATTAATTTATTATAGGATGAGATTGTGGGAATAAATATAATAAAGCAATAAAATTGTGTATATTTGGTGTAGTTTAAGTTTTCCTTAGAAAGTTTATTAGAAATGGAAGTCTAGAAAACATCAAGGTGGAATTTGTAGTCCACAGATATTCAAACTCTGCGAGTTGTAAATTGTTGTGAGTCACATGGGAGCAGTAGGATGAATGACAAATCACTTATACATTATGAATGATCTTTTCTCCCCTTTTTTACTTCTTTTGAATGGCCTAACTTGTATTTCAACAAAAAAGGAACAAATAAAGTGGTGAATCTAGAATACCAGTGTCAAGCGCGCTACTTAATTTTTTATATGCATTCGAATATATAAAAAATCATTTAAAAATATTTTAAATCACGATAGAGAAAAGGGTAAATATTTGCCATTAAGCTTTCGAAAAAAAATCATATTTGTCTTTCAATAAAGTATCAGATCAAATATATTTTTTTCGTTAGTAAAATTATTATATTTACCATATGGCCGAAAATTCCATGTGGATGACACATGGGATCCACGTGGAGGGTGGAACCCACCTTCGTCTTCAATAGCCACTGCCGCCACCGCCTCCACCGCTCCAGCACTAGTGGCGCTGCTTCAACGATTTGACAAAAAAAGAAGCATCATCGTCGGAAAATCACGAAGTTAAATTGATAAATTTGTATTTTCCCGTCTTGGACAGCGTTTCGTCGGAATTTTGACCTGAAAACGAACCCACGACATAAAAAAGGAGGGGGTGGGGGGATAGAAGGTGAAGGGGAAGTTAGCCGACAACTGCTAGAATGGTATTTTGTCGGAGCAGTCGCCGGAACTTTATTAATTTTGCCGGAGCAGTCGCTGGAACTTTGTTATTTTTTATCGTCTCACACCCAAAACAACAGATCTGAAGATTTTAAGTGGGGTATAATGGCGTTGTTGGAGTTTGGACGGTTTGCCTGTGTTCACCGGCATTTTTGTCGTTTTCCGGAGCTCTGGTGAGGGTGAGAACGCGAGATCGACGACAGGAGCACGGAGATGGGGAGAAGGAGCAGGGGTTGTCCATTTCGTAATTAAAATTTCACAATAAATTAGATAATGAACTGTAAAAGAGATAAAGATCTCAGTTCATGATATAAATTAAATCCTTAATGCATGATATAAATAAATCTACCATTGAAATGAAATGGGTTTGCTTCAGTTCTTTCTTGTTATAGCTCTGGTATGGAGCTTCTAATTAAAGCTATAATTTTTATTGGGTATTAAGTGACAGTAGCTTTAGTGGTGGTTTACTGGTTTATGAGTTACGGCGATAGTGACTTCAGCCATGTAGCATTGAGGAAGAAACGAAATTAGAAAAGAGATGAAAAAAACTAAAACTAAAATTTTAATATTGAAGACGAAGGTGGGGGCGGTGGATGTTGAAGATAAAGGTGGGTCCCACCTTCCACGTGTATCCCATGTATCATCCATGTGGATCTCATGTGGCATCCACATGGGCTTTCCGTCCATGGAGGACAAATATAACAGAAATGACATATTTGATCTCATACTTTAACGGAGGGCATATATGACCCTTTTTAGAAAGTTGGATGGCAAATATAACCATTTTTCCTAGTTAATAGTTAAAAATACTTTTCATTAAGGGATCGCTTGGTAGAATGGATAGGATGAGATTGGATTATTAGTCCAATGAGATTGAAATTAATTTCATGTTTGGTTGGTGGGATATCTCCTTTGATATCCCATTCAATCTCATCTACCTGAGATTAAAGGTGGGATAAGTTATCCCACATAGAGGGTGAGATAACTTCCATCCAATTTCATCTACATGAGATAATTTATCCCTCCTACCAAACGGCTCCTAAATAGTTTAATTGGGTGGAAAGGTATTGTATCTTCATCTAAAACTTGTACAGGTTTCAAATATTTTGTTTTACCTAATTATTACTTGAGTAAGTTTTTTTTTTTTAAATGTGGGTTTTTTTTTCCTTGACCATTCAAAGTTGCTGATATTTCAAACGAAAGGCCATGCCAAACTTGAGGACTTAGGATAATACTTTGGTCAAATTACTGCTATCATTGTTCAAACTTTGGTCATGTATATGATTAAATACCACCTACAATATAGTAGAACCACTTGGTCACTTGACATTTAATAGATGGAATTAGGTAAAACATTTTAAAGATTATTACAAATTAGTACGTGATGATTCTCTTCACACGTGACAATCATGAGTTCCTGGGATATAAATTACGTAGATACACGTTATTTTGTTAATCCAAACAAAATATGTAAAATACAAAATTCCACGTTCTATTTCTCTTAAGATGGAGTTTAACAAACTTTTGAATCTCATATATCATTTAAGTTCACATTGGTAATTGAAAAAAACATCATCATAATAATAATAATAATAATAATAATAATAATAATAAATAAAAACACTATATTCTTGTCACAAGATGCGTGATAAGTCACACTATTTTGAATTTTGATGATTGTCAAACATCTTCGAGGAACCAGATAGGGACCAGATGTGATCGGTTCCCTAGCGGTCGACTCTATAGCTGTAAAAGTTGTTGCACTGTACGGGCTGGCAACAATGCAGCAACACAGCTACAAATTCGCTAGGCCAACTGATGTAATGTCTTCCTCACATGCTCTCATATATAAACAACATGTTATAAGTGTAAACTTACCACTTGAAAACCTAAAAATATATTTTTCTCTCAAGTGACATCCGTCGCTGCTCTCAAGATTCTCTCAAGAACAAAGCGACAATAAACCCAAGGATCATATCCCAAGCACTGAAGATGTCTTAAGTCCTTAGTTTGTTGAGTCTTTATCTTTTGATAATTATTTGTATTTCTACACTATTTTTAAAGAAGTATTATAGTAGGACAAATTTCCAACATTTCTCAGTTGTTTTATTTGGCTATAGTTGTGTTCTTTGCAATAAAGTTATTGTCAAATATCTTACAATAGAGTTGTTGTTAGGGTGAAGGATTAAAAGTGTAATTCCTAGGTTGCAAGAGGTTGTAATCTAAACATTGTTCAGTTATAGTAGAGTTTGGAAAATCCTACTCGGATAGGTCGTAGTCTTTAATCCCTTGATCAATGAGTTTTTCACGTAAATATCTTGTGTTATTTACCTTCTGTTTTTACTCAACAGAACAAATAGAGAACCTGATTCTCTACTATGTTTGATGGACCCATATATTCTATCAATGTGCATGTGTGATGGGGGTTACTTAATACACTGTTGGGGGTTACTTAATTGATGATATGTTGTTAACATGTTTTTTTGTTGAAAGACTATAGGTCTGATTCTCATGGAAACAAGTTAGAAATGCTCTGAATTGCTATTAACATGGTGTGGTGATACTCAAGGGGAACAAGTTATGATGTTATGAAATTACTCTTCGAGGAACCAGATAAAGATCAGATGTGATCGGTTCTCTAGCGGTCAGATTTCTACAAATGTAAAGTCGATGCACAAGATGTGATCGGCAAAGAATGTAGCAAAGACAACTACAAATTCACTAGGCCAACCAATGTAATGTCTCCCTCACATGCTCTCATATATATATAAAATATGTTACAAGTGTAAACCTACCACTTGAAAAAACCTAAAAATATATGTTTCTCACAAGTGCTCTCAACTGCCATCCACCGTTGCTCACAAGATTTTCTCAAGAACAAAGCGAGAACAAACTCAAAGACCAGATCCCCATCACTTAAAATGTCTTAAGTCCTTAGTTTGTTGAGTCTTTGTCTTTTGATCTTTATTTGTATTCCTACACTACTTTCAAAGAAGTGTCATAGTAGGACAGATTCCCAACATTTCTCAGTTGTTTTATTTGGCTATAGTTAGTCAAGGTGTGTTCTTTGCAATAGAGTTATTGTAAAAGATCTTACTATTGAGTTGTTGTAAGGGGTAGGAGATTAAGAGTTTATTTTCTAGGTTGCAAGAGGTTGTAATCTAAACATTGCTCAGTTATAGTGGAGTTCGGGAAATCCTACTCAGGTAGGTCGTAATTTTTAATTCCTTGAGCAATGAGTTTTCCACGTAAATATCTTGTGTTATTTACCTTCTGTTTTTACTCAACAGAACAGATAGAGAATCTGATTTTCTACTCTATTTAGTGGACCCATATATTCTATCAACTTGGAATACATAAAATATCTAACAGAACACAAGAAGATAATTCTCGTTTTCAGAAGAATGTTCTTATTAGCATTTAACATTTGATGATGTGTAATATGTTCAATTAAAACTATATTCTTTTTTTATGGAGTAGTATTTGCTATCTAAAATTACTGAATCAACTAATTCAGAGGGCTCATTAAAGGGTAGGAGCATAAAGCGCCTTCCATCAAGAATTTCTTTGTTTCTAAAGCTCGAACTCTGAGATATCCAATTAAAAATAGAAGAGTCACATGAATCATACCACGCCCCTAAATGGTAATTAAACTTATATTTAAAATAATATTCTACTTAAAAAATTTCCTCGATCGACTCCATCAAATAAATATAAAGAAATAAAAAATGAAAAGAAAAAAAGAGTTTTCATAATTTTCTTTTTTATCATAAATAATCGCTAACAAAAATTTAACGTTTTCTCGAATATGATGTTGATAAATTTGCGGGACGAGTGGGACATCCCTACGCATAGGCAACAACAAACTGAAGCATAAGAATTTAAGATTTGTGTTCAATGTGTGATCATAGCCGGTATTACATTTCTTTTTTCTTAGGGGCTGGGGGGAATTGTGTAAGTGCGGACGGAAATGCCTGCTACCCCTAGGAATAATAAACACAAAACGGTGATGAATTGCTAATAGAAAGCTAAGTAAAATCTTTTTATCTCTGTTTTGGTTCCTTGATATTCAAATTAATCTCAAAGTATTGTTTTATCACATGCAAAATTTAGGGAACAAGCTTAGAGTACCAATCTGACCAAACTTTGTAGCTTGTGATTGAATAGGCATTTTTTGGGAAAAGGACATCCACGAAAATATTACTACTCGCTTTCATGTTTTCTGAGTTATTTGACTTGATTTCAAACGTACACCAAAAGTCAAGGTACTGCTATACTTTCATCTATCCAACAGTAAAATTAAATTGATTAGAGCTCGTTTAAGCAACGGTTGCTTGAGTCAGGATATTTATTAAAAGAAATCAAAATATAAAAAAATAAACATACAAAGAATCCAAAAAATTCAACATATCGTGTTAAATATTATAAAGCAGTACGAAAAATAAATAAATATTATAAGTGTTCGAAAGGATAAACAAATAGGCAATGTTCAGAACTGCCGCAAGCTTGTTGAGTCTTGAATCTTGATAACCTGAAATCAAGAAACACTAAATCTGAATCGTTATAACTGTGTGCTGAGTCGAGTGATGATTATCTGTCCTTAAGACAAGATTGCCCCGTATATATGCTTTTACGTTAGTGGACAATAGTCTCCTAAGATAAAACAACACTTAATATCAACACCACAAAGCAAATATGTTGATCCTGACGAAGAAAACAAATACGAAACGACTTGCTGAAGAATAGAAAAGGAAGGAAGAGTTTCTGTTTTAGTCCCAACATTTTGGATTAAATTTCAGTGTCTCTTCTGTTTGTCTCTGTGTATATAAATGTTGTCTCGTTTCTGTGTCTTTCTATACTGTTTTTGTATATTTTTAGTCACTTACAATTGAACCAAAAGGCATCAATATATAGCATGAGGGAGAGACTCCTCAACTGCCAAAACATAGTTGTTAATAGCCATTAGGAGGACTGTTTAATAGCCATTTAGGAGGGCTGTTAATGGCCATTATGGAGGCTGATTATGGTCATTGAAGGAGGGCTGATTATGGAGGAGTTAATCAGCTTGGCTGATTAATGCACACTAACGCCCTAAAAATCAACTCCAACGGTAGGCAGAAACTTTCCGACTTCCGTCGTTCCCAAATTCAACTTTCCAGAAACTCTAGGGACCAAACTGTAAATATTAAACAACTTGGGGTCCAAATAGATAATATCAGAAAGACCCACGACCCATGACCGGACCGAACAGGCGGGCGGCGACGCGCGTGTGGGCTTAGCCTTGAACCCAAACACATCTAAGTTCTCCCTCCTTTAAACACATGGGTTACCCCTTGGGGTCCCAAACCCTTAGCCAATTAAGAGACTTATAAAGAGAGCAATTCTTCTTTTTCCCACCGATGTGGTAGATTTATCCCACACCATATTTTCATGCCTCAAACACTTTACTTCGTGGACCAATATCTCTTTCATTTCTCAATGAAATTTGACGATTCTTGGCCCTACGGTCTTCTACTCACTTAGTAGATTATGCATGTATGAAGAGACAAAGCCTCCAACATGCAGAACACTAGTGTTTAATTCATTAAATATGGGTGGACGCACCACCCCACCAAAGACAAATTTCCAACATATAGTGTGTATATATACACATACACATTGTAACTTTCTAGAGGGTATGTACTGACACCCCGTAGACAAGGGTTGCTCCCACACTAGTTTAAGGTTCCAAATATTAGTCATTGTCACAATAAACTTGTTGATAGAATTCATGAAAGTCTTTTATTTATAACTTGAATTCTTACAAAACAATAACAAGATAATAAAATAATACTATTCTTGAGAGCTAAAAGTTTCATGAAAGTCTTTTATTTATAACATGAATTCTTACAAAACAATAACAAGATAATAAAATAATACTATTCTTGAGAGCTAAAAGTGCAAGTAAAAGAAAAGCAAGTAAAACCCTTTATATAAGGTATATTACATGAGATACAAATGTATTTTTTCAATGTGGTACAAAAGCAATGTGGGAAAGAGTTAATGCTAATATCCCCTCTCAAACTTGCGATGGTGTAGACAGAAGCATCGAGAGTTTGCCAAGAAAGAACCGGTGATGCTTTAAGGTATGCGCATTTGTGAAGAAATCTGCAAGTTGCATCGAAGATAAGACAAATGGCAAGGATAGAGTGCCCTGCTGAAGATGATATTGAATAATATGACAATCAATCTCAATATGCTTGGTATGTTCATGAAAGACTGTGTTGTGCGCAATCTGAATAGAACTCTTATTATCACAGTACATCGGTGTTGGTTCAAAAAGAGAGACACCCATATCAACCAATAACCGATGTAACCATACAATCTCACACGTAGTAGAAGTCATAGCACGATACTCTGCCTCAGTTGAAGAGCGAGAAACCACATCTTGTTTCTTACTTTTCCATGAGATGAGTGAATCTCCTAACCAGTAGTTGATTTTCGATCAGTTAGGTCACCAGCCCAATTTGCATCAGAAAATGCACGAAGCTCCAAGGATGAGGTCGATAGAAACAAGAGACTCTGATAAATCATTCCCCGAAGATAGCGTACGCATAACTGCAGCCCAATGCACAGATGTAGGAGAGCAAACAAACTGACTGACAGTGTGAACAGCATATGCAATGTTAGGGCGAGTAATGGTGAGGTACACCAGACTCCCTACAACTGAACGATATAAAGTGGGATCAGGAAGAAGATCCCCGTCATTAGGTGTATATCGAACATTAACCTCAAGAGGAGAGTCAACTATATGATTATCTGTGAGACGGCCCCGCTCAAGAATATCTGCAGTGTACTTAGACTGAGAGAGAAGATATCTCTTCTCAGAATAAGCTACCTCAATGCCTAAAAAGTAACGTAGATGACCTAAATCTTTCATCTCAAAATGGCGAGACAAAGTAGATTTTAGGTTTGCAATACCATCAATATCATCACCTGTAATGATCATGTTATCAACATACAACAAAAGTAAAATACAACCTGCATGGGATGATTTAACAAATAACGTCGAATCATGAAAGCTGGAAATAAACCCAAGAGATGATACTACGGTGAAGAACTTGTCGAACCAAGCTCTTGGAGCTTGTTTGAGACCATACAGAGCTTTCTTAAGTCTGCACACATGTCCTGGACTATGTGAAACACTAGGTGGAGGGACCATGTAGACTTCTTCTTGAAGATCCCTATTCAAAAAGGTATTTTTAACATCCATTTGTGAAATATGCTAATGACGAACAGAGGCCACTGCAATAAGAACTTGGACAGATGTCATATTTGCAACAGGTGCAAAAGTCTCTTCATAATCCATACCATATTCTTGAGCAAAACCCTTTGCAAACAAACAAGTTTTATATCGCTCAATAGAACCATCAAACTTGGTCTTAATCTTGTACACCCATCGAGAACCAATAGTGTTCTTACCAGTCGGTAGAGAAACCAAATCCCAAGTACCAGTTTTGTTCAAAGCAGCCAGTTCCTCATTCATAGCCTCTTACCAAAGAGGATCACGAGCTGCCTCAGAGTAGGAAGTAGGCTTACAGAGAGAATTAATAGAAACTAGAAAGGAAGCGAATGATGGAGCATAGCAAGAATAATCAAAATCAGATACCTGAGTAGATCATAGAGTGCGTTTAGGATAACGAGATGAATCTGGATTTGCAACCGCAAGAGGTTCTGAAATAGGCGTAGGAGGGAGCTGAGTATCAATATCATGGGATCTGCCAGAAGACTGAGAAGGAACAGATGATACAGATGTAGAATGAGATGGGCAATCAGCAGCAAAGGGATCAATATCAATAAGGTCAGATTTTGTCATGCCATGTGAGGTAGGTGGGATGGAAAAGAAAGGAACATACTCAATAAAGGAAACATTACGAGACACATACAATTTTTCAGAAACTGGATCATAATAACAATAACCATTCTGCCCAACCCCATATCCAAGAAAAACACAAATGGCGACACAAGAAGATAACTTAGTACGCTTTGCATGTGGACGTAGAACAAAACATGTAGAACCAAAAAATTTCAAATGGGAATATAGTGGGGTGTGATCAAATAGTCTAGCATACAGAGAAATCCCAAAATTATGAGGTGGGGATCATATTAATAAGATACACAAATGTAAGGATCGCTTCTCCCCAAAATTCACTAGGTACACTAGCGGACAAAAGCATCGATCTAGCGGTCTAAACAATATGCCTATGATTTCTCTCGGCTACCTCATTTTGTTGTGGTGTATCAGTACAAGAAGACTGATGTATTATACCATCGGCTTTGAAAATACCAGAAAGATCCCCACTAGTATATTCACCTCCTAAATCAGCCCGAAAATATTTAATAATGGTGGAATGTTGAGTTTTCACATAGGCTTGAAACTCAGCATAAGTATGAACAAAATCATAACGTCTTTTCAACAAATAAACCCAATAATGACGAGTATAATCATCAATAAATGAAACATAATATCTGGAGCCTCCCTTAGTAGGGATAGGTGCTGGTCCCCAAACATCTTAATGAACTGGATCAAATTGTGAAGAAGACGTAGAAGTACTAAGATTAAAAAGCAAAGCAGAAAATTTTCCAAGTTTACATCCACTATAATCAGAAATATCATCGGATTGTAAATCACCAAGAACACCAGTATTACACATAAAACACAGGCGAGAGCCTGATACATGACCAAGTCTAGAGTGCCACAAATAAAACTTCGAAGATGAAGGTGTTAAATGAAAAGAAGACATATTAACAGGCATAATTGTTGCATGAGTACGAAGATGCAGCTCATCCAAAACATAGAGACCTCTCCCCTTTCTACGTCATGTCCCAATCACTCTCTTGGATTTTAGATCTTGCACATAACAAGAATTAAGGAAAAGTCCAATAAAACATCCAGAGTCACATATTTGACCAGCAAAAGCAAGATTCATATGTAATTTTGGAATGCAATAAACATCAGGTAATGATATAGTGGATGTATGAATGGTGTCAATGTTTGTCAATGGTATAGGTGTGCCATCAGCAATGACAAACGAAGTAGAAGGGGAGTCAGAAGACATAGATACAAAGACGGAAGAATCATGAGACATATGATTTTCAGCTCCAGAGTCCAAAATCCAAGAAGACAAAATGATACCTGAACCAATAGATGGTGATGAGCCGGAAGAAGCAGAAAGAGCATAATACTGAGATTTCTTTTGAAACTGTTGGAAGGCGACGAACTTCTTAAATTGGTTAGCTATAAAACAGTAATGTGACTCACAGAGGCTCCTAAAGATGGGTGATCAAGAGAGGGTACAAAGGCAGTCTGAGTCGGTGGATACGAGTTTTGGAATTGACCCTCAGAATATGGCTTCTGTTGAGAAGGCTTCTGTCCTTGTCCCGAATGTGGAGGCTTAGAACCTGACGTCTTCCGTAGCTCAGGATGTTGATTCTTTTAGTGTCCTGGTTTCTTGCAATAATTATAATTATCCATGATAGATGTTATATACTGGTATGTAGGGGCTGCAAGGACCGGTGTAGACGAAGGAGCTGCCAATACGGAAGTAGAAGCCTTATGTACCCCTTTTAGAGTTTTCAAACATGTTTCTTCAGCCATAAGTTCATTTACCACATCTTCAACAGATGGTAAGGGTTTGCGGTGCAATAAGCCTGAACGACAATTCTCAAATTCTGACCCAAGACCCATCAATAGCTGAACAAGACGGTCTTCATCTGCTTGCAATTTAGTAAATTCCGTCATAGCTAATTGATCCCACAAAGTGGTCATTGCACATAAATAATCTTGAATGCCCAAGTCATTCTGTACTAGTGCACGAATTTAAGATTGTAACTGATATTTAACAGCAAAATTATTCTGCACAAACAATCTTGACAGATAATCCCAAATCTCTTTAGCAGTTTTGAACTTAGCCAATTGAACACCAATTCTTTGTTCAATAGAGTTATTAATCCAAGTAATAATCTTTGAATTATTGGTCTCCCAAGTCCTAAATAATTCATCAAATTTTTCATCTCCAACTTTAGGGCATTTGGCTTTTCCAGACATATAATCCCAAAGCCATTTCCCTTCAAAAATTTACCATGACATAGTTTCAATAGGAATAATTTTTTCCATCTAACCGAACACCAATAGTTTGCAAAGAATCATCACCTCCAGCCATTATGAATTTTAAACAGAAAAATCCCAAATAACAAGCAACAAAATAAGAAATGGCAGATCTCACCAATCAGATGCGGAAGCCAAGAAGACGAAACCCAGATGCGGAAGCCAAGATCAGAACGAGCACGAGCAGCCAAAACAAGCCAAAACGAGAACGAGGTTCTAAAACAAGCCAAAAAAAAAATTAACTGATATCAGGGGTGTGCTACATGCGAACCCCCAACTAACTCACCGCGAAGTTGGATCCGCGATCGACCTAAAAATATTAACTTGCGCTCTTGGCTTTGATACCATGATAGAATTCATGAAAATCTTTTATTCATAACATGAATTCTTACAAAGCAATAACAAGATAATAGAATAATACTATTCTTGAGAGCTAAAAGTGCAAGTAAAAGAAAAGCAAGTAAAACCCTTTATATAGGGTCTATTACATGAGATACAAATGTGTTTTTTCAATGTGGGAAAGAGTTAATGCTAATACTTATCTAAAATATTTGACATCCTACAAAAATAAGAGGTTATTTATTACGTACATTTTTTTTCTAAATATATGCTTGTTATTTCGAGTGTTAATTGAGACATTTAATGAGAAATAAAGGGTAAGTTAGACAAATACTTTTATGATTAAGAATATAAATATTTTTATTAAAAGATGTATAAAAACATTAAAAGGCAAAATAATAGGCCGGAGGTATTATATATTAAATTGGTTTTCACGCAAACTACTTTTTTATGTAATCATTTGGTATTCGTCCCATGTAAACCGAATATGTGTCGCATAAATCCTTTAAAGAAAGATGCTCTCTTTATCAGGATTTTTCATTCACGGGTTCAAACTTGAAACTCCTTATTAAGTGTGAAGAGATCATATTTCTTCTCTATCCGACCACAATCCTCAGTGGTAGGGTTATACAAAGAAAACTGATAAACCACACCAAATCGACAAATCGAATCAAATCGGAAAAAAAACCCGACTAGTAATTTGGTGTCGGAAAAAAACCTTACCATAATAGGTTTGGTTTGGTTTTAACAAAAAAAGTCAACTCGAAATCAAACCAACCTGATTATATGTATACTATTTTAAAATTATTTTGCACATAAACATATTTATTAGAATTTAATTTATAAATATTTCCTTAATGTTTTTCATAATTTCTGTGTTTTTATTTTCAGGTTTAGATTTAATTTTTGCATAGTCCATAAATTTTGAAGCCCATATAGTAATTCAAAAAAGGCCCTGTCAAAAACTAAATTAAATCAGATTAAGACTAACAAAAGAAACCCTCCGAGGCTCCAATTCTCAAAATCAGAATCCTCTTTCGATTTCATTGTAAGGCTCTTCCCTTTCTCATTTTACATGTTTTCTTTCAGATGTATACATGCAATTTTGCTTTTCCTAATTATCTATAAGATTTTGCAAATCTATTTATATTACTGTCGGTTTTGATAGAATATTTCTAGAATATTCTCGTATTTTTATATATATTTTATATTAGGTAAATTTATATTCTGATTATAATTAGAAAGATTAGTTACCTAGTTTGTAGCAATGTAAATAATTATATAACACTATATATATTGTACACAATAATCAATGAAGGGCAGAGATCATATTCCTTTATGGTATCAGAAGCCAAACCCTAAAAATCCATAGCCTAAGACGCCGCCCACCCCCCTCGGCAACCCCACTCTCGGCAGCCCCTCTCTCCGGCGTCCTTCTCCGAAATCCTCTACTTCATCTCCTCTTCCCATATTTTTAATTGTTGAACAACCTAAATTCCATCATGTTCTTGTAGTTAACAACATCAAGAATTTAATTTCCATAACTCTTGAGATGGAAAAGGTTAAGTATTCATCTTGGGCGAAATTATTTAAGATTCATTGTCATGTGTACAAAATAATCGATCACATCACCCCTCCCAAACCGAAGTCCGATGACGAACACTTGGAGAAATGTGATGATTTTGATGACGAACTTTGGTCACGATTAGATGCGGTTGTTCTATAATGGATCTACGACACAATATCGAATGACCTACTACATACAATCATTGAAATCGACGCCACTGCACGACAAACATGGGAGCAGTTGGAAAGTATTTTTCACGATAACAAGATACAACGTGCCTTGTACTTGGAAAATTAATTCAAGAAAATTCAGCAGGACGATTTTCCAACTGCGTCGGCCTATTGTCAAGAGCTTAAGATGATTTCTGATCAACTCTCAAACGTTGGTGGACCGGTCACAAATCAACGATTGATGATGCAACTCATTGCGGGTTTGAATAAAAATTATGACGGCGTCGTTGCCATCCTCCAACAAAGCATAACATTGCCTCCATTCTATGAGGCTCGTTCGAGACTCATCCTTGAAGAAACTAGACAAATAAAGCGGGCAGCGACTAATTCCAGCACAGCCGGCTCCTGTCCCATCCCACCGGCAAGCCAACGATCTAACATGTGGCTCATATCCTCGAAATAACAACAGAGGAAGAAATTTTAGGAACAACCGCGGTGGCAGCGGCGGCAATAGTGGCAGTGCCAGAAACAGTGGCCGAGGCGAAAACAATGGCAACGGTGGTAGGAGGCAGCCCACGCCGGTTGTCAGCCACCCGCAGCGGCAGCAACAGTGGCAATAGCCTCCGCCGTGGCTGCCTAACTGCCATGGGTTGCGTGGGCCCCACCGGCTTGGGCTGCTCCATCTTGCCTTTACCCGACGTCCTCTTAGGCCCAACCTCTGGCCCAATCTGGCATCATCGGCGCACGTCTACAGCAGGCATACAGTGCACAAGTCTCTCATCCTTCAACCTACGCACCGACGGATATTGAGGCGGCTATGAACACGATGTCTCTCAACGTTCCTGATGAAGTTGGTACATGGACATTGTCGTCACATCTCATATGACGGCATCCCAAAGTACTCTCTCGTCTTATTTCAATATGAGTAATTTAAATCATAATATTATTGTTGGTAGTGGACAAAGCATTCCTATTCGAGGTTATGGACAATCATCCCTCTCCCCACCATACCCCCGTTAACTTTAAAAAATGTCCTCCATGCCCCAAAACTTATAAAAAAATCTAATCTATGTGCGTTGTTTCACAACCGACAATAATGTTTTCCTTGAATTTGATCTTTTTTGTTTTATTTTGTGAATAATCTTATGACAGTGATGTGAATAATGAGATGTGATAGCACTGGGGACCTTTTTCCTATCACCACCTCCGTCAGCCATCCAGCCTCCTCTCCATCAACATTTGCTGTAATTTTGTCTCTCTTATGGCATAATAGATTAGGATATGTGGGAGACTCTGTTTTACGCTCCCTTAGAAAAAATAAATTTATTGATTGCAAATATGTCTCTTATCCTCCTGTTGTGAATCTTGTGTTTTTGAGAAATATGTCAAGTTGCCATTTTATTCTTCATCCACTTGTACTTTAATGCCTTTTGATATAATAATACACAGTGATTTATTGACTTTTCATATCTTAAGTACGGCCGAACATCGATATTATATGTTTTTTTAGATGATTATTCAAACTTCCTGCGGACTTTTTCCATTGATAAGTCCCAAGTCTATTATATTTTTTCTTCATTCAGCACTTTCATTAAGACACAATTTTAAAAGAATATCAAATATTTCCAATGTGACAATGGGAGGGAATTCGATAATAATCAATTCAAACTTTTCTGCGCCAAACACTGCCTTATTTTTTATTTTTCCTGTCCCCACACCTCTCCACAAAATGGCAAAGCCGAACAAAAAATTAGAACAATAAAAAACTTGGTTCGTGCCCTCCTTGCTCACACTTCTATCCCCCAATTTTTGGCATTACGCTCTATCAATGACAACCTATCTCTTGAACATTTTTTCAAATAAGTCTCTCAAACACAAGTCTCCCACTCAAGTTCTCTATCTTCGGGATCCTTTCTATAAGCATTTATGAACTTTCGGATGTCTGTTCTACCCCATCCATCGCTCCACACAAATCAACAAGCTGCAACCTAGGTCCACCCCATGTGTATTTCTTGGTTACCCCCCTAATCATCGAGGTTACAACTATTACGACTAGTCCAGCCAAAAAATAATCATTTCTTGGCATATCGTATTTGATAAGTCTCAGTTTCCCTTTGCAAAACTCCATTCTCCACCTCTCAATGTCCCGTGTCAAGTGGGTCGTACAGACCCGCTATAGGCATCTCGGAACAGCCCCTCTCGGTTGTCCGATATCACTGCCTTCTCTCGTCCACCGCCATCGCCCCTTCTCCCCAATCCCGCTGCTCCGTCTCGGCCAGCGCACATGCCCCACTCTCCCGATCATCGCTCCCCCTGCTTACCTCTCGTCCACCAGCCTGCCCAACCACTTCTCGATCCCGGTCCCCCCCCCCCCCCCCGCATCCCCCATACGGACGATTGAAACCCGTGTTATGCATGTTATTTCCAAATCCAAATGGCAATTTAATTGTCAAATTCGATTGCCCCTTCAACTATTCCTCGCAAACTGGAAAATGCCTTATTCGATCCTAATTGGAAATTTGTCATGATTGACGAATATAATGCTCTTATTGAAAATAAGACGTGGGATATGTTGCCCCGTCCTCCTGATGCTAATGTTATTCCTTCTATGTGTATTTTTAGACATAAAAAGAAATTTGATGGTTTTTTAGAGGTACAAGGCCCGTCTTGTAGGTGATGGCAGGTCTCAACAGGTGGACGTGGATTGTGATGAAACTTTCAGCCTAGTGGTGAAACTGGCAACTAGTCAGACCGTTCTCAGTATTGCTTTGTCCAAATCTTGGCCTATTCACCAACTTGAGTCAAAAATACTTTCTTGCATGGGGACCTTCATGAGACCATATATATGCATCAACCTATGAGATTCAGGGATCCGGTTCTTCTAGATTATGTGTGTCTTTTGAAGAAATCACTCAATGGACTGAAATAGGCTCCTCATGCATGGTTACAACGGTTTGCTGATTTTGTATCCTCTATCGATTTTTCACATAGCAAATCAGACCATTCACTGTTCATCTATATCAAGGGTAATGACATGTCATACATCCTACTATATGTTGATGATATCATCATCACTACATCTTCTGATGCACTTCGCTGATCCATTATGTCACTCATTGCCTCTGATTTAGCTATGAAAGATTTGGGCCCCCTAAGCTATTTTTTGGGCATTGTTGTTACGAGACATGCATGTGGCTTATTTATTTGTCAAAAGTACGCCGAAGAGATCCTTGACCGAGCAGACATGATGTCTTGCAAACCAGCCCACACACCGGTGGACACTAGTTCCAAACTCAGTGCCTCTTCAGGTTCTCTGTATGCCGACCCGACTCACTATCGCAGTTTAGCAGGAGCATTACAATATCTCACTTTCACGAGACCAGATATATCATATGTCGTGCAAAAAATATGCTTACATATGCACATCCCGGCGGATGCACATATGAATGCGCTCAAACATATTTTGCGTTATGTACAAAGTACTCTTCACTTCGGCCTCCACCTGTACAAGTCCACACTCTATGGTATCACCTCTTATTCTAACGCTGACTTGGGTGGCTGTCCGGACACTCGTCGATCCATATCAGGTCACTATGTCTTCTTTGGAGATAACTTGATTTCTTGGTCTTCTAAAAGACAACCCAATCTGTCTTGATCCAGTGCCGAAGTTGAGTACATAGGAGTCATGAATGTTGTCTCTAAGTCTTGTTAGATACGCAACCTTCTGTTGGAACTTCACTACCCAATATGCAAGGCTACATTGGTCTACTGTGATAATGTCAGTGCGATATATCTCTCCGGCAATCCCGTTCAACATCAGCGCACTAAATACATTGAAATGGATATTCACTTAGTATGTAAAAAATGGCTCGGAGACAAGTTTGTGTCCTTCATGTTCCTTCCAGGTAGAGATGTCAGTGGATCCTGGACCCGGTGGATCCAGATCTGTTTTATAGGATATGGATCTTCAAAATTTGGACCCGACGGACCCGGATTCATTTTTTACGGATTGGATCTAGATCTGAATCTTGTATTTGAGATCCGTATCTGGTCCAGATCCGACCCCTGGATCCATTTTTATTAAATATATACATAACCTAGAATGTAATTATATAAGTATTTTTTTAAATTTTTTTCATAATTTATGTATTTTACATTCAGATTTTGACTTTATTTTTTAAATGGTCCATACGTTTAAGCCCATAATTCTCAAAAGGCCCAATAAAAAACTAAGCGGAAACATATCTCTAACAAAAGAAATCCTACAAGCTACAAGCCTCCAATTCTCAAAATCAGAAACCCTCATTGCAATAACTGCCGACATGTGGACGGCTTCCAACCAAAAAGGGGCTACATGGTCGTGACATCTCACTTCATTGATCAAGAATGGGTTTTAAATATTTCTAAACCTAAAATAGTGGTTCTTGATGTCAAAACTAGGTGGAATTCTACTTACTTGATGCTTAATACCGCTTTGCATTTTCAAGATGTATTTGTTCTAAGTTAAAATGTATGAATAAGAAGCTCAGGTTAGTTAATCCTAGTGAGAATGATTGGATGATGGCAAACCTTGTTTGTGAGAAGTTGGAAATTTTCTACAAGGCCACTAGAGTGTTTTCCGGTAGAAATTATCCTACTTCTAATTTGTTTTTTCGAAAAGTGTGTGAGATAAGACTTGCTTTGAGGCATTGTGTGGAGAGTGATGTTGACACCATTAGAATGATGGCTACAAATATGATTGACAAGTTTGACAAATATTGGCATAAAGGTACGTTGGAGGGCACACATGCTTGTTCGACAGTTACTGAAGATTCTGAAGAAGAAGGGGAAGTAGTTGATTGTATTGATATGATAAATGATGTATAATCATAAATATTTATTGAGCTGAATTTTTTTAGTTATCTCTTTTTTATATGATTGTTTCTTTGTTATTTTAGGATGTTGATGACGTTGAAACTAGTGACTTCAAATACTAGTTTATTAAGTTTGGCAGAAGGTTATAGAAGATGTTGCTGGCATTTTAAAGAACATTGTTGTAGACTTTAATTTCAAGACCTTTGTAATTACAGTGTTTTCCATGATGTTGTTATTTACTTATTTTGCTTCATCGTCTTTATTTTTATGTGATACTAAAACTTCGTTCAGTATTTTGGAAGAATGGTGTCATGTTTGTGTAGGTTGATTGAATGAACTCAATCATTTTTTTCAATCAGATTGGGTTTCATTTTGTCAAAAAAATTTCAACATGTGGCAATATTATTCAAGGCAAAACATGTGGATCCAGATCCGATCTGTGGATCCAGATTTGAATCTGATCTTTATGGACCTTATGGATCTGGATCCGGATCTCGATCCAGGTATGAAAAATGGATCTGGATCTGGATCTAATAGGATCCGGTCCAGATCCGATCTGTTGACATCCCTACTTCCGAGTATCAGATTGCTGATATATTTACTAAAGAACTTTCGCACATACTTTTTGATGATTTTCGAGCCAGTCTTAGTGTACGAGAACCTACCGCTTCGACTACAGGGTGTGATAGAATATTTTCATATCTTTGTATATCTTTTATATTAGGTAAATTTATATTCCGGTTGTAGTTAGGAAGATTAGTTACCTAGTTTATAATTATGTAAATAATTATGTAACACTATATATATTAAACACAATAATCAATGAAGGGCACTGAACATATTCCTTTAGGTTTGTCAAATTCATTTGTTTATTTTGTTTGTCACATGATTAACTTGTGTAATCGACTGACATTTACCTCGTATTTATATATTAAGCAGATGTTGTAAGATGCTTTTCATTAAACTACAACAAAAAATCTGAAAAAAATCAATTTTGAAAAACCTGACTTTTATTAATTTGGTTTGATTTATAAATTTAAAAACTCGATATAAATGGTTTGATTTGGTATTTAAAAAATCCGAACCAATTCGGTCCATGTACACCAGCGCAATCTATATTCATTTAAGTGCCAAATTCAAAACAACGCAACTACAAATGTTAAATGCCTACAAACTAATTCGTGGTACAAAAGTTTCAAGTTATTTAGATTAAACTCCTGCTGTCATTTTCATTTCTTTTTTTTTTCTTTTTCTTTTTCCTTTTCCACCTTTTGATAAATGCTTCCATTTTTCCAATTGCTCACCATATTATACTTGAATTAAAAACTTCGAACCAGATATGGAGCAGAGTAAATGAGCTCAGAGGAGAACACTCCAACATGCAACGACTCAATTTCTATGGGAAAATGTCGATATGCCTAATTACTTTAAATAAAAGACAAGCAAATTACTATTTTAATTGACCTTTTCATAGGAACCCCCATCCCCACCCACAGAAAAAGCACAAGGGTATACAGTATACCCTCAAAAGCTTCAAAATAGATATGAGTTTTTAATACTCCCTCCATTTCTTTTAAGCGACTTTTTAGCCTATTTAATTAAAATATTTATATCGTATAAATGTTCATCAAAATAATAATTAAAAAATAATACTTTTTTTAACACGGATAGTGGATGTAATGTTTTTTACCAACAACCAAATGCGTTAAAAGTCCTTTTTAATTGTTCCAAATAATGTATTTTTTAAAAGAAATCAAAGAAGGTATTAATTTCTTCTTTTTTTTAGAATTATCCTTATCTAATAAATGTAAAACAAGTTTCTAAGAAGTCTTTCAAATTTCTTTACATTTTCCTATGCATATATTAAAGGTCCATTTAGTAAAATAACTCACTTAATTAATGTTATTGAGCGACTTTATTAATGAGTGTGTCAAAACTAAAAAAAATACTTAAAAGTAATAAGGGAGTATTATATTGTGACAGTGTTAGAATTTTTTTACTATCAAGTCACTTTTACTTTATGTATATATTGTTGTTGTGCCTGTGTTCAAAAAACCAGGAAAAAACAGAAATCAAACGGAAAGACAAAAACCAGAAAAAACAGAAACTGGAAAAATAATACAGAAGTAAGAAAATATCCGAGACCACAGAATTCACTGTGTGTCCTTAAGGAATTTAATCCCCTCACTGTACCCGAGGTTATGGATTACTTCCTCCCAGGATAAAACGGATATACCTGTCGCAGGAGTAGCGGTACGTCAAACGCCTTCGACTTCGACGAACTCAAAGTTGGCAACGAAACACAGTAAGACTCGATAGTTTTATTTGTGAAAAAGAATGCAGAATTTTAGATGCAGAAATTTTTGGTTTTTGGTATCTTTAAAATGAGGCATTGCCTTAGTTTATATAGCCTTGAAGGTGCCTCTTCGGAATAGGTTGGTGACTGTTCGGAAAGGTTGCCTTCCATTTCTCATTCACACCAACTTGGCTAGTTTTATTCATTAACTAGCTTTAACATATATCAAGTAACCTATCTTATTTTTCAGATTACTAATCTCATCTCACATTTTGTGTGATTACTTGTAAAAATATATTAGATGACTGAAAATTCAAATGAAGAGGGCATCAAAATTATGAAATAACTTCCAAGAATATAGGACCTAATAGCCACTACGAAATTGTGCTTCCAAAACTTCATATTCATATCCAACCAAAAGCAAAAGGACATTTCACTTGGTGGCTTCATTTTTCCATGATCTATTGAGTTCACAAAACTTACATGACATAGTCACTTAATTTACCCATTATTGCATTCATGTCAGGTCATTTTTCTCCCACACACAATGCTTAGTTTTGAAATTCAAAATACTTCTTAACCTAATATTGTCTATTTTCTATTTGTCTCTTAAGGATTTTGACTTATGGTGATTTATCTTAAGGATTTTGACTTATGGATTTGGATTTTGCATTCATGGTGATTTATCTTATGGATATACTCGGTCAATCGGTAGATGTGATATCCTTGAACCGTCGAGCTTTGGTGTATACCTAGACAACCACATGTCACACAATTAACCCTTTAACCGTCTTTGGTTCTCATTGTTTTGTTCGTTTCAGCCATGAACACTGCCTGATTCATAAGTGCGTAGAGAATTGGCCTTACATAATTCTCCTTGAAGCGGCTTACACTTCACACTTACATAGGTGATTCCTAAATGTGTCATCCCGTAGATACACTATTTGATATACCCCGTACCAAACTTAGGAACCATTAAAAAGCCGCAATGCTTTATCCTGCATCAACATTGTCTCATCACGAGAATGGACCAAAGAGTTATTGTGACAATGTTGAACCGTCATTAATGACTTTGTTTGATCTCTTTGAACCTAGATCTTGGGATCTCCAGTCTTCTAGGTAGAGTTACCGTCCACGATGACTTGTCCTCGGCCATAGTCCCATTCCTTGATGATCTTTCAACTACCTCTCTAGTTAGGCCTTTAGTTAGTGGATCCGACACATTATCTTTTGACTTAACATAGTCAATTGTGATAATTCCACTAGAGAGTAGTTGTCTAACGGTATTATGTCTTCGTCGTATGTGACGAGACTTTCCGTTGTACATAAGGCTCCCGGCTCTTCCTATTGCCGCTTGGCTATCGCAATGTATGCATATAGGAGCCAACGGTTTGGGCCAAAATGGAATATCTTCTAAGAAATTCCGGAGCCATTCACCTTCTTCACCGGCTTTGTCTAAAGCTATGAACTCAGATTCCATTGTAGAGCGGGCGATACATGTCCTGCTTGGATGACTTCCAAGACATCGCTCCTCCACCTATGGTAAAAACATATCCACTTGTGGATTTAGTTTCGATTGAACCGGTGATCCAATTTGCATCATCAGTATCCTTCAATAATCTGCAGGATACCGTTATAATGCAAAGCAAAGTTTTGAGTATGTTTTAAATACCCCAAAACTCGTTTCATTGCCACCAATGTTTTTGGTCGGGATTACTAGTGTAGCGACTTAGTTTACTTATAGCACATGCAATATCGTGTCGCACAGTTCATGATATACATCAAACTTCCCAACACTCTGGCATAATCCAATTGAGAATGACTTTCACCTTTATTCTTTGCAAGAGCAAGGTTCATATCAATTGGCGTCTTTGCAACTTTAAAGTCCAAATACTTGAACTTTTCAAGTACCGTTTCAATATAATGAGATTGAGACAATGCTAGACCTTGAGGAGTCTTATGGATTTTAATTCCCAGAATTAAATCGGCAACTCCTAAGTCTTTCATATCAAACTTACTAGCAAGCATGCGCTTAGTAGCATTTATGTTAGCAATGTCGTTACTCATTATCAACATATCATCCACGTACAAACAAACAATGACTACGTGGTTTGGAGTGTTCTTAATGTAGACACATTTATCACACTCATTTATCTTGAATCCATTTGACAGCATTGTATGGTCAAATTTTGCATGCCACTTGTTTGGGTGCTTGTTTTAGTCCGTAAAGAGACTTAACAAGTCGACACACCTTCTTCTCTTTCCCTGGAACTACAAACCCCTCGGGTTGTTCCATGTAAATTTCTTCCTCTAACTCTCCATTTAAGAAGGCTGTTTTCACATCCATTTGATGGATTTCAAGACCAGATATCTGACTAACGCTACTAACACCCGAATAGATGTAATCCTCGTTACCGGCGAGTATGTATCAAAGTAATCAAGACCTTCTCGTTGTCTAAACCCTTTAACAACTAGTCTTGCCTTATATTTATCAATAGTACCATCAGCTTTCATTTTCCGCTTGAAAATCCATTTGGAACCTAAAGGTTTATTTCCTGGAGGAAGGTCAACCAATTCCCAAGTATGGTTGTTTAAGATGGATTCTATCTCACTATTGATTGCCTCTTTCCAAAATTGAGCTTCCGATGAAGACATAGCTTCGTTGAAGGTTCGAGGCTCATTCTCCAACAAAAATGTTAGAAATTCTGGTCCAAATGAAGTAGACGTCCTTTGACGTTTGCTGCGTCTCGGATTTTCCTCATCAGGAATATTTTCCTTTGTTTCTTCCCGAGGTCGTTTAGATTCTTTGCTAGACGACTCACATTCCTTTTTATACGGATATATGGTTTCAAAGAAGTCAACATTATCTGATTCAATTACCATATTTACCTGAATGTCGGGATTTTCTGATTTGTGAACCAGAAATCGATATGCCTTACTATTTGTGGCATATCCTATGAAAACACAATCAATGGTTTTAGATCCTATTTTTACCCTTTTGGGTTTAGGAATTTGCACTTTGGCCAAACACCCCCACACTTTGAAGTATCCCAAATTGGGCTTCCTTCCTTTCCACTTTTCGTATGGAATAGATTTTGTTTTGCTATGGGGCACTCGATTGAGTATTCTGGCTAGTTGTTAGAATGGCTTCCCCACAAGTTACGGGGTAAACCGTAACTTATTAACAGGCATTCATCATTTCTTTCAGGTTCTATTTTTCCTTTCCGCAATTCCGCTTGATTGTGGCGAGTAAGAAGCGATTGTTTGATGAATAATGCCATATTCCAAACATATTTGTTCAAAAGGAGATTCATATTCACCGCCCTATCACTCCTTATCATTTTAATCTTTTGTTAAGTTGAGTCTCAACTTCAGCTTTGTATTGCTGAATGCTTCAATTGCTTCATCTTTACTATTAAGTAAATAAACGTAGCAATACCGCTGCACTATCGTCGATAAAAGTTATGAAATACTTCTTTCCACCGCGAGATGGGATTGACTTCATGTCACAAATATCTGTATGGATTAAGTCTAAAGGACTTGAATTCCATTCAACTGACTTATAAGGATGTTTAACATACTTAGACTCAACACAGATTTGACATTTTGATTGATTGCATTCAAACTTAGGCAATACTTCCAAACTAATCATTTTTCGCAAGGTTCTGTAATTGACATGTCCTAAACGTGAATGCCATAAATTATTTGACTCAAGTAAGTAAGACGAAGCAGAAACTTTATTATTATTGGCAACGACCATTACATTCAGTTTGAAAAGGCCCTCTGTGAGGTAACCTTTTCCTATGTACATCTCGTTCTTACTTATTACAACCTTGTCAGAAACAAAAACACACTTAAAACCGTTCTTTACTAGAAGTCCGGTAGATACTAGATTTTTCCTAATTTCAGGAACATGACAGACGTTGTTAAGAGTCACCACCTTGCGGATGTCATCTTCAAGCAAAGATCTTTCCATAACCTTCAATTTTGGCCGTTGCAGAATTTCCCATATATATGGTATCGTCGGGCCCGGCGGGAGCATATGGCTTCTCTAACACTACAAATGTGGCGAGTGGCGCCAGAGTCAATCCACCACTCTTTCGGATTTCCCATTAAGTTGCACTCAGACAACATAGCGCACAAGTCATCAACTTCCTCGTTTGTTTCAACCATATTAGCCTGAGCCTTCTTCTTTACCTTTTTCGGAGCACGACAGTCTGCAACTTTGTGTCTGATTTTTCCACAATTGTGGCAGTTTCCCTTGAATTTCTTCTTGTTGGGATAGCTCATTGGTCCCGATGCATTTTTCCTCTTTTTCAGATTAGTTGGGGCAGCTTCAACAATATGTGCTCCCCCTATGGTTGATCTCACATTTGCCTTCTTCTCCGCTGCCTTGTTATCTTCCTCGATTCTCAAACGGACGATGAGATCCTCCAGTGTCATCTCCTTTCGCTTGTGTTTCAAGTAATTTTTGAAGTCCTTCCATGAAGGAGACAACTTCTCTATTACTGCCGCAACTTGAAACGCCCCACTAATCACCAAACCTTCAAATGAGTAGATCGTGGATGATAATCTGCAATTCTTGAACTTGAGTAACAACAGACTTGCCATCTACCATTTTGTAGTCCAGAAACTTGGCAGCGATAAATTTCTTTAATCCAGCATCTTCTGTTTTATATTTCTTTTCCAACGCATCCCATTGATCTTTTGATGCTTCCAGGTTCCTATAGACGTTGTAAAGATCATCGTCCAGTCCGATAAGAATATAATTCTTGCGCAAAAAATCTGAGTGCTTCCATGCCTCAGTTACAACAAAACGTTCATTCTCGTGTGTTGATTAAAGCAAAATCGGGAACGACCTCCTTAATAAACTTTTGGAGGTTTAAAGTTGTTAAATAGAAGAACATCTTTTGTTGCCATCGTTTGAAATCAATTAGGTGAATTTCCAGGCTTCTCTGCCGGGCGGTCTTTGATCGATCTGAGGAGGGCCAAAGATTGCTCGTAGAACCAACCATGGGGGCTAGTGTGGCGATGAGTAGCATTCAAATTTGGAGTCATGTCTCCCATTTCGCCATAAACGAAGCAACAGAAAAAGTTTAATAAACGGTGAAGACTTCAAACCGAATCAGTTTTGACAGCAGCAGATGTAATACACAATGGTGAAGATTTTATTTCTTCAAACCGAATCAAGGTTACACAAACAGATTTAAAATCCTTGAAACGAAATGCAGTAAATTGTATGTTGTATCTTGATGAAGTTTTTATATCTTCAAATCAAGTACCCAAATGAGTAGAAAATTATAAAAACTTTAATCTCAACCGGAGTAAAAAATTCGAAGATTTTAGTCTCCAAACAACATATTAGTTCGTTACACCGAAACAACAAACACCTTTTTTTTTGTTTTCCCAGTAAATTGTATGTTGTATACTTGATGAAGTTTTTATATCTTCAAATCAAGTACCCAACGGAGTAGAAAGTTATGGAAACTTTAATCTCAACCGGAGTAGAAAATCCGAAGATTTTAGTCTCCAAACAACATACAAGTTCGTTACATCGAAACAACAAACATACACCTTTTTTTTTTCTTTTTTTCTTCTTCAGTAAATTGTATGTTGTATACTTGATGAAGTTTTTATATCTTCAAATCAAGTACCCAAAGGAGTAGAAAGTTATGAAAACTTTAATCTCAACCGGAGTAGAAAATCCGAAGATTTTAGTCTCCAAACAACATACACTTTTTTTTCCGACAACGTTCTGTAATTGTTAAACAAGAACAAATGAACACAGAAATAATGATTAAATTCCTTAAGCTTGTTGTTGTGCCTGTGTTCAAAAAACCAGGAAAAAACAGAAACCAAACGGAAAGACAAAAACCAGAAAAAACAGAAACTGGAAAAATAATACAGAAGTAAGAAAATATCCGAGACCACAGAATTCACTGTGTGTCCTTAAGGAATTTAATCCCCTCACTGCACTGAGGTTATGGATTACTTCCTCCCAGGATAAAACGGATATACATCGCAGAGTAGCGGTACGTCAAACGCCTTCGACTTCGACGAACTCAAAGTTGGCAACGAAACACAGTAAGACTCGATAGTTTTATTTGTGAAAAAGAATGCAGAATTTTAGATGCAGAAATTTTTGGTTTTTGGTATCTTTAAAATGAGGCATTGCCTTAGTTTATATAGCCTTGAAGGTGCCTCTTCGGAATAGGTTGGTGACTGTTCGGAAAGGTTGCCTTCCATTTCTCATTCACACCAACTTGGCTAGTTTTATTCATTAACTAGCTTTAACATATATCAAGTAACCTATCTTATTTTTCAGATTACTAATCTCATCTCACATTTTGTGTGATTACTTGTAAAAATATATTAGATGACTGAAAATTCAAATGAAGAGGGCATCAAAATTATGAAATAACTTCCAAGAATATAGGACCTAATAGCCACTACGAAATTGTGCTTCCAAAACTTCATATTCATATCCAACCAAAAGCAAAAGGACATTTCACTTGGTGGCTTCATTTTTCCATGATCTATTGAGTTCACAAAACTTACATGACATAGTCACTTAATTTACCCATTATTGCATTCATGTCAGGTCATTTTTCTCCCACACACAATGCTTAGTTTTGAAATTCAAAATACTTCTTAACCTAATATTGTCTATTTTCTATTTGTCTCTTAAGGATTTTGACTTATGGTGATTTATCTTATGGATTCTTGAGTAAATTTTGTCTTTTACATTATGTAGTTACTCCAATATAGGCATAAAGCTCGATATCTTAAAAAGAGCTAATTTTCTTTTTGTTACTTATGTACTCAATGATTAAATTATTGGCCTTTGAATCAAGTGTCTATTTTATACTACGTTAACATGATGTCATTGCTCAAGTCTGATTTTTAACTGCTAATTAAAGTAATGTTTTTAAGTGAATGAATGTGTCTTATTTGTTGTTTCTATATATTTTACTTTCTATATATTTGTTGGTGGAATTTCTATATATTTTACTTTCTTTAGATTTGAATTTACTATTATAATTTATTTGATTATGAAGATGATATCAAGTCCTTTATTTAAGAGAGGAGGAGAAGGGAAGTGTTGGAGAAGATTCAGGGTAACTGCAAATTTTGTGAACTACAATTTTCAAGATTCTATTTTGCAATTTAATATTCTAAAATTTTTGTTATCTATTTGTAGTTTACTCACAATCTAGAATATGCCTTTTCCATGTCAAAGTTCTTCGTTTTTTCCGCTTTCAAGATAGTCATTATTAAAATTGGTATTAATTCTTTGATAAGTCCGGGATAGTGAACAACAAATGTTTGAGGTAGAGTAGTAAGTATTTTTTCATCTTTAATTAAGGATTTTGGGTTCGGATCCTGCTTGGTACAAAACCGTCTTTATTAGGGAGTGGTTTACCCAAATAAGGGACTTTCCTTTCCGGTGTGAATTCGAACTTAATCGAACTTCAATGCGGATACCGAACATCGAGTGGGAAATCAAAAAAATAAGTATTAAATAGTGGTGTACTGTAATATTTATAACTTATGATGGAGTCAATTCCTCAAATGGTCATTGGCTCATTGCACTTGTAAAAAAGTCCACTAAAGTAACTTTTGAATTTTTTTGGACAATAATCTCATCAAACTATGTCCATATTTTCTTTAAAAAAGTAAAACAATCTATTTTTGGATATAAGACCCCTTAACCCATTGTTAAATTATAACCCATTTGATTCTATTTATTTTTAAAATGTGAAAAAATATTAATTCCAACAAAAAATTTAGAATATTGCTTGAAAGAAATAATTCCCTTGATTATTTTCATTAATTGAGAAGGTATATATACAAGTTACAAAATAGTAGAATCATATTCCTATTATATTCCTAAAATCTTATTCTACCATAATTCTAACTCTACAATTATGGTAAGTGTATAATCCTAATTTAGGTAACAAATACACTACAATATACACCAAATATATATACCATATATACAAGATTACAATCTTGTGGATTGTTTGAAATCGCCTGATGATGGGCCATTTACTCGCCATCTTCAATGAAAAGCCCATCGTTGAAATGGAGCAATATACTTGTGATATACACTGCTGTATATTGGGTGTATATCACCAGTATATTGCTCTTGTTTAACACACTTCGTTAGCCATAGCGGGCGGTCTTCGACGCCGAGATCGCCCCTAAAATCTTCAAAGAGAACCGTTGGTAGACCCTTTGTAAAGATGTCTGCAATTTGATAACGAGACGGGACATGGCATACGCGAACGTGACCCTTTGCAACCTTTTCACGGACAAAGTGAATGTCCATTTTGATATGCTTGGTGCGTTGGTGTTGAACTGGGTTACCTGAAAGGTAGATGACACTAATGTTATCGCAATATACCAAGGTTGCCTTCTGAATGGGATAATGAAGCTCCAACAGCAAATTACGTAGCCAACATGATTCGGAGTAGGGATGGCAGGTGGGTATAATTTTGCGGATTCCGCACCGCACCCGCCCCAGTTGGGGCGGGTATGGGTATAACTTTGGCGGGTAGTAGGCGGGTATGGGTATTGAAAATATACCCGCCACGGGTATGCGGGTAGGTGGTGGATTTGCAGTCATACCCGCCTACCCGCCCGCCTACCCGCCCCATAAGCCCAATAATATTAGAATAGTAGTCTGTATTCCATAAGCCCATCCATAAACCCAATACTCTTAATTAGATTACTAGGGTTCAGCACCCATACTCCCAACAGTCCAACACATCCATTCGAATTGGTTATTCTCTTCATCAGCAGTCAGCACCGATATTCTCATCTTCAGCAGCCATCTACCATCGACCGACGACCGACGACCGACGACCGACGACCGATACCCTTAACTCTTAACCCATCACCTGCCGACGACCATCGACCAACAGTCCATCACCATCGACCACGAACATCGACCTTATTTCCCCCAAATACATCGGTCGTCGACCATCAGTCCATCTCCATCACCATCGACCTATTTCCCCCCAAATCCATCGGCCATCGACCGTCGACCGTCGACCATCGACCAGCGATCAGCCCTTATTTCCCCCAAACTCGTCGGCCATTAGTTCACTGCACCCAAACCCATCGGTTATTAGTTCGCTCCGCCTCAGTTTGCTACACTAAAAAAAGGTCAGTCTATCGAGTGTCGAAGCATATATTTTGTTCAACTTTATCAGAAGTGTCGAAGCATAATAAACTAGTCAGACCATTAACAAGAAATATGTGTTGTGTCTCATTTGATAAACTAATAATATTTTCCTATTTATTGTTGGTAAAAATGCATTAACATTTTGATCATACTTGTTATGTTTTCCTGAGTTGCTGTAACTTGAGATAAATTGTTGTTATTTACTACTGTTGTTTTGCTGCACATATTGCATTTGTTGAGCTGTCATGTTGTGTTAAATGGGCTGCTGATCTACTGTGCTTTAGTATAAATAATTGTTGTATTTCTGGCTCATTTATGGTTGTTGTTAAAATTTGTTTAGTTATGCCTTAAGGAGTTACTCTTGTTTTTAGTAGGATGATTGTTGTTGTTTGTGTTCCATCTTCTGATTATTGTTCTGATTACTGTGATTGTTGTTGTTGTTTGTATTCCATCTCCTAATCTATATATATGTAATTGCATAGGTAAGAATGGCGAGCAAGGGTAATGCCACTACTATGTCTTCCCCATCAGATCCTTCTACGGCAAGTTGTACCCCGAATACAGTGGAAACATGTAAAGAAATTGTAGAGAGCCAAGAGCAAACTAATTCTGCAGATACTTCTGTTTTACTCCGAACCAGTAGACATACATCAAAAGTTTGGGATAATTTTACAAGGAAACGAGTAGGGGAAGAAATAAAAGCGGAGTGCAACCATTGTTTGAAGCAACTTGCGGGAGGACCAAGAGCTGGAACAAGTCACTTGAAAGAGCATGCAAGTAAATGTTCAAAAAAGAAATACATGGATCTCCGACAAACAAGGATGTTTGGTACACTTGCTAGCCCTTGTGATACGAATGAGACGCTGACATTGTCCCCGTATGAGTTCCGCCAAGATAATGCGAGACAAGACTTAGCAAAAATGATTATTCTCCATGAATACCCACTAAGCATGGTTGAGCATTATGGCTTTAGAAAGTATTCTAATACTCTTCAACCAGGTTTCAAGGTTCCCTGCCGCAACACAACAAAAAAAGACATTCTCCAACGACACAATGTCGAAAAAGAGAGTATAAGTGCTTTGTTAAGGAAAGTCAAAGGAAGGTTTTCTTTGACTACCGACATGTGGACTGCAAACTATCAAAAAAAAGGATACATGGCTGTCACCGCACACTTCATTGATAATTCATGGAAACTCCAAAGTCGAATCATCAGGTAAGTTGTAATGTATTCCATCTCCTAATCTATATATATGTAATTGCATAGGTAAGTTGTAATGCAAGTTGTAATGTGGTAACTGGTTGTGATTATTTGATAGCTGTGGTCTTCTATGGTTATGTGATTATGCAAGTTTTTATTTCAAAATTCTTAATAGTAGTATTATGTTCATATCAATCTTATAGGTTCTTGTATGTCCCGGCACCGCATACAGCTGAGGTGCTTGCCGAGTCTTTAAAAGAATGCATTCAATCTTAGAATCTTGATCTTAGATTGTCTTCTATAACGGTTGATAACTGCACTACAAATGATGCAATGATGAATTTATTGCGTTTGGAGTTTCCTTATGGTTCATTGATGTTGCATGGGCATTTTCTCCATATGCGTTGTTGTGCACACATACTTAATTTGATTGTTCAAGATGGCTTATGTGCCGTTTTCAAAGAGGGTATTGAAAGAATTAGGGAAAGTGTTGTCTTTTGGACTTCATCACATAAGAGAGCTCAAAAATTTGAACAAGTAGCTAAGCAAGTTGTTCCTGATTGTTCAAAATCACTTATACTTGATTGTAAAACTCGATGGAATTCGACGTATGACATGCTTCTAGTTGCTATGAAGTTTAAGGAGGTGTTTGTTGTTTTAAGTGCGCGAGATAATTTGTACAAAAATCCACCACTTAGTGAAGATTGGGATAAGGTTGTGAAAATATGTGAACTATTGGAAGTGTTTAATGATATTACACATCAATTTTCTGCCTCGACTCATCCGACTGCCAATATTTATTTCCCTAGAATTTGTGAGATTAGAATCTTATTAACCAACTGGTTGTCCTCACCTACCATTTATATAGGAAAAATGGTTGAGATAATGCTAGATAAATACAATAAGTATTGGTTAGATGTTAACGGTCTTATGGGCGTGGCAACTATACTTGATCCTAGGTTCAAGATGGCTCTCATTCGGTTTTACTTTGCTAAAATTTATGATACGCTTGTTGTTGATGTCGAGGTAAAAAGGATTTATGATTTTCTAAAGGAATTGGTGGATGAGTATGGGCACAAAAATGGTAATAATCCAGCTAGTAGTAATCACATGTCTTCAACTGATGTTACAAGTAGTATGAGAATGGGGTACATGCAAGAGTTTGCACAATTTGTGTCACAAGACAATAGTAAAGTTGGACTAAAATCTGATTTAGAAGTACTTGGAAGTCAAACTGTACCACTTGTGGATGATTTTGATATTCTTAATTGGTGGAAAACAAATGGAAATAATTATCCCATTCTCCAACAAATAGCAAGGGATATATTGAGCATTCCGCTTTCTCGTCCCATCGTAATCCGCATTTAGCACTAGTGGGCGTGTACTTGATCCTTATCGTAGTCGACTTCTTCCTAAACGGTGGAGGCATTAATGTGTGCTCAAAACTGGATTTGGGCGGATCTTAAAGGTAACATTAATTTGATTAAATTATTTATGTTGTATTAAATTGAAGTTAGACTCTAATTACTTTGTTTATACTTTATACATTATGCAATGGTGGTGATGTCAAGGAGATGGAAATATGTGATCTTGAGGAATAAGTCGATCGATGTTGTTGGCTTGCCGCTAATCGATATGATCAAAATCGCTTATCGATGTTGCTCACGCTAATCGATGTTCTTTGTCTTCTTTGCCGCTTGCTACTAATTGTTCTTTGGCCGCTAATTCTTTGCTAATTCTTTGCTAGCTGCTATTCTTCTTTGACTTCTTGATGTTGTTGTGGCTTCTTGATGTTGTTGTTCTTTCTTTGGCTTCTTGATGTTGTTGTTCTTTCTTTGGCTTACTTATGTTGCTTCTTTGCTAATCGATGTTATCTTTGCTAACTTGGATCAACTTTGTTTTTGTCATTTGTTAATTATTTGGACTGTACCTGAAAATATTACTTGTTTGAATTTGACTATTGTTGGTTGTATTTATTTGTCATTTCTTTTATTTCTAATATTACTGGTTTGAATTTATTAGATAATACTGCTATGCTAAAAGAGTAGAAGAAGATAATAGAGAAATGTTTGTGGAGGCGGGTACAGGCGGGTATTGACGGGTGACGGATATCCACTTGGGTGGTGGAGCGGGTGTGGATTTAAGAATATACCCGCCTAGGCGGGTATGGATGTTGAAATTGTACCCGCCACGGGTGGCGGGTATAAAATTTTCTGGCGGGTACGGGTGCGGGGGAGGGGGTACCCGCACCCGCCCCGCCCAATTGCCATCCCTAATTCGGAGACCACATTCGCTACCCCTCGATATTCTGCCTCTGCACTTGAGCGTGATAGAGTTGCCTGACGCTTTGCCGACCAGGAGACCAAGTTGTTGCCAAGGAACATACAGTAGCCAGAAGTCGACCGTCTGGTGTCGGGACAACCACCCCAATCAGCATCCGTGTAAGAGACAAGTGTGGATGTAGATGAAGGATACAAATGCAACCCATAGTCCAGTGTCCCCTGAATATACTGAATGATGCGTTTGATTGCATTCATGTGCTCAACTCTGGGATCATGCATGAATAAACACACCTGCTGAACCGCATACATAATAATCGATCTGGTAAAGGTAAGATACTAGAGGGCTCTTGCAAGATTGCGATAGCTGGTCGGGTCCTCATATGGTGCACCTGTTGTGGCACTCAGCTTGGGGTTTGCATCAACTGGCATGGAAGTGGACTTACAAGATGACATCTCAGCCCTCTCTATGATCTCAGCAGCATACTTTCGTTGAGACAAAAACAATCCACCTGAATGACGCTTGACGGCAATCCCCAAAAAATAACTCAAAGGCCCTAAGTCTTTCATAGCAAACTCAGAACTGAGCATGGTCATGATAGACTGGCGCAAGGCATCAGAAGAGACAGTCAAGATGATATCATCCACATACAACAGAATGTAGGCCAATGACGAACCACGGCGGTAGATGAATAAGGAATTATCTGACTTGCTGTGAGTGAACCCAATAGTTAAAACAAAGTCAGCAAACCTCGTGTACCAGGCCCTTGGAGACTGCTTAAGCACATATAAGGAATTCTTCAACAAACATACATGATGAGGACGGTTTGGATCCCTGAAACCCAATGGCTGATGCATATAGACTGTTTCCTTGAGATCACCATGTAGGAAAGCATTTTTAACATCCAACTGGTGAATTGACCAAGTCTTTGAAAGAGCCAAGCTAAGCACAGTGCGAATGGTAGCCGGTTTGACCATCGGACTAAACGTCTCACCACAATCAATCCCAACCTGCTGAGTCTTACCATCACCCACAAGTCGCGCCTTATGTCGAGCAAATGACCCATCTGAATTCTCCTTATGAGCAAAAATCCACATAGACCTGATAACATTAATACCATATGGACGGGGCACAAACTTCCACGTCTTATTATCAATAAAAGCATTATATTCATCAGTCATAGCAATTTTCCAATTAGGGTCATTTAATGCGGACACAGGATTGCGGGGCAAGGGGAATTTAGAGACATCAGAATGTAAATTAAAATATCTTTTAGGTGTAAATATACCCCGCTGACTACGAGTGGCCGGTCTATGACTCGAGGAAGAATTGAGGGAATTTTCTAGGGTAGGGGCGGGTGGCGTGAGCGATGGGCTTTCTTGGCCCAAATCGAAAAGCCCGAATCATCAGCTGGACCAGTTCAGGTGGGTTGGGTAGCCCAATTCTTTGGGGCCCGATCCGATGCTTGGAAGCGTTCTTGTGTGTTGGCGTCTTGTGGGTCCGGCCGGACGATGGGCCCTTGGCGGATTTTGGGTGCGGGAGATGTCCGAAAATTTTTGAATAATATACGGGGATATTTGTTCATCCAAAAAATATATACGACCGAGGCTCGGGAGTATGAACTTTCGCAAAAGGAAATTGGGTTTCATCAAAAAGGACGTGGCGATTAATTATGATTTTATTAGAGGATAAATCAAAGTATTTATAACCACGATGATTAGACGGATAACCCAAAAATACACACGGGGTAGACCGAGCCTGAAGTTTGTTAATTGTGGTGGATAGGAATAACGGAAAACACAAGCACCCAAAAACCCGAAGATGAGAATAAGAAGGGTTCTTATTATACAGTATTTGGAGAGGGGAAGAATATGTCAGACCTTTTGACGGAATTATGTTAAGAAAATATGTGGCCATTTGTAGAGCATGGTGCCAAAAATATGGAGGTATGGAGGCATGAATTAAGAGAGTTCGGACAATGTTATTTATGGAACAGATTTTGCGTTCGGCCTTCCCATTTTATGAAGATGTATGAGGACACGAAAATCAAAAATTGATCTCATTATTAGCACAGAATTCCCGAAACTCCCTATTGTCATACTCTTTTCCATTATCACATTAAATATTTTTTATTTCTCTTTCGAATTGAGTACGAATGAACGCTTTAAATTTGATGAAGACGGAAAACACTTGTGATTTATTCGCAATTGGAAACGTCCACAAAAATTTAGAATAATCATCTAAAAAGAGAACATAATATCGATGATCCAATGAACTAAGAACATGAGACGTCCATAGGTCGCTATGAATAATATCAAATGTCATTGACGTATGAGAATTGGAGTCTACAAATGGCAACTTAACAATTTTTTCTAATGAACAAGACTGACAAAGTGGAGTACGACTCGTACCCTTACAAGAAATAAAGCTATTTTTTATCTAAAACTGATAAAATAGATGATCCCGGATGACCCAGGCGAGCATGCCACACGGAAGGAGAGATGGCTGCAAAAATTGACGGTAAGGCTGGACTCGATGGACTGAAATCGAGAATGATAGGATACAAATCCCCCTACTACACCTCATGAGATGGCTCCCCATCTTGAAATCCTTCACAGATAAAC
The DNA here is from genome assembly GCA_029783415.1 of Anisodus acutangulus. NCBI lineage: Eukaryota > Viridiplantae > Streptophyta > Magnoliopsida > Solanales > Solanaceae > Anisodus > Anisodus acutangulus. The sequence continues at coordinate 18,214,269 of CM056512.1, forward strand.
CAAAAGGATCAAATTCAACGAAAACCGAATTGTCAGTTGTGAACTTTCGGACAGACACTAAATTTTTAATCAATTTAGGAACATGTAAAGTATTTTTCAAGAGAAGGGGTAGATTGGGGAGAGACAATGTTTTCTGACCATACCCTAGGATTGGAATAGAACTGCCATTACCAACAATTATCCCCCGAGGGGTGCTCAAATTGGCATAAGATGAGAGAGTACCTGATTCGAAAGTCATGTGAGTCGTGGCACCGGTGTCGATGTACCAATTTGGGTCCGGTTGAGTTAACCCCAACGTGTGCATCGCGGTCTTGATATCGGTTTGAGTGGGGCCTGCTGCATGATGGGCTTGCGGAGGTCGGTGCCCAAGAATACCTGTCTGCGGACTGGCCGGGCCGAATCGCTGAGCTGCCGCCGCTGGGCCATCGCCGATGGGCCGCCACCGCCGTTATTGGGCTGAATCGCTGGCGACCATCGCCACCGGAATTTCTCTTTGGATGATAAGTGGCTGGCTGCCCACGCCCATCGCCCCACCCACGCCATGGGCCCCACTGCTGGGACCAGGGGGTGGTGGGCCACTGTTCCTTGGATGGGGCCCACCGCCTGCTTGCTGACCACCGGAACCGCCGCGTTTACCCCAGCGGTTTTTGTTATTATTCTTACGATTATTTTTGCTGCCACCATGATTATGGTTTTGGCCCGAATTATTAACAAAACCCGAAGAACTTGGAGAGGACGCCACCATGATGACGGGGCTTGCTCCGGTAGCCGCCTTTTTAGCCAAACCGGCTTCTTTCAAAGTAAGCATGGAGCGGGCTTGATGAAAAGCGGGAAGAGGGTTGCTTTGACGTAGGAGAGTTCCAATGCTATTATATGCCTCCGAAAGGCCGGCAACCAATTGTAGAACCAGACGATTATTGGTGACAGGTGCGCCCATATTACGGAGTTGATCTGCCAACTCCTTAAGTTTCTTGCAATAGGCAGATACGTTAGGAAATTCTTCCATGTGAACGAGTGAGAATTCCTGCTCAAGTGTGACGGCACGTGAATATTGGTTATTTTGGAATATGTCACACAATCTATTTCAAGTAGCCACAGCCGTGGTATCCGGCTCAATAATCGTTTGTAGAAGGTCAACTGAAATAGTGAAATAGATCCACTGGAGAACGGTAGCATCAAGCGTAATCCATAATTGAGGATCCTCCGCAGGACGAGGTGTAGTGGGAGGAATGATATGATGGATAACTTGATGAGAGATAGCGTGTATTTTAAACAACTCCGCCCACGTCGCATATTGGACGTTTTCCATCTCAAGCACAATCGGGATACAGTTCTTGATGTTGGAAACCATGAGGGCATGATGATAATTGTTCTTAGACATATTGAAAGAACAAAGAAGGAGGGAAATTTAAGAAAGGTTTTTGAGAGCGGAAGAAGAAATTTGGGAGAGAAACCCGAGGGGGGGGGGGGTCTCAGCCGAGAATGGTCCACAAAAACTTTGGGAGAGCATTTTTTTTGTAAAACCTAGTCTCTTGATACCATGAAAGAAATAACCCCCTTGATTATTTTGATTAATTGAGAAGGTATATATACAAGTTACAAAATAGGAGAATCATATTCCTATTCTATTCCTAAAATCTTATTCTACCATAATTCTAACTCTACAATTATGGTAAGTGTATAATCCTAATTTAGGTAACAAATACACTACAATATACACCAAATATATATACCATATATACAAGATTACAATCTTGTGGATTGTTTGAAATCTGCCCGTGATGGGCCAAATTTATCGCCATCGGGTCAAAAACCCATCGTTGAAATGGAGCAATATACTTGTGATATACACTGCTGTATATTGGGTGTATATCACTGGTATATTGCTCTTATTTAACATTGCTAAATTGTGTCTAAGTAGATTATAAAAAGATACCGTTGAATGATAGTAAAATAACTATAGGATTTTTAACTAATTGTAGAATAACTATAGGGTTTTCAACTGAAAGTTCTAAGATCAACATTTGAAGATATTAATCCTTTGAAGTTTCTAATGGAATTGCTAGAAATTGATGCAATATCAATATTATTAAACATGTACTCGCTTCGGTTTCTTTAACCTTTTAGATTTGATCCAAAATAAATGATTGGCTAAGAAAAGTAAGAAGTATTAGTTTTTCTTTTCCAAATCTACCCCTGTATAATAAATAATTTATACAAATTTCTTAAAAAGTCTTTCAATACTTTTGTAAAGGCTGTGTGGTAGTTGGTCGTGTCTTTCAATACTTTTATAATGGTTGTGTGGTGGTTGGACGGTGACCGGTGAGGATGATTGTGCAACAATAGCGGATATAAGAGACGGTAGTTGTGCAATTAATGAAGGTTGATGGTAGAGCTGATTAGTTATGATTGTGGATGGTAGCGGCGATTGTGTGGTAAAGGTTAGTGGTGGAGGAGTCAAAGATGGTCATAATTATGCAGCGAAGGTGATTGATAATATTTGCTGTATCATGGAGCTAGTAGTGGAGGTGGTTAATGGTGATAGATGTAGTTCGTGGACATGGTTAGTGGTGGGAGTGGTTAGCAACAACGATTGTATGCTAGAAGTCGATGGTAATAATTATGGAGAAATATTGCATTTCTTATGATCTTTTAAACAAACAACAACTTAGTGATCTTAAAACTATTTGCAATATCAAAACAAATTCCTCTTAGTAGTTTTTTTTATTTTACCGGATCCGTAAAATAATTTGACTTCCAAAATTCAATAAGATTGAGGATATGAAAAGAAGAAAAGAGAAATGAATGTAAAAGAAATAAATAAATACAATTAATCTTTTCTTTTTTTATAAACTATAAATATGGCAAGGGAGGGAAAACAAGGAAAGGAATGACAAGGTAAAAATGAAGCCCCGTCAACCAAAAGGGAAAATTCATATAGCCAACAAACTAACACCAAAAAATATTTTTTGACTGACTGTTAAAATTTGATGATAGTTAAGAGTCTCACATCGAAAATGGAATGGAAATATGGATTCCTTAGATGGACTTGGACAATCCTCACCTTACAAGCTAGTTTTTGGGGTTGAGTTAAACCCAATATCCATTCTTTACATGGTATCAGAGCATAGCTATGGGGAAAAATTGACTTATTCACTAGCTTGATGTAAAAAATGCTTTCTTACATGGAGATTTGAAAGAAACCGTTTATATGCATCAACCGCCTGGCTTTGTGCATCCGGAGGTTCCTCATTATTTATGTCGTCTTCGTAAGTCACTATATGGTTTGAAACAAGCCCCTATGGCTTGGTATGAGAGGTTTGCTACATACATTATACATATAGGGTTTGTGTGCAACAAGAGTGATCATTCCCTGTTTATTTTCATCGAGGTACTGACACGGCTTATCTTCTTTTATATGTAGATGATATTGTTCTGACAACTTCTTCTGATACACTGAAACACGAGATCTTTGCCCTACTCAAGTCTGAATTTTCTATGACAGATTTGGGTAAGTTGAGTTATTTTTTGGGGATATCGGTGACCAGATCCGCACATGCCATGTTCTTGTGTCAGCGTAAGTATGCAAATGAGATTGTCTACAGGGCTAAAATAGCAAACAACAAGATCATGCCCGCTCCTGTCGACTCAAAGTCCAAACTTAGTGCGGATGACAGGGATCCGGTCAGCGATCCCTCTCTTTATAGGAGTCTCGCAGGTGCTCTTCAGTATCTATCCTTCACTCGGTCAGATATTGCATATGTTGTTTAGCAGGTGTGCTTGTTCATGCGCGCTCCTAGGGAGCCTTACTTTACAACTCTTAAGCGTATCATTCGGTACGTTAAGCGCACTCTTGACTATGGACTACATCCCTCTGCACCGACTAGGTTTCTCTCCTACACTGACGCAGATTAGGCAGGCTGTCCAGACACCCATCGCTCTACGTCCGACTATTGTGTATTTTTGGGGGATAATATTATATCGTGGTCTGCCAAGCGGCAAGCCACACTTTCCCGTTCGAGTGCAGAAGCAGAATATCGAGGCGTTGTGAACGTTTTTGTCGAGCTATGTTGGCTCTGAAATCTCCTTCTTGGGCTTCATTGTCCCATACGTAAGGCATCTTTGGTCTACTGTGATAGCATATCTGTTGTTTACTTGTCAAATAACCTGGTTCAGCATCAGCGAACCAAGTATATTGAGATGAATACTACTATTTAAAACATTACCACAAATGAAAAATTAGTGCAACTTTAACCTTCTTTTTCTACCCAACTTTATCCTTATTTCACTAGCCGACATATCCATTACTACAAGCCCTCTCTTCATACGTCATTTCTCTCCATGAATTGCACGGCGGGAAAAAATTTCAAAACTAAAAATAATAAATGCAGAAATGAGTTCTTGCAGTCTCCAATCATCCACATGCCTATTATTGCATGTCAGTTATAACAAAAAAATAATATATTCAACAATTTCAGTTACATGATTGAAAGTAAAAGAACCATGGAAGAATATGAAATTAAGAGTTTTGACTATATACATTTTTAAAAGCCATACTCATTGATTGTTGCTAGTAGAAATAACAAATTATACAATGATTTTTACTATTATTTATCATTGTTGAAAATTTACTAATGTGAAATTAAGTTTATCCCATTATTTATGACTCAAATAATTGGGGCCCCGCACGTCGGAAACATCGTTTCCACACACGTGCACTCGTAGTGCCAAGTATCGTAAATTTCGTTAGTGAAAGAGATATTGGTACGTAAATAATGTTTGAGACATAGAATAATGGATGGTTATTGGCTAACTAACAAGTGTTCCACGTCAGTAAACGAAGGAAGGATTGTGCAAAGTGTAAGATGGTACGAGTCGGGAAGGGTCGCGGCACCGGAAAGGGCTGCGGTGCCACCCGGATGGAATTCCAAAAGTTTGGCTGATTATGGAGAGGTTTTAGAGCATTAAAATGACAGTTTTTCCTCCATAAATCAGTCATTATTTGGTTGCATTAATTGGTGAATTAAAGGGCCATTACATGGAATTTAAATGGCCATTACATGGGCACTTGAAGAGGTCATTCTTACACTACTATAAATTGAGGTCTTTGACTCAATTCTACACACACTTTTCAAGAACAACAATTCTGAAATTCTCTTTGCAAATTCTCTCCTCGTAGAAATCTTTGTTATTCGTTTTCTTCGATAGAATCATTTGTGTTTGCTTTGCACAAATGATAGTTTGTTATTTTATCTTGGGAGACTATTGTCCGCTAACGTAAAAGTATATATACGGGGCAATCTTGTCTTAAAGACAGAGTGTCATCACTCTACTCAACACAGTTGTAACACTTCCAGATTTAGTGTCTCTTGATTTCAGGTTATCAAGATTCAAAGAGCTTTCTGCAAATTGGTATAAAGATTTAAGACTGATTCAAGAACTCAAAAAGCTTGTTGCTATTGTAATCTTTATTGTTTATCCTTTCGAAGCACTTGTAATAGTTATTTACTATTCCCGTACTGCTTTATCTCCAACAATTTTAAGACAAGATTGTATTAGTGTTCGAAAGATGTCGGTCAACAGTTGTGTGACCAAATCTGGCTATGGTTGTGGTTTTCGGGTTGAAGACAGTTCCATTAACAGTTCTATTCACAGTAACACTGTTTCTGCCAACAAACTAGACAATGGTTCTGATGCTGAGGTTTAAAGCACTTGTGCTGATCATGTTGTTGGCGGTCAAGGTGTTGATGGTGTCACCGCTCCCGAGAGTGGTGGAAACAAGCGCCCACGAGAGGCTGGGGATATCAACTGGGACAAGAGAAAAAGGCTGAAGATGTTGTTCTATATTTTAGCAAAAGGCCTATATCTGTCCCAGACAAAGGATCCTAATTATGGTAACGAGGAAATGGACACTCAGTCTGACTGAAGTGGGCCAGAATCCAAAAAGGTCTAAGTTAAATTATCCTTCATTGTCTATAATGTGTTTAGATAATATTTGAATAAAAGTGTGTAAATCAAGGCTAGGAATATGAAAGTTTTTTCATTAAAAACCTATATTCCTTACACTCTAAAATCAGAAATTGGATCTCTCTCCTTCCCAGTTAAAGATTGGTACTGGAAAAAAAACTTAAAAAATCTATTCTTTTGGGTGTAATTATTAAAAGTGTGTAAAGTATGTTTCCACATACGAAGGAGAGATATCCACTGATTGCGCGAAAATTGTTACCACTCTTAAGCAAGCGCCAGGAATTGTCTGGGCACCAATCTCAAGGAAGAAGACTAAAAGATAATGGCTTATCTTAAGACGTTAAACCTATCACAATATCTGACAGAAGATCCTTCATTTGATAGGATGGTATTGGACACTCAGTCATTACAAAGCCTACGGGTGACTGGAGTGGGCCAGAGCTTTTAGGTCTTAAATGATCTGTAGGCCAAAAGAAAGGCAGAAAAGATATTGGACACTCAGTATGCAAAAGCAACTAGAGTAGGCCAGAGTATCTAGATCACATATGATCCGATTATGCCCTAACCACAGGCAAGAGGTTGTTCATGTGAAGCAACGCCACCTCTAAAGTAGAAGGAGTTGGAAAGGTTGTCCTTAAAAAGGATTTCAGGGAATGGGATCACTCTAAAAGGAGGTGATACATGTCCCAAACTTGGTTTTAGGGACGCTGTTGGTCAAGCTGGTTTAAGACCAGCCCAACAAATCTGTAATAAATAAGAATGGTACAGTGTGTCTATAGCCAAATGAATGATATATTTATAATTCGTGCATCTATGTCATCATAGATTAAGACACGTTAAATAGAAAGTCATTCAAAAGCTAACTAAGTTGAGATTGTTGCCTTTTGTCGACATAAACCCTCAAAATGAATGTGAGATGGGCGAAGAGGCAAAATCACCTTTCCATTCCATCAAAGGAATAGCGAAAGAAGCACCGCTCCTCTAAAACTTAGTCACACCTACATGGGTGATTTGAAGTTTGTACAAAATAGAGGGGGGAGACAAGTACTTTATGACCTTCATAATGATACAACGTATTGCATCCTTTGTTTGTTGAAAAGCAAAGATGAAGCTATTGAAGTTGATAAGCGCTACAAAGCAGAAGTTGAAAATTAACTAAGCCTACGGATTGAGGAATTTGTAGTGATAAAGGGGGAGAATGTGAAACATCATTTATCAAATGACTGCTCCTTACTCACCTCAGTCTAACGGTGTTAGCCAAGCGCAAGGCCGTACGCCCAAAATATATGGGGCAAGGCAATCCTTACCGCTAATGCGATTTCAACAGAACTCCGCATAAGGATAAGGATAACCCTTCATGTGAAACATGGAAAAGATCTCACCTACAAATGTTATGATGTAGGGTGGCTTTGTAGAAGTTGGAATACCAAAGCATGTCAAGTTAGACATAAGACTGTAGATTGCATATCCACTGGATCTGCAAATAACAATATTGCTTATCGCCTCTTGGTGTCAAAGAATGCTGAATTCTTTGAAGATAACTTTACTTGAGAAGAAAAAAAAAGTAATTGCTTGAGGTTAACAAGAATTCGCGAGTACCTGATTATCCAGAACTAGACGTTCCAGATCTACAGGACTTGGAAGTTGCTGACTATCCGGAACTTAATGTTCCATATCTACAGAACTCAGGGATTCTAGATGTTGAACCGAACGGAGCAAAGAGGGGACAAAGACTTGTTCCAGGCCTTCTAGCTTACATGGTTAAGAATGAACCATGGACAATTAACAAAGAATTGTCATCTCCAGAAGCACTGCTTTGGAAAGAAGCTACATAGAGAGAAATAGATTCCATCAGATAGAACCATACTTGTGTAATGGTTGACCTTCCTCCAGGAAAAGAACCTTTGAGTTGTAAAAGTAGATACTCAAATTGAGTACAAAGTAGATGGATCTACTGTCGAGTATAAGGCTCGGCTACTTAGACATATGCTCCCTAGTGAATAGATTAACATCCAGGGCCATTGCAGTCTTGTGTGACATGGATGTTGAGACAACCTTCCTAATCGGAGAGTTGAAAGGGGAGGATCAGCGTTGGTTTGTTGGACTGTTGGGCTTCTTCCTAAACTTTCCTTTTAGTCCTTGAAATATTTAAATTTTAGTCCTGGAAGGTTCAGACGAAACATAAATAATGAATCTGACAACAGAAACATTGACTCTGAAGTTAGAAAGCCAACAGTTGGAAAACCAACAGTCTGAAAGTGGAAGTCATATTGAAACAAAGTCTCGATATGAAAGGATAAGACTTTTGGTCCTGACTTTGTAGCTTATATGGTCGATAACGAACCGAGGATAGTTGATGAAGCATTGTCTACTCCAGAAGCATCGCTCTAAAAAGAAGCTATTGAGAGCGAAATAGACTCCATCCTGCAAAACCACAAGTGGGAGTTGGTTGATCTTCCTCCGGGAAACAAACCGTTGGGATGTAAATGGATACTCAAACAGAAGTATAAAGCAGATGGGTCTATAGATAAGTACAAAGCCAGGTTGGTAGTCAAGGGTTCCTTAACTATTTTGACACGTACTCCCCGGGGTCTAGAATGACGTCTATACGAGTATTCATTGCGATCACAAAGTTGCGTGACCTTGAGATACATCAAATGAATGTCAAGATAGCCTTCCTAAATGGTTATTTGGAAGAAGAATTTATATGGAACAACTCGAGGGGTATGTGGTTCCAGGGCAAGAGAAGAAAGTCTGTCGACTTGTTAAATCTCTGTACGGGTTGAAACAAGCTCTGAAGCAATGGCATGAAAAATTTGATAGTACCCTACTATCGAAGGGTTTCTTCATTAATGAGTGTGATAAATGTGTATACATGAAAGGTAACTCTAATTCGTTCGTCATGATATGCATGTACGTAGGTGACATGTTTATCACGGGAAGCAGTTCTAGCTTGATCCTAGAGACTAAGAACATGTTGAAACAATGTTTCTACATGAAGGATATGGGTGCCACATATGACATCGTAGGAATTGGGGTTTCTAAGACATCTTACTAACTGGTCTAATTCCAAACTCATTTGTGAGATAGTTGACAGCCTCGTTGAAGTCACCAATGGATATGAATCATAGAATTGATTGGAATCATGGTGCACCCATATATCCCAGGAGCGATATGTGCATGTCACATATAGTTCAATGTATTTTACACACTACAATCGACCTGGTATCGGCTTACAAAGTAGATCAGTTGAACTAATGTTCACTCGTGATTCTGGAAATGATCGATAGAAGGAGTTAAATCAGATATGACGATATCTGAAATATTCGCTTATCTACGGATTATGGTATTCTGGATGTCCAGCGGTTCTGGAAGAACACAGCGATGCAAACCGGATATCGGACTTGAAGAACACCAAAGCCACAAGTGGAAGTGTATGGTGTGTCTTTGAAAATTCTCTAAGCAAACTTGCATCAGCCAATTCATGATGGAATCAGAGTTTATCGCTTTGAACAAAGCATGAAAATAAGTTGAGTAACTTCACGACCTCTTAAATGATGTCCCTTTTTGGGAGAAACTCGTGCCTTCGTCAGTTATACATTATGACTAGCCAGTCGGCTTCAGGGAGGGCACGGATGACGATGTCTGGACATATTAGTCAGAGACATAAGACCATTGGGCAGTTAATCATCACGGGTGTCACTTCCTTGATTACTAATCAAATGATATAGCAGACCCTTTAACTAAGGGACTATCCGAAGATCAGGAGTTCTGCCTGTCTAGGGGAATGGGCTTAAAACCCAAACAATACAAACCTTTGCGGTGGTAACCCAACCATATTGACTGGAGATCCCAAGAATTTAGTTCAATGAGAAAACTAAGTTGTAAAAGGTTCAGTTAAGCACTTCGATGGAAGCAAGAGCACTTCGAATTATGATTTCTGTAAATAAACATAAATCCAAAGTCGTTCCCGCGATAGACGTTAAGTGCTACATGCATGGTGGGTAAAGGTTAAGTTTCAAAACCTTTGATGATCCTCAACATTTGAGGTTAAGGTTTGAGAAACTTTTAATGATTCCTAATGCTTGTAAAACGGGTTATAACAGGATATCTTGTAGGAGATCATCTATTTAAGTGTGAGGACAGGCCGCCTCAAATGAACGCACTTAAGAATCCAAGTGTGTCCACAACCACAACGGACAGAACAATAAGAAGAAATGAATAAAGGAGAGGTATTATGTTGGTACCGTTGTCACGTTCACCGCACAGTAAGTAAGTCCGATGGTATTCAACTAGGGAAGGTTCAAAGCGGAAGCTACCTCTCCTGATGCAATATCTTTTCGCTGAAAGACTGCTGAAAGTAGGCACCTTGTGTGTGCGCCAAAATCTCTTTCAAGAGAGGATTGTTTGAAATTTACTAATGTGGAATTAAGTTTATCCCATTATTTATGACTCGAACAATTAGGACCCCACACGTCGGAAATGTTATTTCCACACACGTGCACTCGTAGTACCAAGTATCGTAAATTTCGTTAGTGAAAGAGATATTGGTACATAAGTAAATATTTGAGACATAGAATAATGGACGGTTATTGGCTAAATAACAAGTGTTCCACGTCAGTAAACGAAGGAAGGATTGTGCAAAGTGTAAGATGGTACGGGTCGGGATGGGTTGCGGCACCGGAAAGGGCCGCGGTGACACACGGATGGAATTACTAAAGTTTGGCTGATTATGGAGAGGTTTTGTAGCATTAAAATGACAGTTTTTCCTCCATAAATCAGCCATTATTTGGCTGCATTAATTGGTGAATTAAAGGGTCATTACATGACATTTAAATGGCCATTACATGTCATTTAAATGGCCATTACATGGGCACTTAAAGAGGCCATTCTTACACTACTATAAATTGAGGCTTTTGGCTCAATTCTACACACACTTTTCAAGAACAACATTTCTGAAATTCTTGTTGCAAATCCTCTCATCTTAGAAATCTTTTGTTATTCGTTTTCTTCGCTAGAATCACTTGTGTTTGCTTTGCGCAAAGATAGTTTGTTGTTTTATCTTGGGAGACTATTACCCGCTAACATAAAAACATATATACGGGGCAATCTGATCTTAAAGACATAGTGTCATCACTCGACTCAGCACAATTGTAACATTTCCAGATTTAGTGTCTCTTGATTTCAGGTTATCAAGATTCAAAGAGCTTTCTGCAAATTGGTATAAAGATTCAAGACTGATTCAAGAACTCAAAAAGCTTGTTGTTGTCAAAATTCTTATTTACTACAAGCTTGTTGCTATTGTAATATTTATGGTTTATCCTTTCGAAGCACTTGTAATATTTATTTACTATTCATGTACTGCTTTATCTCCAACAATTATTAACTAAGTAAATAAGAAGTGCTACAACAATACTTTAGGACAATGATCTATTTAAATTGATATAACTATATTTTCAATTGTTCGAGTTGTTGTAGCTGAAGTTCAAACTACTTTTCAGATTTAGAAGTTTCAGCTTATTGATCTAAAGTTCAAATATCAATGACTAAACTTTTAGACAATTTGTATTGAATTTAGACTATAATTTAATCATTGAAGAAAAAGAAAGAAGATGAGAAGAAGTCTGAGAGGAGGAATATGATAAGGAGTAGATGAGGAAGTAGGAGATGGAAAGGAATAAGGAGGACAATGAGGCAGAGAAGGAAAATAGTAGGAAAATAAAATTTAGGGGTAGAAATAAATGCGGATGATAAGAAGAAAAAGTATACACTGAGGAGGAGATAAGCAATAGAAGAATGGGAAGATGAATAAGGAGAAAGAGAAAAGGAATGAGGAGAAGGTGTCTTAGAAGGAGTAAAAGAAGGAGGACAAGAATGACAAAGAGAAGAAGGAGAAGATGAAAGCGACTAGGAGGAGAAAGAAAAGAAATAAATTTGATCTTCATATAAGTTAAAGTATTGTTATATTTTAGTTCTCCATACTAGTTCTTGACTCGTTATAAGGAAAATAAATTGAAATTTAGAAGGTTTCACGTTTTGCGAAAGTGTTTGAGGGGCCTACTTCAAGCAACCATAACCTCTTGATTAAATGAGAAATTGAAAAAGCTTCCTTAGTGAAAGTTAGTGTACATTGAAATACCTTTTTATTTATATAAGGACCAGGTCAACGGAGGTCGGTGCAAAAAGCTATGCGCGTTACAAAAACACTGAGAAACGCAGGCCATCCGAGTTAACCACGCATCGCGCGCAGGGTAGGTCTGTGTTGGCCACACATCGCGGGCCCAGAGAACAAAATCAACGCTCTGAAATTTGATCTGCAGAGGGCCACGTGTTGTATATGCGATGCAGACCCACGCACGGATCAGGATTTCAACCTAATTTTTCATACTTCGCGTTTTAAGTTATATTTAAGCCTGGAATTTATTTTCCTAACACCCTAAAGCTCGAAAATTACCCTAGAGACAAAGAGAATCGGTCCTAAGCCTCAAGAACCCTCTAAGGTAAGTTCTATGATGATTTTAGAATAAATTCATGTCCTTAACTCCTTACTAACATGATTAAACCCTTCAAATCACTAGCCATTCGATTGAGACACCATTGTTGGGCGAAGGAACCCTAGCTTTTGAATTCAAGGAGATAGAAAGTCAAAAGATAATTCTTTCACCCTCTAATTGAATATAGTTGTGAATTGATGATCAAACTCTAAGTTCTTGAGAGATAAGTTAATGGGTTAGATATAAAAAAATGTATGAATTGTTGTATGATTTGAGTTGTTGACTTGGGTTATTGTAATCATATGGGTGATGAAAAATGATATTGAGTATATCTATTTGAGATTGTAGAATCGCCTAGAAGCAAGAGGATGTGTAATTGGGTGAAGAAACACCAATAATGAAGGTTGTGGAGCTTTATGTCCACCAAGTGTTTGATAAAATACTTAGATGATCAAAGCATGACTTTTATTGTTAATATGAAATTCCTTTTTATTTGTATTGTTTTAGATTAAAGTTGAAAGGGTTGAACGACATTGTATTATGCTCAAAAGCAGGTGAATTAAGGTATGTGAGGATAACTTCTATGTTTGAGAATGTTGATGATTCTCCCTAGGCCACATTTTTTATTGACTATTATGAATTGCCTCAGAACATAGTTATGTCTTATTTTCGTGATTAGTTTCAGAACTACTATTCTCCCGATGTCTTAGTTTCGTAATTCGTTCATGATATTCATTTTAAATATTGTGAACTCATAACGTAATCAATATAGACTCGTGTTTGATACCCATGAGTCTCATTCTAGAAACTCAACAGGTTTAGAAACAGTTAAGGCTTTATGTCTCATAATCAATTCATAAATAAATGTCTCAGTTTAGTGATGTTTATTATTCTAACAGTCTCAATTCCTTAATGATAATTAATGAATATTAAACATATGTGATTGACCAAGGGCACGGTCTCATATATAGGTATACTTGGCCAAGGCCATAGACAAGAATACTATTTCCACTTAGATAATTTTTGACTGACGCACTTACTTGGACAAGCCATAGATTATGTACTTATTATTGGGCCAAGGCCCCACATACAAATATAGTTAAACATGTGTTTCAGATGCAGAACAAGAAATATTCATAACTTCACTTCTCTTTCATTTCAGTTATCAGTTACAGTTTCAGTTTTGGTATTTATTACATGTTTATTTATTTGGATTTCCCTTTCCCGAGCACCCACTTACAGTTCTTTCTTTCAGTTGCTTTATATAATAGTACAATTAAAAGGTGTTGACGTTTCTTTTTTCTCGGGGCATGTATGTCGCGATGCATGTAACAATTTACATGACGATGCATCTGCTCGCTAGGATCTCTAGTATCGGCTGATTGGTGAGCCCAGTTCTTTTGGGGACCTTATTGTCTTTTACAGTATTTATAGCTTATCTACATATAGTCAAGTATGCGGGGGGGCTTGTCCTGGTAAACAGTCAATACTTCACTATTCTTAGAGGCTTCATATACTAGAGTTGCAGTCAGTCAGTTTTAGCAGACTTTTATGTGAGCCTTGTTAGCTACAGTTATGTCTCAGACTATTTTAGTGCTTTTCAATACTTTATGATTTATATCATTCATTCTTTTAGTAGATCAGCATATGTTAGTTTTGTTTTCACTTTCAGTATGTTTTGATATTACATGTTGACTCAACCAGCTAGTCGATTCGCTCGGTCACATACAGTCAAGCACCGAGTGTTGTGTCGTGCCCAGGTTTAGGTTCGAGGTGTGACAAGTATTTCATTTAATTGTGTAAATAGAACCTTCTTGCAATTCTTTAGGTTGCTATATCATATAAGACAATTATCCTATTTAGAATAAGACAATGAATTCAGAGCCCTAGATAGTAAGTTGAGGATAATGCTCGAGATCACAAGAAAGAAATGTTTGACGTTTATGATGATGATTTGGTAAGAATTAGTGTATTGGATATATTGACGGAGTGATGCGGTAAAGAGGTCCTGATGAAATTTATTATTTTGTTAGATTAGCAATTTTTTAACATTTATGACTAACTTTTGAATACCAGCAAAAATGTGGTCATACTATGTAAACAATTCAAAAAAGTTGATCCGCTCATTCAGTTAGAGGAGAAGAGCACAAATAACCATTTTAGGATCCTAATTTAAAATATAGTCAAACTTTATAAAGTTTAAAAGTTTAGTTGTCTCCGAATAAACTTCAGACATGCGAGTATGAACTTTTAAACTTTAAACACGGGGTCTAAATTTGAACTCTATCAAAATCTAACTTCAGACTCGGAGGTCTTAAGTTTGAGTTTTCTAGTTCATTGGCTATTGTTTATTGAAGTTGTCATTCTCGTTATCAAGTGAGATCACCAATTATTTAACACTGCGAGTCACACATTGATACTATTGGTTCTTTCATTTTTAATGGGTATTCTTCTTTTCTCCAATTATATTTGAGAATTTTATGTTATGCGGTCTCACCTAATGTTCTTAGCTAATATTCATGGATTTCATTTTGATTTTAGTTTTTTATACGTTGTTAATATTTTTGTATTGATAATTGTTGAAGAAATCATGTTAAAATTACACTAGATCGATTTATAAATTATAATTCTCATATCGATATGAGCAAACTTTAAAAGTTAATTTTGTATATTTGAATTTGACAGTTGTCATGATTGTCTGTACGCCTGTCTTTTAGCAGAAATAAAAAAAATTAATTTATAGATTTTCATTGAGGAAAAAAGAGGGAAGATGAAGCATAAGTAGTTGCATCATTGATATAAGGTTATCTATAAGCGACTATCTGGTGCCATTTCTACTACAGTCAGAATAACTTATGCAGTAGACTTACCCCTAAAGAAATAAATTAACGAAGAAAGTGCAAAAATAACCATGTTTTCAGGACCGTTGTTTAAAGAAAAGCCAAGAATAACAAATTATTCAATATTCAGCAGCTACAAAATCAAATTCAGACATACAAGACTATAGTTAAAAATCGCATATTTAAACTTTTAACTTCAATCAGTTGAGCTTGAAGTTGAAATTATCAAAGTCTAACTTCAGACCTTGTAGTTCGAACTTCTAACTTTGAGTTTGAAGTTAGGCGTTTGGCAATTGAAACTTCAAACCTGAAGTTTAAATACTTTATAACTTAGATATATTATGTTGAGAACTGCCTAAGATTGTACCTTTTTGCTCTCTCCCCTCCCTCTCTCTAACCTACTCCCCCAACGGTAACATCATCAATCTCATCCCCACCCCCTGCAGCTCCGACCAATCACCGGCGACGACAGTAAGAGCACTGCTCCGACCACCCACCGGCAGCGACAGAATATATATATATATATTTTTTTTCTTTCTTTTGGACTTTTTTACAAAATTTTATTTGTTTTTTGTTCTTTTGTTGCTTTTCTTGTTCTGGTGTTCTTTTTCTCCTAGATCTACGTAGGTACTCGATTTTTTTTGGGTGAAAACTCCGATGAACAGTACCCCGGTGCCCGTGAATAGTACGACAGTACCTTGAACAGTACGCGACAGTACCGTGAACAGTATGTGATAGTATCGTCAACAGTATGCGACAGTACTGTGAAGAGTCGACGGCGATGGACAAACAGTACTTTTGAGCCGGTGAACAGTATATGGAATATGGATTTTCGACGGCAAACAGGTTCGATTCAACTAGAGTTGGTACCTCCAGTTGCCCGTATCCATTCTTTTGTCCTTAACCTTGTTAAATTTTACCGCTTCTTGTCTGTGGTTATAACATTCTTAGCGTAGTGGTTTTACTTATTTCTAGATTTTTGTTAACTTGTGCTAAAACTTTGATCCCTCCATGTGTTTAGGGTAAATGTTTGAGTAGTTTATTATTTTATATTTGCTTTAGTGTCTCTGGTAAATGACGGTAGACTAGGGTCATGTTTTCGGTCGGGGACGAGGATTAGGGTGGATAAGTGAGGTAAGGGAGAGACTAGGCTGAGAATAGGGTCTTGGAACATTGGGACTTTAACGAGGAAGTCATAGAGCTAGTTAAGATTCTTAAGAAGAAGAAGATTAATATAGCATGTGTCCAGGAAACCAAATGGGTAGGACCTAAGGCTAAGGATGTAGACGGGTATAAACTATGGTTCTCGGGTAGGTCGAAGTATAGGAATGGGTAGGCATTTTGGTAGACAGCGAGCTAAGGGATCAGGTGGTAGAGGTGATGAGAGTCAATGACAGAATGATGGTGATTAAGTTGGTAGTTGGAGAGTGCACTATGAACATTATTAGTGTTTATGCGCCACAGACGGGATTGGAAAAGAGGAGAAGAGGCATTTTTGGGAGGATTTGCACGGAGTGGTGGGAGGTATACCACCTACTGAGAAGTTATTTGTAGGAAGGGATTTCAATGGACATATCGAGTCACTTCCGGAGGGTTATGACGACGTGCATAGAGGCTTTGGCCTCGGGGACATGAATGGGGGAGGCGTCTCACTTTTGGAGTTCGCTAGAGCTAATGGGATGGTGATAGTCAATTCGAGGTTCTTGAAGAAGAAGGAATAGTTGGTGACTTTTTGTAGTTCGGTGGCTAACACTCAAATAGACTTTTTGCTCCTTAGGAAGGTTGACAAAGGTCTTTGTAAAGACTGCAAGGTTATTCCGAATGAGGGTCTGACAACCCGACATAAGCTTTTGGTGATGGATTTGGAGATCAAGTTGGAGAAGAAGAAGAGGGTAGTGGATGACAGATTAAAAATCAAATGGGGGAGTTTCACTATGGCTAGTGCAAAGAACATGGGGGAGAGGTTGATGACCAAGGGGGCTTGGTAGAGTAGTGGGGATGCGACCGGTATGTGGGATAGGATGGCCAGTTGCATTCGAGAGGTAGCTAGAGAAGTGATAGGGGCCTCACGTGGTAACCGTGGTGGGCATCGAGGGGACTGGATGTGGAATGGTAAAGTTCAAGAGAAGGTGAAAGCGAAGAAAGTGACGTATGTGAAATTGGTAGAAAGAAAGGATGAGGTGGAGAAGTGGACGAATAGGGAACTGTATAAGATGGCGAGGAAGGAGGCAAAGCTAGCGGTTATGGCGGTAAAAATGGCGGGGATAAAAAATTATACATACTAGCTAAGGCAAGAGAGAGGAGGGTCGTGACGTAGACCACGTTAGGTGCATCAAGGATGAGGACGGCAAAGTACTGGTGAAGAAATCGCATATTAGGCGGAGGTAGCAGTCTTACTACCATAAATTTTTGAATGAAAAAGGATACGGAGACATTGTGTTGGGAGATCTGGAGCATTCTGGTAGGTACCGGGATTTTGGGTATTGTAGAAGCATTAAGGTTGAGGAGGTTAAATGTGATGTTCGCAGGATGCGCAGGGGACGAGCGATCGGGCCTGATGAGATCCAAGTTGAATTTTGGAAGAGCACATGCAGGGAAGGTTCAGAGTGGCTGACTGAGTTGTTTAATATCATTTTTAAGACGATAATAATTCCCGAAGAATGGAGGTGGAGTACAATGATTCCCTTGTAAAAAAACAAAGGTGATATCTAGAGTTGCAACATCTATATGAGTATTAAGCTGCTGAGCCGCACTATGAAAGTTTGGGAAAAGGTTGTGGAGATAAGGGTGAGGAGAGACGTATCGATTTTCGAGAATCAGTTTGGATTCATGTTGGGGATTTCGACTATTGAAGCCATTAATCTTATTAGGAGGTTGGTGGAGCAGTATAGGGAGAGGAAGAAAGATTTACATATGGTTTTCATCGACCTCGAGTACGACAAAGTCCATAGGGAGGTTCTATGGAGATGTTTGGAGGTTAGATGTGTACCTGTGGCGTACACTAGGGCGATCAAGGATATGTATGATGGAGCCAAGACTAGGGTACAGACAGTAGGAGGAGACTCGGAGCACTTCCCAGTGACGATGGGGCTGCACCAAGGTTCAGCTATTAGCCCATTCCTATTTGCCTTGGGGATGGACGGACTGACGCGACAAATCCAAGGGGAGGTACTATGGGTCATGACGTAGACCACGGAGGTGCATCAAGGATGAGGACGGCAAAGTACTGGTGAATGAAGCGCATATTAGGCGGAGGTAGCAATCTTACTTCCATAAACTTTTGAATGAAAAAGGATACGGAGACATTGTGCTGGGAGATCTGGAGCATTCTGGTAGGTACCGGGATTTTGGGTATTGTAGAAGCATTAAGGTTGAGGAGGTTAAATATGACGTTCGTAAGATGCACAAGGGACGAGCGATCGGGCCTGATGAGATCCAAGTTGAATTTTGGAAGAGCGCATGCAGGGAATTAAGAGTGGCTGACTGAGTTGTTTAATATCATTTTTAAGACGACAATAATTCCCGAAGAATGGAGGTGGAGTACAATGATTCCCTTGTAAAAAAACAAATGTGATATCTAGAGTTGCAACATCTATATGAGTATTAAGCTGCTGAGCCGCACTATGAAAGTTTGGGAAAAGGTTGTGGAGATAAGGGTGAGGAGAGACGTGTCGATTTCCGAGAATCAGTTTGGATTCATGTTGGGGATTTCGACTATTGAAGCCATTAATCTTATTAGGAGGTTGGTGGAGCAGTATAGGGAGAGGAAGAAAGATTTACATATGGTTTTCATCGACCTCGAGTACGACAAAGTCCCTAGGAAGGTTCTATGGAGTTGTTTAGAGGTTAGAGGTGTACTTGTGGCGTACACTAGGGCAATCAAGGATATGTATGATGGATCCAAGACTAAGGTACAGACAATAGGAGGAGACTCGGAGCACTTCCCAATGATTTACGGGTCGCACTGTGGTTCAAATTTATTAGCCCATTCCTATTTGCCTTGGTGATGGACGGACTGACGCGACAAATCCAAGGGGAGGTACCATGGGTCGTGATGTAGACCACGTGAGGTGCATCAAGGATGAGGATGACAAAGTACTGGTGAAGTAAGCGCATATTAGGCGGAGGTAGCAGTCTTACTTCCATAAACTTTTGAATGAAAAAGGATATGGAGACATTGTGCTGGGAGATCTAGAGCATTCTGGTAGGTACCGGGATTTTGGGTGTTGTAGAAGCATTAAGGTTGAGGAGGTTAAAGGTGATGTTCGCAGGATGCGCAGGGGACGAGCGATCGGGCCTGATGAGATCCAAGTTGAATTTTGGAAGAGCGCATGCAGGGAAGGTTCGGAGTGGCTGACTGAGTTGTTTAATATCATTTTTAAGACGACAATAATTCCCGAATAATGGAGGTGGAGTACAATGATTCCCTTGTAAAAAAAACAAAGGTGATAACTAGAGTTGCAACATCTATATGAGTATTAAGCTGCTGAGCCGCACTATGAAAGTTTGGAAAAAGGTTGTGGAGATAAGGGTGAGGAGAGACGTGTCGATTTCCGAGAATCAGTTTGGATTCATGTTGGGGATTTTGACTATTGAAGCCATTAATCTTATTAGGAGGTTGGTGGAGCAGTATAGGGAGATGAAAAAAGATTTACATATGGTTTTCATCGACCTCGAGTACGACAAAGTCCCTAGGGAGGTTCTATGGAGATGTTTGGAGGTTAGAGGTGTACCCGTGGCGTACACTAGGGCGATCAAGGATATGTATGATGGAGCCAAGACTAGGGTACAGACAGTATGAGGAGACTCGGAGCACTTCCCAGTGACGATGGGGCTGCACCAGGGTTCAACTATTAGCCCATTCCTATTTGCCTTGGTGATGGACGGACTGACGCGACTAATCTAAGGGGAAGTACCATGAGTCGTGACGTTGACCACGTGAGGTGCATCAAGGATGAGGATGGCAAAGTACTGGTGAAGGAAGCGCATATTAGGCGGAGGTAGCAGTCTTACTTTCATAAACTTTTGAATGAAAAAGGATACGGAGACATTGTGCTGGGAGAACTGGAGCATTCTGGTAGGTACCGGGATTTTGGGTATTGTAGAAGCATTAAGGTTGAGGAGGTTAAATGTGATGTTCATAGGATGCGCAAGGGACGAGCGATCGGGCCTGATGAGATCCAAGTTGAATTTTAGTAGAGCGCATGCAGGGAAGGTTCGGAGTGGCTGACTGAGTTGTTTAATATCATTTTTAAGACGATAATAATTCCTGAAGAATGGAGATAGAGTACACTGATTCCCTTGTAAAAAAACAAAGGTGATATCTAGAGTTGCAACATCTATATGAGTATTAAGCTGCTGAGCCGCACTATGAAAGTTTGGAAAAAGGTTGTGGAGATAAGGGTGAGGAGAGACGTGTCGATTTCCGAGAATCAGTTTGGATTCATGTTGGGGATTTTGACTATTGAAGCCATTAATCTTATTAGGAGGTTGGTGGAGCAGTATAGGGAGATGAAAAAAGATTTACATATGGTTTTCATCGACCTCGAGTACGACAAAGTCCCTAGGGAGGTTCTATGGAGATGTTTGGAGGTTAGAGGTGTACCCGCATGCGTACTCAGAGGCGATCAAGGATATGTATGATGGAGCCAAGACTAGGGTACAGACAGTATGAGGAGACTCGGAGCACTTCCCAGTGACGATGGGGCTGCACCAGGGTTCAACTATTAGCCCATTCCTATTTGCCTTGGTGATGGACGGACTGACGTGACAAATCCATGTGGAGGTACCATGGTGTATGTTATTCACAGACGATATAGTCCTGATTGATGAGTCTCACATCGGAGTGAACGCCAGCCTGGAGGTTTGGAGACAGACTCTGGAGTCTAAAGGGTTCAGGTTGAGTAGGACCAAGACAAAATATTTGGAGTGCAAGTTTAGCAATGGTGCGACCCTGAGACAGGCGTGGAGGTGAGACTTGGTACTCAGGTCATTCCAAAAAAAAAAGCTTCAAGTACCTAAGGTTTATTAGCCAAGGGAATGAAGAGATTAATGACGATGTCACACATCGTATTAGGGCAGGGTGGATAAAATGGAGGCTCACATCTGTGGTCTTGTGCGACAAAAAGGTGCCACCAAAACTTAAAGGCAAGTTTTATAGGGTGGTGGTTAGACCGACTATGTTGTATGGGGTAGAGTGTTGATTAGTCAAGACTTCGCACATACAAAAGATGAAAGTTGCGGAGATGAGGATGCTGAGATGGATGTGTGGGCATATAAGGAGAGATATGATTAGAAATGATGATATCCGGGGTAAAGTGGGAGTGGCCTCGGTGGAGGATAAGATGCGGGAAGCGAGGTTGAGATTGTTCTGGCATGTGCAGAGGAGAGATATGGATGCCCAAGTGCAGAGGTGTGAGAGGTTGGCTATGGATGGGTTCAGGAGGGGTAGAGGTAGACCGAAGAAGTATTTGAGAGAGGTGATTAGATGGGATATGACGTATGTGCAACTTACTGAGGACATGACCTTAGATAGGGGGTTGTGGATGATACAGATTAGGGTGGAAGGGTAGTAGGTAGTCAAGCGTAGTTCTACTTACGCGTTCAAAATGATAGTATAGTGTCATTACTGTAGACTCGATTAGCCTATCACCCTTATAAGGGCATTATTGTTTTATAGTCCATGTAGTTTGATTTCTGCTGCTATATGTTCTTTAGTGTACTTTGTTTATCCTATTTAGTTGTGTTAGTTACTGTTTCTTGTTGATAGAATGCGCTACCATGGCGTATTTGATTTTATTATCTGCATGTTCATACTGCTTTAATTTATCGTCTGAGTCTGACCGTCTGTCTTGCTTTGGTTTGCTTTGCCTGTAATTATGTTTTCTCTTGAGCCGAGGGTCTCCCGGAAACAACCACTCTACCTAACAAGGTGGAGATAAGGTATGTGTACACTATATCCTCTCCAGATCCGTCAGTGTGAGATTTCACTGGGCTTGTTGTTGTTGTAACTGCCTAAGACTAACTTCGGACTTTTGACTCTAAAGTTTAACCTTATCCGTCCAGACAATTCATGAAACAAACTTTTCTTCCCATACTTTTATATTAACAAAGTATTGTGGGTAATACCAGTGAAGTAGTCAGGCGTAAGCCTGGAAACCTGAATTATATAAAAAAAAAAATAAGTGAGATAATTTGAAGTAACCACCAAGCTATGACACGAATTAGGAAAAATTTGCAGAAAGAAACCCTAGAAGAAAACAAAAGAAAAATACGTCTGAAGAAGAACAAGAAGAAAAAAAAGTTGTAGGACCAGTTTGAATTTCTCCAAAACTGATAAGATATAATAATTGGTTATGTTTTAAACTGTACCTCTTAAGCCGCAATCCAGTGCAAATCCTACCCAAAAACAGTTGCAGGCCTGAAAAAGGTAACAAATGGACTTCATTTCCAGGCCCAAATCGTAAAGTAAAAACGCTGAACACCCTAAAAACCTAATTCCTTTTCAAGTCGTATAGTTTTCTACTAGCCAAGACATCGTGGAAGGCACAAATGGTATGCATATATGGTTAACTGTACATTGAATTTTGATTGTGTTTAATTGTTTGTGTTTAATGTGTTATTAGGGAAAAGGAACAGGGAGTTTCGGAAAGAGGAGGAATAAGACACACACACTGTGTGTAAGATGTGGTCGTCGGAGCTTCCACATCCAGAAGAGTCGTTGTTCTGCTTGTGCTTACCCTGCTGCTCGTCTCAGAAAATGTATGTTTTTCTTCATTTTTGTGATTTTTTTCTTGTTGGAACTGTAATTATTGAGATGTGTTTCAATGATGTAACTTTTTAGTTGTTTGGTTTGGATTAGAAAAAGGGTTGTGGTTGTTTACTTAAGTAAGATTAGAAATTTAGTTTTACTGAGGTAGTAGTTGCTATTAGGTCAAAAAATTGATTTTTTTTGCTACTAACAAGTAACATTCAACTGTGACTGTGATTGTGATTGAAGGAACTGGGTAAATAAGGTGAAATAATGGTAACGGGTTCTGAAGTGTACGGTGATTTGAGTATTTTTGCCTACTTTGATGATTTTTCTTGTTTCTATTGACATTTACTTGTTGGAAATTGATGTAACTTTTTAGTTGATTAGAGGTATTTTTGGATCTCATCAAAGTATGAGCCTGTTTGATGTGGATTAGTGAAAGGGTTGTGGTTGCTTACAGAAGTAATTATAAGATATCTTTTTGAGAAAGTCAGTTTTACTGAGCTAGTAGTTGCTATTAGGTCAAAAGGTTGAATTTTTTGTACTATCATCTAACTGTGATTTTAACTAAAGAAACTGGGTAAATAAGGTAAATTAATAGAAACGGGTCTGTAGTGTACGGTGATTTGAGTATTTTTGTTTACTTTTATGATTTTTCTTGTTGCTATTGACATTTACTTGTTGGAAATTGATGCAACTTTTTAGTTGATTAGAGGGTAGTTTGGATCTCATTAAATTAGGGGTGGCCAGTGGGCCGGGGCGGGTCCCGGCTTGACGGGGAAGGGTTGGGATCGGGTCTCTAGCGTGACAGGCCGACCGGGATTAGCGGGACAGGGGTATGTCTCTTCCTGTCCCACATCCCGCCGGAAAGGGGACCGGTGTTGGGGACGGGGCGGGTCGGGTCGTGATCGGGATTTCATTTTTTTACACTTAATTTAAAAAAATAATATATATAAACACTTCAATAATTGAACAAGATAGTGTAATAAAAATATCTCAATGCTATTTTCGTGT
This sequence comes from Anisodus acutangulus, assembly GCA_029783415.1. NCBI lineage: Eukaryota > Viridiplantae > Streptophyta > Magnoliopsida > Solanales > Solanaceae > Anisodus > Anisodus acutangulus. The sequence continues at coordinate 18,238,337 of CM056512.1, forward strand.
CTCGTATATTATTTAATAGAAATATATTTTTTTTGTAATACAATTTCAAAATTACAACTTTGTGTTGTTGTTCAAAAGTTGCAAATCACATAAGAAAATTGCAATTAAAAAAATTACATAGTTAACCATACTTTTTTAAATTTTCTCACAATGTCTTAAGGATCTTCGGTTGGAATTGGAAGTTGGTCAAATTGTTCGACGTCGCTTCATGTTCTCTCGGACAAGATTTCGTTGTAGTTGTAGTCTTCTTTTTCATTGATCTCCGGTTGACCGCACCTTCTACGCTCCGCTCGTTGATTATTTGCACTTTGTTGTTGGTAATACATATATACTTTTTTGCATTCAGTGTGTATGCTAGACGTAACTTCTTCTTTAGTTGGTTCGTGAGTTGGTTCTTCATTTAGGCTTGGAGGTGGAAGTACTGCTATACAATCATAAATCGTTTCAACAAGTGTTTTACAACCGTCTATTTTAATAGTAGGATTTAATACATCACCAATAATATAAATAGTAGGAATAGAAAAAAAATATTTTTTAAATATTTTTTCAATAGATGCCTTATAAGTTTGTTTTTCCACATATTCATTAAGTAACAAAAATATTAGAGCTATATAAAATAACATAGTTGAAATAGTAGGATAATAAATACCAGAAAATTCTTTAGTAGCTTGAAAAAATCTCTCTAAAAATCCAATAAGTTCTAAAAAAAAATTCCCAATCATTATCTACAAGCATATCCCTTGGATTTTTATTATGGATGTTAAATAATAAAGGTATATGTCTTCTATAATTGTAAGCAACAAGTAGTTGTTCATATAGAGAATTCCACCTAGTTGCTACTTCTTCAGAAATTTTTCTATAAGGTAATCCACAATCGTGACAAGTTTTTTATACTCTTTACGTCTTTGTATTTTTTTACCTTTAAAAATAAAGTTTATAGCAAATTGTATTTTATCAAGAATGTTTTCAAAAAGTTTTAGGTCATCCTTTACAATTAAGTTATAAATATGGCGCGCACATCTTATATGAAAATGATCAGGAAAATATGGAGTTAATCGAACTTTTAAAAGTCTTATCGCATAATCATTAGATGTAGCATTATCTAATGAATAGTCATAATTTTATCAATTATTCCATAATAATCACAAATTTCATGAATATTTTGTGCAATAAAAGTTCCAGTGTGCCTATCATCAATATATCTATATGCTAAAATATTTTTTGCATAGACCAATTATGATCTATCCAATGACATGTTACAGTTAAATAATCATTACCGTTAGTACTACGACCTCTGTCAGAAGTGATAGTCACTTTGCCATTAAAATGATACAATGCATAACGTAAATATTGTTGATATTCATGCACAAATTTATAAATATCTCTTCTAATAGTTGATCTAGGAAAACTGTTAGAAGCAGGATTATATGTTTCTCGAATGTAATAAATAAAACCAGGAGATGAAGGAAATGAAAAAGGCAAACCCTCCACCGCAACTAATTTTGTCATATTTTTTCTATCTTTGTTTTTATCATATTTAGGACAAAAAATTCCCCGCGTCGTAGGGGGGTTTATGGGGTGGGGGGCAAAAATGGCCGTTATAACCGTTGCACAATGGCCAAAATCGAAATTTAGCCTTTGTTGCAACGGTTATTTTTGCAAAGGGGAGGGGGGCGGGACGAGTCCAGGTCCCGTCCCGAGTTCAAACCCCGATACCGATTTTGTTTTTTGGGGGGATCGGTGCGGGTATCGGGCTGGGCTGGGATCGGGCCTACACTGCCCATTGGCCAGCCTTACATTAAAGTATGAGCCTGTTTGGTTTAGATTAGAAATAAGGGTTGTGGTTGTTTACATATATAAGATATCTGATTGAGAAAGTTTTACTGAGCTAGTAGTTGCGATTAGGTCAAAGGTTGATTTTTTTGGTACTATCATGTAACTGTGATGAAAGAAACTGCGTAAATAAGGTGAAATAATGGAAACAGGTCCAGAAGTGCAGGGTCATTTGTGACTGTTTGTTTGCTTTTGTGATTTTCTTGTTGCTATTAACATTTACTTGTTGGAACTGGAATAATTCAGAGATGTTTCAGTGTTGGAAATTAATGCAACTTTGTAGTTAATTAGAGGGCAGTTTTGAATCTCATCATAGTAAGAGCCTGTTTGGTTTGGATTAGAAGGTGGTGGTTGTGGTTGTTTACATAAGTAATTACTATAAGATATCTGATTGAGAAAGTCAGTTTTACTGAGGTAGTAGTAGCTATTAGGTCAAAAAGTTAATTGTTTTGTACTGTCATCTAACTGTGATTTTGATTAAAGAAACTGGGTTAATAAGGTGAAATAATGGAAATGGGTTTTGAAGTGCACGGTGAATTTAGTTTCTTTGTTTACTTTTGTTTTTTTTCTTGTTGCTATTAACATTTACTCGTTGGAATTGGAATAATTCAGAGATGGTTAGATGTTGGTAGTTGATGTAACTTTATAGTTGATTAGATTGTTGTTTTGAATCTCATCAAAGTATGAGCTTGTTTGGTTTGGATTAGAAAAAGGGATGTGGTTGTTTTCACAAGTAATTATAAGATATCTGATTGAAAAAGTCAGTTTTACTGTGATAGTAGTTGCTATTAGGTAAAAAAGTTGATTTTCCTGTACTATCATCTAACTGCGATTTTAATTATAGAAACTGGGTAAATAAGTTGAAATAATGGAAACGAGTGCTGAAGTGCACGTGATTTGAGTTTTTTTGTTTACTTTTGTGATTTTCTTGGCGATTGTCATTTATTTGTTGGATCTTGCATGATTTAAGAGGGGTTTGGATTAGAGAAATCTTGTGGATGATATTTTTTCAACTGGATGTTGAAAATTGATTATCTTTTTGTCGGTTGATAAGAGGTTAGTGTTGAATTTCATCAAATTTAGGTCTTCTTTTAGTTTGGATCTTCCTTTTAGTTTCCAATTGTTGAATAAGTAATTATTAAATGTCATAGGCACTTTTACTGAGCTAGTAATTTGCCTATTAGCTCAATAAGCTGAAATTCTTGTGCAATTATGGGAACTGGGTAAATCGGGTAAAACAATGGGAACCATATGGTCGTCGTTCTGCTTGTGCTTACCCTGCTCCTCGTCTCAGAAAATGTATGCTTTTCTTCATTTTTGTGATTTTTTCTTGTTGCTATTGACACTTATTTGTTGGAACTGAAATAATTGAGATGTTTCAATGTTGGAAATTGATGCAACTTTTTAATTGTTTGGTTTGGATTAGAAAAAGGGTTGTGGTTGTTTACTTAAGTAAGATTGAGAAAGTCAGTTTTACTGACGTAGTAGTTTCTATTAGGTCAAAAAGTTGATTTTTATGTACTATCATCTAACAGCGATTTTGATTAAAGAAACTGGGTAAATACGGTGCACGGTGATTTAAGGTGTTTTTGTTTACTTTTCTGATTTTTTTTATCCATTTCCATTTACTTGTTAGATCTAGCATGATTTAAGAGGGGTTTGGATTAAAGAGCTTTTTTGGATGATATTGTTCAACTGGATGTTGAAATTCATGTATGTTTATGGAACTGGAATCATTGAGAGATGTTTCAATGTCGGAAATTGATGTAACTTTTTAGTTGATTAGAGGGTTGTTTTGAATCTGATCAAAATTATGAGCCTGTTTGGTTTGGATTAGAAAAAGGTTTGTGGTTGTTTACATAAGTAATTATAAGATATCTGATTGAGAAAGTTAGTTTTACTGAACTAGTAGTTGCTATTAGGTCAAAAAGTTGATTTTTTGTGTTATCATCCAACTGTGATTTTGATTGAAGAAACTGGGTAAATACAGTGGATAATGGGAGCGGGTTCTGAAGTGCACGGTGATTTGAGTTATTTGTTTACTTTTGTTATTTTTCTTGTTGCTATTGACATTTACTTGCTGGAACTGAAATAATTGAGATATGTTTCAATGTTGGAAATTGATGTAACTTATTAGCTGACTGATTAGAGAGTAGTTTTTAATCTGATCAAATTATGAGTCTGTTTGCTTTGGATTAGAAAAAAGGGCTGTGGTTGTTTACATAAGTAATTATATGATATCTGATTGAGAAAGTCAGTTTTACTGAGCTAGTAGCTTCTATCAGGTCAAAAAGTTGAATTAACTGTGAATTTTGGTTAAAGAAACTGGCAAGGTGAAATAATGGAAACGGGTCCTGAAGTGGATAGTGATTTGGGTTTCTTTGTTGATTAGAGGGTAGTTTTGAATCTCATCCAAGTATGAGTCTGTTTGGTTTGGGTTAGTAAGAGGTTTGTGGTTGTTTTACAGAAGTAATTATATGATATCTGATTGAGAAAGTCAGTTTTACTGTGCTAGTAGTTGATATTAGGTCAAAAGGCTGAGTTTTTTACTATCATCTAACTGTGATTTTGATCAAAGAAACTGGGTAAATAAGGTGAAATAATGAAATGGGTTATGAAGTCCACGGTGATTTGAGGTTTCTTGGTTTACTTTTGTGATTTTTTTCTTGTTGCTATTGACATTTACTTGATGGAACTGGAATAAATTGAGAGATGTTTCAATGTTGGGAGTTGATTTAACTTTTTAGTTGATTAGAGGGTAGTTTTGAGTCTCATCAAAGTATGAGCCTGTTTGGTTTGGATTAGAAAAAGGTCGTGGTTGTTTACATAAGTAATTATAAGATATCTGAGTGAGAAAGTCGGTTTTACTGAGCTAGTAGTTGCTATTAGGTAAAAAAGTTGATTTTTTTTAGTTGATTTTTTTTTGTAGTGACTTTGATTAAAGAAACTGGGTAAATAAGGTGAAATAATGGAAATGGGTTCTAAAGTGCAGGGTGATTTGAGGTTCTTTTGTTAACTTTTGTGATTGTTTTGGCCATTGCCATTTACTTGTTGGATCTAGCATGATTTAAGAGATGATCTTTTTTTTCAATTGGATGTTGAAAGAAGTTGTATCTTTTGTCGGTTGATAAGAGGTTATTGTTGAATTTCATCAAATTTAGGACCTGTTTGGTTTGGATCATCCTTTTAGCTTACAGTTGATGAATAAGTTTATTAAATGTCATAGTCACTTTTACTTGGCTCAATTTGCAATTAGCTCGAAAATTTTAAAATCTTGTGCATTTTTTGGGAACTGGTTAAATTGGGTAAAATAATGGGGAACCAAATGGGTCCTAAAGTTCATAGTGTTTGGGTTCTTTTTGCCTTTATAATATCCGGTGACAAAATATAAGTTGCAAAGAGATGGAACTGGAATTATTTTGGTACAAATCTTTGTTGGAGTTGGTAGGTGTGAGGGCGATGGTAAGAGTGTATTACCTGTAGCTCCAGTTCAAGCTGTTAATCATGTATGCTTACTAGTCAATTAATTGGTATAAGCATGCCTAGACAACTAAGTATTATTGTGCAAGCCAGCTTAAGGGGGGGTGTTTCAGTGTGCAGCTGCGTGGTCTTAGTTTGTGTAGAATTTTGGCTGTACTAATATAGGAACGTGTTTAGATACTAATGGATTGTGTTTATCATCTCAGTGGTATTGGGCTGCTTGGTACTGGTAGGTTGTAGCGTAGTTATTGATCTCTTACTGGATTTGTATCGTCATTCTTCATATTTGACCTGGAGTTTAACTTATGAATTGGATAGTATAAGAATTATTTGCATAATATCATGTTACACATTTTAGATATTGTATTCTTCTACGCTTTTTAAATAACTCTTATTTGGTTTTGGAATGTGTTGTGGAAGGTCTTAAGTTTGGTTCGTGGATGGCCATTGTGTGTCTGGGTTGGTTTTGGAAAATGTTGTGCTTGGATTGGGTTATCAACTTTGAGAATAACATTAATTGCAAGAAAGTCGATTAATTTGCTAGGAACTTCATTCTTAAGTACTTTCTAGCCATATGGATCATATAGGGGGAAAGGGAAAAAGAGATTGGACCTGTCCGACCATAAGGTTAAACAAGCTGGCAAGGAAAAAACAATGTTACTGAAATATAGTAATCTTAACGAAATAAAGGGATCTGAGGCCCCACGTAGGCACTTCATGAAGATTTGTACCACCTTTTCTTATCAAAAAGGAAACAAAGGGGTCTGGTACTTTTACACATTAGAAACAAATTGAAATTAGGGTTATGTTGATTTCTGAAACCAACTCGGAGATCCAATTGATTTTTTGAGAAACAATTGCTACAATTGTATCGTTTTGAAAAGCAATCCAAAGTTGTTTTGGGTGGTTCTAATAAAGGGGGATAGTATTTTCTGATTATTGTATTTGTCTGTAGATAACTGGAGCGTCAAGGCACTTAGAAGAAAGACCACTGGAACTGGTCGCATGAGGTATCTCCGCAATGTACCGCGCAGGTTTAAGACGAACTTCAGAGAAGGTATGCTGTCTTATGTAAATAGAGAATGTTTCTATCTTGCACTTCCAATTTTACAACCTTGTGCATCTAACCCTCGATTTAGCAGATACCGTTAACTTATTCCTCTAAGAGACAAACTAACTAGCACCTAGGGCTTAGTTCAAGTGGTAAAAATTGAGGGACTTGTGAGTTAGGTCACAGGTTCCAGCCTTGCGCTGTATGAACTAAGCTTGTATTTAAGTGAAGAAGGGTGGAAGGCCAGGCCTCTTATCTTTGAGCTTTGAAGGCTGCGATCTCACGATTGGTCCTGAGGGTTGGCCCATGTGGATTTCTCGATCACCATCATGTTAAAAAAGAAGACTAACTAGCTAATCTTAACCACCCCTAACACTTAAAACTCATGTTTTGGATGCATAATTTTTCTAGGTCATTTTCATCCTCTAGGTCTTATTTTGAGGAAAGACTGCTATATTAGGACATGCATATAGTAAATAATTATTTGCCCTAATTGCCTCTTCTTTCAGCTTCAAGGACATATTTCTTGATGGCTTTGTTCTGGGGGCTTATATTTATCTTTTCCAATTCTAGGGTTTCTTTTTTGCCCAGATTTTGTTACCGTTCTTTATCTGGGTTCCCTCTGCTTGCTACATATCTCTCGCAATCTTTTCTCTCTTATCCATTATTTTTTCTGGTTTCTAGTAAATGAACATGTCTGTCTAGAAAATATCACTCACCCGTTACTTTAAGTTTCTGTTTAAGATGGATCTATCTATAGATTCTAACAAAGTAGAGGTTAAATGTGCAAATTGAGATAATAAATATAATAGAGGAACCATAGCTGCATCTCTTCTAAAAATATTTGGTGCTTGCAATCGTTGGCTTTGTTAAATGCTTGATTAATGACTAGCTCTATGTTTGTGGGCACTTCAGGAACCGAGGCAGCTCCAAGGAAGAAGGGCACTGCTGCGGCCTCTTAAGTTTCTAAAGAGGCAATTTGACTTTGTTCCGTTTTTTATTTTGCCTTCAATTTTGCTGATGAATCAATGTTTTGAATATTTGTACCTCGAATATTACCTCTCATCTGTTAGATTGGAGTTATTGCTGTTTAAGATATATGTCCTATGCTGATTACTTTCTGTCTTTGATATGGTATTCGTTTTCATTCCTCTAGCCAAATCATTTAAAGGTCAATGATATCCTTTTAAATTGATTGCTGGTAATACTTCGTCGGTGCAGATGTCTTTAACACTGCTACTACACCTAATGTTTGTGGTTGTTGACCTCTGAAGTCATTATCGAACTCCACAAGTTCATTATCTTAACGTTAAAGTAACTTTATGTTCAAGTGATGTGCGACTGAACAAGGTCAGCGTGGATCTTCCTAGTCACAAATGTAACTTGCAACTTTATTAACCATCTTTTGTAGAGCGGTTCTCATCTTGGTCAATTAACAGAATTTTATTGATACAATTTCGCAACTATTCAGCAAACACAATTGCTATTAGATGCTATATATTGTTAACCATCAGTTTTCAGAATCAGGAGGATTAATTCGAGCAAATGCACATTCATCAGGACCTTTAAGAACACTTCCTTTTTTCCTCTCCAAAACTTGCAGGTGTTCGTCATGCCACAGTTATAGTGCTTTGCTATTAGACATGCGTAATCCTTCCAGTCCTCGACGGAGGAATTTAGGTAAAGGCATCCCCAGCCGCCTCAATTTGATAATGCTGAGTACAAAGAGAGATCGAAAACCATTTATCAGCAAGTCACAAAATAAGCTAAACTACCAGCATTTCTATCGATTCTTTATACTAAAAACAAATTCATCAATTCATTTCTTGGGAAAGCCTAAATTACATAGTTCATAGAAAAAGAGAGCAATGTGTATATACAAGAGCCAGCCTTGTTGATTGGGCATTCTCAAAATTTTAGTTTCCAGTAGCGACCAAAGCCTGTTCAACCTAGTGCAGACTCTATGACTGGGTAAATCCGGAGAAAACTAGATGTAGGAAAGTACAACAATAACAAGAATTGCTTAAGACAGTCTCCTCAAGGCTCTTTTGTCCCATTTGTTCCAATAACTCAGGCTCTTCCAGGACATTTGATTCTTGATGATGCCATTTACACTCTGCACGTCCTTGTGCTTAACCATCACTTTCGACTCTTCCATAAACACTCGCCAACACAGGTTAGTTTAAGATGTTGGACAAAATTTAGTCACAACACCAATAAAGCATATGAAGCCAACTCAATGCTTGAGCCAATAGTTTCGCAGCTGAGACATGTGCAACAGTATCTCATCTCGGCCTTGGTTGGTGACACTACTGGTCATAATCCAAGGTGGTGCAGTTTGGAAGAACTTCTGTATCAACTCCAGAAAATTCTGCAAGTTCTCCTCAGGCCTTTTCCCTCCATTCTTCTTCTTTTTCCGCTTATCGCACTTGGTGAAAACTAGTGTCATTGGGATCTGAAACAGAGCACCCACAATACTTAGAATAGTGTCTTCATAAATAAACAGTCCAAAAAACCAAATTGGTCAGGCATTTCTGATATCGATTGCTTAGGTGGGGGGAAAATGATATCCAAAGTAGGGGGGGGGGGGTAATCCAACTTAGATGGAGTCACCTTATTTTGTCCCAACCAACTCGCATACTCAAGATCAATCTTTTTTGCAGGAATGCTAGCATCTATGAGGAGGAAGACTGAGACAAGAGTTGGCCGGTTTAAGAAATAATCTTTGGTGAACTTAGCCCAATCTGTTCGTACTTCATGTGGTGCAGCTGCATACCTTCATTCATATAACAGAAACTCAGCATTTAATCTTGAATACGCAAGTGCTGTTAACAATGACAATTGAAGATGAAGTTGGCACACAAAAACATACATGTTAACGATGTCAATTTGAGGCATGAAAAGGAGCAAGATACTTTAAATGCACAAGAAAGAGGATTTGTTTTAAGTGGACTTACAGGAGAAGGGGAAAACAACAGTTACACAAAGTCACTCTAAAGAACATGTCCACCAGGTGCTCAACAGCTCAAGCATTTTATAAACGTCTCAGTCTGTCTCTCGGACAGCTTGCTCAATATAGTAAACTTAGCTTAAACTTGCATCAACCTGACTATAACAATATGACATGTAATTTTTTCAGTCCAGCACTTTAACCATATCCCTTGACCAAGTCTCGATATCCACAAATACTGTAGTATGCCAGGTTCTGATTCACATTTACTAAGAAGCAATCTACTTTATTTTCTTGATTTTAATCTTTTACTTTTAGGATTAGATTTCAAGTTAGTTACTTCCATTTTATGTAGTTAAGATTCTCCTCCTCGTGAAATAAGAAATTCTCTTAATGAATGTAGTCAACATTTTGATCGACCTAGAATAACAGAGCAGAGAGTTCTGACATTTCAAACTACAACAGGTAATAATGACTTATTCATCAAAAATCTATAGAAAGCTAGCATGAAAGTGAATCGGCAATGACCGAATGTATCACATTTTACAGTAGTTTTTTTGTAACCGTGGTGTACGGGTCAACTTGCACGCACCTCAACTAATTCAATGGGGTACCTGCTACCTCCTACCAACACAGATACCGGGTAACTCTATCCACCAACGCTTGGATATATGGGTAAAAATACCTAGTGTTTTACCTCCGCCAGGATTTGAACCTGAAACCTCATGGTTCAAAACCCACTTCATTCACCACTAGGCCACACCCTTGGGTGCATTATATCGTAGTTTTTCAAATGCTGCAGGAAAGTATACACAACTTTATTTAAACATTCTGCTGTAAACTCCTTACCCGTAACCTGGTAAATCCACAAGATGCCAACTATCGTTTATCCGGAAATGGTTGATGCATTGTGTCTTTCCTGCAATTAGATAGAAGAACAGGTTTACTTTTATGGTTCCTTATAGCATATCTGTAAAGAAAATTTTGAGTTTTAAACATAACAGAAGCTTCACAAGATGATGCCTATATATACTGTTGTTCTAGCTGCTTAGAATTTAGCATGTTCCCTAGAAAAGTTTTTTTTATTAGGTAAATTTTATTAAAAGTACCAAGATGGTACAGAATTACAACAGAGAACAGCCCGTCATAAAAGGGCAGCTACAAACCGCCCATCTCCTCTAGGGAATTCATATATTGCTCCATATTTTCCATAACTTGTCTTTTACACCAAAATTACAAATTTAATAAGCATCTATTTTTAATCCTAGATACATGCTGCCTTTTTCCTTCAAAGTAAATCCTGTTCCTTTCCAGCCATATTGTCCAGAACACACACCGAGGAATTGTTCTCCAAACAAACTTTTGCGATTTAACCATCCTTTGGTGTTGCCACGAATCCAACAGGCTCTTCACACTGGAAGGCATTGCCAAGCTGACACCATGTAAATTTAGAAAGAGCTCACATCACTGTTTTGCCACTTTGCAATGAGGATTGACCGTTTCTGCCTCCTCTTCACACATGTAGCACCTATTACAAAGAATGACTCCTTTCTTCTGCAAGTTCTCCTGAGTTAAACAAGCTTCCCTTGCTGCAACCCAACCAAAACAAGCTACTTTAATAGGTGCTCTTGATTTCCATATCGCTTTCCATGGACAATCTGATTGATAGTGCCCTTGTTTTTGTAGCAACTTGTAACAACTATTAACTGTAAAGATACCATCATTGTTTGCTGTCAAGATTAAAGAGTCTCTCTTGTTATCTTCCAGACTAACAGTGTCCACCAATTGCATCAGTTGAGCGAATTCATCAACTTCCCAATCATTGAGACCCCTCCTTAAAATCAATTGCCAACCATTGCTTGAGTAGAATTCTGATACACTTCCACTCTTGTTTGTGGAGCAGTTGTACATAGAAGGAAATTTTGACATAAGACTTTCAATTACCAACCATACATCTGACCAAAATTTAATATTGTTACCATTCCCCAATTTCAGTTTCACAAATTGATTGTATTCACTCCACAACTTACTGATTGTGATCCCCCCTTGAAGAAGACTGAACGACGCGAGGAGCCCATAAGTCCTTCCTACCATATCAATCAACTGTTTCCATAATCTATTACTGTTATCATTGTATCTCCAGAGCCATTTAAATAAAAGGCTTTTGTTATGCAACTTCAGATTCTTCACACCTAGTCCCCCTCCTTTCTTTCCTTTGATTACCTCCTACCATCTAACCAAATGGAATTTTGGCTTTCCTTTGATTCCCTAGAAAAGTTGGCTTGCCTGTCTAAACAAAAAGAGCACTTACAAGAAATCTAATTTATCAGAAAAAACAAAAGGTATGTACCATCAAAATTTCACACACTTAGTTACTAACCAGTAACATTGATCACTTCGTATTTATTTTACCTTATGGAGACAAGCTTACTACCTATACAATTTTTTTGAACAGGTACAACCTATACAATTTCACTAGAGTGAATAAAACAAATATGACGTTTGCAGTTTGTAACCACCAGGAAGAATTGACTGGCAGAATGGTAAAGCTGGAAAATCCATTCCACATTCCTCTCCATATTGTTTCAAAGTACTCCGTATTGTTTTCCCTTTCTCATTCCTCCTCTCCTTCTTAATTGTTCTATATCCCGATAAATTAGGTCTTAGCTATGCCAAAAAGCATGTCACCGTACTTATGTTCCTCCATCTCTTCCACATCTGCAACTAAGCCAACTACTCCAGCTTCCTTTTTTGGGTACTGTCTATTAGCCTAATACAGGAAAAATATCCAGCATTTGTCACCAAAAGAGCCCTGTGCATCCCCTCTCACTCCACTTCATCACCCTTATCACTTTGTTACTTTAAAGCCCCCTAATAGCATCTACCCGGTCCTAAGTACCTGAACTGTTCTACTATGATGAAACTATAGGTCCTCCATCAGTGGATTAGCAAGGCAAGAGAGAAGTTTTTTACAACCTACTTAATGGACTATAATATCCAAAATAACAAAACTTACTTTTTCTCGAGTCACCAAGCAAAGTTGGTATGACCACTATTGGGCTACTGGGTAGGGGTGCCGTTTTTCCTGGGTTGATTGTGGGGGTGGGGGTGGGGTGAGGTCTACCACATCAAAAACAAAAAAACTATTTGCTCCTCATTACAGTCTCTGAATTCCAAAGAGAAAATCAACTCTAAAACAAAGCTCACTCTAAAATAATTTAACTACTTGGAACTTGTTCCACTTCAATTGACTTGGTCTTTCTTCTTTCATCCAATCCTTACTACTACCTTGATTACCTTCTAGCTTCACCAAAAAACTTAACTCATCCACCCAAACTTTACCTTGTGAGAAGTTAACCATAATGCTGAAAGCCACACAAACATGTAATCAATAATGAAAGGATCAGAAATTTATCTATCAAGTAATGACCTACTATCTTACCTATGCTCAAACAGCTTTCTTTAATGAACCAAATAGGCCTCAAAAATCACATCTTTTCTACAATCAAGAATCTCATTTTATCAAATTTAGAGCTATTCGATAAGATTCCTCAACAAAAAATATATGGGAAACCTGGTTTCAAGCGAGTTGAGCAAAGAAGACATAGGATATGTTCAGTATGGAGGAACATTTCACTATGAATTTTTGGAAAGCATTTCACTAGAAAACAAGCTCCTTAAAAATGGGGAAAATGACTTCCTTAGTGAAAGTGAAAACAAGTTGTGGCATTCCACATTGATTGTGCACCCTCCAACACACCTCATCTTCACTCCCACCCCCTATCCCCACCACCCCTACTCCTCACCCTCAACCCCACCTTCCATAGTATTTATCTAGATTATATACAAATGCTTTTAGGATAATATATTTTGCTTACGTATAGGACACAAGAAAATAAGTAAAAGACTACTTATTTTCCGTGGAAAATGGTTTCCTTCCTACCAAACACACCCTTAGCTATGCTCAAACAGCTATTATTAATGAACCAAAAAGCCCGTAAAAATCACATTTTTTTACAATCAAGAATCACACTTTATCAAATATACATCCATTCAATAAAAAATTTCAACAAAGAATATATTTCAACCTGGTTTCTTGGAAGTAAGAGCAAGCTTTTTACGCCTCACAAGCGAGTTAAGCAAAGAAGATTTTCCCACATTAGACCTCCCAACAAGAGCAAACTCAGGCAATCCATCAGAGGGACATTGCTCAGTCTCCACACTACTCTTCACAAACTCAGCTTGCTCAACTTGAGCATCCCCAGCATACTTACTAAGCACAATATTTGACCCTTTCAATATCCTACTACTCAATGGCCTTGAACCAGAACAAGAAACATCAGTATCAGGTGGGAGAAACAGCTTTTCAACTGAAATTTCAATGTGGGGTTTTTCAAGAACATCTTCAATTTCAAGATTCTTGGTTTGTTGTAACTCTTGTGTTGTTTGGAGGAGTGTGTTGGGGGTTGCTGTGATGGATGAAAAATAGGAAAGTGGGGTTGTTCTTGATTTGGATAAGAGTGTTGAGGTGATGAGAAATTTGGGTGTTGGGTGGAAGATGGAGAAGTGGGATTGGAGCTTTGGGAGATGAGTGATAAACATTTTGTTTTGAGGTCTGCCACCATGGTTGGGGTTTTGGTGTGGTTTGTAAAAGATATTTCTCACATTCTTTTTAGTGTTGGTCCTTTGAGATAAGATAATTTCAGAACGTCCTTGAGATAATAGTACAATTAAAATTGCTTCCTTCTAAGTTTGATGTGCTAAGATTAAACTTCAGATTTTTTTTTGGTAGAGTATTGGAGCTTTCGGTAGTTTAGTAGTGTGCTAAATTACCATTAGATTTCAGTATTGTTTGTCTTTCAAATGCAACTCTTGGAATGTCTGTTAAATAAATTTATTTATAAATATCAGAGAAATATTAAAATTTTAGTGCACCAAAAGCTTCTTTCTTCTCCTCTCCTTGACTGGGATATTTGTGACTCTGTTCTCTTTTTGAAGGTGTGTCTAATTACATAGTAATTGTCAAGTCTTTGCATCAACCGCTTGCATTCAAAAATAAACAAAGCTATTAACTCAACAAGGTTGTCTTGCCGAGTTTCTTTGTACGCGTTTGGACATGCGATTGTAATTTCATTTCATGAGATTAAATTTCAAATCATTAAAAAAAAACATGATTTGAAATTTTAAATCATGATTTTAAATGAGAAAATGGTCATATTTACTCCTCTACTTTCAAATATGGTCTATATTTATCCTCCGTTATAATTTTGGGTCATATATATCCCTTTTTTCATTATATTTTCGGGTTATATATATCCATGATGTTAGCAAAGTATTCAGATCTACCCCGCATTTCCTAATGGTGCTCCAATGTGGCAGTGGACCCATTCATTAAAATGTCATGATGGACGTCATGTGTGTTACTAACCATTTTCTTATTTTTTGAAGAAATAAATTTTAAAAAAAAACTTTTAATGGAAACACATCTTTGATGCTAATGATTTTCTACTTCTGCCAATTCTTCGACCAATTGAGTATTACTTCCAATTAGAAATAAGATAATGGAAACACATCTTTGATTCTTGTTTGACAGCAAAAACAAAAACTAAACTAAACTTTATCTTTTTTTTTTCTTTTCTTTGTATGTGAAATCACTGAAGGAAAAAACAAGTAAGATGCTGATCTAAATCATGAATTATGTGTGATCTGAATAATAAGCAAATTAGGGCAAAGTTGTCAATGGAAGCAATGTGACTACATAAAATAAGTAATTTGACCAGAAAATAGATAAAAACACGATTAAAATTACATTCACTGGCTTAAGTGCCTCAACCTTTAAGAGAAAAGTAATTACTAGATGAGATTATCCAAAATTAAATACACTAATGCAACCAGCGTTAAACCCAACTTGAGATTATCCATTCCTTATATCTGCCAACAAATTAATAAAGTGGAGCTCCGCGTAGTGACAAGGTCGGAGAGCTGCTCATCAGAGAAAATATCTGACCAGAATACTAAATACAGAAAATGGAGATTTCTAAAAGAACCTTTTTTTCCTTCAAACAAATAAGAAAATAGTTAGTAATACACACATGGCGTCCACTGTGGCATTTTAGTGAATGGGTCCACTGCCAAATTGGACCACCAGTAGAAATAGGGGTAGATAGGAATACTTTGCTAACAATAGGGTTATATATAATCCAAAAGTATAATGGTAGATGTAAATATGACTCGAAAGTATAACGGAGGATAAATGTAGATAATATTTGAAAGTAGAGGGGTAAATATGACTGTTTTTCCTTTTAAAATTTTTAAATGTAAAAGTTGACTCATAAGTTGGTAGATATATTTACCAATCATGTTTACCAATTATTTATATCAAATATTAAAAGATCTACAAGTTGGTAGTATATTTATAACAAATTTACACTTACCAATCATATGAGATGATTACACTGCAATTCATGTTCAATTTTTTATTTTATTAAATTAAATTGATTGATTGAAATTGCATTTTTTAGAAAGGCCTTCTAATATTAATTTTGTTATGAACTATGACTTACTCATTTGGTAAGATTGTATAAGACTTGGGAAAGTTTTGATAGGTTTCACAACTTGTGGTTTTTTTATGTCTATAAGAAAAAATGCAACTTACGAAATCCAAATTGCATGTCCAGACAAAACTTCAACTTCAAATCATCATGATTTCATTTCATGATTTCAAATCATGTCCAAACGGCTCCTTAGATAGAGTTGCCTCACATTACTAGTATTCGCTACCTACTAAATTTCTTCGGGTACAAGTACCCTCTTGCTCAAAGTAGTTCAAATTTTCCTGCGAAGAATAACATAGGTTACTTCAGTGTCGTAGTATCTAATATTTGAAAATTGACTCGAGACATTTTCACTACCTCTTCTTACCTTGAAAAAGCAATGACAGTTTATATTTTTGAGTAATTTTTTCAACTAACCTAACCTTTTTGGTCTTATGAGACCAACAAATGATAGTATAAGAATATTCATTGTTATCCATCGACTAAGCCTTTTGGCCTAATTTTAGGCCCTGACTCATCCTGTGCGGATGAACTTTGCAGAGGACCTTTAGTTCTTGAGGCATTGAATTCATATCATTTTGTGTGCTACTCAAGCTGACGTTCTTGTTTCCACTTCGTTCATTACTGCTTGTGCGGAGGCGTTTTTCTAAGGTGGAGCGCTCCCATATCAATATATATCTGCATTATGCAGTTTTAACAAACCGCTTAGTCATATTCATCTTCGACGCAAGAGTGTCGATCAATGAGCTATTACACTCTTTTCATGGGTGAATGCTATCAAACTTCATGATTGTCTCTGCACCAATTTAACCTCATTAGGAATCATTATTACCTAATTCTTTAGTTAAAAGGCTTATTTAGAGTATTTGTGAAGGACTATTTGTTATGTGATTTGTGTGTAACTGATGTAATTACATAGTAATCAAGCCGTTAATTGAGGGATAATATTAAGCTTGAAAATAATATTAGTGATAAATTGATTCAATAGGTGAAATGAGGGCATTTTAATTCTATGGAAAAAGAAGTACTTTTAATTCAATAAGTGGAAGAAAAACATTTTAAAATCATTTTAAATACGTTAGATCACAATTTTAACCCTTTCCGTACCTAATACTACAGTTATGCATGAAATAAGAACGGACATAAATTTAGTAGTCTAGTACATAATTAGTCCTCAATCCTCATTGAGCAGAATCTTTTTTATCTAGTAGTCTAGTATTTTTCGATTAACTTTTAATTACCATGTTATGCTGTTTAAGAGTTAAATTATATGTACTTTGATTAATATTTTAAAATATAATATTTCATTATATTAATAAATTACAATTTATAGTATTTCATGCATCTAATTTAATTTAGCTTAAAAAAATAGTCAAATTTTTACGTTTAAGAAGCATGGCAAATAGAAGTGAATAGAGCGAGTACATTATTAATGCCCAAACGTATCTTAGGTTTTATTGTCGTGTAAGCGGAGTTTAACGTGTTCAACGTTACTTATTAAACGTCTTCCATTAATTTGAGATGCAATGTGTTAATTCACCAATTTCAAGGACTACGAAAGTAAATATTGGTATTTCCACATCCATGTCACAGTAGCAGAGAACCTCAGAACACCAATAAACTCTAAACTCCCTTTGATCCTTTTGCCCTGTCGAATTACTACTCATTACATAACCAAAACTGTGAGATCCAACGAATTAAGATCCAGTGAGTGTCCATCAATGGCTCCTCCAGCTCAAACTCATCGATCACCTTCACCTTCTCAACCTTCAGGGTAAAGACTCTTCCTTATTTATTTCTTTGTTACTTTTTTTTTTTCATATACCCTTTTGGTGGATAATTCAAGAACCGACACCAAGTATGGTTCTTTTCATGTTTTTCATTGACCCTTTTGGAAAAGGGGTTGAAATTAATTGTTTTTAGTTGAATTCTTGAAATACCCAAGTGCAAAATAGTACTGAATCACTCAAGAATTGATCAAAATTGGCCCTTTTAACTAAAATCATGATATGGGTATTTCCCACATTGACCTAAAAAGTTCACCAATTCAAATCACTATTTTTTGCATTATTATTCTGTATTAACACCCTGATGGTTGGTTGGTACAACTTTTTTTCATGTACCCTTTTGGTGGAGAATTCAAGAACCCACTCCAAGAATGATTTTCCCCCCGTTTTCCTACCCTTTTGGAAAAGGTGATGAAATTAATTGTTTTTAGTTGAATTCTTGAAATTCCAAAGTGGACAAATAGTACTGAACTAATCAAGAATCGATTAAAATTGGCCCTTTTAACTAAAATCATGATATGGGTATTTCCCACATTGACCTAAAAGGTTCATCAATTCAAATCACAATTTTTTTGCATAGTTATTCTGTATTAACACCACTTTTAATTTTAATGATTGTATCATATGTCCCATTTTATTACAATTGCATCGGGCAGTTTTCGTGTTGAAAATGAGCTTTGCTTTCCTGTGCCGGATACCGGTAAATAAAGATTAGGGCTTTTGGAATCTATGTTGATCAGACTTTTCAAAAATGTTGCCGGGTGCGTGTCGAATCCTCCAACAGTAGTGAGTTTTTGGAGGATACGACAGGGGCGCGGCAACATTTTTGGAGAGTCCAAGCAACATAGTTTGGAATGGCAAAGATTGGTATTTTACATACAGTATAAGACATATATAAACTTTTGCTGATGTTAATTTTGATTTTGGCAGGAAAGGGGAAGTTTCAGATTTGAAGATGCAGCTTAGGCAGCTGGCAGGTAGTCGAGCTCCGGGGACTGACGATGCAAAGAGGGAGCTGTTTAAGAAGGTGATCTCGTGTATGACAATTGGGATCGACGTTTCTTCAGTTTTCAGCGAAATGGTTATGTGCTCAGCAACCTCAGACATTGTGCTAAAAAAGATGTGCTACCTTTATGTTGGTAACTATGCTAAAAACAACCCAGATCTCGCGCTTTTGACCATTAACTTTCTTCAGAGGGACTGCAAAGATGAGGATCCCATGATTCGTGGTTTGGCTCTAAGGAGCTTGTGTTCTCTACGGGTGACAAATTTGGTCGAGTACTTGGTCGGCCCCTTGGGTTCAGGGTTGAAGGATTCAAATAGTTATGTAAGGACAGTTGCAGCCATTGGTGTTTTGAAGTTGTACCGTATCTCAGCATCAACTTGTTTGGATGCGGATTTTCCTGCCACGCTTAAGCATATGATGCTGAATGATCGAGATGCTCAGGTCTGGCATTATGATCTACATGCGACTTTTTCTTTTTATCTATTTCATATGTTTGAGTTTTTCAAAGCAATTTTCACCTACTATTTGGTTGCTACATGACTTTCAATGACAACAAAGCAGGTGCCGAAAGTTTTTGATATAACCGTAGATTTCCCTCTTTTCTGGTTTCAGTTTTTCCTTCTATCTATGTGCCATTGGGTAGCATTTCAGTATAGATGGTGATGATTCCATGCATCTCATCATGGATAATTGTTTCAACAATTGTAGCAGAAGTTGGCATAATTTGATAATGTTTTCGGATCAATTTGAGAGAAATAGATCAATTTTCTAGAAACTTAGTTAGTTCCTTGCAACTCATGTGAAGCCATATAGAACTTAGACTGTAGTCGTGGAAGGGATTCTTTTGTTGGGGGATGGTCGATGGGATGAGGAAAAAATTACAACATTGGAGATTTGAGTGATATTGGACAAATCTTTTTGTTTTGGGGATCAGAGGCCCAATTAGTATAGAGATTAAAGTTTTTTACATGTATTATTAATACTAATTCAAGTAAATAAACATACAACAAAAATGATATGCTAGTAAGGAAGGATTAAAAGGATTAAAATGTGTATATGTGAGATAGGCACAACAGATGGTGATAATTGGTCTCTTCCCCATTGAGGTGAAGTTTTCTAAGAATTGCTATTTTTTTCAAAGTAAGAACAATGACGAGATATTCGAGATATTTGAGATCTTGTTTTTTTGGGATTAGTAATTGTGGAGAGTCCGAGCAACATTGATTATGGTAAATGGGAGTTCATGCAGTTCCTTTGACAGCTCGAGGAGGTTGAGATTGGATATCCTTTATCTCCTGTGTTATTTATCTTAGTGATGGAAACCATGAGTAAACTGATGGACATGGCCATTGCATGAGGGGTTTCTCTGCTTCGTCCATGGGGCAGTGCCCGTCACCCATCTTTTATTTGTTGATGACACCTTGGTCTTATGTGATGCAAATGTTTCTTAGCTGTTATACTTGAGATGGATTCTTATTTGATTTCAGGTAGTCTCCAAGATTAACCTTACGAAATGTGAAATCATACTAGTGGTGAGGTGGACAACATTGAATAGCTAGCGCAAGTATTGAAGTGTAGAGTAGGTGCACCACATGCTACCTACCTTGGTTTGCCGTTGGGTGCTTTCAACAAGGATTTTGTGGTGTGGAGCCCGATTATTTAGAGAGTCGAGAAACGGTTAGTAGGTTGGCATAAGAGATACCCGTCGAAAGGGGAGAAGGAAGTATTGATTAAAAACATTTTGTCTAGCATTCACCCACATATTTTATGTCACTATTGCAGGCTCTGACCATTGTGCTGAGAAGTTGGAAAGACTTCAGCTGAATTTCTTATGGGATGCAGCGAATGGCACAAGCAAGTTTCATTTAGTGAATTGGAACATTGTCAAAACCTCGAAGAAATGGTGAGGACTTGGAGTGAAAGATCATAAGGTGTTCAACAAGTCTCTACTAGGAAAATGGATCTAAAGGTTTGGATGGAGGTGAATGGTGAATGGAGGGGAGTGGTAACGGAGAAATATGGAACGATGGAAGGGGGTGGAGGACTAGAGATATCACAGCTACGTTTGCGTGTGACCTTTGGAGGCGTATTATGAAGGGATGAGAAGAATTCAATGGTCATTATTATTTTAGGGTAGGGAATGAATGTAAGATTAGTTCTTGGAGGCATAGATGGTGTGGAGAGTGGGTTAAAGTTTGTCTTCCCCAAATCGATTTTCCCATTTTAGGTTTAGGTCCTGACCAAAAATGATTTTCCCATTTTAGGTTTAGGTCTAAAATCCCCAATTTAGGTTTCTAGGATCACACGAATCCGTGGTTCAAATCCAACCAAAATGTAGTATAATCTCAATACAAGTGTGGAGAAGATATACAAAATCTCGTGCCAGAAAGAATTGACTATTCGACAGATTTGTGGGATACGTGCGCAGGAAGTTCACTGGGATTTGAGATTTAGGAGGAACCTCCAGTATTAGGAGTTGCGTGAACTCCAAAGGCTGGTTGAGCTATTCGATAGGCTAAATGCACCGCATGTACTTCTGACCTGTGATTTGTGAAGATGGAATGAAAGTACGGATGACTTGTTCACTATGAACTTATTACTAGAGCTTGTTAGTGAGAAAGAAGTCGAAGTTTCCATATAGGTCTATATGGATCCCAAGGTGCCTACACTGCCCAGGGAAGTCTGTTTTTTCGTGTGGCTGGCAGCGAGTGGAGTGATCCTAACAATAGAGAATTCGAGGAAGAGGAGGATCACCTATGCTAGCTGGTGCTACATGTGTAGATGTGCCGGAAAATGTATCCATCTCTTGCTGAATTGTCAGGTGGCGACAAGATTGCGGTCGGTGGTTCTAAATTGGTTTGATCTACTTTTGATGATGCTGGGTACAATAAAGGAGGCGTTGTATAGTTGGGCCTTTAGAAGGAGAAATAGAAAATTGAGGGCTTGTGATGTTGCTCCATCGGCCATAATGTGGGTTCTGTGGAGAGAGAAACAAGAGCATATGAAGGAGTCGATAGTGATTTTGTTAAGTTGCAAAATATTCTCTTGTTTCTTATTGGTGCACCCATGAGGTGCCTATGTGTATTGATGACTGGTGTTCTTTCACAGAGAATCATATTTTGGTGTAGGTTCTCTACTTTTAGCATACGGCTTATATGCGGGATTTCCTCATCATCAACACAATTATTTACCTTATCCAAAAAAAAGCTCCTTAGGATATTGTATATTTAGTTAAAAATATATTTACATACCTTATTAGCATAACGATTGATTTCCTACCATATTATACATAGTCTGAGACTCCTATATAAGGAGTGTATCTTGTACACTGTTAATCAAGTCACGGAGAAGTTTCTTCTATATTTTCACAAGTTTCTTTAAGGTTTGCACTTTTTGGAAGCTAGTTTACTTTTGAGTGAAAAGAAAATCGTTTGCTGGTTTATTGATGTCTGCCGGAACATGTTTTTCAAAAAGGTTGAGTACATTTTTGTGTTCTCCCTTAGGTGTGTTGCCAATAAATTCAGGTTGATGGAAGTTTCTCTGTGGTTCATTTGACGTTGAAGTGTTTGTTTTTACCATCCCAGAGTACGCGTTACTTTCAAGTAATAGTCTTGAGATGTCACTTAAGTTTGTATTATGTATATTGAATGCCGCTACTCCCAAGAAAAATTGACATTTCTTTCCTTTTAGTCTTTATCATTTGCTTCAGACAATTGTAGAGTATTGCGCCAGTTCTCAATATATTTAAGATTCTCCAATCATGGTTTATTTCCATATACATGCATCAACATGAAATGCTTTTCAACAAATCTCAAAGCTCTTTATTTATCACCAGAAAGCATTTAGCAACTTTAATTTCATGTGCAAAAGAAGCAGTCCTTTCATGATCTTTAGCTTTATCGTTTACTCATATTCGTATGTCTTCTTTCTTCAGGTTGTAGCCAACTGTTTGTGCGCTCTACAGGAGATATGGGGTTTGGAAGCAGCCAAATCCGAGGAAGCATCCACAGAAAGAGAAACCCTGCTAAGCAAGCCACTTATTTATTACCTTTTGAATAGGTGGATTGCTGTCATAACTATTTGATTGAATAAAAATTCCAATCTGCTTTTTTACTTTCTTGCGATCATGTCTGTATACTGTATGGAGTAAATCAACTCTGTGTGCTCATCAAATAGAAAAAAGAAACCAGTTTGTGGTGTACTTGTCATTCTGAATTAAGTTGATATGTACCTTATGTCTTACTTGGTTACTGGTTTTTTCGTTACATTACCTTATTCATTTTCATCTTTAGGAAGGTCTTGAATTTATGTGTGGCTTTGAGGATTTCTAGTAGCTTCACTTGTTTGAATGCTATAGAACAGAAATGTTGCTAGTAAATTTGCATTCCTAAAGGCTAACATGCTTTTATTTTGGTGACACGTTGCAGAGATCTTAAATATTTTCTTCTGCTCAGGTTAGAGTGACCAGTAGCATGAAAAACGTTTGTCCTCTTCAGGGACTCTATACTAATGTACAAATTTTGGATAAAGATAAAAATATAGAATCTTGTTGTTTGTGAAAAAGTACAGGTGACATGCACTTGTTTATGCATAGTCTTTCATGGAGAGAATACGATAGGATATTATTTGCCGTCATAGGAGGAGGATGTCAGTACTGAAGGTTTTAGTGAATAACTTCACGTTTGATTTTTGGGTCGTATAAAAACATCTACAATTTCTTGGAATTCATGCATACTTAGCGAAAAAGTAGGGTAAATGGAAGAAAAAGATCATTACGTGTGATACCGGTTAGTTAGTAATTTGTCTTTGTCATGATAATATGTTTACTTTAGGTCATATGCTTTCTAGTTGTCTTTAAGTCATGTAGAGAGATTTATAGGTCTGTAGAAAATATTGAGAACGTCTAGTATCTTTTATTTATTTTTATTTTGCATTCTTCATCAAAATTTGGTGGATGATGCTCTCATTAGACGGAGATGACAGTTATACTTTCATAAACTCCTCAATGAAGAAGGGGATAGAGATTGTGTTGGGAGATCTGGAGCACTCCAAGAGGCATCATGATTTTGGGTATTGTAGGAGCATAAATATTGAAGAGGTTAAGGATGTTGTTCGTAGGATGCGTAGGGGAAGAGCGACCTGGTCAGACGAGATTTCAGGGGAATTTTGAAAAAGCACGGGCAGGGTAGGTCTAGAGTGACTGACTGAGTTGTTTAATGTCATGTTTAAGTCGGCGAAGATTCCCAAAGAATGGAGGTGGAGTACAATGATCCCTTTGTACAAGAACAAGGGGGACATACGGAGTTGCAACAACTATAGAGATAGTAAGCTGCTAAAGCACACTATGAAAGTGTGAGAAAGGGTGGTGGAGATGAGGGTTAAAAGAGACGTGTCTATTTCAGAGAACCAGTTCGGTTTCATGGTGGGTTGTTCAACTACTGAAGCCATCCATCTTATGAGGAGACTGGTGGAGCATTATAGGGAGAGAAAGAGGGACTTGCACATGATTTTTATCGACCTAGAAAAGGCATATGACAAAGTCCCTAGGGAGGTCCTATGGAGATGCTTGGAGGCTAGATGCGCACTTATGGCATACATTAGAGCGATCAATGATATGTATGATGGAGCCAAGACTAGGGTAAGGACAGTAAGAGGGGACTTAGAACACTTTCCTGTGCTAATGGGGTTGCACCAGGGATCAACTCTTAGCTCTTTTTTTATTTGCCTTGGTGATGGATGGCTTGACGCGGTAAGTCCAATGTGAGGTACCATGATGTATGTTATTCGCGGATGACATAGTTATGATTGATGAGACTCGCAACGGAGTGAATGCTAAGTTGGAGGTTTGGAGACATACTCTAGAGTCTAGAGGATTTAGGTTGAGTAGGACCAAAACGGAGTACTTGGAGTGCAA
Source organism: Anisodus acutangulus (assembly GCA_029783415.1). Classification (NCBI taxonomy): domain Eukaryota; kingdom Viridiplantae; phylum Streptophyta; class Magnoliopsida; order Solanales; family Solanaceae; genus Anisodus; species Anisodus acutangulus. Next base: position 18,262,912 of record CM056512.1, read on the forward strand.
GTTCATCAACGTATCACATGAGGTTGGCGTGGAAGTGAGGCTTGGTACTCAGGCAATTCAAATGAAAGGAAGTTTCAAATACCTTGGGTCGATTATCCAAGGTAATGGAGAGATTGACGATGATGTCACACATCGTATTGGTGCGGGGTGGATGAAATGGAGGCTCGCATTCGGAGTCTTGTGTGACAAGAAGGTGCCACCAAAACTTAAGGGCAAGTTCTACAGAGTGGTGGTTAGACCAATTATGTTGTATGAGGTGGAGTATTAGCTAGTCAAGAACTCTCACGTTCAGAAGATGAAGGTGGCGGAAATGAGAATGTTGCGGTAGATGTGTGAGCACACGAGGAGAGACATGATTAGGAATGAATATATTCGAGATAAGGTGGGGGTAGCCTCGGTGGAGGACAAGATGAGGGAACTGAGACTGCGATGGTTCATGCATGTGCAGGGGAGAGGCGCGGATGCCCCAATACGGAGGTGTGAGAGGTTGGCTATGGATGGATTCAAGAGGGGTAGAGGTAGACTGAAGAAGTATTGGGGAGAGGTGATTAGACAAGACATGACGCAGTTTCAGCTCACCGAGGACATGACCTTAGATAGGAGGGTATGGAGGACACGAATCAAGGTAGAAGGCTAGTAGGTAGTTGGGCATGTCACGCTTCGTATTACTCGTGTAGTTTCTTGTCCTTTGATTCCTGGTATTATCTGTTATCTGTTGTGACATGATCCCTTTACTTTGCTTTGCTTTACTATACTTTTCTTCAAACCTTATCTGACCTTCTTTGTTATGTCTTCTCTTGAGCCGAGGGTTTTTCGAAAACAACCTTCCTACCTTTCAAGGTAGGGGTAAGGTCTGCCGTACACTCTACCCTCCCCAGACTCCACCGTGTGAGAATGCACTGGGTATGTTGTATTCTTCATCAAAATTTGCATTATATTGGTTGGAGATGATTTTAAATAGAGTGACATGGTTAATGATGATTGATATAGCCGACCCAATTTGCTTGGGATTGAGGCATAGTAATTGTTGTAGAAAGGTAATTTGTATGAAAGTACTGTGCTTGCAGTTGTTTGGTGTATTCAGCTAGATTCTACAATGTTAAAAAAACAAAATCATGCATCTAGCTTTGATTTACGAAATATCTAGCTTAAATATGCTAGCTCATGAGGCGATGAATGCCCCCAAGACCATATAGGAAGATAACAACCTATTTTCTCAACCAATATTGGACATTCTAACACCTCCTCGCATGTCCATGCTTGGACAATAGTGTGAAAAAGAGTCCAATGATGGGGAAACACAATAACATGGATAAGTTTGTCTCTAATACCCATGTAAATAAAAAGAATGTTGGGCCTAACTTATCCCCAAAGGCAAGCTCATGAGGTGAGGATTGCCCAAAACCATATAAAGAGATAACAACTCATTTCCCCGATCAATTTAGGACACTAAACAAACTTCCCCTCCTCCCAACATGTCAAGCCTGGACATTTAAAGTGTGGACGACATAGTATGGGGTCTCAAGTTAGATAAACCAAGAATTGGGATGTGTCTAGCTTTGACACCATCTAAGAAAAATGATCGTAGGTCTAGCTCAACCTCAATAGTAGCTTATAAAGTGAAGATTGACCAAGACCATATAAGGAAACAACAAAATCCATTCTCTTGAGCGGTGAGGGATGCTTAACTGGTATTCAGATGGATAGTTTTCTCATTTCTGGAGTTAAACCAATCTCCAAAGGGAATGATTTGAGTTCTTGTTAAGAGCTGAATGTTAAACTAATTCTTTGATCAAGTAGAGTTGCATGTTAAACTGATCTCCAAAGGGAATGGTATGACCTCTTGTTTAGAGCTTTCTTGTTTCATATTTTCTATTTTTTTTGTTATGAACATCTCCTCCTCCTTTGTGTTCTTATATTTCTTCTAATTATTTTTTCTCATTAGGAGAAAATTTTCAGAGGAATTCCCTTTTTGTTAAACTCGTTATTATAAAGTTAATAAGTGGAAGATGAACAAGATGTAAAGCTATACCATGCTGCATCTTGATGATGTTAATCAACTTGTCATGCATACAATGTTGCAGTAACTTATTCATCTCGCCTTTTTGTGTTATTCCTCTCTCCTTATTTGTCTTTGACATGTGACTTAAATTGTTTTCTCTTTTTAAAGTAAGAGTCTATTTAGCTTAGCTGATTAAAAATAGTTAATAAACATCACTTGTTGAAAAGTACTTTTAAGTGTTGAAACTGATTTTACAAATAAGTAGTTACGTGTATGAATAGAACTGCTGAAATTGATACCCACTCAGTCCCAATTTATGTGAAGGTTTTGACTGGTAGAAAAAGTAAGACTTTTGAAACTTCTTCCTAAAAAAAAAGAAGACTTTTGAAACTTCCTAAAAAAAAAGAAGACTTTTGAAACTTGTGGTCAAAATAAGCCATAGAAATTTCTGTGTCTATAAATCATTTCATTAAGGGTAATGGGAAGTTTGAAGTTAAATTGTTACTGGATATTTAAAAATGTAATTCTTTCGAGACTGACTAAAAAGGAAGTGTCACAAATTTGGGACAGAGGGAGTAATAAACAGTTGGTGTGTTTGATAAAAAGTGGTGATAAGCACTTTTCTGTTAAAATGATTGAAATACTTTAAAAGCTATTTACCAAAAAAAAAAAGTTAAAGGTATCTTTGCATGGAAAAGGATGAATGAAGGGAGACAAAATGGAAAGTAGGTTATGGGTTTTTGTTTTGGAAGGATATTTTAGGGATTACAAATATAATGATCAAGAATAAATAATAAAAAATTTGGTCAGACCAAAGTGCTTATAAGAAGAAAAAACATAAGTTGGGGGTGACCAACTTATGATTTTTGACTAATTTTGATTTTTAAGCACTCTCTGTGTTTACCAAACTCGTATATAAGGCAACAAGTTCTTGTAAGCTGGTTTGTCAAACTAACTTTTAAGATTGCTCAAACACCTATGTTTTTCATATTGTTGACATACAATTATTGATATGAATTTGAAAATCTAGAACAATTGGATACCAGTGTTGATTTCAGGCTTTCAACTACGATACCAGTGTTGATTTCAGGCTTTCAACTACGATGCTAAGGTTTGGCCCAGGGTAAGGGGGTGGTGAGTGTGGTTTCTGGAGAAAAGATTTTAGGATTGAAAAATTCTCAGTGAGCTGTCTTCTTCTTTTGACCAATGATGTATCAAAAAGTTCCCTTCGGTGGTTGTAATTAGAAGAAGACTATTTAACAGTAATACTTGTTTTCTGGAGGGAAAATAATGTTTCAATGCCCTTTGCAGTCTAGTCTGATCCTTCCACTGAAAGATGGATTGCAATTAGTTTTATCTTCTTTTTATTATTGGACTATATATTTTGGCCATCAAAAAAATTGTTGGACTATGTTTCTGTCAAAGAAACAAAGGTTTTGTACTTGGGCAAGAGGCAGGTTCTACACTAGCTCAAACTGCTTGGTGAAGATCTCTGAGAGAATACTTAAATTTCTCACTGTCCTCTCTATATTTTGTCAGTTTGTTGCCAGGTTTAATATTTTCTCTTGCCGCTTAAGATCTTGCAGTAATGTAAGACTTTTTTGAATGGGAGGCTCTTTCTTTAATCTGCTAAAACAGTTAAACTACACGGATGATAGAGTTTGTGTGTCAATGTTGACTTTACTTTCTTTTTTTCATCAAATCTCATGAAAAAAAAGTAGATTTCTCCTCTTTCTCTGTCGTAGTGTCGTTTGGACTTTCTCGTGAGAGATTGCATTATCTTTCAAACATGATTGTGCAGGTTCAAGGAATTTAGCGAATGGGCTCAATGTGCTGTTCTTGAGCTGGTTTCTAAGTATGTGCCTTCTGACAGTAATGAGATATTTGACATGATGAATCTTCTTGAAGATAGGCTTCAACATGCTAATGGTGCTGTTGTCTTGGCAACAATCAAATTATTTCTACAACTGACACTCTCCATGGCTGACATTCATCAACAGGTTCGCATTCTAGTATTCATCTGAAATGTTTCCTTAGTAGATGGTATTGTCTATGGTTATTCGGTCATCTCTTTTTACTAATCATCCAGCTAAAGTGTCTACTGTCCAAGAAGTCAACTAACTTTGCTGTCTTTATTTTCCACTACCCTTCTGATTATGCTTTCGGACAGCTCTTTTCCTTTTACTTATTTATCTTTTTTGGTTCAAATTGCCTTGTGTAGGAGGGACATGTGAAATTCAGTATGTTTATGATAACCGCTGTTTGTGTTGTAATCAGTTGAGATCCCACGGGGTTATACAGCGAAAACAGACAGCTTGAATTAGTGTTTCCTGCAACTTGAATTGTTAAATGACCCAATTTTAAGATCTTAACCCTCTGTACATTACACAAAAAACAGACAGCTTGAATTAGTGTTTCCTGCAACTTGAATTGTTAAATGACCCAATTTTAAGATCTTAACCCTTACATTACACAAAATATAAATATCCAATGAGTTGGTTATTTTTGTCGGGTTATTTCCTCCAGTAACTCAGGAATTCCTTAGCCTTAGCTTTATCCTTTTCGATGATGTTATGTGTATTATCAATTATCAATTACCATCGCCTCAATTCCAAATTAGTTGGAGCTGGCCATATGGATCCTTTTATCAAATAATTGCATGTATCATAGTTTGACTATTTCATGCTAGCTGTCAACCTACCGCAACTCTTCTCTCTCTCTGTCTTTCTTAAAAATGTCTATACTAAATTGCATCAACAAAGTGCATGATATGTACAGGAAAGGGATTAAGGGACTAACAAGTCCCCTCTTTTTAATCCTACAAATCTCTTGGAATCCATGGAACTTAGCGAAAGATTGAAAGAAAAAGATCTATATAGGCGATAGCTTTTAGTTGGGAATATGTTTGTCATTTTTGTATGTTTACTTAATGTCTTTTATCCCTAATACAATTTTTTTATGCTACTGGAAAATATACAGAACTTCTAGTACTTTTTGTTTTTGTGTTTATTTTGTATTACACTGGCCTGAGATGAATATTAATTGCAGCAACATGGTTAGTGAGGATTCATATAACTTATTCGGGATTGAAGCATAGTTGTTCTTGTTGACTCAGACGTCCCTGCTAACACTATAGGGAATCTATCAAGTCTAATAAAGAATTAGTATCATTTACAAAAATGATGTTACACAAGATATGTACTAGAATCAATTTAAAAATAAAAATATTGCACCAATAAACTTTTTTTTAGTGTTAACAGCCTTAAGGGTATTTTAAGTCATTTTGACAGGAAAAGTGCTTATTAGCTCTTTTTTTCCTAACACATAAACAACTTATTTTCAGGTTCAACACTTCTATCCTAACACATAATTGCTCAATAATAAATTCACTCCAGCACTTGGTGCTTAAAAGCTACTTAAATTCAGCTTATCCAAACAGGCTCTTTGTATTCTGCTTACAGAGGTTTTATCAACATAAATAAAAATATTTACCTTATAGAAAAAGTTAATAATCTTTGCTGTGTAATATGTTACTTTCTCAAAAAAAAAAATCTTTGCTGTGTATGGAAAAAGAGGGATGAAACATGAAAAACTAGTACATTTTGAGATATTGCTGTTCTTACGTACAGATGAAGCAAGTATAGGACCTAAATCAAATATAACACAAATGTTGTTTTGAAAGAAATCATGCTGTGACGATGCCCGCCTTGGAACAAATCTTTTGTACCAGTTTATATTTTATAGACAAATGGGGTCCCGATGCCCTATTGGTCCAAATGTTTCACGAGATTTAGTCTCTGTGAGCTTTAAGAGAAACAAGGAGGAGATGGTGAGAAAAAGCATAAAAAGTCATGTTTCAAATCTGATTCCTTCCATATTACAATGTTCACGTTGAAAAAAAAATATTGCAATGTTCATAGCTATTTTTAGCGATGGTGGACAAGTAAAACTGCGTTACATCACGTATGAACACTTAGCTATGTAACCCCCTAAACTTGATTATTATGTTTTAATTAATGGTCTGACAACCTTTGTTACCTAACAGTTGCATAAAATGCAAAATGACGCAGTTATTCAAAATTTAATTTGTGCAAAATTCTGTAATTTTCATTGTTTAGGCATCACAATGCTTAACCAAGGCTGACTTTTAATTTCCGTTTACTCATTCTTCTATTTAGGTATACGAGCGTATAAAAGCACCTCTACTTACGTTGGTTAGCTCAGGAGGTCCAGAGCAATCCTATGCCGTGCTAAGCCATCTGCATTTGCTGGTGATGCGTGCTCCATATATTTTTTCAGCAGACTACAAGCACTTCTACTGCCAATACAATGAGCCATTTTATGTCAAAAAGCTAAAGCTTGAGATGCTGACTGCCGTGGCAAATGAGAGCAATACATATGAAATTGGTGAGTATCAATATCAGTCAACTAAACAGAAGTTTTCAACCTCAAGGTCTCTGTGTATACCTTATTTCCTGGTGTCAGATCATGGTCAAAAGAGATTATTGGTGTTGCACCAGCCAAAAATTGGAAATAAATTAAGGGGATAAAGTTAGGAAGAGTGAATTTGCAGAATAATCAGTAAAACTAGTAGTAGAGCGTGTTCTGTTGGTTTTGATGTTTAGAGTGATCAGTACGTAATTTAATACTGATAAAAAAGTGATTAGTAAGTTTAAATGAAGTGTTAAATATCTGGTAAGTTCCATACACTTTAGACTAGTATAATTCTCCAATCAAACTCTTACATGAAACTTAGTTGCTAAAAACTATATAGGCACGCTTATAAAAATATACTATATAGGCATGCACTCATTTTCCTTATCTAACACTAAAATTGATTCAAATTTATCTGGTGGAAGGAAATTCCCCGAGAATATGCTTATTCATGTCTCTGAAAACCCTATGTATCACTGTTATTCTATATATTTGACTGGATGTGGATTTTGAGATGTTGTACTACATTAGTGATAGTGAAAGAATAATATTTGAATAATGGTTGGAAAATTGTTTTGATATACAATATTTTCCTTTTTTGTGTAACATTTTTTTCCTTTTTCTGGATTAAATGAATTTTATATATAGAGTATATAGACCAAATGTCTGTAGCTTCAAATTATCCCAATATTGAATTTTAAACGTGTGTGTAGCTTCAAATTAAATCAAAATTTGTTTCAACAGTGCCCTTCGCCTATGTTAAAATGTTTTGGTTGAAGCGGACATTTCTAAATGACAGCGTCGCCCGTCCATCGATTGATCACGCGAGTACGCATCCAGTCAGCAAGATATGGAGGATCAGGAAGGTTTGGATGCAGATACACAGAATGAAGCTGTACCTCTTGCACCTAAACCTGGAGATAGTGTTAGATGGTCGAAATAATTATCGACCGCTTCGACTTGACTGGTTGGAAAGGGGCCTTGTCGGCCACCGCTTGCTGACGACAACGCCCCCCTTCAACGAATTAGAACCCATTGAGGGGGGCCTCGGCCCGGGAAGGGGAGAGTGGCCGATGGAAAAGGGACCTCCATAATGCGTTGTGACTTCAATATAGGATGTGGAAGCAAAAATCAAGTAGCTCATATGAATCTGGTGACTATTGGTATGTTTAGTCGGGCGGCGGCCGTTAGGTCACCTATTTTGAGTTATGGACAACTTCCTGCCCTACGGAAGGAATGGGCCTTGGGAAGGAGGAGGCGGACAATGAAAAGACAGAAAGGAGCGAATGATGCCAACCAACTCGACAAAGACATTCAGATATGAAAAAGATAAAGAAAGACGTGTTAAGCAAGATCTAGTTTTGGCGCTATTATCGTATCCGTCAATTAGTCTGTCGAACAACTATGCCCCAAATGCCAGAGATTACCACATAGATTATGCAGGTATTATGTCTACACAGCGGAAGCAAAAACTGTAACCAAATGCCTGAATAACAATACAGAGTTTATTGAGAGACTATTTAGTTTATACCTCAAACCAAGTAAAAACTAAGGGTGTGATCTCCACATATGAATTAAATACTTACAATGATTTTTTTTGGATAAAAGAAAAGGTCTAAGACCGAAGGCCAGGTAGTTGAGATCTTCTTTCACTTGCCTACCTCTACTTTATATTTATGAACTCTTCCCGCTGTTTCTCTTGGAAAAGCTTCAAATATGCTGAAGCAGAGAGGCAGGCAAAAACTCGAGTGACTCTTCTAGCGTACAGTCCTGCTCTCTTCTTATTTCCTTCCCGTACGGCCGAAGCCTTGTGGATTGATTGTGGGGGATTTAGGCGTGACGCTTGAGAGTGCAAGATATTGTTACAAAGACAAAGCTTGTAAGCTTTTTTGAACGCGCTCTCTGATCTGTCTCACGCGTGCCTGGGTGTTCATTGAATCCATTATGCCTTTAATGAGAATGATGGGTTCACACTTGTGGACCATCAAGAATCTTCCTTAGAGCAGTGGCCGTCCCCCTTACATAGTCGTGCTGCTGTCCAATATTCCTAGCTGATGAATGCGCACAAGAGCTAAGACCAAATTCAATAACGTAGGATAAGAGTAAGAGTTAGACCGGATGTGCACCATGCTTAAGACATAGAATTAGACTAAACGAAGGAAATGACTAAATCCATAAACCCCTTTTTTTGTGGTGATGTTGTAGGTCATCTGAGTACTGCCTCCATCACCAATTAATTTGCGTGTTTTTACTAGCCAGTCTGATGTTGATTTCATTGTGGATTGACTTCAGTGACGGAGCTATGCGAATATGCTGCAAATGTTGACATTCCAATGGCGAGAGAATCAATCAGGGCTGTTGGCAAAATAGCATTACAACAGTATGATGTTAATGCAATTGTAGATAGGCTTCTCCAGTTTTTGGAAATGGAGAAGGACCATGTGACTGCGGAAACTCTGGTATATTGTCACTTGTTTTCCTTAATTTTTGGATTTCCCCCTTTTCTTTTGGAGTTAGGTTTTTTTTGGAGGGGGATTCAGCACAATAGCCTCTAATGTTGTTGCTTTAGAGGAATAGTGCATTAAACATGTGAAATTATGCGAGACCTCATGTCTTGCTATTTTTGTTTGGTCTTACGATTTATGGTTTCTTCATATAGGTACTTGTGAAAGATCTCCTTAGGAAATATCCTCAATGGAGCCATGATTGTATAGCAGTTGTAGGGAATATTAGTAGCAAAAATGTCCAAGAACCCAAAGCCAAGTCAGCTCTTATTTGGATGTTAGGGGAATATGCTCAAGACATGCAAGATGCTCCGTACGTATTGGAGAGTCTTATTGAGAATTGGGAAGAGGAGCACTCTGCAGAGGTAATCAAGCTGCACATTTCCTTTTTATGTGTTTGGGCTTTTCTTCCTATGCAAGTATTTTTGTACTCTTTTGTGCCCTGCTGTTGATCTTTCTAACTATTGAGCATTGGCAAGAGTGTCCAGAATTTGATCAGTTGTCTCATTTGAAAGGCTGAGTTTTGAAAATAATTTGTTGTTTGGAGTAAGCATTCCTTCTCCCTAATATTTATCAGTATCCTTGACCTTGTCGTTTGTTGATGCAAGTCAGTGAATGACTTGCTTAGCACAAAGGTGACGACTTCAAAATTGCAAAGGGTGGTCCCTGTATCCAGTTGCCTCCTTCCCCATTGCTTCATTTTGAGATCTCTTGATTCTATAGCCTGAAGTCATCCACATCATTCATTCATCTATGGTCATCAGTTTCCTTTTTCAAGTGATACAAGAAAAGCTTTTGTGCGGCAGTGAAAATGAATGAAATAAAAATGTGAGTTTCTTGTTTGGGCTCCTCTAACAGAAGGAAGGTTGGGGTGTGGTAAAAGGCATTTGTAAATGTAGTTTTCATAGAGGAAAAAATATATACGTATAATAAAAATAGATACATAAGATGTTGACTCAGGTCAGACCATTCACATGCTCTTGTAACAAATTCAGTCATTGTGATAAAGCTCTAAGAATGCCTGATTAAGTCCTCTGTTTTCTACTGCATACATATAATATCATGTTAAAAAGTATGAAGTGTTAACTATTGTTATAAAGTGTAAAGATATAACAGAATGATTCGTGCCTATCTTTTCCCTTCACAGAACTGCACCTTCTCTGCCTCTAATGCTTGTACAAGACAATAACCTTGTTGTCTTGATTTTGGTACACATGTTTTTTTCTTTTTCTTGTTGGGGCTTTCCAGGTGAGGTCTTGTTCAAAATTGGCTTTATACAACAACATACCCAATGAAATCCCACAACGTGGGATCTGGGAAGAGTAGAGTGTACGCAGACCTTACCTCCACCTTGGTAGGTAGAGCGGTTGTTTTCGGGAGACCCTCACTCAAGACAATGCATAATCACAAGCAAAGAAAGAAAGGCAAAGCAAAGCAAAGCAAAGCAAAGCAAGAGAAACAGTCAGATTCAGACAGAGAATTAAAGCAATATGGACAGTATGAACATGCTGATAACAAAATTGAATACGCCATGGTAACACATTCTAACAACAGGAACCAGTAGCTAACACAGCTAAATAAGATAAACAAAGTACACTAAAGAACACATAGCAGCAGAAATCAAACTACAGGGGACTAAAATAATATTGCGCCTATAAGTGTGATAGGCTAATCGGGCCTACAGTAATAACACTACAACTATCATTTTGTAAGCGTAAGTAGGACTAGGCTCGACTACCTACTACCCTAATCTGTGTCCTCCACAACCCCCTATCTAAGGTCATGTCCTCAGTAAGTTGCACCTGCGTCATATCCTATCTAATCACCTCTCCAATACTTCTTCGGCCTACCTCTACCCCTCCTAAACTCGTCCATAGCCAACCTCTCACACCTCCGCACTGGGGCATCCGTGTCTCTCCTCTGCACATGCCCGAACCATCTCAACATCGCTTCCCGCATCTTATCCTCCACCGAGGCCACTCCAACTTTATCCCGGATATCATCATTTCTAATCTTATCTCTCCTTGTATGCCCACACATCCATCTCAACATTCTCATCTCCGCAACTTTCATCTTGTGTATGTGTGAAGTCTTGACTGGCCAACACTCCGCCCCATACAACATAGTCTGTCTAACCACCACCTTATTGAACTTGCCTTTAAGTTTTGGTGACACCTTTTTGTCGCACAAGACGACAGATGCGAGCCTCTATTTCATCCACCCTGCCCCAATACGATGTGTGACATCGTCATCAATCTCTCAACTCCTTTGGATAATAGACCCTAGGTACTTGAATCTTCCTTTCTTTGGAATGACCCGAGTACTAAGCCTCACCTCCACACATGTCTCAGGGTCGCTCCCGTTGCTGAACTTGCACTCCAAATACTCTGTCTTGGTCCTACTCAACCTGAATCCTTTAGACTTCAGAGTCTGTCTCCAAACCTCCAGCTTGACGTTCACTCCGCTGCGAGTCTCATCAATCAGGACTATGTCGTCTGTGAATAACATACACCATGGTACCTCCCCTTGAATTTGTCGCGTCAGCCATCATCAGGGCAAATAGGAATGAGCTAAGAGATGATCCCTGATGCATCCCCATCATCACTGGGAAGTGCTCCAAGTCTCCTCCTATCCGTGCCCTAGTCTTGACTCCATTACACATATCCTTGATCGCCCTAGTGTACGCCTCATGTACACCTAAGAGATGATCCCTGATGCAACCCCCATCATCACTGGGAAGTGCTCCGAGTCTCCTCCTATCCGTGCCCTAGTCTTGACTCCATTACACATATCCTTGATCGCCCTAGTGTACGCCTCATGTACACCTTTAACCTCCAAACATCTCCATAGAACCTTCCTAGGGACTTTGTCGTATGCCTTCTCGAGGTCGATGAAAACCGTATGTAAATCTTTCTTCCTCTCCCTATACTGCTCCACCAACCTCCTAATAAGATGAATGACTTCGGTAGTCTAACGCCCCGATATGAATCCAAACTGGTTCTCGGAAATAGACACGCCTCTCCTCACCCTAATCTCCACGACCCTTTTCCAAACTTTCATAGTGTGGATCAACAGCTTGATACCCCTATAGTTGTTGCAACTCTGGATATTACCTTTGTTTTTGTACAAGGGAATCATTGTACTACACCTCCATTCTTCGGGCATTCTTGCCGTCTAAAAAATGATGTTAAACAACTCAGTCAGCCATTCCAAATCTGCCCTGCCTACGCTCTTCCAAAATTCAACTGGGATCTCATTAGGCCCGATCGCTCGTCCCTTGCGCATCCTGGGAACAACACCCTTAACCTCCTCAACCTTAATGCTTCTACAATACCCAAAATCCTGTTACCTACCAGAATACTCCAGATCTCCCAGTACAATGTCTCCATCTCTTTTTCGTTCAAGAGTTTATGGAAGACTGCCACCTCCGCCTAATATGCGCTTCCTCCCCCAGTACTTTGCCGTCCTCGTCCTTGATGCACTTCACGTGATCCAAGTCACGTGCCATCCTCTCCCTTGCCTTGACTAGTCTGTACAACTTCTTATCCCCGTCTTTCTCCTCTAATTCCACATACAGGCGTTCAAAAGCCGCCGTTTTCGCCGCCGTAACCGCTAGCTTTGCCTCCTTCCTCGCCATCTTATATAGTTCCCTATTCGTCCACTTCTCCACCTCATCCTTTATTTCTACCAATTTCACACACGCCGCTTTCTTCGCTTCCACCTTCTCTTGAACTTTACCATTCCACCACCAGTCCCCTCGATGCCCACCACGGTTACCCCGCGAGGCCCCTAGCACTTCTCTAGCTACCTCCCGAATGCAACTGACTGTCCTGCCCCACATACCGGTCGCATCCCCACTACTCCCCCAAGCCCTCTTGGCCATCAACCTCTCCCCCATCTCCTTTGCACTAGCCATGGTCAAACTCCCCCATTTGATTCTTAACCTGTCATCCACTATCTGAAAAGGAAATTGAAGAACCTTCTTCAAGTGGGGCTTCTATCACCTTCTTGTATTTAAAGTTTGCAATTGTGATCCTGAAATTCAAATCCTCCATTCGGAAGCAATGCCAAGCCTCTTGTGGAATTTTTTATTTTTTTAGATGCACTGCCTTACTTTGTGTGACTGAATGCAAATGTTACCTGTCTTTTAATCTCTGTTATTTCTATGCGTGCTTTCGATTCTCCAACTTGAGTAACTGAACTGTTCGTATTCGTAACGTTTGGCATGTTAGCATAAACGACATCATTATAGTCCTATCTTTTTCTTTTATGAGGTATAAAATGTCTATGGGGTTTTATTAGACTTAGCTTTTAATGTGTTCTGCAGGTTCGTTTGCATCTTCTTACAGCAGTAGTTAAGTGCTTTTTTAGAAGACCACCAGAGACTCAAAAAGCCTTGGGAGCTGCATTGGCTGCTGGTATTAATGATTTTCATCAGGTATCCCTTCTGTTTGTTTTATTTTTTCAGAAAATGACTGATATTAGAGAGAACTTATTTTGTTTTGGAATGGAGTAGGCCCGAATAGAACAGAATGGTTACAACAGATTCTTTTATCTGAACTCAACTTAATTGAGTTTGAGGCATAGTTGATTAACATATATTAGTGTGAAGTGTTTGTGTGCCTCTAAATGATGTGCAAGAATTGTTGCAGGATGTCCATGACAGGGCATTATTATACTATAGACTTCTGCAGTACAACGTCTCCATAGCAGAGCGTGTGGTGAATCCTCCAAAACAAGCTGTTTCTGTCTTTGCTGATACACAAAGTAATGAAATTAAAGATCGCATCTTCGATGAGTTTAACAGCCTCTCTGTTGTTTATCAAAAGGTAGGCCAGATCTTCTTCACTCATCTCAATTGTATAATTTGAGGATGTCAGTCCGAAGTGTAATCTCAATGTTACTGCACATAAGTGAAAGATGAAACACGTTTCTCATTTTTATCTTGCTAAGACTCCAGTAATCTACTTTACCTATTTCCCAAACATAACCATTTTTTGCAGCCTTCGTACATGTACACCGATAAGGAACATAGAGGGCCCTTTGCGTTCACTGAGGAAATCGGAAATTTATCTATTGGGGCAGAACAGACTGATAATGTAGTCCCAGCACAGAGAATCGAGGCAAATGACAAGGATTTACTTTTGAGTACTTCCGATAAAGAAGAAAGTAAAGGTTCTAGCCACAATGGTTCTGCATACAGTGCTCCTGGATATGATGGTTCTTTGGCTGCACTGACTCAAACTGATCTTGTTTCCTTGGATTACAAACCTACTCCAAATGTGCCATCAGCTACTTTTGCAATTGATGATCTACTTGGTCTTGGTTTGCCTGCTGCAGCTAGTCCCCCTCCTCCACCTCCTGTTTTGAAGCTCAATACTAAAGCTGCTCTAGAACCAAATACTTTCCAGCAGAAATGGCGTCAACTGCCGATATCAATATCACAGGTGAGTATTTACTTTTACGACGTGATGTGTTGATCATTTCTTTTGTTCACTACAGAGGCAGACCTAGGAAATACCTCCACTCCCTATAGAAAACATTGTGGAGGATTCTGTTGAGTGTCGGTACTTTTGGAGTCTCTCTGTAGGTGTGCAAAACAACAGAGCCACTGCTCGCTTTATTAAAGGTGATGAGGTGGACAATTCCTTACTCCAGCTTCAAAGGAGCATCTTTGCATGAATCAATACTAACTCCTCAGTCAGCTGACCTTCGATTTCGGAGATTAGAGCAGAAGAACTCCGTAACGACGGAGAGGGGTTGAAAGCCACTTGACTGGTTGAAGAGGGGTTTCGCCTCGAATCCAAAGGATTTCTCTTCTTCTCTTAAGATATTTCTAGTTAGGACTTGATCGAGGGATCAATTGACTCCGAAACATAAAGTAACAAAGACCATAACCCCCGCCTTAAAGGATCCCAACTCATCACCCTCATCTCCAACTTATTCGTGGTTTTAAGGTGCTTTTGACTATTAGAAAAATACTTATAGCGTCGGCTTAATTAGAGTGTCCTTGTCCTTATGGCTTGTGTTCTTTCTATTACAGTCTGGGATATACGGAATAATTTCTGTAAGAGGTTGAAGAAAAAACATTTGTATCTTGGCATATAAGGGGTCACTGAGGGCAGTTATTCCCAGAAAATCTTGCACCATTTGATACTTCGCTTAAATTTGCCTGCTTTTAAAATATCCTTTTCACAAGAAAATAATGTCTTAATCACGTCAAGAATTCTGTTACGTCTTTCAAGAAAAATCATGTCAAGGAATTTGTGTTAGTACTTGTAAATCTAAACTTCAAAACTTAATTGGAAGTATCAAGCAGTAATTGCTGGTCAAAGAAACTTCATCGGATTGCATAATCTTTGAGCTCTGATACGATTGCATTATTGCATGACGACCCAAATCTTTTTTGTGTTCATTTTATAGGAAAAGTGTTATCATATTACACCACTCTTTTTTTCAAAAGAAGCGTCAATATATTACTGTGAGTCTGATTATAGCATTGTAACCTTTGGATACTTGTACACTGTTTGTGTCCTGGATATGAATATGAGAACTATAATATTAAGACATCCCTTATTGTCCATTAAATCTCCTTAATCTTGATACTACTTTGCCTTTTCCTTTATCAGGAAACCTCCATTAATCCACAAGGAGTGGCATCATTGACAACTCCTCAAGTGCTTATCCGTCACATGCAAGGCCATTCAATCCACTGCATAGCTTCCGGTGGTCAAGCCCCGAACTTCAAATTCTTCTTCTATGCACAAAAAGCAGAGGAACTGTCTACCTATCTTGTAGAGTGTATAGTTAATTCATCGTCGTGTAAAGTACAGTTAAAAATCAAAGCTGATGATCAGAGTACATCTCAGGCCTTCTCAGAGTTGTTCCAGTCAGCCTTGTCCAAATTCGGGTTTTCATTGTAATTCGGATGAGATCCTCTTGTTGTACACTCCTTAGAAATATTAGCGGATTCACATTCTCTTTTGTAATTTTATTTTGCAAGGGTCACAATATGGTGTACAGCATGAGCCAAGATGAGTGTATGTTTCTCCTACCCTGTAATTCTGCGGCAAAAATTGTAAAGTCCCACTGGGGCGTGGTGGTGGATCTTTTTGGCCAATTTCAAGTGAATATTTTCCGAGTTTATGTATTATCTACATCATACCTCTTGTGGTGCGGTCATTCCCCATACCCTGCTAACTCGCACCAGACTGTCTTTTTTTTTTCCTCCTATCAATCTGTATTTTTTTCTATGGATAGACTCGTCTGTCCAATAACTAGATTTTAAATAGGGTACTACAAACGGCTACCTGGTGTCATTTCTACCAAAAAAAAAAAACTCACAGCCTTCCTTTGAAGATCCCATAATGGTCTTCTTGTAAAGTCAGAAATTGCAAGTGTTTTTTGGTTTCCCATCCGACTTGCTTTGGGGCTCGACAAATCAGAATTCATTGGAAGTTTTATATTGGGTATAAATCACTTCCTAGTAAAAGCGATTTCATTCTAAAGGACTCGAACCCAGAACAAGTTATTAACGTTAAAAAAAAGCTATAATGACCAGTTTTTGAACAAATTGTTAATGATTAGCCTTCTGTTTGAAATATAATTGAGAAATATCCATTTTAAGGCGGAAATAGCATCTAGACAAAAATACTCTTAGCTAAAACACGAAGCAACTTCAAGTTACGATGTTGTAGTTCAAAATTTTAACAAGTGGAAATCCAACACTATGCTGGAGTTCAAAATTTTGCTTGTGTTTTAGTCCACGAACAATCAATGGAGTTGAAAAATTCATCGATTCATCTAGAAAATACTCATGAAGTTCAAATACTAGGAGTAAAAGTTTCTGAAATCTTTCCGTGTTTAATTACGGACATTTTTATTAAATTTTATTTTTGCATTAAAAATGACTAAATGCTAAATAGTTTTAAAAAATTAGCTAAAACTTAATTAGAGGTCCAAAAATTGCTACTCCTATTTGCCAATTTATCCAGGGGCAATTGGCACGACTCCCTTCAAACGCGCTGGTCTTTAAGTTTTGCCCCTCAAAAAAGAAATATTTAAATATTTCCCTTCAACATTATTGCTGAATAACAGAAAGACAATTTTGCCCCTCACCGAAATATATAAAAGCCCAAACTTAACCCAACGAACCCCAAAACCAAATCACTCCAAAATCTCCTCAGGCGATTTTAAAATCTTCTCCAGCGATTCTCCGACGTTTTATACTCATTTTTTTGCTGCAACGACATCGGAAAAGGTATAGATCAGTTTAACTTTATACTTTATAAACTTTAGATCATAGATTTTAATTCAAACTTTAGATCAGTTTATACTTTTGCTGCAACGTTTTCAAATCATAGATTTTAATTCAAAATTTAGACCAGTTTATACTTCATAAGATCGATTTTGATTTTTTGAATTCAAATTCAATTTCGCAGCTCATGATTTGACTGAACAAAACATAGGATCGATTGATATATTTAAATTTGAATCAGTTTATACTTTCAGTTGCAAACAAATCTGTTTGATTTTGATTAGTTAATGCTATTCTTTTGATATTATACATCACTTATTGAGTATAATTGATCTAATATATTATTTATATATGAATTTGATTAGTTTAAAACAATCAGACAGAATTTTAAAATAAAATTTGGATTATTTATTAAAAGTATGCCATATTATACAGAGTATGCTGAATAATGTATGCCTTAAAACTTTGCCTTTAGATTGTTATACAAATTATGCCTTTTAGGCATAAGTTATACAAACTCTGCTTAATAAGTTACGAAAACTCTGCCTTATCGGCATACTTTTAGAATACATTTGCTGAAATAAGGTAGAGATAGACATTTGCAGTGTTATATAAAATTGCAAAACTCTACCTAATAAGTTATGCAAACTTAGGCCTTTAGGCAGAGTTTCACTAACTTTGGGATATATAATTTTGACAAACTATGGGACACAAAATTTTGGCCTTTAAGACAAAACTTGACAAATTTTAGAACATAAAACTAGGCCTTAATGAAGAACTTGACTAACTTTGGCATTTTATGCCTTACTGTGGAAGGTGACCAACTTTTGGGATATAAAATTATGCTTTTAAGTCATAAGTTGACTAATTTTAACACATAAACTTAGGCCTTTAAGGTAGAACTTGACCAAATATTGAATCATAAAAACAGGCCTTAAGGTAAAAATTCACAAAATTTGAGATATAAAATTATGCCTTAAGGCAGATAGACACTTGGGATATGAATAATAGACCTTTGCAGAGTTATACAAATTGTAAAACTCTGCCTAATAAGTTATGCAAACTTAGGTCTTAAGGCAGAGTTTCACTAACTTTGGGATATATAATTTTTATAAATTATGGGACACAAATTTTGGCCTTCAAGGCAGAACTTGACAAATTTTAGAACATAAAATTAGGCCTTAATGAGGAACTTGACTAACTTTGGCATTTTATGCCTTACTGTGGAAGGTGACCAACTTTTGGGATATAAAATTATGCTTTTAAGTCATAAGTTGACTAATTTTAACACATAAACTTAGGCCTTTAAGGTAGAACTTGACCAAATATTGAATCATAAAAACAGGCCTTAAGGCAAAAATTTACAAAATTTGAGATATAAAATTATGCCTTAAGGCAGATAGACACTTGTGATATGAATAATAGACCTTTGCAGAGTTATACAAATTGTAAAACTCCACCTAATAAGTTATGCAAACTTAGGTCTTAAGGCAGAGTTTCACTAACTTTGGGATATATAATTTTTACAAACTATGGACACAAATTTTGGCCTTCAAGGCAGAACTTGACAAATTTTAAAACATAAAATTAGGCCTTAATGAGGAACTTGACTAACTCTGGCATTATATGCCTTAATGCAGAAGGTGACCAACTTTTAAGACATAAAATTAGGCCTTTAAAGCAGAACTTGAACAAACACTGGATCATAAAAATAGGCCTTAAAGCAAAAATTCACAAAATTTAGGATATAAAAGTTAGGCCTTAAGCCAGAACTTTATTTTAGTATTAGTCGCCTATCCCGGAATGGAATGGGATGTGATAGAAAGATTTGTTACCTTTATGACAGTTTTTGATAAGTTATAAAGTTAATTTATTCAGTTCCACAAAAGCAGTTGGATGATAAAAAAAACGTATAATTTCAATAACCGAATAAAAAAGTCCACCTTCTTTGGCAGAGTTAAGTAGTAAAAAAATGTATAGCAGAAACACTACCTACAAAAACACTAGATCAGGTAGACTTTAATGAAAAAAATATGATTTAAGGCATAATTTATTTTGTTCAACGCTCTCTATATATAACTCTACCTTATTAGACATATTTTGTTGAATAAGATATGCCTTAAGACAGAGAAATGCAAAATACTCTGCCTAATAAAATTAGACTTCGACCAGGTTAGGTATACCAAAAAATGTATAGCAAAACAATATAAAAAAATACTAAAATAAACTCGAAATTTCATTCATAAATAATAATAAAAAGATGTCCACGTAACACTTAAACATAAAAAATACTTAAAAGAAAAGAATTAATGGGAAAAAATAAACAACTCGCCCCCACATCTAACTTCACACGTAACCGTTGTAAATCGGCCCATCATCAACCTTCCCAGTGTGCTGGAATAGCCTCTGTCTCACATTTCGCAGATCATCATTTTCTCTGCTTAGGTCACAATAAAGAGACCTCAAAAAATTCATCTCTCTTCGGATCATCAATATCCTGAGACATTCGAAGATTTGCTTGATTAGGGTGGTTCTGGTAATTGAAGCGGGGATGTTCATGTTGAATCCCACCATGTTGTGATGCACCGTTAGCGCGAACAATGTTATTGTTCTGACCATTTGTAGCCATTTTTTTAGATGCAAAAATTTGATTTTGAGAATATAAGATGAGATGTGTTTTTTTTACAAGATTTGTATTGCTTTATATAGAGGTTGTAGTGCAGTAACTACTGGACATTTGGAGTTCTCCAAAATAAATAACAATATAAACAGTTTCAGTTTACCTTTTTCTATAAAAATGCAGTTACTCCATTTTGAAAAAAAGAGATAACTGTTGGACGATTGTGGTCCAGTAAATTGAATGAAAATATAATAAAATTTAAATAATTATTTTTTTGTTATTTTTATTTTTTACTTTGTAAAATCTTTACTTTATTCTAGTTGATTAAGCAGATATTTGAAATAAAAACTCTGCTGATAAGGCAGAGGTTTGAACAAAATTCTGCCTTAAGGCTTGATTTAGCACAAACTATGCCTGATAAAACAGATCATGCAAAGCTTTGAACAAAGTTCTACCTTAAGGCTAGGTTTAACATAAACTTGGAGGCTTGGTTTAGCATAAGCAGATCAAGCAAACTTTTGAACAAAGTTCTACCTTAAAAACTTATCTTAGCATACACTCTGCATAAAAAAACATAAATATTTTTCACACAAATTGATTTGAATGAATGTACTGTTTATGCAGGAATTTTAACAAAAAAATGATGCAAAGTTGCATCTACATAGCTTTCAATGGCAAATGGAGCACGACCTACAACTATGTCGATCATGAAATCAAGATAATACTTGTCAATGATGGTTTAACATTAAAAGAATTCAGTGAGCAGATATTTGAGACAAATACACATCATATTCAGCAGAAAGAGGCCAACATATGATTTGACACTAGAGAGAAAACATACAAAGGAATGAGGGTAACAAATGACAATGAGCTTAACACTTGCTTGTATTTGCTCAATAACAACAACTTCAGAAATTTCTGTTTCATAGTAGAGTTCAATACAACTGATGCGGTGTTGAAAATGACAAAAGGGCAAATCATAGAAGAAATTGACAGACAACTCTATATGACTAATGAAGAAGAAACAATTTTAGTTGACTTTGGAGAGGAACAACCAAGCCCTATTGAACATAACTTTGAGATACATCATTACCATAATGAAATACTAACTCCAAATCAAACACCAAAATCGCCACAAAGACAACCATGCAACATTCCACAAGTTCAAAACAATGACCAACACACTTTTCAACATCCAACTTCAATGGACATTGTATTGCTGACTCCAACGCCAACATTAGAAGAAACACAAGTAGAACCTAAACAAAAAAAGATAGTAAAGAGGAAGATGATACAAACTGAGACAATAATCTTGACACCTAATGCATCAATAGATCGAGTACATGTTGAGAATATTTTTAAAGACAAAAATGTTGTGAAAAAGTGCATAAATAACATTGTTATCACACGTCATCAACAGTAAAAGGTAGAAAAGTCATGCAAACAAAGGTTTTACATCAGATGTGTGGACTCAAACTGTATTTGGCATTTCCATAGTTCAAGAGTAAAAAACTCAGAACTTTTCAAAGTTGTCAAGTTTGAAAAGAAACATAGCTGTGCCATTGATTTCATCACATCTGATATGAGGAATGCGACATCAAATGTCATATCTGAGTACATCACAGACCTAGTACGCCATACACTACAAGAGATAACCCCCAAATTTGGGATTAAAGAAATGAGAAGCAGATATGGGTTGTACATTAGTTACCACAAAGCATGACGTTCGCTCCAACACGCCTACGATGTCATAAGAGGGAGACCAGAGGATAACTACAAGAAGATGCCTCAATATCTTCATATGATGAAACATAGAAACTCTGGCACAATAGTAAACATGAAATGGGATGATGAAAATAAATTTAAGTATGCTTTTTTTTTGCTTATGGAACATCAATTGAAGGTTGACAATAAACGACCACACGACTCCGTGATATACATGGTAAGTGTATATCACAGTTTGTACCACAATTAGTTGTAATATTTTGTACCACATTATTTATAATTAATTAACATTGTAATCTTACCATAATTATAGGATTATTGTACAAGTAGAATAAGATTTTAGGAGTAGAATAGGTATAGGATTTTCCTATTATGAAAATTATAAATTGTATATATACTCTTTCATTAATGAAAATAATCAAGGGGATTATTTCTTTACATGGTATCAGAGTCGTGCACATTCCAATTCTTTGTTCACCGATGTTGGGCCACCAAATTATATTGTTCAAGATTTGGGCGTGCAGGGGAGTGTTAAGAGTCCCACATCGAATATGGAATGGGAACATGGACTCCGGACAATCCTTACCCTATAAGCTAGTTTTTTGGTTTAAATTAGGCCCAAGATCACAAAAGAATGGATCTTGGACCTAACTCAACCCCAAAAGCTAGCTTTTAAGGGTGAGGATTGTCCAAGTCCATATAAGGAGTTCATGTTCCCATTCCATATCTGATGTGAGACTCTTAACACTCCCTTGCATGCCCAGACCTTGTTAACTGGAGCGTAGAGAATATAATTTGGGGGCCCAACATCGGTGAACAAAGATATGGAATGAGTCTGGCTCTGATACCATATAAAGAATGGATCTTGGGCCTAACTCAACCTAAGATCCATTCTTTACATGGTATCAGAAGTCTATGTTCTTTTTTTTTCTCCCAATTTTTTCCGTTGACCACTTGCATCGGTCCGAGAGCCTATCCTCGATTTCCGTGCCCGATGGTATTTCTTTCTCTTCCCAAATTTCCTTCCGAATCCCTCCATCACGTCTTGCGTTGCTATTATGGCTAAGAACATGTTTCACCCTACCCTTACTGTTTCCAACATCAAGAACCACATCCATATCGTTCTTGAAATAAAAAACGTCCAATATGCGACTTGGGCCAAACTGTTCAAAGTACACGCACGCTCGCATCAAGTCCTCCATCACATTATTTCCGCGGCTCCTACTGATACAGAGGTACCTAAACCCGAGGATGATCCAAAATTATGGACAACCTTTGATGCTACCGTTCTTCAATGGATTTACTCCACTATATCTACCGACCTATTGCAAATGATTATTGAGCTTGACGTTACGGCGAATGCTATTTGGGATAGAATACGTGATATATTTCAAGATAATTAAAATTCTAGAGATGTTACTCTTGAGCAGGAATTCTCCCACATCAACATGGAAGATTTCCCGAACGTTTCGGCTTATTGCAAAAGGTTGAAGGAATTGACGGACCAACTCCGCAACGTTGGCGGCGCCCGTTACAAATGATCGTTTGGTCCTAAAAATGGTTGCAGGCCTATCTGAGGCCTATAGTGGTGTTGGCACGCTTTTTCGTTAGAGCAGTCATCTTCCTCAATTTTATTAGGCTCATTTTATGCTTAAGCTCGAAGAAGCCGGCTTGGCCAAAAAGGCGGCTACCGGCGCTAGTCCCGTAGTCATGATGACGTCCTCCACTACTTCTCCAGATTTTGTTGATAATTCGGGCTAAAATTGTGCTCACGGTGGCGGCAAAAATACTCAAAAAAATGGCAAAAATTGCGGGGGCAAACGCGGTGGTTCCGACAGTGGGGGAGGTGGACAGAACAGTGGCGGCAGTGCACGACAAGGTGGCAGTGGGCCGCAACCCCACTGGTCCCAAGCCCCCTGGCAATGGGGCTGGGCCAATGGGCAGTGGTCCAACATCCCCTATTTTCTGCCAAATTCTTACCATAGGCAGTGGGCTGGCCAGCCCTTCAGGCCCAACAGTTCGATACTACCCAACAGTTTCCGACGCAGTGGTTGGACGACCAACTCTTCAGGCCCAACAGTTCGATACTGCCCAACAGTTTCCGACGCAGTGATGGGTCGGGGAAGCAAACCAGTGTGCTTGGGCCCAGCCTCAACAGGCCCATCATGCAGCGGGCCCCACCCCGACCGACATTGAAGCCGCAATGCACACTCTTGGATTAAATATGCCAGATGCAAATTGGTACATGGACATCGAAGCCACTACTTACATGACGTTCGACCAAGGTACTCTCTCGTCTTATTCCAATTTGAGCATCAATCATGGTATAATTGTTGGTAATAGCAACTCAATTCCAATTCGTGGTTACGGTCATAAAACTTTGTCCCCCCCATCCACCTCTTGTCTTGAAAAACCCTTTATGCTCCTAACTTAATTAAAAATTTGGTGTGTGTCCTTAAATTCACCACTGATAATTCTGTTTCTGTTGAATTTGATCCTTTTGGGTTTTTTGTGAAGGATTTCAAGACGGGGATTCCTCTCATGAGATGTGATAGTTGGAGAGATCTTTATCCTATCATGCCTACCTCCGGTCTCTCGAGTCCAGCCTTGCCATCCTCTTTTGCAACCCTTGCTCCTTCCTTGTGGCATGCTCGTCTAGGTCATCCGGGGTCGTCTATTTTGTCTTCCTTAGATAAAAATAATTTTATTTCTTGTAAGGGTACATGTAGTACTCCATTTTTTCAATCTTGTTCTTTAGGAAAAAATTTTAGATTGCCATTTGTGGATTCTAATTCTCGTACTTTAATGCCATTTGATATTATTCATAACGATTTATGGACGTCTCTTGTTCTCAGTTCTTTGGGTCACCGTTATTATGTTATATTTTTGGATGATTATTCTATTTTTTTATGAATTTTTCCGATAGCGAAAGAATCTCACGTTTTTCACTTTCCTAAAATTTAGAGCATTTATCAGAACCCAATTCGAACGGAAGATGAAAAATATTCAATGTGATAATGGTAAAGAATACGATAACTGGGTGTTTCGGAAATTTTGTGCTAATAATAAAATCAATTTTCATTTTTCTTGTTCTCATACGTCATCACAAAATGGGAAAGCCGAACGCAAAATTCGTATCATTAATAACATTATCTGAACTTTACTAGTTCATGCTCTCGTACCCCCTTCTTTTTGGCATCATGCTCTCGTACCCCCTTCTTTTTGGCATCATGCTCTACAAATGGCTACATATCTTCCTACCAAAGGTTTGACATATTCGTCCCCCCTTCAAATCTTATATAATAAGACTCATTCGTATTTACATCTTAGAGTCTTTGGGTGCTTATGTTATCCGTTGTTTCCGTCCAGCACAATTAACAAACTTCAGGCCCATTCCACCTTTTGTGTATTTTTAGGTTATCCGTCTAATCATCGTGGTTACAAATGTTTTGATTTATCCTCAAATAAAATCATCATTAGTCGCCACATTATTTTTTATGAAACCCAATTTCCCTTTGCTAATCAGAGTAGTCCCGTGCCTAGTTCATATAATTTTTTGGACGACACCGTCTCTCCGTATCTTATCCACCATTTATCGGACCGATCCTACACCAAAAATCCGCCAACGGGCCCATCGCCTACCGGACCTCTGATCATCTCACCCTCTGCTTCCATTCTCGCATTTGGGCCGCCGCCCCGCTTCATAATTGGGCGATTGCTCACCAAATAAGGAAACCGCCCAGCCTCGGCCAGCATCGCTACGCTTTCGATTCAGGCCAAGAGCCCATCGCTATCGCCACCCGTCCCTTGTCCCGAAATTTCCCAAAATCCACTAAATTCTTCCTCGAGTCATAGACCGGTTACTCGTAGTCAATGGGGTATTGTTAAACCAAAAAGACATTTTAATCTAAATTCTAATATTCTTAAATCACCCCTGCCCCGTAATATCGTGTCTGCTTTAAATGACCCGAATTGGAAAATTGCTATGACCGACGAATATAATGCTCTTATTGATAATAAGACGTGGGAGTTGGTGCCTCGTCCATCTGGTGTTAATATTATTCGGTCTATGTGGATTTTTGCTCATAAAGACAATTCTGACGGATCTTTTGCGAGGCATAAGACTCGTCTTATAGGTGATGGTAACACTCAGCAGATTGGTGTGGATTGTGGTGAGACATTTAGTTCGGTGGTCAAACCGGCTACCATTTGCATTGTGCTCAGCGTGGCTTTTTTGAAAGCATGACCCATTCATCAGTTAGATGTAAAGAATGCTTTCTTACATGATTATCTTAAGGAGACATTCTATATGCATCAGCCCTTGGGGTTTAGGGATTCCAAATATCCTCATCATGTATGTTTATTGAAGAAGTCCTTGTATGGGCTTAATCAGTCCCCACGGGCTTGGTATAAGAGGTTTGCATACTATGTTTTGACTATTGGGTTTTCTCACAGCAGGTCTGATAATTCATTGTTCATATATCGTTGTGGTTCTTCCATAGCTTATATATTATTATATATGGATGATATTATCTTGACTGCCTCTTCTGATGCATTACACCAGTCTATCATGACAATGCTCAGTTTTGAGTTTGCTATGAAAGACTTTGGGCCTTTGAGTTACTTTTTGGGGATTGCTGTCTCTCGTCATGCATGTGGGTTGTTCTTATCCCAACGAAAGTATGCAGCTGAGATCATTGAGCGAGCTGATATGTCCTTATGCAAGTCTACTTCCACTCCAGTTGATACTAAACCTAAGTTGGGTGCTGAGGCTGGCTCACCTTACGAGGATTCGACCTGCTATCGCAATCTTGCAGGGGCCCTTCAGTATCTTACTTTCACGTGACCCGATATTACGTATGCCGTACAACATGTGTGTTTGTTTATGCATGATCCCATGGTTGAATACATGAATGCACTCAAACGCATTATTCGGTACATCCATGGAACACTTGACTATGGCTTACATCTATATCCGTCTTCGACATCTACACTTGCCTCGTATACATATGCTAATTGGGGTGGCTATTCGGATACCAGACGTTCCACATCTGGCTATTGCATGTTTCTTGGTAATAACTTAGTCTCATGGTCAGCGAACCGTCAGTCGAACACTGTCCAGCTCTAGTGTAGAGGAAGAGTATCGAGGGTTAGCCAATTTGGTCTCTGAATCCCGTTGGTTACATAATCTTTTCTTAGAGCTTCATTGTCATATTCAGAAAGCTACCTTGGTTTATTGTGATAATGTTAGTGCCATCTATCTTTCTGGTAATTCGGTTCAGCACCAACACACTAAACATATCAAGATGGACATTCACTTTGTTTGCAAAAAGGTAGCTTGTGGACAAGTACGCGTCTGTCATGTCCCTTTCAGGTATCAAATTGCAGACATCTTTACAAAGAGTCTTCCCTCGGTCCTTTTTGAAGATTTTAGGGACAATCTCAGGGTATGAAGACCGCCCGCTATGACTGCGGGTGTGTGTTTAATATACATACGATATACACATGTATATCGTATGTATATTCAGTCTCGGTTTAATGTATATGGACGTGTATATAGTCTCGGCTTTAGTTAAGGTTTTAGTCTCCTAGTTTAGGTAATGTTGTGATGTAATTATTATTGTACACTTACCATAATAATTGTATAGTTAGTGTCCAAGTAGAATAATGCTTTAGGAATAGAATATGAATAAGATTTTTCTATTATGAAAATATGTAAATTGTATTTCAATTAATGAAAATAATCAAGAGATTATTTCTTTCAGGAACAAACCTATCTTAATTGTTTTCTAATGAAAATCAAACACTCTTACTTATAGTCTTAAAAATGCATGATTAAAATTTTAGTCAAATTTGTCGGTGAAAAAATAAGTATTTTGAATTAATGAATTTGACCGGTCAACTTCCTTTACAGTCAAAGATAAAATTAACTCTGCATGATAATGTATAGATTGAATAAACGAGTATGACTATGTAGACAACACTAAAAATAGAAAGTCTACCGGAGTAGGCCGACATACACTAGAGCTTATGCAAAAGGTTAGGCCTTAAAGACATAGTTTTAAGCACGAACATACAAAGTCCGTCGGAGTAAGCAGACATACACTAGAGCTTATGCAAAAAGTTAGGCCTTAAATGCATAGTTTTAATCACGGACATACAAAGTCTGCCGGATAGGGCCGGTATACACTAGAGCTTATGCAAAAAGTTAGGCCTCAAATGCATATTTAGGCCTTAAAAGGCAGAACGTTACACTCTAAAGCATTAATCAAAGTCTGCCTAAAGGCATAAGTTTAATTTTTATCTGAAGTTATGGACTGATCATATTAGGGAAATTTGTGGACTAATCATAACAAATATATACTAATCATATTAGAGAAATTAAATTCAGTTCCGAATTTCATACGTTCTCTGTTCAAACTTGTTTGAAAACAACTATCAGCCAAAAAATTTGATCTTATAATTTTCCAATAAGATTTTATAGCATTCTATGATTGTGTGGACAAAACTAAAAATTTAAAACTCTGCTGGATAAGGCAGACATATACTAGGGAGTATGGAAAACTTAAGGCAGAACTTTAGATTTCAAAAAATGAATCAAAGTCTGCCTTAAGGCATAATTTATGATTTTATATGAAGTTATGAATGTTTAAAACATCATTCACAAAAATATTGAAAATAAAATAACAAATATAACAAAAAATTTCATTCATAATATTAACAATGATGAAAATTACAATGGTGGTATTAAAAAAATATTCTAATCTATAACTACAATTTTCTCCTTATTTGTAATTTGAAAGCCTACACCATATGAGATTTCACCAACCCTAAAACATAGAGTATCTCCTACCCTAAGTCCAGATGAATCAATAAAATATTTTCAGCCTTGACAAAGGCGTATGTGAGAATCAACTATGTAATCATATTTGTAGCTCATTCTGTATACGTTCCCGCCAAAAAATCTTTGACATCACAGTCACAATCTGGAGTCCAGACACTACTAGAAATGATCAATAAAAAAAGATCAAATTAATATTACTACAATTATATAAAATTGCGGTAAAAAAAGAGAAGAAAATAGAAAAGTTAGATACAAAAATAAAACGTACAAAACCATTGTATTAGACATATGATTTGGTCAGTTTTTTTCAAAAGAGACCATTGGATTCATTTTGAACTGCAAGAATTTTCAATATAAAATTTTATTACAAAAACTGTTATTTGTCATGATTAACAAAAGGTTCTTATTTATAATATTGAGTAGTAGTTACAGTCAAATACATTAACTAAGGTGAAATGAATGACTTTGTGAGTACCTAGCTATTGAAATTAATACGTTTTTTTGACCATCCAACTTCTTTGTGTGACTGAATAAAATAATTTTATGACTTATCAGAAACTGTCATAAAGTTAATCAAGTTCTGCCTTAAAAGTTTAATTTTGTATCCCACAGATAGTGAATCTCTGCCTTAAGGCCTAATTTTATGTTTCAAAGTTGGTCAAGTTTTGCCTTAAAATGTCAAAGTTTATATGCCAAAATTTAGTCAATTTCTGAATTAAAGCATAATTTTATATCCCAAAAGTTAGTCAACTTTTGCCTTGAGGCATAATAATATTCAAAGTTACTCAAAAATTTATATACCAAGTTATGCCTTAAGGCCTTAAACTTAGGCTTTAAGGATGAACTTCGCTAACTTGGTATAATATTAGAGAAACTCATGAATTAATTATAAAAAGATACACTAATCATATTAGAGAAATTAAAATCAGTACAAACAAAATGGCTATAAAAAGTCAAAAGTACCTAAGAAAAAAAAAATAAAAAAATCTAAGCACTCTCATGAAACTCATCAATTTGTCTAAGATAAGATGAAAAAATCAGAAAAGGAATCGTCGGATATGATAATAGAATTTTTAGGGAAAACACCCGCAAGATTCATGACATCAGTCTTCATTACATTTAATTCAACATCAAGCTCCTTCTGATTTATTTTAATTTTATCCATTAGATTGAGAATATTTTGCAAAAGTCTTATGAGCTTGGCCTTATAAAAAATAGAAGAATGACTGGACGAATCAAACTGCCTCGTCATCTTGTCAAATGCATTATCAATTTCATATTTCAGATGTTCTCTATTTAAACTTGTTTGGAAACAACTATCAGCCAAATTTTTTGATCTTATAGTTTCCCAATCAGATTTTATAGAATTTCATCTCTACATGATAGTTTTCAAAGTTTCATTACTTTCGCTTGAACTTGCATGATGCATTTTGGAAAATCTAAAAATTATATAAAACTCTGTTTTTTTTTTATCTAAACATGGATATGAAATGTAATGAAAAGAATGATTCTATTTATAGCATCATCATAAATGTAATTTGCACCCTAAAAGAGGGTAGTTGACTACTTACAAGTTCATTCAATATAGACAGAAAATTAAAGTTCACTGTCAAAGTGATAGTTGGATAGTATGAGCATTAAATACTAAATTTATAAAATTTACAAAGAAAAAAAATTAAAATTAGAAATTCTGCAGCAGCAGACCTCTACATGCAGTGGCAGAACTTCATATTACAAGAGGGACAAATACTATCGGAGGAGGCAAAATTGGAGTTTCATAAGCAACATAAAAAAATAGAACCCTATAAAATCTGCCTAGAGGGGCATAATTTCATATTACAAAAAGAGAAAAATATGCCAGAAGAGGCAGTGCACAGAGTATGATTACACTAGAAAAAAGATCCCAAAAAATAAAATTTAATATTATCAACAAACAATTCAGAATATAATCATGTCATTTACAAGCACCAAACACACAATAATCAGTATAGTATCATAAAATAAAATCAAACTAATGTTTTTGTTTTTCGCACGTTTCCCTCCCTTTCTCTTCTCAAAGGTGCATTCCATATTGTTGTCATCATGGTAATGCTGATTCAAGTGGAGTTTTATAACCTTCATCTAACTTATTTTTTACATGAGAATGCAAATTGATTGCCCATGTCTTCATGTAATCCAACATATCAACAGTGTCCCAATCCATTACGTTTTCACCATTAATGATCATATCAGCAATATTCACCACAAAACGACCATAATTTTAATCTCTGAAGAATCATAAAATAATATAGCTTTAGCGCACCAAAAATAAAAAAAAACATAAGAAATGGAAAAAAAAACTAAAAGATCAGAAAGAATAAACAAAGATACATAGAAGTCTTGCTTTGGACAATCAACAAAAATATACTCCAAATCATCGAAATTTGTATATAAAGGCCTTTATTTTGCAAAATCAAAATATTTCAATAATTTTGGGAGCATATAAGAGTAGTAATAGAAATTTCAATCAAAACTGCATTATCCTTGCTGTCATTGAGTGAGTCATAAACTACAAGCCTACGTTTGTCAATATCGAAAACCGCAAGCACATAATGATAGGTTTGTCCATATTCAGCACTGCCTGATCACATCAAGATTAATACCTTATCAACATTCTCCCACGACAAATGCTTGCTTTTTTCCCCATAATAATATCCGAAAGATAGAAAATATCATCATCTTCTGAATCAAAACAACGGAAATCATTTTTATTGAGTAAGTATCTTTGCATTGAAAAATTGAAAAGTTGATCAAATATAATATTTGTGCTTGAATACTTGACAACAACGCCAGAGGGTGGATGATACATCAACTTCTTAATCAGGTAGTACATCATAAAAGCAAAAAGATACAAAATCAAGAAGAAAAACACAAACTTATAAGTGATAAAAAAAAGAAAAATAATAATTCCAAAGTTAGTCAAGTCAGGTCTTAAGGCCTAATTTTAGATTTCAAAGTTAGTAAAGTCAGGCCTTAAGGCCTAACTTTAGATTCCAAAGTTAGTAAAGTTAGGTCTTAACCTTAAGGCATAACTTTAGATTCCAAAAGTCAGTCAAGTCATTAATGTATAACTTTATATTCTAAAGTTAGTCAAGTCAGTCCTTAAGGCATAACTTTATATTCCAATGGTTAGTCAAGTTAGGCCTTAAGACATAACTTCAAATTCCAAAGTTAGTCAAGTTAGGTCTTAAGCCATAACTTTAGATTCTAAAAAATTATATATCATGAGAATAATTAAAAAACCATCACGAACCTCATCCTCGAGCGCAAACACATCATGGTACAATTCAAGAAAAAACATATTTTTTCAGGCGTAAACACACCAAAATTCAACTCTTCTTGAAGTATGTTAAATTGTGCAGGGTAGAATTCTTCATCTTCGTTCCTGATTAAAAAACATAAAAATAACAAGAAACATCACAAAATCAAATATTTTCATCCAAAAATTAAAAAGACTAAAAGAACAAACCAACATGTGAAATAAAATAAGAATCATATACTTAAAAAAGTCCCATATTATATTACGATATGCAGAATCAAACCAACAAACTATATTTAATCAAAATATATGATTAATTTTGAGGTTATTCCCCTTGAGACATAAGTATTGCATAAGAACTCTAACTCTAAGGCAGACTTGGAACTAGAGTCTTTAACAAAGTTATGCCTTGAGGCATAAGTGTAGCATACTTACTCCTAGAGAGTCTTCAAAAATAAAGTATAACTCTACACAAATTATAATAAATTTAACACACAAAAACACACACACACACACCTAAAAATCTTACCCAATGGAAATGAATTTTTTGGATGGAAGCTTTTGTGAATTGATGAATTTATTTCAAAGGGACACATATTCTTTTATTGATTTGTAATGAAAGGGGCAAATTTATCTGTAGTTATCATGCCAGTCGCTTGTATCCTTTCGATGACCCTCAAGGAGATTATGATATTTAGAATGCAACATCCAGCTGGGTTGATGGGTATCAGCTATTGCCCTCTTGTTCCTCTGAGCGCTTGTTTTTAATGAAGAAATAAATTTCTTTTCTTTTTTTGGTTGTTGGACAGCAGGAGGGATTTCAATACTAGTAGCCCCTTCAACGACAAAAGAAGCAAGACTAACAATTTCTTCAAACACAACATCAAAATACTCATTCTCGCTTTCTTTTGGATTATCATCCTTTCAACACCATCAACAAACTTCCCGTGAATACCCTATGCAATTATTTCTTCGCTACATGGTAAACTCCTCAATGGGATAACAATTGCAGTAGATACCTTGGGCACATCACCACTGAAGATAATTGGCATATTTTCACCATCATCATTAGATACTTCAATAAGTAAATGTATTGGTTTGTCTTCAACTGTTGAACACTCAACATTTTCACACGCATATGCTCCGGTTAAAACTCCAACAGACTAATAAGGGTGATCTGACACAAATAGATCACGCTCTTCTATTATTCTATCTCAAACAACAGATTCCACTTGTTCAGATGAAACTTCAGCATCAGCAAACACGCCAGTTGATTGAGGAGCAACTGAATCACCCTCTTCTCTAATGGAAGTTTGAAGTTCCGAGATAACTTGTTTAGTAGCAGGTACATTGGTAGTTGCTTCAATAGAATATGACGCCACTGAATTAAATACTCATATTCTTTCTTCTTCAACAACAGATTCACTTTGTTGAGATGGAAAACTAAGTGTTTGCAGAGGATCTGACATCAATAGATCATGCTATACTCTCATTTTATCTCCAATAGGGGATTCACCTTGTTCAGATGCCATTTCAGCATCAGCTGGCACACCATTTGATTGAGGACTTCTCTTTCATCTCTAATGAAAGAATGA
This sequence comes from Anisodus acutangulus, assembly GCA_029783415.1. NCBI lineage: Eukaryota > Viridiplantae > Streptophyta > Magnoliopsida > Solanales > Solanaceae > Anisodus > Anisodus acutangulus. The sequence continues at coordinate 18,296,191 of CM056512.1, forward strand.
AGTTGCTCAGATAGTTTTTCAGTAGCAGTTGCCTTGATAGTTGCTTCAATAGGATCCGACGTCACTGAATGCGCTTCTATTCTTTCTTCTCTTTGAACAAATTCACCTTCTTCATGTTCCATATCAGTATCAGCGGGCACCCCAGTTGATTGAAGAGCATCTGAATAACCCCCTCTCTTCTTTCATCTCTAACAGAAGATTAAACTTGCATAGATAATTGTTCAATATCAAATTCCTTCATAGTTGCTTCAATAGGATCTGACGGCAGTGAATCATACGCTTTCATTATTTTTTCTCCAACAAGAGATTCACCTTGTTGAGATGGCAACGTAGGTGTTTGCAAAGGATCTGATAGCAATGGATCAACATTTTTTCTTGTTATATCTCCAACAACAAAAATACCATGATCCATATATCTTGGCAAAGTCGTCGTTTGAGGAGAATATGACAACAACAGATACATCTTTTGTTATTGCATTTCCAACCAGATTCACCAAATGTTTTAGGAGAAGAACCTTGTTCATTCTGTACCTGTACCTCAGAATGAGGTGGAGAAGCAACACATAGTTTTTTTCTCTTAATATGAAATAATATTACCAACTGGGTGGCGGGAAACCACATTAGTATGTTCATTAACTTATCCAGTAAAAAAAATTGAACCATCATCCAAATTAACTAAAGAAGTGACTTGCTCGGTAGAAATCCCTTGAAAATCTTAAAAATTATCTTCTTGCCTACACTCACCTGCATCTCCCGTGCCAACAACACCAGGACTCGTGTACCCACCAATTGTGGGAGATGCCTATTCAATATAACCAATTGAATCATCGCCACCCTTATTAGATCGAGATGATCTTTTTCATTGCGCAATTGATGATTTCTTAACATTTTTATTTGAATCGCCTTGCTTACTTTTCTTTTGGACAATGGGACATCGACTGACAGATCTTTCCTTTCTCTTTCTACACTGTTCAACAGGAGAACACACTATCACATGATCTGGATCTTCAGAAACATCATTAACCCCATCAACACTTTTTGTTTGAAAGTTTAACCCTGATTTCTGAAGAGCAGCAATCAGTCGATCCATACATTCCTTCTCATTCTTCTGATTATCCAAAATCCTATCTAATTTAGCATCACAAGTTTTCTTCAAAAACTGTACAAACAACAAAAAGAGCAAAATGTGTGAAAAAACAACAACAAAACAAGAGAATAAAGTTTAAAAATGTAAATTTAAAATAACTACGCAAGTTTTAAACAAAAAAAATTAGAAAATAATAAACAATTGTTAGACAAAAGTTATGCCTATGAAGGCAGAGTTTTAGTTTCAGAAGTTAATAAAACTAAACAAGTGTTACATAAGTGATGCCAAGATAAGACATATTCTGATTTACAAAATTCAAAACGTACCTCAACACGACTCTCTAGAGAAGAGCTTCGATTTTTTTTTTTTGGTATGTACATTTTGATCATCATTCTTATCAACTGTATCAACCACTCTTTTATGTCGCTTTTCAATAAAAAAATACAAAACAATAAATAAGAACCCCGACAAACATGTGGGATAAAGTTGGTAAAAGATGACAAAATAAAAATGAAGGACTATTACCTTTGTATAGTACTCTTTAGAGAGAAGCATATCCTTAACAATATTAAATTGTGGAAAACGGTCATTGGCGAAATACGACAGCATAATAGGTTCTTCAACATTACCAACATCACGACAATATTTTTTGCGATATGCTTTCCACCTAGACCAGACCCAAATAACGAATGCAGGGAAAAAATCAACAAGATGATAATTCGAGCGGAAATTAATCCCTTTATTGAAAACACCTCCAAATAATTTTAAAAGCTCATTAAAACACTCAGACCCCTAATTGAACTTCTCAAATAACTTAATATTCTCTATGTAAATAATTTGTTTCCACTTCACAATCTTATCATCCCTGCCACCCAATAATACACGACCTAGAATATATCTCTGCTAGCATCACAACATCAAGGTCTGTCTTAATTTCACTCTTATCCCTTAACTTACTCATTTTAAAATTCTTCTGACCATTCTGAATATGAAAATACTCTCTCAATAGAGAAATACCATCTTTTATCTTTGTCTTTGTTAATTGACGAAAAGAATTAGAAGGATCAGAAATTGACAAACCAGTCACTCTTTTAAATGTAATATTTGAGAATTTCATAATCCTCCCATTGAAATTAAAGCACATGACATTTGATTTAGTAGTATGAATTTCTGACAACAAAACACAATGCAACAAGACTCCAGATAACTACAAATTTTGCAACTCCATAAACTTCCCAAAAGGATGCCCCTTCAATATTTCTAACTAGAGGTGGCCAGTGGGCCGGGCTCGGATCTAGCGGGCCGGGTCTGGCGGGGTCGAGACGGGCGAAGGGGTCGGGTCTGGCGGGACTTGCTCCCGTCCCGTCTTGATCCCGATCCCGTCGGAATCGGGTCGGGGCGGGGTCGGGATCGGGGCGGGTTCCGGCGGGTTTCCCTTTTTTTTTAAATAACATATGTATAAAAAAAAACTCAATAAACAAGATAAGATAGTGTAATAAAAACATCCCAAGGCTGTTTTTGTGTCTCTTATATTATTTAATAGACATATGATTTTTTTGTAATTCAAATACAATTGTCTAAAATCTAAATTGCAACTTTGTGGTGTTGTCCAAAAGTTGCAAATTACATAATAAAATTGCAATTAAAAAAATTACATTCTCAAAAAAATCTGTTCTAATTGCTTGATAATTTCCTGTGGTTCTTCGGTTGGAATTGGTATTTGTTGGTCAAATTGATCCACGTCGCTTCCACCACCTTCAGATAAGATTTCGTTGTAGTTTTCGTCTTCTTCTACGTTGATCTCCGGTTGACCGTACCTTCTCCGCTCCGCTCGTATCCAATCTCTGAATAATACTGTAATTTCCAAGCTGTCTCCGGCTAATGAGTGTCTGTGGTCTCCTATTTGATATCTGCCGGCAGAAAAAGCGCTTTCAGACGCAGTTGATGACGCTTGAATGTTCAAAACATCTCGGGCCATCAATGAAAGTGTCGGAAAGGTCTTCTCATTCCCTCCAAAGATTTCAAAGAAGTCTTCATGTCCATCTTCATTGATAACTTCTTGGTACGGTACAGAACCCTGCAAAACAAAAATATCCAACTTGCTAATTTGGTTAGTAGTAGAGGTACGGCCGCACATTCTATTTTGAGGCTTTCAATACTAGCCGCAGAAACAACATGTCTTTTGTAAGGTTGTGTTGAAGATGAAGAAGATGGTATGGAAGCCGGTAAGTTACTAGCATTTTCTTGTTGATAAAACCTATATATTTTTTTGCATTGGTCTTCTACGCTAGACAACACTTCTTCTTTAGTTTGTTCAATAGGTGGTGGGTGATTTAGATTTTTGGGACTTGGAGGTGGTAGTACTTCTATACAATCGTAAATAGTTTCAATTAGTGATTTAGTACCGTCTATTTTAATAGTCGGATTTAATACAGAACCAATAATATAAATAGTGGGAATAGGAATAAAATATTTTTTTATTTTGATAAACATTTTTTTAATAGCTGCCATATAAGCTGTTTTTTCCATATATTCACTAAGTAATAAAAATATTAGAGTTATATAAAACAACATAGTTGAAATAGTAGGATAATATATACCGAAATTTTTTTTGTTGCTTGAAAAAATTTCTCTAAAAATACAATAAGTTCGGAAATTTTTACCCAATCACTATCTACAATCATATCAGCTGGATTTTGATTATGAGAGTTAAAAAATAAAGTTATAGGTTTTCTATAGTCATAAGCAACAAGTAGTTGCTCGTATAAAGAATTCCACCTAGTGGATACTTCTTGTGGAATTTTTCTATAAGATAGTCCACAATCGTGACAAGTTTTTTTATATTCTTTTCTTCGTTGTACTTTATTACTTTTAAAAATAAAGTTTATAGCAAATTGTATTTTACTAAGAATGTCTTCAAAAAGTGATAGACCATCCTTTACAATTAAGTTATATATATGGCACGCGCATTTTATATGAAAATGATCTGGAAAAGATGGAGTTAAACTATTTTTTAAAATTATAATTGCGTAATTGTTAGAAAAAGCGTTATCTAATGTAATAGTCATAATTTTATCGGTTATTCCATAATAATGACACACTTGATAAATATTATCTGCAATAAAAGTACCAGTGTGCCTAGCATATATATATCTATACGCTAAGATACGTTTTTGCATAGACCATTTATAATCTATCCAATGACAAGTTATAGTTAAATAATCGTGGCCGTTAGTACTACGACCTATATCAGACGTGATAGATACTTTGCCATTAAAATGATATAATGAATAACGTAAATATTGTTGATATTCATGCGCGAATTTAAATACATCTCTCTTAATAGTTGATCTAGGAAAACCGTTAAAAGCAGGATTATATATATCTCTCTAATGTAATGAATAAAACCGGGAGATGAAGGAAATGAAAAAGGCAAACCCTCCACAGCAACTAATTTTGATATTGCTTCCCTATCTCTATGTTTATTGTATTTAGGGCCTACAATTCCCCTGTCATAGGGTTAATTTGACCATATACTTGGTCCGGAACAATATCAGTATGTGAACCTTGTCCCGATGGAGCGAGCGTTTGCGCACCCGGTTTTGAAGCCTGGTATTGGGCATACCTAGCTGGATGAGCACTTACTACGTGTCTAATTAAACCCCCCGTCCCACCGTGACCTTTTCCAGTTTTAAATTTTAAAACATTTTTACAAATTTTACATATAGCTACTTGATTCTCTATGTCCCTATCAAAAAATGTCCATGCATCTGATTTTAATGGTCGTTTTGCTGGACCTCGTCTCATACTAGGGGAATATGAGGTATTTCAGTTGAAGGTGCACTAGTGGGTGTGTTTTCATCAACATTAGTAGGTGTATCATCTAGATCATCGTCTAAATTAAAGTCTTCTTGAGTTCCAGAAAATAGCTCATCGTCTAAATCTAATGGTATTGTAGGAAAATGTTGAGTATCAAGAAAATCATCCTGTGTAGGAATAAGATGACTAGAAGAAGTACATTTGCCCTGATTGTCCCTACTAGAAGAAGCACCCTTACCCTTAAATATACCTCTTAATCCTTTCATTTTAATTATGATAATAAATAATTAAAGATAATAAAATTAAGTGCGCTAAATAAAATAATCAGACAATAATAATTTAATGAAGGAACAAATGTACCAAACGCCTACGTAACGTCGACGTGTAATCGAGAGGTTGAAAATTGAAACTTTGCTCGATGGAAGATCCTCAAGTTAGTTGCCAACTTCACTCCCAATTCCCAAATGAATAAATAAAATTGAATATTTAGTAAACAATGTAGACTTATAGAGAGAGATATTGAGAGATTAGAGAGATTGTAGGAAGATTTGTGAGAAAGATGAAGAGAAAATGAATTATTTATAGTTGAAAAATTGGGTTAAAATATAAATATAATAACTTATGGGTTAAAAATAAATATTAAGGGGTAGGGGGAGGGGGGAGGCCAAAAATGGTTGTTGCCCAACGGCCAAAATCTCAAATGGTCGTTGGTGCAACGGTTATATTTGCAAAGGGGGGCTCTCGGGCGGGATCGGGGGCGGGCTCGGGACGGGCTCGGGTATGGCGGGACGAGACATTGTCCCGTCCCGAGTTCGAGTCCCGCTACCTTTTTTTTTACTCGGGGTCGGGGCGTGCTCGGAACGGGGTCGGACCGTCCCGGCCCAGTGGCCAGCCCTATTTCTAACTGTGTAGGTGTTAGAAATTCCATAAGAAATTTGAAAATTAATATACCCTTCATCACCTCTCCATGCACAAGTACCATGCGGCCAATTATCCGGATTGATATAATAATCAACAAATCATTCATGATTGTTAGTCATTATTTAACACACTGAAAATAAAAAATAAAAAAAACCCAATCACACAACAAAATACAGAAATTAAAATCTAACAAAAACACCCAACACATACCCTCATTAAAAACAGTATAAACCACGTGCATTTTGAAAAAAGAAGAAAAAAAGCACACACAAAACGCTATTAAGTAAAAAAAACAAACAAATCAAAGGAGTAACATATAACTCACACTTCAAAAACGAACTTCTGTAAGAGAATTTAACTTCGAAAGAGGTCCAAAGTTGAAAACCGTCACAAACACCAACTTGATTCTAAAAATTTCGAACTGAGAAAACAAAATATAAAAAATAATGAGGAGCGGACAATTTATATATTTCACAAAAATATTTAAAACTAGACATGTGCACAACTATTAAGAAACTCACGTGCACTAATTTATGCCTTAAAGGCAGAGTTTGTGTAACAAAAAGGAAAATTATGCTTGGAAGGGCATAATTTAAAATAATGTAGAATATTAAAGTGAAAAGAAAGACAATTGAATAAACTTAGGCCTTAAAGTCATAATTTAAATCAACTTCATCTACTTCTATGATTATATTATATATACAAAACTAAAAATATAAAACTTTGCCGAATAAGACAGACATACACTATGGAGTATGGGGAAAGTTATGCCTTAAGGCATAGTTTGAATCACATACATCCACTTCTATGCTTATGTAAAAAAAATGAAAATACAAATTCTACCGGATAAGGCATATATACACAAGGGAGTTTTAGTAAAAATTAGGCTTTAAGGCAAAATTTGAATCACGTACATCAACTTCTATGCTTATGTAGACAAAATAAAAACACACAACTTTGCAGGATAGAGAAGATATATACATGTTTGCCAAAAAAGTTAGGCCCTAAGGTATAAATTGAATCACCTGCATGCATAGATTTTATGAGAAAAATGTACACAAAACTAAAAAAACAAATTATGTCGGATAAGGCAGACATACACTATGGAGTGTGGAACAAGTTAGGCCTTGAGGTATAATTTGGGAGAAAAAGGGGAAACCAATAACATAAAACTTTGCTTAAAAACCAACAAATATTCACTTCAGTATCTTAATTCTTCTGCAGTATAATTGGTATCAGTCCTAGAACTCAACTGAGTTGTTCATAAAATCAAAAAAATATATAAAAGAAAAATAAATTCACTTTACTATCTTAATTCTTCTGCAGTACAATTTGTATCAATCCCAGAACTCAATTGTTTATCAACTGTACTAGCATCATTATTTGGTGTAATCAAATCCTAATGAGGAAAACCAGAATCATCTTCTATTCCATCTTCACATCTCTGATGTTTTCTAGAAATTTCAGCAGCTGCTACTACTTCAAAGTGGATTTGGAGAAGGAAGCCTTAATTAGAACTAGGTGTCTTCAAATCAAGTTTCTTTATATCAATTATTTTAGAATTGACTTGATCCTCTAGTTCTGCGATGATTAATGCATGACGTGTTGCACGCTCTACTTTCTTTTCTCCAGCAATTTGCTTTCGATATGAGAAAGTGTTGTCTTCTCATACGAATCATTTGGTGTAGAAACAACAACATCACAAAGAATATGCAGTATGGGTGTCGACTCCTTTGCTGTAGAAGTTGCTTTACATAGCATATCCTCGGGGAATGCCTGCAAATCTTCTTGAGAATGCAGATCAAACTTGACCACATCATTCATCGGATCAGCTAAAACAAAATGTCTTTTATCATACCCACAAGTTAGACATGACTTGTTTTCACGATGAACTCGAACTAAACTCTCAATAATATCGATCACAGAAATAAATTTACTTTTCAACCCATCAATTCTACTTTCCAAACAAGTCCTTTTGACATATTCAACAGCTGCAAAACATGATTTGGTTTCATCGTGCAGATAAATTAAACTATCAACAACATTAATCACTCCAATAAATTTTTTATCCAATTATTCTAAACAACTATCCAATCTACTTTTCGTATCCTAAAAGAATAGGACAAAAGAAAAGAAGAAAGAAATAAAGTAAAAATAAACAAACAAGAACAATACATATCATACAGATAATAAGAAAAGGTTAAAAAAGATCATACCGTGACTTGATTTACAATAATAGAGTGTTCATCATCAAGTTTCTTCTTCAAATTGGACACAACACCCTATAGAGTAAAAAAACTTTATAAATGTATAATAGGGAGTTTCAAATCTAGTTTATATGCATGTCTAAAGAACCCAAAAATCACAAAATTTTGCCGAATAAGGGTGAAACAAATTAGAAAGTTTTAACAAGTTATGTCTTAAGGCAGATGTTGAATAACATCAACTATGTATTGTATAAGAAATCCAAAATCACAAAAATTCTGCTGGATATGGCAAAAACAACACCGGAAGAATAAATACAAAATAAAAAATTAAAACTTACATCAACTATGTGATCAAGCAGTCGAGATGGCAAAGCCATACTGGAAGAACAAGAGCCTGAATCATCAGTAAATTGAAGTGCAGCTGGATAATTCTGCCTTGTTCAGTAGCAACAATAGCATTGACATTGTATTTACTGAATCTCTATAGAAAAAAATACAAAACACATCACACATACAAAAACAATAATAAAGAAAAAAAAAGTAAGAATCAACAACGAACACAAAAAAAATCATACATGTTCAGCATGAAAAATTATCAATAATAACGCGATAAACATGTTGCTTTGAAGGACCCCAACACAATATACGAGGAAGCTTCTGAGCCTTGTACTTTGAAAACCCACGAAATGCAGGAAAAACCTCAAAGGCCCAAACATTCAAAGCATAAGGAAAACCATTAATCATATACCTACAATGATTACCACACGCCATGGTCTTGAAATTTCTCAAACAACCACTTAGTGACCATACCAACCAATCAAACCAAAAGTACCCCAAAGATAAGACACGCGAAGAACATCATCACCAATTATCTTCATTGTATTGTCTTTAACATAACAACACCGATCACGGTCTAACAACACACTCTCCACTATATAGACCTCAACGAGCCTAACATTATCACTATATTTCTCCCAAAACCCACCAGGCAGATGAGTTGAACGAACCCGTAAGAACCTCCTCAGATCACACATCATTATTCTTCCTTCATTTTGGAAATAACGGTTCAGCAGTCTATTTCGTCTACCTGTCACAACACTAAAATTGCCGACACAATAATTCAAACCGGTAATAAGATGGAAACATTCGCGATCAAACACACACTCACGATCAAAAACCTTAAACTCTAACACATTATTAGTACTAGAAGAAAGTTGGGATAACACCAAGCAATGAAAAATATTATCACACACGTGTACATCATCCAACTCCATGAAATGTCCAAACACACCCTTCTTTAATAATTCCAGCTGAGAGACACTCAAAAAGGATATAATCAAATCCTTAAATTGAAAATCACCACTCCATATTGCAAGTCCTTCGAACCAATGTTCAAACTTAAGAAAAAAATTGTCTTCTTATAAAAAAAAGTCAAGAACTTATATAAGAATAAACCAAAATAAAAATAAAATCATTGAATTTTATATTCCAAAATTTATCAAAACTCTGACTTTTAAGACATACCTTTAGGAATCAAAAAGTTAATCAAAACTCTGCCTTAAGAGTTAAGACTGAACTTTAGAATCTAAAAGTTGAACAAAACTCTGCCTTAATGCATAAACTTTAGAATCCAAAAGTTACACAAACTCTACCATAAGGCATAACTTCATATTTTAAAGCTACACAAAAATTCTACCTTAAAGTCAAAACTTTAGAATCCAAAAGTGGAACTAAACTCTGCCTTAAGGCATAACTTTAGAATCCAAGAAATTGACATAAACTCTGTCATAAGGCACACCTTTAGAATCAAAAAGTACACAAAAAATTGCCTTTAAGCCATAACTTTAGAATAAAAATTTTTATTTTTATTTTTTTAACAAGGAAACAATTAACATGTACCATTTCAATTGCTTGACTGTTACACAAACCAAAAATCACTTACATCATAGAACAAAGAGATCAATTCACAAAAATTATGCCGGAGAGACCTAGTTTGCCTCAAACAAACATATACTCTTCATAAAAAATTCCACAAACTATGTATTGAACAAGGTATGCCGGAGAAGGAATATTCAGTCGCATACAAAGACATACTAAGTCAGCAAAAAGATCAACACTATGAAGATTCACCACAACATAGACAAATAAAAATATTAGATTGATCAAACTCTGCCTTAAGGCTCCAAATATTAATGAAACTCTACCTTAAGGTATAACTTCAAATTGCAAAAATTAAAGAATTTAACAAAACAAAAATTACACTAAACAATCAGAAAGGATCAACTACATAAAATAATAAACTTCATTGATTAATTATACCGGAATAGACTAAGTTCAACTTCATAAACCAAAAAATCATACCCCGGAGAAACCTAGTTTGCCTCAAATAAACACATACACAAGGTATACAAAAATCAAAATCCGTAAAAACAACAGAGCAACAACATAATACGAAAAATACAAATGGATTAACTTGCAATTATCAAATCGATTCACAATGAATGAAAGTCGAAACAAAATATGAAACTTATAGAGAACAACTACGAGCAGAAAATTGAATTCATACCTAAATTTCCTTACAAAAAGTTAAACACCAGCACGTTTGAAGGGAAATCCACGCAAAAAAACTAAAAGTTTCTCCAGTTAACAGTGGGATGTTATATTATATGGGTCAAACTCAACAGGGCCCAATTTCTTTCTCCGAATCCGAACATTAATACATTTTCGATAATCTCTGAATGGTAATGTACAAACTGGGAACTCCGATTATGTGATTCTTTTGAATTCACGAGTATGCATGTGTGCGTCTGTCTCTTATATATATATATATATATATATATTTGAGCGCACACACATAATTAGGATTCTTGCTTGCTTCCCATGTGATAATAGCTTCTATATGTAATATGTAATGGGGTTGTCAATACTAATCGTCCTTTTAGCATTCGTAATCACTTGTCTGGAAATATGCATTTTACCTGGATTTTGGAACATAAGGTACTTGACTAATGGGTCCAAATTTTTTTGAGGTATATTATGACATGTCTAAAGAATTAGGAATTCAAGATTAGTTTGTTTAAAACAATCTCTGAGCAGGTTAATATGATAGATAATTTAGACTCTGAATATATGGTTAGCAGAGAGTCGAATCCATAAAAAATGCTCCATTTCTGCTGCTCTGGCAGGAGAAAATCCTCTTCATATCAAATAGTGATTACAAGGTTTTAATGTATGTATTAAGTAGAGAGAAGAGAAAGCAAAACCTCAGAATAATTGGAATTTTCACTTGTTCCAGATCCCCAGAATCAATGGCTAAGATGTCAATTTAACTCACTTCTCCTTTCCCTACCCGATACATGTTATGGGGCATCTGTTCTGTAATTTTTGTTCTCTGTGGCCCTAATGAATTAGTTTATTAGTTGCAAATGATCATTCCGGTGCATAGATGAAGTAATCTTGTAGTTAACATAACTTTGAATTCATTTCTTCAGCCCCCGACTTGGTTTTGGTGAATTACATGATAGAACGCTGCAACACCGTTGTTTAGGAGATTAAATATCAGAGAGCTGATAACAAGCACACCTGCTTACAATGCCGCTAGTGGTATGTATTCTGTTGCACTCTGTCCTAAAAGTATATGCTTTGGAAATAGATGAAATGTCTAGAAACTGACATGTTTCCCTTGTGCAAATTTAAGATGGATTGAGCTTGATGTTTAGGTGGTGGGCTACCAAAAAGACAGCAGGGTCTACAAAGAATCTAGGGGTGAAGAAATTTGGTGGAGAGGTAAGAAAATCTTTACTGAACAATGAGATGAAGCATTAATCAGTTTAGGGAAACTTTTATGTTCCAATGTTGCATATAAAGAATGCGTTCAAATAAATTCTTACCAATATCAGTATTCTTATTGTAACACAGTTTTTTTACATGCAGAGAGTGATTCCAGGAAATATTATGTTGGAATTGGGAAAGATCACACGCTTTTTGCTTTGAAGGAAGGAATGAATGTTAAGTTTGAGCACCACAAGCTGAGTGGGCGCAAATGGGTGCATGTTGAGCCCAAGGATGGTGATGTGCTTTACCCTGTCTACTCAAGCTCTACTGCTGCTGCTGCTGCTGAGCCGAAGATAGCTACTTAAGTTTCTCTGATTAGTCAACCGTTGAGTGATTCATGGAACATAGATCTAACAAGTGATAAGCCACTATGAAAGGCTGTCTATTTTTTGTATCTTTTTTAGGTTCTAGTTTTAAAGCAAATATTTTGAAGGTTAGTCAATGAGTGGATGTTCTGCCTCTATTTTTGATAAAATACTGTAGTGGTGGAAACTTTGGTCAAGGTAGTTTTTATGAAGCTTAGAAATATCAAGGTTGGTAGCTTCAGATGACTGCCAATTGGATATGGCATTTAGGGTACTTCTACCTTACTTTACTAGACCTTGGGGAACTGGCTAGTTACCTTCATTCTGTGTGGCAGCCTGCCTATCTACATTTTTTTATTGCCAATAAGCCTGTAGAAAGGAAGTTATCAGTCTGATACTGCACTGGACTAAGCTTTAGTTTGCCTTATAGAGCTGCTAGTTATATACTTAATCTGCAGGGATAATGATATCTTGGGCTGTTGCTATTTGCCAATATGTCAAACTTGAGCTGATTATCATCAATAGTCAATTTGTCTCATATTAAGCTTAAACAGTAAAAATACAAAACGAAAATATAGCATATTCTTTTTTCATTTTGACGATCATTCTTTATACAGTCTTGCAATAAGAGCAGGTTTGGATTCTCCTTGTGTTATTCTTTATGTGTTCTACAAAGTGAGTTTGAAGAATAAATTAGTCATTTAAAAGAGATTTAAATAAATACGGATTCCTATCCAGAAAACAAGTAAAGGAAAATGCTACTCTCTCCATCCCAATTTTAAGTGATGGTCCTAATGTAGGTGATATTGTTTGATTGAGCAGAGTTTAGAAGACTATCAAATTTATGCAAAGTATCTTTTCATTTTAAATGAGTGGTGGTAAAAGTCCCAATGTAAATTGGGATGCAAATTTTGAATGGTTTTAAAAAGATGAAAGGAATCATTCTTCCAGGATAGACTAAAAAAGGAAGTGTCAGGAATACTTGTCTTTGTATGCTGCAATAGATTGCTATCTCCTGTTCCTCTCATCAACACCAAGAATCAAAACAAAGACATACTTCTCGGTAAAAATTCAATCTACATAAAATTGCCCCTTACAATTTTGAGTCATTCATGGAGGTAAGAATACCGAGGATCGAACAGTGCATTTACAAATGGACTTTGCATATATCCAAATATGATTTCTACAGCTGCATAGAATGCAGATACAATGGACAACAAGAAATTTGAGTTAAAAGATCAGTAAAGCTTTACAAAACCTGCAGATACAGATGTACTCGGAGAGATCAGCAATTTGAAGTCGCTCTTTATATGTACAAAACCTCTAATCACATTACCTTCACATCCAGCTGCATTCAGGTGCACTAATTACAGCCACTTTTCTCTTCAGGTCAAGAATACAACTGTACTTGAGTGTCCAACCTGACCAGATGCACAAAGCTGCACTTGGAATTGTCTCTGGCAAATTACAGAAGCCCGCATTCCGAATCTGCAGTTAATATGCAATGCCCTTGTCGCAGCAGACAAAGTATCAGACGAAAATATACGACTTCTTATAGTTGCAGTTACTGGTCCCTTTGGTTCATTAATTAGTTCATTGGGTATCTGCAACAATTTGGGATAACAATAATGGACAGCATCCTTCTGGTAAACTTTTTCTAAGTTGTCCACTTCTCTTTCGTCTTTCATATTGAGTTCACTAGTAGAGCTTTGCTTTTCAACTGAGTTGGCCACTCCAATGCCACGTCTGGCTTCTGCAACAAGCAGATAAGTGCTTTTCTCGGGTTGAATGTTGAATGCTTCCATGATTTGGATTACCTCTTCCGCTTTCCGAGGATTTTTATTTTCTGCATAACCCCATATCAGAGTTTCAAAAGCCTTCAGATTAGGAGATATCCCACACTCACACATCTTCTCGAAGATCCTCATTGCACATTCCATTCTACCAGCAGTGCACCATCCGCTAATTACAGTAGTGAAAATCACAACATTTGGACGAGTACCAGATTTAATCATGTCATTTAGGACTTCTTCTGCTTTTTCTGGTTCCATTGCACGGACGTAACCCTTGGCCAAAATGCTATACGCATGGACATCAGGTGGAATGCCAGCATTGACCATGTCATCAAAGACCTCCCTGCACTTAGCCATATATCCTGCAGCACCCCAGGCATTCATGATGGTGCTGAAAGTAATGACATCAGGTTCAACACCAAACTCTTCCATTAATGTAAGAACCTGATCAAATTGATGGAGAGTAAAACCTTTTAGCGGACATCATATTAAGTAAAATATTTGGCAATTTGGCAAGCGTGTGAAGATTAACTGAAAAAGATGCATAAGTTCTACACTCCGAAAGAAGCATAAAATTCAACCATTCAACCTTCAAATGCACTAGACCGGAACTTAAGAAGGAAAAGCTAGTGAATGAATAGGCTAATGAATAAAGCAGGCAAACTTGAATCACGTGTACATGCACACATAGTCCTCAAATTTCGTTTTAAATAATATCATGTCTCCTAGACTGTACTGATCTATGCTAACATTTCCACAGGAAAATGTACCTGTGAAGTTTATTTCGACATATCATAGATTCTTAATTGGATAAGAAGACTCCAAACAGCATTGTTAGCGAAGAATAACAAAAATTCAGTTGGGGAATGAAGATTGTCAGCATTGTACAACATGAATAATACTTGTGTTGCGTCATTTTAGCAGCCTTATAACATTTTTCAGTAAAGAGCATTGAATTATCAATAAGCAACTTAAGAAAGGTGATTTTAACTTTCAGCTCTAAGCTACTAGAGACTGCATAGAGAGAGGGTTTAAGTTGTTCAAACTCTGAATCTTTGACTGTTATTCTCTCTGCTTTTTAATTCTCTTAACTGCGTAGAATGCTTTAGTCATTCAAACTCTGTTGTAAATCTTTGACTTCCAGTTGTTTATGCTTTTCCAATCTTCTTCTCTTTTTTGTTTTCTGGGTTACTAGCCTGCAGAGCGCGTTTTCACTTTCTATCACATTGTGAAATAAGAAGACAGAAATGGGAGTAAAAGAAAAGAAAAGAAAAGAAAAGAAAAGTACCTATTCTGCAACCTCTACCCCGTTATTTCAATTTGAAAGTTGGCTTTCATTTTGGCTAGTAAAAAAGTTTCCATTATTCAAGAAGAAACGATTCATAACCTGATCTTCAGATATTCTGTTTAAACAGTCTTGTTAAATTTGGGTCCTTATATATATCCCAATATGGGGGTAACAATATTTTGCCAATGAGGACTTGCTAAAGTAGTACAGCTGAGGTGCAAGGATCCTTTAGGTAATTGGCTCTAATCTCCCTAAAAGTAGGGTAAGCTTGTTGTATCTACTTTCGCTAAACTGGGTGCCTTCTCATTAGGTTGGATTTGATATAATTTCATCTGAATTGCTGTCTGCCAAATCGTAGTTTTCTTTTACGTTCATTACTTCACTCCAGTAAAAGGACGAAGAAGTTGAAAGTGCCTCATACTTGAGTTTCAATATGTTCACTTTGACATTTCCAACATTTAAGCATACAATACCTCTACCTTTCTTTCCCTGAAAGTCCTTCCACTCTTATTAGTTCAAACCTCTATGTTAAACATCAAAGAAAGAGGAAGTTACTTTGGGCCCCCCTATTTATTCTTTTATATGAAAGTGAAGAACAGTGGCATCTAATCTGCAACCAATCACCAGATTGTTTTCTGACATCTAATAGAAGGTTAATACTTATCAATCAAAAGCCATATCAATACTAACCTCATCAACACTGTCGCTGTCTGACATGTCAAGGAAGCCTTTGATCAGTGAATTAAAAATGACAAGGTTAGGATGCACTCCAAGATCCTTCATCTTGTATACAAACCTTAAGGCATCCTTTAATCTACCTTCTTTACGGTATCCAGCTATAATGATGCCACAAGTCCTTTCGTTAGGGTGCACACCGTTCCTTTGCATTTCTAAAATCACTCTTTCAGCCTTTTCAGTTTGATGATTTTGAGTATAAGCTGCCGCTATCGTATTGTAAGTGATAACATCTGGTTGTAAGCCAGAAGCTATCAGTTTATCCACTGTATTCCATGCATCAATAAAGTTCTTTTTGCTACACCATGCTTTAACGAGTACATTATATGTCCTCAAATTTGGTTTCACATTAACTTCCTGCGACATTAACTCCATTATCTTTATCGATTCTTCAGGCTTTCCAGCAATTCCATACCCTTTGATCAGAGTGTTAAAACTGCTGATTGCAGGCTTTATCCCACTCTCCTTCATTTGCAAAAAAAAATTCATCGCTTCCTCCATGTTTCCAGATTCAGAAAATGCATTAACAACAGCGTTGAAGAAAATTGGATCTGGCTTCATACCACTTTCTTGCACTTCAGATATAATGAAATGGATGTAATTGAAACGCTTCTGGACTGTCAAAGCCGCTAAGAGGGTAGTGTATGTAATTAGAGATGGTTTATGCCCTCCTTTAATCAAGCTACCGAAGATTTGCTGGGCTTCCTCGGGCCTCCCTCTTTCCAAAACAGTGTTCATCACTTTTGTTCTTGACCGAACAGTTCTACAGCTATTACCATTCACACAAAAGGTACAGAGGCCAGATTCTGGTGTTGGTCGCAGTGGCATCTTATTGTCTAGATCTTTTTCCTGCAGTCATGAAAACTTTCAGATTTTAGCAACATCACTGATACTTGGACCAGAATAGAAAAGCAGTTATTCTTGATCTTTTAGAATGTTTTTTAAATCAAAGAGAACTGTAAAAGCATCTTGTAAAGAATGAAATCTAATTAACTAGCTTCAGGTTTTGATGTTTTTACTTCATGCCGTAGTCAAACTAATCCTCTATGTAAGACAACTATACAACAACCACCACGCCTCAGTCCCAAACAAATGGTCGGCTATATGAATTCTCGATGACCATGTTATTCCATATAAACTCATCTCATGCCAAAAAAAGTTCTCCTGTGACTGAGAAATCCGTATGGGCCTAACCCTTGGGACCAACCGCAGCCTTTGAAACTCGGGTATAATGGGTCTGCCCCTTTACCCTACTCCATTTAAATACCAGGCTTAGTTGGCATGGTGCAAGGCTCATACCTGTGACTTGAGTGACAAGTTCCTCAACCTTTGCCACTTGAACTAAGCCTCAATGATTCTCTTGATTTTCAACAATGACATAATCATTAAGAATATTGCCCCCTTGAGTTAAAGAGGTGAAGTAACTCGTATTTGCAACTCAAACTGGATAGTCTAGCTAAAAATAAAATTGATTTGATACTGTCATGAGACTGACTTGACCACAGCGCTACTGTGAATCCATAGAACATAAATGAAGTCAAAGAAATTAACGAGTGCCAGCTTGATTATATTGCTGACAAAAACAAGCATCTTTCCAGGTGGTTCCACATTGCTGACTAGGCGATGATTTTCGATAATGTGGCTCTGACTGCACTGGCATGACTGATCAGGTAAAAGTGGACCGTTATCTTGATCGGCCAACTGACATGGACTACTAGTGAGATAAGTATGGCCTGTTTATTTGACAAGTTAACTGACATAGACTGCTCCGTAGATTGAAGACTATACAAATGTAGAGTGTTAACTATTTAGTTGATGTGGACTGATGATAGCAACCTAGAGATTTGCTGGACCACGACATGCGTAAAACAGACACAGAAAGAGATGCAGTACCAATCGTAAACTATAAAAAGAAAGAAAAACTTTTGAAAACGAAGGGGTAGCCCTATGGTAGATAAAAGTCTTTTAGATATTTTTTAAAGGGAAGTAATTTTATTAACAATTGGAAAATCTCCCATATACAAGCAGTATACCTGAAAGTAGAGAATCTACAACATAATATGATTTTTGAAACATTTCATTTTACTTTGTATATTTGTATTTGATTGGGCACAGAGTTTAAGATGTTAATTTACTTATATATTAAGTTAGTGATTATGAAGGAAAAATACTAAGTTAGATCGATCGGGGAGACATCACATCAAAGTTTAAAGTCATTTTGTTTAATAGTTGATAAAAAAAAGTCATTTTGTTTAATACTTGATAAAAAAAAGTCATTTTGTTTAATACTTGATAAAAAAAAGTCATTTTGTTTAATGGACTTGAATTCTTGAAGTTGCGAGTTGTATAAAAATAGAATGATGTCAAACATTTTGAAACGTTTCAAACTGTGAAGGGTGTCATATAAATTGGAAGAGATTGAGTAACATGTTATCACATTAAATGTACCTTGATTGGTGATGCATGCAGCCAATCTTTTCTGATAAGGGTCCTCATTCCCGACTTCTTGCGAGATGTATCACAGTTGGGCCTTTCTTTTCTAAAACCATCCATGTAGCAATTTCCTGAAAATGTGAAAACTTTAGCCAATTGAATATTGGTGTCCTCGATTGGCTTTAGAACATATGTATTACTGGCTTACTGTGGAAGCTTCACAAAATCAAACAAACAATTAACTAGAAAGGGGTAGTATCAAATTTAGCAAATTTGAAAGTACAATATGTAGATTACGGTCTGGCTTTTGGAACGAAACGCTAAAGTAAAAAGAATCACTCTTAAGATCTACGACTTTTTCCTGCAATTTATATTTCCAGTGGGTTTGGTTGAACTCTTTTGCAAATAGTTAGAAACTGTATCATTCCAAACAAAGTAACAAACCTGTGAAGCTTGACAGATCGCGGGAAATATCACAAGGAAGTGTGTTTTAAGGACATCAGTGCGGGAATTTAAACAAGACATCATTATAGACGTTATTTCACTGGGTAATCCACTGAAGTTGACATAATGCATTCCCTACAGTGGCGGAGCCACGATTTTTATTAAGGGGGTTAAAAAATATAAAGAAATAGACTAACGAAGAAGCTAAGGGGGTTCAACATCTACTATATACACATAAAAGATAATTTTAATCATGTATATATAATGTAATTTTTCGCGACCTAACCTAGCTCCGCCCCTGCCTACGAATGACTACAAGCAACCAAAAATTGAAGTAAATACAATTGGAAACAATTTTCAACAATATAAACTGCTATTTAGTAACTTAAGTCCATTACAACAACTACAGCCCAATGAAGTGTAGACAACAATTGCAGTGTCCTGTCCAGAACATAAAACACTTCAAATGGAGCTGATACTACTTTTATGGCTAATGCAACAACGACAAACAGCAACATAACAAGTGTAATCCCACAAGTAGGGTCTGGGGAGGGTAGGATGTATACATACCTTACCTCTACCTTTACGGGATAGAGGGGCTGTTTCCGATAGACCCTCGGCTCACTTTTATGGCTAATGCAATCAATAGAAAGTAAGTCGCAAGTTTCATGAAGGAGGAGCTTGTTTTCTACAACAGTAGAAGTGTACACACTGAATCAACCAACTACAACAGAACATTCATTGTTTACAGAAATTAACCCAATATCAAGAAAATTTAAGATCAATCAATCAAGAAAGGGTTATTTTCTTGTAGACTAATCATTACAACAACAACAACATACCCAATGTAATCCCACAAAGTGGGGGGTCTGGGGAGGGTAGGATGTACGCAGACCTTACCTCTACCTTTCTGGGGCAGAGAGGTTGTTTCCAATAGACCCTCGGCTAAAAAAACATATTCAATGCAGGATTGCAAGAAAAATAAGACAGGCAAAATATCAAGGAGTAATACACACATAGCAATAATAATCTATGCGATACCTAAATACAACTACTAAGAAAAGGAGAAGAGGAGATGGAAAGGCTAGCCCCCCTCTCTCACACACAAAACTCAACTACCTACTTGTAGACTAATCATTGAGTATTGAAAATAAAATAGCCCCAAATAATGAAATCCCAAGTAAACCCATCTCTGCAATCAACCAAACAAGCATTTACTCACTCTACACAAAACCCATTTCTCCAAAAAAAAAATTAAATCAAGAAAATCAGTAAACACAACCCATAGAACTGATAAACAAGAAAAGGTTAACAAAATGATCCAAGCACAAACCTTTAACTATCATACCCATAAAAAATACATTCAAGAATCAATACACAATAACCAAATATACCATCGTTGAGTTCTTGAAAAAAAAGAAGGAAAAAGTAAAGTCTGTATAGTACCTTTGTTGGAGTTGTGGGATTGGCTGTGGAGAATGAGAGGGGGACAGTTTATTTGCATGCGGTACTATTAACACTTCTTGGTTTTCTTATATGAGTGAAAAATGAGTTGACACAATTTGTTATTGAAAATCTTATCCACAAATATATATAAAATTGGATTGCATAGGAATATAGTCCCTCCAACTTCCAAAAGATAAGGAATGGAGAGGAGAGGTTGGAAATTTTGAAAGAGAATTTGGATCAAATCCTCATTCTTGGATTTTTTTTTTCACAAGAAAAAAAACTTTGTTTAAGTTTTTGTGTGTGTAACAATTTTCTTAAATATAATCAAATTGCCAATGGATTGTTTTATATTAAGTGGTTACTCTAATATGAAAAATCTTTTCTTAAGAAAATATATTACTTCCTCTTTCCCAATTTATGTGCCACAATTCGGATTTCGAAAGTCAAACTGTTTTATTTAACTGTGAATTCGAATATGAAAATGTTAATTTTATTGAAATAAAATTTACATATCTAAAAACTACATAAGAAATATTATAAGTCACAATAATTGACAATTCAAAATATTTAAAAGACATAAAAATAATTACTGTCAAAGAAAAACTCATTTGAATACTAAATTTTAAGAAATGTCACATAAATTGGGACAGAGGGAGTATCAATTTATACGGCCATCGTAATACTAATATTGGTATTCAAATTATAATTTAAGGAAAATATTTAAGTTGCACTTTGTAATTGTCGAGAAAGTCATTTACACATTAATATTTTACGGGAACTTAATATTTTCTTTTCTTATTTGAAGTGAAAGTAATACACCTGGGAGGTACAATACCAATTTTATGGCATGCCATGTGTTTATGCATACGCCATGTCAGCGCTACGTCAGTCAAGCAATAAATTAGATTTTCATTATTTTTTTCTTTGTTTCAATGACTTTTTTCTTATTACTCATATTCTTACATTAATTAATTTTAGAACTCCTAAATAATAATCATCTTCATCACATCTTGACATACTTTTTTTGGTTTCCCGCCCAGTGTTCGGTATCCGCATTAGAGCCCGATTATATTCGGATTCGCACCGGTTAGAGCCCATTTATGAGAATAGCGCTTCTTATCAAGAATCTTTTCATATCCAGAGCTCGAATTCGAGATCTCTGATTAAATGAAGAGCAGCCTCATCCACTCCACCACATTCTTTAGTGGTACACCTTGACATATACACACACGTAGAGACTCAAACTAAGGACCTCGTCTTCATTTTAATCACCACAACAACTCCAAGACTTTTACAAAATCACCCTTCAAAAGTTGTCAATGTCACAATATAAAATTCCTAACTCGTGACAACACCTAACGCAACTTCGCAGTTGAACCAATCTCAAACCACGATATCAAGACTTTAAAACATAATAAAGTACAACATAGTAATATGAATGATAATGATGCTAAATCAAATACACTGCAGAAAATAATCGAAATAGCCTCTAAGAACTAGTGTCACAAGTCATGAATTACTAAAAATAAGAAGTACCACTCGGATACTAAAGATACAACAACTATTATCAAATTTAAGAAATATAGTTGTAGGGCTATTAATATTATACCTAAATATTACAATTAAATGAGAAAACTTTCTTTTCTCCTAGCTCGCAACTCGAACCA
This sequence comes from Anisodus acutangulus, assembly GCA_029783415.1. Lineage (NCBI taxonomy): Eukaryota > Viridiplantae > Streptophyta > Magnoliopsida > Solanales > Solanaceae > Anisodus > Anisodus acutangulus. The sequence goes on from CM056512.1 coordinate 18,318,173, forward strand.
CCAGTGAGTACTGCCGTCACTCAACTCCAGAAGTGTTCTAATTGCGAGTCCCGAATTTAAATGACCCACAAAGTGGGATTTTGATTCAAAATACCTCCCAAAAAAGTTACAATACTATCTTTTGCACATGAATTTTCTGCGCAAAATGACTTAACAGTTAACGGTGCGGCTAAGTCTTTTTGCGCATAAAATTCATGCGCAATATATTATTGCATTTTACAATCAATTATTCATCTACCCATTTATACTTGATTTGACATGACACTATGACAACTCATCCGTTTTTCTATTTAATATAACTTTGGATGAGGTAAAGACTCATCCATTTCATAAGTGTAAGTCATTTTTTTTCAAGTTCTTGAAAAAGTATCCAACTCCAAAGTTCATTAAAAAAAAGGCCTCTCCTCCACTCCTCCTTCAACTGTTAAGATTTCTTTATTTTGGGATGGAGAGATTCTTCTTGATAATAATACTGTTCGTTATAGTATTCCACCACAATACCATGTTAAGTTTCCAACTACTTTGGATTACGAAATATTACTCAATGACATACACAAAAGAATGAAAAGTAAGCGTGAGTATGAATTATTTATAATAGGCAGATATCAAATATTCATTGCAACACAAGGTTTAGTGCTTTATGGGGAGTGGAATATCATTGATGATGAGTCTTTGAGAGAATATTTGAGGGCGCCGGAAGAATATAGGGGGTTAATCACCCTCGATGTTCTTGAAATGTATGTTGAAAAGATATCTCACAATCGTAGTGAAGTACTGGCATGGACTCGTCAGGAAGTCCCTTAAGTCCAGCCTACTCATGGTAACACTTATACGAACATGAATTCTTATGGAGACATTTTGAGTGGTCAAGTGACGTTGAAAACTCTAAGCCAATAATTTAATCAAAATTATGGGGAAAATTGGTAAATATCTATTTTTAATTATTATTTTGTGTAGTAGCACATGTTTATTATACGTTCGGTAATAGTAATATTTTTTGTATCTTTTTAGGGGTTATACACTTGATATGAGTAATATTAGAAAATTCTCTCAGTTCGGTGCAATTGATTATTAACGGTATGTATATTTTTTAATAATTTAATAATATAAGTGTTTTGATGTTTAGTATTTACAATACCTGAAATGCCTCTGTAGTGAAAATTATTCAACAAAACTCGCCAGTGGTACCAAACGTCGATTTCAGTGCAGTTGATCTTTCTTCAAATCCTGACAATATTGATCATTATCGGTAGGTTAATCACTTTGATATTAAATAATCCATATATATTTTGATGTTGGTATTTAAAATATGTTACCTATTTTTCGTATAGGAAGAAGCCTTTACTAGATGGTGATGATTATCCAAATCAAATAGAAACATCATCGAGTGATAGCGATGATATACCGAATGCAGAGGTATCTGATAATGATGACGTAAATATTTCAGATAATGAGGTTGATATTCATCCTCATAGGCAGGAACAACATTTAGTATAAATTATGCAAAGTCGGCCACACCAGCAAGAACCGATGGCAGAAAGCCCAATTCACTAGCAAGAACCGCTGGCAGAAAGCCCAATTCACCAGTACGAACCGATGGTAGAAAGCCAAATTCAGTGGCATCCTGACATAATTTCATATCTTGACAATCTTCAAGGTCGTCCTGATACTTTTGTCCTCACCAGAGAAGATGATCCAATTTGTCAAAAAATATGGAAAGAACCGGTCGATCTTTTAAATGATGAAGTTCACCTTGCAAAAGGCATGATGTTCTATTTCAAAAAGGCAATGCAAATGGCCGTCAAAATTTATAGCATCAAAGAAATGAGTGAGTTTAGGATTGATGATTCAATCCGAAAGATGTGGAGATTGGTTTCTAGACAAGAGTATCAAGGTTGTCAATCAATGCTTCGGGGTATTGTTACTCATGATAGTATGTGGACTATCACAAAATTCCACTCACGTCACACTTGTGATATGGAAGAGAATCGAGCAAATCATTTTAATCTAAATATAAATATGATTGCTCAAGTGTTACTTGCTGACATTACCGAAACCACAAGGTACCTTATTTGATCTAGTTTATTATAATTTTGACATCAATTAAATTATCATTACTAAATGTTTTTTGTTTAATCTTGTCCAGGTTTTTCATCAAAGACTGCATTAGAAATGTTGAGAGAGTATATCATAAAATGATAAGCAAGAGAAAGGAATATCTCGGGCATAGACGCATTTTTGAGATGATTTATGATACCTGGGAGGGCTCTTACTAGCAGTTGTCGAGGTATATGGCAGCTCTACAACACTTCAATCTTGGTACTGTGTAGAGTGAAAGCTCAACATCCAACCTGGTGTGGCCGGTAATATTTTCAATTTTATGTTTTGGACATCCAAACCATGCATTGATGGTTTTGCTCATTACCGACCAGTCATATCCATAAATGACACGCATGTGTACGGGATGTATGACATCAAGCTACTGATTGCAGTTGGAATGAATGTCAATGAGTTGATATTCCCTCTTGCTTTCGTTATTGCTGCTAACAATAGCAATGAGACATGGGGGATGTTTTTGACACATTTGAGGCGATATGTTATTAAGGATCGTATGGGCATATGAGTGTTAGCTGATCGAAATTATGGTATATTGAACAATATGTTTTGTTTGGAGGGTAACAACATCCCTTTGCTTACCATCACTTTTATTTAAGGCACATAAAGGCAAATTTTCAAACGACCTTTATAAACAACACACTAAATAAATTAATGTGGGTGGCTGCAATAGAGCATCAAGAAAAAACAAATTCTTGGGCGGATGGAGATGAACAAGCCAGTGAAGCCGGAAGCATATGATTGGTTGAAGGCAATCGACGTTGATAAATAGATATTACATGCGGATGAAGGCAGGATATGAGGGATGCTAACAACAAACAGCTCGAAGTCATTCAATGGTTTGCTAAAATCTGCACGGGGGCCACCCATTACTGAGAGGTGAGAACGACTTACAAGCAAGTTGTGGAGTGGTTTGTCGCTAGAACAAAACAGACCAAAGCCATATTAGTAGATGGTGGAAAATGAATGCCAAATCCCGCAACAATGTTCGAGCGTCATAGGAAACAATGTGAACTACAAAGAGTATAACCATGTTGAACGTGTGTTTGAAATCAGGACAGGTTCTTACCAAGGCCGGAGAGGCAATATTCATACCGTTTATGAGATAACGAGAATGTGTAGTTGTGGTAAGTGATAATCATACCACATGCCATTTTCTCATTCCATCAAGTGTTTTGAGGCAATTGGAAAAACGATATCAAATTATGTGGCATCGGAATACAACGTCAAAAGTTATCTTAAAGCGTATGCCAGTCGTTTCTACCCGATTGGTGATCAAGACTATTGGCCAAACGAGCCATTTTCAATGATTGCTAACAAGGAGTAAATTCGTAAATTACGTGTTAATGCACGAACTCAGATTTCCAATTAAATGGATGTTCTGTATAGGACATACTCTCGAAGGTGCTCGACGTGTAAGGAGTTTGGCCATGATAAGCGTTTGTGTAATATACGGGGCAATGGTGGTGCAAGTACCTCTGGTGGTGGAAGAACCCCTCGTAGTGGAAGAGCCTATCGTGGTTGAAGAACCTCATGATTTTATGAATGTATTTTAATTCTTCTTGAAGTATTCGAATTGTCTTGAATTATGAATCTTAAGTATTTTTCTTCGAGTAATGAATGATGTATTATTTTTTAATGAAGCATCTTGAATTAGGCATTTTATCATCAAGAAAATTCTATTGAAAAATTTCATAATATTCAAAAATTAGAAAAGTAATTTAATCTTGGTCGCTTTCTGAAACCACTTCGTCGTCATCTTCATTTTCATCATCCTCCTTACTTGCATTCTCTTCTTCATCTTCTTCCCCTTCATTTCTTTCCCATCATCCTCGTTGTAGTTTAGATCTCAACTATCATAATTAGGAGCACTCGCTTGGTTAACACAACAAATATGACACTCCACAATTTCATATTTGTGGTAAATATTTTGGAAGACCTATCCATTCTTGAATTATTGGATAAGCTGGATAAAAAGAGTCTCGATGAAGATTTTTATTTTCTAACAGTTTCCAATGATCTTCTTCATCCGCTCCTCGTTTTTCTAGTGCTTTCTGCATTTATGAAATTTCTTTCATCAAGCGTTGGATAACGAGTGGTTCATCCTTGAATTTGGAGGTTTGATATGTAGCAGACAATGCTTGTGGCACAACTAAACTATGTGAGTGACATAATATCTCATAATCATACCTTTGCGAATATAATTGAACCCATTAAAGCTTTTCACCCAAAATTATAGCTCATTGATGTTTTGAAGAGAGTGCATGACCCTTAATTATATGTCCAACAACTTTTAAATCAACATTAATACAAATTGGTTGATTTTCAAAGGGACGAAGAACATCATACTATTTTTTATCAGATAAATCCGTGTAACATCCTAATATCTCTTTTTGAAAATATGATTCAATTGTGTTTGTTTCTATACTACCATGAGGCCTTCTTGAGCTACCCTCTCCTTTTTATCTATTTTGAAATTTGAACCAACTATTGAATGTAAGTTTTCTAGGCATTTTTTAAAATGTGAGTTTTTTTAACCGAATGAGCTATATAAACGTTCTTAACCAAATGAGTTATATAAAAGTTCTGTTATATAAGTGTGTCATATTTTTGCGCATGTAAAAATTGCGCAATATAAGTGTGTCATATAAAGCGGTCAAAAGCGATCATAGTGTTGTCAAATCAAGGAGTAGTATATAACATGAATGACGAAAAACAAGCATTCACATTAAAACGAGTTATTAGGTCAATTTGGAACCAATTTTATGATATTGGTTATATTACATATTTTAATTCAATAAACATATTCGAAGTAATGGGTAGGACATGAGAACTAGACGAGGATGATTTTAAATACTCAAATAACCCGAATCACAGATATAATAAAGAATACAATAATACAATAAGAGCTGAGTGAAATTGACGTATTAGGGAGGCTGAAATGCTAGAATAAAACTTGAGGGCACTCTGACTCAAACATCTAAAAATTCGTGATACGACAATGCCTCGTGGTACACCACAAGAGTTCAATTGTGCTCTTAACCATTTTGGTGAAGAGAACAATCGGATAAAAATACGTTGCCTCAGGGTAGAATATGGTCAACATGATTACGTCAGATTCAGATCCAAGTGGGATTCAGACTATGAGATGTCCGATGAATATGATTCCTCGTGATCCTATTAATATTTTATAATAAAGTAGGTAGGTAGGGTCATAATGAAGACCCAAAGGGTACTTGGGGGTTTGCAACTATATAAGTAGCCTTTCATTTCATATTAAACTACAACATTTTCAATGTCGAGTAGTAGAAATGTAGGTTGATCAGTAATCCTTCCAAATGATTCGAATAACAGTGGTGATGATAGCTCAAATCATAGCAGCTCTTTCGGCGATTCAAGTTATCTTGATAACAATGAATTCAAGATAGATGATTTGAAACCCCACATTCTTATAAAGCGTAATGATAATTTTTGCAATGTGAAATATTCAGATCCACGAGAATAATATTGCGGGTTACGTCGAGAATAGGCATAACGGCATGCCGAATCAGAATGTCTTGTTCGTGATTTGGAAAATCTCAACGCTCAAATTCCAATAATATTCTCAATGACCATGCATTGAACTTATCAACATTCTTGCGAGGTTGTCGTACGGAGGATTAGAAAAGAAAATAACAGAATGGTAGCAAGACGTTGTAGATTTTACATGTTAAAGTTGGCCGAAGATCAAGCATCATTAACAGATAGAGAACTAACATCTACAGAAAGAAGATATGTCTTATGAAACCCAAAATATTATTCTGAGGACGATATTGAGGATTTTTATTCTGATGATGAGGGGTTATTTTGGTTCACTTGCTTAATTTTTGAGTCATTTAAGTTCCGGACTCTTGATTTAATTTATATTTTTAATTTATGATGAAGTCATCAATTTGCAAAATATTAATATGTTTTAATTTTCCTTTATTGTTATAGTATATTATTAATTTATATAAGCTTCTTAGAGTTAATAATACATAAAAAGCTCAACAATTCACAATTTTTAAGAAACACAAATACATTAGTACATAAAAGGTGCCAATTACATAATACATTAAAAACATAGTAAATACATAATACATGAAAACGTGCAACTAGTAAAAATAAAATAGCTAAAAATAACAAACTAAACCGAAAATACATAAAAACAAAATACATATAAATAATAAACTTAATAAACAAAATACATAGAAATAATAAACTTAATAAAAAAAATACATAGAAATAATAAACAACAACAAGATAGCACAAATAATCTTACAAAATTTTAGTTTTTCTTTCAAAGCATTTTTCTCGTGTCGAGTCTCTAAGGTTAGCCTTGAAAAAACTTTATTTTTCTTCGAATTCTTTTAGCAAGACCTCCAAAAGGTCATTTTTTTCTTGAGCTTCCATAAGTTTAAACTGCAAGTCAAACTTCACGGTATCTCTAGTGATACATGAAGTCACGTTATCTCTATCAACATGAGGCTTTTTAAACTTCGCCGCCACCGTTTTATCCACGGGAATGTCATCTTCCCATCGAAAATGTTTGCAACCATTCATATCCTATAAACATTACAAGAAAATCAATTTTTGAAAGTAAAATATGTAGATAATGTGAAAAAATTCTAAACCCTAAAAACACTACTTCGGACACTTTACAGCGCCAAAAACGATGACCCGGATCATCTTGGGTCTTTGATGTTCTTAGCTTACAATAATAACCGCATTCACAAACATCGGGTTCAATAGCAAAGTTTGACGTTTCAGAGCTTTGATACATGATTTTCGAGGGGCTAAAGTATGGTAAAAGAGTGAAAATGAAGAAGGAGAAGAGTGACTTGAAAATGACAAGTCTGTTAGGATTTATATTAACCCCTATTGCACATGAATTTCCTGTGCAAAAGGACTTAACCGCACCGTCAATAGTTAAATCCTTTTGCACAAAAAATTTCTGCGCAAAAAAAAGTATTTAAACTTTTTTTTAGAGGATATTTTGGATCAAAATCACACTTTGTGGGTTACTTAAATTGCGGACTCTTCTAATTGCCTAATACTCAACTAAAACATGAATAACAAGTTGAGTATCTCCACCCTGTTCCTTAGGCCCACATTCTAAAATTTAATAAAATTATTTTCTAAGGTTATGAGTAATGTTTTGGCCCAGTAGTCACAAATTATTAGCGAATATTCACAGTATATTTTGTAATTATGATTATTGTATATTTAAGGTAACTTAGGATTCTTATTGTATTAAAAATCAATCTCTGTACAACTATATATATTATAAATTAATGAAAGGAATCTCTAAGGGAGATTATTTCAAACTTACTGTGACTTCTCACCGAAGAGAAATACTTATTGATATGAAATGGGGTTTGATCTTCTTTCGGGGTTTGGGTGGTCACATGGTCGAGTGGCTAATTGTAGATAGATTGGTGATGATAGGTAAGGATCATTAAAATTTAAGAAGATCAAGAAAAATAAAAGCTAAATTTAAACTCATTCTTGACCTTCGGTGTAAAAATAAAAAAAGAATGCGATTCTTTTATCTTTTGAGGATGATGGTAGCTCTTCAATTTCTTTGATAAATGATGGAGATGAAGGAGGAGAAGAATATGGAGAAGAAGCACAAAGAAAAGCTGTCGATGAATTACTTAATTCTTTGAAATTTTTTAGAAGACGATCTTACTATCAGCTTAGTTCTTCTACCCCTTTTTCCATAGGAATGTCTTTGAATCTTTCTTCTTTCAACTCTCTCTTTTTGTCTCTCTGAATAACATTTATTGATTTGAAATTACAAATACTGATATATGAAAAGCCTATATATATAGACATTCTCAAGAAGTGACACACGTTCTATTATAGATATACAAGTGTATATCTCTAAGAAAATTAAGCCTAAAATTTATTGGTGATATCAATATCCAACGGGGGATGATGATGTTGTTTATTAGCAAGTATAAAATTACTTTTGGGTCATTACGGAAAGAAATAATCCCCTCAGGATCCATAACTCAGGATCCTCCGCAGGAAGGGGTCTAGCGGGAGGAAGGATGTGATGAAGAACTTGATAAGATATAGCGTGAATTTTAAACAACTCCGCCCACGTCGCATATTGGACGTTTTCCATCTCGAGGACAATAGGGATACTGCTCTTGATATTGGAAACTGTGAGGGCAGGGTGATAATTGTTCTTAGACATATTGAAAGAACAAAGAAGGAGGAGAAATTTAAGAGAGGTTTTTGAGAGCGGAAGATGAAATTTTGGAGAGAAGAAACCCGAGGAGGGGGGGGGGGGTTCTCGGCCACAAGGAAGACAAGAGTTGAGAGAAAAACTTTTGTTTTGGACCTAGTCTCTTGATACCATGAAAGAAATAATCCCCTCGATTATTTTCATTGATTGAATAGATATATATACAAGTTACAAAATAGGAGAATCCTATTCCTATTCTATTTCTAAAACCTTATTCTACCATAATTCTAACTATACAATTATGGTATGTGTATATCCTAAATATGGTAAGAGTATATCGTAATCTAGGTAACAAATATACTACAATATACACACAATATACTTTCCTTAATATACAAGAATTGTCCACTGTTTTGCTGCCCTAGCTCCCGTGTTGGGCTGGACGTGCTGGGCCTCGAGAGGCCCACTGCCGAGAAGGCCTAAGTGCTGCACCGCTGCTTGTTGCTGTATATCACTGATATACATGTGATATACACTGCTGTATATTCAGTGTATATCATATGTATATTGCTCTGTTTAACACACCCCCGCAGTCATAGCGGGCGGTTTTCGAACGCTGAGATTGTCTTTAAAATCTTCAAAGAGAACCGCTGGTAGACCCTTTGTAAAGATGTCTACAATTTGATAACGAGACGGGACATGGCATACTCGAACTTGACCCTTTGCAACCTTTTCACGGACAAAGTGAATGTCCATTTCGATATGCTTGGTGCGCTGGTGTTGAGCCGGGTTACCTGAAAGGTAGATGGCACTAATGTTATCGCAATATACCAAGGTTGCCTTCTGAATGGGACTATGAAGCTCCAAAAGCAAATTACGTAGCCAACATGATTCGGAGACCACATTCGCTACCCCTCGATATTCTGCCTCTGCACTGGAGCGTGATAGAGTTGCTTGACGCTTTGCTGACCATGAGACCAAGTTGTTGCCAAGGAACATACAGTAGCCAGAAGTAGACCGTCTGGTGTCGGGACAACCACCCCAATCAGCATCCGTGTAAGAGACAAGTGTGGATGTAGATGAAGGATACAAGTGCAACCCATAGTCCAGTGTCCCCTGGATATACCGAATGATGTGTTTGATTGCATTCATGTGCTCAACTCTGGGATCATGCATGAATAAACACACCTGCTGAACCGCATACGTAATATCCGGTCTGGTAAAGGTAAAATACTGGAGAGCCCCCGCAAGACTGTGATACCGGGTCGGGTCCTCGTATGGTACACCTGCTGCGGCACTTAGCTTTGGGTTTGCATCAACTGGCGTGGAAGTAGACTTACAGGATGACATCCCAGCCCCCTCGATGATCTCAGCAGCATACTTCCGTTGAGACAGAAACAACCCACCTAAATGACGTTTGACAGCAATTCCCAAAAAATAACTCAAGGGCCCCAAGTCCTTCATAGCAAATTCAGAACTGAGCATGGCCATGATAGATTGGCGCAAAGCATCGGAGGAGGCAGTCAAGATGATATCATCCACGTACAACAGAATGTAGGCCAAGGACGAACCACGGCGGTAGATGAACAAGGAATTATCTGATCTGCTGTGAGTGAGCCCAATTGTTGAAACAAAGTCAGCAAACCTCGTATACCAGGCCCTTGGAGACTACTTAAGCCCATATAAGGACTTTTTCAACAAACATACATGATGAGGACGGTTTGGATCTCTGAAACCCAACGGCTGATGCATATAGACTGTTTCTTTGAGATCACCGTGTAGGAAAGTATTCTTAACATCCAACTGATGAATTGGCCAAGTCTTTGAAAGAGCTAAGCTAAGCATAGTGCGGATGGTAGCCGGTTTGACCACCGGACTAAACGTCTCACCACAATCAATCCCAACCTGCTGAGTCTTACCGTCACCCACAAGTCGTGCCTTATGTCGAGCAAATGACCCATCTGAATTCTCCTTATGAGCAAAAATCCACATAGACCTGATAACATTAATACCACAAGGACGAGGCACCAACTCCCACGTCTTATTATCAATAAGAGCATTATATTCATCAGTCATAGCAATTTTCCAATTAGGGTCATTTAACGCTGACACCGGATTGCGGGGCAATGGAGATTTAGAGACATCTGAATGTAAATTAAAATGTCTTTTAGGTGTAAAAATACCCCGCTGACTTCGAGTGACCGGTCTATGACTCGAGGAAGAATTGTGTGAGTTTTGGGATTTTTCTGGGCTCGGATGACGGAGCAATTCGTGACGATGGGCTCTTGGCCCAAATCGGCTGGGTTGTCTGTTGGATCATGCTCGAGAATTGGTGGGTAGCCCAATTCTTTGGGTGATCCAGCTAGAATTGCATTCTTTGGCGGGGATCGTTGGACCCGGACGATGGGCCGCTGGAGGATTTTGGGTGCGGGAGATGTCCGAAAAATTCCGAATAATATACGGGGATATTTGGTCATCCAAAAATTTATACGACCTAGGCTCGGGAGTATGAACTTTTCTAAACGGAAATTGGGTTTCATCAAAAATAACATGGCGATTAATTATGATTTTCTTGGAGGATAAATCAAAACACTTATAACCACGATGATTCGACGGATAACCCAAAAATACACACGGGGTAGACCGAGTCTGAAGTTTGTTAATTGTGGTGGATGGGAATAACGGATAACACAAGCACCCAAAAATTCAAAGATGAGAATAAGAAGGGTCCTTATTATATAGGATTTTAAGGGGGGAAGAATATGTCAGACCTTTAGACAGAATTATGTTCAGAAGATATGTGGCCATTTGTAGAGCATGATGCCAAAAATATGGAGGTACGGAGGCATGAATTAAGAGAGTTCGGACAATGTTATTTATGGAACGAATTTTGCGTTCGGCCTTTCCATTTTGTGAAGATGTATGAGGACACGAAAACCGAAAATTGATCCCATTTTTAGCACAGAATTCCCGGAACTCCCTATTGTCATACTCTTTTCCATTATCACATTGAATATTTTTTATTTCTCTTTCGAATTGAGTACGAATGAACGCTCTAAATTGGAGGAAGACAGAAAACACTTGTGATTTATTCGCAATTGGAAACGTCCACAAAAATCTAGAATAATCATCTAAAAAGAGAACATAATATCGATGACCCAATGAACTGAGAACAGGAGACGTCCATAAGTCACTATGAATAATATCAAATGGCATTGAAGTATGAGAATTGGAGTCTACAAATGGCAACTTAACAATTTTTCCTAATGAACAAGACTGACAAAGTGGAGTATGACTCGTATCCTTACAGGAAATAAAGCTATTTTTATCTAAAACTGATAAAATAGAAGATCCCGGATGACCCAGACGAGCATGCCACATGGAAGGAGAGATGGCTGCAAGGGCTGATGGCAAGGTTTGACTCGATGGACTGAAACCAAGCATGATAGGATACAGATCCCTCCTACTATTACACCTCATGAGATGACTCCCCGTCTTGAAATTCTTCACAGAAAAACCAAAAGGATCAAATTCAACGGAAACGGAATTGTCAGTAGTGAACTTTCGGACAGACACTAAATTTTTAATCAATTTAGGAGCATGTAAAGTATTTTTCAAGAGAAATGGTGGATTGGGGGGAGACAACGTTTTCTGACCATAACCCTGAATTAGAATAGAGTTGTCATTACCAACAATTATACCCCGAGGGGTGCTCAAATTGGAATAAGAGTCTAGAGTACCTGATTCGGATGTCATGTGAGTAGTTGCCCCGGTGTCCATGTACCAATTTGGGTCCGGTTGAGTCAACCCCAACGTGTGCATCGCGGCCTCGATATCGATGCAGTGGGGCTGCCGCATGATGGGCTTCTGCGGAGGGCGGGGCCAAAGAACTCTGTCAGTGATGGTCTTTGGGCCGTAGCGGCTGGAGTTCTTCTTTGTTGGGCCAGCGACGGTGGGCGCCTTCTTGCTGGGCATTGGGCCTGGACTGTTGGCCAGCCCACTAGCCGCTGGAATTTCCTGCGTTGTAAGGGTTGTTGGCCCACGACCCACTGCCCCAGCTCTACTGCCATGGGCCCCACTGCTGGGCCTAGGGGGGTGGTGGGCCACTGTTCACTGGATGGGACCTACCACCTGCTTTCTGACCACCGGAACCGCCACTAGAACCACCGCGTTTGCCCCCACGGTTTTTGTTATTATTCTTTCGATTATTCTTGCCGCCACCATTGTTATGGTTTTGGCCCGAATTATTAACAAAACCCGAAGGACTAGGAGAGGACGCCACCATGGCGACTTGGCTTGCTCCGGTAGCTGCCTTTTTAGCAAAACCGGCTTCTTCCAACGTAAGCATGGAGCGGGCTTGATAGAAGTCGGGAAGAGGGTTACTTTGGCGAAGGAGAGTTCCAACCCCATTATAGGCCTCCGAAAGACCGGCAACCAACTGTAGAACTAGACGATTGTTTGTTATTGGTGCGCCAACATTACGGAGTTGATCCGCCAACTCCTTTAGTTTCTTGCAATATGCAGAAACATTCGGAAATTCGTCCATTCGAACGAGAGAAAATTCCTGCTCGAGTGTGACGACACGTGAATGTTGGTTGTCTTGGAATATGTCACGCAATCTATTCCATGCAGCCATAGACGTGGTATCCGGCTCAATAATCGTCTGTAGAAGGTCTACTGAAATAGTGGCGTAGATCCACCGGAGAACGGTAGCATCAAGTGTAATCCATAACTCAGGATCCTCCGCAGGAAGGGGTCTAGCGGGAGGAAGGATGTGATGAAGAACTTGATAAGATATAGCGTGAATTTTAAACAACTCCGCCCACGTCGCATATTGGACGTTTTCCATCTCGAGGACAATAGAGATACTGCTCTTGATATTGGAAACTGTGAGGGCAGGGTGATAATTGTTCTTAGACATATTGAAAGAACAAAGAAGGAGGAGAAATTTAAGAGAGGTTTTTGAGAGCGGAAGATGAAATTTTGGAGAGAAGAAACCCGAGGAGGGGGGGGGGGGGGTCTCGGCCACAAGAAAGACAAGAGTTGAGAAAAAACTTTTGTTTTGGACCTAGTCTCTTGATACCATGAAAGAAATAATCCCCTCGATTATTTTCATTGATTGAATAGATATATATACAAGTTACAAAATAGGAGAATCCTATTCCTATTCTATTTCTAAAACCTTATTCTACCATAATTCTAACTATACAATTATGGTATGTGTATATCCTAAATATGGTAAGAGTATATCCTAATCTAGGTAACAAATATACTACAATATACACACAATATACTTTCCTTAATATACAAGAATTGTCCAATGTTTTGCTGCCCTAGCTCCCGTGTTGAAATTTGGGCGTCTTTGGGCCTCGAGAGGCCCACCGCCGAGAAGGCCTAAGTCTTTGCCTTCTGCTTTCTTCTTGATCTTCTTTATCTATCATCGATATACATGTGATATACACTGCTGTATATTCAGTGTATATCACATGTATATTGCTCTGTTTAACAATTACATATTGCAGCGACACCAAGTTCTTATATATTTTATTTTTGTTTAACTTAATAAAATATTATTGAGATATGTATCTTATTAAATTTGTACCATTATTTTAGAAAATACATTTTGTAGTTGCTTATAAAGGATACACGTGCAATGTACCTGTCAAGAGGCTACTTACTTTGTAGTACATTTATTGATTTGTATTTATTATTAGATCGATAATATTTATGAAAATTAACCCACCACTTCTTATTCGGGACAAAGGAATCTTGTAATAAAATTTTGTGTCTCAATACATTTTTATATACCTTTAAAAATCTAAAAGTATATATTTTATTAATAGGTTATAACGTATCCACATAGACAAAGCGATGACTATTTGCAGATAAATTGGCGATAATAAATAAGGATCATAAAAATTTAATAAGATCAAGAAAAAAAAGAAGCTAAATTCAAACTCATTCTTGACTTTTGGTGTAAAAAAAAATAATGTGATTATTTTATCTTATGAGGATGATGATGGTAACTCTTCAATATATTATTAAGTGAGGGAGATTAAGAAGGAGAAGAAGATGGAGAAGAAAAAGCACAAAGAAAAGTTGTCGATAAATTCCTTAATTCTTCGATTTTTTTGGAAAATGATCCTCCTATCAGCTCAGTTCTTCTACCCTTTTGTCACTTAGACATATCCTTGAACTTTTCTTCTTTCAACCCCCCCCCCCTACCCCCCGCCCGCCCGCCGCCTCCCTCTCTGAATTAGCATTCATTAATTTGGAAATGATACATGGAAGCCTATACATATATACACATTCCCAAGAAGTGACACACGTTCTATTATAGATATACAAGAGTAGGTGTCTAAGAGAATTAAGCCTAAAGTTTATTGGTGATATCAATATCCAACGTTAATTCATTGAATCAAGTATAAAACTATTGTTGGGTCTTTACGGATTGCAACGACACCAAATTTTTATATATATATTTTTTGTTTGACTTAATAAAATATTATTGAGATATGCATGCATATTAAACTTGTACAATTATTATAGAAAAATATATTTTGTTGTTGCTTACAAAGGGTACACGTGTAAAGCACGCGCCAGGAGACTACTGACTTTATAATGTAGTTCTTAATTTATATTTATTATCAGATCAAAATAAAATTGTGTGTCTCAATACGTTTTTATATATCAATAAAAATCTAAAAGTATATATTTTACTTATCAGGTTATAACGTATTCACATAGACGAAGTGATGGCTAGTTTCAGATAAATTGACAATGATAAGTAAAGATCATAGAAATTTAAGAAAAGAAAAAAGAAAAAAAGCTAAATTCAAACTCATTCTTGACTTTTGGTGTAAAAATAAAAAAGAATGTGATTCTTTTATATTTTAAGGATGATGATCGATGAATTCCTTAATTCTTTGAATTTTTTGGAAGATGATCTTCCAATCAGCTCAGTTTTTCTACTTCTTTTCTGCTTAGAAATATCCTTGAACCTTTCTTCTCTCAACCGCCCCCCTCCCCCCACCCCCACCCCCCCCCCTTCTTGCTTTCTTTCTGTCTCTCTCTGAATAACATTAATTTATTTGAAATAAATACAAATATTCATGAATTAAGCCTAAAGTTTATTGGTGATATTAATATCCAATATTAATTCATTGAACCTGGATGATGATGTTGTTTATTTGCAAGTATAAAATTATTGTTGGGTCTTTACAGATTTCAACGACACCAATATATTTTTATTTTTGTTTAACATAATAAAATATTATTTGAGATATGTATGCATATTAAATTTGTACAATTATTATAGGAAATATATTTTGTAGTTGCTTATAAAGGGTATACGTGCAAAGTACATGTCGAGAGACTTCTGACTTTATAATGCAGTTATTAATTTGTATTTATTATTAGATCAAAATAATATTGTGTGTCTCAATACATTTCTATACACTTATAAAAATCTAATGTGTGTCAATACGTTTCTATACACTTATAAAAATTTACAATTATTTGTTTTACATATCAGGTTATAAAGTATCCACAAATGGAATTATTACTTATATTACTTACAAAACGATTTTATTTTTTATACTAATTTTTTTTACTTTTTTTTTTGTATAGGTGACTACAAATATTTGAAACGAGTAGAAACTGAACAATTAATGAAATTATGATACTTTGCCTTTCATTGTTTGTTGAATTTGTTTTACCTACACATTATTACGTAAGTTAAATAAACGAGCATTCTAGCAATGGTAGATTGTCATTGCTATCACAAAAAAAGTCAATAGAAATTAGAAAATCGACAGATTGACATGACATATAGGTTGTATCTAGTTAGTTCAAATAAATTGTTTACGTCATATTATGGTTTTTATTCTATATAATATTTCTTTACCAAATCACAATTCTTTACCAAATCACAATCATCATCATCATTACTCTCAATCAAGAAATACAACATTAACTTTCATATCCATTTTGTCCCTTTTCAAGAGAATTAATAATGGTATTCTTCCTAATTAATTTTAAGAAATACAGTATAGGGTTATTAATATTATACCTAGATATTACAATTGAATGCAAAAATTTTCTTTTCCGTTAGCTCTCTATTCAAGCCCCCAACGAGTACTGCCGTCGCTCGATTCCTTAATGTTCCATGTTTATTTGCTCCTCTCCATGACCAAATAAGAAGTGTTCTAAGCCCTAATACCCAGCTAAAACATGAATAACAATTTGGGTACCCTTAGGCCCATATTCTAAATCATTTAACAAAATTATTTTCGGAGGTTAATGTTTTGGCCCAATGGTCACAAACTAAATTAATTCTCCAATCTCATAATTAATACGTATAAAGTTATTGTTTGATCATTACAGAATTGCAACAACACTACGTTTTTGTATATTTTTATTTATTATTTAATTTAATAAAATACCATTAAGATATGTATCCATATTAAATTTGTATAACTTTTTCAGGAAATACATTTTGGAGTTGCTTATAAAGGAGTGCATGTGCAAAGCACGTGCCAGGAATCTACTGACTTTATAATACAATTATTTATATGTATTTATTATTAAATTAATATAAAATTGTGTGTCAATACGTTTCTATATACCTTTCAAAATCTAAAGATATATATATTTTACGAACCAGGTTATAAAATATTTAAGGATGGAAGATAAGTAATGATATTACTATTGTTGTAATGATTTTCTCGCACATAAAGTTTAAACAATCTATTATAATAGTTGCAGTACTTTAGATAATCGAGGAGGTGTGCATGGGTTAACGTACTCCATGTAAATTTGATCTTGCATGCGCTAAACATTCATTAAGTTTAGTACCAGAACTCAATATCATAACGAGAACCCATCCTATCAATATGATAGGTAGCAATACAAAACTACCAAAATCATTTCATATACAAATTTAGTCCATCAGAACTACCATCTAATCTGGTAAACTCAGAAGCAATATTTTACTGACTGAACCCAATATAGGTGTCTGCACGTGCATATTATTTTGTGCCTGACTTGTACGCATGGAAAGCTGAACAGGTTTCCTTTGCAGTGACTAAGAAATAAATTTATGCACTTCTCAATCGAAAGGAGTTTCTCGTTGTGAAGAAGTTGAATATCATTCTTGTTATGTTGCAAAAGAAAATGCATTCCAACAATATTTTGAACATTTTGAACTTCTCAATTTGCTCATTTTAAGGATGCTGAAGAATGGTCTCATGTTGTCACTTTAAAAATGATAGAATACCATGTATATCCCTATGATATACATGGTTTTGACTAGTCTTGTACTATAAATAGAAGTTGTAAATTATGTTGTATAATTACCATATTTGTAGAATTCTTGTACAAGTAGAACTAGGATATTAGAAGTTTAGCAGGAATAAGATTTTACATATTTGGAGATTGTAACTTGTATATATATCTATTCATTAATGAAAATAATCAAGGGGTTATTTCTTTCATGGTATCAGAAGTCTAGATCTAAAATACCTTCTCCCAAAAACACTTCCGCTCTTCTCAATTTCTGCTTGGTTTTCGTGAATCCTTCCTCGGTTTTCGTGCACTTTTCCTCATCTATTCCCAAATTTTCTTCCTAGTCCCTAATTCACATATTGTTCTTTCGTTATGTCTACGTCAAAAAACATATTTCATCATGCCCTTACAGTTTCCAACATCAAGAATCACGTCCCTATTGTTCTTGAGATGAAAAACGTCAAATACGCAACGTGGGCGGAATTATTCAAAGTTCACGCACACTCGCATCAAGTCCTCCATCACATAATCCCCTCGGTAACTGGCGAGGAGAAGGTGCCTACCCCCGAGGATGATCCTACGTCATGGACAACCTTTGATGCTACCGTTCTCCAGTGGATTTATTCCACAATCTCTACAGACCTCTTGGAGACGATTATTGAACCCGATGCTACATCGATGACTACTTGGAATAAGGTGCGTGATATATTCTAAGTTAACAAAAATTCCCGTGCTGTCACTCTTGAGCAGGAATTTTCCCATGTCAACATGGAAGATTTTCCTAACGTCTGGACCTATTGTAAAAGGCTGAAAGAATTAGCTGACCAACTCCGCAATGTTGGTGCGCTCGTCACCAATAATCATCTTGTTCTTCAAATGGTTGCAGGCCTTTCTAAGGCCTATAATGGCATTGGAACACTACTTCGTCAAAGTAATCCTCTACCACCATTTTATCAGGCCCGTTCCATGCTCACGTTAGAAGAGACCGGTTTGGCTAAAAAGGTGGCCACCGGAGCACATTCCATCATAATGATGACCACGTCAGACAACCCTCACGCATTCTTCGAAAATTGGGGCCAAAACCGTAACCATAGTGACGACAAAAAGGGTCAAAATCATAAAAATAGTGGAAAAAATAGCGATGGCAATCGCGGTGGTAACAACGGCGTAGGACAGAACAGTGGAAGCTACAACTGTGGGCCTCAAAGCCAACTGGCCCCAGCCATGG
This sequence comes from Anisodus acutangulus, assembly GCA_029783415.1. NCBI lineage: Eukaryota > Viridiplantae > Streptophyta > Magnoliopsida > Solanales > Solanaceae > Anisodus > Anisodus acutangulus. The sequence goes on from CM056512.1 coordinate 18,337,015, forward strand.
GCCCCCTGGCAGTGGGACTGGGCTAGTGGCCATTGGCCCAACAACCCTTATTTTTCGCCTGCTCCTTATCCGGGAAACTAGGCTCAGTTTCAGCAAAATTCCAGGCACAGTTTCTCGATCCCAAATAGTAAAATGTGGTACAGTAATGGGCCGGGACAGTAGGTAGGCCTGCTTGGGCCTCAGCCCCCACAGGCCTTCCATTCAACGGGCCCAAATCTGATCCCGACACCTACAGATATTGAAGCCGCAATGCATACACTTGGCTTAAATCCCCCAGAAGTGAATTGGTATATGGACACCAGAGCCACTTCTCATATGACGTCCAATCAAGGTACTCTCTCATCTTATTCAAATTTGAGCAAAAAACATGATATAATTATTGGTAATGACAACTTAATTCCAATTCACGGTTATGGACATACAACTTTGTCTTCCCCACATCCACCTCTAGTTTTGGAAAATAACCTTCATGCCCCTAACTTAATTAAAAATTTGGTGTCTGTCCAAAAATTCACCACTGACAATTGAATTTCTGTTAATTTTGATCCCTTTGGATTTTCTGTGAAGGATTTCAAAACGGGGATACCTTTAATGAGATGCAATAGTAGGGGAGAGCTTTATCCTATCACAAATACCACCACTTCCGCGAGTCAAGCCATACCGGCTACTTTTGCCGCCCTTGCTCCTTCCTTGTGGCATGCTCGTTTGGGTCATCCGGGATCGTCGATTATTTCTTCTTTGCATAAAAATAATTTTATTTCTTGTAAGGGTATGCGTAGTACTCCACTTTGTCCTTCTTGTCCGTTAGGGAAACATGTTAAATTACCATTTGTAACCTCTACTTCTAGTACTTTGATGTCGTTTGACATTATTCATAGTGATTTATGGACATCCCCCGTGTTAAGTTCTGTGGGCCATCATTATTATATCCTATTTTTGGATGATTATTCTAATTTTTTGTGGACCTTTCCTTTATCGAAAAAGTCTCATGTTTTTTCCACATTTTTAAAATTTAGAGTATTCATCCGTACCCAATTCGAACGGAAAATTAAAAATATTCAATGTGATAATGGCAAGGAATATGATAATTAGTTGTTTCGGGAATTTTGTGATGCTAATGGCATAGTTTTTCATTTTTCTTGTCCTCATACGTCCTCATAAAATGGAAAAGACGAACAAATATTCGTACCATTAATAATATTGTCCGAACTTTATTAGCCCATGCTTCTGTACCCCCTTCTTTTTGGAATCATGCACTACAAATGACTACTTACCTCCTTAACGTACTTCCTACCAAAGGATTAGCATCTAAATCTCCCTTTAAAGTTCTCTATAATAAGGATCATTCATATTCTCATCTTAGGGTCTTTGGGTGTTTATGCTATCCCCTTTTTCCGTCAACTACAATTAACAAACTTCAGGCCCGTTCTACCGCTTGCGTGTTTTTGGGTTATCCGTCTAATCATCATGGTTACAAATGTTTTGATTTATCATCTAATAAAATCATAATTAGTCATCATGTTATTTTTTATGAAACCCAATTTCCTTACTAAAGTGAGTAGTTCCGTGCCGAGTTCATATAATATTTTAGATGACGATGTCTCACCATATATTATCCACCATTTTCCCGACTTGTACCGCAACCACTATTCTGCTTAGTGGGCCGATGACACGATCCAGTACTGATCTCGGTACTATTCTAGTGTTTCAGCCCAATCCCGAGCCCGCATCGTTCTATTCCAGTTGTTGGGCAGAGCCCTCGCCTGGCCACCGCCGCCTGCTCCACACATTGCCCAAAATCTATCCAATTCCTCCTCTACTCAAGGCCCCATTACTCGTAGTCAAAGGGGTATTTTAAACCAAAATGACATTTTAATCTCATAATGTCCTTAAATTCGTCCTCCCACGTAACCCTGTGTCCGCATTAAATGACCCGAATTGGAAATTGGCTATGACTGACGAATATAATGCTCTTATGGAAAATAAGACGTGGGAGTTAGTGCCTTGTCCTTCTGGTGTTAATATTATTTGGTCTATGTGGATTTTTACTCATAAAGAAAATTTTGACGGTTCTTTTGAGAGGCATAAGGCTCATTTTGTAGGTGATGGTAAAACTCAACAGGTTGGGGTGGATTGTAGTGAAATATTTAGTCTGGTGGTCAAAGCAGCTACTATTCGTACTGTTCTCAGTTTGACTCTCTCAAAAGCATGGCCCATTCATCAGTTGGATGTGAAAAATGCCATTTTACATGGTGATCTTAAGGAGACAGTTTATATGCATCAGCCCTTGGGTTTTCGAGATCACAATCATCCTTATCATGTCTGTTTCCTGAAGAAGTCCTTGTATAGACTTAAGCAGGCCCTACAGGCTTGGTATAAAAGATTTGCAGATTATGTATCTTCTATTAGTTTTTCTCACAGTCGGTCTGATCATTCTCTCTTTATATATCATCGTGGTACTTCTCTGGCATACATTTTGTTGTATGTCGATGATATTATATTGACTTATTCGTCTGATAATCTGTGCAAGTCTATCATGACACTTCTCAGTTTCGAATTTGCTATGAAAGACTTGGAGCCCTTGAGTTATTTCTAGGGAATTGCTATTACTCGTCATTCATGTGGTCTATTTTTATCACAAAGGAAGTATGCCGCTGAGATAATTGAAAGAGCTGGTATGTCATCGTGTAAATCTACTTCTACTCTGATTGATACTAACCCGAAGCTGAGTGCTACATCTGGCACTAAGTTCGAAGATCCTACCCACTATCGCAGCCTTGTAGGGGCACTTCAGTATCTTACCTTCACGCTACCTGATATTACTTATGCAGTTCAACATGTGTGTTTGTTTATGAATAATTCACGGATTGAGCATATGAATGCACTCAAATGCATTATATGATACATCTAGGGCACACTTGATTATGCCTTGCATTTGTATCATATTTCTGTTTCTAAACTTATGTCTTATACAAATACTGATTGGGGTGACTGTCCTGATACCAGAAGATCGACTTCTTGTTATTGTATGTTTTTTGGGGATAACTTGGTCTCATGGTCTGCAAAATGACAAGCTACATTATCAAGATCTAGTGAATAGGCCGAGTATCGAGGCGTGGTGAATGTGGTGTCAGAATCATATTGGCTGCGTAATCTTTTGTTAGAGCTACACTTTCCTATTCAGAAAGCTACATTGGTCTACTGTGATAATGTTAGTGTAGTTTATCTTCCTGGAAATCCGGTCCAACATCAACACACTAAACATATCGAGTTAGATATTCACTTTGTTCGCGAAAATGTACCTCATGGACAAGTACGTGTCTTACATGTGCCCTCGCGATACCAAATTACTGACATCTTTATGAAGGGCCTTCCCTCGGTTTTATTTGAATATTTTAGGGACAGTCTCAGCGTACGAAAACTGCCCGCTATGACTGCGGGTGTGTGATAGAATACTGTGTATATCCCTATGATATACACGATTTTGACTAGTCCTGTACCATAAATAGAAGTTGTAAATTATGTTGTATAATTACCATAATTGTAGAATTCTTGTACAAGTAGAACTAGGATATTAGAAGTTTAGTAGGAATATGAATTTTCATATTTGGAGACTGTAACTTGTATATATACATATTTATTCAATAAGAATAATCAAGAGATTAATTCTTTCAAAAAACAATTATCTCGTATAGCTCACTGAACTATGAAAAATACATATTTGATCTTTTAGTAAACTTCTTCCTGCCAGTCAGCTTAATTTGCATTTTCTGTCTGAGCGGTAGAATCTAAAGGTGTTTTCACATTGAGGCGTAGGATTCAGACTCCACCGGTGGTGTAGCATCTCCTTACCCTTCTCCCTTCTCGTTCTACTAACTTGTATGTGTGGAAGACTGAGGATGTGGCTCATGCAGTGGACTAAGAATGAAACTTATGTGCTTCTCAATTGAAAGTAGTTTCTCCTTATTAGAAAGTTGAATATCATACTTGTTAAGCTGCAAGAAAAGAAAAGTATGTTCTAGCGTCATTTTGATCATCTTGAGCTTTTCAATTTGCTTATTTTGAAGATGTTGAGGAAGAGAGTCATACTGCTTCACTTTATAGAAATTTTCTAGTATAACTCATTCTCTGATAAGTACATCTCTTTCATAAAGTTTATCTTTTGATAAACCTCTTCCTGCCAATCAGGTGCATTTACATTTTCTATTTGTGTTGTATGTCTAAAGTGGTCTCGTGGACAATCCTCTAGTCGAAGCTCTAGCGACCGTCACGGCAGGAGAGGTACCTTCACCACCCTAAACCTAAGTATAAAATATACATCTGACTTCTAATCAACTATTTCTCTCTTGAATCTGAGTTTTTTTGGTAAACCTCCTATGAAAAAAAAAAGGGCAGCCCAGTGCACTAAGCTCCCGATATGCGCGGGGTCCGGGGAAAGACCGGACCACAAGGGTCAATTGTACGCAAACCTCACATTTTTGCAAGAGGCTATTTTCGCGGCTTGGACCCATGATCTCCTGGTTAGATGACATCAACTTTATCAGTTATTCCAAGACCCCCTTCAATAAACCTCCTATGCATATTATTTTATTTTGATAAATATTTTATAATTATTTATATGAAATATATGTGCAAAGCACGTGCATAAACGATAGTAATTTGATAATAGTGTAATTGACTTGTATCCACTAGATCATAAAAACATTTGTGAATCAGTCTGCGTTATTTTATTCTATATAAAGCATTTTAAATTGTAAAAGTGCATGCTTTATTATCAATAAACGATAACGAGTCCACAAATAGGAGATAAGTAAATAACACTACTAGTTGATATAGGGGGCTAGCCTCTTCACCTCCTCTTCTCATTTTCTATCTAGTATTATTTAGGTTTTGCGAGATCCATACCCGTATGTGTGTATTGCTATGTGTTGCTTCTTTGTTTTTGATAGAATAGGAAAATATATTCGGTCATAATTATGTATATCTTATATATGGTAGGTGTATATTTAGTCATTACTTACCGTAATTGTAGCCTATGATTTAGTCATTACTTAACGTAATTATAGCCTAGGATTATGCTTGTATGATAGTATATTTACTACCACTTTGGAATGAAATAATCGAAGAATAATATTTCTTACATGGTATCAGATTCTAGGGAAAGTTCCTGAAACCCTAAAATTGCTTCCTTGTGCCGTCGCCCCCTCCCCCTATTCTCTTTGTGCCGCCGACCACCATCCTCCCTCGTCAGCCATGTCTGACTCAAAATCCTCTTTTCATCCAGCCCTCGTAGTTTTAAACATTAAATCCCATATTTCTATCACTCTTGATATGGAAAACATCCATTATGCAACGTGGGCAGAGATATTCAAGATTCACTGCCGATCGCACCGGGTTATCCATCACATAATTCCATCGGAAAAAGGCAAGGAGAAGGTGCCAAAAACCGATGACGAAAGAGAATTATGGTTAACCCTCGATGCGACAGTTCTTCAGTGGATTTATGCCACTATTTCTAGCAATTTGTTGCATACGATTATTGAACCCGACTCCATGGCAATTGAGGCTTGGGATCACTTACGTGACATATTCCAAGACAACAAAAATTCTCGTATCGTCACTCTTGAGCAGGAATTCTCCATCAATGACATGCCAGATTTTCCCAATGCATTCGCATATTGTCAACGACTCAAGGATTTATAGGACCAACTCAAGAACGTTGAGGCGCCGGTAATTAACAATCGACTTATTTTACAACTAGTTGCCGGCCTCACTGACGCATATAGTGTAGTGGGTATGCTCATCCGCCAAAGCAATATTCTTCCACCTTTTTACCAAGACCGCTCTATGCTCATACTAGAAGAAGCGAGTTTTGCAAAAGACACAATCACCGTGTCGAATTTTGCCATGGTTGTCACTCCGTCCGATGATAATTCTTTACAATTTGAAAATATGCCGCCAAACCGTGGCCAAAAGGGACGAAATAGCGGTAATGGAGGCAAAAATCACGGTGGTGGAAAGGGCGGCGGTCACCGCCGTGGAGGCAGAGGTGCCGGCCAGCAGCAACCGCTAGCCCAATTTCAGTCGAGGGCACAGTGGGATAGTGGGTTGGCACTGTGGGCCTTATAGTGGCCTTGGGTCGTGCCTCCCTGCCCCTATCCAGCCGGAAAATGGGCCAGGCCCAATTCTCGGCTAGTGGCCTAATATCAACTAGCCTAACAACCAGGAATTCTTGGGCCACTGCTGAACGAGTGGCAGCAGGCCCACTCGGCAGTGGCGACCCTGACCGATATCGAGGCCGCGATACACACTCTTGGCTTAATCCGCCCGATGTAAATTGGTACATAGACACCGGTGCAACGTCTCATATGACTTCCTCACAAGGTAATCTCTCGTCCTATTTTAATTTGAGCAATAATTGTGGTATAATTGTCGGAAATGGTCATTCAATTCCAATTCATGGTTAGGGTACTACAAACTTGTCTCTCCCGAACCCACCGTTAATTTTAAAAAATGTCCTTCACACTCCACGGTTAATTAAAAACTTGATTTCAGTTAGAAAATTTACTACTAACAATTGGGTTTATGTTGAATTTGATCCTTTTGGGTTTTACGTGAAGAATTTTTAGACAAGGATGCGTGTAATGAGATGTGATAGTCGGGGCGAGCTTTATCCAATCACCACAACCACACATCTAGCCACACCATCCAATTTTGCTGCTTTAGCTTTGTCTTTATGGCATGAACATTTGGGTCATCTGGGAGCACCTGTTTTTGCCTCCCTTAAATGAAATAAATTTATTTCATGTACTAGACATCGTAATTCTCATGTTTGTCGTTCATGTCTGCTTGGGAAACGTTAAATTGCCTTTTGTTGCTTCTAATTCTTGCACTGTTATGCCTTTTGATATTATCCATAGTGATATTTGGATATCTTCCGTTTTGAGCTCTTCGGGCCATCGATATTATCTTCTTTTGTTGGATGATTACTCTATTTTTTTGTGGACATTTCCTTTATGTAAAAAGTCACAAGTGTTTTTCACATTTCTCTCCTTTAGAGCATTCATCCGAAATTAATTTAAACGGGATATTAAAAATATTCAATGTGATAATGGAAGAGAATTTGATAATGAGCCATTTTGGGATTTTTGCAAAACTAATGATTTATCTTTTCGTCTCTCTTGTCCACATACCTCATCTCAAAATGAAAAAGCGGAGAGAAAATCCGAACCATTAATAACATTGTTAGAACCTTACTTGCCCATGCCTCTCTACCACCATCATTTTGACATCATGTATTACAAATGGTAACCTATCTCCTTAACATACTTCCGAGCAAACACTTGTCCTATCAATCCCCTCTCAAAATTTTATACCTAAGGGCCCCATCCTACTCTCATCTACGGGTGTTTGGGTGCTTATGCTATCATATTTTTCCTTCCACTACAATCAATAAACTTCAACCCCGGTCTACTTCATGTATTTGTTTTTGGGATATCCGTCAAATTATCGTAGTTACAAATGTTACGACCTATCCTCTAAGAAAATCATCGTAAGTCGTCACGTAGTTTTTGATGAAATAAATTTTCCCTTTGCCAAAATACATTGTTCCATGCCTCCTACCTATGAATTTCTTGATGATAGCATACCCCTGTATATGATCCACCTATTTTTTCCCAATCTGGCCCAACTGTTTCGGCCAGCCCAGTTAATTCGGGCGAACTGGGCCAGTTACCTCAGCCCAACAATTGTTTTCTCCAGCCCAACAAACTGGGCCTGCCTGTCCGAGCCCAGTGGCTGCCGGCTCAATTAAGCCTCTTGCTGGTAGCCCATTGTCGAGCGGCCCATTACTTGGCAGTCCCCTAGGTAACGGACCAACCTCAGGTAGTGGTGGCCCAGCAAGCCTAAGCCACTGCCCACTATCGGGCAGTCCCATCTCCAATTCCGGCCTAACAACCAGTCACTCATAGTCAACACGGGATTTTCAAGCCAAGCAAAAAATATGGTCTTCACGCCCATATAACCAAATCACCGTTGCCCCGTAATCTAGTGTCTTCCCTTAATGACCTAAATTGGAAAGTGACCATGAATGATAAATATAATGCTCCCCGTCCTCCTGATGTTAATGTGATTCTGTCTATGTGGATTTTTAGTCATAAAGAAAAATATGATGGTACATTTGAGAGGCATAAAGCCCGCCTTGTAGGTGATGGAAAAATTCAACAGGTTGGTGTGGACTGCGGTGAGACCTTCAGTCCGGTGGTAAAACCAACAACTATCCGCACATTACTAAGTCTGGCTCTTTCGAAGGCATGACCGCTTCATCAGCTTGATGTAAAAAATACTTTCCTGCATGGAGAACTCAATGAAATAGTGTACATGTATTAGCCTATGGGGTACAGAGACCCCACTTATCCTAACCGTGTGTGTCTGCTGAAAAAATCATTGTATGGGCTCAAACAAGCTCCTCGGGCCTAGTACAAACGGTTTGCAGATTATGTTTCTCATATTGGGTTTTCTAACAGCAGATCTGATCATTCTCTATTCATATACCGTCAGGGTAATGATATATCTTACATTCTTTTGTATATGAATGATATTATATTAATTGTCTTATCTGATGTTCTTCGCAAGTCTATCATGTCACTTCTTGGCTCTGAGTTTGCGATGAAAGCCACTAAGTTAATTCTTAGGGAGAGCTGTGACGCGTCATGCATGTGGTTTATTTTTATCAAAGAAAAAGTATGCCGAAGAGATCGTTGAACGAGCTGTCATGTTCTCGTGTAGGCCGTCCTCCACTCTAATTGATACAAAACTGAAGTTGAGTGCCTCTTCCAGCAAGCCAATTGCCGATCCATCACATTACTGCAGCCTTGCATGGGCTCTGCAGTATGTCACTTTCATGAGGCTCGACATATCCTATGTTGTGCAACATGTTTTTCTATTCATGCATAACCCGATGGAGGATCACATGAATGCGCTCAAACACATTGTGCGTTATATTCAGGGCACTCTTGATCATGGCTTGCATCTATATCCATCTTCGACATCCACCCTTATTTCTTACACAGATGCAGATTGGGGTGGATGTCCGGATACCAGACGTTCATTGTGTATTTTTTTGGGACAATTTAGTATCTTGGTCCTCCAAATGGAAAGCTACCCTATCAAGGTCCAGTGTCGAAGCAGAATACCGAGAAGTTGCCAATGTAGTGTCTGAATCTTGTTGGTTAAGGAACCTTCTTTTGGAGCTCCATCGTCTTGTTCCGAAGGCGACATTGGTTTATTGTGATAATATAGTGCGATTTATCTTTCAAGGAATCCGATTCAACATCAACGCACTAAGCATATTGAGCTGGATATTCACTTTGTTCGCGAAAAGGTAGCTCGCTGACAAGTCCGTGTCCTACATGTCCCGTTACGCTATCAGATTACCAATATTTTTACTAACGGGCTGATTCTATTTGAAGATTTTCGGGACAGTCTCAGCATATGCCGACCTCCCACTTCGACTGCGGGGGCGTGATAGAATAGAAAAATATTCGGTCATAATTCTGTATATCTTGTATATTTAGTCATTACTTACCGTAATTGTATCTTAGGATTATGCTTGTATGATAGTATATTTATTACCACTTTGGAATGAAATAATCAAGGAAGAATATTTCCTACAGTTTTGTATCGTAATATCTTATTGTCTTATTTTTTTTGAATTTCTGCATTGATTATGTTTTTATGTTTGAACCGAGTGTCTATCGAAAACAACTTCTCTATCATACAAAGATAGAGGTAAGTCTACGTACATCTTACCATCCCAAACCCAACTTGTGGGATTACACTGAGTATGTTGTTATTGTATTCTATTATACAAATTTAGAATAACATGAAATCGAATAATTATCTGATATTTTATCCTTTTTCCAATTCATTTTACCTTAATATCATTATGTTTGTAAATAAATGCTAAATAACTTAATCACCTCTTAAATTTGTATCATGTTTTCAAGTCGGCCATGAAATCTACGAGTGTTTTGTCGCTTCTACTTGACGAAATAAATAATTATTTACCTATGATCATTGAATATGATTGTGGTGATTGTTGCGTACATTTCACACCTGACAGGAGCATGAAAGTGATAGTTTTGAAAATGAAGACAGTGTCATCAATCTAGATCGGGTTATCTATAAAATCTCTTGTTTAATTAACTAAAATTAATTATCTAAATATAAAGTATATATGAAGAAGTATTTTTAAATTCTTGAGGTTCATTTGAATAAATGTAGGTTATCACATTTAACTAGCATAAACCCTTAACACAATATAATGAGTGAAAATTTAATAAATATCAAAATAAATTTATTTTTATCTATAAATAAAAATCACACGCTCAAAAATTCACAAAAATACAAAAATATTTTTCAATTTATGATCTTCACAAGTTACAATTATCATACTTATTCATTTAGTATAGGATATCGAATCACTTAAGTCCCTTTGAAATTTGCTAACTTTTCTACTTAACTTTCTTCTTCATTAATGTTTTTTTCGTTAAAAATCATCTAATTGTGTGATGAAGAAGCTTTAATAATTATAAAACTTATCAATAAGATGTCATTAACATGCAAATACATTAAATTAAATAAAGCGATAGAAAAATGTGACACGTTATACTTATTTAATAAAAAAATTATTGTTATATTTTGAGTTGAGCCCGGACTTAGCGCAGGCCTTTCCGTAACTAGCAAATAAAGAAGCATAATAGCTGGATTTTAATTTTTACATTTTTTGACACCAAACACAACGTGCCACGACATTAAATTGCTACCGGAAATACATTTTCTGGCTAAGAGTATTTTTGATGTGATATAGCGAGAAAAAAAGGTGACTGTTACATTATTTTCAATAATTTAATGAATTTTTTTGTTACAAGATAAAAATGACTTTGTTATCAATTTCAATAAAAATAACTTTTGTATATTTTTAATTTTCTTAATAAGAAGTAGGGGAAAAGTATGGTTGTCCATAACGATTGAGAATGTTATCTCTCAAGCTTGTTGGTGAAGAAAACGACTCAAATAACAAGAGAGCAGAGGGATTTGTGCCAGCGTAAAAAATTGTCAAAGGGTGTTTATATAATATACATTTCTCAAAGGTTACAGATGGTTGTGTCGCTGAGTATCTTGCTGTCACGTCCTACATAGTAAGAATTTTCTTATCCCCATCTCGATGTAATGTTTGACTATTGCTAACTACCCGTCCGTTTCAAAATATTTATAGTCATTTTAAAAATATTTATTATTTTATTTAAATAAGATAAAATTTAATATTTTTTTATTTTATACTTGTATTAATTAGTAATATTTGACTCACCTCTCTCTCTAATTTACTCTCCCAACCGTAACATCACCAACCCACACCCCATTCACCCCCATTCACGACGGTAAGATCCCAACATCACCGCTCCGATCACTCGCCGATGGTGACGATAAGACCCCAACAACACCGCTCCGACCACTCACTGGCAGCGACGGAAAAACATGTTTTTTTACAAAATTTCATTTTTTTTGTTCTTTTATTCTTTTCTTGTGTTCTTTTTCTCCTAGATCTACGCAGGTACTTGATTGTTTTTTGGTGGAAACTCTGGTGAACAGTAATTTCGAGACCTTGTACAGTATGGTGAACAGTACCGGCGGCGACGGAAAAATATTTTTATTTTATTTTATTTATTTATTTTTTTACAAAATTTCTTTTGTTCCTTTTCTTGTTCTTGTGTTTTCTTTTTCTCCTAGATCTACGTAGGTACTCGATTTTTTTGGTGAAAATTCAAGTGAACAGTACTTCCAGCGTCGGTGAACAGTACCCGTGAATAGTATCGGTGAACAATGATTTCACCGGCAAACAGGTTCGATTCAACTGGAGTTGGTACCTCCGGTTGCTTGTATCCATTTTTTGTCCTTAACTTTGTTGTTAAATTTTGCCGCTTCTTGTCTTTTGTTATAGCATTCTTGGCGAAGTGGTTTTACTTGCCTCTAGATTCTTGTTAACTTGTTCTTGCACTTTGATCCCTTCCTATTTTAGGGTAAACGTTTGAGTAGTTTAATATTTTATATTTGCTTTAGTGACTTTGGTAACTGATGGTAGACTAGGGTCATATTCTCGATCGGGGACGGGGGCGAGGGTTAGGGGGGTAAGAGAGAGGCTAGGCTGAGAATATGGTCTTAGAACATTGGGACTTTAACGGAAAAGTCCATAGAGCTAGTTAAGATTCTTAAGAAGAGGAGAATTAACATAGCTTGTGTCCAGGAGACCAAATGGGTAGGACCTAAGGCTAAGGATGTAGACGGGTATAAGTTATGATTCTTGGGTAGGTCGAAGTATAGGAATGGGGTAGGCATTTTGGTAGACAGCGAGCTAAGGGATCAGGTGGTAGAGGTGAGGAGGGTCAATGACAGGATGATGACTATTAAGTTGGTAGTTGGAGGGTTCACTATGAACATTTATTAGTGCTTATGCGCCGCAAGCGGGCTTGGACGAAGAGGAGAAGAGATGCTTTTGGGAGGATTTGGACGAAGTGGTGGGAGGTATACCACCCACTGATAAGTTATTTGTAGAAGGGAATTTCAATGGATATATCAGGTCATTTTTGGGGGGTTATGACGACGTGCATGGAGGCTTTGGACTCGGGGACAGGAACGTGGGATGCGTCTCACTTTTGGAGTTTGCTAGAGCTTGTGGGATGCCAATTCAAGGTTCCTGGAGAAGGAGGAATACTTGGTGACTTTTCGTAGTTCGGTGGCTAAGACTCAGATAAACTTTTTGCTCCTTAGGATGGTTGACAAATGTCTTTGTAAAGACTGCAAGGTTATTCCGAAGGAGGATCTTACAACCCGACATAACCTTTTGGTGATGGATTTGGAGATCAAGATGGAAAGAAGAAGAGGGTTGTGGATGAAAAGTTAAGAATCAAATGGGGGAGTTTGACCATGGCTAGTGCAAAAGATATGGAGGAGAGGTTGATGGCCAAGGGGCTTGGGGGAGTTGTGGCGATGCCATCGGTATGTGGGACATGACGGCCAGTTGCATTCGGGAGGTAGCTAGAGAAGTGTTAGGGGACTCGCGGGGTAATCGTGGTGGGCATCGAGGGGAATGGTAAAGTTCAAGAAAAGGTGGAAGCGAAGAAGGAGGCAGAGCTAGCGGTTATAGCGGCAAAAACAATGGCTTTTGAACCCCTATATGTGGAATTAGAGGAGAAAGACGGGGATAAGAAGTTGTATAGACTAGCCAATGCAAGGGAGAGGAGGGCCCGTGACTTGAATCACATGAAGTTCATCAAGGATGAGGAAGGCAAAGTACTGGTGGAGAAAGCGCATATTAGACGGAGGTGGCAGTCTTACTTCCATAAACTCTTGAACGAAAAAGGAGACGGAGACATTATTTTGGGAGATCTGGAGAATTCTAGTAGGTACCGGGATTTTGGGTATGGTAGAAGCATTAAGGTTGAGGAAGTTAATGGTGCTCTTCACAGGATGCGCATGGGACGAGCGACAGGGCCTGATGAGATCCCAGTTGAATTTTGGAAGAGCGCAGACAGAGTAGGTTTGGAGTGGCTGACTGAGTTGTTTAATGTCATTTTTAAGTCGATAATAATGCCCCAAGAATGGAGGTGGAGTACAATTATTCCCTTGTACAAAAACAAAGGCGATATCTAGAGTTGCAACAACTATAGAGGTATCAAGCTGCTGAGCCACACTATGAAAGTTTGGGAAAGGGTCATGGAGATGAGGGTGAGGAGATACGTGTCTATTTAAGAGAATCAGTTTGGATTCATGCCAGGCCATTCGACTACTGAAGCCATTCATCTTATTAGGAGGTTGGTGGAGCAGTATATGGAGAGGAAGAAAGACTTATATATGGTTTTCATCGACCTCGAGAAGGCATAGGACAAATTCCCTAGGGAGGTTTTATGGAGATGTTTAGAGGTTAGATATGTGCTTATGGCGTACACTAGGGCGATCAAGGATATGTATGATGGAGCCAAGACTAGAGTACAGACAGTAGGAGGAGACTCGAAGCACTTCCCAGTGATGATGGGGCTGCACTAGGGATCAGCTCTTAGCTCATTCCTATTTGCCTTGGTGATGGACGGACTGACACGACAAATCCAAAGGAAGGTACCATGGTGTATGTTATTTGCAGACGACATAGTCCTAATTGATAAGACTCGCAGCGGAGTGAATGCCAAGCTGGAGGTTTGGAGACAAACTCTGGAGTCTAAAAGGTTCAGGTTGAGTTGGACTAAGACAGAATATTTGGAGCGTAAGTTCAGCAACGGGAGCGGCCCTGAGACAGGCGTGTATGTGAGTTTTGGTACTCAGGTCATTCCAAATAAAGTAAGCTTCAAGTACCTAGGGTCTATTATCCAAGAGAATAGAGAGATTGATGACGATGTCACACATCGTATTAGGGTAGGTGGATGAAATGGAGGCTCGCATTTGAAGTCTTGTGCGACAAAAAAGTGTCACCAAAACGTAAAGGCAAGTTCTATATGGTGGTGGTTAGACCGACTATGTTATATGTGGCAGAGTGTTGGCCAGTCAATACTTCACACATACAAAATATGAAAATTGCGGAGATGAGGATGCTGAGATGTATGTGTGGGCATGCAATGAGAGATAAGATTATAAATGATGATATCCGGGATAAAGTGGAAGTGGCCTCGGTAGAGGATAAGATGTGGGAAGCGAGGCTGAGATGGTTTGGGCATGTGCAGAGGAGAGACACAGATGCCCCAGTGCGGAGGTTAGCAATGGACGAGTTCAAGAGGGGTAGAGGTAGGCCGAAGAAGTATTGGAGAGAGGTTATTAGATGGGATATGGCACAGGTGCAACTTACTGAGGACATGACCTTAGATAGGGGGTTGTGGAGGACACTTATTATGGTAGAAGGGTAGTAGGTAGTTGAGCGTAGTCCTACTTACGCTTAGAAAATGATAGTTGTAGTGTTCTTACTGTAGGTCCGATTACCCTATCACAATTATAGGCGCGGTATTGCTTTATAGTCCTATGTAGTTTGATTTCTGCTGCTTTGTATTCTTTAGTGTACTTTATTTATCTTATTTAGCTGTGTTAGCTAGTGCTTCCTTTTGTTAGAATGCGCTACCATGGCGTATTCAATTTTGTTATCAGCATGTTCATACTGCTTTAATTTCTTGTATGAGTCTGACCGTTTCTCTTACTTTGTTTTGCTTGTGATTATCCTTTGTCTTGAGCCAAGGGTCTCCCGAAAACAACCGCTCAACTTACTATGGTGGAGGTAAGGTCTGCGTATACTTTACCCTTCCCAGACCCTATGTTGTGAGATTTCACCGGGTGTGTTGTTGTTGTATTCTTGATAGAGTAAGTATTTATTAATTAATATGATAAAATATGTTAAGAGGGTAAAAAAATTAAAATATCACCCTTATAAATGCTTTCTTATTGTAAATAAAAAACACGATAAGAATTGTGAGACAAAGGGAGTAAATGCTAAACCAATCTAAGACACACCTTATAGAGACATATAAAGCCAGAGTTCTTCTCAATAATCTCCTAACATTGAATATTTAACGTACTTGTCCGTCGAGCGAAATTAGAATTTTTATTTTATGAATTTTGAATTATAATTTTTCTATTTATTAAATGTTTGATAAGATATACCTAATGAATTAATGATAAACACCTGTGATATACACGGTATATAAGCCATGTATATCACTGGCTGAATAGGCAAATATGGGCTGTTAAACCTGTGATATACACGGTGTATATATACCGTGTATATCACGGTTTGGTGGTCTATTTTAGGTGTTGTAGTTAAGTTAGAATTGTACACTTACCATATTTGTATAATTATTGTACAAGTAGAATAAGGTTTTGGGAGTAGAATAAGAATAAGATTTTTCTATTATGGAAATTGTAAATTGTATATATCCTCTTTCATTAATGAAAATAATCAAGGGATTATATTCTTTCATGGTATCAAAAGTGAAGGTCAAATATTTCCTCTCCCAAACTCTCTCTCGTGCCTCGATTTCCGAGAACTTCCCCTCTGTTTCCGTGCACTTTGCTCCCTTCCCTCTTCCCAAATTTTCTTCCAAATTCCTACATCACGTCTTGCGTTGATTGTGATGGCTAAGAACACGTTTCACCCTGCCCTTACTATTTCTAACATCAAGAACCACATCTCTATCATTCTTTGAATAGAAAACGTCTAATACGCGACGTGGGCCGAACTGTTCAAAGTTCACGCTCGCTTCAAGTCCTCCATCACATCATTCTCTCGGCTCCTGCTGATGCGGAGGTGCCTAAACCCGAGGATGATCCTAAATTATGGACGACCCTTGATGCTACGGTGATGGATACTTGGAATAGAGTGCGTGATATATTCCAAGATAATCAAAATTCTCGTGATGTTACCCTTGAACAGGAATTCTCCCACGTCAATATGGAAGACTTTCCTAACATTTCAGCTTACTGCAAAAGGTTGAAAGAATTGGCGAACCAACACCGCAACGTTGGTGCCGGCGTTACCAATGATCGCCATGTCCTTCAAATAGTTGCAGGCCTATCTGAGGCCTATAGTGGTGTCGGTACACTTCTTCGTTAGAGCAGTCCTCTTCTGCGGTTTTATCAGGCCCATTCCATGCTCACGCTCGAAGAAGCAGGCTTGGCTAAGAAGGCGGCCACTTGGGCTCCTTCTATCATAATGTTGACCGCGTCCAACTATTCTCCATCCGTCTCTGATAATTCCGGCCAAAACCGCAACAACTGAGGCGGCAAAAAGAGTCAGACTCGCAAAAATAATGGTAAAAACTATGATGGAACCCGAGGTGGCAATAACGGGGACCGAAAAAGTGGCGCCGGGCCTCTAGGCAGTGGGCCTCAAGCCAATTGGCCACAGCCCTGGGGTCCATGCCCATGGAACAGGGCTAGTGGCCTTGGGCCCAACGGCCCCTACTGCCCGCCGTATGGTCACAACTAGAACTGGGCCCAATTTCTAGCCGCTAACAGGCCCAGTTATTCCTTGAAATAGTGGTACCCGAGACACTCTTCTGGGCCGGGGCAACAAGCGGGTCTGCTTGGGCCTCGGCCTCCACAGGCCCACCATACTGCGGCCCCCACTCACACAGATATTGAAGCCGCAATGCACACACTTGGATTGAATCCCCTGGACCCCAATTGGTACATGGACACCGGAGCCACTACTCATATGACATCCGACCCAGGCACTCTCTCGTCTTATTTCAATTTGAGCAAAAATCATGGTATTATTATTGGTAACGGTAATTCAATTCCAATTCGTGGTTATGGTCATACCAATCTGTCTTACGCACATCTACCTCTTTCCTTGAAAATGTTCTTCATACCCCACACTTAATTAAAAATTTATTCTTAGTTCTAAAATTTACCAATGATAATTGGGTGTCTGTTATTTTTTATCCTTTTGGGTTTTCTGTGAAGGATTTCAAGACGGGGACTCCTCTAATGAGATGCAATAGTGTGGGGGAGCTTTATCCAATTACCTCCACTTCACGAGCCACACCTTGCCATCCAACTTTGCTGCTCTTGCTCCTTCCTTGTGGCATGCACGTCTAGGTCATCCGGGGTCGTCAATTGTGTCTTCCTTACATAAAAACAATTTTATTTCTTGCAAGGGTACGTAAAGTACTCCAATTTGTCATTCCTGTCCATTAGGAAAACATGTTAGATTACCATTTGTAGCCTCTACTTCTCGTACTTTGATGCCTTTTGACATTATTCATAGCGATTTATGGACATCTCATGTTCTCAGTTCTTTGGACCATCGTTATTATGTTCTATTTTTGGATGATTATTCTAATTTTTATGGACTTTTTCGTTAGCAAAAAAAATCTCAAGTGTTTTCCATTTTTTTAAAAATTTAGAGCATTCATCCGTACCAAGTTCGAACGTGAAATAAAAAATATTCAATATGATAATGGCAAAGAATATAATAATGGGTTGTTTCGGGATTTTTGTGATACTAATGGAATACATTTTCATTTTTCTTGTCCTCATACGTCCTCACAAAATGGGAAAGCCGAACGCAAGATTCGTACCATTAATAATATTGTCCGCACTTTATTGGTCCATGCTTTTGTACCCCTTCTTTTTGGCATCATGCACTACAAATGGTTATGTATCTCCTTAACATATTTCCTACCAAAGGATTGACAGATTCATCCCCTCTTAGAATCCTCTATAATAAAGCTCGTTCGTATTCACATCTTAGGATCTTTGGGTGCTTATGTTATCCACTATTTCCGTCAACTACAATTCACAAACTTCATGCCCGTTCTACCGCTTGTGTATTTTTGGGTTATCATTCTAATCATCGTGGTTATAAATGTTTTGATTTATCATCTAATAAAATCATCATTAGTCGCCATGTTATTTTTGATGAAATCCAATTTCTGTTTGCTAAAGTGAGTAGTCTTGTGCCTAGTTCGTACAATTTTATAGAAGACGGGGTCCCCCCTTATACTATGCATCATCTGTTGGACCAATCCACCTCCATTGACTCGCCATCAGGCCCACTACCAACCCAGGTCTGTCCCGACCTCTTCAGGTCTATCCAGTGGGTCGTCTGCCCAGTCCAGCATCCTAATATCCTAGCCCAATCCCTGCCAACTACCGCCTTAGTTCCAGTTTCCCGTATTGGGCCAGCATGCTCACTGCCTGCTGGCCAGTCCGTCACCCTTCCGTCTTTTTTTCCAAAATCCACCCAATTCTCCCCCGAGTCACAGACCGGTCACTCGTAGTCAATGAGGTATTTTTAAACTAAAGAGACATTTTAATCTAAATTTTGATATTCTTAAATCCCCCTACCCCGTAACCCAATGTCTGCGTTAAATGACCAGAATTGAAAATTAGCCATGAACGACGAATATGATGCTCTTATTACAAATAAGACGTGGGAGTTGGTACCCCATTCTTCTGGTGTTAATATTATTCGGTCTATGTGGATTTTTACTCATAAGGATAATTTTGATGGTTTTTTTGCGAGGCATAAGGCTCGTCTTGTAGGTGATGGTAAGACTCAACAGGTTGGCGTGGATTGTGGTGAGACGTTTAGTCCAGTGGTCAAACCGGCTATCATTCGCAGTGTTCTCAGTCTGGCTCTTTCGAAAGCTTGGCCCACTCATCAGTTAGATGTGAAAAATGCTTTCTTACATGGTGATCTTAAAGAGACCGTTTACATGCATCATCCATTGGGTTTTCGTGATTCCAAATATCCTTATCATGTCTGTTTATTGAAGAAGTCCTTGTATGAGCTTAAACAGACCCCACGGGCTTGGTATAAGAGATTTGCAGACTATGTTTCATCTATTGGGTTTTCACACAACAGGTCTGATAATTCATTATTCATATATCGTTGTGGTACTTCCTTGGCATATATTCTTTTCTATGTGGATGATATTATTTTGAGAACTTCTTCTGATGATTTACGCAAGTCTATCATGACACTACTCAATTTTGAGTTTGCTATGAAGGACTTGGGGCCCTTGAGTTATTTCTTGGGGATAGCTGTAACTCGTCATACAGATGAATTGTTCTTATAGCAAATGAAATATACTGCTGAGATCATTGCACGAGCTGGTATGTCCTCGTACAAGTCTACTTCCACTCCAGTTGATACTAAACCCAAGCTGGGTGCTGCGGCTGGCTCACCTTACGAGGATCCCATCCACTATCGCAGTTTTGCAGGGGCACTTCAGTATCTCACCTTCACGAGACTGAATATCACGTATGATGTGCAGCATGTGTGTTTGTTTATGAATGATCCTTGGTTTGAGCACACGAATGTGCTCAAATGCATTATCCGGTACTTACTGGGCACACTTGATTATGGATTGCATCTATATCCGTCGTCGATCTCGACACTTGTCTCTTATACAGATGCTGATTGGGGTGGCTGTTCGGACACCAGACACTCTACCTCTGGTTATTGTATGTTTCTCGGTAATAACTTGGTCTCATAGTCTGCAAAACGTCAGACTACCTTATCCCCTTCCAGTGCCGAGGCCGAGTATTAAGGGGTGGCCAATTTGGTTTCTGAATCATGTTGGTTACGTAATCTTCTCTTAGAACTTCACTTTCCCATTCAAAAAGCTACCTTTGTTTATTGTGATAATGTTAGTGCAATATATATTTCTGGGAATCCGGTCCAACATCAACGCACTAAACATATTGAGATGGATATCCATTTTGTTCGCGAAAAGATAGCTCGTGGACAAGTTCGCGTCTTACATGTCCCTTCCAGGTATCAAATTACAGACATCTTTACGAAGGGTCTCCCTCCGTTTTGTTTGAAGATTTTAGGGACATTCTCAGCATACGAAGACTGCCCGCTGTGACTACGGGGGTGTGATAAACATTTGTGATATACACGGTATTTAAGCCATGTATATTACAGGCTGAATACACAAATATGGGCTGTTAAACCCGTGATATGCACAGTGTATACATACCGTGTATATCACAGTTTGGTGGTCTATTTTAGGTGTTGTAGTTAAGTTAGAATTGTACACTTACCATGATTGTATAATTATTGTACAAGTAAAATAAGGGTTTGGGAGTAGAATATGAATAATATTTTCTTATTATGGAAATTGTAAATTGTATATACTCTTTCATTAATGAAAATAATCAAGTGATTATATTCTTTCAATTAACTTGAACATTTTGACGTAAATATAGAGTTTAAATTGCAGTTATTAAATTTTGCGGAATTCACTACTATAGCTTCGCCCCTGTTTGCGTCAAGCTTGCTATAGATTTTAATAGACAGAAAAATATTAGGTAATTTTTTTTATTTAAATTTTGAAGAGCAAAGTTAATTCTACTTATACTGTTTGGAGGTAGCATATTTAGTAACTGAACATAAAATTAAAGAAATAAAAAAAAGATTTTTAAAATTAAAATTAAACTAAAATATTATTTGAATGTTATGATCATAAATACACTATGTGAAATATAAAAAATACAATAAAGATATCTAGTGAAATAATTGATATACACTACTGTAGTTCATACGGCCAAGGATTTGTAAGCAAAGTTTAGGGAATTTCAACTGTAGCTCTTGACAGTTACCATGCAACTGGTAAAGGAAAATGAAATTACTAGCGTGATATAACTCCAGTTTGACAAATTTCCCTTATTTGACACCGCCTCTCTCAACCTTCTCCCAGGGGAAACCATCACTACCCCACTTTAGTTAGTCTTCATATATATAAATTCATGCTTCATAATATGGTTGTAAATTGTAAGCCCGCTTGATCCAAAGCTAAGTTCTTTCTCCCCTTCAATATTCATTTTCAAGGTAATCTTCATTCTTCCACACTTCAAATCACTCCACATATCACTGAATTAATGAAAACGCATGAATCACTACTTCAAAAAGAGGGTTTTCCCACATATGCTCATTTAGAAATTTGTGCTATAAAACGTGATTTTTCCATCTTATTCCCACCGAACCAGCTCACTGCGAAAACACCATTAAAATACTTTAAAACTTCCTAATTTTTATGTGCACTGCTATTTAGATTTTTTGCCATTGAATATTCCTCGGTGGAAAATTCAGTGGGAAAATAGTGATTTTTGAAAGAGTATAATCCCTTGCTGATTTCATTAATGTAAATGGTTTATATACATGATATACAATAGTCATCCTAGGCTATAATTACGAAAATCAAATATAAACTTACCTAATACAAAATATTACTACCATAATTACAGATGTACAAGATCACTAATGATATCACAAGAATATACGGTGTATATTCTATCACACCCCCGCAGTCATAGCGGGCGGTTGTCATACGCTGAGACAGTTCCTAAAATATTCAAACAAAACTAAGGGAAGACCCTTTACGATGTCAGTATTTGATAACGTGAAGGGACATGCAAGACACAGACTTGTCCACTAGCTACCTTTTCGCGAACAAAGTGAATATCCATCTCGATATGTTTAGTGCGCTAATGTTGTATAGGATTCCCCGAGAGATATATCGCACTAACATTATCGCAGTAGACCAATGTAGCTTTTCGAATAGAAAAATGAAGCTCTAAGAGGAGGTTACGCAACCAACAGGACTCAGACACCACATGGACGACCCCTCGATATTCGGTCTCCGCGCTAGAGCGCGACAGTGTAGCCTGGCGTTTAGCCGACCAAGACATCAAGTTATCACCAAGAAACATACAATAACCAGATGCCGAACACCTGATGTCTGGACATCCACCTCAATCAACATCTGTATACGACGTGAGAGTAGATACTGAAGATGGATATAAGTGTAAACCATAATTAAGAGTGCCCTGAATGTAGCGCACAATACATTTAAGAGCGTGCATGTGTTGTTCCCTCGGATCATGCAAGAATAAACATACATGCTGGACTGCATAAGTAATATCAGGCCTCGTAAAAATGAGATATTGAAGAGCCCCCGCAAGACTACGATAGTGGGAGGGATCCTCGTATAGTGTGGTAGAAGTAGCACTCAGCTTCAGTTTAGTGTCAACCGGAGTAGGAGATGACTTATAGGCTGACATGTCAGCCCGTTCAATAATCTTTGTTGCATACATCCTCTAAGATAGAAATAGACCAGCTGCATGACGAGTGACAACTATACCAAAAAAATAGCGCAATGGCCCCATGTCTTTCATAGCAAATTCTGAGTTAAGAAGAGATATGATAGACTTGCGCAGTTTATCAGAGTAAGCAATCAATATAATATCATCCACATATAACAGCATGTACGCCATAGAAGTACCGTGACTATAGATGAACAGAGAATGATCAGACCTATTGTGAGAAAACCCAAGAGTAGACACATAATCTGCAAATCTTTTGTACCAGGCCCGATGAGCCTGTTTTAGCCCATACAAGGACTTCTTCAGCAAGCACACATGATTAGGATGAATGGGGTCCCTTAAACCCAAGGGCCGATTCATGTATACAATTTCCTTGAGTTCGCCGTGTAAGAACGCATTTTTCACGTCCATTTAATGAATGGGCCATGATTATGAGAGAGCTAGACTGAGAATAGTGCGAATAGTTGTCGGTTTGACCACCGGACTAAATGTTTCTCCACAATTCATGCCAACCTATTGAGTTTTGTTATCACCTACAGGAAGAGCCTTATGCCTCTCAAAAGAACAATAAAATTTTTCCTTATGGGCAAGAATCCACATAGAACGAATCACATTAACACTAGGTGGACGGAGCACCAACTCCCACGTCTTATTTTCAATAAGAGCATTATATTCATCATCCATGACCATTAATTCGGGTTACGAAGGGAAGACACGGGGTTATGTGGTAGCGAGATTTTGTGAAATTAGAATTGAGATTAAACTGTCGCTTTGATTTAAAAATGCCCCATTGGCTATGAGTAACGGGCCCTTGTCCCGGAATAGAAGTAGGCTGGATAGGAGTGGAAGCCGTGGGCTGGCCTACTATAGAAGGTGCGGTGTTGGACTAGATTCTGGTTGGAAGAACAATGGTTGGGTGATGTCTAGAATGGATTGGGCCAGTAGGTAATGGGCCTACTGGCAAAAGCTGCGGACCAGAGGTAATTGGGCCAGCAGATAGTGGGCCTGCTGGCAGATTTTGAGAATGAAGGGTGTTTGGGCTAGCAGGCAGTGGGCCTGCCGGTTCTGCTAGTCCAGATGTCGAGGTATGGGCTGGACCAAATAGTGGATCACATACAATGAGAGCCCATCATCCAAAAAATTATAGGAATTGGACACAGATTTATGCAACTTAGCAAACAGAAATTGGGTTTCATAAAAAATGACATGGCGACTAATTATGATTTTATTAGAGGATAAATCATAACATTTGTAACCACAATGCTTAGACGGGTAACCCAAAAACACACAAGCGATAGAGCGGGCTTGAAGTTTGTTTATTGTAGTGGAGGGGAATAGATGATAGCATAAACACCCAAACACCCGAAGATGAGAATACGAAGGATCTTTGTGATAAAGTATTTTGAGTGTAGATTGGTATGTTAATCCTTTACTAGGGAGTATGTTAAGAAGGTAAGTCACCATTTGTAATGCATAATGTCAAAATGAAGGTGGTAATGAAGCATGAGCTAGTAATGTACGAACAATATTATTAATGATGCGGATTTTTCTCTTGGCTTTCCCATTTTGTGATTACGTATGTGGACATGAAACCAAAAATATATACCATTAACCTTACAAAATCCTCTAAGTGGCCCATTATCAAATTTCCTCCCATTATCACATTGAATGTTCTTA
Source organism: Anisodus acutangulus (assembly GCA_029783415.1). Classification (NCBI taxonomy): domain Eukaryota; kingdom Viridiplantae; phylum Streptophyta; class Magnoliopsida; order Solanales; family Solanaceae; genus Anisodus; species Anisodus acutangulus. The sequence goes on from CM056512.1 coordinate 18,361,345, forward strand.
ATTTCCTGTTCCAATTGAGTACAGATGAATGCTCTAAATGATAGGAATGTGGAATAAACGTGAGACTTTTTAGATAATGGAAATGTCCATAAAAAATTAGAATAATCATCCAAAATAACACATAATAACGGCGCCCAAAGAGCTCAAAATGGGATATGTCTAAAGATCACTATGAATAATATCAAATGTCAACAAAGTACTAGAATTTGAGGCAACAAACGATAATTTAACATGTTTCCCAAGCGGACAAGAAGGACAAACATTAGTACTACGAGCACTATTACACTCAATAAATTTATTATTTTTATCGGAGGAAAAAACAGACACTCCCGGATGACCCAAACGCGCATGCCATAAGGAAGGTGCTAAAGCGACAAACATTGATGGTGTGACTTGTTTTGTGGTGATGGTGGTGGTGATGGGATAGAGCTCTCCCCGACTATCACATCTCATTAGATGTATCCCCGTCCAGAAATCCTTCATAGAAAATCCAAAAGGATAAAATTCAACAGAAATCGAGTTATTAGTTGTAAATTTTCGAATAGACACCAAATTTTTAATTAATTGAGAAGCATGAAAGACATTTTTCAAGGCTAAAGGTGGGTTCGGGGGAGACATATTTATGTGACCATAACCACGAATTATAATTGAATTACCATTACCAACAATTATGCCATAATTTTTGCTCAAATTGAAATAAGATGTGAGATTACCTTGTACGGATGTCATGTGAGAGGTAGCACCGGTGTCCATATACCAATTTACATCCTGAGGATTTCGCCCAAGTATATTCATCGCGACCTCGATATCCGTGTGAGTCGGGGAGACTGCTGGGGCCATAGCAGTGAAGGCCTGCTATGGCCGAGGCCTAAGTAGGCTAGGCTGCTGCCAGGCCTGGTTCTGCCGAGCCTGCTGCTGCTGTTTACCATTGGGCATGGCCCATTATTGAGTGGGAAATTGGCAAGGTGAAATGGGCCACTGCCTACTGGCGCTGCTCCACGGCCACTACCCACTAGCCCAAGGCTGCTGCTAGTGTTACTGTGGCCCAGACCCCTGATGGTCGTCACCACATCCTCCACCGTGGCTGCCACCATTGCCACCACTACGATTTTTGCCACCATTTTTCCGATTTTGGCCCTTTATGCCACCACCGTTGTTGCGGTTTTGGCTATAATTTTCAGAGAATGATTGAGGGTCATTGGTGTCGCGTGACATAGCTACCATCATGGTGGAATGTGTTTCGATTTCTGCCTTTTTATCCAACCTTACTTCTTTTAGGATGAGCATGGAACGTGCTTGATAGAACGACGGGAGAGGGTTGCTTTGGCGAAGGAGAGTGCCAACCCAATTATACGCCTCGGAAAGTCTCGCAACCATCTGAAGAATGAGACGATCATTTGTGACCGGCGCACCAACGTTCTTGAGTTGATCTGACAACTCCTTGAGCTTTTGACAATAGGTAGAGGCATTCGGAAAATCTTTCATAGTTGTGTGAGAGAATTCTTGCTCAAGGGTTACGGCACGAGAGTTTTTGTTATCTTGGAATATATCACACAACCTATTCCAAGCTTTCATGGCATCAGGTTCGATAATTGTCTGTAAGAGGTCCGTAGAGATGGTGAAATAAATCCATTGGAGGACCATAGCATCAGAGTTGCCCACAACTCTATTTCATCATTCGTGGAAGACACCTTCTACTTGCCTTTTTCTGGTTTGACGATGTGATGGAGGACTCTATGAGACCTTGTGTGAATTTTAAAATGTTCTGCACACATCGCGTATTGGACGTTCTCAATTTCAAGGACGATAGGTATGTTGTTCTTGATGTTGGAGACCGGAAGGGCAGAATGAAATGTATTCTTTGTGTTAGACATGATTGAGGAATAAGAGGAGAATTAGAATTTCAGAAAAAAAATGAAGGGACGACCGAGACCAACGGGACGGGAGGGGGGGGGGAGGAAGTTTGTGGAGAAGGAAAAAAATTTGCCCTAGACTGCTGATACCATAAAAGAGTATAATCCCTTTCTGATTTCATTAATGTAAATGGTTTATATACATGATATACAATAGTCATCCTAGACTATAATTACGGAAATCAAATATACACTTACCTAATATAAAATATTACTACCATAATTACAGATGTACAAGATCACTAATGATATTACAAGAATATACAGTGTATATTCTATCAATTTTTTAGTAGTGAATGTGTGTGATTTGTAGTGCTTCATAGAGTACTTCACTGCGTTACTAAAACTTGTCCCTAAAATTAATGATTTATGCTACAACTAACTTTTTGGTTACTATGTGTAGCTTCTTTCTTGAATTTCCCCTATTGGGTTTGTTTAAAGATGGATTCTTATCATGCATCATTAAGGATAAGTTCAGAACCCCCTATGAGTTGCTCACTGAGTTAATATTATGTTACACTTATTGACAAAGTTATACCTGATATTTGAACTTGTATCCCTCATGTTAAAGGGAACTCAAAATTTAATGTGTAAAAAAGTTTGTTTTACCTTATTGAATCTAATTCATAGAATGTGGCTCTGCCACCTGGGAAGCTGGAAGGGATGGAGCCAGGTACGGGCAAGAGAGTTCATTTGAAGCCTCTTCAGCGGAATATTACATTGTATATACAAGGTTTAAATTATTTTTATGTATGTATGTTAGATGATGAATTACTTAGCTTCTTCGTGTATTTACTTCTTCAAATTTTTAAATTTCCTTAGTGAAAATCCTGTTGGGATACAATTGTTGTAGGGAATGGGAAGTAAGTAACTATTACAAGAGTAGAAATGATAAACAAACTATTACAATAGAACTAGAAATCAAAACCTTACAAACTGCTTGTGTGATTTGCTGAGTCGAGTGATGACACTCTGCCTTTAAGACAAGATTTCCCCGTATATCTCCTTTTACGATGTTGAGCAATAGTCTCCCAAGATACAACAACAACTTTAGCAAGTGAGCAAAGAAAACTCAAGTGTTACTCTTGAAGAACTTTGAGTATAGTAACTTTGCTAGAGAGGAAGAATATGAACTCTGAAAATTCTGGAGTATTTTCTAAGTGTTGAGTGTATTGTGTTTCAATTGAGCCAAATGCCTCAATTTATAGTGTAAGGATAAGATCCCTCAACCAGCCAACTAATGTCCTTCAATAGCCATGTAATTGCACTTGATTGAGGGGTTACATTCAACCAAATAATTGCTGAATTCATGTGGCAAGTAATGGAGAATCAATGCTCCAAACCAGCCCAAACGTCAGATTTTTCCAATTTCCCATCGCAATATTCTGCCTCTGAAGCGCTGCGGCTCCAGTGACTGCCCAACCATTTAGCGTCGCGGCTCCAGTGACTGCCCAACCATTTAGCGCCACGGCTCCAATGGTTTATTTCCCGGAGAAAGATCAACCAACTCCCAAGTATGGTTATGCAGAATGTAGCCTAATCACTCTCAATAGCTTCTTTCCAGAGCGGTGCCTCTGGAGTTGACAATGCTTCAGCAATTGTCCTTGGTTCATCATCAACCATATAGGCTACAAAGTCAGGATCGAAGGATTTATCCTTCCTAGACCTTTTACTTCGCCTTAGTTCCATCTCTGGAGTCTCTAAGTTCTGAAAATCTAGAACATTAGATTCCATATATTCAGCCACCTCGAGATCCACTAGATCTGAACCATCTAGATTCGGGCCGTCAACGACTCCCGGTTCCTGAGAGCTTTGTTCATAACTTCATTTGCGAGAGGTTATGTCTTTTTCCTTTCTAGGAAAGGTACCTTCAAAGAATTGAGCATTCCTTGATTCCATGATTGTACCCCCGTGGATATCTGGAATATCTGACTTATGAACTAAGAAGCAATAAACACTATTGTTATTTGCATATCCGGTGAATATGCAATCTACAGTCTTAGGCCCAATCTTGACATGCTTTGGATTGGGTACTTCAACATTTGCCAGACAACCCCACACCTTTAAATATTTATAGGTGGGTTTCTTTCCCTTCCATGATTCATATGGAGTTTTGTCCTTACCCTTATGTGGGACTCTGTTAAGAATCGTATTAGCGGTAAGGAGAGCTTCTCCCCACATGTTTTGGGAAAGATTGAAATTGATGAGCAAGGCATTCATCATTTCCTTCAATGTGCGGTTCTTACGTTTCACCACATCGTTCGATTGAGGTGAGTATGGAGCCGTCATTTGATGAACAATGCATTCTTGGACACAATATTCCTCAAATGGCGCTACATATTCTCCCCCTCTATCTCTACGAATGGATTTAATTCGCATGCTTAGTTGGTTCTCAACTTCTGCTTTGTAACGTCGGAACGCTTCAAAGGTTTCATCCTTACTTTTCAACAAGTAAAGGTAACAATACCTTGTGCTATCATCAATGAATGTCACAAAGTACTTGTTCCCCCCTCTAGTTTGTGCAAACTTCAAATCACATATATCTGTGTGAATAAGTTCTAAAGGAGCGGTATTCCTTTGGACGGGTCAAAAAGGAAGCTTTGGGAGTTTTGCCTCTACGCACACCTCACACTTATGTTTAGGGTTTACGTCGATAGACGATAATAACTCCAACTTTACCAACCTTTGGATGGATTTGTAGTTGACATGTCCTAATCTATGATGCCATAAATTAGAGGACTTAAGCAAGTAAGATGAATTTGCTTCAATATTATTGCTTTTACGTAATACAGACATGGTGTTTACTTTGAAGTGGCCTTCACAGACGAATCCTCTTCCCACAAACGTTCCATTCTTAGTGACTACAAATTTATTAGACTCAAACACTAGCCTAAAACCAGCATTAACCAATAAAGGACCTGAAATTAAATTTTTTCTAATCTCAGGAACATGCTTCACTTCATTCAGAGTGAGCTCATTTTCAGAAGTCATCTTCAGGACTACCTTTCCTACCCCCAGCATGTCAGAGGAAACATTGTTGCCCATGAACAACTTCTTGTTTGTAACCGGTGTATAAGTGGAGAATGAATCTTTATTGGAACAGATGTGACTTGTAGCACATTTGTCCATCCATCACCGCATGTGATTCTCAACAAGGTTTTCTTCTAGCACCACCCCTGAGAACTCCTCAATCATGTCTTCCAGAAACTAGTCCTTGACGACGTTAACCTGTGCCTTGCCCTTAGCCTTGACCTTTTCTTGTTGCTCGGTCTTGAGCTTGCGATTGTCCTTGATCATGTGACCAGTTTTCCCACAGTGGTGACAGTTTCCTTTGAACTTCTCCGCTGCTTTAGTCTTGCCATCTTACTGGAGCTTGAGCTTCTTGCTTAGGTTCCCTTTGGCCTCAGCCAGATTTGCCTTAGCCTCAGTGGATTGTTTACCCCTAGGCAATGCCTTCTTATTATCTTCCTGAATTTGGAGTTTGATAATAAGTTCTTCAAATGTCATCTCCTTTGTCTTGAGCTTTAAGTAGCTCATAAACTCATTCCACGAAGGAGGTAACTTTTCAATCAGTGATGCAACCAAAAACTGCTCGTTTGGCTTCATACCTTCCAAATCCAGGTGATGTAGAGTCATTTGGAATTCCTGGACTTGGGATATCACTGTCTTACTATCCACCATTTGAAATTTCAGAAATTTTCCAACGATGAATTTCTTAGTACCTGCATCTTGTGCGTTGTACTTCTTTTGCAGCTTCTTCCACAACTCTTTGGCGGTGCTAACGGTGCAATACACCATCTAGAGAGGGTCTAACAAGCAGTTCAATATGTAATTCTTACACATGAAATCACTATGACTCCATATATCAAGAACCATCTTCATGCCATTAATGACATGGATACCTAGGCCTCCTTCATCCGTTTCAGAAGCCGAAGGGTCCATTTCATCTCCAGCTTGTGGAGGATCTTCTATTAGGAAACGTTCCATTCCCATAACAGTCAGATAGAATAGCATCTTTTGTTGCAATCTCTTAAAGTTTGACCCCATGAACTTTTCAAGGCGTTCATGGTGAAATCTAGCGGGTGGAGGAGCGACAACATTCCCTTGAGTGGCAACAAAGGCGTTGGGTGAGCCTTGAGCAACCGGAAAGGCATTAGGAGTGCCTTGAGCAGTGGGGAAGGCAGATGGATTGCCTTGAGCAGCAGCAGCAGAATCAAAAGTAGTTTGATTTATACCAGTCATCTTTCTAACTTAATTACTTACAAAAAAATTGTCTTAAATTTGTTGGGATATAATTGTTGTAGGGAACGGGAAGTAAGTAACTATTACAAAAGTAGAAAGATAAACAAACTATTACAATAGAACTGAAAATCAAAACCTTACAAACTGTTTGTGTGATTTGCTGAGTCGAGTGACGGCACTCTGTCTTTAAGATAAGATTGCCCCGTATATCTCCTTTTATGGTGTTGAGAAATAGTCTCTCAAGATACAACAACAACTTTAACAAGTGAGCAAAGGAAACTCAAGTGTTACTCTTAAAGAACTTTGAGTATAGTAACTTTGCTAGAGAGGAAGAATATGAACTCTGAAAATTCTGGAGTATTTCGTAAGTGTTGAGTGTAGTGTGTTTCAATGGAGCCAAAGGCCTCAAATTATAGTGTAAGGAGAAGACCTCTCAACTAGACAACTAATGGCCTTCAATAGCCATATAATTGCACTTGATTGAGGGGTTACATTCAGCCAAATAATGGCTGAATTCATGTGGCAAGTAATGGAGAATCAATGCTCCAAAACCAGCCTAAACGTAAGATTTTTCCAACTTCCCGTCGCAGCATTTTGCTTCCGAAGCGACGCGGAGCTATGAATCAGCGCTGCGGCTCCAGTGACTGCTGAACCATTTAGCGCCGCGGCATTCCGGCACCGCGGCTCCGACGGTTGTGGCACCGCTGCTCTTCACGGCTCTGCGGCGATTTCCGACTCATTTCATCTTACACTTCGTACACTTCTTCCTTCATTTACCAACGTGGAATACTTTGTCATTTGGCCAATAACCGTCTGTAATTCTATGTCTCAAACGTATTACATACGTACCAATATCTCTTTCACTAATGAAATTTGCGATACTTGGCACTACGTGTGCACGTGTGTGGAAATGATATTTCCGATGTGCGGGCCCAATAGTTCGAGTCATAAATTAATGGGATATACTTATTTCCACATTTAGTAAATTTCCAACAAATCCTGGTTCCGCCAATTAAAGCTGGGGTGTATAGTGGTTTTCAGGGGACCTAGGGTTGCGTTTGACAAAAAAAAGCTAATGCTTTTAATGTGCTTGATTTTGAAGTTCTATCACACCCCTAAAGGCTAATACATTAAAGGTACATAATTTTTGAGTTATCCAACAACCATTATCATTTGAACTTTAAACTAGCTTCATAATGCTTAAAGTTATTCATATAAGAAGATCAAATAAGCCATTCAGGAATAAAATGATGGAAATTTTAACTTATACAGAAATCGCAGTTCTTCCTCATCAAATGGAAAGTTAAGAGAGTCCCCGCGCCTCCTGCGGATACCGAGGTGCCTAAACCCTAGGATGATCCTAAGTTATGGACAACCCTTGATGCTACCTTTCTTCAGTGGATTTATTCCACTCTTTCTACCGACCTGTTGCAAACGATTATCGAACTCAACGCTACGACGATGGATGCTTGGAATAAAGTGCGTGATATATTCCAAGATAAAATAAATTATCGTGTTATTATCCTTGAGCAGGAATTCTCCCACATCAATATGGAGGATTTCCCCAACGTTTCAGCATACTGCAAAAGGTTGAAAGAATTGGCGGATCAACTCCGCAACGTTGGTGCGCCCGTTACCAACGACAGTCTTGTTCTTCAGATGGTTGCAGGCCTCTCTGAGGCCTATAGTGGTGTCGGTATGCTTCTTCAACAGAGCAGTCCTAGTCCGTAATTTTATCAGGCCCGTTCTATGCTCACGCTCGAAGAAGCCGGATTGGCTAAAAAAGCAGCCACTAGGGCCCCGCCCATTGTCATAATGACCGAGTCTAATTTCTCTCCCTCCGATTCCAATAATTCAGGCCAAAACCGCAACAACGGTGGCGGCAAAAAGGGTCAGAATCGCAAAAATAATGATAAAAATTATGGTGGAAACCGAGGTGGAAATAACGGGGGTGCCAAGGGGCCTCAGGGCAGTGAGCCACAAGCCAACTGGCCACAGCCCTGGGGCCCATGAGCGTGGAACTAGGCCAGTGGGCCTGGGCCTAACAACCCCTATTACCCGCCACTTTCTCCGTATCTGACATGGGCCGAATTTTAGAATTCTAGCAAGCCCAGTCCGTCAAGAAACTAGAACCCGAGAGCTACAGCTGGGCCGGGGCAACAAGCCGGCGTGCTTGGGCCTCGGCCCCACCAGGCCGACCATGCAGCGGAACCCACCTCTACCGACATTGAAGCCGCGATACACACACTTGGATTAAATTCCCTGGACATAAATTGGTACATAGACACTGGAGCCACTACCCACATGATGTCCGACCAAGGTACTCTCTCGTCTTATTTCAATTTGAGCAGTAATCGTGGTATAATTGTTGGTATTGGCAATTCAATTCTGATTCGTGGTTACGGTCATAAAACTTCGTCTCCCCCATCCACCTCTTGTCTTGAAAAATACCCTTCATGCCCCTAAATTAATTAAAAATTTGGTGTCTGTCCGTAAATTCACCACTGATAATTCTGTTTCTGTTGAATTTGATCCTTTTGATTTTTTTGTGAAGGATTTCAAGACGGGGATACCTCTCATGAGATGTGATAGTTGGGAAGATCTTTATCCTATCACGCCCACCACCGGTCTCTCGAATCCAGTCTTGCCATCATCTTTTGCAGCCCTTGCTCCTTCCTTGTGGCATGCTCGTCTAGGTCATCCGGGGTCGTCTATTTTGTCTTTCTTAGATAAAAAATAATTTTATTTCTTGTAAGGGTACGCGTAGTACTCCGATTTGTCAATCTTGTTCTTTAGGAAAAATTGTTAGATTGTCGTTTGTAGACTCTAATTCTCTTACTTTAATGTCATTTGATATTATTCATAGCGATTTATGGACGTCTCCTGTTCTCAGTTCTTTGGGTCACCGTTATTATGTTATATTTTTGAATGATTATTCTAATTTTTTATGGACTTTTCCGATAGCGAAAAAATCTCACATTTTTTCCACTTTCTTAAAATTTAGAGCATTCATCCGAACCCAATTCGAATGGGAAATTAAAAATATTTAATATGATAATGACAAAGAATACGATAATGAGTTGTTTCAGGAGTTTTGTGCTAATAATGAAATCAATTTTCGTTTTTCTTGTCCTCACACGTCCTCATAAAATGGAAAAGCGCCCCTGAGTTGTTTAGTGATAGTTGGATCGCAGTTCATGTATTTATTAAAGCAAACTGAAAGAGTTTATGCCATGGTCCAATTGTTGTTGCTTTTCTTTGTCTGACTTCTTTGCTTTCAACAATTTTGTACATGATAAAATTGGGAGTTGAGTTTAACTCATACAACCTTTATCTCATAAGTATCTGGTTTTGTTTTCCTTATTACTTGCAAGCGGACTGGTCTCTATCTTGTGAAAAACGGATGATAATAGAACGAAGAGCTTAATTTTTCACGCTATAATTTTCATGATGCGAAGATTTAAGTGTGTGTGGTAACAGATTGGAGGAGGTGCCATCTTCAGATCTCAACTCAGGAAGACCATCTGTAATGTCCCAAGTATCATACCTACCTATTGAATGAACTTTGCACACTTCTCTTCATAGGAACTTGCTTTTCGTGAATTTTTAAGTGCAAGTATTTATCAAGGATGATGTAATAGTAGAACATATAAGATGTAGTGTCTAGACTACGGACTTAAGATTTCATGCCTTTCAGAAATTCGATTGTAAAGACTTACCCCTGGATTGTTATTTCTGCCTTATGCAGACTGCTGTAAAATATGATGCTTTTGTAGATAGTACAGCAAGAGAATAATGAACAGCAAAAATTGTACCTTCCAGTGATTGTTCAATTTTATAATGATCAAAGCCAAGAGATCCAGTCTTATCTTTTTAACTGATAAGTTGTGTGTTAAGATAAATATGGGTGTCTCATTGTAGCTCTGTACTTTCTATTTTACCAAACTGTATATGTTTTTTCCAAATCATTCTTTGGAAGTAATACAGTTGTTTAGCCAACTATTTCTTTATACAACATATGCGGTGCTAACGATTCAATAACTATCTTTGTAGCCCCAGGATGTTTCCGTAATCCACAAACCACATACTTTTAAGCTTTTATTTATTTTGGTCTTTATGATGACAAGATAACAATCACTTTCTTATTTCTTATAAATATACTGCATTTACATGCACAAGATGAGCATCACTGAATGAAAAATTATAGCATGGACTGGTTACTTGGAAACTAAAGTTCATATAGAAGAGCGTAAATCAGTATAAGCGAGGGTAAGGTGTGCTTGAAAAAAGGAGTATAAAATTTGGTATTATTTTAAGACCAGCTTATAGATTTAGACGATTGGTATAGAAAACTTTCATCAATTGTTGTTTGTTGTGGAAACTAAGAAGTATATAGATCATAGTAAATTTTGGTCGATGTATGTTAGACTAATTTCCTTTATTTTGCGACTATCTAGGGTAAGTGGTCCAACATTACTTGGGTTGATCATCTTCTCAGCGAGTCTCTTACTGCAACATTTTGAACAGCTCCCATGCTAACTTTGTGTTAAGTTTGGATAATATATTGGAGATAGTGGGAAGGTATCTTCTGTTCTGGTCTCCTCTCCCCTTCCCAATTATGTTTTGGTGAATATGGCTTGGTAAATTATGCAAGGACTTCTTCAGTCATTGTACCTTTGCAATACAGATCCAGCATCCGGCCATTCGGCTTTGTTATTGTAATATTGTATTAATCTCCCTTAGGGAGCCTTTCTCATTAATACAAAATATATATAGGGTGTACAATGTGGAATCCTTATACAGCGTATTTATCATAATTACATAAGACTAAATATGGCTAAATAATATTGTACACACTCTAATACACCCCACCCCCTCAGTCTGAGCGGGAGGAGGCCGGATGCTAAGACTGAATCTGAAGTCAAGGAAGAGATGTCTAGGAAGACCTTTTGTGAATATATTCGCATACTGATAAGAAGAAGGCACATGCAATACCTTGACATGACCGAGAGCAACCTTCTCACGAACAAAGTGGATATCCATTTGAATATGTTTGGTTCGCTGATGCTGAACCGAATTATGAGATAGATAGATGACGGATATGTTATCACGATAAATTAAAGACGCCTTACGCAATGGACATTGAAGCTCCAAAAGAAGGTTTCGGAGCCAACAGATCTCAGCAACAACATTAGCAACACCTTTGTACTCTGCTTCTGCACTCGAACGGGATAATGTGGCTTGTCTCTTGGCAGACCAAGAAATGTGATTATCCCCCAAGAACACACAATAGCCTGAGGTGGATCGTCGCGTGTCCGAACAGCCTGCCCAATCAGCATTCGTATATGACAACAACCTGGTCGGTACTGAGGGTATAAATGCAATCCATAATCAAGTGTGCCCTTAACGTATCAAATGATACGTTTAAGGGCAGTAAAATGAGGCTCCCTGGGGCATGGCATGCATGAATAAGCATACCTGCTGAACAACATAACAGGCCTGGTGAAAGTAAGGTATTGTAGTGCACCTGCAAGACTCCGGTAGAGAGTGAGATCTGACACTAGATCACCATCAACAACACTAAGCTTTGATTTAGAGTCAACTGGAGTAGACATGATCTTGCAATTTGCCATTTTAACCATGTACACAATCTTCTCTGCATATTTACGCTGACAAAGAAACATAGTATCTGCAGATCGAGTCACTAAGATCCCCAAGAAATAGCTCAACTTCCCCAAGTCAATCATAGCAAATTCAGTTTTGAGCAAGGTAATTATCTCAATTTTCAACAAATCAGATGAGGCAGTAAGCACAATATCATCCACATACAACAATAAATAGGCAGTGCTACTATCTCTATGAAAAATAAATAGAGAGTTATCATACTTCCTGCATACAAACTCAATCCGCATGATATATTGTGCAAAGCGATCATATTACGCTCTAGGGGCATGTTTCAAGCCATAGAGTAACTTACGGAGACAACATACATACTGAGAGGCTGCTGGATGGACAAAACCAGGCGGTTGGTGCATGAAAACATTTTCTTTCAACTCCCCATGTAGGAATGCATTTTTCACATCAAGTTAATGAATGGAGCAATGCTTACCCATAGCAATACTAGAGACTGTGCGAATGGTAGCCGGTTTTACAACCTGACTGATTGTCTCACCACAATCAATACCCTCCTGCTGATTTGTGCCATTAGTTACAAGTCTTGCCTTGTACCTTTCAAGGTCACCATTGTCTCTGTATTTGTGATGAAAAAGCCACATGCAACGGATCACATTCACCCCCCTCCGGTCGAGGAACCAAATCTCACGTGTGCTGTTTCGTTAAAGCATTAAATTCCTCACACATGGCCGCATTCCAATTAGGGTCTAGTTTGTCTTATATTTGGTTTTTGGGAATTGGGGAAATGGTTTATGCGGATAGGTTAAACTGGACTTTGAGTTTGAAAATTCCGTGTTGGGAACGGGTTTCCATTGGGTGTGAGGGGGCAGTGGGTGGGTGGAAATCTTATTGGTTTGCTGGATTTGGGTCTTGGGTTTGGTGGTTGGCGACTGAATGGTGACGGGTGCTATCGAAGGGACATGGAGGTGGGTGAGTGGTATCAAGAACTGTCGTCGGGTTAGGTGGATCGGGTGGGGTCGACGATGTGGGTCGATCGGTGTGGTGTGGGTAAGGCGAAGTCGGGTATGTTGAATGTGGCGGGTGAGGACTGTTCTGGTGGTGTGTGTTCGGTTGTGAGACAAAGAAGTTGTGTTGATTGCCGGTGGTGGTGGCAATTCGCGATGTTTGTGACGGAGACATAGGCAGATGTTGGGCGACTGTCGGTGGTGGCAGCTGGAGGTGGCTGTGACAGTGGTACACCGGTGGACTGATGCAATTGGCCGTCGGTGATTGCAGAGCCGACGGGATCCCTTGGGGAGAGAACAACTGAGCTGCCAGAGGTGGCAGACCCGGGGGGACGATGAGGGGAGGCCGAGGCTGGACTGCCGGTGGTGGAATTTGGTGCGGCGGCGGCGGCCAAAACAGTAGAAGCATGACAGAATTCTTGTTGGACAAGCGGTGATGGGTCCGAATCTTTGAGGAATTGATAATCAGTGACTTGGAATTTTTTAATGTTATCAAACGGGAAAACATACTCAACAAATGTGACGTGGCTAGACATTATGATTTTGTCGATGGAGAGCTCATAACATAAGTACCCCTATGGTTTGACGGGAAATCTAGGAAGGCGCACGGAGTGGATCGGGGTGCCAATTTATGAGGGGCCATGGATGTCAGATTAAGGTAACACAGATAATCGAAAATTCTAAGATAGTCATAGGTAGGGATCCGACTGTAGAGAATTTCGATGGGTGTCCTATTTTGAATCGCACGGGTTGGTAAAATGTTAAGAATGTGTTCTACCATTTTTAGTGTATATACCCAAAAAGTAAGGGGATAGACGCATGAAAAGGAGGGTACGAATCATATTATTAATGGTTCGGAGAATTCTTTCGGCTTTTCCATTTTGAGGGGAGGTGTGGGGGCACGAGAAACGAAAGATCATTCCATTAGCCGCACAAAATTTATGAAATAGGGAATTATTAAACTCACGACAATTATCACATTGAAATAATTTTATGTCTTTTTCAAATTGCGTTTTAACTAGTGTACGAAACTCAACAAATTTGGAGAACACTTGAGATTTGAGTTTGAGTGGATAGACCCAAAGAAAGTGAGAGAAATCATTCAAAAATATCAGATAATATTTGTGGCCTAAGTTGCTAGTTATGGGAGATGTCCCTAAATCAGCGTGAATAATATCAAAGGGGGAGAAAGTAGTACTCATAGAAGCCGTAAATGATAGTATAACGTGTTTCCCTAACTGACACGAGGAGCAACTATGAGAAATATTCTCTTTCTTACATTGGATTAAATTTCGGGTTTTAAGAGATTTAAAAATAAATCCGGATGACCAAGTCTACTATGCCACGTTGAGGGAAATATGGTTGTTAAACCGGTGGGAGGAGTGCCGAGGGCATTTAGAGATGTGGGAGGAAGGACACTAGCAGCGGACGTGGATATGAGAGGATATAGTTCCCCCTCACTATTGCATCTCGTGAGTAGTTTCCCGGTACGGAGGTCCGTTACAGAAAATTCAAACGGGCCAAAATTAATTGAGACAGAATTATCGGTGGCAAATTTTCTAACTTAGATTAGGTTTTTGATGATGTTTGGGGCATAAATGACGTTTTTAAGGGAGAAATGGGGATGTGGTGGTGGGGTAAGGGTGTGGCCAAATCCTTGAATTGGAATGCGATGACCATTATCAACCATAATAGATTGTGGAGTTTGTAACTGGTGCAGTTGAGGAAGATTATCTGAATTGTTGGTAAGATAAGACGTGACACCCGTATCCCTGTACCACGCATTATCGGGGTGCCGATGAGTTATTATAGTGGATATGGAACAGTGGTTTTCTGGAAAGAGAAAAAGTAAAAAAAAATAAAAGTAAAGGACAAAATTTTAATTTGTCTGGGGTAATGGGAAAGGGTGCTTCTTGAAAAGAAGAAACATGTTTAATCGAACAGATTGACAACTTTGTTGTCTGTTCGAGAAAAGCAGAGGATATGCGCAGCTTGTGGTTTCGAGGAAGACGAAATCGAGGGGAGGGAAAAAAACAAAGTAGGGTTTAGTCTTTTGATACCATGGAAGATTGTATTAATCTCCCATGGGAAGCTTTGATTACCGACGTTGGGCTTCTAGGGGGCATCTAGGATCGAGGACTCCAGGTGAACAACCATTGGTGGCATTCGTATCAGCAAGGCAGAAGCCTCTTGTTCGAGTAGATAAGCGATCTTCTAGCCGCCAAGACGAGAGCACTTCCTTGCAATGAGGATTACCCAGTTACTACGTCGAAGTCAAGCTCGTCGGAAACACTCTCCTAAAATGGATCAAATCCCTCCTACTCCTGATATGATGCATCCTAGTATCCACTTCGGCGCTTCCCATCGCCCTTTCCTATATAGCTTTGGAGGGAGATACCATACGGGCGGGAAAATCAAATAGATGGGGGAATTTCTTCTTTAAAGAAGACTTTGGCACCCGAGCTATAGGCTCTTTTGACCTTTATTCCACCTAAGATTAAGATAGGCTAGTTAGAGGAAAGAGATCTCATGAGAAGACGGATCAAGACAAAGATTAGGTTGTCATACAAACATAGTAACTCACAAGTCATGGGATGTTATTACTGAACATTTTTCTCTGTTTTCTCTTAGTCGTTTAGATTTGCTAACAAAGTTCACAGGGTAGCATTTGACTATGTTACTAAAGAAAAGCAAGCAGGAGTTTGTCTTGAAGTTCAAAAATAAAGGTAAGTCAATACTGTTGTTTCCTTGTTTCAACTTTTTAAATTTTATTTCGATACAATTTCATGCCACCTGGTGTACTTTTGAGAACTATGAACACAATACATTTTTATGTATTTTGCTACACATTATCTTTGTTTATAACAAGGTGGTCGTTTTGCTACAAATTGATGCTACTGATAGTTCTCTTGTTTCCCGAATCTTTAAGAAAATAGAAGGTACTTGGATGCGAAAGGCAATAAGTTACGTGTTAATTAGTCTGCTCTCTGCGGTTCTATTATTTACGGGAGTTCTACATTGAAATTGAGAGTTGAATTAGAACTCGATTAGTATTTTATAGTTTGTCTAATAGTAACGTTTTGAATTCGCTTCTTTAATGTTTGCTTAGATTCTGTAACGGCATGTTCTGATATTTTGTAAAAGACAACTGCAAAAGAAGATTTAGTACACTAGAAGTTTATGAAATACTAGACTTTCAAAAGGAATGCATCTCCTATTATCCAGTGTCAAGGAAGTGAACTATGTGCAAATGCTCAAAATTCACATGGTGGATATTTCATTACCTTTTGGATATCTTGTACAACTTTATTCCTCACGTATATAAAAGGGCAGTCTGGTGCATTAAACTCCCGTTATGCGCGGGGTCGGGAAAGGGCCGAACCACAAGGGTCTATTGTATGCAGTGTTACTTACATTTCTGCAAGAAACTGTTTTCACGACTTGAACACGTGACCTCCTGATCACATGGTAACAACTTTACAAGTTACTCCAAGGTTCCCAATTAAGGTTTAATAGTTGTGAACATTTGTAGCGCTGCTCCTAATTTTTCTTGTAATCCTATCGAATGCTTGAAACAAAGTAAGAAAACATATTCTTGGTGTCGATTATTTTATGTAATCTTATATATAGTTGTATAAATAACACAAACAATTATGTCCGGCATAAGCACGGGCACCAACCATCTAGTTCTAATTTCTAAAAGAAGGTTAAAAGTAAAAGAAATAGGTCTCCAACCCCTGCTTAGCACTCCCTCACCCCCTCCCTTTTCCCCCTTTTCCCCTCCCTCTTCTTCCCGTTACCCATCTTTCTGCATACACCTTTCCTCTCAAATTATTTATCATGGTTATTAAAAAATAATTATCTTAAATTATTTATTATTTTAAAAGTTCAAGCCATCATTAATTTTTTATTTATTTTATTTTTTATTATTAATTAAGATGACACATAAATAGAATAAATATTTAATGGAGATATATTATAATTTAGATATAAATAAAGATAAATAAGGTCAAATATACTTTTTAATTTTTTTATTACATAAGGATAGCAGAATGAAAAATGGAGAGAAGATTATAATGTGGGATTTAAACCCTCACCAACAAAATAAAATTTCAGGTAGCCAATTAATTAAGCTACTAAATTCCTATTGATTAATATTTTAGAGAAAAAAAATGTCGAATCACGAGAATTTTCCAGAAAATATTAGGGAAATTTCAAAAGAAAAATGAGTAAGAGAAATAACTTGATAGCATGAGCATCTTTCAAAAAAAACCAAAAAATTAAGGATCCATCAACCGTTTTGTTTTGAGCTTCTCCTCCTCCTTTATCTCTGTCACTCAACAAGGTAATTGAAGAGTTACAATCATCTTTAAAAACTATTTATTTCATCATTTTTTTTTCGAAACAAAAATTTATCAGAAGAATTTCTCTTTTACTTTTTTTTTTAGTAACTTCTCACTGAGAGGAATATTTATGGATATCAAATGGGGTTTGATTTTTGGCTTTTTTTTTAGGGTTTGGGTGGTCACATGGACGAAACGGTGGCTAATTGTAGATAAATCGGTGATGATAAATAAAAAACATAGAAATTTAAGATAAAGAAAAAAAAAACTGAATTCAAACCCGTTTTTAATGTGAATTAAAATGCACCAATAATTCATAAAGCAATTAAAGAAGTCATACATGACGTTTTTTTGTAGACAAGGAGGACTATGTGCTGACTGCTGAAGGTCAAGACTCGAGGCTGAGGGATATAAGTAGCAAGTGATGCGTCTAACTGAGACTGCAAGCGGTCATATGCTCGTTGAGAGAGGTAATAAGCTCTCCCCAACAGTGGTGTGCATTGCTATCGGTTGACTGAGTACAACGGAACTCCTTCAATGACTGAGTAGAGGATTATGTATGTCTACTCAGCCAACATATTTGAATCTGTGATTTTTTCTTCTTCCTCGTGTAAGTGGCCTCCCCAAGTCCTTTTCCTGCAAAAGAAATAAATTGAGTAATTAATCAAGTTTAGTCCAATGTAGTTAGTTAAAAATAATATCCTCCTCCTCACAGTCCCTTAGTTGATAGCCCCATAAGTGTGCAGAGAGCAACTCCTCTCAGATGCTCTCTAGCCTTCTTCCCAATCTTACTTCTCCGCTTAAACCTCTTATTCCTCGCTCAGTGTCTACATAGTTCTTCCCATATATGAGGAGAACTCGCCTAGGCCTCTTGTTTTTATTACGAGCAACTAGAAACAACTCCGACAATATGTGTCAGGGCTTTCTTCTTGAAATTAATGCAAACCTTTTTTTTAATGTTGAGTTTGTTGTTGTGATATTTGACCCAACATATCTTCTAAATGACTGATTTGAATGCATAAATATGTTGGGACAAATGTCACAACATTTGGACCAACATCTTTGTAAAACAGTTTTGCCTTACTTCACGGTAACTAGTAATATTTTACTGAGAGGTAAAAATGACTTAGGCGTGCTAAATTGGAGCTGTGAAAAACGTGGGAGAAAGAGTCAAATCTTGGGGAAGAAGTCGAGTAAGAAACGAGTCAAAGTTATTGAGAATTTCTCTCCTTAATAATTTATCACAAGCAGCCCACCTTTCCCTCAACTTCCACAACCGAACGATGAAACTTTCAAGGGAACTCTTCACTATAAATAGAGAGGCCACAACAGTGAATCGATCATCCAGAATTAGATTGCAAAAATACCAAGAGAGCTCTCGGGATTTCAACTCAGAAATCTGGATCACAAATGTTTCCATAGTGTGTCGACAACATTCTGTCAAATATTACAATTGCTATTTAGATTCTAGATTAGTTTTGTATGGAGCGATTGTAATAAGATGTTGTCTATGTATACGTAGTTAGATTTTTCAGGCAGAAGTCATATGCGACTTCAACTTTTAATCCTTTCCATTTTATATTGTAAATTTGTAAAGAAAGGAATTTGTAATTTTGTATATAATATATATACAATACATCTAATCATTGAGCATCACAAGTTATATAATAAATATAATTTATAAAAAATTTAAACATTTGTGTTCTTTAAATTCCGCTGCATTTACTCTTTAAAGTTTTTGTTTTGCTAAAGTGTTGTTATTGGTGTCAGACGACATAATCGCTGACATTCGAAAACATAATTGGCATTCGATTTATTTCATCTCTTGTTTTTACTTTCAGTAGCTTTTGACACCCTTTCAAGTGGTATCAGAGCCGACACTTTACACAATAAATGATTGGTCCTGTTGTCATAAGCTATGGATCCGACAAATTCGACTATTGGTAGACTTTCTATTTTAGATGGTTCAAACTATGCATATTGGAAGATTCACTTACGTTCTCATATCAAATCAATTGATGTTAGGGCATCGAGATCTATAACTAATGGATACGTTGTTCCTATGTTGTCGTCGGATGAGGAATGTGACATTCTTGTTAAACCTGAATCCGAATGGACTGCAGAAGAAACCAATAATGCTAGCTTTAACGAAAAGACCTTAAATGCAATTTTTGGATGGGTTGATCTTTACATGTTCAAACTCATTCAAAACTGCCCCTTGGCTAAGGACGCATGAGATACTTTACAAATTCATTATGAAGGTAGCTCAAGTGTTCATCAAACAAAGCTACGCATGCTCATGTGTAAATATGAACGTTTAAGGATGGAAGAAGCGGATGATATTAAATCTTATTTTGAAAAATTGATTGACATCTCAAATGAATGTCAAGTGCTTGGTGAACCATTAACCAACACTCAACTTGTTGAAAAGGCTCTTCGTTCTCTTCCTGAAAAGTTTAATTTAAAGAATTGTGTCATTGAATAAGCTCACAATCTTGCCACAGTGGACATTCTTACCTTAATGAGCATACTC
This sequence comes from Anisodus acutangulus, assembly GCA_029783415.1. NCBI lineage: Eukaryota > Viridiplantae > Streptophyta > Magnoliopsida > Solanales > Solanaceae > Anisodus > Anisodus acutangulus. Next base: position 18,381,014 of record CM056512.1, read on the forward strand.
AAAACCAATGAGATGAACATTGAGAATCAAAGGGAATTGTATAAAAGCAAGAATGTGGCACTTCAAGTTCAATCCTCGGAGAGTCAAATCGAAGAAGATGATGAGAATCTTGAAGAAATTGGTAAAGGTGCAAATGTTGTCTTACTCACTTGAAAATACAATTCGATGGTGAGGAAGTTCAACAATGAAAGTATTCAATCTAAATATAAAGAGCACCAAGACCAAGTCTTCAATTAAAAGTCCACTAGATTCCCTCCAAATGTACAAAAAGGAAATCAACTAAGAAGAACCAACTCAGATCGTATCAAATTTGATCTCAAACAACTTGAGTCCGTGCAATGTCATGCATGCTTGGGTTGGGTCATTACGCCAATGAATGTGCAAACACTCTTAGAAAATTTGGTAAGAACCTATGGGTTTTTCTTAGTGATGATGAAGAAGAAGATGAAGGAGATCGTGAAATTGAAATACAAGCAATGTTGGCCACTGTTTACGAACCGTCTTTATCGGATAATGAAGATGTCGTCTATAATGTTGTCTTAGATGTCACGACATTTGCTCCAACATTAGCAATGACATCAACATCCTCAACGTCATCTAAAAGGTATGAATTCTTTAACTATTATGATGTTAATTGCTTTAGTGGTTCTATTTCTGTTAGTGAGGCTGATTGTATGGATCAAAGTGAATGCAAAGATGATATGATTAATGAATTACAAAGTATTTGTAAAGCTTTAATCATAGAATCGAAGTAACTTGACATAAAGGTAAAATCTTTAACTCGTGAGAATATAGATTTGAAAGGCACAATAACCCGACTAGAGGTTGCACTTACCAAAAAGGATACTGAAGTTGGTAAGATTCGTGCAAAACTGAATTTAGCCAAAGCAACCTTCCTCAAGATCAACACAGGGACTTCGAAATTGAATGAGATACTCAACTTTAGTAAATCTTCACATGCAGGTATTGGGTACGAAAACTCTCTTAAAACCATATGCTCTAATCTTTTTGATAAAAAATGAGAAAATATGCTTTGTAAAAGAAAAAGGGATAAATAATAGGTTCTCATATATGTCAAAGATTATGAAGTTTGTATACCACCACTGTAACTCCCATGGACACTTAAAACCTTATTGTTTCAAACTTCAAAATTCTGTGAGCAAAATATTGCCTAAATTGTTGTACAACATTCTGGATAACAATCAGAGCAACATTTATGAGCCAAAAGGTAAAAAATGTCTTAAGAGAGTTTGGGTTCCTAAACTGAATGTAACTTGTAATGTTGCCATAACTGCTTTAAGAACTAACATTTCAGGTTCTTGGTACTTTGATAGTGGATGTTCTCGTCACATGACAGGTACAAAAGGTTTTCTAAAGAACTATGAGTCATTCAATGGAGGAAATGTGACTTACGGAGGTGGCAGTAAAAGAAAAATAATTGGAAAATGAATCTTGGATGTTCCTGGTTTTTCAGCCTTAAGGAATGTCTTACACGTTGAAGGTTTAATGGCTAATTTTATTAGTATTAGTCAACTGTGTGATGAAGACTTTGAGGTAAAATTTAATAAGAATGCTTGTAAAGTTAAGAATGAAGCTAATATATGTGTCATGACAGGTACAAGAACAGACGATAATTGCTACCTTGTTGTAAGACAAGAAATTTGAAGTAGTGCTAAGATCAATGACACAACACTATGTCATTATAAGTTGGGGCATGTCAACTACCGCAATTTAAAAAAATTGGTCTCATATGAAGCTGTTAGAGGCATACCCAAACTTCACCATAAAGGTAAAACTGTTTGTGATGGCTGTTTGAAAGGTAAGCAAACCCTTGTCTCTCATAATGTTGTCCAACATGACGGACAACATTCAGGTATGTCTCACTGTTTTCAATTGCTACATATGGATTTAATGGGTCCAATTGAAGTAGACAGTCTAGGAGGCATGATGTATTCCTTTGTGATAGTAGATGATTTTTCTAGATATTCTTGGATATATTTTTTGAAAGAAAAATCACAAATGTTTGATAAGTTAATGTCTTGCATTCTAGAATTAGGAATTTGTTCTATTCTCCTATTTTTCTTATTAGATCCAACCATGAAAAAGAATTTGAAAATAGTTCATTCACAAACTTTTGTGATAAAAGAGATTTTTCATGAGTTTTCTGCCCCCAAAACTCCTCAGCAGAATGGGGTTGCAGAATGGAAGCATAGGACATTGCAAGAAATGGCTAGAGTAATGCTTAGTTCTAAAAAATTATCAAAACGTTTTTAGGATAAAGCCTTAAATACTGCATGTCACATCTCTAATAGAGTCTACTTAAGTCCAGGAACAAAGATGACACCATATGAGCTTATAAATGGAAAGAAATCTAACTTGTGTTACTTTCATATTTTTGGGTGTATTTGTTACATTTTAAATGATAGAGATCATTTAGCAAAGTTTGACTCTAAGAGTAACAAAAGAATTTTTGTTGGCTATTCTCAAAATAGTCATGCTTATTGAGTATACAATCTGAGGACCAGAACTATACAAGAGTATGTAAATGTTATTTTTGATAATTTTTCTGATCTTATAGGAAATACAACTAAAAATAACACTATAGTTTCAGTGGAAAATGTGCAGACTGCTGAAGAATCAGATGTTACACCAAATGTTTCCACACCCGAAGAAACATCCGAACCTGAAATAAAGACCACAGAGGCCATGAATGAGGAGTCAAATGCTGAATTGCTAGATCAAGTTCGAAGGGACCCCTCATCAAAGATTAGGAAGAATCATCCAACAGGTCAAGTGATAGGGGGAGTTTTTGAAGGAATTAAAAAAAGAGGGAAAGAACCACTCAACTACAGAGATATGGTAAGGTATGTGAGTATGTCTACCATATACCAAAAGGTTAGTCTTTCTTATTTTATATCTACTTTAGAACCAAAAAATGTTTTGGAAGCACTCAAAGATAATTTTTGGATTCAAGCAATGCAAGAAGAACTTGAACAATTCTCTCGAAATGAAGTCTGGACTTAGTTCCACTTCCAAACAATACAAATGTAATTGGAACTAAGTGGATTTTTAAAAATAAATCAGACGAATCGGGAACAGTTGTTAGAAACAAAGTTTGTCTAGTTGCACAAGGCTATACTCAGGTTGAAGGAATCGATTATGACAAAACCTTCGCACATGTGGCTAGAATTGAGTCAATTAGACTTTTACTTGCTATTACTTGTTGTCTGAAAATTACCTTACACCAAATGGATATGAAAGGTGCATTCTTAAATGGTTATCTAGATAAGGAAGTCTATGTTGAACAACCAAAAGGATTTGAAGATCCTTACCATCCATACTATGCATACAAGCTCAAAATGGTTTTGTATGAGTTGAAGCAAGTTCCTCGAGCATGGTATGGTCGTTTAACTAACTTTCTTCTTGAATTTGGTTTTAACCGCGGCGAAGCTGATGGTACTTTATTTATTAAATGACATGGTGTAGATATTATAATTGTTCAAATCTACGTAGATGACATAGTCTTTGGTTCGACCTCACAGTCGTACCTTACTTCATTTGTTGAAGTTATGTCATCAACATTTGAATGAGCATGATTAGGAAACTAACTTTTTTTAGGCTTGCAGCTAAAGCAAAGTGATGATGGAATTTTCATCTCTCAGAGTAAATATGCAAAGAATCTAGTTAAGAGATTTGGTTTGGAGAATGCTAAACAGATGAAAACGTCAATGGGTTCTTCGCAGAAGGTATGTAAGGGTAATGTTGGTGAAAATGTCGACCCAACATTATATAGATTAATGATAGGTAGCATTCTTTACCTTACTGCTAGTCGCCCAGACATTATGTTTAGTGTTTGTGTGTGTGCACGTGTTCAAGCCTGTCCCAAAATATCCCACTTAAATGCCGTGAAATGTATTATTCGATATGTTGCTGGCACATGTGAGTTGGGAATTTGGTATTCCAAAGACACTAATCCTAACTTAATAGGATCCAATGACTCGGATTGGGCTAGAGATGTGGATGATATAAAAAGATTCATGGTATAGTCGTAAATAAAATTGTGGCTCACTTTCAACTGCTGAATATGAATATATATCAGTTGGAAGTTGTTGCTCTCAATTAATATGGATAAGACACATGTTAGATGACTATGATTTTTCTAGCAACATTTTGATTTTGTATTGTGATAATTTGAGTGCTATAAATATTTTCAAAAATCCAGTTCAGCACTCACGTACAAAACATATTGATATTAGACATCACTTTTTAAGAGATTTAGTTGAAAACAGCTAGTTAAAATTGAACATGTAGACATTCTTCATCAACTAGCTGATATTTTTACAAAAGCTTTGGACCATGAGAGATTTTCCAGTTTGAAGAAATCTCTTAGTCTTTGTAATCTCTAAAAGGAAGGCATTTTTGGTGAATGTCGGCTGAAACGTTGTCTAACATTTCGGGTGACATTTACCTATGTAATATCACTGATGATTGTTGTTGCTGTATGGTGCATAAATTTTTGTCATTCAAGCATGATCATTCAATAAGAATGTGAATCCAATATGATACCGTTCTCTGCGATGATATATATATATAAGTATATATATATATATATATATATATATATATATATGTATCAAAAAAGGGAGTATCAAAATAAGGCAAAACCCTTACAAATATTTGGCAACTGTACAAAATGAGAAAAGCCCTTAAAAGATATAGTTCCTATTCTATAGGAGTATCGAGTGCTTAAAAGAATTTTAAGAATACCAAATAAGTATTCTTATTTTTGATACAGAAAAATCCTTTTATATGTATTTTATGATTAGATCAAGGACACGGTGGAAAAATATTACATTGGTCCAGTGGTTAAACTCATAAAATTACGTATAAAACGTGTCTTGATTTGTTGCCAAAAAAAAATTCTTGAGGGATCAAAATACTTGTGTTGTCCAAAATGTTGCCAACATTGCTATTGATATTTTCAAATTGTGATATTTGTTGGTATGTTGTTCTTAACTGATTTCAGAATAATCAATTTTTTCTCCCAATTTTTCTGCCTCGTTTTAACAGGAATTTTAAATTTCAATAAGATAAGATTAACTTGAATTCCTACTATGATGTTCATCTTTTTATTCCAATATTTTAGGTGTAAGTTATTGATAAAAATGAAACAACTTAAACTAAGGGATTTTTTATTGCTTAGAAAGATTTGTCATGTATATAAATTCCTCTCATTTGCATCTTTTTTATCATATCTGATTTCCCCTAAACACATAAAAAAAGGGTGGGGGGAAATCACATCATACATCGGGTTTTACCCTACCTACCCGATGGAGTCATCTCCAAATCAAACTCCAACCTCAACCTCAAACCCTAATTCCTCAAAAACTTCTCCTCAATTCTTACCAATAAAAACTTCTCTAATGTCAGAACCAATGTCAGCCAACACTGCAACCAACACCCCTATGAGTAAAAGCCCTTCAATAAACACTAAATCTTCCGAGCATTTTAAACCTCAGCAACTAGGCCAATCATCTTCCTCAAACCCCCCTCAGAGGATCTGTCTATGGCTTTAGTGTTTAAAGGTTTTGATGAACCTTTAGACATTAGCTACCCTGGATATAACAACACCCCCATAGATGTCGATGAAACTACTGATTTTACATCTTTGGGTAAGAGTTCCAGATCATCTGCCTTTCCTACTCGTCGATCGAGTAGGGTGTTCGAGAAAACAGTCCAAGAAGATTCAAGTAGAAAAGGACTAAAAATGATACATCTAAACCCGCCTACTCAAGCAGTGACAGTGAAAGTACGGACTTTGCTTTCTCAACTGATGAAGAACCATCTGCTTCTGAACAACTCAGTGTGCCTCAAGAAAGGGAAATCCAAGATGAAACCCCCTTGAAATAATTTTTTCAAATGGGAGTTCCCAGGACTACAAGGACAAGTGTTGTTTCAAATGTTGCCACAACATCTCAGGCAACATTCCAGCTAACATCCGAAAGGACACACACCACAACATCCTCCAACAGTATCAAATTCATTAGTTTGGACATATCTGAATCAGACATTGAGGTATCTGCTTTCTCCAATAAATTCTCTTCTAAAGCTAATAATGATATGTGGGACTCTTATAAGAATAAAGTAATTAGGCCGGAGAGAGTATTAGATATTGCTTTCTGTACTGAATATAGATTAGTAAAATTCTTAAAGGACAGACAACTTCTTGGCTCCGTTACTGAAAAAGAATCATATGTTGATGAGATAATAAGGTTGTTTTATGCTAACTTAAGCTCTACTATAGAGGATACCTCCTCAAAGAAATTTGGGAAGGTATACCTCTATAACAAGATGCATCAATTTACACCCTCAATTATAAATCAATGTATCAGACTTGATATTGAAGAGAGAATGAGAGATGCAGAACGAGTGACAGAAAACAGGGATACAATGATTGAATATCTCACTGGAGGTATTATGAAAAAGTGAATCCGTAGATACCCAGCTTCAAAACTAACTACCTTATTTTCCACACTCCGCAAAATTGCTATTCACAATTAGCTTCCTTTTTTTTTAATGAGTCAGTTGTGACATCTGAACAAGCCTCCATGCGGTTTAAAATTGGGAAAGGATTCAAAATTAATTTAGGGAAAATGATCTTTTATCAAGTTGCCAATTTGGCTGAAAAAAATTCAACTTTAATCCTTCATTTTTCTTCTCTGATATACAAAGTATTAACTACCTAAGGATTTGAGCCCAAGAGAGAATACACCTTAGGGAAGGCTCCTGAGCTTTACACTGTAAATAAAGCAATTTTGAAGAGCAAGGACAGAGTCATCGACTTACCCTGGAAGAAGGAAGATGGAAGTGAAAATATTGCCAGAAATGTCACCAACATTCTGGAAAGCACTGGTCCAAGATTGTCTACACTGTCTACAAATTGTCTTGTGAATCAAATTGCAGAGGTTGATGCTGCCAGGGATGCCTTGGTTCAAGCCAGAGACCATTTCCTGCTTCTGCTTTCTTCACAAAAAGGGGGAGATGCCTCTGTGCAGGGGGAAGAAACTAAAGGTGCACAAGATAGTGAAGTTGTTGATGCTGCTGAAGAAGTTGTTGATGTTGTTGTTCAAAGGGAAGAAGCTGTTGGGAGGAAGGTATTGCTGAAGAGGCTGAGGCTGAGAGCTGAAGCTATTATGAAGAAGTAGAAAGCTGCTTGAAGTTGCTGCTGATGCATAATGAGCCAGGGAGGAGTGGTCTGATGTGCTGCACTAAGATTATTGTTAATTTTTATGAGTGCTTGGATTATTATTACTTTTTTGGTTGTTTTGGTAATGATTGATGTGGATGTTAATTTCTGACAATGTTTTTTTTTCTTGTGTTGTTTATATTGGAGAAGGTGTGCATATATAGGTGCACATATCATTTTCTAATCCTATGACTTGGTATACATTGGTATATACAAGTCTTGCTTGTATGCAATCACAGGTTAAGGGGAAGCATATCCGTAATCACAAGTGTTGGACAACATATGTGACAATGCACTAAGTCGTTTGAATAGTTTGTAATGTGTTTTGTGAAGAAAGGCAAAAAGGGGGAGATTATTAATGTTGGGTTGGGTGTTGTGACATTTGACCCAACATATCTTCTAAAGGACTGATTTGAATGCATAAAAATGTTGGGACAAATGTCACAACATTTGGACCAACATCTTTGTAAAATAGTTTTGTCTTACTTCACGATAACCAGTAATATTTTACTGAGAGGTAAAAATGACTTAGGCATGGTAAATTGGAGCTGTGAAAAATGTGGGAGAAAGAGTCAAAGCTTGGGGAAGAAGTCGAGTAAGGAACAAGTCAAAGTTGTTGAGAATTTTTCTCTTTAATCATCCATCACAAGCAGCCCACCTTTCCCTCAACTTCCACAACCGACCGATGAGACTTTCAAGGGAACTCTTCACTATAAATAGAGAGGCAAAACAGTGAATCGATCATCCAGAATTATATTGCAAAAATATCAAGAGAGCTCTCGGGATTTCAACTCAGAAATCTGGATCACAAGTGTTGCCTGAGTATGTCGACAACATTTTGTCCAATATTACAATTGTTGTTTAGATTCTAGATTAGTTTTGTATGGAGCGATTGTAATGAGGTATTTTCTATGTCTACGTAGTTAGATTTTTCAGGCTGAAGTCATCTGCGACTTCAACTTTTAATCCTTTCCATTTTATATTGTAAATTTGTAAAGAAATGAATTTGTAATTTTGTATATAATATATATACAATACATCTGGTCATTGACCATCATAAGTTATATTTATATAATAAATATAACTTATGAAAATGTTAAATCTTTGTGTTCTTTAAATTCCGCTGCATTTACTCTTTAAAGTTTCTGTTTTGCTAAAGTGTTGTTACTGGTGTCAGATGACATAATCGCTGACATTCGAAAACAAAATTGCATTCGATTTATTTCATTTCTTGTTTTTACTTTCAGTAGCTTTTGACACTCTTTCACTTCTCATCATATTGGGGAAGTCGTGTACATTTTGTTTTTTGTATATTTGAAAATTAAATGATTTTTGTAATTAGGAATCAATGAGATAATCATAGTGTTTGAATTAAAATAATAGGTTCACATATACTTTAAATTATTGAAGATTTGTTGCTTGAGAGACTTTCGAATATGCCCCAAGTCGGGTACGAGCCATCATAAAGATCTTTAATGCATTCCGCATTAATCTTCGAAGTCAATGTGTCCACATTGAATTTACAATACAATGATTAAAACATTTAGAGGTTAAATTCAAAGCAAATAAACATAAAAATAAAATGCAAAAAAAAATACAAATTAACTCGTGTCACGATCCAAATCACTGGTCATGATGGCACCTACATTATTTTTCCGGTAGGCGAATCATCCCCAAATCCTTTAATCAAATTAGATAAGTTTAAAAGCGGAAGAATATAGAATTTATATAAAAGCTGCATTTTCCATAAAATGCTTGTACATCAAATACCTCAACACATTACATTTCTCAAAACCTAGTCTGACTCGTACAAAATCGACTATAAATAGAATAACTTGAAAATACTTAACATCAATATCTGTCTTGGAACAATAAGAACATAATAAAAATATAGAGGGAGACCAGGACTACTGATAGGATGTGTAGCTCTCCCTAAAGCCTCCAGGATCGCCCGAAGTCAAAACTGGAAAAATAGGTTGAATCTGCATTGAAATAAAAGATGCAACAAATGTAGTATGAGTACATAACGTACCCCCGTAGGCATCATAGGCCGACAACGATAGACAACACGTAACACATATGATGATTGAGTCTATTACACACTAATTATCACATTGCCCTAGTCCTCATCTAATCACATAATACATTCAAAACATGAAGATTGAGAAGACATACAATCAAGAAAATTGATTTCATCATAGTTTATTCGTATTGGGTTTACATAGTTCAGGCTCATATCGCTCTCATAAGATCACCATAAGTCCATTGGACTCTAATTTATCCTAATACTCACTTCTTATCAATTAACATGCATGTACTAAATCTTTACTCCTACGTAATAAAAAACTAAGTCTTTTTTCATCAAATCAAGTAAGTTTACTTATAAAAGATCCACCTTTTACCTCAATTTAGGCACATAAATTCATAAAAACTTGACATTTACACTATGTAAGGTAATATTTTAATAAAGGTCTAGGCTTTTTATCATTTAGAGCCGCCATCCTTCTAAAGGTTCAATCTTTCGAGTAAGAAGTTCATTTAAATCATATCTTACTTCCTTTTTATGAAAGTAGAACTAATAAAATTTTATCTTTATATTATCCACGCACATGTAGCATGAAAACACATCGATAAGTATAAATAATATGTCGTGCAAGTAAAATGAATGCAATGTAATGAATGTAATATAGTACAATGCAACTGACCATTTTTAAATCTTGTATACACATGCTACTGAACATCGCCACATAGCTATGATCCACGGGAGACTCCGCGAGTCCATTTGTAGCTCACAACCAACCGACATAATCCATCAGACTAGTAGAGCATCAAATCACGAACTCATTTATCTAGTCGTTTCATATCGTATCATCTTGGTATCAGTATCATCTCATATCAAGCTCATTTACCTTTATTTCCCGTCTTATCGGATCAAACAACATTCCATAATAGATCCATCTCAGTATCAATGGTAATATGAATGTATGAATACAAACAATAAATAAGACAAGTAATCATGGTAGCATGAGATGAAAGTCATGTTTTTAAGAGATGAATAACCACAAGCCTCAATGGCATCAATATCACAACCATTTCCAATAATCACTCTTTTCAAGTTAAGATACATAGCACACACCAAATAAAAGTTCAAATATGACTATTATAGCCCACATAACAGCTGACGAAACCAACCTAAGTGTGATCATCCCAACACAATATGTCGGTATCCACCCAAGTGTTCATCACAGTCTTTATAGTGGGACCCACATCACGCTCAATACCCCTCAATAATTATAAGCAATACATGCATCTATCGGAGTTTAAAAGAATAAATCGTAGCCTACCTCACTGCCGAGCTGGTGCCATAAACTCTCACGCCAATGTTGTGTTCTTCCGAAGTGTTTTCGGATGGTCGTAGTCGAAACGTTATAGGTCCTACATTAACACGTAATTCTAAACCATAAATATAGGCTTTTAAAGAATCCGAAAAATATAACCCAGGAAAAAACTTTAGTTTAGAATTATGTTACCCAAGATCTAAATAATCATATCCTTAAGTTTGATAGAAAACTAATCACAATTAGGCCTTTAATACACTATTTAACAAAAATACCCAATTTTGGAAGAACCCTAAATTTCATGTAGAATACATAGATAGAAATTATGAATTTAAGCCTAGATATAATTTTCCATTGAATTACAACATCAGTCTAAGGAATCAATCATAAAAAGTTTACATCTTAGCATCTAATTTCATGAAATATCATTTTTGAAGACTTGGTTTAAAACCCTAAACTTCTTTCTACCCATCAACATAAAATAAACCTCAAAGTAATGGAGAACAACTAATTAAAACTTTTTAAAAAAAGGTTTAGAAATTACCCAAAGGATGGTGTATGATGAACTCCTTGAACTACCCATAATAAGCTTCCTAGATCCCAAAAGAATGCTTGAATTTTGTTGGAGTCGAAATGAGAAAAGAAGGATTTTAAAGGAAGACACTGCCTTCAGCGGTTTACGCTTCTATAGACCATTCCCCGCAGAAGCAGTATTGCATCTGCAGAAGAATTTACGCAGAAGAGGCCTCATTTAATTCATCAATAAATCGCAGAGGTGGAATATTATCCACAGGTGCGGCCGCACACCTGCGCAAGGTATTCGCTGAAGCGGACTCTAGTCCTATCCTCCAGAACCTCGCATCTGCGAATCAACTTCTGCAGAAGCGGCTACACAGCTGTGGTGATATTTTCGCAGGGGCAGTTATATCAAGAGCCGAAAATGCTAAGTTTCAAGAAACTCTCGATCTAACACCCCAAACTCATTCGAGACCTCCCATATTCAAACGAAATATGCTAACTGAGTATAAATGATGTTACAGACTTGCTCGCGGACTCAAAATATCAATCCAACATTTTTGCGACGTGGTTTACCCATTAATCACACTCAATTTATCCCAAAGTTCACATATAGCAAAACAAGTACTTAAAACTAGGGTTGTCCAACGGGGCGGGCCTGAGGGATTCCAACGGGACGGGGGAAGGGTCGGGACTCATGTTCCGATGGGCCAGGACTCATGTTCCGATGGGTCGGGCCTGGCAGGACGGGAAGAGGTCTCGTCCCACCCCATATCCCGCCGGTAGATGGGGCCGGGATTTGGAGGGACGGGTCGGGTCGGGATCGGGATTTGACCTTTTTTTTGCCACTTAATTTTAAAAAATAATATATATAAACACTTCAATAATTGAACAAGATAGTGTAATAAAAACATCCCGAGGCTGTTTTTGTGCCTCTTATATTATTTAATAGAAATATGATTTTTTGGTAATACAATTTCAAAATTACAACTTTGTGGTGTTGTTCAAAAGTTGCAAATCACATAGTAAAATTGCAATTAAAAAATTACATATTTAACCATACTTTTTCTAATTTCCTCACAATGTCTTGAGGATCTTCGATTGGAATTGGAATTTGTCGGTCAAATTGTTCGATGTCGCTTCTTGTTCCCTCGGACAAGATTTCATTGTAGTTATTGTCTTCTTCTTCGTTGATCTCCGGTTGACCGCACCTTCTACGCTCCGCTCGAATAAAATATCTAAAAAGAATTGCAATCTCCAATGCGTCCCCGCCAATAAATGTCTGTGCTCTCCTATTTGAAATCTTCAAGCAGAAAAAGCGCTTTCAGACGTTGTTGATGACGCTTGAATGTTCAAAACATCTCGGACCATCTTTACTAGTGTCGAAAATGTATTCTCATTCTGCCTCCAGTATTTCAGCAAGTCTTCATGTCTTTCATCATTGACAATTAATTCGTATGGTACAACACCCTGCAAAACATAAACGTCAAATTCGCTAACTTGTGAAGAAGTTGAACCACTAAACATTTTATTTCTAAGGCCTTTAATAGTAGCAGCAGAAATCACACATTTTTTATAAGGTTACAGCGAAGTAGTAGAAGGGTAGTATAACCCGGTGTGGGCATGAAAGCAACTTGTGAAGCCCGTATGATAAGGTCCTAGATAGGACCGATGGGCCATACAAGAATAGGCAGAGGGATGCATCAAAGAGCCCCATGGTGGGAGAGATGTTTGCTAATCCTCCTCCTCTCCATACTAATTGCTAATCCTCCTCGTCTCAGTAAAATAATTTAATATAAGAATAAAGTATAAAAAACCGTCATACAAGTTGCTAATCCTCGAAGTCCCCATCTTCCTCATCTGCCCATTCTTCCTTTTTGGTTGTATAAATGTAATCCAAGGTTCAATTTAATTTAATTACAAGGTTCAATTCTAGATCAAAGTTCAAATATAACGATGTAGTAAATCAAGGTTCAAGACCAACAATGTAATTGCTCTGTTCATTTCAATTTCTTTTTTTATTTTTATTTTCATTTCAATTCAAGACTAACAAGGTAATCAATTTTAGGTTTAAAACTAGCAATGTAATTAATTAAAGGTTCAACACTTAAAAGAAAATTAGTCTAACAAAACTCTAATTTAAAAATTAGCATAAACACTAACATTGAACTAGAAGCATAGGCATATAAGTTAATTAAACTAATGTAATCTATCTACAAAGTGGTGACTAAAATATAGAAAAATAAAAAAATACCTTGAATGGAGGTTTTAGGCAGCGGGAATGGCTAGAACGGCAACAGTGGCTGGGGACGCTGAGCAACAACCGGGGGATGGCGGGGACAGGAAGGAGGAACAGTGGTGCGTCGTCACCGGCATTTAGAGATCGTGAGAATGGAAAAAACAAAGGCGATCTTGTTTATTTTAATAAAAATTTCAACCTCAGGAGGCCCGTAATTTAAAAAATAAAATACACCGGATTTTGATCAAAATACTGATCGCGTGAGTCATATTTTTAATTTTTTTTCTTTTTTAAATAATACTATCCTCCAAAAAATGATTATTTTTATTAAATTACCGACCTCTGGATAAATAATTATTTTTTAAAAAAATACATACCGACCTCGAGAGGACGGTAAATTTAATAAAAATTTTGCAACTTTTGTTTCCAACCTCCGGTAGTTGGTTTTAGTGTTGTTGATCTCCGGAGGTCAGTTTTCTTTAAAATATAATTAAGAAATATTAGTCTTAAACCGACCTCTTCTGGAGGTCGATTCTAAGTGTTTTTTTTAGTAGTGGTATAAGTTTTAATTAAATTTTTGCATATATATATATATATATATATATAAAATTTTTGTCACTGGAAACGGCTACTACGCAAAAGTTCTTTTTCATACTGCACAAAGGAGGAAGAAAGCTATATGTACATGCATCTTATACACAAAGCTTTTACTTAGTGATATATACTGTCTCATGCCGATTCCTTTTGTTCCTTTCTCTTTTTGCGCTTTCAAATAACTATAAACGATCAATCCTCTAGCAGAAGTATCATTATTAATTAAGTGAGACAAAACTTTGATGGTAATGACCATATTTTTTTCCTCAATCACCCTCCATTTGAAAAGAAATAAAGAGGGAAAAAGAGCTTCATTGATCTCACTCCATCTTCAATTGGCTTACTGCCATGAAAGCCCTGGTATTACCATTTCTTCTTTTGACTTAACAGTGCTGTGCTGGATTTGCTTTAAGTTGTCAAAAAAATTTCTTCCATCAGAATCAAAGTCACAAATGGTACTCTCTCCTGGTCTATTTTCCTCATCAAGGTCCAGGATAGAGGCATTACCTTCTAAAGCATGAACTACCTGAACAATTTTTTTGTATACTGTCTTTAGCATTTTGTTTAGAGGGTGCATAAAGGAAGAAACAAGAAGCAAGGTTTTGGTCTATAAACCCCTTTAATGAAATCTGCCAGCACCAATAGGGGAAAAAAATAAGATTACCTGACTCATTCGCGGTCTTCTCCATCACGAATGGAGCACACAAGCAGCAGCACAATAGACATCTCTTCACTGTTGTAATTTCGTCCCAAACATGGATCCACTAGAGCGTCAAAATTTCCATCTTCCAACGCTCTTCTAAGCAAAGGCCTTGCCTGCATATCGGAAAGAGAGTCTTCTTATGCTATGTACAAGTGGTACACTACAAGAAAAGAGCAAAAAGATTGACAAAACTGATATACATATCCTTGAAAGTGCATTTAAGAAGAGGCCTAGAGATGCTTCTAGTTCCCAAACATTTTGTTACTCTTGCTACGAGAAACCAACATGTTGGTGAAGTTGATTGTGTAAATCTAGTTAATAAACTACATTCAGAAATAACTACAGCAAAAACCAAGAATATGAAAACCAGAAATAAATGTTACTGTTGGTTGGTTATATTGGATATATCAGTATGGTTCCTAATACAAAAATTTGATAACGAGGTTATAAAAAATACTGTCCTTGCACTGTAAAGATATTTCTGATCAACTAAAATGACATAAATAATTCTGTCTGAGGAGGCCGCATCCAAGGAGCTCCTAACTCTAAAATCCTTTCTGAACTAAAATTAGAAAGAAAAAAAAAGGCAGCCCGGTGCACTAAGCTCTCGCTATGCGCGGGGTCCGGAGAAGGACCGGACCTATTTAACTTAAATTAGAATAACTCATGTAATTAGTTTTGATAAATTGTGGGACTTAAGTAGAACTAAAATCCTTTAGAGATCAATAAAATGATTCTAGGAACCCATATCTCCAAGATTCCCCCCAAAAAAAGGCTTTATTATTTGGGAAAAATTTGTAGATGCTGTGATATCAAATTCATGGTGAACAACATGCTTTAAGACTGAAATTTTGGACAATCTAATAGTTGCAGGAGATGCAACAGAAAAATTGAGATATGTTCGTTCCTCAAAAGGGGTGTCCGAAGTCAAATCTTTTGGTACAAGTATGATAAAGCTCTATCAAAATCTTCCATGATGGCCTTATATTTTTATGCCTTTGGCTTGACAGTGATGAAATTTTCAAGAACACTCTCATCTTTTTTGTACAAGGAAGGTGGTCTGCCAAATTCTGATTTTGAAGGCAGAACTTTTCCATGGTTCTTTTTTCTTCTGTTCTGTAAGAGGCTGATTTTAAGTGATATTGATTGCTGCCATGGTAAAATTTCTCAACCTTTATCTCTTGCAACAATAAAGGAATAAGGAAAAAAATACCCAGTACTTCTAAAACCACAAATGATAAACCTTCCAGAGGATCAAGAGATATTTAGAAGAGCAAACTCAGAGAATTGCATCAGGTGCTTGCATGTTCTGCCTCGATTAAATACAGTACATCCATAGCTTGTTTAGGACAAGACTATGGTAAGATGAATGTTATCCCATCTTGAGGATATGATTAGTGTGGTTGGACAGAAAGTAAGTTTAAGCATTATGCTACTCATCCATCTAATTAAACATTATTTTTAGCCACATGCTGAATAGCGTTCAAGAAAATGGAGCAGTTAACATACCCATATGACCAAACTGCTGCATGCGGAAGATTCAATTGAGATTATAGGCGGACGCCCTGTAATTAACTCCAGAAGCATGACCCCGAAGGAGAAGATGTCCGACTTATCTGAGGCCTTTCCACTCTGTGCATACTCTGGGGCCAGATACGTCTATTTTATCAAATACATGAAGAAATTAGAGTGATCAGGAAATGTAGGTTTTTACGTGGTTCATCTACCTGAAGCTGTGTAGTCCGGAAATCATTACTAATTATGAAGTAGTACAAGGTCTACAGTTTCCGAAATCCAAGCCCCTCTCCTCGAGCCTTGTATAAAAGGTTTGCAGATTATGTGTCTACTCTTGGGTTTTCTCATAGAAGGTCTGATCATTCTCTGTTAATCTACCGTCGCGGTTCTTCTCTGGCATACATCCTGTTATATGCGGATGATATTATATTGACTGCTTCTTCTGATATACTGCGCAAGTCTATCATATCTCTTCTCATCTCCAAATTTGCTATAAAAAACTTGGGGCCTTTGATTTATTTTTTGGGTATCGTTGTAACTCGTCATGCATGTGGTCTATTTTTGTCCCAGAGGAAGTATGCAACATAGATTATTGAAGGGCTGACATGTCATACTGTAAGTCATCTCCTACTGTGGTTGAAACCAAAGTTGAGTGCTAATTCTAGCACACCTTACGAGGATCCCTCCCACTATCGTAGTCTTGCTCTTTACTATCTTACGTTTACGAGGCCTGATATTACTTATGCAATGCAACAAGTGTGTTTATTTATGCATGATCCGAGGGAATAACGTATGCACGTTCTCAAACGCATTGTGCGTTACATTCAGGGCACTCTTGATTATGATTTACACTTATATCCATCATCGGTATATGCTCTCATGTCTTATGCAGATGCTGATTGAGGTGGATGTCTAGATACCATACGCTCGACATCTGGTTATTGTATGTTTTTTGGTGATAACTTGGTCTCTTGGTCGGCTAAACACCAGGCTACTTTATCGCGTTCCAACGCGGAGGCCGAATATCGAGGGGTAGCCAATGTGGTGTCTGAGTCCTGTTGGTTGCGTAACCTCCTCTTAGAGCTTCACTCTTCTATTCAGAAAGCTACCTTAGTCTACTGCGATAATGTTAGTGCGATATATCTCTCTGAAAATCTTGTCGAACATCAGCGCACTAAACATATCGAGATAGATATTAACTTTGTTCGCGAAAAGGTAGCTCGTGGACAAGTACGTGTCTTGCATGTCCCTTCACGATACCAAATTGCCGACATATTTGAAAAAAATAATCCCCTTGATTATTTTCATTGATTGAATAGATATATATACAAGGTACAAACCTTCTTCTACCATAATTCTAACTATATAATATGGTAAGTGTATATCCTAATTATGGTAAGTGTATAACCTAATCTAGGTAACAAATATGCTACAATATACACACAATATATTTTCCATATATACAAAAACTTGTCCAAACTTGTCCACTGTTTTGGCTGCCCTACCGTCTTTGGGCCATCGCCGCTGGTCGCCGAGAGGCCCAATCGCCATCCCCTTTGGATCGCCGAGAGGCCCAATCAAGCCATCTTCCGGATCGACTACACCGCCAAGCTCTGCCGCTTGTCGCTTTCAACATCGATATACATGTGATATGCACTGATGTATATCACATGTATATTGCTCTGTTTAACACACCCCCGCAGTCATAGCGGGCGGTTTTCGAACGCTGAGACTGTCCCTAAAATCTTCAAAGAGAACCGCGGGTAAACCCTTTGTAAAGATGTCTGCAATTTGATAACGAGACGGGACATGGCATACACGAACTTGACCCTTTGCAACCTTTTCACGGACAAAGTGAATGTCCATTTCTATATGCTTGGTGCATTGGTGTTGAACTGGGTTGCCTGACAGGTAGATGTCACTAATGTTATCGCAATATACCAAGGTTGCCTTCTGAATTGGACAATGAAGCTCCAAAAGCAAGTTACGTAGCTAATATGATTCGGAGACCACATTCGCTCCCCTCGATATTCTGCCTCGGCACTTGATCGTGATAGAGTTGCTTGACGTTTTGCCGACCATGAGACCAAGTTGTTGCCAAGGAACATACAGTAGCCAGAAGTCGACCGTCTGGTGTCGGGACAACCACCCCAATCAGCATCCGTGTAAGAGACAAGTGTGGATATAGATGAAGGATACAAGTGCAACCCATAGTCCAGTGTCCCCTGGATATACCGAATGATGCGTTTTATTGCATTCATGTGCTCAACTCTGGGATCATGCATGAATAAACACACCTGCTGAACCGCATACGTAATATCCGATCTGGTAAAGGTAAGATACTGGAGAGCCCCTGCAAGACTGCGATACCGGGTCGAGTCCTCGTATGGTGCATCGACTGCGGCACTTAGCTTTGGGTTTGCATCAACTGGCGTGGAAGTGGACTTACAAGATGACATCCCAGCCCTCTCGATGATCTCAGCAGTATACTTCCGTTGAGACAGAAACAATCCACATGAATGACGTTTGACAGCAATTCCCAAAAAATAACTCAAAGGCCCCAAGTCTTTCATAGCAAATTCAGAACTGAGCATGGCCATGATAGACTAGCGCAAAGCATCGGAGGAGGCAGTCAAGATGATATCATCCACATACAACAGAATATAGGCCAATGACGACCCACGGCGGTAGATGAACAAGGAATTGTCTGACCTGCTATGAGTGAACCCAATAGTTGAAACAAAGTCAGCAAACCTCGTGTACCAGACCCTTGGAGACTGCTTAAGCCCATATAAGGACTTCTTCAACAAACATACATGATGGGGACGGTTTGGATCCCTGAAACCTAACGGCTGATGCATAAAGACTGTTTCCTTGAGATCCCCATGTAGGAAAGCATTCTTGACATCCAACTGATGAATTGGCCAAGTCTTTGAAAGGGCCAAGCTTAGCACTGTGCGAATGGTAGCCGGTTTGATCACCGGACTAAACGTCTCACCACAATCTATCCCAACCTGCTGAGTCTTACCATCACCAATAAGTTGCGCCTTATGTCGAGCAAAGAACCCATCTGAATTCTCCTTATGAGCAAAAAACCACAAAGACCTGATAACATTAACACCATATGGACGGGGCACCAACTCCCACGTCTTATTATCAATAAGAACATTATATTCATCAGTCATAGCAATTTTCCAATTAGGGTCATTTAATGCGAACCACGAGATTGCGGGCAAGGGGATTTAGAGACATTAGAATGTAAATTAAAATGTCTTTTAGGTGTAAAAATATCCCGTGACTTAAGTGACCTGGTCTATGACTCGAGGAAGAATTGAGGGAATTTCGGAATTTTTACGGGCTCGGGGCGGATGGCGGCGGGCCCGCCGCCCAAATCGATAACTCGGCAGACTCATCGGCGACCGGTTCGAATTAAATTTGGGTAGCCCAATTTCTGGAACTGTTCCAGTGGCAGGAATGACTGGGCGAGACGGTACTGTGGGTCCAGCGGGCAGTGGGCCCGCTGGAGGATTTAAGGTGCGGGAGAGATCCAAAAAATTCTGAATAATATACGGGGATATTTGGTCATCCAAAAAATTATACGACTTAGGCTCGGGAGTATGAACTTTCGTAAAAGGGAATTGGGTTTCATAAAAAATGACATGGCGATTTATTATGATTTTCTTGGAGAATAAATCAAAACACTTATACCCACGATGATTCGACGGATAACCCAAAAATACACACGGGGTAGACCGAGCCTGAAGTTTGTTAATTGTGGTGGATGGGAATAACGGATAACACAAGCACCCAAAAATCCGAAGATGAGAATAAGAAGGGTTCTTATTATATAGGATTTTGAGGGGGGAAGAATATGTCAGACCTTTTGACGGAATTATGTTAAGAAGATATGTGGCCATTTGTAGAGCATGATGCCAAAAATATGGAGGTATGGAGGCATGGATTAAGAGAGTTCGGACAATGTTATTTATGGAATGAATTTTGCGTTCGGCTTTCCCATTTTGTGAAGATGCATGAGGACACGAAAACCTAAAATTTATCCCATTATTAGCACAAAACTCCCGAAACTCCCTATTGTCATACTCTTTCCCATTATCACATTGAATATTCTTTATTTCTCTTTCGAATTGAGTACGAATGAATGCTCTAAATTGGATGAAGACGGGAAACACTTGTGATTTATTCGCAATTGGAAACGTTCACAAAAATCTAGAATAATCATCTAAAAAGAGAACATAATATCTATGACCCAATGAACTGAGAACATGAGACGTCCATAAGTCACTATGAATAATATCAAATGGCATGGAAGTATGAGAATTGGAGTCTACAAATGGCAGCTTAACA
Source organism: Anisodus acutangulus (assembly GCA_029783415.1). NCBI lineage: Eukaryota > Viridiplantae > Streptophyta > Magnoliopsida > Solanales > Solanaceae > Anisodus > Anisodus acutangulus. The sequence continues at coordinate 18,401,530 of CM056512.1, forward strand.
ATTTTCCCTAATGAACAAGATTGACAAAGTGGGGTACGACTCGTACCCTTACAGGAAATAAAGCTATTTTTATCTAAAATCGATAAAATAGAAGATCCCGGATGACCCAGACGAACATGCCACATGGAAGGAGAGATGACTGCAAAGGCTGATGGCATGGTTTGACTCGATGGACGGAAACCAGGCATGATAGGATACATATCCCCCCTACTATCACACCTCATGAGATGACTCCCCGTCTTGAAATCCTTCACAGAAAAACTAAAAGGATCAAACTCAACGAAAATGGAATTGTCAGTAGTGAACTTCCGGACAGACACTAAATTTTTAATCAATTTAGGAGCATGTAAAGTATTTTTCAAGAGAAGGGGTGGATTGGGGGGAGACAACGTTTTCTGACCATAACCCTGAATTGGAATAGAGTTGCAATTACCAACAATTATACCCCGAGGGGTGCTCAAATTGGAATAAGAGGAGAGAGTACCTGATTCAGAAATCATGCGAGTAGTCGCCCCGGTGTCCATGTACCAATTTGGGTCCGGTTGAGTCAACCCCAACGTGTGCATCGCGGCCTCGATATCGATGCGAGTGGGGCTCGCATGATGGGCTTGCGGAGGATCGGGCCCAAGGACTCTGTCCGTAATGCTTTTGGGCCGTAGGTGCCGGAGTTGTTGTTGGGCCATCGACGGTGGGCCGCCACCGCCGGGCGCTGGGCTCGATCGCTGGCGACCCCATCGCCACTGGAATTTCCTGCGTTGTATGGACTATTGGCCCATGGCCCACTGCCCCAGCCCCACTGCCATGGGCCCCACTGCTGGGCCCAGGGGGGTGGTGGGCCACTGTTCACTGGATGGGACCCACCGCCTACTTGCTGACCACCGGAACCGCCACTAGAACCACCGCGTTTGCCCCGCGGTTTTTGTTATTATTCTTTCGATTATTCTTGCCGCCACCATTGTTATGGTTTTGGCCCGAATTATTAACAAAACCCGACGGACTAGGAGAGGACGTCACCATGGCGACTTGGTTTGCCCCGGTAGCCGCCTTTTTTGCAAAATCGGCTTCTTCCAACGTAAGCATGGAGCGGGCTTGATAGAAGTCGGGAAGTGGGTTGCTTTGGCGAAGGAGAGTTCAAACCCCATTATAGGCCTCCGAAAGACCGACAACCAACTGTAGAACTAGATGATTATTTGTTATTGGTGCGCCAACATTACGGAGTTGATCCGCCAACTCCTTTAGTTTCTTGCAATATGCAGAAACGTTTGGAAATTCATCCATTCGAACGAGAGAGAATTCCTGCTCGAGTGTGACGACACGTGAATGTTGGTTGTCTTGGAATATGTCACGCAATCTATTCCATGCAGCCATAGCCGTGGTATTTGGCTCAATAATCGTCTGTAGAAGGTCCACTGAAATAGTGGTGTATATCCACCGAAGAACGGTAGCATCAAGTGTAATCCATAACTCAGGATCCTCCGTAGGAAGGGGTCTAACGGGAGGAATGATGTGATGAAGAACTTGATAAGAAATAGCGTGAATTTTAAACAACTCCGCTCACGTCGCATATTGGACGTTTTCCATCTCAAGGACAATAGGGATATTGCTCTTGATATTGGAAACTGTGAGGGCAGGGTGAAAATTGTTCTTAGACATATTGAAAGAACAAGAGGAAAGGGAAATTTAAGAGAGGTGTTTGTGAGAGCGGAAGACGAATTTTGGAAGAGAAAACCCGAGGAGGGGGGGGGTCTCGGCCAAAGGGAGGCAAAAGTTTGAGAGAAAAAAACTTTTGTTTAGACCTAGTCTCTTGATACCATGAAAGAAATAATCCCCTTGATTATTTTCATTGATTGAATAGATATATATACAAGGTACAAACCTTCTTCTACCATAATTCTAACTATACAATATGGTAAGTGTATATCCTAATTATGGTAAGTGTATAACCTAATCTAGGTAATAAATATGCTACAATATACACACAATATATTTTCCATATATACAAAAACTTGTCCAAACTTGTCCACTGTTTTGGCTGCCCTACCGTGTTGGGCCATCGCCGGCTGGTCGCCGAGAGGCCCAATCGCCATCGCCGGCCGATCGCCGAGAGGCCCAATCAGCCATCACGCCGGATCGCATCGCATCGCTGCTTCTGTTGCTTGTTGTTTCAGTCCACTGATATACATGTGATATACACAGCTGTATATCACATGTATATTGCTATGTTTAACAATATTCAGTAAGGGTCTTCCCTTAGTTCTGTTTGAAGATTTTAGGGACAGTCGCAGCGTATGACAACCGTCCGCTATGACTGCGGGGGGTGATAGAATATACACAGTATATTCTTCTGATATTATTAGAGATCTTGTACATGTGTAATTATGATAATAGTCTTGTATTAGGAAATGTATATTTGATTTTCTTAATTATAGGCTAGATTTACTATTGTATATCATGTATATAAATTTTTTACATTAATAAAAATAATTAAGGGATTATTATCTTTCAGTCTCACGTCTCAGTGTCAGTAATTTGTTTGTCATCAAGTTTTGACAGATTAAAGAATTGACCTCTATTTGTGTTACTTCTATGTGACATACTTGTGCCCTTCTATTATCCTATTGGTTTCTTTGATTCATATTTTCTATGTTCAAGTTTAGCATTCTTTCCATAGATAATCTTCTTCCAGTAATAAATAATCTTCTATTTCATCGTCAGTGGTGGAATCGTAGATCCTATTTAATTTGAGTGTTAATTAGATTGATCTTATTATAAGAGACTGACTTTCTGATCAATGCTCCAGCTTTTGTTTTTCTATGATCTCTGTAAAAATTTCCTCGCTCTTCGGACATCTATTACTTCAAATATTTTAAGATTTTTTTCCTCTTTTCCGATTCTGCTCATGTGGGATGATTTGTGCACCAGAATACCCTTTTATTTTAGGATTTTTATAAAGATAATGTTGTAAAACTTTGTATGAGAAATCTAATGTTTGTAGCACAGAGATTTGTGCACCTCAAGTAGGAAGAGTTCTGCTATGTAATTCACAAACACTTATTTGACAAAGTTTTACATCATTTTCAAACCCACAAATGAGCTCTCTGCCTATTTATTTATGCACCATGTATTGAAGTAACGACTAGCGTACAACTCTCAAAAATCATAGAGGAAAAGTAAAACATGTGAAACTAAATATTGAATAGATCTCTGCCAAAGTATATTCCATTAATTAAACATTCGAAAGTTTAACTATTGTGATGTAACTACTAATTAAACTAAATAATGAAATAAAGAGAATATAATGACTTACCAATGCATCTGCGTTGGCCCATTTTCAGCTGAAAGCACACGCCTTAGTACCTCAATACTGTAGTTGGCCCTCCCCGTTGTAGGTTCCTTAAAGTGCAGCGAGGTATACCATAATCGACTGCTATGATACACGAATGTTAGTTGTACAATTTGATGATGAGAAAGCTAATGATTCTTCATATTTTCTTAGCAGGAGCTGTTAGGATTTACGTCCCAAATCAAACCTAATCAGAAAAACAGTAAATAAGCGAAGAACAAATAACACACAGAATTATAGTGGTTCACCCTCAATGCGAGAGCTACGTCCACTTTGTCACTGCAGATTTTATTATAATGGAGTTTTGAGTTTACAATTCTCTCTTTTTTTCGACCACTCTTCTGAAAGAAAAACGGCGCCATAGTTTATATATAGTGAAAACTAGGACAAACATAATACAAGCCTAAAATTCCCAAAATACCCTCCACTAAATAACATATTATAAAATTTGCAGGGGGCTCCTCCCCCGGGAGGGGGGTTTACCACCCCCTTCCAACCCCATGTCGACCTGACCGCTCAGGTCGATCAGCGTTTCACACTTTGCGTAGGGTCTTCATAGTGTCGGCGGTGAATTAGGCTCCACAACTCAACAGGAGCTTAGTGCACCGGAGTCAAAATGCAACAACAACAGTCAGCTATGATGCTCTTCACTTGATAGTAATACAAAATCAACATATCACAGTAAAGTAAGAAGCTAAGGTAATGTATCTTGGAACTTGAAAGGTGAAACATTCCCTTAAACATACATCTATTCTTTCTTCAAAAAATGCTTTCCCATTGCTAAGAATTATGAAATGACCAGTTTAACTAATTATGATCATAGATTTCTCATTGTCACCTTCAAGGTACTATAAGTAAATGAAAACAGTTAATAGAGCATCTAATGGACAATACAACTGTGTCTTCAATTCCCAGTGGTATGGCAAGCTGTAGAAGAGAGGTGAAGAGTTAAGCACACAAGACGACATGGAATTAGAAATATAAATAACGCAAATTAAATTATCTTGACCACCTCTCTCTTCTTTCCTCCATGGACAAACATATAACATCATAAATATGTGATAGAAAATTAGAACTTATGTCACAGCAAAAGTGAAGCCAACATATATATTATACGAGGTTTTGCTAACCTACTATATGAACAAATAAAAATAATAATAACCTGTTTCCTCACGGCTAGTATATGCTAGGATTACTGCAAGCAACCAACATGTTACCTGTAAAGTGAAATAACAGAAAATACCGCAGCACAACTCCTTCTATAACAGCAGTAACCATATACAACACATCTGTTTTTTGTGCAGCTTCTTTCAACAAAATACAGCCACACTTCAGCTTCATTTTAGCCACACTTAACTTTCACTTGCCGAATTAGTAGCTTCAAAGAGATCATGAAATCAGACGGTAATCAAATACGTTACTGGTCATCGGCACATAAACCGTGATTTTTGAAGAAATATGTTCCCTTGATTTTATTGATGAATGATTTACAATATTTATAATATTACAAAAGTATTTACCTTGCTATAAACTAGTTAGCTAATCAACCTAATTACAAAAGGATTATAATTCTACCTAAAATATGATTAATACAATTAATACAATTAATGAAAGAATATTCGGGAAATATTCTATTACACCCCCGCAGTCGAAGTGGGAGGTTCACGAACACTGAGACTGGCTCAAAATTCATCAAATAGTATGCGCGGAAGTCCTTTGGTGAAGATGTCGTCAATCTGATATCTGGAAGGAACATGAAGGACACGAACTTGACCACGAGCCACTTTATCGCGAACGAAATGAATGTCATCTCAATGTGTTTAGTGCGCTGATGTTGGATGGGATTGCCGAAAAGATATATGTTGAAAATTTACTAGTGTGGAATTAAGTTTATCCCATTATTTATGACTCGAACAATTGGGCCCCGCACGTTGGAAATATCGTTTTTACACACGTGCAATCTTAGTGCCAAGTATAGTAAATTTCGTTAATGAAAGAGATATTGGTACGTAAGTGAAATGTTTGAGACATAGAATGATGGATGGTTATTTGCTAAATGACAAGTGTTCCACGTTGGTAAACGAATGAAGGATTGTGCGAGGTGTAAGATGGAACGGGTCGGTGGGCCACGGAGTCGGTAGAAGGGTCGCGCGCGCCTCTCGATCGGGTCGCGGCGCCGAGCGCCTAGCAATATGACGCCGACGGCAATAAGCTTCGTCGGCTTTCTGGTTGAATTAGCATCGCAACGCTAATGTGGTAGAGCCGTTGCGCTTCATTGGCAGTGAGTGCTCGACGGAAGTCCAAAAGTTTGACTGATTATGGAGAGGTTTTGGAGCATTAACTTGGCAGTTTTTCCTCCATAACTTAGCCATTATTTGGCTGCATTAGTTGGTGATTTAAAAGGCCATTACATGGCATTTAAATGACCATTACATGAGCACTTGAAGAGACCATCTTGCACACCTATAAATTGAGGCATTTGGCTCAATTCTATAGATGAACATTAGAACATATATGAACATATGAACATAAAAATAAGTTCACAACACCACAAAGAGAGCAGATTTTCCTGATATCAATCTTTCTCTTAGCAATCTTCAGTATTCGTGTTCTTCGCTGAGATCATTTGTGTAGGCTTTGCATACTTGATAGTTTGTTGTTTCATCTTGGGAGACAATTGTCCACACTTCCGTAAAGCCTATATACGGGGGCAATCTTGTCTTAAAAACGGAGAGTCATCTCTCGACTCAGCCGGTGGTGTTGTGGTTTATCTAATTGGTTGCTAAGTGTTTCAGGTGTTAACTTAACATATGAAGGACTCTAATCGTTCGTATTCTCAAGAATTTCCGATTACAAGTTTTATATTTGAAGTTTTACAAATGTAGCAGTTCATGTTCTTGTATTTTCGAATACAAGTTTTATATTTGAAGTTTCATTCAAGATCAAGATATTGACAACTTGTTCTTGTCCTCATTGTTGTTTATCCTTTCGATCACTATATTAGTTATTTACTATTCCCGTTGTTGCTTTACATATTCCAACAATATATCACACTAATATTGTCGCAGTAGACCAGTGTTGCCTTTTGAATCGGGCAGTGAAACTTAAGTAGAAGGTTACGAATCCAACAAGATTCATAGACGACGTTGGGTGACACCTCTATACTCTGCTTCGGCACTGAATCGAGATACTGTAGGTTGTCTTTTGGAAGACCAAGATAATAGGTTATCTCAGAGTAAAACGCAGTAACCAGACGTGGAGCATCTGGTGACAGGACATCCAACCCAGTCAACATCAGAATTAGAAGTGAGACCAGTGAGCGAGGACCTGTATAATTGTAATCTGAAGTGAAGTGTGTCTTGGATGTATCGTAAAATACATTTGAGGGCATGCATGTGTGCTTCCATCGGATTGTGCATGTGCAAACAGATTTGTTGCACGACATAGGATATGTCTGGTCTCGTGAATGTGAGGTACTACATGGCCCCAGTCAAGCTACGATAGTGAGTCGGGTCATGCATGGAATTGGTGTCTACTGGCGTGTGGGATGATTTGCAGGATGTCATGCATGTACGATCAATGATCAATTCGGCGTATTTCTTCTGACACAAAAATAGGCCGCCAGAATGTCGAGTGATAGAGATGCCCAAGAAATAACTCAGGGGCCCCAAATCCTTCATAGAGGAAATGAGAGACATAATGGACCGGCGGAGAGCATTAGATGATGTCATCAAGATATAACAAGAGGTAAGCCATGTCTGGACCCTTGTTGTATATGAACAGGGAATGATCGGATCTGCTGTGTGAAAAATCGATAGATGTGACATAATCAGTGAACCGCTGGTACCATGCTCGAGGAGCCTATTTTAGTCCATAGAGCGATTTTCGCAATAGACACACATAATCCGGATGAATAGGATCCCTGAAACCCATAGGCTGATGCATATATACTATTTCATGAAGATCCCCATGTAAGAAGGCATTTTTGATATCAAGCTAATGAATGGGCCAAGACTTGGATAGGGCAATGCTGAGTACGGTCCGGATTGTTGCGGGCTTTACGATCGGACTGAATGTTTCATCACAGTCGACTTCCACCTGTTGAGAGCTGTCATCGCCTACAAGACGAGTCTTGTACCTCTCAAAAGAACCATCAGATTTATTTTATGTCTAAAAATCCACATAAAATGAATAATGTTAGCATCAGGCGGACAATGTATTAGGTCCCACGTCTTATTATCAATAAGAGCATTATATTCGTCAATCATTGCGACTTTCCAATTTGAGTCGGACAAGGCATTCTTCAGATTTCGAGGGAAAGGGGCAGGGACAACTGAAATAGATAGGTTAAACAGCCGTTTAGGTTCAGAAATTCCGTGCATGGCACGGGTTTTCATTGTCCGAGAGTTTTATTGGTTAACAATATGGATAAAATGATAAACTGAAATTTGAGTTGATTTGGTTAACAATATGGATAAAATGATAAACTGAAATTAAACAACACCACATGTGGTCACAAAGTTGGCTAGAGGAAGCACACAACTATGACATTGATATCCAAAAACATTTCAGTTACATTATCAAAACAACTAATCAATTCAACAACATGATAGTCTTTAAAAAGAAAGTTAAAAAGGTGAAATAAAATCAAATTAAACATAAAGCTCTGAAACACATCTTAAGGTTGATGACAGTAACTCTATTCGCAGGTGCCGACGTTTTATAGCCTAGTATATTCTATTGAGAATAAGGCTCGACCACGAATTGAAAAATCTATAGCCTTCCAATACTCAGCTTTATATATAATATATAACATAAATAGATATCCAGCTTACTGTAGATTCAACAAAAAGTATAGAAAGAATAAAAATAAAAACTGAACAGTTAAAAAAAACCGTTCTCCTTAATTATGATTTAATACTGAAAATAGTAGTGGCATCCTCATAAGCTCCAGTTTTCCCTTTGAATATACCTTTCAAATGAACCCCTTCACTACAATACAGTACTTCAATTACACAAATTACTCATTCCCGTGCACTCTATATACGTATCCATAAATGGATGTAAAAAATTGCATATTTGGACAAAATAAGATTAAAAGCGTGCAAGAAAAACAATTGTTTCTATATGCTCCATCAAAGTTCATCATGATCGAAATTAATTAGGACAGAGAGAGAATTGCACATACATCTGCTTTCCTCTAATCACAGATCCATTTACTCCTTCCATCCTCAGTAATGGCAATTTTACAGGAAAAGATATTTCTAAGTAAAAAATTAACTCACATAGAATTCCCAAGATAAAAAGCCAGACATAGCAACCAACGAATTAGACAAAAGTTCTGCATTTGCAATCATTATCCCTTTGAGTCGCTGGTCCAAAACATGAAGCTTGATAAATGCTAACAGCAAAAAAACTTCATAAGATTATTTATTCCTCTCACTAAGCAAAAGAAGGCAGAATCTTAAAATAAAATTCATTCTAATTCGGGTAGTCACATACTCACATATCACTATTAGTGCCTTGCATCTTGGCTTTTGATAGCAAGCAAATAACACTGTTGATGTTGGATGGATGTTGTGACAACATCTGTAAATGCTCAGGACAACATCTTATGAAAATAAGAATGTTGTCTGCGATGTTGTGACAACATTTCTGACAACATCCTGTAATGATTTTACCTATTCTTCCGGCCAAAACAAGTTGTGTTACTGTGAGTAAAAAATGACCCAGGCAAACTAACAATAATGTTGTGTTTAAAACGTGCTAAAAGAAACAGTCAAAGCTTGGAGAGGAAGCAGCATGAAGACCAAGTCCAGAACGTTTGAGCTTTTGAATGAGCAAGAACCGATCCAAGCTGAAGCCTTCTTTTACTCAGCCTCCGCAACCAACCAGTGAGGATTTCAAGGGAAGTTCTACACTATAAATAGAAGGGAACTTCAGAGTATCGATATCCAGAATTGAACAAGAAGAATTACCAAGAGAGCTCTCGGATATTCACCTTAGAAACTGGATCAACACACTTAGCCTAAAGTTGTATAACAACATCTAGTCCCACATTACTACTGCTGCTCAGATCCTAGATCAAGCTTATATTTCAAGCAATAGTAATGAAGATGTTGTATTTATCTTTTTAGATCTTTTAACTTTAGGCTGAAGTCATCTGCGACTTCATTTTTGTTTGTAATTTCTTTTTTCGCATTTATTGTTCAATCTTGTAAAAATAAATTCATTTGTAATTGTATATAATTTATACAATTCTTTGGTCATTGACCATCAAGAGATATATTAATATATACCCTTGAAAATATAAACCTTGTGTCTCTTTACTTTTCCGCTGCATTTACTCTATAAAGGTTTATAACTGTTTTATCACAATGTTGCCTCAGATGTTGACACAACATTGAAGGCAACATCCAGAAACTGTTTTAATTGCTTTAGCTGTTACTGTTTTATTCTTGCTTATCCGTAGCCCCGGACCCAACAAGTGGTATCAGAGCCAACACTTGATACAATAAGTATTTGATTCTGAATATTACGGCTATGGACTCAGCTATACAAAATATTGGTAGACTTCCAATTCTTGACGGAACTAACTATGCCTATTGGAAAATCCAACTACGTTCGCACATCAAATCCATTGATGTTCGAGTTTGGAGATCAGTTTTCGAAGGCTATGTGATTCCCAAGTACCCAGCAGACGAGGATGGTGATGTACTTACCAAACCCGAATCTGAATGGACCGCGGAAGAGATCAACAGTGCGAGCTTCAATGAAAAGGCCATAAATGCGATATTTGGATGGGTAGATCTCTATATGTTCAAACTAATCCAGAATTGTACTACGGCCAAGGACACTTGGGAGACCTTACAAACTCATTGTGAATGTACCTCAAGTGTACGACGTACAAAGGTTCGCATGATTTTGAGCCAATACGAACGCTTAAGGATGGAAGAATCTGAAGACATAAAATCCTATTTTGAAAAGTTAATTGACATTGCTAATCAGTGTCAAGTGCTTGGTTCTCCTTTAACCAACACACAACTTGTGGATAAAGCTCTCAGATTTCTTCCTAAAAGGTTTAATACTAAGATTTGTGCTATTGAAGAGGCCCATAATCTTGCTACTATGGATCTACATGCCTTGATGAGCATCTTTCAAACATATGAGATGAACATGAAGAGCCAAAGAGATCTGTATAAAGACAAGACTTTGGAACTCCAAGGACAAACCTCGGAAACTGAATTGGAAAATGAGAAAGAAAACTTGGAGGAACTGGGAAATGGTGCAACTGTTGCCTTACTTACTCGTCGATTCAATTTGATGGTGAGAAATATCAACATTGATCGCAATAAAGTCAAATACAAACAACATCAAAACCCACTCTTCAATAAACAGCCGAATAGGTCACCTTCTGAGCAAAGAAATCACAATCCACTGAGGAAATCTAACTTCGACAGTACCAATTTCAATCCCAAGAAATTCGAGGGAGTGCAGTGTCATGCATGCTCGGGTTGGGGACACTATGCTAATGAGTGTGCAAACACCCTTAGAAAAATTGGTAAGGTTATGCGGGTAACTCTCAGTGATGATGAGAACGAAGAGGAGGAAAGAGATCAAGAAGAAGAACCACAGGCAATGCTGGCAGCCATGTTCGAACATTCACTGTCCGACGATGAAGATGTTATTGACAATGTTGCGACAACATCAGACTCAACATATGGAATGTCTTCAACATCAGAGAGGTATGTATACTTTGACTATTCTGATGTAAATTGTTTTAGTGGATTTATTTCTTCATCTGAGGCTATAAATTTAGATCTAGTTGACTCCAAAGACGACGTAATAAAGGAATTACAAAATCTTTGTAAAGCCTTACTCACTGAATCTGAGCAACTAGACTCAAAAGAAAAATTATTGGCTCTTGAGAATAGCAATCTGAAAGGCACAATCAACCGATTAGAGGTGGTACTTACCAAGAAGGACCTAGAGCTTGGTAAGATTCGTGCAGATTGAACGTAGCTAAGACCACCTTTCAAAGGCTCAACATGGGAACCTCCAAACTGGATGAAATATTAAACTTCAATAATCCTACAAGGGCTAGGCTTGGGTACCAATCTCCTAGCAAAACAAATACTTTCAGAATCCATAGTCAAACTGAGAGGATAAAATTTGTCAAAGAAAATACGAGCAACTCTCAGATCACTGAAATTGGATCGAAGTTTGTATGTAGCTTCTGTAAAAAGTTAGGACATCTTATACCCTACTGCTACAAACTTCAGAACTCTGCACTCAGAATATTGCCTAAAATATCATCAGCAATGTTGCCCAACATCACTGACAACATTCAAAGCAACCAGCCTGAAAGCAGAAGGAAGAAAAATGAATGGGTACTCAAATTGAATCTGAAATGTAATGTGTGCATAACTGTTTTGCGTACTAACATTACAGGGTCTTGGTATTTCGATAGTGGCTGCTCACGTCATATGATAGGTACCAAAAGCCTATTGAAGGAGTATGGAGCATTTAATGAAGGATACGTGACCTTTGGAGGAGGAAGTAAAAGTAAGATAATTGGTAAAGGAACTCTTAATGTTCCGGATGTACCAGCCTTGAAAAATGTTCTTCATGTAGAAGGTTTGGTTGCTAATCTTCTTAGCATAAGCCAACTATGTGATGATGATCTTGAGGTGAAATTCAACAATCTTGAATGCAAGGTTACAGATTCTACAGATAAATATGTCATGTCATGAACCCGAACGGGAGATAATTGCTATCTAGTCGGTAGACAAGAGTTTTGCAACTCCGCAAAGGTAGGTGACCTGACACTTTGGCATCAAAAGTTGGGACATGTCAACTACGGCACCTTGGAGAAGCTGATCTCATTTGAAGCTGTCAGAGGCATTCCCAGACTAGATCCAAAAGATAAAACACTGTGTGAAGATTGTTTGAAAGGAAAGCAGACCCGAGTCTCTCATAATGTTTTCCAACGTGACGGACAACATTCAGGTACGTCTCATTATTTCTAATTATTGCATATGAATATTGTGGGTCCAATCGAGGTAGATAGCCTAGGAGGAATGAAATATTCTTATGTGATAGTAGATGATTTTTTCAGATTCACTTGGATCTATTTTTTAAAAGAAAAATCACAAACCTTTGAGATGTTTAGAACACTTTACTCTAGGATTAAAAATCTATTTTGTTCTTCGATTTTCAGAATTAGATTTGATCATGGAAAGGAGTTTGAAAATCAAATCTTTGCAAAATTCTGCGAAAAGAAAGGCATATTTCATGAATTTTCGGCACCAAAAACACCACAACAAAATGGGGTTGCCGAGAGAAAGAACAGAACTCTACAAGAAATGGCTAGAGTTATGTTAAGTTCTAAGAAATTGGCAAAAAGGTTTTGGGCAGAAGCCTTGAACACGGCATGTCACATAACTAATATAATTTATTTAAGGCCAGGGACCAAGATGACACCCTGTGAACTGTTAAATGGAAAGAAACCTACAGTGCGGTACTTTCATGTCTTTGGGTGTGTGTGCTATATTCTTAATGACAGGGATAAACTGGACAAATTTGACTCTAAGAGTGACAAGGGAATATTCGTTGGCTACTCTCAGAATAGCCATGCTTATCGAATATACAATCTTCGGACAAACACCATACAAGAATCAGTCAATGTTATTTTCGATGACCTGCTGGATATATCTGGTAGATCTTCAAAAAACAACATTGTGGTTACAGTTGAAGAGGAGCAACCCACTGAAGAAACAGATGTAGTCCCAAATGTTGTCCCAACATAAGAAGAAACATCTGAACCTCAAAAAGAGAACACAGGGGACGAAATCGAGGAGGAATCTGCTACTGAACTGAATGATCAAGTGAGAAGACACCCTCCATCGAGGATTAGAAGGAACCATCCACCCGACCAGGTGATAGGGGGAGTTTTTGAGAAGAGGCGTACAAGATGGAAAGAGCCAGTAAATTACCGAGAAATGGTAAGGTATGTGTGCATGTCCACCATATATCAACAGGTAAGTCTCTCTTGTCTTACATCTACTTTGAAACCTAAAAATATTGGGGAAGCATTAAAGATAATTTTTGGATTCAAGTCATGCAAGAAGAGCTTGAACAATTTGCACGAAATGAGGTTTGGGACTTGGTACCACGACCCAACAACACAAATGTTATTGGGACCAAGTGGATATTAAAAAACAAATCAGATAAGTTAGGGAAGATTGTCAGGAACAAAGCTCGACTTGTTTCTCAAGGATATACACAAGTAGAAGGTATCGTATATGACGAGACCTTCGCTCATGTGTCTAGAATTGAGTCAATAAGATTACTTCTTGCTATTGCTTGCTATCTAAAGATTACCTTGCACCAAATGGACGTTAAATGTGCTTTTCTCAATGGATACTTGGACAAAGAAGTTTATGTTGAACAACCAAAGGGATTTGAGGATCCTTACCATCCACATCATGTGTACAAGCTCAAGAAAGCCTTGTATGGACTAAAACAAGCACCACGTGCATGGTATGGTCGTCTAACTAACTTCCTTGTTGAGTTTGGTTTTACTTGTGGAGAAGCTGACAGAACATTATTCATTAAAAGACATGGTGTAGATGTAATAATAGCTCAAATCTATGTTGATGATATTATTTTTGGTTCGACTACAAAATCACTAGTAAAGTCTTTTGTCGAAGCAATGTCGACAACATTTGAGATGAGCATGATTGGAGAACTAACATTTTTCTTAGGCTTGCAGATTAAACAGAATGAAGATGGGATCTTTGTATCTCAAAGCAAATACGCCAAGAATCTTGTTAGGAGATTTGGTCTGGAAAATGCTAAACACATGAAGACTCCAATGGGCTCTACGCAACAGGTATGTAAAGACGATGTTGGACAAGATGTTGACCCAACATTATACCGATCTATGATAGGTAGCCTTCTATACCTTACTGCCAGTCGCCCCGATATCATGTTTAGCGTATGTGTTTGCGCCAGGTTCCAAGCCAGTCCTAAGGTATCTCATTTTAATGCTGTGAAACGTATTATTCGATACATTGTCGGTACAAGTGACTTGGGAATTTGGTACTCCAAAGACTCTAATCCTAATCTAATAGGATATAGTGACTCGGATTGGGCCGGTGATGTAGACAATAGAAAAAGCACTAGTGGTGGGTGTTTTTATCTTGGCAATAATCTAGTCTCATGGTACAGTCGTAAACAAAATTGTGTATCACTCTCGACTGCCGAATCTGAATATGTGGCAGCCGAAAGTTATTATGCTCAACTGATTTGGTTACGACATAGGCTAGATGACTATGGCATATCTAATAACTCCATAATTTTGTATTGTGATAATCTGAGTGCTATTAATATTTCCAAAAATCCAGTTCAGCATTCACGTACAAAGCACATAGACATAAGACATCATTTTTAAGAGACTTAGTGGAAAAACAACTAGTTCAAATCGAACATGTTGATACTCTTTTTCAACTGGCTGACATTTTTACCAAACCTTTAAATCATGAGAGATTTTCTAGCTTGAAAAAATCCCTTGGTCTCTGTTTTCTTTGAAAATAAGACAGACTAGGTAGATGTTGTCCGAAATGTTGTCCTAACATTCTGGGTAACATTTATTGTTGAGTCAATATACAGGATAAGTGTTGTAGTGATGTTGCATTTTTTTTTAAAAAGATTCAAGCATGACTCTAAAAGGACAAGATATGAAGGCGAAGCCTCTACTATAAGATTTGGATGTATACAAAAAGAGCAAAGCTCTAAGATTGGTATAGTTCCTATTCTATAGGAGTACCACGTGTTCAAAAAGGTTGAAAATTTCTCAATATTTTTTTTATCTGTATGTGTTCAACTAAGTTGATTAAGGACAATGGTAAAATGTTACATTAGTCCATCGATCAGTCTCATAGGGAACATGTACGGAAATATCATCTGCCAAATCAAAAAATCCTTGGAGTCTCATAATACTTGTTTAACTTTGAAATGTTGCCAACATCATCAACAACATCGTGTTCCAGTACATTGATCAAACTGATTTATCTTATTTTATTCCTATTTTTGGTATTTAAAACGTCTCTGTCTTTAACTGGAAGTCCAAAAATTCTGGATGAACATTTTTTTTAAATGATGATATGTGCTATGACAATCCTATTTTAGGTGTGTAAAGAGTTTTTATTCTTCTATACAATCTAAATTTAAGAAAAAAGAGTTTAAGTGTAAGTATACTTTGCATAATAAAACCTCCCATTTTTTGTCTTGGAATTGTCACATCAGCCGACTACCAACCCATCAAACCATGGCAGCCCAAACAACACCGTCATCTCTAAAAACCCAAAGCTTCTCCTATACGCCAAATCCTTCAAAACCCTCTCCCATGTCCGTGTCCCCAAAATCAATAAACACCAAAGATTATTCTCCAATGTCGACTAGTCCAGCAAATAACGACAAGGTTTACAAGCATTATACTTCCATCAATGACTTGAGACCTGTCGAGGAGGACTGCACACATGCTATGATCCTGTTTGGTTCAGATAAGCCATTACAGGTGAGCTACCCCGGCGATAATGAAAACTCAATCGATATTGATACAACATCTGATTTCTCGAACCTTGCCTCAAAATCGACATTTCCGACGCAAAGGTCAAAGAGGGTTTTCGAAAACCAATTCGGTGAATACCAGTCTGCCAAAAGATCCAGGGAAGAGTCGACTTTCCCTGTTGATACTACCACAAGCACTGACACCAATTTCAGTGTGCCCAGTTCCTCCAGAACACCATCAACTTCCACTCCGCAAGCAGAAACGGAGAAGGAAAAAGAAGAAGAAGAGATGTCTGATGACACACCTCTACGAAACTTCATTCCTAAAGGGGTCCATAGAACATACTAGAATTTTGATAAAAATGTTGCCTCAACATCAAGGGCAACAGACGAGAAAATGGACCCAGACTATGTTGCCCCAACATCCGAGGCAACACCTGCAGCCGCCTCATCCGAATAAGTATACACAGAATCTGAAACAGATTCTGAGGTAATTCCCTACTCTTCCATGTTTCAAACTAAATCATGCTCCAGTAACTGGAATTGGTTTAAGAATAAAGGAGTTAGAGGGGAGAAGGTGATTGACCTAACTTCATTCTCCAAAAATAGTTTAGTTGATTTCTTAAGTAGTCAAAACATCTTAAGCTCTGTATCTGGTAAGAATCCTTATTGTGAGAAGGTGATTAGGGTGTTCTATGCTAATCTGATGCTTGCTGTTAAGGACACAACCTCAAAGAAATTTGGGAAAGTATACATATATAACAAGGTATACAATTTTACACCTAATATCATCAACTCCACCCTTGGGATAATTATTAGTAAAAGAGAACTTCAACCAAACCCCACTGTGGAGGAACTCAATTCAATAATCAAGTACCTTACAGGGAATTTGATCACTGTTTGGGCTCATCGCAGCCCTGTGTCGAAACTCACTGCCCTGTTTGCCACTCTGCACAAACTTGCTATATACAACTGGCTACCCTCTCTCAATGAGACAATAGTGACCCTTGATCAAGCATCACTGCTTTTTAAGGTTGGAAGGAATCAGAAAGTTGACTTAGGAACACTTATATTCAACCACGCTGTCAACTTGGCAGAAAAACAAAGCAACTCTGCCCTTTTATACCCCTCTTTGATTTTTCAAATCCTGCTCAACCAAGGTTTTAAGACTCCAAAAGGAGAAAAACTGAGCCCAGCCTTAGAGGTTTACTCAGTACAACGAGCAGTTGTTAACAGCAGGGACAGGGTTATTGACCTGCCTTGGAAGAAAGATGAATGGGACACTAACACATCAAAGGATGTTGCCGACATTCCTAGCAACATTGCTTAAGGACAGGTCCCAATGTCCAAAGACTGGCTACGACAGCACATTGCTAAACTTGACTTACAAATTTAAGAACTAGTGCGAGCCAAAAACTATTACATGGGCTTACTTTCTTCACAAAAAGGGGGAAATGATGTTGATGCTGATGCTGCTGCTGGAAGCAGACAGACAGTGGAAGCTGCTACTGATAAGGGTGTAGGCAATGATGCAGGGGAAAGGAGGTGAGATGATTAATTGCTAACTACTTCTAAAGCCATGGAGATGAAGATGGTGCTGCACAGAGTGATTGATCACAAAAAGCGGCTGGAAGCTATTGTGACTTGATTACTCTAGCCAAGGATGATTATACTGATGGAGTGTTGATTCAATGATGAATATTTATTTGAATAGTGGACTATACTAACATTACTGACATTTGGAATATTATTTGCGTTTGTATTTTTTTACTGTGAGACATTTGGTCTGTTCTTGCAGATATTGTGACTGCTTTCAAAAGCTGTTTATATATGTTTGTCTGATGTGGATTGTTATGAATGGTTACTGTAGACTGATTATGCAGTTGCCGTAAGTAAGTCACGACTAACAGAACATAACTCATATCTGATCAAATCATCGATACAACACTGCTTGAAATTTGCTACTGCAGGTTAAGGGGGAGCATAACACTAATCCTACTGATTCTTGGAATGTAAGGACTATATCGGGAATCAGTATCCTATTCATTTTCGCTTCGTATGGAGTTTTGTGAAGAAAGGCAAAAAGGGGGAGATTGTTGATGTTGGATGGATGTTGTGACAACATCTGTAAATGCTCAGGACAACATCTTATGAAAATAAGAATGTTGCCTGCGATGTTGTGACAACATTTCTGACAATATCCCTGTAACGATTTTGCCTATTCTTCCGGCCAAAACAGATTGTGTTACTGTGAGTAAAAAATGACCTAGGCAAACTAACAATGATGTTGTGTTTAAAACGTGGTAAAAGAAACAGTCAAAGCTTGGAGATGAAGCAGCGTGAAGACCAAGTCCAGAACGTTGAGCTTTTGAAGGAGCAAAAATCGGTCCAAGCGGAAGCCTTCTTTTTCTCAGCCTCTGCAACCAACCAGTGAGGATTTCAAGGGAAGTTCCACACTATAAATAGAAGGGAACTTCAGAGTATCGATATCCAGAATTGAACAAGAAGAATTACCAAGAGAGCTCTCGGATATTCACCTTAGAAACTGGATCAACACACTTAGCCTAAAGTTGTATAACAACATCTAGTCCCACATTACTACTGCTGCTCAGATTCTAGATCAAGCTTATATTTCAAGCAATAGTAATGAAGATATTGTATTTATCTTTTTAGATCTTTTAACTTTAGACTGAAGTCATCTGCGACTTCATTTTTGTTTGTAATTTCTTTTTCGCATTTATTGTTCAATCTTGTAAAAAGAAATTCATTTGTAATTGTATATAATTTATACAATTCTTTGATCATTGACCATCAAGGGATATATTAATATATACCCTTGAAAATATAAACTTTGTGTCTCTTTACTTTTCCGCTGCATTTACTCTATAAAGGTTTATAACTATTTTATCACAATGTTGCCTCAGATGTTGACACAACATTGAAGGCAACATCCAGAAACTGTTTTAATTGCTTTAGCTGTTACTGTTTTATTCTTACATATTCTTGCTTATCCGTAGCCCCGGACCCAACAAACACATTTTTTTCATAAATGCTAAATGCTAGCTCCAAATATTGTTTGTTACAAAGGTGCAGAAAATAGAAATTACAAGTAATTGCTAAGTAATAGAAGAACTGAAATTACAATTCAACAACAAATTGAAAATTACACAGAAATTGAAGAATGAACTGGAACTGTTTGTGTATGCTGGGTCGAGTGTTTGCACTCTGTCTTTAAGACAATATTGCCCCGTATGTATCCTTTTTACGTCCTGGACAATTGTCTCCCAAGATAAAATAGCAAATGAACAATTGAGCAAAGGAAACTCAAGTGTTACCGTGAAGAATTTTGAGTAATGAAATGATGCTGAAAGTTGTAGGAAGGCTGAAATCTATTTCTGTTTATGTATTATTGTACCTTAACAATGGTGACAAGAGGTCCTTTATATAGTAGAAGGAGAGGCTGATAATTTGCCTCCATAAGTGCCATTACTGACCAAGTAATGGCAATTATGGAGGTAGTAATTCCTCCAAAATAAATGGTGAAGATGTGACGGATTGGCCATTTAGTAAGAGTAATTCAGCCAAAATAAATGGCTGAATTGAGTGCTTGTGGATGTTTCTGCTCATTGCCCAATTCTGAATTTCTTAAAACTTCAGGGATCAAACTGTACATATGAAAGAATTCTGGTCCAAACTATACATATGAAACTTCAGGGATCAAACTGTACATATGGCAAAGTTCTTTGGTCCAAAAAGATAATATCAGAAGAAGCACAGCCCACAGCCCACGACCCGTGATCCCGTGAACCCGAGAACCCGAGAACCCGAGAACCCGGAACCTGGAACCGGACCGGACCGGACGGGCAGGCGGCGGCGGTGCACGTGTGGTCTTTTCTCTAACCAAAGCACATCTAGGTCCTCCCTCCTTTAAACACATGGGATACCTCATGGGGTCCCAAACCCCAAGCCAATTTTGAGTCTTATAAACAAAACAATTTTTTCTTCCTCCACCGATGAGGGAGAATTGATCCCACACCACACTTTTCCATGCTTCAAACACCTCACTTCGTGGATCAATATCTATTTCATTTCTCAATGAAATTTGACGATCTTTGGCCCTACGATTTTCTACTTACCTAGTAGATCATGCACGTGTGAAGAACCGGATTCTCCAACATGCGTAACACTAGTGTTTAAGCCGTTAAAGTTGGTCGGACGCAACTCCCGCCAAAGGCAAATTTCCAACAATCCCCTCTTGAAAGAAATTTTGGCGTACTCACATGGTGCCTTTTTTCATTTCTAGCAATATTTCAGCGGACCGATGTTGCATAAGGAGATGTAGCTTCAGATTTGAACCTTCCATAGTTAAATACCATCGGACTTACTTACTGTGCGGTGAACGTGATATCTTGAACCGTCAGTGTTTAGTGTAAGCCAAGTCAATAGTACCAACACAATAAATTCCCTTACTCTCTTCTTCGTAATGTTTTGTCCGTTGTGGCCATGGACAACTTCTTGGATTCTAAAGTGCGTTCATTTGAGGCGGCCCGTCCTCGTACTTAAATAGGTGGTCTCCTACAAGGTATCCTGTTATACCCCACTTCACAAGTGTTAGGAACCATTAAAAGTTTCCCAAAACCTAACCTCAACTGTTGAGGATCATTAAAGGTTTTGAAAACTTAACCTTTACCCATACTGCATATTGCACTTAACGTCTATCGCAGGAATGGCTTTGGATTTGGTGTTTCTTTACAGAAATCACTATCTGAAGTGCTCATGCTTCCACTAAAGCGATCAACTGAACCTTTACAGCTTAGTTTTCCCATTGAACCAAATTACTGGGATCTCTAGTTAGTAAGGTTGGGTTACCACTGTATTGGTCCTTATATTTTGGGTTTTAAGCCCATTCCCCTAGACATGCAAGCCATCTGATCCTTGGGTAAGCCCTTTGTCAATGGGTCTGCTATATTATCCTTTGACTTAATGTAATCAATGGATATTATACCCGTGGTGATCAGTTGCCTAACGGTCTTATGCCTCCATCGAATATGACGAGACTTGCTGTTGTACATAGCATTCCGTGCCCTTCCTAGAGCCGACTGACTGTCGCAGTAGATCATTACCGAAGGTACGGATTTGTTCCAACACGGAACATCCTCTAAGAAGTCATGAAGCCACTCAGCTTCTTCTCCTGCTTTGTCTAAAGTGATAAACTCCGATTCCATTGTGGATCGGGCGATGCAAGTTTGCTTAGAGGATTTTCAAGACACAGCCCCACCACTAATTGTAAATACATACCCACTGGTGGACTTGGTGTTCTCTATATCAGATATCCAGTTTGTATCACTGTACCCCTCTAGTACAGCTGGATATCTCGAATAGTGTAACCCAAAAGTTAACGTGTATTTCAGGTATTGTAATACCCGATTCAACGCCTTCCAGTGATTATCACTCGGATTACGGGTGAACCTAACCAACTTATTGACTGCATAAGCAATATCAGGTTTGGTGCAGTTTGTTATATACATCAAACTACCGATCACCTGTGCATATCGCTCCTGGTATACAGGTGCACCAAGATTTTTATCAAGATTTTGATTTGTATCAATTGGTGACTTTATTTGTGAACTATCTAACATCTCGAACTTTCTCAAAACATCCTCGATGTAGTGAGACTGAGATAAGACCAGTCCGTCAGACGTCTTAGAGATTTTAGTCCAAAAGATGACATATGCGATACCCATATGCTTCATGTCGAAGCATTGTTTCAACATGTTCTTAGTCACTAGGATTACCCTAGGACTGCTTCCTATGATTAACATGTCGTCTACATACAGGCATATCATAACAAACGAGTCAGAGTTACCTTTCGTGTAGACACATTTATCACACTCATTAATGGCGAAACCTTTCGATAATAGAGTACTATCAAATTTTTCGTGCCATTGCTTCGGGGCTTGTTTCAGCTCGTACAGAGATTTGACAAGCCGACAGACTTTCTTCTCTTGCCCTTGAACCACATACCCCTCGGGTTGGTCCATATAAATTTCTTCTTCCAAATCACCATTTAGGAAGGTTGTCTTAACATCCATTTGATGTATCTCAAGGTCACGCAAAGCTGCGATCGCAATGAATACCCATATGGATGTCATCCGGGATACCGGGGAGTATGTGTCAAAGTAGTCAAAACCTTCTATCTGCCGATAGCCCTTGACTACCAACCTGGCCTTGTACTTGTCTATAGACCCATCTACTTTGTATTTCCGTTTGAGTATCTATTTACAACCCAACGGTTTATTTTCCGGAGGAAGATCAACCAACTCCCAAGTATGGTTATGTAGAATGGAGCCTATTTCACTCTCAATAGCTTCTTTCCAGAGCGGTGCTTCTGGAGTTGACAACGCCTTAGCAATTGTCCTTAGTTCATCATTAACCATATAAGCTACAAAGTCAGGACCGAAGGATTTATCCTTCCTGGCCCTTTTACTTCGCCTTAGATCCATCTCTGGAGTCTCCAAGTTCTGAGAATCTGGAACACTAGATTTCGGATGTTCAGCCACCTCGAGATCCGCTAGATCTGAATCATCTAGATTCGGGCCATCAACGACTCCCGGTTCTTGAGAGCTTTGTGCATAACTTCGTTTGCGAGAGGTTCTGTCTTTTTCCTTTCTAGGAAAGATGCCTTCAAAGAATAGAGCATTTTGTGATTCCATAATTGTACCCTGGTGGATATCTGGAATATCTGACTTATGCACTAAGAAGCGATAAGCACTACTGTTATTTGCATATCCGATTAATATGCAATCTACAGTCTTAGGCCCAATCTTGACCTGCTTTGGCTTGGGTACTTCAACCTTTGCCAAATAACCCCACACCTTAAAATATTTGTAGGTGGGTTTCTTTCCCTTCCATGATTCATATGGAGTTTTTTCCTTACCCTTATGTGGGACTCTGTTAAGAATCGTATTAGCGGTAAGTACAGTTTCTCCCCACATATTTTGGGGAATATCGGAATTGATAAGCAAGGCATTCATCATTTCCTTCAATGTGCGGTTCTTACGTTCCGCCACACCGTTTGATTGAGGTGAGTATGGAGCCGTCGTTTGATGAATAATGCTTTTTTGGGCACAGTATTCCTTAAATGGCGCTATATATTCTTCCCCTCTATCGCTACGAATGGATTTAATCCGTAGGCTTAGTTGGTTTTCAACTTCTGCTTTGTAACATCGGAACGCTTCAAAGGCTTCATCCTTACTTTTCAACAAGTAAAGGTAAAAATACCTTATGTTATCATCAATGAATGTCACAAAGTACTTGTTCCCCCCTCTAGTTTGTGCGAACTTCAAATTACATATATCTGTGTGAATAAGTTCAAGAGAAGCGGTATTCCTTTCAACGGATCGAAAAGAAAGCTTGGTGAGTTTTGCCTCTATGCACACCTCACACTTATATTGAGGGTTTACGTCGATAGACGGCAACAACTCCATCTTTACCAACCTTTGAATAGACTTGTAGTTAACGTGTCCTAATCTATGATGCCATAAATTAGAAGACTCGGGCAAATAAGAAGAAGGTTCAACTTTATTACTCGGACGCATTACAAACATGGCATTCACTTTGAAGAGGCCTTCACAGACGAAGCCTCTCCCCACAAAAGTGTCATTCTTAGTGAGTACAAACTTATTGGATTCAAACACTAGCCTAAAACCAGCATTAACCAATAAAGTTCCAGAAATTAAATTTCTTCTAATCTCTGGGACGTGCATCACTTCCTTCGGAGTGAGTTCCTTACCGGAAGTCATCTTCAGGACCACCTTTCCTACCCCCAGCACGTCAGACGAAGCGTTGTTGCCCATGAACAGCTTCTTGTCGGTGATTGGTGTGTATGTGGATAAGGCACATCTGTTGGAACAGATGTGTCTGGTAGCACCTGTGTCCATCCACCACTGCATTGGATTCTCAACCAAGTTGGCTTCTAGCACCACTGCCTAGAATTCCTCAATCATGTCATCTAGGAGCGTGTCCTTGATGACGTTAGCATGCGCCTTACCTTAAGACTTGGCTTTCTGTTGTTGCTCAGTCTTGAGCTTGCGGCATTCCTTGATCCTATGACCAGGTTTCCCACAGTGGTGACAGTTATCTCTGAACATCTCCGCTGCTTGGGCCTTGCCATCTTTCTGGAACTTCCGCTTCTTGCTTGAGTTCCATTTGGCCTCATCCAGATTTGCCTTTGCCTCAGCAGGTTTTCTACCCATTGGCAAGGTCTTCTTATTATCATCCTGGATTTGGAGTTTGATAATAAGCTCTTCAAATGTCATCTCATTTGTCTTGAGTTTTAAGTAACTCATTCCACGAAGGAGGTAACTTTTCAATCAGCGATGCAACCAAAAATTGATCATTTGGTTTCATACCTTCAAAATTCAGGTGATGTAAAATCATTTGGAATTCCTGGACTTGAGACATCACTGTCTTACTATCCACCATTTGGAATTTTAGAAACTTCCCAACGATGAACTTCTTAGTACCCGCATCTTGTGCGTTGTACTTCTTTTGCAGTTTTTCCCACAGCTATTTGGCAGTGCCAACGGTGCAATAGACCGTGTAGAGAGGGTCTGCCAAGCAATTCAGTATGTAATTCTTACACATGAAATCGCTATGATTCCACGCATCAAGAACCATCTTCATGCCATTAATGACATGGATACCAAGGCCCCCTTCACCCGTTTCATTAGGCGAAGAGTCTATTTCATCTCCAGCTTGTGGAGGATCTTCCGTTAGAAACCGGGTCATTCCCATAACAGTTAAGTAGAACAACATCTTTTGCTGCCATCTCTTAAATTCTGATCCCATGAATTTTTCAGGGCGATCATGGTGGAGGGAGGCAGAAGGTGGAGCAGCAGCAGTCGGGAAGGCAGCGGAGTTGCTGCCTTGAACAGTAGCGGCAGTAGCGGAGAAGGCAGCATTGTTGCCTTGAGAGGCAGCAACAGTAGCAGCAGCATCGGTCATATTTCCAGCTATGTTGCAGCAATTATAGTAAGCCAATATTGTCTTAAACTTATTTGTTACAAAGGTGTAGGAAACAAAAATTACAAGTAACTGCTAAGTAATAGAAGAACTGAAATTACAATTCAACAACAAACTGAAAATTACACAGAAATTGAAGAATGAACTGGAACTATTTGTATATGATGGGTTGAGTGTTTGCACTCTGTCTTTAAGACAATATTGCCCCGTATGTATCATTTCTACGTCCTGGACAATTGTCTCCCAAGATAAAACAGCAAATAAACAATTGAGCAAAAGAAACGCAAGTGTTACCGTGAAGAATTTTGAGTAATGAAATGATGCTGGAAGTTGTGGGAAGACTGAAATCTATTTTTGTTTATTTATTTTCGTGTACCTCAACAATGGTGACAATGGATCCTTTATATAGTTGAAGGAAAGGCTGATGAACTGCCTCCATAAGTGTCATTACTGGCCAAGTAATGGCAATTATGGAGGTAGTAATTCCTCCAAAATAAATGGTGAAGATGTGCAACGGATTGGCCATTTAGTTAGAGTAATTCAGCCAAAATAAATTGCTGAATTGAGTGCTTGTGGACGTTTCTGTTCACTGCCCAATTCTGACTTTCTTGAAACTTCAGGGACAAATTGTACATCTTGAAACTTCAGGGACCAAACTATACATATGAAAGAATTTTGGTCCAAACTGTACATATGAAACTTCACGACCGGCGACCCGTGAACCCGAGTACACCCAGAACCGAACCGGACCGGACGGGCGAGCGGCGGCGGCGCGCGTGTGGGCTTTCCTCGAACCGAAGCACATCTAGGTCCTCCCTCCTTTAAACACATGGGATACCCCATGGGGTCCCAAACCCCAAGCCAACTTTGAGTCCTATAAACAAAACAATTCTTTCTTCCTCCACCGATGAGGGAGAATTGATCCCATACCACACTTTTCCATGCTTCAAACACCTCACTTCGTGGACCAATATCTCTTTCATTTCTCAACGAAATTTGATGATCTTTGGCCCTACGGTTATCTACTTACTTAGTAGATCATGCACGTGTGAAGAACTGGATTCTCCAAGATGCGTAACACTAGTGTTTAAGCCGTTAAAGTTGGTCGGACGCAACTCCCGCCAAAGGCAAATTTCCATCAAATATTGCGATACATTTTCATAAAAATTACTAAGAATACATACACGCTCCTGTAAAGATTATAAAAAAAATTCGCTTTTTTAGAGTCAAATTTTTTATTTTGACTGCGTGTTTGAACATAGAATCTATAAATTTTTCGAAATTAAATTTACATATTCAAAACTAAGTAAAAAGTACTATAAGTCACCGTAATTAATAGTTAAAAATAGGACTCTCTCTCTTGAGAACAACCATTCTCTCTCAGTTGAGAACTGCTCTCTCTCTCTCTTGAAAATTGCGTACAACTGAACATTGATTTTCGGGCGGCGAGCAGGTTAGATTCACCTAGAATTGGTACCTCCAGGTGACCGTATTCATTCTTTGCCCTTACCTTCGTAGTTACATTTTGCCGACTTTGTTGTATTGTATATTTACTTTACATTCTTTCCATTACTAGTCTACTCCTTAGCTATATCGGTCCTATCGTAGTGGCTAGACTCACATCTAGATTCTTGTTAATTTATGTTTTTCGTATTGATTTGGGTGTTTCGCATTGATTTCTGCTTGTCTTAGGGTAAATAGTCGATTAGTCTATAGATGCTTTAGTGGCTCTGACGACTGATGGTAGACTACGGTCATGTTCTCAGTTGGAGACGGGGGCGAGGGTTGGGGGTAAGCTGGGTAGGGCGATGCTAGGTTGAGAATAAGGTCTTGGAACATTGGGAATTTGACAGGGAAGTCCATAGATCTAGTTAAGATTCTTAAGAAGAGGAGGATCAATATAGCATGTGTCCAGAAGACCAGATGGGATGGACCTAAGGCTAAGGAGGTGGACGGGTATAAATTATGGTTCTCTGGTAGGTCAGGGCATAGGAATGGGGTAGGCATTTTGGTAGACAACGAGCTTAGGGACCAAGTGGTAGAGGTTAGGAGGGTCAACGATAGGATTATGACGATTAAGTTGGTAGTTAGGGGGTCCACTATGAATATTATTTCTGCTTACGCGCCGCAGGCGGGCTTGGTCGAGGATGAGAAGATATGCTTTTGGGAGGATTTGGACGAGGTGGTGGCAGGTGTACCACCCACTGAGAAGTTAATTGTTAGAAGGGACTTTAATGGACATATCGGGTCACTTATAGGGAGCTACGATGACATGCATGGAATCTTTGGCATCGGGGACAGGAACGAGGGAGACGTCTCACTTTTGAAGTTCGCTAGAGCTTTAGGGTTGGTGATAGCCAATTCGAAGTTCCTGAAGAATGAGGAGCACTTGGTGACTTTCCGTAGTTCGGTGGCTAAGACTCATATAGACTTTTTTCTCTTTAGGAAGGTTGACAACAGTCTTTGTAAAGACTGCAAGGTTATTCCAAAGGAGTGTCTTACAACCCGACATAAGCTTTTAGTGATGGATTTGAAGATCAATATGGAGAAGAAAAGAAGGATTATGGTGGCTAAGACTCAGATAGACTTTTTTCTCCTTAGGAAGGTTGACAACAGTCTTTGTAAAGACTGCAAGGTTATTCCAAATGAGTGTCTTACAACCCGACATAAGCTTTTAGTGATGGATTTGAAGATCAATATGGAGAAGAAAAGAAGGGTTATGGATAACAGGTTGAGAATCAAATGGGAGAATTTTACCATGGCTAGTGCAAAGGAGATGTGGGAGAGGTTGACGGCCACGGGGGCATGGGGAGTAGTGGGGACGCGACCAGTATATGGGACAAAATGGCGAGTTGCATTTGGGAGGTGGCTAGAGAAGTGTTAGGGTCTCGCGGGGTATCAGTGGTGGGCGTCGAGGGGAATGGTGGTGGAATGGTAAAGTTCAAGAGAAGGTAGATGCGAAGAAAGTAGTGTATGAGAAATTGGTAGAAAGCAATTATGAGGTAGAGAAGTGGACGAATAGGGAACTGTATAAAATGGCAAGGAATGAGGAAAACTTGGCGGTCACCGCAGCGAAAACGGTGGCTTTTGAACGCATATACGTGGAATTAGAGGGAAATGGAAATAAGAAGTTGTACATACTAGCCAAGGTGAGGGAGAGAAGGACCCGTGACTTAGATCACATGAGGTGCATCAAGGACGAAGACGACAGAGTACTGGAGGAAGACGCGCATATTAGGCAGAGGTGGCAGTCTTACTTCCATAAACTCTTGAACGAAAAAGGAGATAAATACATTGTGCTGGAGATCTGGAGAAATCTGGTAGGTGCCGGGACTTTGAGTATTGTAGAAGCATCAAGATTAATGAGGTTAAAGTTTTTGTTCGCAAGATGCGCGGGGGACGAGCGACCGGGTCAGATGAGATCCTAGTTGAATTTTGGAAGAGCATGGGCAAGGCAGGCTTGGAGTGGCTGACTGAGTTATTGAACGTCATTTTTAAGGCGGCGAGAATGCTCGAAGAATAGAGGTGGAGTACAATGGTTCCTTTATACAAGAACAAAGGTGATATCCAGAGTTGCATCAACTATAGGGGTATCAAGCTGCTGAGCCACACTATAAAAGTTTGGGAAAAAATGGTGGAGATGAGGGTGAGAAGAGACGTGTCTATTTCTGAGAACCAGTTTGGATTCATGCAGGGGCGTTCGACAACAGAAGTCATTCATCTTATTAGGAGGTTGGTTGAGCTGTATAAGGAGAGGAAGAGAGACTTACATATAATTTTTATCAACCTCGAGAAGGCATACGATAAAGTCCCTAGGGAGGTTCTTTTGAGAATTCGGAGGCTAAAGGTGTACATGTGGCGTACACTAGGGCGATTAAGGATATATATGATGGATCCAAAACCAGGGTACGGACAGTGGGAGGAGACTCGGAGCACTTTCATGTGATGATGGGGCTGCACTAGGGATCAACTCTTAGCCCATTTTTATTTGCCTTGGTGATGGATGGACTGGCGCGACAAATCCAAGGGAAGGTGCCATGGTGTATGTTATTCACAAATGACAAAGTCCTAGTTTATGAGACTCGCAGCGAAGTAAACGCTAAGCTGAAGGTTTGGAGACAGACTCTGGAGTTGAAAGGGTTCAGGCTGAGTAGGACCAAGACATAATACTTGGAGTGCAATTTCAGTAACGAGAGCGACCTTGAGAAGGGCGTGGAGGTGAGACTTGATACTTAGGTCATTCCAAAGAAAGGAAGCTTCAAGTACCTTAGGTCTATTATCCAAGGGGATTGAGAGATTGATGACGATGTCACACATCGTATTGGGCAGGGTGGATGAAATGGAGGCTTGCATCTGGAGTCTTATGCGACAAAAAGGTGTCACCAAAACTTAAAAGCAAGTTCTATAGGGCGGTGGTTAGACCGACTATGTTGTATGGGGCAGAGTGTTAGCCAGTCAAGATGTCGCACACCCAAAAGATGAGAGTAGCGGAGATGAGGATGCTCAGATGGATGTGTGGACATACGAGGAGGGACATGATTAGAAATGATGATATCCGAGCAGAGTGGGAGTGACCTCGGTGGAATATAAGATGTGGGAAGCGAGGTTGAGATGGTTTAGACATCTGCGGAGGAGAGACACAAATGCCCAGTGCGGAGGTGTGAGAGGTTGTCTATGGACGGGTTCAGGAGGGGTAGAGGTAGGCCGAAGAAATATTAGGGAGAGGTGATTAGACGGGATATGGAGCAGGTGCAACTTACTGAGGACATGACATTAGATAGGGGGTTGTGGAGGTCACAGATTAGGGTAGAAAGGTAGTAGGTAGTCGAGCGTAGTCCTACTTACACTTACAAACTTATAGTTGTGGTGTTATTACTGTAGGCCTGCTTAGCATATCATACGAATACGCGTAGTATTGCTTTATAGTCTTCTCTAGTTTTATTTCTTCTGCTATGTGTTCTTTAATGTACTTAGTTTATCTCATTTATCTGCGTTAGTTACTGCTTCTTTTTCAGGATGTTATATCATGGCGTATTCGCGTTTGCTATCAACATTTTCTTACTGCTTACTGCTTTAATTTTTTGACCGGGTCCGACTATTTTTTGCTTTGCTCGTCCTGAGACGAGGGTCTCTTGAAAATAGCCGCTCTACCTACCAAGGTAGAGGTAAGGTCTGCGTACATTCTACTCTCCCCAAACCCCACATTGTTGGATTTCACTAGGTATGTTGTTGATTGATGGAGGTTTAGAGGCTTATAATAATGAATAGGGGGCAAAATTAGCCCAAACTCAAATGACCTGCCCAACCCGCCCAAGGTTTCATGGGTTTGGGCAAGAGTGATTTTGATGATGGGTTGGTTTGGGCTAGGCTAAGTTGACCCATCATAAATCAGCAGCCCAAATGAACTCATGATGATGCCCAAACTTGACCCACGAAAATGCTCAATCTTAACGATTAGATCTCTACTTTATATTAAGATTTTTATTTATAAATAATTATTTAACAAAATTATTTATTATTTCGGAACAATAAAAATACATCAACGCACCCCAACTACCCACCACACTATCCATCCACCCTACCCCATCCCTTACACCAACCCCCACCCAAGCACTGAACCACTCTCACATCTCTCCCCCCTACCTTGGCTACTTCACCCCACCCCACCCCTACCACCCCTACCCACCCTTACCCTATCTACCCCCACCTCCCGCTCTACCCCCAACCCCACTTTCCCTACCCCATTCTCAAATTTCTATTTCATATTTTTTTTTCTTTTATAAACAATTTATAAAAAATATAAATTTTTTATTACCTCCCCCCTACCCACACCTACCCCCTGCCCATCCACCCCCACCCAATTGCCTTACCTCATCCTCAAGTTTTTATTTCATACTTTTTACTTTTATAAAAATATAAAAAAATTCTTACCTCCCCCTACCGCCCCTAACCCCAGAACCCCCTCAACCCCACCTCAAATTTCTATTTCAGATTTTTGTTACTTTTATAAGAATATTATTAAAAATATAAATTTTTCTTACCTCCCCTACCCCTCCACCACACCCCATGCCCTACCCAGTCCTCAAATTTCTATTTCATATTCATTTTACTTTTATAAAACAAATTATGAAAAATATGAAAAAATTTCTTACCTCCTCCCCTTCCACCCCATGCCCTACCCCCATCCTCAAATTTCTATTTCATATTGTTTTGCTTTTATAAAACAATAATTAAAAATATAAATTTTTTCTTACCCACCCCCAACCCCCCTGACCTCCACACCACCCCCAAAGTTTTTATTTTATATATTTATTTTACTTATATGTATAATTTTATTAAAAATGAGAATTTTTTCGTACCCCATCACCCACCCACCCCACCCCCAAATTTTCTATTTTATATATTTATTTTACTTTTATAAATTTTGTATAAAAAGTGATAAAAATTTGCTTACCCCATCCCCAACCCCACCCGAAGTTTTTACTTTATATATTTATTTTACTTATACAAAAATTTTATAAAAAATGAGAAACTTTTCTTACCCCACTATCCAGCCCCTCCAACCCCCCCCCACCACCACTACCCCTGCCCTCCCACCCATTATTTTATATATTTATTTTTCTTTTATAAAAAACAAAAAAAATTCTTTAAAATATTATTTTTATTTTAAAAATAAAGATATGAAAAAATCAAATATCATACAAAATAAAATAACATCATAGAAGGTAAGTTTGAAATTTGTAAAAGTAATGAGTTAGGTTGGACAAGTTGGGTTATGACCCATCATTTAGCCCATCTTGACCCGCTCATCTTAGCCCATATAAGCTTTGGATGGGTTTGGCATTGACTCATTTATTGATTTAGTTCATCTTAACCCGCTCAACTTCAACCCAATCGGCTCATCTGTCACCCCTAATAATGACGTTCAAAACACATTCTATAGAGGCAATGTTATCAACTTCCATAGTCCCATGATAACCATTACTGAATTAAATGCCCATTTAGAAATGAAACAATAAAATGACAGCTCTTTTATTCTTTCAAAAACTGAAAGCTTTGATGTAGTAATATGTGTTGATGTGTGATCATCTCATCTAAAAGCTTAAATTGTTAGAGAAAACATTTTTTTATTTATTTAATTATATTTTCAACAGTATGATCCACGGGAAGAAATGACGATAACGTGTCTATATCGTATGTATATGCATGATATACATTTCTTGCAAATTCATATGCTTATAATTATATATAGGGGAAATCCAATGTGATTAATTTCATTCCACTCTAAAATCCTTACGTTGGAAGAATACAATTCATCTCTTTTTCAAATTCCATCTCAATTAGAATCGCACTTAATTATATGTGCTTACACAATCTCAATTGTACTTTGAACAATTAGATAATCTTAGATCGTGATAAGATGATGTACCTATTGCTATTACAGAAAATTACGTGAAATTTCCACCTGCTGACTGCAAGCATTAGGTGTTCAATAGTAGCAAAATTGGAAAGGGCCTTCTAATAAGGTGAAATTTAAATTTGTATATGTAATGAAGATGACATATCAGTTCTTGAATCTGTTGACTGATAATTTTGATGACTTATTCAAGTTGCCCAAGAGTGTACGACAACAACAACATACCTAGTGGAATTCCACAACGTGGGGTCTGGGGAGGGTAGAATGTACGCAGACCTTACCTCTGAAAGTATATTTATGTCTTAGAGACAATCTGTATTAGCACAAATGTACTTTATACACATTCGTAGTATTATTAATGGAGATTAATATTTTGGTATTTGCAAATTATTGAATTATTAATTGATTGTTTGTAATATTTTATAATATGCATCCCTAGAGGTTACGATGTTATTAATAGTGTGAAATATTAATATTATAACGTAACTCTTAAATAGCCTCGACTAATGATCATCAAGAATGGGATATCGATGATATGTGATAAGTCGAAATGTGGTCTGCATCACATCCTTAGAGGATGTAGTATGTCTCACCTACTATGAGTAATGGCAACTCATGATGGACACATGGATACTTTGGAAGTATTGGTATACCCTGCTGATATACTGTTTGTTATACTTGTCTAAAGTATGATCAGTGTGTGGGAGATAGAAGTCCTTAGACTTGAGGTCAATACGCGCCTTGTCTACAAAGTAATGTACATCGATCCCGTCCTAAGCTCAAATGCCTTATAGGATGAGATACGGCTTGTATTGGGTACATTACGATGTGGATTAAAGGTGGTAGTTGAGCCAATATTAGGATTTATTTCTCGAATGTATATTCGAGATAACACTCAGATTCTCAGTGATATTAGGTTGAATAAGTCATTGGCCAACACAATAGACGTATTTAGAATATGGTCTAGTTGTCAACTAATATAGATTAGATACAATGATTAAGCCATTTGAATAGACACTTGCAAATCCTAAGCTTGATCGGGTATGTCGTGAATGAAATAATTTTATCTTAACACATAAAGGTTAAGTTTACTGTATTCGCGTAAACGTATTTCACATATTGAGTTCATCTTCCGGCGCCGTCTAGGAGTTTCGCGTAGACCTTAATTTGATTAATGTCGATATGAGAAGGCATGTAGGGTCACACTATGTCGATTGTCCATTCGATCTAAGGATGTATTGAGAGAGAAATTAAATGTTCGATTTAGAATCGAGATATTTAAATGAATAATGATTATTTTAATTAAGTCAAAATTGGGTTTTGAATTTAATTAAATCGAGACAGTGCAGGAGCACGTCGAGCGCCGCGGCGCGCATACCCTAAGGTCGCGGCGCCTCTGCCTCGAATTTTGGGTCAGGCCCAAGGTCAAACCCTAATCCGGTTTTGACCTATTTTTCAACTATAAATAGAGGCATTCTCTTCATTATTCAAACACCAATTTTCAGATTATTATCATTCTAAGCCTTAGAATTAAAACTCTCTTGAACCTCTGTCGGATTTTCTAGTTTTCTGAAAGAGAAATACATTGAAGCTTGGAGCTTACAATTGAAAGGGCAACCGCGTGTCCACCTTATAGTAGATAAAGACTCCATATATTCTAACTTGTAAGTTTATGCTTTATGTTACAAGTCTAATTGTTGTATAACCATATCAGAAATGTTGTTGGGGTAAGTAAGAAACAAAATTTTAAACTTTTATTGTGCCTTATTTATGTGTTTTGAACCCAACAAAACCCTACAGTTGTATCAGAGCTCAGACTGGTTCAATGGTTATATAACAATTGAACAGAATAATAATATGGGTTAAACATAAAATTAGATTAAAATGAGGTTTCTTGAAATCCTACATGTCTTGAACGAATGTTAACCTTTTGATATCACCCTAAATTATCTCCTACGCTAACTCGAGGAAGTCATTCCGCTCTAACTCGAACTAAGCCAAAAGTGCGTTGTCCGGCTCATTGCACGGTGCACGGCTAAGAACGGATGATGGTCGATATGAGCGTTATTGATAATGGTGGGTGATGATAAAGGACCTGTGATTTAATCCCTAAATTGGATTTAGGGCTCGAACGATTTTGTGAATCAACACATAAACATTTGTCAGGACATGAGCGTCGCGGCCCTATGGTAGGGCGCCGCGGCTCCATAGTGGAGCGTTGCGGCGCTAATGCTTTGTTTCAAAACTTGGACTCATTAGACCATAGGCGACCCGTCTCCATGGTGGAGCGCCGCGGCGCTAATGCATTTACAGAAGTAGAAATGTTTTTGCCTCTGTAGCGCCGCGGCTCCATGGTGGAGAGCCGCGACGCTAATGCATTTTTCATTAACTGAAAGGTTTCTGCCTCAGTGGCGTCGCGGCTCTAATGAATAGCGTCGCGGCCCCACCTATCCAAAAAAAAATTATAGTTTAGAATGTTTAACCCAAGATTATTATTATACGGTATATTATTTGATAAGTATATTGTTTATGTGTTAAATGTCAAAATGTTTGTCATTTACATTTCTAGAATAGTGTCCGTTATAACTGTCTGGGCAGGCGACGCCCAGTATTTGATTAAACCATCTTATATCATGCATATTGGGTTGACGGTTCCCAAACTATATGTCTCATTAGATTTGCATGATAAGATGTCATATTGGATATGGCATAAAAGAGTTGATCTTGGTTAGAACCCTGAATTAAATGTTCTCCAAAATTTTAAATACAAGTCTATATTAAAACACGTCGTCCATTATAATTGTTAGAGTGTAAAATCTTTTTCGGCGATACGAGTATTTATGCCAAAGCATTTGCTCTAAGTCTACGAGGACCCAGACTCTTTCATAGATGTGTTTTAATGTAAAGGTAAATGATAAAATTTTGTGGGTATTTACACCAAAGTGTTTTCTCACAAAGGCCAAATTTGCTTAGATACATAAACGCAGTCGTGTAATGGGGTTGACTTGCTTAGACAAATATTGGCGCCAAAGTGTCGGACTAATCTAAGGATGCAAGATTAAATGTCACATTTGATCAATCAAGAGTTGCGAATAAGTTTTGCAATTGGTTTAGAACCTACCAAGATATGTTATTGAAGTTATCAGCCAAACCAAATGCGGAGATAGCATAGGCTTGGATCTTGCCCATTATGACCTTAATTAATATAGGTCCGTATTCTATCATGGGGTCGTAGAAGTGTGTTAAAATAGTGGGAGCTAATTAAACAAAAGGCCTTGTTGATTAGCTTAAATGAATGTGTATAATAGGAAATAGATTTTGAGTTTGATTTTCGGTCTATCTAATTCTTCAGATTATTAAATATGTTGAGCTTATCGTTGAAAATGTTGATTGAGATGAATAAACTTACTGGACCGAACTACCTTGGATGGCTAAGGAATTTGCGAATAGTGTTGAGACAAGAGAAAATAGAATACGTGTTGGACACGGTGTTCCCAACAGTCCCTGCGACAGACTCTGCTGAGTATGCCTCCTTTGATAAGGATGCTTACTAGAAACACCTAAATGATGCCACTTCAGCACAGTGCTTAATGTTGTCTTCCCTATCTATGGAATTTCAAAGACAACATGAGAACATGGGGCCCAATGAGATGCTCGAACACTTGAAGAGTCTCTATGACTCACAATCCCAAACTATGTAATATGAGTTACTAATAGAACTCTTTAAGTGTAAGCTTAATGAAGGGGGCCAGGTCTCACAACACGTGTTGAAGATGATAAGGCTGATAGAGAGGCTTGCTTCTATTGGAACGAAGCTTGAAAAGAATGTCGCTACCACCCTCATCCTAAACTCTCTCCCTCGTTCTTTTGAGAACTTCATAGTGAATTTCAATATGAATGGAACGAAGGCGACTTTGCCGGAGCTGCACAACATGCTCAAGACCTTTGAATCTTCCACTTCCAAAGGCAAAGTTGTGCTCGTGGTGAGATCTTCTAGCCGACCCAA
Organism: Anisodus acutangulus; assembly: GCA_029783415.1. Taxonomy (NCBI): domain Eukaryota; kingdom Viridiplantae; phylum Streptophyta; class Magnoliopsida; order Solanales; family Solanaceae; genus Anisodus; species Anisodus acutangulus. The sequence continues at coordinate 18,437,893 of CM056512.1, forward strand.
GCCGAAAGGCAAGAAATGGCAGAAGAAAAAGGGCAAAGAAATCGTTGCGCCCTCAGCTATGAAGCGTAAGGGAGGTGTGAAGAAGAAGGCAAATACGGCTAAGGATGAATGCCTCAACTGCCATAGGAAGGGGCATTGGAAGAAGGATTGCACGGCACCAGGAGGAGGAAAAGCACCAGGTGCTCCTGCCTTTGGTGGACAAGGTATGTACGTCATTGAAATAAATATGTCTATAAATAACTCTCATTCCTGGGTATTGGATACCGCTTGTGGCTCACACATTTGTACACAAATGTGCAGGGGCTAACTGATAGCAGGAAGGTTAGACCGAGAGAGGTAGACTTACGCGTCAGAAATAGAGCACGAGTAGATGTTGAGCGCGTACGGACTTATAGATTAAATTTACCTTCCGACTATTGTTTAGTGTTGAATGATTGCTTTTATGTACCCTCGTTAATGAGTAATATCATTTATATCCCAGTGTTGGACATGGAGGGTTTTTCCTCGTATATTTATAATGGCAGTCAAGTACTGTCTTTTGATAATATTATATATGGAATTGCTCCTCTTGTGGATGGATTATATACACTAAATAGTAGTCGAGAGATATTCAATGTACAAAATAAATGAGCCAAGATAAGTAATAGAAACTCTACCTACCTATGGCACTGCAAAATTAGCCATATCAATGAATCAAGGATATCAAGATTGAGAAAGTTAGACTACCTCGAACCATTTGACTTGGAGTCTTATAGTAACTGCGAATCTTGTTTGAGAGGAAAGATAACCAATAAACCACTTTCTGGGAAAGGTGTGCGAGCCAAGGAGGTGCTAGAGTTGGTCCATACTGATGTATGTGGGCCATTCTTGACTCAAGCTAAATGAGGCTTCCCATACTTTATCACTTTTACTGACGACTTCACAAGGTATGGATATGTGTATCTTATGAGACATAAATCCGAGGCTTTTGAGAAGTTCAAGGAGTACAAGTCGGAAGAAGAGAAGCAACTTGCAACAAGTATCAAGACCCTTCGATCGGATCGATGAGGTGAATACTTGAGCGAGAATTTTCTAGATTACTTAAAGCTACATGGAGTCCAGTCAGAATGGACACCTCCTGGAACACCACAGATGAATGGTGTTGCCGAAAGGAGAAGCCGAACCTTATTGGATATGGTTTGATCCATGATGAGCTCCTCATCTCTACCGACATACCTTTGGGGACATGCTATACAAACCTCGATATATGTTATGAACATGGTTCCTTCCAAATCAGTAGAAAAGACACCACTATGAGATTTGGTTTGTCAAGAAGCCAGCTTTTAAAAATATGAGACCGTGGGGGTGCCCTGCATATGTTAAAAAGATGCTCACTGACAAGTTGGAATCCAAAAGTGAGAAATGTTACTTCGTGGGGTATTCAAACGAAACTAAGGGATACTACTTCTATCTTCCTGGAGAACATAAGGTCATTGTTTCCAGAAACGCAACTTTCCTTGAAGAAGAATATGTCTACAAGGAACATAATTGCACAGAGATAGAACTTGAAGAAATTCAAGATACCACAGAAATTGAACCCTTGTTGAATGACCTAAACAAGGATTCAGTAGGAGTATCTGGTGAAGATTGGGTACTTAGAGTACGCCCTTCAGCCAGTGGTAGTGTTGTGAGAGATAGTGTAGAAATGCAAGGCTCTCATACACAACTAATGGAAGATGATACAATGGTTGTACATTATTCCATTCATGAAATACATGAAAATGACATTCCTGAAAGCTCTCAAGGTGATGGATTGTCCAACACACAAAGACCTTCTCACAATCAAAATGCAATAAACATTGAAACGCAGAATACTCAACTCCGTAGGCCCACTAGGACTCATCGCCCGCCTCAAAGACTTAATCTCCTTATTGAAACACACAATGAGATAGATATTCCTGATGACGATGAACCTACAACCTATAGCGAAGCTATGTTTGACATTGATTCACAGAGATAGCAAGAAGCCTTGAAATCTGAGATGGACTCGATGTACATAAATCAAGTTTAGAACTTGGTTGATTTGCCAACATGGGTTAGACCCAAAGGATGCAAATGGGTCTTCAAGAAGAAGATTGATGCATATGGCAAGGTACAAACTTATAAGGCAAGATTGGTGGCTAAAGGTTATAATCAACGGCCTGGGATCAATTATGATGAAACATTTTCACCAGTTGCGAAAATTAAGTTCATTCGGATTTTGCTTGCAATAGTCGCATACTATGATTATGACATTTGGAAAATAGATGTTAAAACTGTTTTACTCAATGGTAACCTAATTAAGGAGGTGTATATGATACAACATGAGGGTTTTACATCCAAGACTAAGCCCAAAGCAGTGTGCAAGCTACAGAAGTCCATTTATAGACTTAAGCAATCCTCAAAGAGTTGGAACATTTGCTTTGACAAGGCTAGCAAGTTATTTGATTTCGTCAGAGGCAAAGAGGATCCATGTGTTTATAGTAAACTCAATGATGGGAGTATTTCCTTCATTATCATATATGTAGATGACATATTAATAATGCGAGATAATAAGACTCTCTTGCAGTCAGTCAAAGAGTGGTTGTCCAGTACCTTCATGATGAAGGATTTAGGTAAAGCCTGCGACATTCTGGAGATTAGGATCTATAGAGATAGACCTAACAGATTGTTGGGGTTGTCATAGTTAGTCTACATAGACAAAGTTCTTAGACATTTTTCTATGGAAAATTCCAAAAAAGGCGGTCTACCTATGGGACAAGGCATCAAGTTACCTAAGAAGGATAGTCCTTCTAATACTATAGAACTTGAACGCATGAAAAGGATCTCATATGCTTCGGCTAGAGGATCGATCATGTATGACATGACCTGTACTAGCCCAGATGTGGCCTTTGCACTTAGTATGACTTGCAAATTCCAGTAGAATCCTGTGAAGAACACTGGAAGGCAGTCAAGAGTATTCATAAGTATCTTAGACGAACTAAAGATTACTTCATAGTCTATGGTAGAGAAGAAAAGCTAGCTGATGCTGGGTACACTGATGCTAGCTTCCAAACGGATGTTGATGACTACAAATCTCAATCAGGGTACACATTCATTTTCAATGGTGGAGCAGTAAGCTGGAAAAGTTTCAAGCAAGCTACAACTGATGATTCGACAACAGAAGCTGAGTACATTGCTGGATCGGAAGCTGGTAAGGAAGCTGTCGCGATTTTTGAGTTCCTGAAGGAACTAGAGGTTGTTCCAAGTGCTACTTGTCCAATAACGGTTTATTGTGACAACACTGGTGCGATTGCACAAGCTAAGAAACTAAGATCAACCAATAAAAACAAGCATGTACCAAGGAAATACCACATACTCAGGGAGATGGTGGAGACTGAAGAGATTAGATTAGACTATGTTCCCACAGACGATAATCTAGATGACCCATTCACTAAACTATTAAGCTTAGTTAAGCATAATGGTCATTTTGAGAATATGGGCATTAGATATGTTGGAGATTGCCTCTAGGCCAAGTAGGAGATTGAAAGTATATCTATGTCCTAGAGACAATCTGTATTAGGACAAATGTACTTTATACACATTCGTATTATTATTAATGGAGATTAATATTTTGGCATTTGCAAATTATTTAATAATTAATTGATTATTTGTAATATTCTATTATATGCATCCCTGGAGGTTACGTTGTTATTAATAGTGTGAGATTTTAATAATATAATGTAACTCTTAAATAGCCTCGACTAATGATCATCATCGATGATATGTGATAAGTCGGCATGTGGTCTGCATCACATCCTTAGAGGATGTAGTATGTCTCACCTGCTACGAGTAATGGCTACTCGTGATGGACACATGGATACTTTGAAAGTATTGGTATACCCTGCTGATATATTGTTTGTTATACTTGTCTAAAGTATGATCAGCGTGTGGGAGACAGAAGTCGTTAGACTTGAGGTCAATACGCGCCTTGTATACAAAGTAATGTACATTGATCCCGTCCTAAGCTCAAATGTCTTATAGGATGAGATACGGCTTGTATTGGGTACATTACGATGTGGATTAAAGGTGGTAGTTGAGCCAAGACTAGGATTTATTCCTCGAATGTATATTCGAGATAACACTCAGATTCTCAGTGATATTAGGTTGACTAAGTCATTGGCCAACACAATAAACGTATTTAGAATATGGTCTAGTTGTCAACTAATATAGATGAGATACAATGATTAAGCCATTTGAATAGACACTTGCAAATCCTAAGCTTGATCGGGTATGTCGTGAATGAAAGGATTTTATCTTAACACATAAAGGTTAAGTTTATTGTATTCGCGTAAACGTATTTCACATATTGAGTTCATCTTCCGACGCCGTCTAGGAGTTCCGCATAGACCTTAATTTGATTAATGTCGATATGAGAAGGCATGTAGGGTCACACTATGTCGATTGTCCGTCCGATCTAAGGATGTATTGAGGGAGAAATTAAATGTTCGATTTAGAATCGAGATATTTGAATGAATAATGATTATTTTAATTAAGTCAAAATTGGGTTTTGAATTTAATTAAATCGAGACAGTGCAGGAGCACGTCGAGCGCCGCGGCGCCCAGACTTTAGGGTCGCGGCACCTCTGCCTCGAATTTTGGGTCAGGCCCAAGGTCAAACCCTAATCCGGTTTTGACCTATTTTTCAACTATAAATAGAGGCATTCTCTTCATTATTCAAACACCAATTTTCAGATTATCATTCTAAGCCTTAGAATTAAAACTCTCTCGAACCTCTGCCGGATTTTATAGCTTTCCGAAAGGGAAATACATTGAGTCTTGGAGCTTGCAATTGAAAGGGCAACCACGTATCCACCTTATTGTAGCTAAAGACTCCAGATATTCTAACTTGTAAGTTTATGCTTTATGTTACAAGTCTAATTGTTGTATAACCATACCAGAAATGTTATTGGGGTAAGTAAGAAATAAAATTTTAAACTTCCGTTGTGCCTTACTTATGTGCTTTGAACCCAACAAAACCCTACAACCTCTACCTTAGTAGTTAGAGTGGCTGTTTTCGAGAGACCCTCGGCTCAAGACAAAACATAAACACAAGTAAAAGAAAAATCAAAGTAAGAGCAAAGCAAGAGAAACAATTAAACCCGGTCAAAAAAAATTAAAGTAGTATAAAAATGCTGGTAACAAAAGCGAATAAGTCATGCTGGCGCATTCTGAAAAAGTAAGCAGTAAGTAGCGTAGGTAGATAAGATAAACAAAGTACATTAAAGGACACATAACAGCAGAAATCAAACTACAGGGGACTATAAAGCAATATTGCGCCTATTAGTATGATAGGCTAAGCGAGCCTACAATAATAACACTACAACTACCAGTTTGCAAGCGTAAGTAGGACTACGCTCGACTATCTACTACCCTTCTACCCTAATCTGTGTCCTCCACAACCCCCTATCTAAGGTCATGTCCTCAGTAAGTTTCACCTGTGTCATATCCCGTCTTATCACCTCTCCCAAAAACTTCTTCGATCTACCTCTACCCCTCATAAACCCGTCCATAGCCAACCTCTCACACCTCCGCACTAGGGCATTTGTGTCTCTCCTCTACACATGCCCAAACCATCTCAACCTCGCTTCCCGTATCTTATCCTCTACTGAGGCCACTCCCACTCTATCTCGGATATCATCATTTATAATAATATCCCTCCTTGTATGCCCACACATCCATCTCAGCATCTTCATATCTGACTCTTTCATTTTTTGGATGTGCGAAGTCTTGAGTGGCCAACACTCTGCCCCATACAACATAGTCGGTCTAACCACCGCCCTATAGAACTTGCCTTTCTGTTTTGGTGGAACCTTTTTGTCACATAAGAATCCAGATGCGAGCCTCCATTTCATCCACCCTTCCCCAATACGATGTGTGACATCGTCATCAATCTCTCCATCTCCTTGGATATTAGACCCGAGGTACTTGAAGCTTCCTTTCCTTGGAATGACCTGAGTACCAAGCCTCACCTCCACGCCCTTCTCAAGGTTGCTCCCGTTACTGAACTTGCACTCCAAGTATTATATCTTGGTCCCACTCAGCCTGAACCCTTTAAACTCCAGAGTTTGTCTTCAAACCTCCAACTTAGTGTTCACTCCACTGCGAGTCTCATCAATCAGGACTATATCGTCTGCGAATAACATACACCATGGCACCTCCCCTTGGATTTTTCGCGTCAGTCCATCCATCACCAAGGCAAATAAGAATGGGCTAAGAGTTGATCCATGTGCAGCCCCATCATCACTGAAAAGTGCTCCGAGTCTCCTCCTACTGTCCATACCATGCTCTTGGCTCCATCATACCTTGTTAATTTGATGTTTTCTTCTTATCCTAGTTTTCTTGAAATTAATGGAGAGATTGAATTTTTACAAGTCCAACTTGCCTACAACGTGTAATTATATGTATTATAATGAGTGGTTAATCGTCTTGTAGTGGAGTTTGATAATGACGGATGGTATATGCCTTATGGAAACAAACAATGCGTCATTTCATAACAAAGTTTGATACAAACACTTACAATAAAAATGCACTTCCATTTATTCTTAGTTAACTACGACGTTGATACTTGATAAGAAAATAATACTATAATAATAATAATTTGGATATTAATTAACTTGTTAGAGCGCCTAATTAACTAACTTGAGAAGTGCACATAAATGCGTCATACTTTGATAAAGTCCGGCTAAAACCTGTACTTAATTTATGAAACAGACAACATCAACATCGTATATTTGAATGTCAAGCATTTGGACCTTTTACCTACCTCTTTAATGATTTGAATTCGGGTTTTAACAAATAACAATTGTGATAAGGAGAACTTATAGAAAAGGCGGAAAAAAGGCAGTAAGAATCGAACTCATACATTTTGTGGAATATTTTCGCAAATATATACCAATGAATTGTATTTCTGCCGAAGGAAAATCGCAAAAATCAAACATGTAAATTTTTGTGTATATGATTCATTTGTGATAGTTATTTTGGACTTTGTATCCCTCCAACAGGAGCCCACCCTTTTGGAACTGTTTACCCGTATAACGATACAGTTAAATTTATATACGTGGTCAAGGATACATGAATCTCAAATGACACGTTAGATGGGAATTCTGGATGAATAATACTGAAAATAAATAATAATGAGACAAAGTAAAGTAATGAGTAGCCTGAGCCTTGTGACAGCTTCTGGGCAAATCGTACTTGTATGAAAACACAGAAATCGAGAATATGAGCAAGTATCTTGTAATAACTAGAATGTGATGATTTACAATGGAACAATGTATCCAATTTATACATGAGCTACACGGGTACACAACCCACGAAAAATGCCCTCATTAATACAGGAGAATGAATGTTATAATAATTGGATAATCAATATCTCAATAAATGTCATTTAAGCTTCATTGGAAGACGTATGACAGGTTTGGTAACGGTCGTCCGTTATAAATCAAACGGCTTTCAGCCTTCTATATTATCGGTACCAACCACGCTTGCGTTGCTCCCGGTACCACGCATATCTAGTCAGTAGTGCCTTAGGCTGACGTGGTCCTGATTCAACATTGTGCTCCACGTGTCATACTATAATTTGTACGTCTGTCTTATACGAATTTTGCACTATACATATAATCCCAGCACTTTTCGGGCGTGACTCTTATGCAACCGAGAACTGGATTTGAAGTAACAATCAATAGACAATCTATGCTTTGGCGGGAAACTTCGGAGAATACCATCCACTTATTTCGCTACTTCAATGGTCATCTTGTTGAAACGACGATAACTTTCCGACTTCCCTCGATTAATGGAAGACTACATAGTAATGATGAGGCATGTCATCCAATCACTTCTGCTCTGACACACACGTGTTGTCGCCGATTGGCATTCGCCACACACTTCCTTCAAGCGGCGTCATCATTTCTTTACTTATAAATACTCCACCAAATTAAGGGTTTGACCATTCACCTCTCATTTGCGCAAAGACATTTTTTGCTAAACCTCCGATTATTATCTTCCTTTTTTCATAGCAAGCATGACCAATCATACAACTAGCATCAATATTTCTTCGAGCAAAAAGAAAATCAACCTCCAAGGTGGGGCTCCTTCTAGATGAAACCCTTTAGCTTCTTCCTACTTGCCAAAGACATGGTATTTTATTCATAACCTTCGAGAAAATATAGTTTTGAAGGTTTTACCCGGTGGTAGGGATACCCCCCCATGGTGATTATAAAACCTAAATTAATATCAATATTTTACCAACAATGAAGGTCGACTACGGCTGGGAATCAATCGAAGTCCTGATTCCTACCAGTGAGGAAAGGATTATCTTTTACAAGCAAGGATATTCTTACATTTATACTTACCCTTTTTCTATGAAACTCTGGAAAGTTATTTATGATATTATCCTAGAAGTTTATTGCCGGTATAAAGTCTGCATAGCTCAGGTGGGCCCTGAGATTTGGAGGGCAGTCGCGCGCCTCCAACACTTTTCTCGGGAAGTTTATGTTAGCTTCACTATGGACCATCTGATTCGATTTTACTCTCTGCACATTTTCCGTGACGGAGTCATCAATCTGCACCACCGGGGAAGCAAAACTATTCTTGCTAGTCTCGATGATGACTGGGACTGAGGTTAGATGAATAGGTATTTCATCGTCCCTACTGCTGACCTTCTTTTCCTTGACAGCCGCCCAATCCCTTAGCGATGGAACTTTCATCGTAAATTTATTTTTTAACTATATTTGTTTTAATGCTTCTTTTTAAGCGAGTCATTCCACTCTTGATGGGATCTATTCTTCCCTTTAACCACCGTATGGGAGCCCGCGGAGATAGACAACCTTGAGGCTTAGTTTCAGAAGATCCTTGATGTATCCACCCCAGAACTCCAGATGTGGAAAAACTTGCTTTAAAGAAGAACTGGGTACCCCTCCACCACGGTATATATCATGACTTTATCTCAGATTCTTCCGCTTATTCTTCGACCTGTCAAAACAATTGTTCTCTTTTTTTTTAGGTCTTTCCAAGGCGATTGACAATGCTCCTCCTGAAGAGGAGATCGAAGATCCAAAGGCAGCCGCCCTCATTATTCAAAAGGCTCATAAACAGAAAATACTATGAAATGAATCTTCCGCTAGCCCCCATACGGGCCAAAAATGTTTGAAGAAGAAACTCCCTGATCACTCTGACCGTACACCTCCCAACGCTTTCGGCAATGCTGGTTTAACAGTTGGTTCTTTCCCCGTGATGGATCTGGATGATGAAGGTCCTGAGGAAGAACAACCTTTGGAGAGAATGAGAAATAAAGCCCCTCTTCTTTTTGCAGAGATGAAAGTTTCCAGTCATAAAACCGGTCACACCAATGCCTCTTTCACCCCGGTAAGCACTGTTGTACGTCAATCCCTACATGCACCGACCGTCGTCATTCTACCACCAGTTGTTGAGGATCCCAAGTCTTCAATCATGCCGACCATGGACCAAGAAGAAGATTATGAAATTTTGTCTTCCCAGACCGAGTTTCATCTTCACGTATGGATGAGTTAGTAAACGAATACCAAGGTTGTGGCACCTCAGTCTGTAAAATTCCAGACTGTAACCTTCCAGCTTCCTGCTGACTGCCATTTTTGTTCTAAACCTGTTGGAGTGGATAACAATATGTAATATGTGGCTTCAGACAAGGAAAGAAGAAAGGCTCACCAGGTGTCATCTAAATACGTTATTAATGAAGGAATACATAATGCAGCCAAGGTATTATCCTTTTTCCGAACTGCTTGCAATTTACTATTTCTGCACATTCTCTTCTGATAATCATAATTATCACATAATGCAGCCAAGGTATTATCCTTTTTCCGAACTGCTTGCAATTTACTATTTTTGCACATTCTCTTCTGATAATCATAATTATCATCCAGGCCAACTTCCTATGCTATGAAGGGCTCCAACAAATGATTGAATAAAAGGCCACCTTGACGACCAAAAGGGACAACGCCATTCACCGCTAGTCAGTTACAGAGGTGAAGCTCGCCCATATTGATGAGCTGCATGGCAAACTCAAACAGCTGGAGAAATATAAAGAGGCTTATAGGCAACATGCCATTTTACATGAGGATCGGGTCGGGGATTGGCAGAAAAAGTGGAATTAAGCATTGGACACTATGTCAAATCTGACGATGCGTCTCTCCGGTCTTGAAGCTGATATGGGCACCTTCTCCGAAATGTCTCCAAATTAAAGAAACAGAAATATAATATCAGAAGAAATAAACTGAGTCCTTGAGGTCCCGTATTTATACTACAACTGCTCAGAATGAGAGACAACGAGAAGAGATTGCTGAGTTGACCCGAGCCAACGAACTTCTCCATGCTACTAACATCGAGCTTACTCAGGTCGTTCAAGTTGCAGAAGAACAAGTCTAGGGAACCATTGACAGCTATACTCTGTCCATAATCAAGAAGGTCTATATAATGCGTCGTAAGGCCTTGGAAGCAGCAAAGACTTGATTTGTTGATATCAGAACTTGTTGGAAATGCCAGGAACACCCCCTGCGGTCCATGGAGTGGATAGGCCGTAATATTTCATGCGGGTTTTTATTTCAGCTTTTTGTTTTGTTATTGGGTCACTTTTGGGCCCGGTTAGTATCTTTTGTATCCAGGCTATTTTTTAGTTCGGAAAAAGTGATTGAATGAACTTTTTCCTTTTTTTTTTGCAATTCTGTGTAAAGTTTTAATTCTTTACTTATCTTCAAAAGCAAGCATTATTTATAAGCTTTAGAAGTCTAAAAACTTTATGATAACCTTAATTTAGTTCCAAATATGTATTTTCCTTTCTATCTTAAATCCAGGCTACTCATGGCCTTCAAAGTTAGTTCCGGACTTAACTTGGTTTCGAACAACTTAAATATGTGATACTTCCTATTCCCGGAGCCTAAACTTTTTTGTTAAGGTTTGAATAAGAGAATGCCCTTATTTTTAATGATGTTGTAGAAGAGGACGTCTCCTGTTCATTATCGCATAGAACTTTTGATATGTTTAAGATAATAACATACGTTTAATGCTCGTGATGGCAAAAATTTATTAATCATGAAATGAAATTTTTTTTGATTCCTTTGGCTTACAAATATGAAGACAAGTGCAGGAACAATTCGGTTGTCATCTAGTGTGGTCAGTCATGTTACATATAGCTTGAATATCTGGGCAGTCCTTAAAATTCTGACTATTTGGGCAGTCCCTAAAATTCTGACTATTTGGGCAGTCCCCGATATTGGAAGCGCTAACATTTTGCTAAAATTTCATTAAAAATTTTCCACTCCATTCCGGGTGTATATGGCCCCCGGTATCTAGGAGTTCATGCTATGAATACTCGGATACTAGATAGCGCTCCTCTGTAGCAAGACAAGTAACATGCTCATTTTGTGATGTTGCCTTATTAAAACCTTGCCAGAAAAATCCAACTGGAACAAAAATCGGACGAAGGGAAAAAGAGTGCAGCACATGTTCTATTTTACTACACATCGTACTTTTTCAAATGACTTACATTCCAATTACTTGGAAGTTTATTTCCTTGTTGGTCTATAAGTTGATAAGCTCCTATACCAGCAATACTGGTGACCATATATGGTCCTTTCCAATTTGCGTTTAGTTTCCTTCCGTTATGCTTTCGGGTACTCTGAGTTACCCTCTAGAGCACCAAGTCCCAGAGTTTGAAATGTTGGAGATTTGTGCGCCGGTTGTAGTATCGCTCTATTTTTTATTTTTGGACTATCGTCCGGACGTATGCCAAATTTCGACGTTCTTCGAGCACAGACATTGACTCTGTATTTGATTTATCATCAGCCTAGAGATATCTCAAGCTGGGAGTTCCCACCTCTAACGAGATCAAGGCCTTGAACCGTACACCAAGGAAAAATGAGTTTCTCTGGTACTCATTTTTGTCGTGGTTCGATATACCCATAATATCTCTGACAGCATAGACGACCAATTTCCTTTAGCAATCTCTACCTTTTTCTTCAAATTCTGGATTATAGTCTTATTCGTTCACTCTGCTTGTCTATTTGCACTGAGATAATAGGGAGTAGAGGTGATCCGCTTGATATTTAAGTCATCAAGGAACTCCGTGATCTTGGCTCCGATAAAATTTTGGCCATTGTCACAAGTTATCTCCTTCGGGATGCTAAAACGACAAATAATGTGTTTACATATGAAGTCATTCACCTCTTTCTCCCGTATCTTTGTGTAAGCTGCAGCTTCAACCCATTTAGAGAAATAATCAGTCATAAATATAATTTGACATACCTGTCCTGGTGCCGCTTGCAAGGGTCTGACAATGTTCATCCCTCTTCATGAATAACCACGGGATATCATCGGATGTAGTTCTTTTCCCCGTCGGTGTAACAATTGTGCATGGCACTGACACTTATCACATTTTCGTACAAATATTTTTGTATCTTCTTCGATCCGAGGCCAATAATAATAGTCCCTCGTGAGTTTCCTCATTAGGGATTCTACTCCAGAATAATTTCCACAAATGCCTTCATGTAATCAGCTTCGTCGGGGCCTACACACCGAGCTAGGAGACCATAAAAACATCTACGATAAAGTTTTATGTCTACGACACAATATCGGGCAACTTTAGTCCTCAAAGCTTTAGATACTTTCGGGTCTTCTGGGAGCTTTCCGTGTACAAGATAGTCCAAGAACTCATTTCTCCAGTCCTAAGTTAAGCTGGTAGAATTTGTATCATCGTATCCGACGGGATCTAGTGCCGAATGCAACAACTGAATAACCGACTCAGTTTTAGAACCTTCGACCCCTGTGCTAGAGCCTAAGTTTGCGAGTGCATCTACTTCTATGTTTTCCTCCTGGGGTATATGCACCACTATCCATTAAAAATGAGACAAAAGCTTCAAGGCCTTTTCAAGGTATCTTAACATACGTTCTTCTTTGCCTTCGAACACTCTATGGATTTGGTTCACTACCAGCAGTAAGTCACACTTGACTTCAATTATTTGTGAGCCTAATCCTCGGTATAGCTCTAGATCTGTAACCAAAGCCTCATATTTTGCTTCATTGTTAGTCAACGGTGGGTTGTGTATTACTTGCCTTAATGTTTCACATGTGGGAGTTCATAATACCACTCCCAGACGGTCTCTTTGACGTTGAGGGCACCATCTATATAAAGTTTCAAAATCTCGGGGACAATCTCCGAGACCAAGATAGCCTCTTTTTTTGCCTGGAGGGTTACTCCCGGACTGAAATCGGCCATAAAGTCTGCAAGAACTTGAGACTTTATCACAGTCCTGAGTCTATATTTAATGTCAAATTCACTAAATTCCACCGCTCATTTAGTCAAGCGCCCGGAATGCTCGGGCTTGTGTAACATATTTTTAAGAGGAAATGTAGTTACTACGGCAATTAGGTGGCATTGAAAATATGGTTAAAGCTTTCGCATGGACATTACTAATGCAAAGCCAGCCTTTCGAGTAACGGGTGTCGGTTTTCGGCCCCTAACATTACTCTAGTTACGTAATAGACAGGAAATTGTGTACCTTTTTCCTCTCGTACCAGCACTGCCCTTATCACTACCTCTGAGACTGCCAAATATATCAATAGTTATTCTCTGTCCTTAGGCTTTGACATGAACGGAGGACTTGATAAGTAGTTATCAGGTCCCGTAAGCATTGAAAATATGGTTAAAGCTTTCGCATGGACATTACTAATGCAAAGCCAGCCTTTCGAATAACGGGTGCCGGGTTTCGGCCCCTAACATTACTCTAGTTACATAATAGACAGGAAATTATGTACCTTTTTCCTCTCGTACCAGCACTGCCCTTATCACTACCTCTGAGACCGCCAAATATATCAATAGTTATTCTCCGTCCTTAGGCTTTGACATGAACGGAGGACTTGATAAGTAGTTATCAGGTCCCGTAAGGCTTGTTGTCATTCCGGTGTCCAAACAAAATCGTTCTTCTTCTTCAGAAGTTAAAAGAACCTGTGACATTTTTCCGAAGATCGGGAAATAAACCTGCTTATCCCGCCACACGCTTGGTCAGTCATTGTACTGCTTTCACATCTTCAAGTGTATCCCATATATCATCGATAGCCTTTATTTTGTTAGAGTTTATCTCAATTCCTCTTTGGGAAACCAAGGAACCCAAAAAATTTCCAAAGACTACCCCGAAAGCATATTTCTCCGGATTTAGATTCATGTTGTACTTCCTCAGCACCTCAAAGGTTTTCTGCAAGTGACTTAAATGGTCTTCTGCATGAAGACTTTTAACAAGCATATCAGTTATATATACTTTTATTAATTTTCTTATTTGTTTTTCAAATATTTTATTTATTAACCTTTGATACGTGGTCAATGACAGGATGATGGCGATTAAGTTGGTAGTTGGAGGGTGTATTATGAACATTATTAGTGCTTATGCGCCACAAGTGGGCTTGGACGAGAAGGAGAAGAGATATTTTTGGGAGGATTTAGACGAAGTGGTGGGAGGTATACCACCCACTCAGAAGTTATTTGTAGGAGGGGATTCTAATAGACATATCGGGTCACTTCCAAGGGGTTATGACGACATGCATGTAGGATTTGGACTCGGGTTCAGGAATGGGGGAGGTACCTCACTTTTGGAGTTCGCTAGAGCTTGTGCGATGGTGATAGCCAATTCTAGATTCCTGAAGAAAGAGGAACACTTGGTGACTTTCCGTAGTTCGGTGGCTAAGACCCAGATAGACATTTTTCTCCTTAGGAAGGTTGACAAAGGTCTTTGTAAAGACTGTAAGGTTATTCCGAAGGAGGATCTTACAACCCGACATAAGCTTTTGGTGATAGATTTGGAGATCAAGTTGGAGAAGAAGAAGAGGGTTGTGGATGACATGCTAAGAATCAAATGGGAGAGTTTGACCATGGCTAGTGCAAATGAGATGGGGGAGAGGTTGATGGCCAAGGAGGCTTGGGGGAATAGTGGGAATGTGACCGGTATATGGGACAGGATGGCCAGTTACATTCGTGAGATAGCCAGAGAAGTGCTAGGAGTCTCGCGGTGTTATCGTGGTGGACATTGAGGGGGCTGGTGGTGGAATGGTAAAGTTCAAGAGAATGTGGAAGCGAAAAAACCGGTGTATGTGAAATTGGTAGAAAGTAAATATGAGATGGAGAAGTAAACGAATAGGGAACTGTATAAGATGGCGAGGAAGGAGGCAAAGCTAGTGGTTACGGTGGAGAAAATGACGACTTTCGAACGTATGTATGTGGAATTAGAGAAGAAATGCGGGGATAAGAAGTTGTACGGACTAGCCAAGATAAGGGAGAGGAGGGTTCGTGAATTGGATAAAGTAAGGTACATCAAGGACGAGGATGGAAAAGTACTAGTTGAGGAAGCGCATATTAGGCGGAGGTGGCAGTCTTACTCCCACAAACTCTTGAACAAAAAAGGAGATGGAGACATTATGTTGGAAGATCTGGAGCATTCTGGTAGGCACGGGGATTTTGGGTATTGTATGAGCATTGAGGTTGAGGAGGTTACGGGTGTTATTCGCAGGATGTGAAGGGACGAGCGACCGGGTCTGATGAGGTCACAGTGGAATTTTGGAGGAGCGCAGGCATGGCAGGTTTGAAGTGGTTGACTGAGTTATTTAATATCATTTTTAAAATGGCAAGAATGCCCAAAGAATTGAGGTGGAGTACAATGATCCCTTTGTACAAGAACAAAGGTGATATCCAGAGTTGCAATAACTATAGGGGTATCAAGCTGCTAAGATACACAATGAAAGTGTGGAAAAGGGTTGTGGAGATGAGGGTGAGAAGAGACACTTCTATTTACGAGAACCAGCTTGGTTTCATGCCGGGGCATTCGACCACAGAAGAAATTTATCTTATTAGGAGGTTGGTGGAGCAGTATCGACAAAGGAAGAAAGACTTACATATGGTTTTTATCGGCCTCGAGAAGGCATACGACAAAATCCCTATGGAGATTATATGGAGATGTTTGAAGGTTAGAGGTGTACCTGTGGCGTACACTAGGGCGATCAAGGATATGTATGATGGATCCAAGACTAGAGTAGGACAGTAGGAGGAGACTCAGAGCACTTCCCAATGATGATGGGCTGCACCAGGGATCAGCTCTTATCCTATTCCTATTTGCCTTGGTGATGGACGGACTGACTTGACATATCTAAGTGGAGGTACCATGGTTTATGTTATTCGCATACAACATAGTCCTGATTGATGAGACTCGCAGCAGATTGAATGCCAAGCTAGAGGTTTGGAGACAGACTTTGGAGTCTAAAGGGTTCAAGTTGAGTAGGATCAAGACAGAATATTTGTAGTGCAAGTTCAGCATCGACAGCGAACCTGAGACAGGCGTGGAGGTAAGGTTTGGTACTCAGGTCATTCGAAAGAAAGGAAGCTTCAAGTACCTATGGTCTATTATCCAAGAGAGCGGAGAGATTGATAATGATGTCACACATCATATTGCAGGGTGGATGAAATGGAGGCTCTCATCTGGAGTCTTGTGCCATAAAAATATGCCACCAAAACTTAAATGCAAGTTCTATAGGGTAATGGTTAGACTGACTATGTTGTATGGAGCGGAGTGTTGACCAGTCAATACTTCGCACATATAAAAGAAGAAAGTTATGGAGATGATGATGCTGAGATGGATGTGTGGGCATACAAGGAGAGAAAATACTAGAAATGATGATATCCGGGAGAAAGTGGGATTGGCCTCGGTGGATGATAAGATGTGGAAAGCTAGGTTGAGATGGTTCGGGCATGTGCAAAGGAGAGACATAGATGCCCCAGTGCGGATGTGTGCGAGGTTGGCTATGGACGGGTTTAGAAAGGGTAGAGGTAGGCCAAAGAAGTATTCGGGAGAGGTGATTAGACGGGATATGGCGCAGGTGCAACTTACTGAGGATATGACCTTAGATAGGGGGTTGTGGAGGACACGGATTAGGGTAGAAGTATAGTAGGTACTCGAGCGTAGTCCTACTTATGCTTACAAATTGATAGTTGTAGTGTTATTATTGTAGGCCTGATTAGCCTATCACACTTATAGGCACATTATTGCTTTATAATCCACTGTAGTTTAATTTCTGTTGCTATGTGTTCTTTAATGTATATTATTTAGCTTATTTAGTTGTGTTAGCTACTGCTCCCTTTTGTTAGAATGCACTCTATACTATTTTAATTCCTTATCTGAGTTTGACCATTTCTCTTACTTTACTCTTTTCTCTTGTTTTACTCTTGCTTTGTTCTGATTGTCTTGCTTATGATTATGCTTTGTCTTGAGCTGAGGGTCTCTCGAAAATAGCCTCTCTACCTACCAAGGTGGAGGTAAGGTCTGTGTACACTCTACCCCCCCCAGACCCCGTAGTGTGGGATTTCACTGTGTATGTTGTTGTTCTTGTTGATACGTGGCCCCGACATTTTTTAGTCCAAATGGCATAACATTATAACAATAGGTATCGAAAGTAGTTAAAAGATATTTTTTTGTCCTCCGGGTGCATCCTTATTTGGTTATACCCGGAGTAGGCATAGAGAAAACTCATGAACTCGTGTTTGTCTGTAGCATCGATCATCTAATCTATGTTTGATAGCGGAAATGAGTCTTTAGGACATGCTTTATTCAAATCATTATAATCAATATACATTCTAAATTTGTTTCCCTTTTTAGGTATTATGACTATGTTTGCTAACTAATCCGGGTATTTTACTTCGCCGATGGACCTTACATTAAGTAGTCTAGCTATCTCTTCTTTAACAAACCTATTGCGGAGTTCGGCAATCGACCGCTTCTTCTGCCGCATCGGAGGGAAATTAAGAACCAGACCTAACTTATGAGTTGTGACTTCTGGAGGAATGCCTATCATATCATCATGAGACCATGCAAAGCAATCAACGTTAGATATTAGATATTAGATATTTAAGAATTAAATCTCTGAGCCCCGAGGTTAATCCGGTGCCTATATATACCGTCCTTTCGGGGGTTTACAAATATAGTGCAACCTGCTCCAATTCATCTACAGTGGACTTGGTGGCATCTAATTGATCTGGTACCTGAAAGTATCTAGGTACTTGGTATCGATATGAAAACTACTCATCCGGATAGGTTGACTTTGTTTCTATCAGCGGAATCTGGTGAACATCTTTTGGACCCGGCTCCGCTCCCTGTAATTTCTATTTGGGTTTGTCGCCGCCTCTGGTTCCTCTATGACGTACATTTCCTTTGCAGTGGGTTGTTCACCCCAGATTTGCTGAACCCTTCTGGTGTAGGGAATTTCACCAACAAATGCAGCATTGACGGGACTTCCTTCATATCATATATCCACAACCTTCCGAATATTGCATTATATCTCATATCCCCTTTGAGGACATAAAATTTTGTCAACTTAATAAGTCCAATCGCGTCTACCGGTAGATCTACTTCCCCTTTTGTGGTTTCACTTGACATATCGAAGCTTGAGAGAGTTCTGACAATTGGAACTATCTTATCTATCATGTTTATTTCTTCCACCACCTTCAGCCGGATTATATTAGCTGAGCTCCCGGGATCAATTAGAACTCTCTTCACCTGGAAGAAATCAATAGGCTTCGTGACCACTAGTGTGCCATTGTGAGGGAAACTCACACTGGAGGCATCTTCTTCGATGAACACCATAGTATGTTCGTCAGGTATCTCCATGAATCTTTTTTCCCGGGTTACAGAAATTTTCATCTTTTTAGCCATGGTGAAAGATGTAGAGGCAATTATTAATCTACCGTAAATCATGTTTATAACATGGGATGGTGTAGTCGGGTTTGACTTATTTTCTGCATGTGGTCTCGGTTTATAATTATTGGGAGCCCTTTCGCTCAAGTACTCTCGGAGGTGGTCCCTACTTAGCATTACTGCCACCTCTTCTCACAGATGTCTGCAATCTGCAGTTTTATGCATGTGTGTGTTGTGGAAATCGCACCAAACGGACTTGTCTCTTTTTCTAGGATCTGATTGCAGTGGTTTCGGTGGTCGGAACGCCGGATGAGTTCTCAGCACTGCCACCATTTTCTCTTCGTCGATGTTCAAGTTATACTCGGATAATTTTAGGTACCCGGTACCCTTAGATGAGTTACCTTTATCAGAATTTACCAATATTTGATTGTTTCATCTGGAGCCTCCTTTATTATTTGATTTTTCAAATGAGCAAAAACTTTATCCACCTCTCTGCTTTCCGAGAGTAGGATAAGGTTGATAACGGTTCTTTGAGGAATTTCGATTGATTTCGATTCCTTTATCAGGCTTTGCAAAGATACTCTCAACTTTATATCCAAACATATCATCCTCAATACGGATATTAAATTCATACCGATTGCGCACATCTTTCTATGTTATCGCCTGGAACTTCAAGAGATTTTCCTTGAGCTTTCGGGAGGCATCCAGACTTAACGAATTCAAACCTTTTGTGAAAGCCTCCGCAACTCATTCATCCGAGACTACTAGTAACGACATCTGCTCCTTCTGGAACCGTGTAACGAAGTCCCTAAGGAGTTCTATTTCTTCTTGCGCAATGCAAAAGATATCCATCTTGCGTGTCTTCACCTTCGGGCCCCCGCATGAGCTATTATGAACATGTTGGTGAGCTAGGCGAACGAACCGATTGAATGCTCAGAGCGTTGTGAATACCATGTCAAATCTTCCTTAGCAAATGTTTCTTCAAACTTTTTGATAAGAACCGATTCTATTTCGTGTTCCCTTGGATCATTTCCTTTCACGACTGTAGTATAGGCCATTGTATGCTCATGTGGATTGGCAGTTTCATCATATTTGGCTATAAAAGGCATTTTGAACCTTTTGAGGATCAGTTCAGATGCAGCCTTCGGCTTATGCGCCAACTAGATGTATTTCTTCTCATCCAAATCATCAACCACAGGAGGAGCCCCCAGTATCTGGCTGAAATGGCGTCGGAACTCCTGAGCAATTTTCTCCGCCTTCTCTGCATTGATATTAACATTTCTCGTCATGTCCTTCATGAAATATCAAGACCTTTTCCTGAAACAATTTTTTTAGGGGCAGCTTCACTGTCTGAGCCATCATTTCTCAATTTGCCTTGATTATTACAGGTTTCTCCATTTGCATTTGTTGGAGGCACCAGTTCCCCTATCGGAGTACTAGCGTTATTTTTGGACATGAACTCATCTTCAAACCGCTTCAGACGCTCCAACTCTTCACTCATTGCGGCATTTTACGCCTGAAGATTCTGTATAGCTTCTTCAGGTGTTTTGTCGGTGGGAACATCCTCATGCCAAGTCTGTCCTTCTTCGGATGTGACTCCATCTGTAAACATCGAATCTTCGGGTCTTGTGGGTCCTATTAGCAAACCATCCGGCCCAAGATTGTTTATGTTGTAACCGACTCTACAACTGCTTTCTCATATTCCTATCATTCATCTGATCTGAACAAAGAATAAGACTTAAAGAACAAAGTAAATTAGTAGAGGGGTCACTTGTGATACCATAATTGTCCAGGCCCCACGATGGGCTTCAAACTGTTTACCTATAACGGTACAGTTGAATTTGTATACGTGGTCAAGAACATGTGGATCTCAAGTGACACGTTAGATAGGAATTCTAGATGAATAATACTGAAAATAAGTAATAATGAAACAAATTAAAGTAATGATTAGCCTGAGCCTTGTGACAGCTTCTGGACAAAGCTACAATAACTTGTATGAAAGCACAGAAATCTTGAATATGAGCAAGTATCTTGTAATAACTAAAATGTGATGATTTACAATGGAACAATGTGTCATATTTATACATGAGCAACACGGGTAAACAACCCACAAAATGTACCCTCATTAATACAGGAGAATGAATGTTGTAATAATTGGATAATCAATATCTCAATAAATATCATTAAAGCTTCATTGGAAGACGTATGATCGGTTTGGTAACGGCCGTCCGTTACAATTCAAACGGCTCTCAGCCTTCTATATTACCGATACTTGTCACGCTTGCGTTACTCCCAGTACCACGCGTATCTAGTCGGTAGTGACTTAGGTTGACGTGGTCCTGACTCAGTGTCCTACTCCATGTGTCATACTATAATTCGTACGGTTGTATTATACGAATTTTACTCTATACAGAAACTACTTAAGAGTGGGTGTCATGAAAAATGCCATGACACTGTGAATATTTATATTATACACGATCACAATTAAAATATATATGGGGTATATGTATCAAATGGTTTGACAATTGTCTTTCCTTTTGTTTCAAATAAATTAGCACTATCACGTACAAGTGCAAGTTGATCATTTCCTACAATTAATTGCAAGCTCATTACACAAAAGAGAACTTCTAGAAAAAACAGTGCATAATCCATGTGACTAGATGTTGACATTTGACAAATTCAACTATTAAATAGAATATGTATAGGGAATACTTTATTTATCTTTTCGTTTATATCTCTGCAACCATAAATGGGTCTACAGTGATTAAAATATTAAAAACAAAATAGTATAACAATATTTGTGACGATTGATCATGCAACAGTGTCCCCCACTTGCCACGCTACTCTACTTGTCGATCAACTTTGAGTAGGATTTTATTGGTTTCAAAACAAAGTAAAGTAGGCACAGCGAAAGTTTAAAATTTTGTTCTACTTACCCCAATAATTTCTTCTGGTAAGATTATATAATAATCAAAACCTGTAACATAAAACATGAACACTTACAGGTTATAATATCTGGAGTCTTTACTAAAGGGTGGACATGCGAATGTACCCTTCAATTGCAAGCACCTTGCTACGGTGTATTCCTCTGTTAAGAATGCCAGGAAATCTTGACAGAGGTTTGAGAGAGTTTTATCCTAGACTCTAAGTCTAGAATTGTTATGAGAATTAGTGTAATATGAATGAGATAGGTGTTGTATATATAGTGTATTTTAGGTCAGAAAACATATTAGGGTTGGGATCTAAGCCTGGCCCAAAAACTGAGGTGCAGTGGGCCAGTCTGACTGGGTCCACTGCCGGGTCGGCGCTGCGGCTCAGCCTAGCAGGCGTCGCGGCGCCTTACATCTAATAAAACGTCCTCGTTTCGTTAATATATATTCAGCACATTTAATTTAAATCCAAAATCCAATTTTGACTTAATTAAATAATTTTCATCTAATAGAAATTATTCCATAGTTATTATCAATTTAAATATCTCGATTCCAAATCGAATATTTAATACTTTCGCAATACACCCTTAGATCGAAAAGACAATCGACATAGTGTGACCCTATAGGCCTTCATATATTAACACTAATCCAATTAAGGTCCATACGAAACTCCTAGACTGCGTCGTACGACGAACTCAATATATGAAGTACGTTTACATGAATCCAACAAACATAACCTTTATGTGAGATGATAAATTTCTTCCATTCACGATACACTCGATCAAGCTTAGGATTTGCCATGTGTCTATACAAATGGCTTGATCACTTTATCTCATCTATATTAGTCGACAACTAGACCGTATTCTAAATATGTCTCTTGCATTGGCCAATGACTTGGTCGACTTAATATCACTGAGAAGTTAAGTGCTCTCTCGAATATCCAATTGAGGAATGAATCATATTCTTGGCTCAACTACCACCTTAGTTTACATCATAATGCATCAAACACAAGCCGTATCTTATCCTATAAGGAGTTTAAGCTTAGGACATGGTCAAAGTACATTACTCTGTAAACAAGGTGTGTATTGAACTCAAGTCAAATGACATTTATCTCCCACACGCTGATAACACTCTAGACATGTATAACAAATAGTTTATCAGCAGAGTATACCAATACTTTTCGAAAGTATCCATGTGTCCATCATGAGTAACCATTACTCATAGCAGGTGAGACATGCTACATTTTCCAATAATGTGATGCAAACTACACGTCGACTTATAACATATCATCGATATTTCATTCTCGATGATCATTAGTCGAGGCTGTTTTGAGAGTTACATTCTATCATTAATAAATCACTCTATTAATGACAACGTAAGCTCAAGGGATGCACATATATGAATAATTGCAAATAATCAAACAATAATTCAATAATTGCAAATTCCATAAATACTAATCTTATTAATAATACGAATGTGTTCAAATATATTATAGTCTCTAATATAAATTGTCTCTAGGACATATATACTTTCAATCTCCCACTTGACCTAGAGCCAATATCCAATGTATCTAATGCCCATATTTTCAAAATGACCATTATGCTTAACTAAGCTTAATAGTTTAATAAATGGGTCAGCTAGATTATCATCTCTGAGAACATAGTCTAATCTTATTTCTTCAGTTTCCACCATATCCCTGAGTATGTGGTATTTCTTTGGTACATGTTTATTTTTGTTCGTTGATCTTGGTTCCTTAGCTTGCACAATAGCACCAGTGTTGTCACAATAAATCGTTATTGGACAAGTGATACTTGGAATAACCCCTAGTTCTTTTAAGAACTCAGATATCGAGACAGCTTCTTTACAAGCTTCCGATCTAGCAATGTACTCGAATTCAGTCGTCGAATCAACAGTGGTTTCTTTCTTGGATCTTTTCCAACTCACTGCTCCACCATTGAAAATGAAGGCATATCAAGACTGTGACAGCCCTAACAATCTATTAGGTCTATCTCGGTAGATCCTAATTCCAAGAATGTAGCAGCCTTCACCCAAGTCCTTCATCATGAAGGTGTTGGTTAACCATTCCTTGACTGATTGCATGAGAGTCTTATTATCTCTCAATATTAATATGTCATCTACATATATAACAATGAAGATAATACTCTCTTCCTTTCCCTTACTATAAACGCAGGGATCTTCTTTGCTTCTAACAAAGTCAAACGATTTGACTGCTTTGTCAAAACAAATATTTGAACTCCTTGAGGCTTGCTTTAGTCCATAAATGGACTTCTGTAGCTTGCACACTACTTTGGGCTTAGTCTTGGATGTAAAACTGTCAGGTTGTATCATATACACCTCCTCAATTAAGTTACCATTGAGGAAAGTAGTTTTAACATCCATTTGCCAAATGTCATAATCATAGTATGCGGCTATTGCAAGTAAAATCCGAATGGACTTAATTTTTGCAACAGGTGAAAAGGTTTCAGCATAATCGACCCCAGGTCATTGACTATAACCTTTAGCCACCAATATTGCCTTATAAGTCTATACCTTGCCATATGTATCAATCTTCTTCTTGAAGACCCATTTGCATCCTCTAGGTCTAAACCTTGTTGGCAAATCAACCAAGTTCCAAACTTGATTGATGTACATCGAGTCCATCTCAGATTTTATGGCTTTTTGCCATCTCTGCGAATCAGTATTTATTACATTCTGATTGTGAGAAGGTCTTTGTGTGCTGGTCAATCTACCACCTTGAGAGCTTTCAGGAATGTCATTTTCATGTATTCTCTGAATGGAATTATGTACAACCATTGTATCATCTTCCATTGGTTGTGTATGAGAGCCTGGCATTTCTGCACTATCTCTCACAACACTCCCACTGGCTAAAGGGCGTACTCTAAGTACCCAATCTTCACTAGATACTCCCACTGAATCATTGTCTAGGTCATTCGACAAGAGTTCATCTTGTGGTTCTTGAATTTCTTCAAGTTCTATCTCATTGCAGCTTTGTTCCTGTAGACATATTCTTATTCAAGAAAAGTTGCATTTCTGGAAATAATGACCTTATGTTCTCCAGGAAGGTAGAAATAGTATCCCTTAGTTTCCTTTGGATACCCCACAAATAATATTTCTCACTTTTAGGTTTCAACTTATCAGTAAGCATCTTCTTTGCATATGCAGGGCACCCCCAGGATCACATATGTTTAAGTGCTGGCTTCTTTCCATTCCATATCTCATATGGAGTTTGCTCTACTGACTTTGAATGAATCCTATTTAGAATATAAATTGAGTTTTGCAATGCATAACCCCAAAGGTATGTTAGTAGAGCTGAGAAATTCATCATTGATCTAACCATATCTAATAGGGTTCGATTTCTCATTTTAGCAACACCATTCATTTGTGGCGTTCCATGAGGTGTCCATTGTGATTGGACTCCATGAAGCTTCAAGTAATCCAGAAATTCTTTACTTAAGTATTCACCTCCTCGATCTGATCGAAAGGTCTTGATATTTGTTTTAAGTTGCTTCTCTACTTCTGACTTGTACTCTTTGAATTTTTCAAAGGCTTCGGACTTGTGTTTCATAAGATACACATGCCCAAACCTTGTGAAATCGTCTGTAAAAGTGATGAAGTAAGGAAAGCCTCCCTTAGCTTGAGTTGAAAATGGCCCACATACATCAGTATGGACCAACTCAAGCACCTCTTTGGCTCGTACACCTTTCCCAGAAAGTGGCTTGATAGTCATATTTCCTCTCAAGCAAGATTCACAGTTACCATAGGACTCCAAGTCAAATGTTTTCAGATAGTCTAACTTCCTTAATCTTGCTATCCTTGATTCATTGATGTGACCAAGCCTACAATGGCATAACTAGGTGGGGTTTCTTGGATTATTTATCTTAGCTCATTTATTTTGCACATTAAAAATTTCATGACTACAGTTTAGAACATACAAACCATCCACAAGCGAAGCATTTCCACAAATAAAACCATTAAAACGCAGTACATAACTTCCATTGGTAATAAATGAGGAAAACCCCTCAATGTCTAACACTGGGATAGAAATAATATTCCTCGTCAATGAGGGAACAAAATAACAATTATGTAGTTCTAAACAAAAGCCTGAAGGTAAATCTAGTCTATAAGTTTTCACGCATTCAACATCTACTCGTGCTTCATTTCCAATGCGCAAGTCTACATCCCAAGGTCCAACCTTTCTGCTGTCAACCAGACCCTGCATATTATTACAAATGTGTGAGCCACATGCGGTATCCAATACCCATCAGTGAGAGTTATTTATAGACATATTTATCTCAATGACAAACATACCTTGTCCAGTAGAGCCAGGAGCACCTAGTGCTTTGCCTCTTCCTGGAGCTGTGCAGTCCTTCTTCCAATGCCCCTTCTTCTTGCAGTTGAGGCACACATCCAAAGCTATCTTTGCCTTCTTCTGAACACCTCCTCTAGGTTTCATAACTGTAGGTGCAACAACTGTCTTACCCTTCTTCTTCTGCATGTTCTTACCCTTGGTTTTGAACTTGCTAGAAGAGCCCACCATGAACACAACTTTACCTTTAGAGGTAGATGATTCAAAGGTCTTCAACATGTTGTGAAGCTCTGGAAGACTTGCCTTGGTCCCATTCATATTGAAGTTCACAATGAAATTCTCAAATGAACCAGAAAGTGAATTCAGGATCAGGTTGACAAAGACATTTATAGGCAGCTTCGTTCCAATCGAAGCCAACCTTTCTATCAACACAATCATCTTCAGAACATGTGCTGACACGTGACCCCCATCGTTCAGCTTACACTTGAAAAGGTCCCTCAATAGTTCATACTCCATTGTCTGAGACTGTGAGTCATAGAGACTCTTCAAGTGTTCTAGCATTTCATCGCGGCCCATGTTTTCATGTTGCCTCTATAACTCCACAGTCATGGAGGACAACATTACACATTGTGTCGAGGTAGCATCTTCTAGATATTTCTGATAAGCCACCTTGTCAAACAAGGCATACTCAGTAGAATTTTCAGCAGAGACTGTGACGAACACTGTGTCTAACACATACTCAATTCTTTCTTGTCTTAACACCAATCGCAGATTTCTTAACCAGTCAGGGTAATTTACTCCAGTCAACTTGTTTGTCTCGACTAACATTTTCAGTGATAGATTCGACATTTTATATAGTCTGAAGAAATAGATAGACTTGAAATTTAAACTCTAATATAATTTCTATTGAACACATTCGTTAACTAATTAACATGGCCTTTAGTTTAATTAACTCCCACTATTTTAACATACTCTTCGACCCCATGGAAGAATACGACCTCATATCAAATATGGTCATAATGGGCCAAAATCCAGGTTCATGCTATATCCGTGTTTGTTGTGGCTGATAATTTTAATAGCATAACCTGGTAGGTCTCCAAATCAATTATAAATAATTTGTAACTCTTGTTTGATCGAATGTTCTAAGCAATCGATCTGCGTCCCTCGACTTGTCCGACACTGTGACGCCAAGACAGCCTAGCAAGTCAACCCCGTTATGCGACTGCAATTATGTATCTAAGTGAGCTTTGTCTTATAGAGCAAACATTGTGGTGTAAATACTCATGAAGGTTTATCACCCACTTCTACATTTAACATGCATCTATGAAAGAGTCTGAGTCCTCGTAGACTTAGAGCAAATGCTGTGGCATAAATACTCATCTCGCTGAAAAGGATTTTGTACTACAATCAATTATAACGGACGACGCGTTCATTTTAAATGAGACTTGTATTAAATTTTGGGAAACATTTTAATTCAGGGTTTTAACCAAGATCAACTCTAGCATGCTATATCAAATATAACATCTTAACTATCATGCAAAACGAAGGGCACATTGGGTACCACATTCCCAAGCATGATATTAAGCGAATTAAACACATACTAGGCGTCTCCTACCCAGACAATTATTTGCGGACGTTATTCTAGTAATTTAAATGACAAATATTTTGACATTTAGCACATAAATAGTACATTTATCAAATAATGTACTATATAATAATAATCGTGGGTTAAAACATTTTGAACTTAAATTTCTTTTTGGACCGATGGGACCGCGACGCTAATCATTAGAGTAGCGGCGCCAGTAAGGCAGAAGTCGAAATTCTGCTTCTGCAATGCATTAGCGTCGCGGCGCCTACTGTCCAGTAAGTCCAAAATTTTAAAACGAAGCTTTTAATTGCGGATTTCGGATAGGAGTCGCAGCCCCTACCTGTCACCGTGACTGGCTCCACCTCGAAACCCTAGAAGGAGCTGCGGTGCCCTACCATAGGGTTGCGGTGCCCTACCATAGGGTCGCGGCGCCTACGTCCTGACAGAACGTTTTCGTTTTGATTTTTTAAAAATTGTCCAAACCCTAAATCCAATTTAGGGATCAGATCACAGATCATTTATCATCACCCACCATTATCAATAACGCACATATCGACCATCATCTATTTTTACCCGTTCCTCGTCGTGCACCATGTTCGCAATGAACCGGTTATCTGCACTTGACTTAGTCCGAGTTAGAACGGAATGACTTCCTCGTTAGCGTAGGTGATAATTTAGGGTGATATAAAAAAGATTATTGTTCGGTCAAGATGTGTAGGATTTCAAGAAGCCTTATTTAATCCAGTTTTATGTTTAACCCATATTATTATTCTTTCAATTGTTATATAACCATTGAACCAACCTGGGCTCTGATACCACTGTAGGATTTTGTTGGGTTCAAAACACAAGTAAAGTAGCCACATCAAAAGTTTAAAATTTTGTTCTACTTACCCCAATAATTTCTTCTGGTACGATTATATAATAATCAAAACATGTAACATAAAACATGAACACTTACAGGTTATAATATCTGGAGTCTTTACTAAAGGGTGGACATGCGAATGTACCCTTCAATTGCAAGCACCTTGCTACGGTGTATTCCTCTGTTAAGAATGCCAGAAAATCTTGGCAGAGGTTTGAGAGAGTTTTATCCTAGACTCTAAGTCTAGAATTGTTATGAGAATTAGTGTAATATGAATGAGATAGGTGTTGTATATATAGTATATTTAAGGTCAGAAAATATATTAGGGTCGGGCTCTAAGCCTGGCCCAAAAACTGAGGTGCAGTGGGTCAGTCTGACTGGGCCCACTGACGGGTCGGCGCCACGGCTCAGCCTTGCAGGCGCGAACGTCCCTCATTTCGTTAATATATATTCAGCACATTTAATTTAAATCCAAAATCCAATTTTGACTTAATTAAATAATTTTCATCTAATAGAAATTATCCCATAGTTATTATCAATTTAAATATCTCGATTCCAAATCGAATATTTAATACTTTCTCAATACACCCTTAGATCGAAGAGCCTATAGGCCTTCATATATTGACACTAATTCAATTAAGGTCCATACGGAACTCCTAGACTGCGTCGTATGACGAACTCAATATATGAAGTACGTTTACATGAATCTAACAAACATAACCTTTGTGTGAGATGATAAATTCCTTTCATTCACGACACACTCGGTCAAGCTTAGAATTTGTCATATGTCTATCCAAATGGCTTGATCACTTTATCTCATTTATATTAGTAGAAAACTAGATCGTATTCTAAATATGTCTCTTGCATTGGTCAATGACTTGGTCGACCTAATATCACTGAGAAGTTAAGTGCTCTCTCGAATATCCAATCGAGGAATGAATTCTATTCTTGGCTCAACTACCACCTTAGTTTACATCATAATGCACCCAACATAAGTCGTATCTTATCCTATAAGGAGTTTAAGCTTAGGACAGGGTCAAAGTACATTACTCTGTAAACAAGTTGCGTATTGACCTCAAGTCAAAGAACATTTATCTCCCACACGCTGATAACACTCTAGACATGTATAACAAATAGTTTATTAGCAGGGTATATCAATACTTTCCAAAAGTATCAATATGTCCATCACGAGTAACCATTACTCGTAGCAGGTGAGACATGCTACATTCTCCAAGAATGTGATGCAGACCACACATCAACTTATAACATATCATCGATATCCCATTCTCGATGATCATTAGTCGAGGCTATTTTGAGAGTTACATTATATCATTAATATCTCACTCTATTAATGACAATGTAAGCTCAAGGGATGCACATATATGAATAATTGCAAACAATCAAACAATAATTCAATAATTCAATAATGTCATAAATATTAATCTTATTAATAATATGAATGTGTTCAAGTGTATTATGTCTATAATATAGATTGTCTCTAGGACATATATATTTTCACTTTGATATTGCATTTATTTCTTTCACGTGGTTTTTGTGTTGCAAAATGCTACTCTCAATCAATCAAAAAGAGTGCTAAGACTTTATTTTTTTTGTTAAAAAAATGTTCACTTTCCATATTCATAAAAAAATTAATTTTATTTTTTCAGATTTGTTCTTATTTTGTATTAGGGAACCAATTTACAATACTTATTTAATTAGAGATATTTTAATTAAATTGTCTATTTTTGCCTAGATGATATAAGGAATATGCAAATGGCTAAATGGACACTCTTTTTTATCCGGAGGGAGTAAGTTGTAAGAATAATAATAAACTTAAATTATAGAGTCACAGAAGATAAAATATGATTCTCCCACCGTCCTAATTTATGTGATGTAGTTTGATTGAAAATAGGGTTTAAGAAATAAAGAAAGACTTTTGAATCTTAAGTCTAAAACAAGCCAAAGATATTTGTGTGATTATATATTATCTCGTTAAGCGTAAATGGTAAAGTTTAAAGTAAAATTGTTGCCAAATAAGAAAATGCGTCATTCTTTTTAGGACTGACTATAAAAGAAAGTATGTCATATAAATTGGGATAGAGGAAGTAAAATTAATAAAAATATTATTTTCTTGATTATGAAATTTATTCTGATAAAACATATACAAAAGTGAATAAAAATATAATCCTGAACAAAGAGCTTATTAGTGAATTTTCATTTTTTTATTGTTATAAGTTTAAAAAAAAAAGTTGAAAAATAAAAGAAGTCACCCAAAAATTACTTTTTTTGCTATTATGATAATATTGTGATTTTACGTGACAATATCAAGTTATGTGATTTTAATCTTTATTTATCTATTTTTATACATCTGTTTTAAAAAGTGGAAAAAGTGGGGATAAAAATGAAATCTACCGAAAATTATATTTTCTGGCTATTATGACTATTTTGTCGCCAAAATGATAATACTATGACTTTTAAATGATAATATAAAGTTCTATGATTTTTATGCAAAAAAACATTTAATTACATAATCACTCAACTCCGCGCACTTAAACCTGCAACCTGAGCCCAATATATGATTTCTACTTGCTCGTGATTGATTCTAAGTTAAAATCACAAATTGTGGTGAATTTTACCTTGCTTTTGGTAAATTCTTGAAATTGGTGCTGGGTGATTTCTCTAATTCCTCTCCTGAAATCCTTGACTCTCTAGTTTCATTTCTCAAATTATAGGCTGAAATAGGGTCCAGCTTATATGCTCGCATTGTAAATATTACAAGTTTAATATAGCATTTTTGGTCCTTCAATTTTGATCAATTTTAAATTTAATTTGAATTATAAAAATATATACATACGGTCCCTACATGTTTTCCTAAGAACAACAACAACGACATACACATGTAATCCCACAATGTGCGGTCTGAGGAGGGTAGAAAAGTACGCAGACCTTACCTCGATCTTTATTGGTAGATAGATTGTTTCTGATAGACCATCGACTCAAAAGGAAAATAGCAAATGCAGGATTGCAAGGACAATAAGACAATAAAATATCCAGATATATAATAAATGGGGTAACACATAGTAATACACACATAAAGAGTAAGGAACTATGTTATACCTATACAATATCTCTAAGAAAAAGGGGACGAGGAGAAGAAGAGGCTAGCCCCTACCACTCCCACACAATGCTACAAAACTCAACTATACACTAACCTTCTACCCCAATTCTCGAACTCTAAATCTTCCTATCTAGGGTCATGTCCTCAGTCAGCTGAAGTAGAGTCATGTCTTGTCTAATCACCTCCCCAGTTCTTCTTCGGCCTACCTCTACCTCCCCTAACTCCTGCTACTGTCAATCTCTCACACCTCATGACTGACGCATCCTCACACCTCCTCTTCACATGTTTGAACCATCTCAGTCTCGCTTCCCTCATTTTATCCTCCATGGTGGTCACTCCGACCTTATCTCTTCCTAATCATATCTCTCCTAGTATGACCATACATCCATCTGAGCATCTTCATCTCCGCTACCTTCATCTTCTGCGAGGGGCACTCTTGACTGCCCAGCATTCTGCCCCATACAACAAAGCTGGTCTAACAACCACTTTGTAGAACTTACCTTTCAACCTTGGCGATACCTTCTTATATAAATATGAAACAATATAGAATTAGAACTCTTGATATGTATCTAATTTGAATTGGATAACGAACTAATAGTCCTGTTAGATATCGCTCATCATATAGTGTACCAACAAACAGTAAAGAAGGAGAACCAATTAAAGTATATTAATATTTGGTTTGAGGCAGGTTTAGAGATTAATTGAATAAACAAAACATTCCCTAATCGGCATAAATAAATTAATTAGTCAAGGATCAACAACGCGCTCATATGGATGCAGTAATACTTTTCATATCTCTATAAATAGAAGTTCCGTTATTGTGTAAACAGCTTGCAAATACCACCAAGGCAAGGATAATAGCAAAGTGGTAAGTGCTCCTCTATCTTTAATTATAATTTTCAGGTTTGAGCTTTGAGCATAAAATCACTTTTAGTAGTGAGCATTTTACTCCCATCGTGGAACTTTCCAGAACAAGCCCGAATTTAGCTAAATCCCAATATAAATACTGGACATAATAAGGTGAAAAACAGAAAAAAAGAAAGAGCTTGCAATTAATTGTTGGGAATTGTCAAATTGCACGAATTGGTTTTGAGTTAAGTACTAGTTTAGTGATTACTTCACATCATTAAAATCAATCATGAGAAAGAAAATCCAAAAGTTGGGGGGGGGGGGGGAGGGGGGGTGGTGAATCATCAGTTCAAACGTATAAGACCTTGTTGTGGTTGACAAATTGTTCAAGTTAATGTTAGAACTTATCACATATGGAAAACTGACTTATCAGAGACAATCAAAGGTTATATTCTATACTTGTACTATCTGGCCCATGTGGTTATGGTTATCTGACTTGTCCTTGGTATTACAGCTGGCTTTGCACTTATCAATGGAACCCTACCAAAATTATAAGCAAATACAACTTATAAATAAGGAAAACGACATTTTTTTCTCCTTTTTATTTTTCCCCAATTCCTATTTTTGAGAAGCAGATGCTTTAATCTGTTGAGAAATACTAGTTGTAGCGTACATTTGGAGGAAGAATCTTGGGTTACTTGATGGTAGCTAATCATATGGGGAAACCACAACAACTACATATTTAATGTAATTTCGCAAGTGAGGTTTGTGGAGGTATACACAGATCTTATCATTATCTTGTATGTATGTAGATAGATTGTTTTCTGATAAATCCTCAGCTCAAATAAAGCAGAAACACACCAGTTATAAAAAAACAAACGTCGTAACAATATCAGGACAATAAGAAAATTAAAGCAAAAAAGAGACATCAAATAATAATAGAAAACTAAGAATAAGAATTATGAAAAAAATCATATGGAGAGCAAAGATCATTAGTTTAGAGTCCTTCAATCACTTTTGAATGATAATGTTATTACATAGTATATATGATATTCTCTTCTATCATAAATTTAGGCGTCGATCACCGAAGAATGTGATAGGATGAATGAGATATTTTCACCTTTAATCAAACATTTCATATTCGAACCTTGAGAAGAATCTCATGATTAAAAATGTTTCCTCATTTAATAGACAAAACACGATAAATTTAAATTAATCGAGTCAGTATTTTCATACAACAAATTGGTAAATCATAAAAAAGGAACTCTAGGGATCAAACTTTCAAGTTTGACGATCTCCTAGACAATAATGAATCTTTCTAGCTAGCTATACTGAGGATTTAAAAAGCATGATAATTGAGTTCGGTAGCACGAAGTGGACGGTAGGGACCAACATATAAATTCATACTAATTACAATCCTTAGAATAAGATACATAATTTAGATAAAATCTTGAAGGAAAGAAAAGAAGAAACAGAAAGAATAGTGTTAGAGGATAACTAATATCGTTGAATATTACCAATAGAAATATGGTAAAAAATTATAGTAGCACATATTTAAACTTTTTGTTGTTGATAAATAATTGGAGACTTTAATTTATAGTGGTAGTAAAAAGTGATTGATATGTACTGAACAGAAAGAAATAAAAAGGAAAATAAAGAAGAGAGGAAATTGAAAAAGACATAAGATACTTGGCCCCCCTAAAGCTTTGTGGCATATCCTTTCTTGTGGGAAAGAATCATTGAAGAAATTATCACTACTCACATGCATATTCAGTGGACATAATAATGTTGGAAATTAGCCTTTGGCGGGAATTGCGACCGACCAACTTTAACGGCTTAAACACTAGTGTTACGTATGTTGGAGAATCCGGTTCTTCACACATGCATGATCTACTAAGTACGTAGATAACCGTAGGGCCAAGAATCGTCAAATTTCATTGAGAAATGAAAGAGATATTGGTCCACGAAGTAAGGTGTTTGAAGAATGGAAAGTGTGGTATTGTGTTCAATTCTCCCTCATCGGTAGAGGAAGAAAGAATTGTTGTGTATATAAGACTCGAAATTGGTTTGGGGTTTGGGACCCCAAGGGGTATCCCATGTGTTTAAAGGAGGGAGGACCTAGATGTGCTTCGGTTCAAGGAAAGACCACACGCGCGCCGCCGCCCGTCCGGTCCGGTTCCGAGTTTCGGGTTCCGGGTTCTCGGGCTGCGGGCTGCGGGCCAAGCACTCATTGTCCAGGACGTATAAAGGATACATACGGGGCAATATTGTCATAAGGACAGAGTGCCACACTCGACTCAGCAAAAACAGTCAGTTTTGTGGATCTCTTGTAATTTTTCAGATTACTAGTTGAATTATTGAATCTTTGTTTATCCTTTCGAATACTTGTAATAGTTATATACTTCCCGTACAAGAGGAGAAGACTGAAGATGTACTTCTATCTTGCAGCAGAAGGCCTGTATCTATCCCAGACAAAATATCTGAATAATGGTAAGAAGGAACTGGACACTCAGTCTGATGAAGTGACTGAAGTGAGCCAGAATCCGAAATTGGGATAAGTATTTTTCTTACTTGTCAAGAATAAAGATTAAATGATAAGTATTTTTCTTACTTGTCAAGAATTAAGATTAAATGATGTCTGATTAAAAATGGATTAAAGTAAGGAGGAATATGAAAATAATTTATATTCCTTACGCTTTAACAAATCAGAAGTTTAATCTCATCTTCTTTTCCGTTTAAAGATTGGATTTTGTAAACGACTTAAGAAGATCCGTTCTTTTAAGTGTAATTATTAAAGTGTGTAAAGTATATTCGCACATACGAGGGAGAAAGATCCACTGACTGTGCGAAAACTGTTACCACACTTAAGTAAGCGTCAAGAATTATCTGGGCACCAATCATAACGGAAGAAGTCTAAAAGTTAATGACGTTGAGCCTGTCATATTATTTGGCAGAAGATCCTTCATAGGATGATATTGGACACTCAGTCATACAAAGCCTCCGGGCGACTGGAGTGGGCCAAAATTCCTTTGATATGATGATATTGGACACTCAGTCATATAAAGCCTCCGGGCGACTGGAGTGGGGCCAGAATTCATCTCATAAGAAAAGTAATGGACACCTAGTAAGGTGGGCCAGAGTTTCCACGTCTTAAACAATCTGAAGGCCTAAAGAAAGGCAGAAAAGAAATTGGACACTCAGTCTGCAAAGCAACTGCAGTGTGCCAGAGTATCCAGATCACATATGATCCGGTTACGCCCTAACCACGGGCAAGAGGTTGTTCATGTGAAGCAACGCCACCTCTAAAGTAGAAGGGGTTGGAGAGGTTGTCCTCAATAGGACTTCAAGGAATGAGATCACTCTAAAAAGAGGTGTTACATGTTCCTAACTTGGTTTAAGGGACGATGTTGGTCAAGCTGGTTTGATACTACTCCAACATGTCTGTAATAACTAAGAATGGTACAGTACGTCTGTAGTCGAATGAATGATATATTTGTAATTTGTGCATCTATGCCATCATAGATTAAGACACGTTAAATAGCAAGTCATTCAAAAGCTAGCGAAGTTGAGATTGTTGCCTTCTTTCGACATAAACCCTCAAAATGAATGTGAGGTAGGCGAAGAGGCAAAATCACCTTTCCAAATTCCGTCAAGGGAATAGCGAAAGAAGCACCGCTCCTCTAGAACTTAGTCACACCTACTTGGGTGATTTGAAGTTTATACAAAATAGAGGGGGGAGACAAATACGTTGTGATCTTCATTGATGATGGTACAACGTATGAAATCCTTTGTTTGTTGAACAGCAAAGATGAAGTTGTTGAAGCGGACAAGCGCTACAAAGCAGAAGTTGGGAATCAACTAAGCCTATGGATTGCGAAATTCATAGCGATAGAGGGGGAGAATGTGAAGCATCGTTCATTAAACGACTGTTCATTACTCACCTCAGTCTAACGGTGTTAGCCAAGCGCAAACCCGTACGCCTAAATTATGTGGGGCAAGACGATCCTTACCGCTAATGCGATTCTCAACAGAACTCCGCATAAGGATAAGGATAACTCTCCGTGTGAGACATGGAAAGGATCTCACATACAAATGTTGTGATGTGAGGTGGTTTTATACCTAAAGCTGTAGATTGCATATCCACTAGATCTGCAAATAACAGCAGTGCTTATCGCCTCTTGGCGTCAAAGAATGCTGAATTCATTAAATATAACTTTCCTTGAAAAGGAAAAAGGAGTAATTGCTCAAGGTTAACAAGAACCCGCTAGGGCCTGACTGTCCGGAACTAGACGCTCTGTATCTACATGACTCAAAAGTTGCTGGCTATCCGGAACTTAATATTTCAGATCTGCAGAACTCAGGGATTCTAGATGTTGAACCAAGACGGAGCAAAGAGGGGACAAAGACTTGTTCCAGTCCTTCTAGCTTGTATGGTTAAGAACGAACCATGGACAATTAACAAATAATTGTTATCTCCAAAAGCGCTGCTTTGGAAAGAAGCTAAAGAGAGAAATATATTCCATCATATAGAACCATACTTGCGTAATGGTTGATCTTCCTCCGGGAAAAGAACCTTTGGGTTGTGAAAAATGATACTCAAAAGTGAGTACAAAGTAGATGGATCTACTGATGAGTTCAAAGCCTCGACTACTTGTACATGTGCTCCCCTGGGAGTAGCTTAACATCATGGGCCATTGCAGTCTTGCGTGGCATGAATGTTAAAACAACCTTCCCAACCAGAGAGTTGGAAGAAGAGAATCAGAGTTGGTTTTCTGGATTGTTGGGCTTCTTCCTGAACTTTCATCTTGGTCCCTGAAATGTCTATATTTTGGTCCTGAAAGTTTCAGATAAAAATAGAAACAATGAATCTGACCACAGAAATATTGACTCAGAAGTTAGAAAGCCAACAGTTGGAGAATCAACAGTCTGAAAGTAAAAGTC
This sequence comes from Anisodus acutangulus, assembly GCA_029783415.1. Classification (NCBI taxonomy): domain Eukaryota; kingdom Viridiplantae; phylum Streptophyta; class Magnoliopsida; order Solanales; family Solanaceae; genus Anisodus; species Anisodus acutangulus. The sequence goes on from CM056512.1 coordinate 18,475,263, forward strand.
ATATTGAAACAAAGTCTCGATATGAAAGATATGGATATCACAGATGACATCTTAGGAATTGGATTTCTAAAGACATCTAACGGACTGGTCGATAGTTGACAGTCTCGTTGAAGCCATCAATGGATATGAATCATAGAACTGATTGGAATCATGATGCACCCATAGACAAGGAGCGATACGCACAGATCACGTGTAGTTCAATGTATTGTACACACTACAACCGACCTGGTATCGTCCTACAAACAGATCAGTTGAACTAAGTTTCACTGATGATCTTAATACATGATCAATAGAAGGCGTTAAGTCAGATATGACGATATCTGAATTATTCGCTTATCTTCGGATTATAGTATTCTGGATGTCCAGCGGTTCTGGGAGAACACAGTGATACAAACCGGACATCAGATCTGGAGAACACCAAAGCCACAAGTAAATGTGTATGGTGGGTCTTGGAAAATCCTCTAAGCAAACTTGCATCGGCCGACTCATGATGGAATCGGAGTTTATCGCTTTATACAAAGCATGAAAGTAGTTGAGTAACTTCACGACTCCTTAGATGACGTCCCTTATTGGGAGAAACCCGTGCCTTCAGCAGTTATACACTGTGGCTAGCCGGTCGGCTTTAGGAAGGACACGGATGACGGCGTCTGGACATATCTATCAAGATTTGTCAAGAGACATAAGACCGTATGACAGTTGATCATCACGGGTGTCACTTCCTTGTTTACTAACTGAGGGACTACCCGGAGATCAAGTGTTCTGCCTGTCTAGGGGAATAGGCTTAAAACCCAAAATATACGGACCAATACAGTGGTAACCTAACCTTACTAACTGGAGATCCCAGTAATTTGGTTCAATGGGAAAACTAAGCTGTAAAGGTTCAGTTGATCGCTTCAGTGGAAGCATGAGCACTTCGGATAGTGATTTCTGAAAAGAAACACCAAATCCAAAGTCGTTCCCGCGGTAGACTTTAAGTGTTATCTGCAGTGTGGGTAAAGGTTAAGTTTTCAAAACCTGTAATGCTTCTCAACAGTTGAGGTTAGGTTTTTGGGAAACTTTTAATGGTTCCTAACACTTGTGAAGTGGGGTATAGCAGGATACCTTGTAGGAGACCACCTATTTAAGTGTGAGGACGGGCCGCCTCAAAATGAACGCACTTAAGAATCCAAGACGTTGTCCATGGCCAAAACGGACAAAATATTACGAAGAAGAGAGTAAGGGAATTTGTTGTGTTGGTATCATTGTCTTGGCTTACACTAAACACTGACGGTTCAAGACATCACGTTCACCGCGCAGTAAGTAAGTCCAATGGTATTCAACTATGGAAGGTTCAAAGCTGAGGCTACCTCTCCTTATGCAACATCGGTCCGATGAAATATTGCTGGAAATGAAAAGACACCATGTGAGTGCGCCAAAATCTCTTTCAAGAGGGGATTGTTGGAAATTAGCCTTTGGCGGGAGTTGCGACCGACCAACTTTAACGGCTTAAACACTAGTGTTACGTATGTTGGAGAATTCGGTTCTTCACACATGCATGATCTACTAAGTACGTAGTTAACCGTATGGCCAAGAATCGTCAAATTTCATTGAGAAATGAAAGAGATATTGGTCCACAAAGTAAGGTGTTTGAAGCATGGAAAGTGTGGTATTGTGTTCAATTCTCCTTCATCGGTAGAGGAAGAAAGAATTGTTGTGTATATAAGACTCGAAATTGGTTTGGGGTTTGGGACCCCAAGGGGTATTCCATGTGTTTAAAGGAGGGAGGACCTAGATGTGCTTCGGTTCAAGGAAAGACCACACGCGCGCCGCCGCCGCCCACCCGTCCGGTCCGGTTCCGGTTCTGAGTTCCGAGTTCCGAGTTCCGGGTTCTGGGTTCTCGGGTTCTCGGGTCACGGGTCACGGGTCACGGGTCGTGGGCTGTGGGCCTTCTGATATTATCTTTTTGGGCCAGAGAACTTTGCCAGAAGTACAGTTTGATCCTAGAAGTTCCAGATGTACAGTTCGGACCAGAATTCTTTCAGATGTACAGTTTGGTCCTTGAAGTTTCAAGATGTACAGTTTGGTCCCTGAAGTTTCCAGAATGTCAGAATTTATGTTGGTGACTTTACTACCTCCATAATGGCCATTATTTGGCTATTATGGAGGCAGTTTTCAGCCCCTCCATCACCTATATAAACACTCCCTTACACCATTGTTGAGCACTAAGAACACACATATAAAATACACGAAAATTCAGAAGCTTACACAAGCAGAAAGTTTTCTTCTTCCTACAACTTCCAAGCATCATTTCGTTACTCAATATTCTTCACGGTAGCTCTTGAGTTTCCTTTGCTCAAGTGTTCCATTGTTGTTTTATCTTGGGAGACAAATTGTCCAGGACGTATAAAGGATACATACGGGGCAATATTGTCTTAAGGACAGAGTGCCACACTCGACTCAGCAAAAACAGTTTCCATTTTTCCGTCTTCAAGAAAATTGTAATTTCAGTTTTGTGGATCTCTTGTAATTTTCAGATTACTAGTTGAATTATTGAATCTTTGTTTATCCTTTCGAATACTTGTAATAGTTATATACTTCCCGTACTGCTTTATAAAGTGCCATATAAATTCATACTAATTACAATCCTTAGAATAAGATACATAATTTAGATAAAATCTTGAAGGAAAGAAAAGAAGAAACAGAAAGAATAGTGTTAGAGGATAACTAATATCGTTGAATATTACCAATAGAAATATGGTAAAAAATTATAGTAGCACATATTTAAACTTTTTGTTGTTGATAAATAATTGGAGACTTTAATTTATAGTGGTAGTAAAAAGTGATTGATATGTACTGAACAGAAAGAAATAAAAAGGAAAATAAAGAAGAGAGGAAATTGAAAAAGACATAAGATACTTGGCCCCCCTAAAGCTTTGTGGCATATCCTTTCTTGTGGGAAAGAATCATTGAAGAAATTATCACTACTCACATGCATATTCAGTGGACATAATAATACTTTTTTTGGTGGATTTCCCTTCGTTTGAGCTGGTCTTTAATTGTTTGCCCTCAAATCACTAATGTTTAATTTTTATTTCTAATTCTCATTTAGTAAAAAATTGAGGCTAAAGTATTTTTAATTTGCTAGTCTATGAATAAGAGAGTCTGGGTTCGAACTCCAACAAAGTAAAAAAGAAAAATAATTTCGCAAGGCGGGATTTTCATAGAAACTATGACTATTCTGCCAAGGTTGTATAGAGAATATGCTCATTAGGCATAGTTTCTATGTAATTAGCGAGACAAGGCATATGTCTTAAGGGGCATAATAATACTTTTTTTGGTGGATTTCCCTTCGTTTGAGCTGGTCTTTAATTGTTTGCCCTCAAATCACTAATGTTTAATTTTTATCTCTAATTCTCATTTAGTGAAAAATTGAGGCTAAAGTATTCTTAATTTGCTAGTCTATGAATAAGAGAGTCTGGGTTCGAACTCCAACAAAGTAAAAAAGAAAAATAATTTCGCAAGGCGGGATTTTCATAGAAACTATGAATTTCCCTTCGTTTGAGCTGGTCTTTAATTGTTTGCCCTCAAATCACTAATGTTTAATTTTTATCTCTAATTCTCATTTAGTGAAAAATTGAGGCTAAAGTATTCTTAATTTGCTAGTCTATGAATAAGAGAGTCTGGGTTCGAACTCCAACAAAGTAAAAAAGAAAAATAATTTCGCAAGGCGGGATTTTCATAGAAACTATGACTATTCTGCCAAGGTTGTATAGAGAATATGCTCATTAGGCATAGTTTCTATGTAATTAGCCAGACAAGGCATATGTCTTAAGGGGCACAATTTCTATGTAAATACATATAAACTACGAAATTAGAGAGTCTAGGTTCGAACCCCAACAGAGTGGAAAAAAAATTTGCAAGACAAGTTTTCATAGAAATTATACCGGACAAGGCATAGTTTCTATCAAGGTACATAAAAATTATGCCTTGTCCGGCATAGTTACGCAGTACTAATTCGTAAGGCAAGTTTTCATAGAAATTATGACGGACAAGACATAGTTTCTATGTATCTTTTTGCGAATATGCATAATTTCTATCAAAATCTTGCCTTGCGAATTTTTTTTAACTTTGCTGGGATTTGAACCCAGAACCTCAGAAATATTTTCAATAATTCTTTTAGGTGAAGGGGAAAAATTAAAGACCACCCCAAAATAGGGGAAATCATGCGAATTGCCCCCCTCCTTTCCTCGGAATAGACATATATTCCTTTAGAATCATGCAATCAATATTTTAAAATATAATTTCACATACACCCCCTTAAATTGTATATTTGGAAAATTTTTTAAAAATATACAATTTACTCACTTACATTATAGAAAAATAGCCCAAAATATACATTGCAAAGATCTAGCCCAAAAATAATTTTATACAGTATTATACATTTTTTGTGCAAATTTCCCCTCAAACGCACTGGTCTTTAATTTTTGCCCTTCATATATGTGATCTTTAATTTTTACCCCTGCTATTTTTTATGAAAATATCCAGGTCTACTTCGCAAGGCATAGTCTCTATAATATTATTTCTTCAAAAAATGAATTTTTGCCTCACACGACATAAATTATGTAGGAATTGAGTTATGCGGCATAGTTTTATAGTAGTAATTTTTAAAATTATGTTGAGTGTTGGAAATTATGCATTATCCGACATAGTTTGTGTGGATGTTATGATACAAATGTTGAGATTAAATGCTAACTATGCCTGCTGAAATCTGAAATTATACCTTTTTCATATTATGTTGAGTGTTGATAATTATGTCTTATCCGACATAATCTGTGAGTTGTGTATAGAGATGGCAATGGATCCTGGACCCGGTCCGTATTCGGTGGATCCAGATCCGTTTTATAGGATATGGATCTTCAAAATTTGGACCTGACGGATCCGGATCGGACCCGGATCCATTTCTGACGGATCGGATCTGGATTTGGATCTTATATTTGAGATCCGTATCCGGTCCAGATCCGACCCGTGGATCCGTTTTTTATTAAATATATTCATAACCTAGAATGTAATTTTATAAGTATTTTCTTAAAATTGCTAAGCACATCCTTGCAAGTTTAATTCTCAAAACAAGTTTAATTTATCCATGCGTTAACTCAAAAACCAAAAAATAAAGAGGTAACTTCGATAATAAAATCAATGTTATATTAGTGAATGACTAACATCTCCATAGACAAGTAGTTAAAATTATATTCACTTCATTTGTGAAGATTTCAAGCACATGCAAGTTCTGCATTGTGGAAATACTAGTCAACATTTTCCACAACTATTGTCATTGTCCAACATTTTCAATTAATAGCTCACAATCAAAATGAAACAACGAACAAAATATCTCATATGGACATTTCAAAATTGAAACACATTAAATTGTTAGCTAAGCAAAAATCGTTTGTCAGTTCAAATTTTTTTTTTAGCAATGTTACATTTTTAGCAAGGCAATTTTTTTTACATGTGGATCCAGATCCGATGGATCCGGATTTGGATATGATTTTTATGGACCCGATGAATCTGGATCCGGATCTGAATTCAGGTATAAAAAACGGATCTGGATCTGGATCTAGTAGGATCCGGTCCGTTGCCATCCCTAGTTGTGTATGATACATATGCCGAAGAGATAACACTAATTATGCCGAGCAAAATTCTAATCATGCCGCGCCAAAAACAATAAATGGCAGAAATTAAAGAACTCAAATTTGAAGGGAAAAAATTAAAGACCACCCCAAAATAGGGCATTTGTGCGAATGACCCAGTATTATACACTTATATACAAAAGTCAAGTACATTATGTATATAGGTGTTTAAAGGTGTATACATATTTATACACCTATATACAGAAACACTCATATACACCCATAAACACATATAAATCTATATACACCCCATATACAATTAGAGATGGCAATGGATCTTGGACTCGGTCCGGATTCGGTGGATCCATATCCATTTTATAGGATATGGATCTTCAAAATTTGGACCCGACGGATCCGGATCGGACCCGGATTCATTTCTGACTGATCGGATCTTGATTTGGATCTACTATTTGAGATCCGTATCCGGTCCAGATCCGATCCGTTGATCCATTTTTATTAAATATATTCATAACCTAGAATGTAATTTTATAAGTATTTTCTTTAAAAAAATCATAATTTATGTATTGGGTAAAGGGTTGAACTGGGATAAGGCACAAGTCACACAACCATGTAATTTATCTTTGAAGTTTCATTTCTTTTACCTATATGCTCTCTGCAGTTTCCCATATTTTCATTTCTATAAAAAGAAAAAATTATCACTCTTCTTTAAATTTCTCTTTCTTGAATCTGCTAGCCGTAAGCTTTAAGTATCTTTCTCTCATTTGTTTGATCAGCAAAATAAAAACTGGGACTTTTGATATATGACTGACATTATTTTATGTTGTTTAATGAAGTCAATCAGTAGAACTACAAGTGGAGCATCACTAAAGTCTCCAAAAATTAGCTTAAAGTTGCAACCTGTTCAGCATCACTAATGAAGTCAATTGTTTTTATTTTCTTGTGATGCTAAAACTTTATTCATTATTTTGGAAAAATGGTGTCATGTTTGTGTAGGTTGATTGAATGAACTCAATCATTTTTTCAATCAGATTGCGTTTTATTTTTTTCATAAAAGTTTTAACATGTGAGAATATTATTCAAGCCAAAAAATTTACATGTAGATCCAGATCTGATCCGTGGACCCGGTGGATCCGATGGATCCGAATTTGGATATGATTTTTATGGACCCGATGGATCTGGATCAGGATATGGATCCAGATATGAAAAATGGATCTGAATCTGGATCTAGTAGGATCCGGTCCAGATCCGATCCGTTGCCATCCCTATATACAATATTCACCCCATTATACCAGATCTGAGATCTGAGACGACGGTGATAGACGGCGATGACCTCTCATAGTATACTAGTCATCGCCGAAGATCTGAGACGACCGCAATAGACGCCTCTCATAGTCTACCAGCCATCGTCGGAGATCTGAGACGACGGCGATGAGACGGCGGTGGTGCCGAGAGAGAGATGGCGGCAGAGAAAGGAGGCCAACAGAGAGAGAGAGAGAGAGAGAGAGAGAGAGAGAGAGAGAGAGAGAGAGAGAGAGAGAGAGAGAGAGAGTGAGAGTGAGAGAGAGCGCGATAGAGAGTGAGAGAGAGAAATTTTTGGGTTATTTTTTGTAAGATTTAAAAAGATGGGTTAATTTTGGTTGTATTGTTGCCCTAAATTTCATACAATGTAATTATCTCAATTTGAGATGAGTTTATCTTACGTTTGTTTGGAATCAAAATTAGTTATCCCGGAATTGTAGTATTTTTTTATCCCTATGAAAGAGTGAGATAACAATTCCGAAATAATTAATCATGAGACAACTTGTTCCCAACCAAACGCCCCCTTAAAGTTTACGATAGAGCTGTTAGACGTTTTTTTAAAAGTTTCGAGAATTACAAATTATCTCTCATTTTCAGTATATAGTGCTATGAAGAGATAAAATGCCGCATGATTTTAATTGTCAAATTACAAGAGCTTCAAAATCCATTTTTTTTCTCAAGCACAACAAGGAAATTAGAGTAAATAAACCGTGCAAGTTATTTTAAAAACATAATAAAAATATTATTTCTTTGGTAGGTATCTTCAAAGTGGACTTCTTACGCAAATCTGAATTAATAAGAGTCCCAATGCAGATATCAAACACTTGGTAGAAAATAAAAATAAATAAATAAGTCATTTAGTGGCCATATATCAAGCATTAAATTATTTGATACTGTATTTTGCAATTGACAGAAGTCTAAAATCATCTAAAGGAATTTATCTTTATTTAGTTTAATGACTTAATCCCACGTTATATTACTTATCTTTCAGATGCCCACAACTATATTTCCATCTTGTTAACTTGTTTATTTCAAAAAAGAAATGAGTAATAAAATCCTAATTTTATATATTATTATGACTTTTACATTAATTTCTTTTTACTTTTCATATCGCTTGACCCTATCTATAAGTTAAATCACTCTCACATTTTTCTTTTTCTTTCCACGTTGGGTGAGAATATTGGCTTTCAGATTTGTTTCTTTTTTTTTTCTCCTGATAAGGTCTTGTCCCCCGTTTATTTTTGCAGAGTTTGATAATCTAATGATGTGAATCCAAAAGAATAGAAATAGCTAAAAGCTAAAACTTCTAAAAGTTTCCTATATAGGCCTTTTGACATTTTAAAAATGAATTCCTTCATGTTTTGCTCCTTTTTTATTTTTGGTTTGGGGGTGGGGTTAACAATTTTTATGCATTCGCTAATATTTAAGTAGTTTTACTAATGTTTCAACAAAGGAGTCAAGTTGACACACCTTTTAAATAATATGACATTGATACTGCCACTAATCATCTCTTTTGTCAACCTCCACTCTACCATCCAACCACCTTCACAATCTAGAACAATTATCACTTCCGATTACCAATAACACCTTCACGGCCTAGGACAATTATCACTTTCGATCACCAATAACACCTTCACGGCCTAGGACAATTATCACTTTCGATCATCAATAACACCTTCACGGCCTAGGACAATTATCACTTTCGATCACCAATAACACCTTCACGGCCTAGTACAATTATCACTTTCAATCACCTCCACCAATATGCCACCATCGCTAGTTTTCAGAGCATGCTTAATCAAATATACAATTTATATGACACACTTATAAACTAAAAAAATTATTTAGTGTTTTATTAATATAAAATGTAATTATTATTTATATTTATTAATTCCAGATGAAAATGGATTACACGCATGTTAAGAAAATAACAATTATAGCAATTTAATATTTAGTTTGAAATTGATATCATGATAATTAATATATGGAGTTATTTTTTATTCAGACATGTTAATTTTAATAAAGTGTCCCTTTCACCCTTCTTCCCCTAGTATGATATCTCTCAGATCCACAATAAATGATTTTAAATAAAAATAAAAATAATTTGACCAAATAATTACTATAATTAATATTATTTAAATATTTTTTTACTGAGTGTGCCAAACTGTTAAAAAATATTTATCGTCAACTAGAGGGACTAGAAATAAGGAAAAATTACTTAAATAGAAAAATGTCCGCTCATAAAAGTTACTCCACTTTAATCGAAAAGGGTAAATTGGAGAGAGGAAATTCGGAAGCAAATGAACGTGCATTTAAGAGTTGTTGCTAGGGATTAAAATCAAAATCAAACCAACTTAATCGATTTTTAAAATTATTAAAATCAAAGCAAACTAAATATAATAAATAAAAAATCAATTTGGTTGTAGTTGGTTTAGTTTGGTTTGGGTCAATTTTTAAGAAAACTAACTGTATTTCTCTATTTCATGTTTTTTCCTACCATTAGGAGAAATTTATCTATCCTTTTCCAACTTATAATTTGTTATTATCTTCTTTTTTTTTTGCTAATTTTCTTGCATTATGGAGAAAATATCAAAAGATTTATGATTTTAATTAAGTGAATAATTTTTTTAAGAAATACGAATAATAAATCTAGGTATATCTCATAGTTGTTTTTTTGAACAAATGAGTTTAAATTCATGAATTTCTTTTTTAAAATGTGTTTAATATATAAAGTTAATTAGCCTATTAAAAATAAATAAAATTATGCTAAAAAAGTGTACAAATTCTTTAAAAGTATGTATAAAATTTGTCGGTTCGGTTCGATTTTGTTCTACAGTTTGCTTTTAACAAAACCAAAACCAAACCAAATATTATCGATTTTTAATAATTTAAAATCAAATCAAACTCAACCCAAGTAAATGTCAATTTATTTAATCTATTTGGTTTGACTTTCGTTTTGGGGTTTTTGACCAAACTGTGAACACCTTGTTGCCATCGGCTTTCGGGAGTTGGGACCCACGTATGTGATTCACAAATGCGGGCCCACACACCTTGTCATCGCGGTGTCTTACTAGTCTACTTAGTACTCCCTCCATCCTAATTTGTTTGAAGGTTAATCAGTTTGGGAAATAAAACAGTTTTTCTTTGACTATGATTTTTTTCAATTTTTTTTATATACTATGAATTATTAATTATGTAGACTTATAGTAATTTTTATATAATTTTTAAATATGTGAACTTTATTATAAATACTCAAAGAATCCATATTTAAAATTAAATCAAGAAAAAAAGTATTTGATTCCCAAAAATGATCAAGCCTTAAAACAAATTGGGACGAGAGAGTACTTATCAGCCACTCAAGCTACGTCGTTTTAAGTGGTCATCGCGGTGTGGTTCATATCATTTTAGATATAATCACTCACATTCATTCATCTTTCAACTGCACCACTCATTTTTCTTCTTTTTTTCTCCCAATTTTCTCTCTGTTTTCCACAATATCCATTTCTTTTCTTTAGTAAAAAAAGGAAAGAAATTGGGTCTTTTTTACTTTCCTTTTTATATACTGTGTTTGAAAATTTTGAATTTGTAGTTTTGTATTTTTTTTTTGGCTTTTTGGGGTTTTAATTATGGCGGGAATTAGAGGAAGATGGAAGTTTTTTCAGCCTTTATTGTCGATTTCATGGAGTTTTCTTCTCGCTGCTATATTTGTATCAGCTGAAAGAAGTTTGAAGAGGGAAAGTGTTGCACAAAATGCAACACAGCAATCAGATGCTGATTTACTTACTTCAGTTGCGCATTTCCTTTGGAAGCCTAATGAATCTGGTTACCAACATGTTTGGCCGGTAAATGATTCCTTGATTATAGATTTGATTTCTGTTGAGAATATAATTAAATATTAAAAATGTGGTTGGGTTGAGCTTTTAGATGAGATGGTCACACACTTTAAAATGATATCAGAGCAGGCAAAAGTCGTGTGATTGAAGTTCACCGCCCCATTATCAAAAAAAGAATTTCCACGTGCTAAAAGAAACCAGGCCAACACGTGAGTGAGCGTGTTAAGCATATAATTAAATATTAAAAGTGTGGTTTCTACTTTAACAATTACTTGTCTTTTTTGAACTTTTTGTTCTGTTGTATTTTTGTAGCTTTGAATTTTTAGAACTAGTTGTGATTTTGTTAGTTTTATGTGATCTGCAAGATTGAATTGATAGTGGTAGTTGGTACTGTTTGTGAGCATAATTTAGTTGATTAGGTGGGACCATTAATGGACTAAAATTGAATCTGGACTAATTAGAGCTACGAGTTACTAGAGAGTCAATGGAACCCACATCCAACTGTAGTGGCGGAGCCACGATTTCTACTTTATGGGTTTTGGATTTTAGAATGACGGTTTCAACTTTCAAGTGATAATAATTGGATTCTAAATATAATATTTGTACATATTTAATGAATTTCTTAACACAAATACATTGTTTGAACAAAAGCTACTGGGTTCTACCGAACCCGTATCCGGGCTTCTAGCTCCGCCCCTGCATCCAAGACCTCCGAGTGTGGCTACTTGTATGCATGAAATGCACCAATAGGTTATACTTATGTATATTCTTGTGCACTTGTTGTTTTTCTTCTTTCTGTTTTTTGTTCTGATGTTGGAGAATATGGATGTCAACATGTATATTAACTTGCTGTTTGAGATCAAGAAAAAAGAAGGAATAAAAACATAGGGAAGACGTTCAAACAAAACTGCTAAAAAAGCTAAGATGGAATCCATATAACTAAGATATATGAGTAAGTTGGCCAATGTGAAGTTTGCATTGCAAAGTAGTTATGTTAATTTTCCATTTGAAAGTGATACTGGCATGTTGTAAATCTGAGCCATGATTGGGCTGCCACTTCCATGTGCCACATTGATTTATAAAATCCCACTTTTATAGCTCGGACGATATTTTAATTAGTCCTGACATGGCTGACAATGGAAGTTTTGAATGTGTGTTACCGGATGTCATTGCAGGAAATGAAATTCGGATGGCAAATTGTTGTTGGTTCCATAATTGGATTTTTGGGAGCAGCATTTGGGAGTGTAGGTGGTGTTGGCGGTGGTGGCATTTTCGTGCCTATGCTTTCTCTCATCGTTGGATTTGATGCAAAATCATCTACTGCAATTTCAAAGTGTAAGACAGGGAGCACTAGTATAAGACTGACTTTTTAGAAATTTGATTGTTAATTTCATGACTACAATGGCTTAAAAAAATGTAGTGAATATTTAGTTTATTCTGATCCTTCTGGACTGCCCATGATTTCTTAAGTGAAGGAACTTAATCATAAAAAGAAAGAAAAAAGAAGGGAACTTAATGAGCAATGACTTGATAGACCCTGAACTTTTCACCTGGAATTACTCCTGACTCAAGTTTTCATTGGAAAATGTTCGTCATACTCCTTCGTAGTCCTTGAGCTAAATTCAGTTATCTTATGTTAGGAGATAATTGGATATACTTTTCCGTTGCTGTGAGAACTAAATAGTAGGGGTGTTTAGCTTAAGTCGCCTTTTGGATTTGTGAACAGAAAATAGCTGCTAGATAAGACAAGGTGTGCATATCAGATAATTTACTCCCTGACAGATGTTTTTTCCCTTTAGGCAGAATAAGTGTAAACCCCACTGGAATTAACACTATATCAGCAAGCACTGTAGTAGCAAGTCTTAATTTCTAAAATTTTCATCTTCTGTTATTAGCTGCTCTCTAACGGTTAAGGGACTCACAGATTCTACTCTTGATTGTCAGGTATGATCATGGGAGCATCAGTCTCTACTGTTTACTATAATCTGAAGCTCAGGCATCCAACGATTGATATGCCTGTTATTGATTACGATTTGGCCGTACTCATTCAGCCAATGCTGATACTTGGCATTAGTATTGGAGTTGCTTTCAATGTGATATTTGCTGATTGGATGGTTACAGTTCTGCTAATAATACTCTTCGTCGGTAAGACTGCACGTGAAATATGGCATACTCTGTGTTTCCTTTACCCACTGCTCCAACAAAACTTCTGAACTTACGTGATTGTTGCAGCTACATCAACCAAGGCCTTTTTGCGAGGGGTTGAGACATGGAAAAAAGAGACTATCATGAAAAAGGTTAATGAATTTCTTTTTTCCTATTTGAATACTATAGTCTGTACATTGAAACAGCATGTTTGAACTGTTTGTACTTTTGCTCTTTCCTTTCACCCATTCTAGTGGCATCCAGTCTGTACAGTAGATAACATGTCTGATTGGTGATGTTATTCCTAGTACTGTCATGCCTTGTCCCATTGAATTCTAGTAAGGCTATGTAAATAAGGTCATGCTTCCTCCATTTCTATTTGTTTGTCTTACTGTCCTTTTTAGTCTGTTTAAAAAAGAATGTCACTTTCTATATTTAGTACTCCCTCCGTCCCAAAAAGATTGTCTTACTTTCCTTATTAGTTTGTCCCAAAAAGATTGGCATATTTCTATTTTTCAAACTATGAGATGATTTATAGCCACACAAATATCTAAGACTTGTTTTGAACCACACATTTCACAAGTCTTCCTTTATTTCTTAAACTCCGTGCCAAGTCAAACTAAGACAATCTTTTTGGGACGGAGGGAGTAACTCTTTACACCCAACATCCAAATGGCATATTTAAGGCCACAAGATTTAATGGGCATTTGGGTACATTACACACATCTTTAGTTTAAGAGCACAAGATTCAAAATTCTTTATTTTCTTGAACTCCATGTGGAGTCAAACTAAGAAACAACTTGAAACGGAGGGAGTATATGTTAAGTGTTGGTTTTTACTTTTTGATAATCATCTTTTTTTCTTACTTCAGGAGACTGAGGCTGCAAAAAAGTCTGGCGCAAATGGTAGGTTATACAAACAACTTCTTTATTATATATGAGTTTAATGGGATTTCAATCTCGGTGTTCTTTTCTTTTCCGCTGATATGGTTTTTTGTGCTGTGAAGACGCAGAATACAAGCTCCTTCCAGGTGGTCCCAGCACTGACACTGAAAAGAAAGAAATAGAAGCTGAACCTGAGGTAACTTATCTTAGATCTTGAAATGATAAAATACTGCTTCTCCTGATAGTTTAGATCTAATAATCTATGTCATTTAAGGTGCCTATCATGGAGAATGTTCGCTGGAAGGAAACTGGACTCCTCTGTATAGTTTGGGTTGCATTTCTAGGCCTGCAAATTGGCAAGGTTTTCATTTCTCCTTATCTGTATTTTTTGTTTATGATCCCACATATACTTGGTTTTTTTTAAAGTTATTTTTAATTTTGTAAACTAACTCGCCTTGTGTGTTGTGGAAATAGAATAATACAGAGAATTGTACACCAGCATACTGGGTGGTGAATCTGATGCAGGTTCGTGTTTATCTATGTTAAAGGTTGATGCAAACTCTAAAATCCCAAAAACTATTCTAGCAATGAACATGAACTCTTTCAATTTTCCTGCAGATCCCAGTTGCCCTTGGTGTATCATCTTATGAAGCTGTTAGCCTGTATAAAGGTTGGAGAAAGATTGAATCTAAGGGAGAAGAAGGAACTAACTTCCGGGTGTTGCAACTTATTGTTTATTGCTTTCTTGGAATAGTAGCTGGTATGGTAGGGGGACTTCTTGGTTTGGGTGGAGGATTTATCATGGGTCCTATGTTTTTGGAGCTCGGTGTTCCTCCTCAGGTGCGTTTATATGTTATCCTTAAGTGGTATGGAGCAAAAAAAAAAAATCTACATACAATAGGGTGCACAAATGCCACCAATCTATGGTTTGATTTTGCTGTTATGCTTTGCTGAGAAAGTAATTTGTTTGTACTCAGAATGGCAATTGACGATTGAAATTTTAATCATGAGTTCAAGCATGTAATTTTTTGGATGCAAATGTAAAGTCAAAAGGATCATAGATTTGGTAGAAATAACGGATTCTTGACTTCCTGGATTGAAAGAGAAGTTAAAAACAATGAAAGTCAAAGATAAGAAGGTGACCCAGATATGTTGATTAAAAAAAGATGCCAAAATATTTTTGATAGAGACGATTTCAATTGTCATTTGTTTAGGAATGTTTATATGTGCCTCTTGATCTTTAGCAAATTCCGGTCTATAGAAACAGTGACCTTTACCCACAGAAGTTTGTGCTGAATACTGTTACTTAAGTTAATAGGGGTTTGCCTTTTGAATGTAGAATTTAGCAAAATTCTTGGATACATCATTTCTTGGAAAATTGGATTAATATTTGTGTATTATGTCATTCACAAACCATCTTCTTCTTGCTTCACGCATGAATCATTTCCCAATTTTCCATTCATGTTTCATTTTACTCTACCTCTGTATATTCATGTTAATCTTACAGTTAAAAGAGCTTATCTTGTCATATTTGAAGTTCCCATATTTTTGTTTTTCCCTATGTGGTTGGTTTTTTTCCTTTGCTTTCATTAGAAATATGAATTGTCAGTAAATTGAGTTGATTGATGCTTAATCTTTAGCAGCTGTATATATGGCAAGCAGACGTTAGGAAAATGTTACTGCTTTGTGTCTAGGACAATCTTTCACCAGTTATTTCATGGAAGTTGTCCATGACTAAACTAGGATAAAATTTAGGATTTCTGATTAAGTGAAAAACAAAATCTTCCAATTATCAACCAGTGTGTGTATAAATTTCAAAATTCAGTTGGTAGTTTAATATTACAATTGTAAAAAGTTAGCCTATCATTTTTCCTTCACTGAGATGCCCATCTATCTTCATATCTATTCAACTTCTTATCATACTTTATAGCCATTGTCTCATGTTACTGTGTTTGTGCTACTAGGTTTCAAGTGCCACTGCCACCTTCGCGATGATGTTCTCCTCATCAATGTCTGTTGTAGAGTATTACCTTATAAAACGTTTCCCAGTTCCCTATGGTATGTGCTGATCCCTTGAATTAACGATTATAAGGTAGATTTTTCACCTTTATAACGGAACTGAAAGTTGTAATTGCCGCAGCTGCGTACTTCACTGCCGTGGCAACTGTTGCTGCTGTCATTGGACAACATGTTGTGAGGAGGATGATTGTGATACTAGGAAGAGCATCACTTATCATCTTCATCCTTGCCTTCACAATTTTTGTGAGCGCAATTTCACTAGGTATTTATTTATTTTCGTGATGTCTCATCAACATTCAAAGATCCTCCCAGATGAATCATCACTTCATCCTCCGTTTCAGATTGAATTGGAATTACAATTTCTTTTCTGGTTTGACAGGTGGGGTTGGTATCTCAAACATGATCGTGAAGATCCAGAACCATGAATACATGGGCTTCGAGAACCTTTGCAAATTTGATCCTTAATTAAGTTCAAGCTTAGGTGAAGCAAACTGGTCGTACATTAGTGCTTCTCTAATTCAAAATATTGGCTTAAGTTTTAAACAATTCTTGGCTTGGTGGAGGAAGACAACCACCATCACAATTTAGCTAGTTCAGTTCCACATTAGATATAATACTCTGACAATGAATCTGTTGTGGTATATTTATGCTGTGGGTTTTTTCTCAGCATTTTCCCATGATAATGTGGGACTTGCCCCTGTTGTTGTCATGTTTGCGTGAAGTGACATTCAGTTTTGAAGTATTGAACACCAGAAATAATGGAGAAAATAGATAGAAATTCTTGAGTCATTTAATTTGTAAAACTGTGTTCAATTGGTGTAAAACACTACTGTGGAAGATAGTCTGAATTATTATTGATTTGATGTTGTAACTTTGTCCCTTTTGCTAGCAACCAGTACTTTGAGCTTATTTATTTATGTCTCGTTCCAAGGAAATAATTATTATTGATGTCTTGTATGATTGAGAACATGATCTAATACCAAATGAGTGCCCAAGTTGATGCTTCATGTAGCATTTTTTTGAGTGTTTTAATTGGCCCTTTGATAACAGAGTCCGGCACCCAAATGACACATTTTCTAAGCCACACTGTCAAAAGGGGTCGTGGTCTTCACAGTAGACCAAAACCGGTTTATCGTGGAGGAGTTCACGATTTACCCCAAAATGTTAACGGCCCCATTTGCCGTCCGTCAAATGTCAAGTAATTCTTTTTTTTAAAAATATTTACTTACAAAACGAGGGAGGTTCACGATTTGCAGAAGGAAAAAAATTCCTTGTGCAAATCATGGACATTATAATCTTTTTTTAAAAAAAAACCTTAATAGCAAAACGTGGAGGTTCACGATTTGCAAGAGGAAAAAAAAATCCCTCCACGTTTTGCAATTCTAATTTTTTTTTTTAAAAAAAAAAAACTTTAAAGCAAAACGTGTAGGGATCACGATTTGCAAAAGGAAAAATTTGCTTTTGCAAATCGTGGGCCTCTCCAAGTTTTGCTATTAATTATTTAAAAAAAAAAATCCATAAATCTTTCCTTCTGATTCCTCTTCCTCCGCCTCCATCTACATCTTCATCGACGGCCAGCCCAAATAATCACCTTAAACCTTTTTTTTCTAAAATTTGATATTCCATCTACTTTGTGGAATCCCTTTGAAGTATTTTCTTCATCAAAATTTTTTTATAACAAATATAACTTAAGGTATTTTTTCAAATCCAAATTATTTTTTTGCATGTATATAATATTATTATGTTATGTTAGATGATATATGATAGAGTCATACGTCTTGGATATGTTCTTTTGAAAATAATCTTAACCGGTTTTACACTGAAATGTTATGCAAGATTAGAGTTTATTGTGAGAGCATCACAAATAAAGCAAAGGATGGGCTTGGGTAGGGGTGGTCGTATATCGGTTCGGTTCGATTTTGAATTAAATAAGTATGAATCGAATAAAATTCATTTTTTTTCAAAATCGAATCAAACTTTTTTTTTAAAAACCGATATATCGGTTTATATCGCCGAATGTATCGTTTTATATCAGTTTTTTCAATTCAAATATAAAGTCCAAAAATATAAAATCTGCATCACATATATTCTTAAAACATGTAAAAAAACTCCAAATTAATTCAATTCGATTTTGTATCAAAAAAAGTATGAACCGAATAAAATTCAGTTTTAAAAAAATAAAACGAATCAAACTTTTAAAAAAAACTATAAATCGGTTTATATCGTTTTTTCAATTCAAATATAAAGTCCAAAAACATAAAACATGTATCACATATATTCTTAAAACGTGTAAAAAAACTCAAAATTAAAGTTTACATCCCCACAAAATAAAAGTCCAACACTGAAATAAAATAAACGGGTCGATGGATTTTTTTTAAAAAAATTGAATTTCCAACACTTAAATTGACATTTACACCTACATTACCACGAAATTTCGACGTTGACATGTATTGTTTATCGTGAGATCTTTACTAAAGAAAAGGAAAAATTAGAAACCGATTTGGGAGAAAACACAAATTGAGTGGGAAACATACGCTTTCCTAAAAATTGACAGTGTCAAACCGCTTTACGACAGTTTGACCTGCCGCATCTGAAATAATAAGCAAAATAAAAAAAATCGGGTAAAACGAACATCCGAGCGCAGAGTTATGACTATTTAAAGTTGCACCAATTCACAACTACTTTCTCTTCCTACATTTTATGTCAATGCTTTCGTGATATGTTAATTAAGTTCATGCCGCATTCGACTTCCATAAAAGCTTCATAGATCGGCTTCAATGACTTTGATTCAAGAGATAGCAGTAGCCTAAAATAAAAAATAAGATTAATTATATATTTTCCCCGGTTTTTCGATTCGGTTCATCCCCAATATGAAAGAACCGAACCAAATCATTTAACACAGGTAGGTTCGGTTTTTTTTTTATAAAAAATCAGTTTTTTTTTTAAAACCGAATAAAAATCAAATCGAGGGTTCGATTCAGTTTTTTCAGTTCAACGAGTTTTATGGCACCCTTAGATTTGGCCTTTGCTTTTTAACACAGATACCATTCAACCCACTATACTATAATGAATAAATGAAAATTGTCCGATATTTATCTTCTTACATTTTTGCATTCAATTTTTTTTTTGTATTTTTCTTAATTTTATACCAAAATAAAGAAAATGAAGTTTACTAAAAACGTGACAATTTGAGCCAAGAATGCTCTTTGAGATTGTTCTTTACGAATTGACAGCAATTATGTTCATTACTATCAATTACTACTAAAAAATTATCTTAACTAATCCATATAGCAAGAGGGGTAAAGGGTGTTCTGCTCAATGTAAAGATGATAAATAGAGCGTTATCGACAAATATAATTTATTCTAGACGTTTGGTTCAAAGTCAAATCAGCATAAATATTTTAAGTAATGTTGTGACTAAACGAAATTAAGAATTGATTCATTAATGACTAAATTATTTAGGTACCTTCTTGAAATATTTTTAGGTTAGTATATTTATGTGACTAATTTTTAGTTTGGAAATCCTAAAAGGTTTTGTAGGTTCAATTTTCTATTACCTGTTATTTTTATTTATAAACTTTTGACATGATAAATCATTCCAATCCGGTGGAATTTATGAACACTTTAAGAAGATAGGTAGTATGTAGATAACAATATATATCGTTTGTCTCAATATCATTTTATTTTATTGGTAGAAGTAATTATTTCTCCTTTCTCAATTTATGTGAAGGGGTTCTAAAATTAGCATTTAATTACTCACTACTTAAGATTTAATCATAATATTATAAAAATATGAATAATTTAATCTGCATCGTTGTCTGGAACGACGCTAATGTTATCGTATTCATCTGATTCTTCCTCCTCATTGTTGGCATCGTCATATTCATCTCCGCCACCGTCCGCCGCATCTTCACTGTTAGGTGAACGATTCCCATCCTTCCATCCGAGAGCGTGTAGTCCAAGACCATATTTTCGCATTGTTCTCTTTGTTCATCGCTGTCAAATATCCATTCCTTCATAAGGCTTTTGCAATACCAGGGTATCCCCTAATTCACACTTTCTGGTGAATGTTTCTCTAGGTCGTTCCACTCTGGCATGTCCGGGTAGGTGGGATAGGAGTAATCACGATGCAACTTTTGATTTTTTATTCCTCTGAAATTAAGGTCTTTCAAAGCATGATGGAGGGCTAGAATTTTTTCTAATTCCAACAACTCCTTGTATAAATCCATAATAATCGGCTCCTCGTCCTTTAGATAGTTCGTTTGGTAGGTTGCCGATATTGTTTGGACGACCGGAAGACCATGCCAACGACATAATACCTCGTAGTTGCACCGCTTGGAGTATAACTCCACCCACTTGAGTTTTTCTCCCCATATGCCTACGCCGTGAGGCTTGTAGTCGTGAACCTCTCCTTCGATGATATGTCTGGCGTCTCCTAGCGGTTGTGTGATATTTATTGGTTCATTCTTTAAGGGGTGAAGAACACCGTAATATTTTTGTTGATGCATGCTAGTATAACAACCAAGCATGGATTTTTTCCCTAGGTATGGTGTAATTAAATTAAATTTTTCGTTCCTCCCGTTTGGATTTCTTAAACTCCCCTCTCCTTTCTGTTTCTTTTTAAACCAATCGCTGAAGAAAGTTTCTTTAGACATTTTAGAAATAATTAGTGAAAGTATAGAGGAATGAATAAGAAAAATACTCGTTGAATCATTATATTTTTTTATTAAAGTAGTCCGCTTATTTATAGATGGTGGAATGAATCTCAAGTACTATTGAATACATCATCATATGTCGCATGTGGATTACGTAGGAGATTGGACTATACAATGGATAACGTGAAAACTCTTCTCACTTTTCTAACAATACGTATATGACATAATATTTAACGTGCTTAAATTTATTCATGTTAGGCGACGAATAGTGTAACTTTATGACTCATCTTAATTGACATTTTTATTTGACTAATTTTTAATTTCTTGAACTTTTTTATTTATAGGTATGGATCTTTCACGAATGACCCTACATCCGAGTCCAGAAGTGTATAATGTGCTAATAATACAGGAGAAACATCGATCACATGGTGTGTGGAATGGGACCTTGGCAGAACACAAAGCACCTATCTCTACACCATACGGATCGCAAATTCTGGAAGCACGTGAGACGTCATCATTTGCATCCTCGCATCCTTGACTACTTTGGCAAGTGTGGATTTGGGGGAGTAGTAGATGTAGGATTTATCCCATTTGATGGGGAATCATCACTGCACTTATAGGGAGGTGGCTCGCTAAGATGCACACCTTTCATCTATGTATAGGTGAGGAGATAATCACTTTACAGGATATTGAGCTCATGTTTGGAATGGTCGTAGATGGTGACCCCTTGTTTCAAGCTAATGCTAGAAATATAAACCTTTAGAAGGTGGCAACCGTTGATCCACGACCTTACTGGCTGGGCACCCGCTGAGGATTGTTTTGACGGTGTTAGTAGGGTGAAAGTATGTAAATTAGTTGAACATATGAACCGCTTAGATGCGATTACAGATCAGGCCACATAAATTGATTTGCAAAAGCGAGTCAGGTTGTACTTGCTATGGCTGTATGGCGGCTCGATATTTCTGGATAAGACCGGTGACAAGCTTAATTTATATTATTTGCTTGACATGTGTGACCTTAACGTAATGGGCACACAAGCTTAGGGAGCAGCTGCATTGTTATATTTGTATAATTCTCTATGTCGTGCTTCGATGTCCGAGTCCAGCGATATGTGTGTATTTATTTCATTATTGCAGTACGTGACTTTTAAAATTGTGTGATTTTATTTAGTTTTTTACTTTATTGTTATAATCTTTATATTTTTTAAAATTTTAAATATAGGTCTGAGCTTGGGAGCGACTTATACCGATGCAACCATCACCACATCGTCGAGCACAATATCCACCCGAGGCACACACGGCTCTTGCACAGAAGTGGACTCATTGTAGAGTCAACGAAGATGAGACACGTGATGTGTTAGCCATATGTAGGGATGTATTGAACAACTTAACAGAGGGTCAGATATTTTATCATAATTATGTTTGCTATTGGCATTTTGACATCATAATAGGTATTTTATTGTAATTTATGTCTTTTATTAACCAGTAATTTAGTGTTCTTTCCATCATAGTTTGTGTGGGAGCCTTGTATGCAACTGTTGACATCAGCATTGGCGTTTTGACATCAACATAATGACACTTGACATGTATGCAACAGTTGGAACGCTCTACCCATATTCAAGAACCTGGTGACGAGGAGTTCGATCTTTGAGGTACTATGTATCTTCCCACTATGAATATTGGGTTTGAAATAGGTATAACTGAACAAGAAATAATGATAAGTGTTGATAGCCAATCATATAATACGAGTAACTATGACACATACTATGACGGTGTGGCTTCAAGGCTCTATCATAACTTCGATTGAAGTGCACAAAATTATGATAATGAGGGACCGAGTAATGTTCCTACACAGTTGCACAGTCCTACTCTAATGGAGTCAACTGATAGGTAAATATAACGATGTTTTAACTAATTGTGATGACATTTGAACGCCTTGAATTTTGCTATGTTTGTAAGTGTAACGATTTTGAAGAAAACCCCGTATTGACTCAGCTCACACAAATTGTGAGCAACAACGATGTAGCTAATGATCGATTAAATGAGTCAGATAGTGATAGCCCATTAGATCACGATGGGACGGATGATTAATAATCATCTGGTGATGATGGTCATTCTTATGAAGACGTTACCGCTCAAGGTGATGGTAACGTTAGCTATCATTCTAATGCAATTCCATATTTGGATAACACAGAAGAAGGCTCGAATAATTTTGCCTTCACGAGGGATGATGCTCCAGTTCGGCCTGCACTTTGGGATTCTAAAAAATCAGATTTTATCAAGTCAGGTTAGTATGGTGGTAATGAGTTTTTAAAATATATCATTTTATATCTTGGCCCATTTTAAAGGGGTTGATAGTTTTTCTTGTATATGCAATTAGGTATGTTATTTCAGAACAAGCAGAAAATGGAAAGTGCAGTGAGATTATACTGTCTAAAAAAAGAGTTTATTTCTGATCAGTCCAACGGTAAATTTTGAAAGGTTATTTGTAAGTGGCATATGTTGGGATGTGAGTGGATGATTTATTTTAGAGAGATTTCAAGTGGTATGTGGAAGACATGCAAAATGATTGAGCGACACAACTGTCTCACAGATGATTACAAGAAAGATCATTCCAATTTGAGCAGCCACCTTATTGCTACTACGTTGATACCACAGATTATGGTTGACGCACACATCAGTATTGAGACAGTTCGAGAAAAAAGAAAAGGGTTGTATCAATTTACTCCTAGTTATAGAAAAGCTCAAAAAGGCGTAAGAAAGCTTTTGAAATGGTATATGGAGATTTTGAAAGTTCTTTCAAGGCATTGCCCCGATATATGGCTGCCCTAAAAATTTCCAATTCGGGGGCCGTTGTTGAGTGGGAGCCCCAGTCAACTACAATGCAAGGCGATCACATCTTCAAGTTTCTTTTCTAGGCTTTTAAACCAAGTATCGATGGATTCAAAAATTACAGGCCGGTGATCTTAATAAACAGCGCACATCTCTATGGTAAGTATGAGATGAAATTGTTAATTGATGCGAACAATAATATTTTTCCACTTGCATATGTTGTTGCACACGAAGCTTTAAGTCTTGAACGTGGTTCCTTGAGTTGTTGTGGAGATATGTTATTTGTGGGAGAAGAGGAATTGGATTCATTTCTTATCATCATCAAGGCATCTTGCAATGTGTCAAAACACATGAATGGTTGCAACCACCATTCACACACCATAGGTTTTGTGTTCTGCATTTGAAAAGCAATTTTAATAAAAAGTTTCTCAACAGTGACCTTGAGAACCTAATGTGGTTGGCGGCTACAGAGCACCAGAAGAAGAAGTACAAAATGAGGATGGTACAAATCAAAAAGTTGTCACCTCCAGCGCATCTATGGTTACAAAATCTTCCGGAGGAAAAATGGACATTGATTAAGAACGAAGGCCATAGGTAGGGGCTATGACAACGAATGTCTCCGAGTCTTACAACGGTTTATTGAAGAAAGCTCGTGGATTTCCTAGGTGATTGTTGTCAACCGTGAGACACATTGACGGGGTAATACTTTTATGATTTTTAGACAAATTATTGGTTCAAATTGATTAACAGTCATGTGCCAACTCACAAAGAGATCTTCATAAAGAAAATACATTTTGGGTCTAAAGTTGTTAGAGTCCGGAAATTAAATGACCCAAAAAGTGGGGTTTTGAATTAAAATAACCCCCCCTCCCCCCAAAAAAAAGTGACATAAGTACATTTTGCATAGGAAATTCCTGCGCAATAGGACTTAACTGTAGTTACAGTTAAGTCCTATTGTGCAAAAATTTCGTACGCAAAAGAAGTATATAGACCGACGGGGACTGCTTCTTCCTTACTGGTCCCCCATTTCCAATTTAAAAATGAACCTCTATTAAAGTAAAAAATCTGAGGTCCCGCATCGTAAAAAAATCATTTTTGGTTAAAATTTTAACCCGAAAGTCAATATTCTCGGTATATTCAAGTCAAGGAACAAGTTTCGTAACTTGGATTTTGTAATAAAGTGTCGTAGAAATCGATTTCAAAACTAAAAAACAACCTTTAAACTAGGTATTTTACTATGAATTTTTTAATTAAATTGTTAAATACATTATAATCCTAAGCATGATTAATGTTTCATAATCTTGAATTTCAAAAAAATATTGTATTTCGCAATAGGGGTTGTCCGTGCACTGCCCAGCCCGGGTTTTTCAATTTTTTTTTATGATTTGATTAGAAAAAATATTAATCTCCTAATCGTTAATTCTTTGTTAATTGTTTGATTATAAGAAAATATACTAATCTCCTAATAATATCTTTATTTGTTAATTATCTAATTATTAATTTATTTATTTGTAAAATTGTTTAATCCATGTTAATTATTAATGTGCTAATTAGTTATCTAATTTTAATGGGTTAATCTAATTTTATGTGCTAATTAGTTGTCTAATTAATTATCAATTATTAATTATAAATAGTTAATTCTTAGTTTAGGATTGAACATCATTGGTTTAGGATTAAAAATATTATTAATATAATATTAGTTAGTTAATTGTAGTTAGTATAATAATTAATTAAAAATAGTTAATCCTTAATTTAGGATTGAACATCATTAGTTTAGGATTAAAAATATCACTAATATAATATTAGTTAGTTAGTATAAATTTTTGATAAAGGATTACATAATTAATATTACATATTAATGAATAATTTAAACATTGTTAATACAGATACGATACCTCATGGATCCCAACCTGCATCCGGGGTCCATCGATACATCAGTACTTAGTCTATAGGATAATCATAGGCCCGAGCTATTATGGACTGACGAGATAGGTATGAGTACGATGTTCCATCCCCGTAGAATAGAATATGCGTGGGAAATTTTAGCGGCTCGGCCCCCACATCCCCGCATCTTAGAGATACTGTATCGAGGCGGTATCTATTGTTGTGTCGCTGCTGGTCGGGTACAACATGATCTGGCTCTTGTGACTGCCATGGTTGAGCGATGGCGACTAGAAACCCACACCTTTATCTCCTCACTGGTGAGGCCACTATCACTTTTCAGGATGTGGAGGTCATGTATGGACTACAGGTAGATGGACTCCCGTTATACAATGAGGATCCTCATCAGGCGCCGATATTAAGGCAAGTCAAATTTTTGTATTCTCATTCACCGTTCAGTACTCGGTTTGAGGCTTAATTAATTTCAATTCATGTCAGAAAGTCTCATTTCGGGGATAAATAATCCCTATTAAATGATTTTATTTCAAAGTTCAAACCCAGGATTTTTAATTAAAAATAAAGGAATAATTATCACCCACAAAATCTATAAGCCAGACTCGTCAAAGAAAAACTTGTATTCGAAAGAAAAAAAATTAGTGAGATGGTAGCAAGTGATTAGGTTTGTGCACGTGTTTTCACAATGGAACATTAGTCTTTCTACTTGTTCAATCTTGGCCCTTAAATCTTTCTTGAGATTGATATCTAGTGTACATAACAAGAAAGTTCTAGCCAGTGGAGTAAATTGCACTTGATTTTAGATTATATATATATATATAAAAATATTAAAATAATATTGGAGATCAACTATGAATGAAAAAATTTATGGTGAATGAGGCACAATTAAGAATAGTTGTGTGAGACCCTATTCGACTTTTGACACTTGGGTTCATTTGAGCACTTTGCACACCACTCATCACCCCCTACCCAGTCCCCCTCTTCTTTATTGTCCCTAACTAATAGTAATACTCAACTCCCACCCACGTACAATTAAAAAAGCTAGAACATTGTCCCCCGGGCATAACTGGATGGCAAATGAGGGGAACTTAAAATTCAATTGGAGGCCTGCAGCGTGGGTTCGAACCCTGGTGGGAGAAATTTGCTCTCTTCTGGGGCAGGACCTTGTAAGTGATATCAGTTGCTCTGTTCTCAAACCCTTGTCATTCATGCACATCCCGCGATTTACTGATACTAGTACTGAGGAACCGGAACTACTGTCTTCAGGAATAGTCAGGCGTAAGCCGACAAGCTGGATATCTCAAAAAATAAAAGCTGGAACATTAACTCTGTTCTTTTCTTTAACATACAAACTCATTTCCTTTTATTAATGTTGGGTTTGGTGTTGTGACATTTGACACAACATATCTTCTGAAGTACTGATTTGAATGCATAAAAATGTTGGAACAAATGTCATAACATTCGGACCAACATCTCCGAAAAAAAGTTTTGCCTTACTTCACTGTAAGCAGTAATATTTTACTGTGGGGGTAAAAATGACTTAGGCATGGTAAATTGAATATGTGTAAAACGTGGGAGAAAGAGTCAAAGCTTGGGGAAGAAGTCGAGTGAAGAACAAGTCAAAGTTGTTGAGATTTCGACTCCATGATCTTCTCCAACAAACATACTAGCTGCCCACATTTCCCTCAACCTCTTCAACTGATCGATGAGTTTTCAAGGAAGACTATCTACTATAAATATAGAGGCCACAACAGTGAATCGAT
The DNA here is from genome assembly GCA_029783415.1 of Anisodus acutangulus. Lineage (NCBI taxonomy): Eukaryota > Viridiplantae > Streptophyta > Magnoliopsida > Solanales > Solanaceae > Anisodus > Anisodus acutangulus. Next base: position 18,502,215 of record CM056512.1, read on the forward strand.
CATCCAGGATTATATTGCAAAAATACCAAGAGAGCTCTAGGGATTTCATCTCAGAAATCTGGATCACAAGTGTTGTCTGAGTGTGTCGACAACATTCTGTCAAACATTACAATTGATGTTTAGATTCTAGATTAGTTTTGTAAGGAGCGATTGTAATGGGAGGTTGTCTATGCCTACGTAGTCAGATTTTTCAGGCAGAAGTCATCTGCGACTTCAACTTTTAATTCCTTTCCGTTTTATATTGTAAATTTGTAAAGAAAGGAATTTGTTATTTTGTATATAATATATATATATATATATCTGGTCATTGACCATCATAAGTTATATGTATTATATAACTTATAAAAAATTTAAACTTTTGTGTTCTTTAAATTCCGTTGCATTTACTCTTTAAAGTTTATGTTTTTGCTAAAGTGTTGTTACTGGTGTCAGACGACATTATCACTGACATTCGATTTATTGCATCTCTTGTTTTTACTTTCAGTAGCTTTTGACACCTTACAAGTGGTATCAGAGCCGACACTTAACACAATAAGTGCTTCGTCTGTTGTCATAAGCTATGGATCAGGCAAATCCGATTGTTGGTAGACTTCCTATTTTAGATGGTTCTAACTATGCCTATTGGAAGATTCGCTTACGTTCTCATATCAAATCAATTGATGTTAGGTCATGGAGATCCATAACCAATGGGTACGTTGTTCCTATGTTGCAACCTGATGAGGAAGGTGACATTTTTGTTAAACCTGAATCCTAATTGACTGCAGAAGAAACCAATAATGCTAGTTTTACCAAAAAGGCCTTAAATGTAATTTTTGGATGATCTTTACATGTTCAAACGCATTCAAAACTGCCCCATGACTAAGGATGCATGAGATACCTTACAAATTTATTGTGAAGGCAGCTCAAGTGTTCGTCGAACAAAGTTCCGCATGCTCATGAGTAAATATGAACGTTTAAGGATGGAAGAAGCGGATGTTATTAAATCTTACTTTGAAAAGTTGATTGACATCTCAAATGAATGTCAAGTGCTTGGTGAACCATTAACCAACACTCAACTTGTTGAAAAAGCTCTCCGTTCCCTTCCTGAAAAGTTCAATTTAAAGATTTGTGCCATTAAAGAAGTTCACAATCTTGCCACAATAGACCTTTATACCTTAATGATCATTCTCAAAACCTATGAGATGAACATTGAGAATCAAAGGAAACTATATAAAAGCAAGAATGTGGCACTTCAAGTTCAATCCTCAGATAGTCAAATCGAAGAAGATGATGAGAATCTTGAAGAAATTGATGAAGGTGCAAATGTTGCCTTACTCACTCGAAAATACAATTCGATGGTGAGGAAGCTCAACAATGAGAGAAATCAATCTAAATCTAAAGAGCACCAAAACCAAGTCTTCAATCAAAAGCCCACTAGATTCATTCCAAATGTACAAAAAGGAAATCAACTAAGAAGAACCAACTCGGATCGTACCAAATTTGATCCCAAACAACTTGAGTCTGTGTAATGTCATGCATGCTCGGGTTGGGGTCATTATGCAAACACTCTTAGAAAATTTGGTAAGAACATATGGGTTTCACTTAGTGATGATGAAGTAGAAGAGGAAGAAGATCATGAAATAGAAACACAAGCAATGCTGGCCACTGTTTACGAACAGTCTCTATCGGATAATGAAGATGTCATCTATAATGTTGTCTCAGATGTCAAGACATTTGCTCCAACATCAGCAACGACATCAACATCCTCAGCGACATCCGAAAGGTATGAATTCTTTAACTATTCTTATATTAATTGCTATAGTGGTTCTACTTCTGTTAGTGAGGCTGATTGTATGAATCAAGTTGAAAGCAAAGATGATATGATTAATGAATTGCAAAGTATTTGTAAAGCCTTAATCATAGAATCCAAGCAACTTGACACCAAGGTAAAATCCTTAACTCGTGAGAATGTAGATTTAAAAGGCACAATAACCCGACTAGAGGTTGCACTTACCAAAAAGGATACTGAATTTGGTAAGATTCATGCAAAACTGGATTTAGTCGAAGCAACCTTCCGCAAGCTCAACACAGGAACTTCAAAATTGAATGAGATACTCAACTTTAGCAATCCTTCACATGCAGGTATTGGGTACGAAAACTCTCTTAAAACTATATGCTCTAATCTCTTTGACACAAATGAGAAAATGCGCTTTGTAAAAGAAAATGGGATGAATTATAGGTTCTCGTATATGTCAAAGAATATAAAGTTTGTATGTCATCACTGTAACTCCCCTGGACACTTAAAACCATATTGTTTCAAACTTCAAAATTTTGTGAGCAAAATGTTGCCTAAATTATCGTCCAACGTTTCAGATAAAAATCGGAGCAACATTTCTAAGCCAAAAGGTATAAAATGTTTCAAGAGAGTTTGGGTTCCTAAAATGAATTTAACTTGTAATGTTGCCATAACTGCATTAAGAACTAACATTTCAGGTTCTTGGTACTTTGATAGTAGATGTTCTCGTCACATGACTGGTACATAAGGTTTTCTAAAGAACTATAAGTCATTCAATGGAGGAAATGTGACTTACGGAGGTGGCAGTAAAAGCAAAATAATTGGAAAAGAGATCATGAATGTTCCTGGATTTCCAGCCTTAAGTAATGTCTTACACGTTGAGGGTTTAATGGCTAATTTAATTAGTATCAGTCAACTGTGTAATGACGACCTTGAGGTAAAATTTAATAAGAATTCTTGTAAAGTTACGAATGAAACTAATGAATGTGTCATGACAGGTACTAGATCATGTGATAATTGCTATCTTGTTGTAAGACAAGAAACATGCAATAATGCTAAAATAGATGATAAAACACTATGACATCAAAAGTTGGGACATGTCAACTACTGCAATTTAGAAAAATTGGTCTCATATGAAGCGGTTAGAGGCTTACCCAATCTTAGCCATCAATGTAAAATTATCTGTGATGATTGTCTGAAAGGTAAGCAAATATGTATCTCTCATAATATTGTCCAACACGACGGACAACGTTCAGGTACGTCTCACTGTTTTCAATTACTGCATATGGATTTAATGGGTCCAATTGAAGTAGAGAGTCTAGGAGGCATGATGTATTCCTATGTGATAGTAGATGATTTTTCTAGGTATTCATGGATATATTTTTTGAAAGAAAAATCACAAACTTTTGACATGTTTAAAGTTTTGCACTCTAGAATTAGAAACTTGTTCTATTCTCCTATTTTTCGGATTAGATCCGACCATGGAAAAAAATTTGAAAAAGCACATTCACAAAATTTTGTGAGAAAAAGAGAATTTTCCATGAGTTTTCCGCTCCCAAAGCTCCTCAACGGAATGGGGTAGCAGAAAGAAAGAATAGAACATTGCAAGAAATGGCTAGAGTTATGTTTAGTTCTAGAAAATTTCAAAACGTTTTTGGGCTGAAGCCTTAAATATTGCATGTCACATCTCTAATAGAGTCTACTTAAGGCCAGGAATAAAGATGACACCCTATGAGCTTATAAATGGAAAGAAACCTAACTTGCGTTACTTTCATATTTTTTGGTGTATGTGTTACATTTTAAATGATAGAGATTATTTGGCAAAGTTTGACTCTAAGAATTACAAAGGAATTTTTGTTGGCTATTCTCAAAATAGTCGTGCTTATCGAGTATACAATCTAAGGACCAGAACTGTACAAGAGTCTGTAAATGTTATTTTTGATGATTTTTCTGATCTTACAGGAAATACAACTGAAAATAACACTATAGTTTCAGTGGAAAATGTGCAGACTGCTGAAGAATCAGATGTTACCTTAAATGTTGCCACACCCGAAACAACATTTGAACCTGAAACAGAGAACACAGAGGCCATGGATAAGGAGTCTAATGCAGAATTGCTAGATCAAGTTCGAAGAGACTCCTCATCAAGGATTAGGAATAATAATCATACAGGCCATGTGATAGGTAGAGTTTTTTAAAGAATTAAAACAAGAGGGAAAGAATCACTCAACATGGTAAGGTATGTGTGTATGTCAATCATATACCAAAAGGTTAGTCTTTCTTTTTTTATATCTATATTAGAACCAAAAAATGTTTTAGACGCACTCAAAGATAATTTTTGGATTCAAGCAATGCAAGAAGAACTTGAACAATTCTCTCGAAATGAAGTCTAGGACTTAGTTCCACGTCCAAACAATACAAATGTTATTGGAACTAAGTGGATTTTTAAAAATAAATCAGACGAATTGGGAACAGTTGTTAGAAACAAAGCTCGTCTAATTGCACAAGGCTATACTCAGGTTGAAGGAATCGATTACGATGAAACCTTCGCACCTGTGGCCAGAATTGAGTCAATTAGACTGTTACTTGCTATTGCTTGTTGTCTGAAAATTACTTTACACCAAATGGATGTGAAAGGTGCTTTGTTAAATGGTTATCTAGATAAGGAAGTCTATGTTGAACAACCAAAATGAATTGAAGATCCCTACCATCCACACTATGTATACAAGCTCAAAAAGGCTCCTCGAGCATGGTATGGTCGTTTAACTAACTTTCTTCTTGAATTTGGTTTTAACCGTGGCAAAGCTGATCGTACTTTATTTATTAAACAACATGGTGTGGATATTATAATTTCTCAAATCTACGTAGATGACATAGTTTTTGGATCGACCTCACAGTCGTACCTAAATTCATTTGTTGAAGTTATGTCATCAACATTTGAAATGAGCATGATTGGGGAACTAACTTTTTTCTTAGGTTTGCAGATTAAGCAAAGTGAAGATGAAATTTTCATCTCAGAGATTAAATATGCTAAGAATCTAGTTAAGAGATTTGGTTTGGAGAATGCTAAACAAATGAAAATGCCAATGGGGTCATGTCAGAAGGTATGTAAGGATAATATTGATAAAAATGTCGACCCAACATTATATCGATCTATGATAGGTAGCCTTCTTTATCTTACTTCTAGTCGCCCAGATATTATGTTTAGTGTTTGTGTCTGTGCACGTTTTCAAGCCTGTCCCAAAATATCCCACTTAAATGCCGTGAAAGGTATTATTCGATATGTTGCTGCCACATGTGAGTTGGGAATATGGTATTCCAAAGACACTAATCCTAACTTAATAGGATTTAGTGACTCCAATTGGGCTGGAGATGTAGATGATAGAAAAAGTACAAGTGGATGATGTTTTTATCTTGGCAATAATCTTATTTCATGGTATAGTCGTAAACAAAGTTGTGTCTCACTTTCAATTGCTGAATCTGAATATGTAGCAGCTGGAAGTTGTTGCTTTCAATTAATATGGCTAAGATACATGTTAGACGACTATGAATTTACTAGCAACATTTTAATTTTGTACTGTGATAATGAGTGCCATTAATATTTTCAAAAATCCAGTTCAGTACTCACGTACAAACCATATTGATATTAGACATCACTTTTTAAGAGATTTAGTTGAAAAACAGCTACTTCAAATTGAACATATTGACACTCTTCATCAACTAGCTGACATTTTTACAAAAGTTTTGGACCATGAGAGATTTTTTAGCTTGAATAAATCTCTTGGTCTATGTAATCTCTAAAAAGGCAGTTTTGATGAATGTCAGTTGAAACGTTGTCTAACATTTCGGGTGACATTTACCCATCGAGTATCACTAACTGATTATTTTTATTGTATAGTGCATAACTTTTGATCACACAAACATGATCCTTCATAAGAATGTGATTTCAATATGATACTATTTTCTGCGATGATATATATATATATATATATATATATATATATATATATATATATAATCACAATAGGCAAAGCCTATACAAATATTTGGCAATTGTGCAAAATGGGCAAAGCCCTTGAAAAGATATCGTTCTTATTCTATAGGAGTGTCAAATGCTTAAAAAGAATTTTAAGAATACTAAATAAGTATTCTTATATTTTTGACACGAAGAAAAAAATATTTTTTTTTCTTTTGTATGTGTTTTATGATTAGATCAATGACACGATGGAGAAATATTACATTGGTCCAGTGGTTAAACTCATAAAAATACGTATAAAACGTGTCTTAATTTGTTGCCAAAATGAAAAGTTCTTGAGGGATCAAATTACTTGTGTCGTCCAAAATGTTGTCAACATTGTTGTTAACATTTTCATATTGTGATATTTATTGGGATGTTGATCTTAACTGATTTAAGAAAAATCAAATTTTCTCCCTATTTTTATGCCTCGTTTATAATAGGAATTTCAAACTTTAATAATATAAGGCTAATTTGAATTGCTACTTGATGTTCATCTTTTTATTCCAAAAGTTTAGGTGTAAGTTAGTAGATAAATCTAAAACTCCTAAAACTAAGGAATTTTTTTGTTACTTAAAAAGATTTGCCATATATATAAATATTCCTCTCATTTGCATTTTTTTTATCATATCCAATTTTTCCTAATTAAAAAAGGGGGGGGAGGGGAAATCACATCATACATTGGGTATAATCCCACCTACCCGATGGAATCATCACCAAATCGATCCTCATTCTTAATCTCAAACCCTAATTCCTCAAAACCCTCTCCTCAATTCTCACCAATGGAAACTTCTCCTGTGTCAGAACCCATGTCAGCCAACATTTCATCCAACACTCCTATGAGCATCAGCCCTCCTTCAAACACACCTCAGCAACCGGGCCAGTCATCTTCCTTAAATCTCTCTGAGGATCTTTCTAAAGCAATAGTGTTTAAAGGTGTTGATGAACCTTTAGATATCAGTTATCCTGGAGATAACAACAACCTCATAGATGTTGATGAGACTGTTGATTTTACATACTTAGGTAAGAGGCCCAGATCATCTGCTTTTCCTACTCATCGTTCGAGTAGAGTGTTCGAGAAAAAAGTCCAAGAAGATTCGAGTAGCAAAAGGACAAAATATGAAATATCTAAACCCATCTACTCGAGCAGTGATAGTGAAAGCACGGACTCAGCTTTCTCAACTAATGAAGAACCATCTACTTCGGTATAGACAAGTGTGTCTCAAGAAGAGGAAATCCCTGATGAAACCCCATTGAAACAATTCCTTCCAAAGAGAGTTCCCAGATCTGCAAAGTCAAGGGTTGTTCCAAATGTTGCCCCATATGCCACAAGATCTCAGGCAACATTTCAGCCAATATCAGAAGAGTCACAAATAATGTCATCCTCCAGCAGTACAAAATCAGATAGTGAAGCCATGTCTGATTCATACACAGAGGTATCTGCTTTCTCCGATATTCTATTCTAAAGCTAAACATGATAAGCGAGACTTTTATAAGAATAGAGTAATTAGGCCTGATAGAGTGTTAGATATTTGATTCATGTGCTGAATATGACTTGGTAGAATTCTTAAATGATAGACAGTTTCTTGGCTCTGTTACTGAAAAAGAACCATATGTTGATGAGATAATAAGGTTGTTTTTTGCTAACTTAAACTCTGCTATAGAGGATACCTCCTCAAAGAAATTTGGAAAGGTATATCTCTATAACAAGATGTATCAATTTACACCTTCAATTATAAATTAATGTATGAGACTTGATATTGAAGAGAGAATGAGAGATGCAGAACGAGTAACAGAATCTAAGGATACAATGATTCAATACCTCACTGGAGGTATAATGAAGAAATGGATTCCTAGATGTCCAGCCTCCAAACTAACATCTCTATTTTCCATCCTCCATAAAATTGCTATTCCCCATTGGCTTCCTTCCTTGAATGAGTCAGTTGTGACATCTGAACAAGTCTATCTGCTGTTTAAATTGGGAAAGAATTCAAAATTAATTTAGGAAAAATGATCTTTTATCAAGTGGCCAACATGGCTGAAAAAGATTCAACTTTAATCATTCATTTTCCCTCTCTGATCTACAAAGTATTAACTACCTAAGGCTTTGAGACCAAGAGAGAAGACACTTTTGGGAAAGCTCTTGAGCTTTACATTGTAAACAAAGCAATTTTAAAGAGCAAGGAAAGAGTCATCAACTTACCCTGAAAGAAGGACGCTGGAAGTGAAAATGTTTCCAGAAATGCCACCAATATTTTGGGCAACACTGATCCGAGACAGTCTACACTGTCTACAAATTGGCTTGTGGATCAAATTGCAAAAATCAACCAATAAATTGCAGAGGTTGATACTGCAAAAGATGTCTTGATTCAAGCCAGAGACCATTTTCTACTTTTGCTTTCTTTACAAAAAGGGGGAGATGCTTCTGTGTAGGGAGAGCAGGGGGAAAAAACTGAAGATGCACAAGATAGTGAAGTTGCTACTGCTACTGCTGAAGAAGTTGTTGATGCTGATGTACAAAGGGAAGAAGCTGTTGGGAGGATGGTGTTGCTGAAGAGGCTGAGGCTGAGAGCTAAAGCTGAAGTTGTTATGCAGAAGTAGAAAGCTACTAGAAGCTGTTGGTGCTGTGTGATGAGCAAGGAGGAAGCTGAAGGATGTTGCTAAGCTGAAGGATATTGCTAAATCTTAACTATAAAGATGTGTTAAATGTTTTGATGGATTGATGTGGATATTTGTTGACAATGGTTTATTTCTATTTTCGGTACTGTATATATTGGTTGATGTCTGTAAATGTCCTCATTTTTTTCTAATCCTATAGAGTGGTATATGCACGTTTGCTTGTATGCCATCACAGATTAAGAGGGAGAAGTTCTGTAATCACATGTGTTGGACAACATCTGTAACAATGCACTAAGTTGTTTGTATAGTTTGTTTTGTGAAGAAAGTCAAAGAGGGGGAGATTGTTAATGTTGGGTTTGGTGTTGTGACATTTGACCCAACATATCTTCTGAAGTACTGATTTGAATGCATAAAAATGTTGGAACAAATGTCATAACATTCGGACCAACATCTCCGAAAACAGTTTTGCCTTACTTCACGGTAAGCAATAATATTTTACTGTGGGATAAAATGACTTAGGCATGGTAAATTGGAGCTGTGGAAAACGTGGGAGAAAGAGTCAAAGCTTGGGGAAGAAGTCGAGTGAAGAACAAGTCAAAGTTGTTTAGATTTCGACTCCATGATCTTCTCCAACAAACACATCAGCTGCCCACTTTTCCCTCAACCTCCTCAACTGATCGATGAGCTTTTCAAGGAAGACTCTCTACTATAAATAGAGAGGCCACAACAATGAATCGATCATCCAGAATTAGATTGCAAAAATACCAAGAGAGCTCTCAGAATTTCATCTCAGAAATTTGGATCACAAGTGTTGCATGAGTGTGTCGACAACATTTTGTCTAACATTTCAATTGTTGTTTAGATTCTATATTTGTTTTGTATGGAGCGATTGTAATGAGAGGTTGTCTATGTCTACGTAGTTAGATTTTTCAGGCAGAAGTCATATGCGACTTCAACTTTTAATTCCTTTCCGTTTTATATTGTAAATCTGTAAAGAAAGGAATTTATAATTTTGTATATAATATAAAATTTTAAACCTTTGTGTTCTTTAAATTCCGTGGCATTTACTCTTTAAAGTTTTTGTTTTTGCTAAAGTGTTGTTACTGGTATCAGACGACATTATCGCTGACATTCGAAAACAGAATTAACATTCAATTTATTTCATCTCTTGTTTTTTTTACTTTCAGTAGCTTTTGACACCTTACACTTTTTTATAGGATTGTCTTATAAAATTAAATAGAAACATAAAATACTTATAGAGAAGACAATCCATGGAACAAGAGAACTTTGAGAGAGTTAAAAAAAATTGACTCTCAATCATCACGCAATTTTTTCAATTTCACCAAATTTCAAGGAGTCGAATGGAAAGTTACTTTGTAACTAATTTTAGATTTAACTGAGCGTAATTACATAATTTTAGCATATTTATTTGATCAAATAACCGACCAGATAATTATTTGATCGTCAAATAATTGGGTGTAGTTGAGGATGAGTAATTGCGCACTTCAATTCTTAAAATTGAGGTTGAGACTTGAGAATTGTTGATAATTACATAACATAATTATAAGAATATCTCATACCCCATGTTGTGGGATTTTCAATGGGGATTGTTGTTGTAATTATAAGAATATTTTTTGTTTTACTATTGATTTATGTTCTTTAAAAAAATTTATTATGGATATTTCTATTCATTTTTTTAATACCAAACCATTAATCTATTAATGTTTCTTATTGATTTTACTCAATTATTAATTTTCTTTCTATACCCCATACAATAGTACGTGCCCTGTGTTGAGAAAGACGGGGAGATTACTTTAATGAATGTTTATTCTTGCTCAGATGTAATTTAACCATTAAAATTCAATATTTTTATTCTTATTATATTCTTCTTCATTACGTATGATTTAATTAATTATGAAAATACTAATTTCAGGATATTACTAATTCTTTCACCTTTTCTTGACATGTTATTTAAATTTGTGCAATCAAATGACTTGTGTAAACAAACCAAAAATGAAAAATATTTTTGTCAAGCTTAGGCAAATGGAGCTTAATGATTAGTAAAGGGGGTTGGTGTAAGTTGGGGGGAGGGGGGGGGGGTGAAGCAGTGAAATTTGAAATGGGTGAAGACTAAGAGGTGTTTGGATTGACTTTTTAAAAGCGACTTATAAGCTAAAAGTTAAAAGTTGGTTCTATCTAACTTTTGACTTTTGACTTATTTTTATATTTTTTTACTTTAAAAATAAGTGTTTAAAATCATTTTTTATCTCATTCAAACACCTCAAAAATAGAAAAGAACTTATAAATCAAAAAACACTTAAAATAAGTCAATCCAAACACCCTCTAAAAAGAGATGGATAAGTTAAATTGGAGTAGGACCCACAAAGTGTTAGTACTCTATTTTACTTTATAAAGCAGTACGAGAAGTAAATAACGATTACAAGTGTTCGAAAGGATAAATAAATGGTCAATCTTCAAAACTGCCGCAAGCTTGTTGTGTCTTGAATGTTGATAACCTTGCAAGGCCAATGTTGAGAACTGTCGCAAGCTTGTTGTGTCTTGAATCTTGATATTCTGAAATCAAGAAACAACTAAATCTGGATGGTTACAACGTTGTGTGTTGAGTCGAGGGATTGCCCTCTGTCCTTAAGACAAGATTGCCCCGTATATATGCTTTTACGTTAGCGGGTAATAGTCTCCCAAGATAAAACAACACTTTAATCTCAACGCTACAAAGCCAATATGTTGAGCCTGCCGAATAAAACAAATATGAATCGACTTGCTGAAGATATGGAAAAGGAAGGAAGAGTTTCTATCTTCTCTTCTGATTTGTCTCTGTTGTGTATATCTTGTGTATATGAGGGTCTTAACTCACTGTTTTTCGTCACAGTTTTGCTCACTGTTTTGAGCTGTGTTTTGTGCTATTTTCTGGCTGTTTTGCTTATTGTTTTGTGCTGAATTTCAGTCACGTATATCTTTGTGTACCAGTCACGAATTGAGCCAAATGAGGCATCAATATATAGCATGGAGGAGGCTGCTCAACAGCCACAAACAAGGTTGTTAATAGCCATTAGTGAGGGCCGTTAATGGTCATTAGTGTGGCAGGTTTAAGGTTGTCCATGGCTATGAAGAGGGGCAGATTAATGGCCATGAAGGAGGGCTATTTATGGAGTAGTTAACAGCCAAGTAATGGCTGATTAATGCTCCAAAAAATAGTCCAAACGGTTCTGCCTTCCGTCTCCAGAAACTCTAGGGACCAAACTGTAAATATTAAGCAATTTGGGGTCCAAAAAGATAATATCAAAAAGTCACCACAGCCCACAGCCCGTGACCCGAGCCCGAGACCGGACGGGCAGGCGGCGGCGGAGCGCGTGTGGGCTTAGCCTTGAACATAAGCACATCTAGGTCCTCCCTCCTTTAAACACATGGGATACCCCTTGGGGTCCCAAACCCTTTACCACATTAGAGACTTATATAGAGAGCAATTCTTCTTATTCCCACCGATGTGGTAGATTTGTCCCACACCATATTCCATGCCTCAAACACCTTACTTCGTGGACCAATATCTCTTTCATTTCTCAACGCAATTTGACGATTCTTGGCCCTACGGTCATGTACTCACTTCGTAGATCATGCATGTGCAAAGAGACAAAGCCTCCAACATGCGAAACACTAGTGTTTAATTCATTAAATATGGGTGGACGCACCTCCCCGCCAAAGGCAAATTTCCAACAATCCCCTCTATGAAAGAGAGATTGTGGCGCACGCACAAGGTGCCTACTTTCAGCAATCTTTCAACGAAAAGATATTGCATCAGGAGAGGTAGCTTCCTCTTTGAACCTTCCCTAGTTGAAACCATCGGACTTACTTACTGCGCGGTGAACGTGATGTCTTGAACCGTCAGTGTTTAGTGTAAGCCAAGACAATGATAACAACACAATAACTCTCCTTATTCATTTTCATTCTTATGTTTTTGTCAGTTGTGGCCGTGGACACACTTGAATTCTTAAGTGCGTTCATTTGATGCGGCCTTCCTCTCACTTAAATAGGTGATCTCCTACAAAGTATCCTTTTATACCTCACTTCACAAGTGTTAGGAATCATTAAAAGTTTCCCCAACCTTAACCTCAACCGTTTGAGGATCATTTAAAGGTTTGGAAGCTTAACCTTTACCCACCATGCAGGTATCACTTTAATGTCTATCACGGGAACATCTTTGGATTCATGTTTTCGTATAGAAATCATCATCTGAAGTGCTTTTTGCTTCCACCGAAGCACTCAATTGAACCTTTTGCCGCTTAGTTTTCCCATTGAACCAAATTCTTGGGATCTCCAATCAGTATGGTTGGGTTACCACCACAAAGGTTCGTATTGTTTAGGTTTTGAGCCCATTCCCCTAGACAAGCAGAACACTTAATCTCCGGGTAGTCCCTTAGTTAGTAAACAAGGAAGTGACACCCGTGATGATCAACTGTCATATGGTCTTATGTCTCTGACAGATCCTGACAGATATGTCCAGACGCCGTCATCCGTGTCTTTTCTGAAGCCGACCGGCTAGCCACAGTGTATAACTGTTGAAGGCACGGGTTTCTCCCAATAAGGGACATCCTCTAAGGAGTCATGAAGTTACTCAACTTCTTTCATGCTTTGTATAAAGCGATAAACTCTGATTCCATCATGAATCGGCCGATGCAAGTTTGCTTAGAGGATTTTCCAAGACCCACCATACACATTTACTTGTGGCATTGGTGTTCTTCATATCTGATGTCCAGTTTGCATCACTTTGTTCTCCCAGAACCGCTGGACATCCAGAATACCATAATCCGTAGATAAGTGAATAATTCAGATATTGTCATATCCGACTTAACGCCTTCTATTGATCATGTATTAAAATTATCAGTGAACCTTAGTTCAACTGATCTATTTTGTAGGTCGATACCAGGTCGGTTGTAGTGTGTACAATACATTGAACTACACGTGACCTGAGCATATCGCTCCTTGTCTATGGGTGCACCATGATTCCAATCAGTTCTATGATTCATATCCATTGGTGGCTTCAACGAGACTGTCAATTATCTCACAACTGAGTTTGGAGTTAGACCAATCCGTTAGATATCTTAGAAATCCAATTCCTAAGATGTCATATGTGATACCCATATCTTATGTTTCAATAAAATTTCCACTCTCAAACTGTTGGTTTTCCAACTGTTGGCTTTCTAACTTCAGAGTCAATGTTTCTGTGGTCAGATTCATTATTTCTGTTTTATCTGAAACTTTCAAGACCAAAATGTAAACATTTGAGGGACCAAAATGAAAGTTCAGGAAGAAGCCCAATAGTCCAGCAAACCAACTCTGATCCTCTTCTTCCAACTCTCCGGTTGGGAAGGCTGTTTCAACATCCATGCCACGTAAGACTGCAATGGCCCTGGATGTTAAGCTACTCACAGGGGAGCACATCTTACAACCCAAAGGTTCTTTTTCCGGAGGAAGATCAACTATTACACAAGTATAGTTCTATATGATGGAATCTATTTCTCTCTTTAGCTTCTTTCCAAACCAGTGCTTTTGGAGATAACAATTATTTGTTAATTATCCATGGTTCGTTCTCAACCATACAAGCTAGAAGGACTGGAACAAGTCTTTGTCCCCTTCTTTGCTCCGTCTCGGTTCAACATCTAGAATCCCTGAGTTCTGCAGATCTGTAATATTAAGTTCCGGATAGCCAACAACTTTCGAGTCCTGTAGATACAGAACGTCTAGTTCCGGATAGTCAGGCCCTCGCGGGTTCTTGTTAACCTTGAGCAATTACTTTTTTTTCTTTTTCAAGGAAAGTTATCTTCAAAGAATTCAGCATTCTTTGACACCAAGAGGCGATAAGCACTACTGTTATTTGCAGATCCAGTGGATATGCAATCTACAGTCTTAGGTACAACTTGACCTGTTTCGGTATTCCAACTTTTACCAAGCTACCCCACATCACAACATTTGTATGTGAGATCCTTTCCATGTTTCACACGGAGAGTTATCCTTAACCTTATGCGGAGTTCTGTTGAGAATCGCATTAGCGGTATGGATCGCCTTGCCCCACATAATTTGGGCGTACGGCTTTGCGCTTGGCTAACACCGTTAGACTGAGGTGAGTAATAAGCAGTCGTTTAATAAATGATGTTTCACATTCTCCCTCTCTATCACTACGAATTTCTCAATCCGTAGGCTTAGTTGATTTTCAACTTCTGCTTTGTAGCGCTTATCCACTTCAACAACTTCATTTTTGCTTTTCAACAAACAAAGGATTCCATACGTTGTACCATCATCAATGAAGATCACAACGTACTTGTCTCCCCCCTCTATTTTGTATAAACTTTAAGTCACCCATAAAGGTGTGACTAAGTTCTAGAGGAGCGGTGCTTCTTTCCCTATTCCTTTGACGGAATTTGGAAAGGTGATTTTGCCTCTTCGCCTACCTCACATTCATTTTGAGGGTTTATGTCGAAAAAAGGCAATAATCTCAACTCTGCTATCTTTTGAATGACTTTCTATTTAATGTGTCTTAATCTATGATGGCATAGATGCACGTATTACAAATATATAATTCATTTGGCTACAGACATACTGTACCATTCTTAGTTATTACGGACCTGTTGGAGTAGTCTCAAACCAGCTTGACCAACAGCGTCCCTTAAACCAAGTTAGGAACATGTATCACCTCATTTTAGAGTGATCCCATTCACTGAAGTCCTATTGAGGACAACCTCTCCAGCTCCTTTGATTTTAGAGGTGGCGTTGCTTCACATGAACAATTTCTTGCCCGTGGTTAGGGCGTAACAGGATCATATGTGATCGCGATACTCTGGCCCACTCCAGTTGCTTTGGCAGACTGAGTGTCCAATTTCTTCACTGCCTTTCTTTAGGCCTTCAGATCATTTAAGACCTGGAAACTCTGGCCCACCATACTAGGTGTCCATTACTTTTCTTATAAAATGAATTCTGGCCCCACTCCAGTCGCCTGGAAGCTTTGAATGACTGAGTGTCCAATATCATCATATCAAAGGAATTTTGGCCCACTCCAGTCACCCGGAGGCTTTTTATGACTGAGTGTCCAACATCATCCTATGAAGGATCTTCTGCCAAATAGTATGACAGGCTCAACGTCTTTAGCTTTTAGTCTTCTTCTGTTATGATTGGTGCCTAGACAATTGTTGGCGCTTACTTAAGTGTGGTAACAGTTTTCGCACAGTCAGTGGATCTTTCTCCCTCGTATGTGCGAACATACTTTAATAATTACACTTAAAAGAACGGATCTTTTTAAGTCGTTTACAAAATTCAATCTTTAAACGGGAAAGAAGATGAGATTAAACTTCTGATTTTAAAGCGGATGGAATATAAATTATTTTCATATTCCTCCTTACTTTAAGCCATTTTAATCAGACATCATTTAATCTTTATTCTTGACAAGTAAGAAAAATAACTTATCCCAATTTCGGATTCTGGCCCACTTCAGTCACTTCATCAGACTGAGTGACCATTTCCTCCTTACCATTAGTCGGATCCTTTGTCTAGGACAGATATAGGCCTTCTGCTGCAAGATAGAAGCACATCTTCAGCCTTCTCCTCTTGTCCCAGTTGACATCCTCAGTCTCTCGTGAGCGCTTGTTCCTACCACTCTTGGTAGCGGTGACACCATGAATACGTTCATCATCATCACTCTCTTCTACCAGAAAACCATTGCCATATCCAGATTTGGTCACACAACTTTTGACCGACATCTTTCGAACACTAATAGTAATACAATACAATCTTGTCTTAAATTGTTGGTACTCTATTTTACTTTATAAAGCAGTACGGGAAGTAAATAACTATTACAAGTGTTCGAAAGGATAAATAAATGGTCAATCTTCAAAACTGCCGTAAGCTTGTTGTGTCTTGAATGTTGATAACCTTGCAAGGCCAATGTTGAGAACTGTTGCAAGCTTGTTGTGTCTTGAATCTTGATATCCTGAAATCAAGAAACAACTAAATCTGGATGGTTACAACGTTGTGTGTTGAGTCGAGGGATTGCCCTCTGTCCTTAAGACAAGATTGCCCCGTATATATGCTTTTACGTTAGCGGACAATAGTCTCCCAAGATAAAACAACACTTTAATCTCAACGCTACAAATCCAATAGGTTGAGCCTGCCAAATAAAACAAATATGAATCGACTTGCTGAAGATATGGAAAAGGAAGGAAGAGTTTCTATATTCTCTTCTGATTTGTCTCTGTGTATATAGTGTGTCCCTATTATGTATATCTTGTGTATATGAGGGTCTTAACTCACTATTTTTCGTCACAGTTTTGCTCACTGTTTTGAGCTGTGTTTTGTGCTATTTTCTGGCTGTTTTGCTTATTGTTTTGTGCTGAATTTCAGTCACGTATATCTTTGTGTACCAGTCAAGAATTGAGCCAAAGGAGGCATCAATATATAGCATGGAGGAGGTTGCCCAACAGCCACAAACAAGGCTGTTAATAGCCATTAGTGAGGGCTGTTAATGGTCATTAGTGTGGCAGGTTTAAGGTTGTCCATGGCTATGAAGAGGGGCAGATTAATGGTCATGAAGGAGGGCTGTTTATGGAGTAGTTAACAGCCAAGTAATGGCTGATTAATGCTCCAAAAAATAGTCCAAACGGTAGGCAGAAAGTTTCTGCCTTCCGTCTGCAGAAACTTTAGGGATCAAACTGTAAATATTAAGCAATTTGGGATCCAAAAAGATAATATCAGAAAGTCCCCACAGCCCGAGCCCGAGACCGGACGGGCGGGCGGCGCGCGTGTGGGCTTAGCCTTGAACGTAAGCACATCTAGGTCCTCCCTCCTTTAAACACATGGGAGATACCCCTTGGGGTCCCAAACCCTTTACCACATTAGAGACTTATATAGAGAGCAATTCTTCATATTCCCACCGATGTGGTAGATTTGTCCCACACCATATTTCTATGCCTCAAACACCTTACTTCGTGGACCAATATCTCTTTCATTTCTCAACGAAATTTGACGATTCTTGGCCCTACGGTCATCTACTCACTTCGTAGATCATGCATGTGTGAAGAGACAAAGCCTCCAACATGCGGAACACTAGTGTTTAATTCATTAATTATGGATGAACGCACCTCCCCGCCAAAGGAAAATTTCCAACACAAAGTATCCTTTTCAATTAATATAAACCCTCACACAAGTATGACATGGTATGCCTCACCCATCATAAAAAATTTCTAGCGATTGGTCGCTTTAACAAATGATTCACACTTACGTAAGAACATATTTCAATTTGCTGAAATTTTCTTTTCAAAATTCAATAAAAAAAAGTTAACATAAATTATAATGCAAAGATTATATATGAGTAATTAACAATGAGTGGCCTGTCTGATTAATGTTGTGTATAAACCTCAGCATAGTTACATTGTTTGATTACTATTTTAAGAAGTGTCAATCTTTATGTAAATCCCAACATAGCATATAACATGTTGGGGAAAGATCACGTGTGTCCATTAGAGGAAAATATTTATTCGCTCCTGTTCTCATTACTTTCGTACCCTAAAAAAATATCAAAACTATTTACTCGAAATGCTCCTAAAATAATGATATCGACATGGTATATAAATATACTGAGATGTTATCATGGAGGACTGCTTCAGTCCTTCTCTTAGTCCTCCATGATACCATCATGATATATAAATATAATGCAACAATATCATGGAGGAAGGGTTTTGGGCGATGGAGTATTCGGGTAAATATTTTCGTCCGGTCGGGTAAGAAGCGAAATTAGTTTAAGAGGGACATGGGGCGGAAAATGGGTCACATTTATATGTATATTTATGTCTTTTCCCATATTTAAATTATTGAGTTTTAAGTAATATATGATGTAGTTCCTTACATATTTGTGTTGTTTTGATGATAGATATGCAATAAAGGAGATAAAGAGGAAATACACCAGAATCAAGCAAAAGAGATGCAACAATTGAAGAAAAATTGGTTGAAGTATAATTGAGAACAAAACAACCTCCACCATTGCAGCGGTCAAGTTTTGATCGCTGCGACACTCCTTCAAAAATTGTAAATCATCCCCGACCATCGCAGCGATGGAGTTTTGGTAGCTGCGATGGCGTGACCCTGAATATAATTTTCAGCTTTTTAATTATTAGGGTTGAGCAAGGCTTATAAATAGAAGTTGAGATGCTGGAAATTGAGGGACCGCATGTATATAGACACAACTTGTGGGGAGAATAGAGAGAAAAGAAGATCAAACTCAAAATTTTCTTCTAAACTTTCTTATTCTCTTATTCTTCTGTTATGAACTTGATGACTCTTAACTTTTTAATGGTTGTTTCTACTCTATTTATGGAGTAACTTTCTCGAAGTTGAATCATCTATAAGAAATCATTAAACACTACTATCACATCTTTATACATCTTCTTCTTTCTATTAATTGTACAATCAAGGGAGTACAATTAATAGAAAGAATTAGAGGGGTTGAATGTATTCGCGAGAAACATTCCTACTTTAATGAGGATTGACGAAAGATATTGAAATCACTAGTTATTTCATAGGTAGATTTTTTACTCAACTAATTTATCTCCCTGAGTTATAAGTGTTTGTTCTAATTGTGTTGGTTATTTATTTTTTCGGTCATTATTAATTTTAAAGATCATCTTTTCAAAACTATTAGATTTCTCAAATAATAATCAAGCAATATTATTTAGCATATTAGAAACTCAATCCTCAATCCTCGAGGATCGATATTATTTATGTTATCTTTGATTAGCAAGGGCTTTTCTTTATTGATGTGTTTTGTGCTCGTCAACGGGTAAATATTTTACATTTGGTATTGTTTACCCTAAAATGTTTGGTTAGCCTTCTAGGGCCCATTTGGTTGGTATGTGAAGAGCGTTAATCTCGGCATACAAACCAACATAATATAGTACATTATTTGGTTGGTCTATAAAAAAGAATTAATCTTAATAGAAAATTCAACATAACATATACAACATTTGCTTATTTAATATATTTTTTTACTTTTCTTCATATATAATATCAAACTCATTTTTTCAAATCTTTCTTTTGTTTTAGACCAAAAATAAGAATCTTTCTTTTGGTAATTAAAAGAATTCTATTACGAAGTAGAAGTTATGTATAGATCTCTTCCACTCAACTCTCAATTTTAATCGATTTGGTCAAGGATTATAACCTAACGTTGAGTATCTTTTTTGTTTCCAAATGATGTAGTTAGTCATGAAGAACAATTTTATAATATGCGCAGACCAATTTGAACGGTCGTTAATAAACTAAATTAATGATTTTAGAATTGCTAGAGGTCCAATAACTCAAATGTTGAGTTAAGAGGGTAACATTAGCTTAACATGACTTGTATTATTTGTGAACATCCTCATAACTTAATAGTAGTAGTCGTTTACCTTTGCCACAATATAGGCGCTCCAGAATGGAGAATATGTAAACATTCAGCAGAGTATTAGTAGCCTGTTTGGCCGAATTTGTAAAACGCATTTTGATTAAAAGTGTTTTTCAAAAACTATATTTTAAAAGAGTAGCAATTTGTATTTGGTTACCAAATTTGAAAACCACTTTTACTAATAAAAAACAACAAATTGTTCTTGATGAAAGTTTCAAAAGTGCTTATGCGGAAAAATTAATTTTTTTTAGCTTTTGAAAAACAACTTTCGTTACTACTTAAAAATACTTATTTTATCCCGAAAGCTTGACCAAACGGATCAAACTATTTGAAACAAATACATATATTTTTCAGATAAAGATGCTACAGATCTCTACTAATTTTATTCATAAGGCAAGTAGAAGTGATGTTTTTTTGCAAAAGAAGGTAAATATTTAAGTGATATAGCATGTCGTGTTTTATGAAATATGAGCACCAACTAATATTTATAAAATCGAAAATAATATATTTTGCGTATTTAATAAAAATTAAAGAATTAGACGTGGAAACAGATCGCTTACTAGTTGTCAAACTTATAAAAAATTATTATTGAAAATTGTAAATATTTGATGTATGTGAACGTCACTATCATACATATATATGGAGGGAAAGAAACTAATGTATTTATTGTCGGGGCCAGTTTGCGTGTACCTCAACTAATTTCACGAGATATCTACCACCTTTCGCCGACAAAAATATCAAATAACTCTGTCCACTCTAGAACAGATGAAAAGAAATGATATAATATTTTTGTCTCTACTAAAAATTGAACCATAAGATTATTTGGCTAATGAATACTACATACATAAAAAATTGTTAATTTGAGAAGACATGCTTAAAGATACGGAGTTTATTCTCCTAGAAGACTTGAGCCATTTGGTTTGTGAAAGACATTAAAAAAATTATTTTGTTTTCCCAATGTATCAAAAACATAAATTTGTTTTCAAATTTATTTTTAATAAATAAATACTTATTATCAAGCTAGCTCATTATTTCAACTTCAAATTTTAAATATGTAATTCAATCTTTGAGCCTTTTTTTAAAAAAATATTTAGTACAAAACTTCAATTTTATCTTTAAGTCCAAATACAACTTTAATATTTGTTTCCTCAACTCAACTTCCAATATTTTATTTTTCCACGTAGCAATCGTCCCAAATATTTAAAATCTAACCCTCTGTTTGGATGGTTGTTTCCCGTAGTTCATTAATGTACAATATGGTATGGTATAGTATGTTGTTGTATTGTACTGCATTAATGAACATAATGTTTGGATAGACTATATTGTTTGTTGTGGTTTAATGATATTTTTATTATTTGATTTGATTGTATGTTACTGTATAATGTGTAAGTTTACTAAAATACCCTTAACCCTTAATTACGAATTAATTTTTAAATATTAATAAAATTAAGGTAAATGATAAAATGAGAACTTTAAAAAATAAGTAGGTAGTGGTGGGGTTGGGTGGATTTGGGTGTGATGGATGATAAAATGGGAACATTAAAAAATAAGTAGGTGGTGGTGAGGGGTCATGGGTGGTGGTGGGGTGAGGGAGATGGGGTGGGAATGGTGGTGGTGGTGGTGGTGGAGTGGAGGTGATGGTGGTGAGTGGTAGTGTGGGGGTGGGTGGTAGATGGTAGGGGTTGGTGGTTTGGGTGTGATGGAGGAGGGTGGGTTGTTAAGAACAATGTAATTTTAAGAATAATAGAAAATAATATAATGATAAACCACGGGAAACAATCATCCAAATATGGGGTAAAGAAACGCAAGGATTAGTAAGCTTTGTTTGTAAGCTTGGCTATATCAATCAGACTATCCATCCGAGTCAGAAAAACTCATCGAATTTGCGATGTAACAAATTAGGGCTTCGAAAACCCTAACCCCGTGTTTGGATGGTTGTTTCCAGTGGTTTATCATTGTATTATTTTAATGAAACCATGTTTGTTTCTATTTTCTTAAAATTATGTTGTATGGTGTTGTAAACCGTTGTAATTTAAATAACTATGAAAAAGCTCGATTTTTAAAATCATTGATTTGGTGGTTTTTGCGTGGTTATGTATTTCATTTTCTCATTATACCCCACCCACTTCTATCCCACCCAAATCTACCTAACCCCTCACCCGCACCACCACCATCCCTACCACCCACCCATACCAACCCACCCTCACACCCATACAACTACCCACCTTACTCCATCATATCTAAACCACCAACCCCTACCCTCTACCACTCACCCCTACATTACCACTCACCATCACCACCCCAACCCCTACCCCACCACCACCACCACCTACCCCATCACCACCCCATCCCCACCAACCACCCCACAACCACCAATGGCCCTCACCACCACTCACCCCACCCACCACTTACTTATTTTTAATGTTCCCATTTAATCCTCTATCACACCAAAATCCACCCAACCCACCACCAACCCGCCCCTAACCCCACACAACTACGCCCGACTCCCACACAACTACCCACTCCCTCCATCATACCCAAACTCACCAACCACCCTCTCCTCTCCATCTTCTTCGCCACCCCACCCCGATCCATCTGACCACCGCCACCCCACTGTTCGCAACCACCAAAACCCCGACCACTACTCAAAACACACCACACTACCCCATAAACTACTGCCACTGCCATCTTCGACAGAGAACTCCGAACCAACCGCTATCAAAACAATACCAAAATCATCACCGTCGGCCACCAACAAACAACCCTAGATCTCCCAAAATCATCATCACTGCCGGAGCTCATCTCCGGCAAACCAAGACCAACACCACCACTGTCCCGCGGCACCACCACCAAATACAACCCATTCTCCACCACAAAACCACTATACAACAACGACCCCATATCTGTTTGTTTTTCAGAGTTTCTCGGCCACCAACAATGACCCCTTGTATCCATTGCAAAGTATAGATAATATTTGCATCTTTTAACTTGGGAAAAAAATATTTCTAGCACCTAGATATGATTATATGAGGCAAGACATCAAGACTTGGGATACAAGGATGAAAATGACTCGCCTAGGGGCTCTATCGATGACCTTTAGAATGGCACTCCAACAATCAGGAGAAAGTGTGTCACAATCATCAAAAATAAAAACCCTATACTGGGATGGCAGTTTGGAGACAATCATATTATCAAAAAGATCCATCATATTTTCTTGGTTTGCCGGAGACGAACTCCGTCAGTGTGATGATTTTGGGAGATCTGGGAGTTGTTTGTTGGTGGGTGACGGTGATGATTTTGGTGTTGTTTTGATAGCGTTTGGTTCAGGGTTCTCTACCGGAGATGGTAGTGACAGTAGTTTGTGGTGGTGGTGTGGTGTGTTTTGAGTAGTGGTCGGGGTTTTTGGTAGTTGTGAAGTAGTGGGGTGGCGGTGGTCCGATGGAGGGCGTGGAGAAGATTGAGAGGAGAGGGCGGTTGTGGCAGTGCTGGTTTTTTATTCTTCTGGATTTTTGTTTATTTGAGCCGACGTGGAGTCTACGTGGATCCGACGTGACGTCCACCTCACAAATTCGTCCATCTGAGGGCATATTTAACAAGTTTGCTAACGGGAAGGGTATATTTGATTACAAAGTTTGACGGAGGGCAATGTTAAACTATAAATCATAGTTGGAGGACAAATTTGACCATTTTCCCTTATTAAAAAGAGCAAGACTTGATCCTATTCCCAACTAGTAGATATTACATATATGAATCTCTTTCTTCTATTGCGTCCTATCTTTAGCTAAGTTTCCATTGATTCCTAGATATTGTAAGTTTTTCTGTACAACTTCCTTCCATGCGATTTTAAGTCTATCTTGTCAACTTTTAACACCTTCATTCGCCATAGTTTCAGACTTGTATGCCGGTTCATCTATAGGTCGGTGGAGGTCATGACCAAACCATCCCAAGCGAATGTGACATATAAATAAACGAATGTTGGTCTTAGATTGCATAAACCATAGAAGATCATCTTAGGACCAGAGCAGTAGAATCATCCCCTTTCCTCTCTTAGAGGCACCAAGTTGTCGATAGGGGATCATCTTAGGATCAGAGCATTAAAATCATCCGCTTTCCTCTTTTAAAGGCACCATGTTGATGTTTTGTATTATACAGTATCACATCTTTCATGAGAGATTACCTTAACTGCAGCTAAGTAGACGTGGACAAGTTTGGCGGAACCATCATATAAAGTAGGGATTTTTCTTGAAGCAAATGAATGGGAAAATCTCAGATTTCATGAAGAGACGGAAGAGGGCTGGATTTTTAGTTTTTTATTATTCCGTCAAACTTGTGGATTAAGTAATGTTTACAAATATGGGAAAACAAGCATTATACAATGTATATGAGATCCGTCTAATTGCTGTTAATTTTCTTTATCTAATGAATCTGGGGAATCTTTACATATTCGTAGTAGAATATGTGTATTCAAAATCCCAAACCTTATTCGTATTAGAATTTTGACAAATTGTAATTCTGTGACAGAATTTTGCATATACACAAAATCACTTTTTTGTGTTTTAGAGAACTTTTAAATAGTTAGTTATATGACTTCCTTCATAAAACAAAATAGTTAGTTATATGACTTTTGTGCTCTTTTTTGTTAAATTCGTGTTTTCCATGCCTATTGGGGTGGTCTTTTTTGTTAGGAGCCATTTTGACATGATTTGAAATCATGATATGAAATTATGATGATTTGAAGTTAAGTTTTATTTGGACATACAATTTGAATTTCTTAAGTTGTATTTTTTATTATAAACATAAAAAATTCACAATTTGTGAAAACCATCAAAACCTTTCCACTTCTTATACAATTTTACCAAATGAGCAAGTCATAGTCCATAACAAAATTAATACGCTACTAGAAAATCTTTCTAAAAATACAACTTAAGAATCCTAGGAAAGAACCCTCTTCTCTCGCTTCGTGAAACCTTTTCTCAAGTTAGGAGAGAGGAAAGTTATGTTAAAGCCTGATTTAAACCTTGAACTAAAACCTGACATAGACTCTTCAGCTCTTGTAACAGTGAAAAATGAAGACGACAAAAAGAAAAAGCCATGGTGCGATCATTGCAAAAAGCACTAGCACACCCGTGAAACATGTTGGAAGATTCATGGGAAACCAAATGAGTTGATAATCGTGGCGTTCAACATCAACATGGTCAGGCTCTCCAAACAACTTGGTTTGATCAGGGGCAGCAACCTTCGACCTAGTGCACCAAATCCTTCTAATCCTTCTTGTTCTTTTGCTGGAACATGTATTGTACCGTCCGTTTTTTTTAGTGTCAAATCCAACCAAATAAATTCTTAGGATCGTAGATTCAGGAGCTAGTGATCACAGACATGAAGTTCCCATTTTTTCTCTACTTACACTCCTTGTGCAGGGAATAATAATATCAAGGTAGCTGATGGTTCCTTCTCGGCAATTGCTGGAAAAGGAACTATTAAACTATCACCATCTCTCGCACTTCATGATATTCTTCATGTTCCAAAACTTTCTTGCAATCTGGTTTCTGTCAATAAATTAACCTGTTCTCTTAATTGTCGTGCTATTTTTTACTCTGATAGAATTTTAGGACAATGTCTCGGGGAAGACGATTGGCAGTGCTAAAGAATCTGGAGTCTTTATTTTCTTGAGAACGGGAACAACTCACTACAACTGAATCCTATTTGTTTGAACTCTACTTCTGTTAAAGTCATGCTTTGGCACTATAGGCTTGGACATCCTCGTTTTTATTATTTAAGACATTTGTTACCTCAACTATTTAGAAATAAAAATATGTCCTTGCTCCAATGTGAATTATGTGAAATGGCTAAGCATCGCCGATCTTTTTTTCCCTCTCATAAGTATCAGGCTTCAAGGTCTTTTACGATGATTCATAGTGATGTTTGGGGACCGTCTAGGATTTCAACAATGTATGGAAAACGATGGTTTGTAACTTTTATTGACGATCATACTAGACTGAGTTGGGTTTATTTATTGAAGGACAAAACAGAGGTTAAAAATGTGTTTGAAACTTTCTATGTCATGGTAGAAACATAGTTTAATGAAAAAATTAAGATTTTCCGAAGTGACAATGGTCGTGAATTTTTTAATGAACAATTAGGAAGTTTTTTTTTCAGAAAAATCGGGCAATCGTGATACTTGTTGGTTGTTACAAGGATTGCAAGAAACGGAAATTACAAGTAACTGCTTATGTAAGAATTGAAATTACAATTCAACTAGAAAACTGGAAATTACAATATCACAATAAAACCGAAATTATAATTTTTGTAGAACAAGAAGACCGGAAACTGCTTTGGTTTTTGCTGAGTCGAATGTGGCACTCTGTCCTTAAGACAATATTGCCCCGTATGTATCCTTTATACGTTCCGGACAATTCGTCTCCCAAGATAAAACAGCAATGGAACTATTGAGCAAAGGAAACTCAAAAGCTACCGTGAGAATATTGAATAACGAAATGATGCTTGGAAGATTAGGAAGAAACTGCTTTGCTTTGCTTTCTGCTTTGTGTATTTTCGTGTGTATGAAGTGTCCCTCAACAATGGTGTAAGGGGTGTTTATATAGGAGGAAGAGGGGATGTTTGACTGCCTCCATAACAGCCATTATTGGCCAAATAATGACCATTATGGAGGTAGTAAAGCCACCAAATAAATAGAGAAAATTGCCAACGGATTGACCATTATTGGAGGTGTAATTCAGCCAAAATAAATGGCTGAATTGAGTCTTTGGAAACGTTTACGTTGCAGGCCGTCGAAATTCTGACTTTCTGAAAACTTCAGGGACCAAACTGTACATCTTGAAACTTCAGGGATCAAACTGCACATTTGAAAGAATTCTAGTTTTCTGGCCCAAAAAGATAATATCAGAAGGCCCACAGCCCACAGCCCACGACCCGTGAACCCGTGAACCCGAGACCCGAGACCCGAGACCCGGAACCGGACCGGACCGGACGGGCGGGCGGCGGGGGCGCGCGT
The DNA here is from genome assembly GCA_029783415.1 of Anisodus acutangulus. Classification (NCBI taxonomy): domain Eukaryota; kingdom Viridiplantae; phylum Streptophyta; class Magnoliopsida; order Solanales; family Solanaceae; genus Anisodus; species Anisodus acutangulus. Next base: position 18,529,075 of record CM056512.1, read on the forward strand.
GTGGTCTTTCCTTGAACCGAAGCACATCTAGGTCCTCCCTCCTTTAAACACATGGGATACCCCTTGGGGTCCCAAACCCCAAACACATTTCGAGTCTTATACACAACAATTCTTTCTTCCTCTACCGATGAGGGAGAATTGAACACAACACCACACTTTCCATGCTTCAAACACCTCACTTCGTGAATCAATATCTCTTTCATTTCTCAATGAAATTTGACGATTCTTGGCCCTACGGTTATCTACGTACTTAGTACATCATGCATGTGTGAAGAACCGGATTCTCCAACATACGTAACACTAGTGTCTAAGCCGTTACAGTTGGTCGGTCGCACCCCCCGCCAAAGGCTATTTTCCACCAATCCCCTCTTGAAAGAGATCTTGGCGCACTCACATGGTGCCTTTTTCATTTCGGCAATATTTCAATGGACCGATGTTGCATAAGGAGAGGTAGCATCAGCTTTGAACCTTCTATAGTTGAATACCATCGGACTTACTTACTGCGCGGTGAACGTGATGTCTTGAACCGTCAGTGTTTAGTGTAAGCCAAGTCAATGGTACCAACACAACAAATTCCCTTACTCTCTTCTTCGTAATGTTTTGTCCGTTTTGGCCATGGACAACGTCTTGGATTCTTAAGTGCGTTCATCTTGAGGCGGCCCGTCCTCGCACTTAAATAGGTGGTCTCCTACAAGGTATCCTGCTATACCCCACTTCACAAGTGTTAGGAACCATTAAAAGTTTCCAAAAACCTAACCTCAACTGTTGATGAGCATTACAGGTTTTGAAGACTTAACCTTTACCCACACTGCAGATAGCACTTAAAGTCTATCGCGGGAACGACTTTGGATTTGAAGTTTCTTTTCAGAAATCACTATCCGAAGTGCTCATACTTCCACCGAAGCGATCAACTGAACCTTTACAACTTCGTTTTCCCATTGAACCAAATTACTGGGATCTCCAGTTCGTAAGGTTGGGTTACCGCTGTATTAGTCCTTATATTTTGGATTTTAAGCTCATTCCCCTAGACAGGCAAGCCATCTGATCTTTGGGTAAGCCCTTTGTCAAAGGGTCTGCTATATTATCCTTAGACTTGATGTAATCAATGGATATTATACCCGTGGTGATCAGTTGCCTAACGGTCTTATGCCTCCGTCGAATATGACGAGACTTGCCGTTGTACATAGCATTTCGTGCCCTTCCTAGAGCCGACTGACTGTCGCAGTGGATCATTACCGAAGATACGGGTTTGTTCCAACACGGAACATCCTCTAAGAAGTCATGAAGCCACTCAGCTTCTTCTCCTGCTTTGTCTAAAGCGATAAACTCCGATTCCATTGTGGATCGGGCGATGCAAGTTTGCTTAGAGGATTTCCAAGACACAGCCCCACCACCAATTGTAAATACATACCCACTGGTGGACTTGGTGTTCTATATCGGATATCCGGTTGCATCACCGTACCCTCTAGTACAATTTGGATATCTCGAATAGTGTAACCCGTAATTTAACGTGTATTTCAGGTATTGTAATACCCGATTCAACGCCTTCCAATGGTTATCACTCGAATTACGGGTGAACCTAGCCAACTTATTGACTGCGTAAGCAATATCAGGTCGGGTGCAGTTTGTTATATACATCAAACTACCGATCACCTGCGCATATCGCTCCTGGTATACAAGTGCACCAAGATTTTTATCAAGCTTTTGATTTGTATCCATTGGTGACTTTATCGGTGAACTGTCTAACATCTCAAACTTTCTCAAAACATCCTCGATGTAGTGAAACTGAGATAAGACCAGCCCGTCAGACGTCTTAGAGATTTTAATCCCTAAGATGACATCTGCGATACCCATATCCTTCATGTCGAAGCATTGTTTCAACATGTTCTTAGTCTCTAGGATTACCCTAGGACTGCTTCCTGTGATTAACATGTCGTCTACATACATGCATATCATAACAAATGAGTCAGAGTTACCTTTCGTGTAAACACATTTATCACACTCATTAATGACGAACCCCTTCGATAGTAGAGTACTATCAAATTTTTCGTGCCATTGCTTCGGGGCTTGTTTGGCCGTCTGCAGATTTGATAAGTCGACGGACTTTCTTCTCTTGCCCTTGAACCACGTACCCCTCGGGTTGGTCCATATAGATTTCTTCTTCCAAATCGCCATTTAGGAAGGCCGTCTTAACGTCCATCCGTGTATCTCAAGGTCACGCAAAGTGCGATCGCAATAAATACCCGTATGGATGTCATCAGGGATACTGGGAGTAGGTATCAAAGTAGTCAAAGCCTTACGTGCAGTCGATAGCCCTTGACTACCAACCTGGCCTTGTACTTGTCTATAGACCCATCTGCCTTGTATTTCCGTTTGAGTATCCACTTACACCCCAACGGTTTATTTCCCGGAGGAAGATCAACCAACTCCCAAGTATGGTTATGCAGAATGGAGCTTATTTCACTCTCAATAGCTTCTTTCCAGAGCGGTGCTTCTGGAGTTGACAACGCCTTAGCAATTGTCCTTGGTTCATCATTAACCATATAAGCTACAAAGTCAGGACCAAAGGATTTATCCTTCCTGGCCCTTTTACTTCGCCTTAGATCCATCTTTGGAGTCTCCAAGTTCTGAGAATCTAGAACACTAGATTCCGGATGTTCAGCCACCTCGAGATTCGCTAGATCTGAACCATTCAGATCCGGGCAGTCAAGGACTCCCGGTTCTTGAGAGCTTTGTGCATAACTTCGTTTGAGAGAGGTTATGTCTTTCTCCTTTCTAGGAAAGGTACTTTCAAATAATAGAGCATTCCTTGATTCCATTATTGTACCCTGGTGGATATCTGGATTATCTGACTTATGCACTAAGAAGCGATAAGCACTACTGTTATTTGCATATCCAATGAATATGCAATCTACAGTCCTAGGCCCAATCTTGACCTGCTTTGGCTTGGGTACTTCAACCTTTGCCAGACAACCCCACACCTTAAAATATTTGTAGGTGGGTTTCTTTCCTTTCCATGATTCATATGGAGTTTTGTCCTTACCTTTATGTGGGACTCTGTTAAGAATCATATTAGCGGTAAGGACGGCTTCTCCCCACATGTTTTGGAGAAGACCGGAATTGATAAGCAAGGCATTCATCATTTCCTTTAATGTGCGGTTCTTACGTTCCGCCACACCGTTTGATTGAGGTGAGTATGGAGCCGTCGTTTGATGAATAATGCCTTTTTGGGCACAGTATTCCTCAAAAGGCGCTACATATTCTCCCCCTCTATCGCTACGAATGGATTTAATTTGTAGGCTAAGTTGATTCTCAACTTCTGCTTTGTAACGTCGGAACGCTTCAAAGGCTTCATCCTTACTTTTCAACAAGTAAAGGTAACAATACCTTGTGCTATCATCTATAAATGTCACAAAGTACTTGTTCCCCCCTCTAGTTTGTGCAAACTTCAAATCACATATATCTGTGTGAATAAGTTCTAGAGGAGCGGTATTCCTTTCGACGGATCGAAAAGGAAGCTTAGTAAGTTTTGCCTCTACGCACACCTCACACTTATGTTGAGGGTTTACGTCGATAGACGGCAATAACTCCATCTTTACCAGCCTTTGAATAGACTTGTAGTTAACGTATCCTAATCTATGATGCCATAAATTAGAAGACTCAAGCAAATAAGAAGAAGGTTCAACTTTATTTCCTTGACGCAATCTGAGACATGGCATTCACTTTGAAGAGGCCTTCACAGACGAAGCCCTCCCTACAAATGTGCCATTTTTAGTGAGTACAAATTTATTTGATTCAAACACTAGCCTAAAGCCGGCATTAACCAATAAAGGTCCGAAACTAGATTTCTTCTAATCTCCTGGGCGTGCATCACTTCCTTCAGAGTGAGTTCCTTGCCTAAGTCATCTTGAGACCACCTTTCCAACCCCTAGCACGTCCGAGAAGGCGTTGTTGCCCATGAACGACTTCTTCGGAGACCGGAGTGTGCGTGGAGAAGGCATCTTTGTTGGAACAGATGTGTCTTGTTGCACTGTGTCCACCCACCATCGCGCCAGTTCTCAACCAAGTTGGCTTCTAGCACCACGGCGAGAGATCCTCAATCATGTCATCCAGGAGCGTGTCGCCAGCCGGCGTTAGCTTGAGCCTTGCCTTTCGACTTGGCTTTCTGTTGTTGCTCAGTCTTGAGCTTGCGGCATTCCTTGATCCTGTGACCAGGTTTCCCACAGTGATGACAGTTACCTCTGAACGTCTCCGCTGCGGGGGCTTTGCCGTCTTTGTGAAACTTCCGCTTGTTGCTTGTTTTCCCTTTGACCTCAGCCAGATTCGCCTTTGCCTCAGTATGTTGTCTACCCTTTGGCAAGGTCTTCTTATTATCTTCCTGAATTTGCAGTTTGATAACAAGCTCTTCAAAGGTCATTTCCTTTGTCTTGAGTTTCAAGTAACTCATAAACTCATTCCACGAAGGAGGTAACTTTTCAATCAGCGATGCAACCAAAAACTGCTCGTTTGGCTTTAGTCCTTCCAAATCCAGGTGATGTAAAATCATTTGGAATTCCTGGACTTGGGACATCAACTGTTTCTTTGTCCACCATTTGGAATTTTAGAAATTTCCCAACGATGAACTTCTTAGTACCCGCATCTTGTGCGTTGTACTTCTTTGCGATTTTCCCACGGCTCTTTGGCGGTGCCAGCGGTAGAATATACCGTGTAGAGAAGTCTGCCAAGCGATTCGATATATAGTTCTTGCACATGAAATCGCTATGATTCCACGCATCACGAACCATCTTCATGCCGTTAATGACATGGATACCAAGGCCCCCTTCACCGCTTTCAAAGAAAGCGAAGAGTCCATTTCATCTCCGACTTGTGGAGGATCTTCCAGTAAGGAACCGGGCCATGCCCATAATCATTAAGTAAACGGCATCTTTTCTTTGCCATCTTTTAAATTACGATCCCATGAACTTTTCAAAGCGATCATGGTGGTGTGAAGAAGAGGGGAGCTCCAGCGGTCGGGAAAGCGGCGGTGTTCTTGCCTTGAGCAGGAGGCGCGGCGGCGGTGAAAGCGGAGGGTTCTTGCCTTGGCGATGGCAGCGATGGGAAAAGCGACAACGTTGCCTCGAGAGGCAGCAGCAGTAGCAGCAACATCGGTCATATTTCCAGCCATGTTATTGCAGTTACCGTAAGCAAGATATTGTCTTAAGTTGTTGGTTGTTACAAGGATTGCAAGAAACGGAAATTACAAGTAACTGCTTATGTAAGAATTGAAATTACAATTCAACTAGAAAACTGGAAATTACAATATCACAATAAAACCGAAATTATAATTTTTGTAGAACAAGAAGACCGAAAACTGCTTTGGTTTTTGCTGAGTCGAGTGTGGCACTCTGTCCTTAAGACAATATTGCCCCGTATGTATCCTTTATACGTTCTGGACAATTCGTCTCCCAAGATAAAACAACAATGGAACTATTGAGCAAATGAAACTCAAAAGCTACCGTGAAAAATATTGAATAACGAAATGATGCTTGGAAGATTAGGAAGAAACTGCTTTGCTTTGCTTTCTGCTTTGTGTATTTTCGTGTGTATGAAGTGTCCCTCAACAATGGTGTAAGGGGTGTTTATAGAGGAAGAAATTTGTTTGTTGCCTCCATGCAGCCATTATTGGCCAAATAATGACCATTATGGAGGTAGTAAAGCCACCAAATAAATGGAGAAAATTGCCAACGGATTGGCCATTATTGGAGGTGTAATTCACCAAAATAAATGGGTGAATTGAGTCTTTGGAACGTTTACGCTGCGGACCGTCGAAATTCGACTTTCGAAAACTTCAGGGACCAAACTGTACATCTTGAAACTTCAGGGATCAAACTGCACATTTGAAAGAATTCTAGTTTTCTGGCCCAAAAAGATAATAGCAGAAGGCCCACAGCCCACAGCCCACGACCCGTGAACCCGAGAACCCGAGACCCGAGACCCGAGACCGAGCCGGGCCGGGACGACGGCGAGCGGCGAAGCGGCGTGTGGTCTTTCCTTGAACCGAAGCACATCTAGGTCCTCCCTCCTTTAAACACATGGGATACCCCTTGGGGTCCCAAACCCCAAACACATTTCGAGTCTTATATACACAACAATTCTTTCTTCCTCTACCGATGAGGGAGAATTGAACACAACACCACACTTTCCATGCTTCAAACACCTCACTTCGTGAACCAATATCTCTTTCATTTCTTAATGAAATTTGACGATTCTTGGCCCTACAGTTATCTACGTACTTAGTACATCATGCATGTGTGAAGAACCGGATTCTCCAACATACGTAACACTAGTGTTTAAGCCGTTAAAGTTGGTCGGTCGCAACTCCCGCCAAAGGCTAATTTCCAACAATACTCTCGTTCAAAATTAATCCTACGTCTAACCAACTATAGCATATTCAAATCTCCCTTTTCAGATCTCGATTTTAAATCATATAGATAATGAAAACTAATGGCCAATTAATTCTCATTCAATAAACATAAGTTGAAGAGATCTTAATAGAAGAAGAAGAACATTAGTAATGCATTAAATCATAATAGAGTTTCAAGTGACTCAACGGAAAACCCTAATAAAAGTAATTAGCTCATAGACATGCTAAGAAAACTAATCAACTTAATATCCAACATGAACTGAATTAAAGTAAAGAAAATGAAAAGAACTTGAACAATAGATGTCTCTAATGTCTCATTGTTCTCTTGTTTCTTGCCTCCAAAGTGTTATCTCTTTTCAGAAAAACGTTTCCCCAAATATATATCACAAAAAATCCCCAGAATTGACCTTTTTGCCCTTGTTAAATTTATGTTTTTCGCTGTCCTGACGTCGTCAGCGCCGCGACTCAACTATTAGAGCGTTGCGGCGCTAATTCGCTTCTGAAAGTCGCTCACTTTCTGCCAGTGGGGCACCGCGACGCTAATGTTGGGCGCCGCAGCCCTTCAACGTCGCGGCTCCATGCTGTGTTGCGCTGCGGCTCTTCAGCGTTCTTCGTCCGGAATTATTTCTAGACTGCTTTCCAAGCTTCACAGGGCTTCTTTGACTCATTTGTTGTGACCATGTATACATTTGTATCCTCAATAGCCGCCTATTTCCTTTTGGATTCACCTTATTCCTTTCTGAATCGCTTAAAGCCTGAAAACACAAAACAACACGCATAATACTGCACAAAACAACTAAAAGACAAATAAAAGACTCCCTAAAACACACTCTAAAACAGTACTAAAATCTACCTAACAAATACCCCCAAACTTACACTTTACTCGTCCTCGAGTAAAGAGCTCTAGACACCCTAAAAAGAAAAACACACAGACTCTAGACTGAATCAGGTCAACAACAATATATCATGCCTCGAAAATCATGAACAACATGCAATAAAATCTTTCGGAACATTCTAGCCACTAATTTGCTATCTAGAATTTCAAGTCGGATAATCTTCAAATTTGCTTAAAGTTTTTAATCCATATGACCACTCAACCATGATTATTGAAATAAACAAGTATTCAATATTATCTTATGCACAATGAATTCTCACCAACATTCCATCAGGCTAAAATTTTATAGGCTTGCTAACTTGCTATTCTCCACTAATTTAGACAACACATGCTTAAGAATCAATAGGACTTTTATAGGTTATGACGATAGGCTTAGGCACGGGTATATGAAATGTCATTTACGCTCAAAGTTACCATAAGCATATAAACCAATCAACCCAACTCTATACTCACGTTATAAACCAAAAATAATCCCCAATTTTTCTTTACCCAATTTTTCTTTTCTTTTCGAACTACACCCCAAACTTGTTTTTCAATGTATGTACCAGGGAAGTGTAGTGTATTCATTTTTTTTTTTTGCTCTTCTATTGATAGCACTCAATTTAAGATATCAATTACAAAGTGTCAATCCCCCAATCATATACTTATATGCTCATGGAATTCAAGGGGAGGAAAATATTTGTAAAGGGTTTCATGTAGGCTCAGAATAGGTGTCAATCAAAGAAGGGTTATTTAAGGCTTGAAAAGGATAACTAGGGATTAAATTAGTCAAGGTTGGCTTGAAAGGCTCAATCATTTCAATGATGGCCTAAATCATTTTCCTAAGCATGCATCATCCTAGTTCACATAGGTGGTGTTGCGGTTGTATTGAGTGGAGAGATGACCGTGTATTGGTGGATTTTGAAGGGAAGGGGGAGGTGTATGTGTGTATCCCCTCTCTACATCTAGGTAACCCCCTACATATCTATGCATATCCGTGTATATCATTTTGTGATACATAGTGATATACACATGAAATATAATGTAGCAATAATGTTTTTTCAGCTCTAAATTTAGACTTCAAACCCGTTCAAATCACATTAAATCTTCCTGAAATTTCTCTTTCAGGTGTTCCCAATAAATTTCAACCATACCAGCTCAAAATCAACTACTAAAACTTTTCAAATTTTGAAACGAGGCTTCAAATGAGTCTTTAATAGTGGTTGTTCAAAACTTTTTTCACTTATTCATTAAATCCGACGTATTGGCATTAGAGGTTGATACCTAAATGAACAAGAAAATACTCACTTCATAATTTTATCTCTCTATACGCCTATGTATAGAAAGAAGAAATTGAGGAAACCATGGCTACTGTTGTGAAAGGTATGAGATAGAGAGAAGATCAAAAGAAGGATGAAGAATAAAATGATTGTGTCTATTTGAGAGCTCTTCTGATTTGTGCAAAATATATTTATTTGTTGGGTGTAAATGGGTGAAAAAATTGTACATCTGTGTCAATTTTCCCTTATTCTTTTCTACCGCATGCAACATTCCTATGTGACTGAGAAAGATCATTCACTAGCCTAGCTGGTTAAACAGATCATACTTTATAGTTTCAAATTCTCGAAGATCAAATGAAGTTAAGCCTTACTTCCATAAATTATAGTCTAGGCTTTCCCATTTATCTATGGACCATGCCGAGTGTGTAATCGCAAATATATGAGCATCTACTATGATAAATATGTTGCCGGGACGGGTCAATAAAATTGATGGTCTAAAGTCAAATTTTAATAAGAGGTCTTAAATTTATTTAATAAAATTTTTATTTGAGTTTTTTTAACGATGGATGATGGTGTATGACCATCTTGTATTCACCCGGTTACCTGCTACTTCTCATCATTTGAGTTATTTAATAATTCTATTCAACATGATATAGATAATATTCTTTTAAGAAACATATATTGATGGTTAAAATAAATATTTATATAAATATAATCCAATAATCTCGATTTTGTACCCGTAAGTCGATGGTCAAAATAATTCCATACATTAAAATAATTCAAGTATATTTTGAAGTGAGAAATTGCTTAATCTACTTTTTATAAGAAATAATCAATTCTAAAAAGAAGACTTCCTTTTTTTCATATCAAAGTCGTCATCAAACAACTCATTTTTATATATTGTATGTGTTGGATTTTGTTGGGTACAAAGCACAAATTAAGGTCTACGCGGAATTGCTAGACGACGCCGAAAGACGAACTCAATATGTGAAGTACATTTACGCGAATCCAGTAAACTTAACCTTATGTGGTAAGATAAAATTCTTTCATTCACGACACACCCGATCAAGCTTAGGATTTGTCAAGTGTCTATCCAAATGTCTTAATCATTTTATCTCATCTATATTAGTCGACGACTAGACCATATTCTAAATATGTCTATTGCGTTGGCCAACGACTTAGTCAACCTAATATCACTGAGAATCCGAGTGTTCTCTTGAACATACATTCGAGGAATGAATCCTAATCTTGGCTCAACTACCACCTTCAATCCACATTGTAATGGACCCAATACAAGCCGTATCTCAACCTATAAGACATTTGAGCTTAGGACGGGATCAAAGTACATTACTTTGTAGATAAGGCGCGTATTGACCTCAAGTCTAAGGACTTCTATCTCCCACACGCTGATCATATGTTAGACAAGTATAACAAACAGTATATCAGCAGAGTATACCAATACTTCCAAAGTATCCATGTGTCCATCACGAGTAACCATTACTCGTAGCAGGTGAAACATAATACATCCTCTAAGGATGTGATGCAGACCACATGTCGACTTATCACACATCATTGATATCCCATTCTCGATGATCATTAGTCGAGGCCATTTTAAGAGTTACACTCTATCATAAAATATATCACTCTATTAATGACAACGTAAGCTCAAGGGATGCACATTAATGAATAATTACAAATAATCAAATAATAATTCAATAATTGCAAATGCCAAAATATTAATCTCCATTAATAATAATATGAATGTGTATAAAGTACATTTGTCCTAATACAGATTGTCTCTAGGACATAAATATACTTTCAATATGTTTATAATTAATCTCTTGCTTTACTCTTGCTTTGTTTTGACTGTCTTGCTTGTGATTATGCTTTGCCGTGAGCCGAGGGTCTCCCAGAAACAGTCGCTCTACCTACCAAGGTGGAGGTAAGGTTTGTGTACACTCTACCCTCCCCAGACCCACGGTGTGGGATCTCACTGGGTATGTTGTTGTTGTTGTTGTTGTATGTTTATAATTAAATTCGGGTAATCTGTGTGAATAACCTCTATCACATGTTTTAAAAGTAAATATAAAATCTAGTATTATTTTACTTCCTTCGTTCCATTTATGTGAATGTGGTACTGTTTGGGGAGTTAAATAATTTTTCTTTAGCTGTAATTTTTTCATTTTTAAAAAATAATTTGAATTTAGTTATGTAAACTTATAATTTTCATATAGTTTCTAACTATGTAAATTAGAAAAGCTCTACAAAGTGGTGGTTAGACCAATATTGTTGTATGGTGCAGAGTGTTGGTCAGTCAAGAATTTCCACATCCAGAATATGAAGGTAGGGGAGATGAGGATGCTCAGATGGATGTGTGGGCATACGAGGAGAGATATGATTACAAACGAAGTTTTACGAGACAAGGTGGAAGTGACATCAGTAGCGGACAAGATGAGGGAAGCAAGACTGAGGTGGTTTGGGCATGTAAAGAAGAGGTGCGAGAGGTTCGTTGTAGCTAGAGTTAGGAGATGTGGGGGAAGGCCGAAGAAGAACTGTAGGGAGGTGATTAGACAAGACATGACACAACTTTAGTTGACTAAGGACATGACCTTAGACAGAAATATATGGAGGTCAAGGATTATGGTAGAAGGTTAGTAGTAGGTGGCTAAGTGTGGGGAGGAAGGGGGCGAGTTTTCCTCCTCTCCTCATTTCCTTTTAGTAATAGTTGTCGGTTATCATATTGTTTTTATTTCCTTGATGGGTATTACTATATGTTGTCACATTTATTTTGTATCTAGCTATTTGATGTCTTCTTTCATATATTTCTGTGACATATACTTTTCTTCTGAGTCGAGAATCTATCGGAAATAGCCTCCCTACCTTACAAAGGTAAGGGTGAGGTCTGCGTACATCCTACCCTCCTCAGACCCTATCTTGTGGGATCACACTGAGTTTGTTGTTGTTGTTGTTCTAAATATGTAAATTCTATTCTAAATTTTTTTGAAAAATTTATACTCGAATTCATAATTAATGTAAAAATATTTCCATCCTCATATTCCAAACCCTTCACAAAAATTGAAATATACATAATGATAGTTTTCAACATATACCGATGTAGGATTGTATGTAACCGCTACCTTAGTATATATGCATGTACTGCACCTAAGACTTTGCCTACTCGTCTTGAATTAAATTAGTGATCATTCTTTAAAAATTCGGGTCAAGATGTGTAGCCGCAACTTTATCATTTATATTTATGTTATTCCGATCTGAAACGCAACCTTCATCAATACAAATAATAAACGCATCAATATTTGCCTAACGCTCGATATAACCTAGTGTTTGCCTATTTTATTATGTTCAGCCAAATCATGCTTCTAACAATCAAATTAAATGAAGAAAAAAAAACATAATGTGAATCGGTGAATTTAATTTATTATTCATAAACAAGCAAATAAAATGAAACAATTAAGAAACTGTGATATTTAAGATGGACCTTTTAATGAGACGAGCTCCTTTTTATTCTCTCCTTTGTGCATTAAGTGTACACTGTGTGCATCGTGTGTTAGTGGAGAATATGAATGGGAACGTGCAATGGTAAAAGGGAAAATGGACAAGTTTGGTAATCCCATGTAGGTTGGTTTTAGGAATAGATTCTTTTTCTGTTTTTTCCCTTTTTTTTTTAAAGATAGTAAAATAAAATAAAATGAAATACCAAAATAAGAATATTAGCTAACTAATTCTAGACTAATAGGAGAACTAAACAGTTTGACTAAAATAAAATATAACTAAGAAAAATATTAAAGTCACTAACTTATTTATTTAAACTTGATTGATAAAAAACATATTTCTTCAAAAAACTTTTTGTTATAAAATGAAAAAAATAAATTCTAAAACGTGACTCGATATTTGTAGTTTTAAAGTAAATTTTTTTTTTTAAAAAAATATTTATGTACGGTCAAAATTGGGTGTTCACGAGTACCATTATTTGTTTATGTTGTCGTGGAGGAGGTCAAAAAGAAGTGGGAACAAGTAGTCTAAAGTTTCATCTATCAGGCTAAATTTTAAATACATTTTAAAAGCTGAATATACTTTAAATAATATGTCAAAAGCAGAATATCTGAAATTAAGGAAAAATTACCCAATGTAACACTTTAGAGTAGTACTCTCAAGTCTCAAGTAATTAAAATATATAGTTATATTTTACATTTTGTAGTAGATATACATATATATATTCATAAATTGTAAACACAGTTCTTATATGCACGTGCATGCTGTGTTTATTTAGTGTACATACAATGTATCAATGTATATACATCAATACTATATGTAAGCGGCTACACGCATACAATATATATGTTACGTTTTGAAAAAAAAATCGTTATTTTTCTTTTTGCAAAAAAGAAAAAAGAAGCTAATCTCGCAACTTATAAATTTTGCCCAAAAATTAATAAGAAAATTTAAAAAATATACAATTTGCTCACTTACATTGCAAAAAAAAGCCCAAAATTTACATTGCAAATGTTTGACCCTAAAACACTTTTATACGATATTATATATTTATTTAGAAAATATAAGTAATTATATATACATGTGTTTGAAGGTGTATACATATTTATACACCTATATACATTGCACACATATACCACCATATACACCTATATACATGTGAGGGAGAAGGCCGTGCGAAGCAGTGGAAGTAACGGTTGTTGGTTGTGTTGATGGTGGTCAGAGCTCCGGCGTGAGGATATTTTCGGTGGTGTCGACGGCGGCGGTGACGTTGGGATGCCGGCGATTAAAGGGGGAGGAGAGAGTGAGTGCAGAGAGAGAGGGGGGAGTGGATTATTTTTTGCAAGATTTAAAAATGTGGATTAATTTTGATATTCGAAAATTGATTGATTGAGTAGCCTGATCCGGACCCGACTAATTACAGCCCAAATAAACGTCCGATTTCGCGGGTCAAGTTATATATACAGACTTCAAAACAACGTAAATTAATTTTCCAAAACCCAAAACCCAAAACCCTAGTCGCTGCTTTCTCTCTCCTCTCTTTGTACCTTTGACAACAATGGCAAAAACTTTGGACGAAGAAACCGTCAAGAAGGTCATTCGACAGGTTAGTCCTTCTAAATTTATCCATTTTTCTTTAAATCTTTATATCATCTATTATAATCCTAACACCTTTTTGTGTATCTGATTGTTTTTTCTAACCATTTTGGTCGAAGGTTGAGTTTTACTTCAGTGATAGTAATCTCCCGAAAGATGGTTTTCTCAGGAAAACTGTGGAAGAAAACGAAGATGGGTGTATCCTTTTTTACTCATATGTACTCTTATCTGACGGTTTACTCCATTATTTTTTTAATTTTACTTGTCATTTTTTAGTAAAGATTGAATCTTTAACAAGAAAAGAGTGATGAAAAAGATTAAATAAATTTATTGAGGTCTTGGAATAATGTTGTTGATATTGTGACCAAGTTATTTGTAATAAAGATTAAATCTTTAACCCAAAAAATGATGAAAAAGATTAAGTAGAGGTATTGGGGGTCTTGGAAGAATGTTGTTGATCTTGTGAATAAGTTTTTTGTAATAAAGATTGAATCTTTGACCAAAAAAAATGATGATAAATATTAAATAGAGTTATTGTGGTATTGGAAGAATGTTGTTGATCTTGTGACTAAGTTATTTGTATGTTTATAAACTCACCTCAATATGGAATTATATTTTGTCTCAGTAAAATGTACTTAGTACTTAACTAAAGTCTAAATAGTACCAAGTTTAAATTTGATATATTTGACATTTGTGCTAAAGATTAACTCTTTAACCAGAAAATGATGAAAAAGGTTAAATAAAGTTATTCAGGTCTTGGAAGAATGTAGTTGATCTTGTGAATAAGTTATTTGTTGAGAGAAAGTACATGCACAAGGACTTGTATGTTTATAAACTCACCTAAATATGGAATTGTGTGTTTTGGTCTGTGAAAAATACCTAGTACTTAATTAAAGGTAAAATTGTGGTAAATTTAGCTTTGATTTATTTGACGTTTGTGCTAAAGATGAACTCTTTAACCTGAAAAATTATTAAAAAGGATAAGTAGAATGATTGAGTTGTGCAAGTCTTTTGAGATTCAGGAAGTATATGCACAAGGATTGGTATGCTTTTTAAACTCACCGAAATGGAATTTGTATGTTTTTATGGATAATTCTGTTGGTGGCAAACCAGATATTGGAGGAGAATTTTAGTAATTAGACGGGCAAAATAAAACCTGTCAAATTTCAAAGAATCCTCATAATACTGGGTACTGGAGGGAAATGGATCCAAATGGGTATTAGGCATTTCTGTGTTGTATGTTTTTGTGGATAAAATCTATTGCAGTACTTAACTAAGCTTTATAGTGGTAAATTTGTCTTTGATATGTTCGTTTTCACGGATGAGGTCTCATTTGGGTTTGGGGGCAGCAAAGCAAGAAGATATAACAGATGATACCATACAATCTGTTGTTGAAGCTTTAAAAGTTTCTTCTTTTCTTAAGATTTCGGAAGATGGTAAGTTCTTAGTTTGGGTTTGCTAATTGATGTGTTGTTCTCTTTGGGACGACATAATAGTACTTGGTTTATATTATAGGGAAGAGAGTTGGTAGAGTCAGTGAGCTTGCGAAACCTGAGGAGGTTATTAAGCAAATTGATGTTACGACGATTGCTGCATCCCCATTGGAATACAGTGTCAAGCTTGAAGATGTGGAGTCCTTCTTTGGTCAGCATGGCAAGGTAATGATATGATGAAAGTTTGTATCTTTATTCTATTTGTTAAACTGATAACTTTTGGTAAAAAGAGGAAAAAAAGAGGGGTGGCTGGGATGAAATAAAAGATTAGAAATAAATTCTTTTTCCTTTAAAAGAATATTTCTACACTATGTTAGCATGATAAACAGTTATTGAAATTGTTTTGGTGTTCTAGTACATTTTATTTATGCTGTGTCCTTCTAGACATTATCCATAATTCCGCCTGACTACTTTGAATTTTGCACTATTTGCATTGATATTCCAAAACGGAACTGCATGAAAAAAGATATCCAAGATAGTAAAATGTTTGCTGCCGGTCAATGACCTTTTTGTTTGCCTCTTCTTTTAGGTTAACAGTGTGAGACTTCCTCGTCATGTAGCTGACAAAAGGATGTTTTGTGGAACAGCTCTGGTTGAGTTCTCCAGTGAGGAAGATGCAGCTAACATTTTGAAGCAAAACTTGGTTTATGATGGAGTTGAATTAGAACTGAAACCAAAGTAAGTTTTTTGATTAGTAAGGTAATTTTATTAATGAAGATAAAACACCAAAAACAACACTTATCCGTACTATCCTAGAAAAGATGGCCATGGATCCTATTTCATCTGTCACGAACCCAGAAAATCCATCATTACACTAAAATTTTAAGTTCCTACATCTTTTCTTAAGTTAAACAATGTGTTCTTTGGCTTCGCAACATATATGGCTGCTTCCTAACCAAACAGTCCACATAATGCAAAGTCTTCCAAATCTTCTTGGATACCTTCCTCATCCTCTGGTTTTGCCAGTGAAACAAGTAAGTTAGGAGTACAATGGTGTCTTCTTTGGTGTTACTTCCTATAATATTGTGACAATATGATGCACTTTGGTTTCTATATTAGAGTGAACAACTTCTAGTGACAGATTTTTGACCAGGTAACAACTTCTAGTGGGATATTGTCTGTATGAACTAGCATTACAAAAACTTTTCATACATTGGCAGATTTCTACCTTCAATTATTTACTCCCTCTTGTCCCAAATTATTTGATACACTTTCTCTTTTAGTCTGTCCTAAAAAGAATGATACTTTTCTATATTTAGAAATAAGTTAACGTAAAACTTCCTCTTTCCTCTTTTACCCTTAATGAAATGATTTACAGCCAGACTAATATCTATGACTTGTTTTAGACCACAAGTTTCAAAAGTCTTCCTTTCTTTCTTGAACTCTGTGACAAGTCAAACTATATCACTTAAATTTGGGACCGAGGGAGTATCTATCTTTTAAACCAAGACTCGACTTTGGCAACTAGGAGTAGTGGAGGGGAAGCTGATGCTTATTCCTCAGAAAGCACCATGCGGGAGGGCTTTTTTGCTCTTATGATCTATAGTTTTGCTTGTTTTGCTGGACTTTCTTTTGCAATATTGGACCATACGCAGAAAGAGCAGGCTACATCTCTTTTACAATATCCACCAATTGCATTTTGTTTCACCTTTTTCCGTTTTAATATGCCTCAAAACATTACTGGTATTGGTAAGTGGAAAGGTCCAACTTAAAAAATTTGAATATATTACTCCCTCTGTCTCAATTTATGTGGTACCATTTCCTTTTTGGTCTGTCCCAAAAAGAATGTCTCCTTTCTATATTTAGAAATAATTTAACTTTATGAGATGATTTACACCCACACATTTATATAAGACTTGTTTTAGACCACACATTTCAAAAGCCTTCCTTTCTTTCTTAAACTCCTTGCCAAGTCAAATGGTGCCACAAAAATTGGGACGGAGGGAGTAATACATAATACTATTAGGCATTTTTTGTACTTGAGATGACATTTTTATAACTTGTTAACATCTTCCAACCATTATTTTCAACATATGTTTATAAAACAGAGCCTTTTTATATTCATATATAGTAACTTGTTTAAACAAATCCAACGCTCATACAATGGAATTGGGGGGGGGGGGGAGAGGGGGATATTGTTTATTTTGGCCCCCTGCGGGCATGTATGGGGAGTCATTGACGTCGCTAGCGCTTAGACGTCTATGGATCTTATATTCTATTTCTTTATGATTGAAAAATCCATCTTGAGTCGACCCTCAAGGATCAACCACAACCTTTGAAACTCGGTATAATGAGTCCCGCCTTTTATCCTTCCCCACTTAAATACCAGATTTCGTTCGCTTGGCACAGTGCTCAAACTTGTGACTTAAGTCACAAGTCCCTCAGCCTTTGCCAATTGAGCTAAGCCCTGGGGGTGGATCTTATATTCTATTTGTCTAGGCTTTGCTGTCGTAGGGTTCATAGGTTACAAAATGTGCTCTTTCAGTTAAACTTGTCCATAGTTTTGCTACGTAACCTGGTAGCTCACTTTAAGTAAGTAAATTAATTCTGGTTTTGTAACAATCTTAGATCATGATTATGACTTGATTCCAGCGGATGATACTGTTCATTCTAGTGGCCATTGATTTGAACTATAAGTTCGCATTGATTTGAGTTCTAGCCGTTCCATCCATGCATTTATTTCAATGATTTCTCATAGACATGCTGATCTGTGGTTATTCAGGAAAGATTTCGATGAACTATAAGTTTTCATTGATTAAGTTCTAGCCGTTCCATCCATGCATTTATTTCAATGATTTCTCATAGACATGCTGATCTGTGGTTATTCAGGAAAGATTTCGATGTTGATAGAGCCAATGAGGAGAAAGAGGTTGAGCATAACCATCCTCGTGTTGGTCCAAATAATAAAAATAATTCGAAGACCGAACCAGAGTGAGTATAATACTACTGCTAAGTAGTCCTTACTAATTTGGAATTTTATTAGCATGTTTGGCTTGTGGTTTAACTCGATAGATGTGATGGTGGCAGCTATCCGAAGGGCTTGATCATTGCATTTAAGTTGAAGAGAATCTCTGCTGAAAGCTCTACAGAACAGAATGGTAATCATAAACCTGCTACTGAAAGCGCAAGTGCTCCCGAGACGGAAGGCAATAAAGATACAACAAAAGACAATGTCGAAGTGACAGATGAGAAAATGTCTGAAGATATTAAAGATGAAGACAGTAATGAGAATGTTGAGAAGGGCGATAAAAAAGATGCAGAGGATGGAAGTGGGGAGGCTGATGTTCAGAATTCTGAAAATGCAGAGAAATCCGTGGACAGTCCAACTGAAGATGCTGAGCAAGCTCCAGCTGAAGAAAAATTATCAATTGCCGCTTGCAAGGATAACAAGGACATTGTTATGCGTGAAGATTTGAGGAGTGTATTCCAAAAATTTGGCACTGTGAAGGTAAATTCTCCTATTTTATTTGTTTGATACCTGTTCATACTAATCATGCATCGTTTTGTTCAATATGTTTTTATTTTGATAAGTCATTTTTATTTATATATGTTATTCTTAGGGTTGTTTCTTCGTATTTTAGTTATTGCTGTTTTGTTTTATCCTTCTGTTGGATTAGCAAAATGATAGTAGTTGTGTTCTTTCTGCTTGGATAAACACCCTTTGTGCCTATTAAATCAGTTGCTATTGTGGAAGAGAAGTATGGAGCGGAGTCATGTTGGTCTTGCGCACTCAAAATAATGCTAATTAACTGAAAAAATATCACAAAATTATTAGTAATCCAAATCTATTTAATTTACTTAGCAGTTTGCTGGCACTAATGTTGTAGTAATGAACCTGTTATAAAGTTGATTTTCGTTGCAGCATATTTGTATTAAGGACACAATTACCATTTCTCAAAAAACTTAAAGAATACTTGTGTATTAAGGACATGCTACCATGTTTTTCTGGTTTCTGTCCACATTTCCATTTTTATCTAATCAAAACTCCAAAATGGTTGTTTTTCTTGAAAGTTGTTTAGGATCGGAGTATCTATGTCAAATGGAACTGTAAATGCAAACTTTTATTTTTCTTCAAAAAAATAAACAAAATTGAACTGTAAATGCATGAGGCAAGCATGGAGTGACATTTGTAGTTTCATGGGTTTTCTTGTGCAGTTCATCGATTTCACAATTGGGGCAGAATCAGGGTATATAAGGTTTGAAAATGAAGAGGCTGCACAGAAAGCACGTGCTGCTGGTGTACTTGCTGAGGAAGGTGGTTTGGCAGTGAAAAATTTCATTGCTGCCTTGGACCCTGTAACTGGTGGGTGCTTTTGTTCTATCTAGAATTGCATTACTATTATCAATTGACCAATGTTTATAGGTCAAAGCTATATATTGTTTATTTGGACGAATAACCTGTGTTTTTGACCTAGCACTTCAATTCTCACAGTTTTTCTTTTCTTTATTTATATACTATCCCTTGTGTGTGAATTGCCTCTCTAACGAGATAGTTGTGTATTACTTTTTATCAGGTGATGCTGAGAGGGAATACTGGAGTATGTTCCGTAATAACCAACAGGACAAACGCCGTGACTTTAAAGGGAATAGGGGAAGGTAAGCCCTTAGCGGTCTATTGCTTGACTTGGTAATGTATATGTGGTCATAAGGTTAATCTGCTGGATCCTTTCTCAAAAAGCATGTTAGGTTTCCCACTAATTGGTGGGTTCTGGGAAAAAACAGTAAATGGATGTTAAGTACCAGAAGATGGCAAAAGAGAGTAGAAATTTAATGCTCATGTACATGTTACTTGGTAGTATTTACATGGTCGTTGCTGCTGTAGTTCCTGTGTTTTTTCGAAGCATATTAGGTTATTAGGTCCAGTATAGTGGTGCTTAAGAAATGAAGCTTCTTGTATCAACATGCATAAGTACTGACCACTCCTGCAACAGAAAACTAAAACGAAATAAGAGATGGAAGTGCTTGTATCAATGAATGTTGAAATATGATATATTTATGGTGAGATTACCCACTTGAATGAATGGTATAGAGTCACAATGGGCAACTTTTCTCTTCAATGCCATCATTAGTCTGTTTTAGAGCAGAAAAGCTATTTTAGATATACGTGGGCTTGTATGCGTTGCTTGATACTATTGTTATTGTTCATGGACATAGGGGAGGAAGGATCAACAGAGGCGGGAAGCATTCACGTGGAAGGGGAAACGATTTTGGTGGACGCCCACACAAATTCCAGAAAGCTAGGGCATGAAGAATTTATCTTTTGAAGCATTAACTATGAACATGTCACAACCTATCTTGTTCCACATTACTACGATTATTCTTTCTTCGTCGTAATGTGCTAGCAATTTTGTGCCTTAATTTACGTCTCAATATCATAAAATGGTTTTGTTATCCGTTTTCTCTGTTGGTTAAAGTTATATATTTAGTAGAATTTAGTGCCTTCGAGTTGAGCAGAATCTAAAATCTCTAAGCGCCTGTAGTATATCAACCTTGCTTGCTTTTGGTACGCAATAATACCTTTTCCTTTTATTAGTTTAAGGAAAGGAACATTTTTTAATTGCAAGATGAGAGGAAAAAGTGTGAAGTATTTTTTTTACACCAACTATTAGGTAGTTTAACATGTAATAATAATTTAGTTATGTACTATTTTTACTTCGTTTTTTATACTTGGCCTTTGTTGATTTAGAATCTTTTAAAATATTATTTATTAGGGATTTTGTTTTACTAAATTATTTCTATTAATTATGTTTTGAAAATTTTAGATAACTACTACTCCATTTTATGTAATAATTTAATGATAAAAGTAATATTAAAAGAAAATAGATCTCTCTTGATTTGCTAGAACGGACAAGTATAAAAGAAAATTTATCTTTAGTAAAAACTAAAAAGACGGTTGGTTGGGAGACAGACAAAAACCTACCTGCTCTATGTAAATTTGAACCCACTTTACAATTGAGCTAAATTTTTAATTTGTGTTAAGGGGTTCAACATTATATATATATATATATATATATATATATATATATATATATATATATATATGTGACATAAAAATTTGACCTTGTATATACAATGTAATTTCCCAATAAAGGGGTGACCTCCATATAATTCCGCCCCGTAAGGAATAAGTAAAAAATGAAGGGATTACTAGGTCACTAATTAATGTTTATTAAGAAACTTATTTATAGTAATAATTTTATGCGACAATTGTGTAATTTATTTTATAACATTAGTATAAAGCTTAAAAAAAAAGAACTGTTCGGAATTTGGAAAAATTCAAGGTGCTGTAGAGGAATTTAAAAATGAAGCAATTCTTTAGTTAACAGAAAATTGGTTATTTGTGTATTTTTGTCAAAACGAAACTGTCATATTAAGCAAGTACAGGTATGCATGCTTATGCGATTCTTGGAAACCTAAAGCCACTATATTTATATTAGGACAGAAGAATCTAAAATGCCAAAAAGAGAGTACAAAAGTGTCATTTCACAACATAGATGTCAGCAACCCTAGATCCTCCACACGTTTATATCCTCTGCCTCCTCCACATAGGAAGTCACAACTTCGCCTCAATCATATTTCACCACTCCTTCCTTTGATGGCTTTCTTATATTTTCTTCCCAAATTAGGGTTTAAGGATGTGAGTTGTCTGAACTTATGGTTTGAGTTTAAGGATGTGATAAACCTTGATGCTGCTGATTGCTGGTGTTTGTTGTATTAGATTGATCTTCGACCACGGTTTCTCTGTATAAGAATTTCGACTTATACAACATGTTTTACATGTTGTAGATGCCCTTTGCAAAGGAAATGATTTCTAGTGATATATCATAGATGCGCTTTGCAAAAAAGGAGGATATTTTAGTCGGTAATCATTTTCTCAATCATTCTAATAATATCATAACAATATTCATTGAGTTTTAGATTTCAACAAATCGTCCTAAGGTAGACTACGGGTTTGGAGCTATGCGTAGTGTTTAGTAGTTGTTCAATGTTTGTATTTCGGAAAATACGAAAGAAATGAAAGTTATGCGAAGACAAATTGCGGTGATCATTGGTTATTGTTGTTGACTATGATGTTTATTTGTAATAGATTGGTGATCGTTGGTTATTGTTGTTGACTATGATGTTTATTTGTAATAGATTGAATATGATGAGGATTAGATTGCAATTAGACTATTTATAATAAATTGAATATGATGAGGATTAGATTTCAGTGATTGTTGGTTATTATTATTGACTATGACATTTAGACTATTTAGATTTGACGTTTGTTCGGTTGTCGGTTTGGTATGTTTAGACTATTTTCTCTTTATGTTTGTTGGGAAGTTTAGTCCAAATGCTTGAATGTTTAGGATTGATTGAATGTAAATTACTTAAATGTTTAAGATTGTATTTTATGTTTAATGCATTAGTTGATTGCATTCTATAGGTTTGATTGGT
The DNA here is from genome assembly GCA_029783415.1 of Anisodus acutangulus. Taxonomy (NCBI): domain Eukaryota; kingdom Viridiplantae; phylum Streptophyta; class Magnoliopsida; order Solanales; family Solanaceae; genus Anisodus; species Anisodus acutangulus. Next base: position 18,551,668 of record CM056512.1, read on the forward strand.
CCTGTTAGTTGGGATAAAATTTTCCAAAAAGAAATGAAATTATCCCCATATAAGAGGGCATATCCTCTATACATATAACTTTCACCACTGCCCCAACTGAAATACAATACAATGAAATCAATTCCATTCGACTTCATTAGGATCAAATTATGTAACACCTCTTGACAACGATCTTGAGCATCAGCAGAAGGAAACGATTATTCTACTTTCAGTACCACAAAATCTTAAAGTTAAGCTGTGGCAAAAATATGAGAGGTATTTGTTTTGTTTTTGAAATTTATTAGAGAGCCTTGCTTAAAGAACCAAGTTAAATTGTTAGTTTAGAATATTAAGAGCATAAAGAATGTTAAGAGTGATTAGATATTAGATATGTACAGTCTTTCTTTTTTAGTGAAAATTATTTGTTTTAGATTCTCTTTATACCTCTTATAAATTAGCAAAGAAATTGTCCGTTCTTTCTATTTACAGCACTACTACTAATATTTTTCCAAAGTTTGTTCAACAAACATATTAAAGAACATTGTGGATTCTTTTCCGTTTTAATATGTGGTTTGGAGCTAGATAATTTGTACCGATTCAATGAATTTTTTAAGACAGATACAAATTTTGATACTGAACTCGTAAACTCTGCCCCTCAATATGAATTCTTAGAACAAACCTATTATGATGGTTATTGGCAATCTTGTGTCTTATATTCGTCTAATGGAATTCATTTATTTGGATTGTTGACTTATAGGGTTTATTATGGGATTAGATCTAAAATGAATGCATAAAGATTTTGTGCATTAATTAGCAAAAATCAATCTTAAAATCCCTTTTCAAGTTCAAATAAAGATGGTAGTGTCCACTTGAATAATACGATATCAATTCAATAATATAGAATTCACAACAATCCCACATAACCTTAAAACAAGTAGTTTAGACACACATGACTATGATATCAAAGAGGAATAGGAAATTAAAAAGAAGAAGTATATTAAACTCTAGAAGTCTGATAATATTGGGAGCGAGCCCGACAAGTATTTATAGTGAATGTTGTTCTCGCTTATGAATCTTTGGGATTAGGATCCAGTCCAGTAATTATCAATGGTGCACAAGATTGAAGACACTTGGCTGCTTATACATTTAACAGTCTTGATGAATTTGTCATAAATGACCACAAAAGTCACTAATTCCCTCACCAAGCTTTTTAATTTATTCCTCAAACCCAGATGTCATTGTTCTTTCTTTGTTACTTTTATATTCTTTGATTAATTCTTCACATTTTCACTGCCTGAAGTAAGTAGGCTTGGCAATGGATCGGAGGTGGATCGGGTGGAGCTCAATCCGCTTCCACCCGCCAACGATCCATCCACCACCCGACCCATCCATCACCCTATTTTTTTAATCCACATCCAATCCACCCATCATCCACGGGTGAATAGGGTGGATCGGCTGCTTCGCGGTTGTAAAATTCTGGAACCCAACACAATAAGCAGATTGTAAAATTCAACACCAAACTCCGTCCAATCCACTGTAAGAAACTGAAGGGTAGAGCACTGAACTGTCTTCTAAACTAAGACAAGAGCAGAAATAAACTAAACTAAAGACATTATTTTATGAGAATGACATTATTTTCTGAATGAAATAAACTAAACTAAACCCCACCTAAATTTCAAAAAGAAAACATCAGTTATACACTTATTGAGAAATAGCAAAAACTCTGAAACACTACTGATAAAACCAGCTTAAAACCATGCTGAAATCAATTTAACTTCAGTGGACCGGAAAATTGATAGCAAAGTAGAATGAGTCCCTCCATTGGACTCCAAACATGCAACCAAAAAATTACATTTCACTTCTAATAATACTAATAATTGAGTTTCTAATTAGCGACAATCTTAATAGACTAAAACTTTAAAATCCATCCGGTCTTCCGTCTTCATATCACATCATTGAAGATCCATTCATTTTCTAAATCACATATACATGTCCTCTCCATCCTGCCGTTAATGAAATAAAAGCATATAAAAAATAAAACATTATCGTAGGAAATAAATGTGATTAGTTTACCGAGTTAACATCAATGAATTCACTTGTAGTTGTAGAGCTTCCATCACCTCCCACATCAGCACCATCCAAAATAGTTGCACATGTGTGTGCATTATCAAAAGAAGATTCTAAAAAAAATCCACCCGAACTCATAAATTATCATCATATCAATTTAAAAGAAAATGGTTCAAGTGAGTGTAAATCAAAAATATATATTACCTGAATACTCTCCAAGGATCCAATTTTGCATGCACTTAAGTGCTTCCACTGTATCGGCATGAAAGCTCGAACGATGGGGACTAACCACCCTACCGCCCATACTAAAAGCACTCTCAGAAGCTACTGTTGATGCAGGTATTGCTAATATATCTTTAGCAATTTTTCTCAAAGTTGGATACTTCAAGTCAGTCTTTCAAAAATTAAGGACATCAAACTCACTACTCTCTAGTAATGCATCCTCTTCAAGATAGTGGTCTAACTCACACCGCACATTGCCTTTTCTTTTCTTAGTCTTATTCATCAAAATCCATTTATCAGAAGCATTGCAATCACTAGGTCGCTTCCCAAGAAGTACATTATGTCTACAAGTAGGAGACACAACTTCCTCTATTTCGGATTTCTCATGGTACTCATGCAACAAATCATACAACAAACTCTTTATCATAGATACCTCAACATAAGCTTCATCACCAAATATTTCATTAAAATAAAACTCCACACATTCCAACTTATTTCTAGGGTCTAAAATTGCAGCAACCGACAATATTTCATTGATATTAGACCAATACTTGTCAAAATTTTCAACCATTTTTTGAGTCATATTCTTAACAACCTGCTCATTACTATTTCTCCACAAGCGCAAAGCTAATTTAATCTCACATACTTGACGAAAGAACAAGTTGGCAGTGGGTTATTTTCTGCCAGAGAACAACTGAGTCACTATGTGAAATCTTTTCAATTTATCACATATAATTTCAGCCAACTCCCAATCACGTTGAGTAGGAACCACAAATTTAAACTTCAGATTTTGAGTTTTTAAGTTAGTAAAAACATTCTTATATGGTAGAGCACTTTCAAGCATTAAAAAGTCGTGTTCCACCTTGTTACAATCAAGAGACAACTTTCTAGAGCAATCAACTTTCGAACATCTCGCCTTATCCTCAAACTTTTGAAGTCTTTTTTGTGTTGAAACCCAAAAAAACAACACAATTACGTATCCTTTCTATTCCAGATCCAATCACCTCCAAACCATCTTGGACAATCAAATTTAATATATGTGCACTACAACGCACATGCAAAAATTGACCAGAACACAAAAGACTATCCGAATCAAACTTTTCTTGTAATAGATCAACCATGGCATCATTTGTGGCACAATTATCAAGAACCACAGAAGATATTTTCTCAGCTATATTGTATACATTCAACGTATCCACCAGAACTTGAGCAAGCATATTGGCAGTGTGTAGACAAGGAACGTAAACAAACCTATTTTGCAAACAATATATCAATTTGGTGGAAAACAATATGCATAAAATTAAACAAGCATATATACAACCATTAATCAGTAAATAATAAATAACAAGAAGCTTCAAATTTTAAGTACCTCAAAGTTTTGTTCCGCAAAACTCACTGATCATCAATGAAATGTGATGTGACGGCCATATAACCTTTCTTTTGGTGTGAAGCAGTCCACATATCGGTTGTAATAGCTACTCTTCCCACATGACGATCAAACAACTTCTTGAGATTCGCTTTCTCAATCACAAACATCTTCATAATATCACTTTTTAAAGTGTTGCGACTTATTATCTTGAAGTTTGGATTCAAGCAATTAACAAATCTCTTAAACCCAATATGCTCTACAATTGACAATGGGTACTCATGGAGAACAACCATGTGAGCCAACTCCTTTCTTGCTTCTTCTTGACTAAAGACATGGTTTTCTAGACTTAAGCTTGAATCTTGTCTACGATTAACCGACAATAATTTTTGACGTATATCACCCTTAATGTGTTTTTAGTGCATCTATGATCAAGATGGTCTTTCAAACGAGAAGTCTCATTCTTACTATTGCCCGAAAATAATAACTTACAGTGCAAATATCTAGCTTTTTGTTCACCATTGATTACGGTCTTCTCGAAGTGATTCCACACTTTTGATTTAAGTCTCCTGGGTTGACGTAGAGGTGACGGTCCCATTTCTTCTTCTCCCTCTCCTTGTTGAGGTTGAGTAGTTAGACGAGAAGGCATTGGGACTGAGATTTCAGGAGACAACGGAGAAGGGGATAATGAGGCAGACTTGGAGCCAGCACTACTATCTCCCGTGTCCATCACTGTCATACATTAACATTACAAAAAATAATTAGAAAGCCTCTTTTTTAATAAATGTTTTCACTGAAATTGACAATTCAGTTAGAACAACACAACCTAAACAGTAATCAATATACAAACAAATACAGAACAAAACTCACACTTGTTGCCAAACCTTTTTTGCTGAATGTTAGTAATTTCTACAGAGAAATAACAGAAACTAATTGTCAAAAGGAATAAACGATTTATCGTAGCCTTAACTACAGAGAAATAACAGCCGTAGCGTAGCCTTAACTACAGAGAAATAACAGCCGTATGAATGTGCTGAAAATGCACAAAACACCTCCAACATGCACAAAAAAATAACTTAAAATCTTGAATTTTAGTACTATTACCTCAACAGTATTGGGTGAAGAGTGAAGACGAGCAAGGATTTTACCTTGTGTGGTGGCGATTTGCCGCATTAAATGTTCAAGAGGACTTGCCATTCTGGCCGGAGCACTATCAGTATTGGGTGAAAAGTGAAGACGCTGAAGAGAGTGAAGACTGAAGACGCTGAAGAGAGCGAGGCCGCTAGGGTTTAGGAGATTTGGGTGAAAGGCGAAGAGTGGCGGCGAAGTTACGAGCGGTGATGGAGGGTTATGATCTTTTGAGTTTTGAACTCTGAAGAGAGGGCTGATTGGCTGAAGACTGAAGTTCTTTCAGTTCAACGGCGGCTGGCTGAAGTGAAGAGAGGAGGGTTTACTGGTTTAGGTCTAGGTTAGGATTTGTGTTTGTGTATAGTGAAGAGAGGGTAGAGTAGAGAACCGGATTAGGGAATATGGATTTTAAGTATTGGGCTTTGATATTTTGGGCTTTACAATAATTTAAGAGAAGGCGGGGTGGACTAGACTGGACCGTGGAATTAATTTATAACAGGTGAGTGGGTGGGTCGGGTGATGGGTTGGATGTATGTCCACCCGAATCCGACCCGATTCGTCACCCGATCCATCTGTCACCCGATTAAAATCCATATTTTGTCAGATTTTCGTCCGTATAATCGGGTCAGGTGGATCGGATATCCATCAGGCTAGGGTGAAATTGCCAGCCCTAGAAGTAAGTCAACATTCAGATGGTAGTTTACTCCTTTAGATATTGGTAAAAGTTAAGAGTAGAGATAGCTGCATTTTACTTCTTCATAATGTTTCTTGGATCAAAATTCATTCACTTTTAATTCTGTTTGTTAGATTTGATGTTCTGACATTTGTCCCAACATATCTCCTGAAGTATTGATTTGAATGTATAAAAATGTTGGGACAAATGTTGCACAACATTCGGACTAACATTTTCAGAACTTATTTTGCCTTACTTCACGTAATGATTACTATGTAGTAAATATGACTTCGCACGATAAAAGGAGCTGGTAAACACGTGTGAAGAACGAGTCAAGACTGCTGCTTTTCGTGAGGAACAAGTCAAAGTTGTTAGAGGTTTTTGCTCATTGATCGTCTCCAACAAATCCTACCAGCTGCCCATCTTTCCCTCAACCTCCACAACCGATCGATGAGCCTTTCAATGAAGACTCTCTACTATAAATAGAGATGATACTATAGTGAATCGATATCCAGAATCAAAAAGCAAAAATACCAAGAGAGCTCTCGGGATTTCATCTCAGAAATCTGGATCACATGTGTTGATAACATTCTGTCAAACATTACAATTACTGTTTAGATTATAGATTAGTTTTGTATGGAACGATTGTAATGAGAGGTTGTCTATGTCTACTTAGTTAGATTTTTCAGGCAGAAGTCATGTGCGACTTCATCTTTTAATTCCTTTCCGTTTTATCTTGTAAATCTGTAAAGAAAGAAATTTGTACTTTTGTATATTATATATATACAATATATTTGGTCATTGACCATTATAAGTTATATAATATATACAACTTATGAAAATTTAAACCTTTGTGTTCTTTAAATTCCACTGCATTTACTTTTAAAGTTTCTATTTTCCTAAGTGTTGTTACTGGTATCGTACGACATAATTGCCGACATTCGAAAACAAAATTGGTATTCAATTTATTTTCATCTCTTGTTTTTACTTTCCGTAGCATTTGCACCCCTTCAAGTGGTATCAGAGTCGACACTTAACACAAGTGTTTGGTCTTGTTGTCATAAGTTATGGATCCGACAAATTCAACTATTGGTAGGCTTCCTATTTTAGATGGATCAAATTATGCGTATTAGAAGATTCACCTACGTTCTCATATAAAATTAATTGATGTTAGGGTATGAAGATCTATAACCAATGGGTATGTTTATCCAATGTTGCCACCGGATGAGAAAAGTGACAATCTTGTTAAACTTGAATCCGAATAGACTACAGAAAAAACCAATAATGCTAGCTTTAACGAAAAAGCCTTAAATGCAATTTATGGATGGGTTGATATGTATATGTTCAAACTCATTCAAAACTGCCCCACGACTAAGGATTAGGGATGACAACGGATCGGATCTGGACCGGATCCTACTAGATCCTGATCCAGATCTGTTTTTCATACCTGGATCCAGATCCATCGGGTCCATAAAAATTAGATTTAAATCTGAATCCATCGGATCGAATCTGGATCCACATTCTTGAGTGCATTTTCGACGCAATAATTTGCATGGTGCACATGGAGAATTGGATGATGACATATTTGGCCTCCCTATATTGCTGTAGAAAAATGAATGTGTCCTTGATTCTATAACAGCAAAAAAAAATCAGGAAGCCTCATAAAATGATAAAGACCTAATTAAATCTGAGAAACATGTACATATATTTGTAACACAATTCATTTTTCAGTATGATAGATAGAAAATTAAATAAGTAAACAAGAGATAATTTGAGTATGTTAAAGAATTCATGGTATTTAAAGAAGCTGTTTCATTTAACCATTTAGGAGTAGAAAGACATTAAAGTCATATTGAAGCAAACATGGAAAGTAAATATATTGCAACCTCAATTTATATCTATAGAATAAATTAAGAGGTCTGTTAATTTATTTATTCAAGGAAACTAAGAGGTGTGAGAATGGAAGCTGAGGGTGATTAGTGGAGTAATAAAATTGTTGTTCCAGCCAATTCTTCCTAAAATTTCCAATATCCATTACTCCAAACCTGAATGTTAAATACATAAATTATGAAATTTTTTAAGAAAATACTTATAAAATTACATTCTAGGTTATGCATATATTTAATAAAAAACGGATCCACGGGTCGGATCTGGGCCGGATACGGATCTCAAACACAAGATTCAGATCCGATCCGTCAGAAATGGATCCGGGTCCGATCCGGATCCGTCGGATCCAAATTTTGAAGATCCATATCCTATAAAATGGATATGGATCCACCGGGTCCAGGATCCACTGCCATCTCTACTAAGGATGTATGTAATACTTTACAAATTCATTGTGAAGGTAGCTCAAGTGTTCGTCGAACAAAGCTACACATGCTTATGAGTAAATATGAACGTTTAAGGATGGAAGAAGCGGATGATATTAAATCTTATTTTGAAAAGTTGATTGACATCTCAAATGAATGTCAAGTTCTTGGTGAACCATTAACCAACACTCAACATGTTGAAAAGGCTCTCTGTTCTCTTTCTTAATAGTTCAATTTAAAGATTTGTGCTATTGAAGAAGCTCACAATCTTACCACAATGAACCTTCATACCTTGATGAATATTCTCAAAACTTATGAGATGAACATTGAGAATCAAAAGGAATTGTATAAAATCAAGAATGTGACACTTTAAGTTCAATCCTTAGAGAGTCAAATCTAAGAAGATGATGAGAATCTTAAAGAAATTGGTGATGGTGCAAATATTGCCTTACTCACTCGAAAATACAATTTGATGGTGAGGAAGCTTAACAATGAGAGAAATCAATCTACATCTAAAGAGCACCAAAACCAAGTCTTCAATCAAAATCCCACTAGATTCCTTCCAAATGTACAAAAAGGAAATCAACTAAGAAGAACCAACTCATTGCACCAAATTTGATCCCGAACAACTTGGGTTAGTGCAGTGTCATTCATGCTCAAGTTGGGGTCACTATACTAACGAATGTGCAAACACTCTTAGAAAATTTGGTAAGAACCTATAGATTTCTCTTAGTGATGATGAAGGAGAAGAGGAAGGAGATTGTGAAACTGAAACACAAGCAATGTTGGCTACTGTTTTCGAACAGTCTCTATCGGATAATGAAGATGTCGTATACAATGTTGTCTCAGATGTCATGACATTTGCTCCAACATCAGCAACGACATCAACATCCTCAACGAAATTCGAAAGGTATGAATTCTTTAACTATACTGATGTTAATTACTTTAGTGGTTCTATTTCTGTTAGTGATGCTGATTGTATAGATCAAGTTGAATGCAAAGATGATATGATTAATGAATTACAAAGTATTTATAAATTCTTAATCATAGAATCCAAGCAACTTGACAAAAAGGTAAAAATTTTAACTTATGAAAATTTAGTATTAAAAGGCACGATAACCCGACTTGAGGTTACACTCACCAAAAATTATATTGAATTTGGTAAGATCTATGCAAAATTGGATTTAGCTGAAGCAACCTTCCGTAAGCTCAACACGGTGACTTCAAAATTTAATGAGATACTCAACCTTAGTAAACCTTCACATACAGAAATTGGGTACGAAAACTCTCTTAAAACCATATGCTTTATCTCTTTGATAAAAATGAGAAAATATGATTTGTAAAAGAAAAAATGATGAATAATAGGTTCTCATATATGTCAAAAATATGAAGTTTGTGTGTCATCACTGTAACTCCCCTGGACACTTAAAACCATAATGTTTCTAACTTCAAGATTCTATGAGCAAAATATTGTCCAACATTCCTGATAACAATCGAAGCAACATTTCTGAGCCAAAAGGTAAAATATATTTTAAGAGAGTTTGAGTTCCTAAAAAGAATGTAACATGTAATGTTTCTATAACTGCATTAAGAATTAACATTTTAAGTTCTTGGTACTTTGATAGTGGATGTTCTCGCCACATGACAGGTACAAAAGGTTTTCTAAAGAACTATGAGTCATTCAATGGACGAAACATGACTTATGGAGGTGATAATAAAAGCAAAATAATTAAAAAAGGGATCTTGGATGTTCCTGGATTTCCCGCCTTAAGAAATTTCCTACACGTTGAGGGCTTAATGACTAATTTGATTAGTATAAGTCAACTGTGTGATGACGATCTTGAGGTAAAATTTAATAAGAATGCATGTGAAGTTATGAATAAAGCCAATATATGTGTCATGACAGGTACAAGAACAAGTGACAATTGTTATCTTGTTGTAAGACAAGAAATATGCAATAATGCTAAGGTCGATGACACAACACTATGGCATCAAAAGTTGGGGCATGCCAACTATCGTAATTTAGAAAAATTAGTCTCATATGAAGCGGTTAGAGGCATACCTAAACTTAGCCATAAAAGTAAAACTGTCTGTGAAGATTGCTTGAAAGGTAAGCAAACTCGTGTCTCTCCTAATGTTGTCCAACACGACAGACAACATTCAGGTACGTCTCACTATTTTCATTTGCTACATATGAATTTAATGGGTCCAATTGAAGTAGACAGCCTAGGAGGCATGAGGTATTCCTTTGTGATAGTAGATGATTTTTCTAGGTATTCTTGGATATATTTTTTGAAAGAAAAATCACAAACGTTTGACATGTTTAAAATCTTACACTCCAGAATTAGAAATTTATTCTATTCTCCTATTTTTCGGATTAGATCCGACCATGGAAAAGAATTTTAAAATAGTTCATTCACTTTTGTGAGAAAAATGGAATTTTCCATGAGTTTTCTTCCCCCAAAACTCCTCAACAGAATGGGGTTGCAGAACAGAACAATAGGACATTACAAGAAATGACTAGAATGATGCTTAGTTCTAAACATTTGTCAAAACATTTATGGGCAGAAACCTTGAATACTTCTAATCACATAGCTAATAGAGTCTATTTGAGGCTTGGAACAAAGATGACACCCTATGAGATTATAAATGGAAAGAAACCAAACTTGCGTTAGTTTCATATTTTTTGGGTGTATTTGTTATATTTTAAATGACAGGGATTATTTAGCAAAATTTGACTCTAAGAGTGATAAATGAATTTTTATTGGCTATTCACAAAATAGTCATGCTTATCGAGTATACAATCTGAGATCTAGAATTGTACAAGAGTATGTAAATGTTATCTTTGATGATCTATCTGATGTTTTAGGAAAACTATTGAAAATAACATTATAGATACAGTGGAAAGTCCACATATTGTAGAAGAATCGGATATTGCCACAAATGTTGCCACACCTTAAGCAACATCCGAAACAACAATAGAGACCACAGAGGTCACAAATGAGGAGTCAAGTGCTGAATTGTTAGACCAAGTTCGTAGGGACCCCTCATCAAGGATTAGGAAGAATCATCCAACGGGTCAAGTGATAGGGGGAGTTTTTAAAGGAATTAAAACAAGAGGTAAAGAACCACTCAACTATAGAGAAATGGTAAGGTATGTGTGTATGTCAACCATATACCAAGAGGTTAGTCTTTCTTGTTTTATAACTACATTAGAACCAAAGAATGTTGTAGAAGCACTTAAATATAATTTCTGGATACAAGCAATGCAAGAAGAGCTTGAACAATGTTTTCTCGAAATGAAGTATGGGTCTTAGTTCCACATCCAAATAATTCAAATGTAATTGGAACTAAGTGGATTTTTAAAAATAAATAAGACGAATTAGGAATAGTTGTTAGAAACAAAGCGCGCCTAGTTGCACAAGGTTATACTCAGGTTGAAGGAATTAATTTTGATGAAACCTTCGCACATGTAGCTAGAATCGAGTCGATTAGACTTTTACTTGCTATTGCTTGTTGTCTGAAAATTACTTTACACCAAATGGATGTAAAATGTGTCTTCTTAAATGGTTATCTAGACAAGGAGGTATATGTTGAACAACCAAAAGGATTTGAAGATCCTTACCATCCAGACTTTGTGTACAAGCTTAAAAAGGCTTTGTATGGGTTGAAATAAGCTCGTCGTGCATGGTATGGTCGTTTAACTAACTTTCTTCTTGAATTTGGTTTTAACCATGGCGAAACTGATCGTACTTTGTTTATTAAACGACACAGTGTAGTTATTATAATTGCTCAAATCTACGTGGATGACATAGTCTTTGGATCGACTTCACAGTCGAACCTAAATTCATTTGTTGAAGCTATGTCATCGATATTTGAAATGAGCATGATTGGAGAATTAATTTTTTTCTTAGACTTGCAGATAAAGAAAAGATGAAGATGGAATTTTCATCTCACAGAGTAAAAATGCCAAGAATCTAGTTAATAGATTTGGTTTGGAGAACGCTAAACAGATGAAGACGCCAATGGGTTCATCGCAGAAGGTATGTAAGGTTAATGTTGATGAAAATATCGACCCAACATTAAATCGATTTATGATAGTTAACCTTCTTTATATTACAGCTAGTCGCCTAGATATTATGTTTAGTATTTGTGTTTGTGCACGTTTTCAAGCCTGTCCCACTTAAATGTCGTGAAACGTATTATTCGATATGCTGCTGGCATATGAGAGTTGGAAATTTGGTACTCTAAAGACACTAATTCTAACTTAATAGGATTTAGTGACTCGAATTGGGCTGGAGATGTGGATGATAGAAAAAGTACAAGTGGGAGATATTTTTATCTTGGCAATAACCTTGTTTCATGGTATAGTCATAAACAAAACTGTCTCACTTTCAACTGCTGAATCTGAATTTGTAGCAGTTGGAAATTGTTGCTCTCAATTAATATGACTACAACACATGTCAGACGACTATGAATTTACTAGTAACATTTTGATTTTGTATTGTGATAATTTGAGTGGTATAAATATTTTCAAAAATCCAGTTCAGCACTCACGTACAAAACATATTGATTTTAGACATCATTTTTAAGAGATTTAGTTGAAAAACATCTAGTTCAAATTGAACATGTTGACACTCTTCATCAACTAACTGATATTTTTATAAACGTTTTGGACCATGAGAGATTTTCTAGCGTAAAGAAATCTCTTGGTCTTTGTTATCTCTAAAAAGGCATTTTTTGTGAATGTCGGCTGAAATGTTGTCTAACATTTCGGATGACATTTACCTATGTTATATCACTAACTGATTATTGTTGTTGTATAGTGCATAACTTTTGGTCACACAAGCATGATCTTTCAATAAGAATATGTTATCAAAGTGATAATGTTCTCTGCGATGATATATATATATATATATTTATATAAGAAAAATAGAGTATCAAAATAAGGCAAAGCCTTTGTAAATATTTGGCAACAATAAAAAATGGGGAAAGCCCGTGAAAAGATACCGCTATTCTATATGATTATCGAGTGCTTCAAAAGATATTTGAGAATACCATAAAAGTATTCTTATTTTTTACATGAAAAATTCATTTATATGTGTTATATGATTAGACCAAGGACACGATGAAAAAATGTTACATTAGTCCAGTGGTCAAACTCATAAAATGGATATAAAACGTGTCTTGGTTTGTTGCCAAATCTGAAAATTCTTGTGAGATCAAAATACTTCTGTTGTCCAAAATGTTGCTAACATTGCTGTTGACATTTTTGGAATGTGATATGTGTTGGGATGTTGCTGCTATCTGATTTTTGAAATACCAAATTTTACACCCTATTATATGCCTTGTTTAATGGAATTTCAGAATTTAAAATTATCAGATTAAATTGCATTCCTACCGTGATGTTTATTTTTTTATCCCAATAATTTAGGTGTAAATTATTGTGTAAAATTGAAATACCTAAAACAAAGGGATTCTTGTTGCTAAGAAAATGTTTGTCATGTATATAAATATTTCTCTCATTTGTTATTTTTTTACAAAAAAAAAAAAGGAAAAGCTCGCAAGTATATCCCTTCCTACCTACCCAATGGAAACACCAAATCAAACTCCAATCACTTTCACAAACCCTAATTCCTCAAAACTCTCTCCTCAATTCTCACTAATGGAAACTTCTCCAATGTCAGAACAAATGTCAACCAACATTCCATCCAACACTCCCATGAGCATTAACCCTCCATCGAATACACCTCATCAACCTGTCCAATCTTCTTCCTTAAATCTCCCTGAGGATCTTTCTAAAGCAATAGTGTTTAAAGGGTTTGATGAACCTTTAGATATCAGCTATCCTGGAGATAATAATAACCATATAGATGTCGATCAAACTTTTGATTTCTCATACCTGGGTAAAAGGCCAAGGTCATCTACCTTTCCTACTCGCTGATCGAGTAGAGTGTTTGAGAAAATAGCCCAAGAATGTTCGAGTAGCAAGAGGACTAAATGTGAAATATCTAAATCCGCTTAATCGGGTAGTGATAGTGAAAATACGGACTATGTTTTCTCAATTGAGGAAGAATCATCTGCTTCTGAACAACCCAGTGTGCCTCAAGAAAGGAAAATCCAGATGAAACCCCCTTGAAATAATTTTCTCCAAATGGAGTTCCCAGGACCACAAAGACAAGTGTTGCTCCAAATATAACATCTCAGGCAATATTTCAGCCAATGTCCGAAGAGACACATACCACAACATCCTCCAACAATACCAAATCTATCAATTCAGACATTGAGGTATCTGCTTTCTCATATAAATTCTATTCTAAAGCTAACCATGATATGTGGGATTTTACAAGAATAGAGTAATTAGGCCTGAGAGAGTGTTAGATATTGATTTCTGTACTGAATATGGTTTGGTAGAATTCTTAAAGGGCAGTCAGGTTCTTGGTTCTGTCACTGAAAAAGAACCATATGTTGATGAGATAGTAAGGTTGTTTTATGCCAATTTAAGCTCTGCTATGGAGGATACTTCCTCAAAGAAATTTGGGAAGGTATATCTCTATAACAAGGTATATCTTTTAACGCCTGCTATCATAAATCAATGTATTGACCAAAATGTTGGAGATAATGTTAGAGAAGCTGAACATGTGATAGACAATAGGGACGAAGTACTTGAATACCTCATTGGAGGTATAATGAATAAATGGATCCCTAGATGTCCAGCCTCCACACTAATAGCCATGTTTTCCACCCTCCACAAAATTGTTATTCACAATTGGATTCCTTCAATGAATTAGTCAATTGTGACATCTGAACAAGCCACTCTGTTGTATAAAGTTGGGAAAGGTTTGAAAGTTGAATTGGGAAAAATGATATTTCATCAAATTGCCAACTTGGCTGAGAAAGAATCAACTTTAATCCTTCATTTTCCCTCTCTGATCTACAAAGTATTAACCACCCAAGGCTTTGAGCCTAAGAGAGAAGACACTTTAGGGAAGGCTCCTAAGCTTTACACTATAAATAAAGCAATTTTGAAGAGCAAGGACAGAGTCATCGATTTGCCCTAGAAGAAGGAAGCTAAAAGTGAAAATGTTTCCAGAAATGTCACCAACATTCTGGGTAACACTGGTCCAGTACAGTCTACACTGTCTACAAAATGGCTTGTGGATCAAATTGCAAAAATCAACCAACAAATTGCCGAAGTTCATGCTGCAAGGAATGCCCTGATACAAGATAGAGACCATTTCATGATGCTACTTTCTTCACAAAAAAAGGGGAGATAATGCTGATGCAGGGGGAGGAAGCTAAAGCTGCTATGATGCTAATGCAGGGGAAGGAATCTAAAGCTGTTATGCTGCAGAAGAAGCTGACGTTGTTATACAGGGGTAGAAAGCTGAAGCTATTATAAGGGGTAGAAAGCTGTTGGAAACTGTTGCTGCTGTGTGATTAGCAAGGATGAAGCTGAATGATGTTTGCTTAACCTAAGCTGTAAATGTTTGTTCAATATTTTGATGGATTGATGTGGATATTTATTGACAATGGTTATTTCTATTCGTGTTTTGAATGTATTGGATGATGTGTCTATATATGTGCTCATATTTTTTCTAATCCTATGAATTGGCATACACATGTTTGCTTGTATGCCATCACAGGTTAAGGAGGAGCATGACCTTGAAATTGTTGATCACAAATGTCGGACAACATTTGTGACAACACCATAGTCAACTTTGTTTTTTAACGAGTTTTGTGAAGAAAGACAAAAAGGGGGAGATTATTAATGTTGGATTTGATGTTGTGACATTTGACCCAACATATCGCCTGAAGTATTGATTTGAATGTATAAGAATGTTGGGACAAATGTTTCACAACATTCGGACTAACATTTTCAGAACTATTTTGCCTTACTTCACGTAATGATTACTATGTAGTAAATATGACTTGACAAGATAAAAAAGAGTTGGTAAACACGTGTGAAGAACGAGTCAAGACATCTGCTTTTCGTGAGGAACAAGTCAAAGTTGTTAGAACCAACAAATCCTACCAGCTGCCCACCTTTCACTCAACCTCCACAACCGATCGGTGAGCCTTTCAAGGAAGACTCTCTACTATAAATAGAGAGGCTACTACAGTAAATCGATATCCAGAATCAGAAAGCAAAAATACCAAGAGAGCTCTCGGGATTTCAACTCAGAAATCTGGATCACATGTGTTGACAACATTCTGTCCAACATTACAATTGTTGTTTATATTCTAGATTAGTTTTGTATGGAGCGATTGTAATGAGAGGTTGTCTATGTATACTTAGTTTTGTCAGGTAGAAGTCATCTGCGACTTCATCTTTTAATTTCTTTCCGTTTTATCTTGTAAATCTGTAAAGAAAGGAATTTGTACAAGTATGCTTATTTATGCATGACCCAAGAACCCAACACATGTCTGCATTGAAGCATATCATTCGGTACATTCAGGGTACACTCGAATTTAGACTTCACATCTACCCCTCTTTAATTAATAAACTCATCTCATACACTGACGCAGATTGGGGTGGATGTCCGGATACTAGACGCTCAACTTCTGGTTACTGTGTTTACCTTGGAGATAACTTAATATCTTGGTTTGCGAAATGACAACATACCCTGTCCCGGTCCAGTGCTGAAGCCGAATACCGTGGGGTGGCCAACGTCGTATCAGAATCATGTTGGATTCGAAACCTACTTCTGGAACTTCACTGTCCAGTTACGAAAGCCACTTGGGTCTATTGGGACAATGTTAGTGTAGTTTATCTTTCCGGTAATCCAGTGCAACATCAACACACTAAACATATTGAAATGGATATACACCTCGTACGTGAGAAAGTAGATCGAGGTCAAGTACGCGTCCTACATGTTCCTTCACGCTATCAAATTGCTAATATTTTCACTAAAGGACTCCCGCTGCAACTCTTTGATGATTTAGTCTCAACGTACGTAAACCTCACGTTTTGACTAAAGGGGTATATTAGAATCTGAATCTTGAAATCAATTAGATTATGTATAATCTCGTAATAAATTAGATTAGCATTAATCATAATCAGCACAATATCAGTGATTATGATTAATAACATATTTAGCTTGATTTTAGAGATTAAGTTAGCTTGATTTTAGAGATTAGATTAGCTTGATTTTAGCCATAACTTTGGCTTACATTCTTGTATATAAAGTGATTCTACATAAATGAAATGGCAGGCAAAACACCTTCTAATAATTTTCAACATATGTTTATAAAACAGAAAGCCTTTTTATTATCATGTATAGTAACTTTTTTAAACAAATCCAACACCCATACAATGGAATTGAGGGGAGGGGGATATTGTTTATTTTGGCCCCTGCGGGCATGGAGGGGGAGTCATTGACGTCGCTAGCGCTTAGACGTCTATGGATCTTATATTCTATTTCTTTATGATTGAAAAATCCATCTTGAGTCAACCCTCAAGGATCAACCACAGCCTTTGAAACTCGGTATAATGAGTCCCGCCTTTTATCCTTCCCCACTTAAATACCAGACTTCGTTCGCTTGGCACAGTGCTCAAACTTGTGACTTAAGTCACAAGTCCCTCAGCCTTTGCCAATTGAGCTAAGCCCTGGGAGTGGATCATATATTCTATTTGTCTAGGCTTTGCTGTCGTAGGGTTCATAAGTTACAAAATGTGCTCTTTCAGTTAAACTTGTCCATAGCTTTGCTACGTAACCTGGTAGCTCACTTTAAGTAAGTAAATTAATTATGGTTTTGTAACAATCTTAGATCATGATTATGACTTGATTCCAGCGGATGATACTGTTTATTCTAGTGGCTGTTGATTTGAACTATGGCTGGCCAGTGGGCCGGGTCGGCTTGGTCCCGCCCCGACACCGCCCCAAACCCGAGTATTTAAAAAAAAAAATCGCGGTACCGGGACTCGAACCGGGACGGGACAAGGTCTCGTCCCGACCCATCCCGGCCCGCCCCAGGCCCGCCAGGCCCGCCAGTTCCGACCCGATCCCGCCCGAAACTCCCCTTTTGCAAAAATAGTTGTTGCACCAACAAGTTATTACTATAGAAAACCTATTACTTTATTTTTTAACTCTCATAATCAAAATCCAGCTGATATGGTTGTAGATAGCGATTGGGTAAAAATTTCCGAACTCATTGTATTTTTAGAGAAATTTTTTCTAGCAACAAAAGAATTTTTTCGGTATATATTATCCTATTATTTCAACTATGTTGTTTTATATAGCTCTAATATTTTTATTACTTAGTGAATATATGGAAAAATCAGCTTATATGACATCTATTAAAAAAATGTTTTATTCCTATTCTCACTATTTATATTATTGGTGATGTATTAAATTCGACTATTAAAATAGACGGTACTAAATCACTTATTGAAATTATTTACGATTGTATAGAAGTACTACCACCTCCAAGTCCCAAAAATCTAAATCACCCACCACTTATTGAACAAACTAAAGAAGTAGTGTTATCTAGCGTAGAAGACCAATGCAAAAAAGTATATAGGTTTTACCAACAAGAAAATGCTAGTAACCTACCGGCTTCCATACCATCTTCTTCTTTTTCTTCAACACAACCTCACAAAAGACATGTTGTTTCTGCGACTAGTATTGAAAGCCTCAGAAATAGAATGTGCGGTCGTACCGCTACTAACCAAATTAACGAGTTTGATATTTTTGTTTTGCAGGGTTCTGTACCGTACCAAGCAGTTCTCAATGAAGAAGGACGTGAAGACTTGCTGAAATACTGGAGGGGGAATGAGAAGACCTTTCCGACACTTTCAATGATGGCCCGAGATGTTTTGAACATTCAAGCGTCATCAATGGCGTCTGAAAGCGCTTTTTCTGCCGGCAGATATCAAATAGGAGAGCACAGACACTCATTAGCCGGAGACAACTTGGAGATTGTAGTATTAATCAAAGATTGGATACGAGCGGAGCGGAGAAGGTGCGGTCAACCGGAGATCAACGAAGAAGAAGACGAAAACTACAACGAAATCTTATCCGAAGGTGGTCGAAGCGACGTGGATCAATTTGACCAACAAATATCAATTCCAACCGAAGAACCACATGAAATTATCAAGAAACTACAATAGGTTTTTCAGAATGTTATTTTTTTAATTGCAATTTTACTATGTAATTTGCAACTTTTGAACAACACCACAAAGTTGCAATTTTGACAATTGTATTTGTATTACAAAAAAAATCATATGTCTATTAAATAATATAAGAGGCACAAAAACAACATTGAGATGTTTTTATTACACTATCTTGTTTAATTATTGAGTTTTTTTTATATATATGTTATATTTTAAACTAAAAAAAAAAAGCCCGGGATCGGGATCGGGGCGGGACTTCGGTAAATCCCACCTGACCCGACCCGCCACGATCCCGCCCTTTCCTCGTCCCGCCCCGACCCGATCCCGCCGGTCCCGAGCCCGGCCCACTGGCCACCCTAATTTGAACTATAAGTTCGCATTGATTTAAGTTCTAGCCGTTCCATCCATGCATTTATTTAAATGATTTCTCATAGACATGCTGATCTGTGGTTATTCAGGAAAGATTTCGATGAACTATAAGTTTTCATTTATTAGGTTCTAGTCGTTCCATCCATGCATTTATTTCAATGATTTCTCATAGACATGATGATCTGTGGTTATTCAGGAAAGATTTCGATGTTGAAAGAGCCAATGAGGAGAAAAAGGTTGAGTAGAACCATCCTCGTGTTGGTCCAAATAATAAAAATAATTCGAAGACTGAACTAAAGTGAGTATAATACTACTACTAAGTAGTCCTTACTAATTTGGAATTTTATTAGCATGCGTGGCTTGTGGTTTAACTCGATAGATGTGATGATGGCAGCTATCCGAAGGGCTTGATCATTGCATTTAAGTTGAATAGAATCTCTGCTGAAAGCTCTACAGAACATAATGGTAATTATAAACCTGCTACTGAAAGGACTACTTAGCAGTAATGAGAATGTATTCCAACAAGAGATACAACAAAAGACAATGTCGAAGTGACAGATGAGAGAATGTCTGAAGATATTAAAGATGAGGACATTAATGAGAATGTTGAGAAGGGCGATAAAAAAGATGCAGAAGATGGAAGTGGGGAGGCTGATGTTCAGAATTCTGAAAATGCAGAGAAATCCGTGGAAAGTCCAACTGAAGATGATGAGCAAGCTCCAGTTGAAGAAAAATTATCAATTCCTGCTTGCAAGGATAACAAGGACATTGTTAAGCGTGAAAATTTGAGGAGTGTATTCCAAAAATTTGGCACTGTGAAGGTAAATTTTCTCCTTTTTTATTTGTTTGATACTTGTTCATACTAATCATGCATCGTTTTGTTCAATATGTTTTTCTTTTGATAAGTCAGTTTTCTTTATATATGTTATTCTTAGGGTCATTTCTTCGTATTAGTTATTGCTATTTTGTTTTATCCTTCTGTTGGATTAGCTAAATGAATGTAGATGTTTTCTTTCTTCTTTGATATACACCCCTTTGTGCCTATTAAATCAGTTGCCATTGTGGAAGAGAAGTATGGATCAGAGTCATGTTGGTCTTGCACACTCAAAATAATGCTAATTAACTGAAAAAATATCACAAAATTATTAGTAATCCAAATCTATTTAATTTACTTAGCAGTTTGCTGGCACTAATGTTGTAGTAATGAACCTGTTATAAAGTTGATTTTCGTTGCAGCATATTTGTGTATTAAGGACACAATTACCATTTCTATAAAAACTTAAAGAATACTTGTGTATTAAGTGTTGGAAATTAGCCTTTGGCGGGAGTTGCGACCGACCAACTTTAACGGCTTAAACACTAGTGTTACGTATGTTGGAGAATCCGGTTCTTCACACATGCATGATGTACTAAGTACGTAGATAACCGTAGGGCCAAGAATCGTCAAATTTCATTGAGAAATGAAAGAGATATTGGTTCACGAAGTGAGGTGTTTGAAACATGAAAAGTATGGTGTTGTGTTCAAATTCTCCCTCATCGGTAGAGGAAGAAAGAATGTTGTGTATATAAGACTCGAAATTGGTTTGGGGTTTGGGACCCCAAGGGGTATCCCATGTGTTTAAAGGAGGGAGGACCTAGATGTGCTTCGGTTCGAGGAAAGACCACACGCGCGCCGCCGCCGCCCGCCCGTCCGGTCCGGTTCCGGGTTCTCGGGTTCACGGGTTCACGGGCTGTGGGCTGTGGGCTGTTATAGAGGCAGTTAAACAGCCCTCCCTCACCTATATAAACACCCCTACACCATTGTTGAAAAGCACATAAAATATACTTGATATATACACGAAAATACACAAGCAAAACAGTTTCTTCCTTGCATCATTTCTTGCTCAGTAACCCCACCGCCTTCACTACTGCTGCTGCTGCTACTGTTCAAGGCAGTAACACTGCTGCCTTCCCGACTGTTGGAGCTCCCCCCTCTTCTTCACACCACCATGATCGCCCTGAAAAGTTCATGGGATCAGAATTTAAAAGATGGCAGCAAAAGATGATGTTCTACTTAACAGTTATGGGCATGGCCCGGTTCCTTACGGAAGATCCTCTACAAGCTGGAGATGAAATGGACTCTTACTTTCTTTGAAACAGGTGAAGGGGGCCTTGGTATCCATGTCGTTAACGGCATGAAGATGGTTCCTGATGCGTGGAAGCATAGCGATTTCATGTGCATGAACTATATAATCGAATCGCTTGTGCACTCTCTACACGGTATATTCTACCGTTGGCACCGCCAAAGAGTCGTGGGAAAAGCGCAAAGAAGTACAACGCACAAGATGCGGGTACTAAGAAGTTCATCGTTGGGAAATTTCTAAAATTCCAAATGGTGGACAACAAAACAGTGATGTCCCAAGTCCAGGAATTCCAAATGATTTTACATCACCTGGATTTGGAAGGACTAAAGCCAAACGAGCAGTTTTTGGTTGCATCGCTGATTGAAAAGTTACCTCCTTCATGGAATGAGTTTATGAGTTACTTGAAACTCAAGACAAAGGAGATGACCTTTGAAGAGCTTGTTATCAAACTGCAAATCCAGGAAGATAATAAGAAGACCTTGCCAAAGGGTAGATAACATCTTTGAGGCAAAGGCGAATCTGGTGAGGCCAAAGGGAACTCAAGCAAGAAGCGGAAGCTCCAGAAAGACGGCAAACCCCCTGCAGCAGAGATGTACAGAGGTAATTGTCATCACTGTGGAAAACCTGGTCATAGGATCAAGGAATGTCGCAAGCTCAAGACTGAGCAACAACAGAAAGCCAAGTCAAAAGGCAAGGCTCAAGCAAGCGTCGTCAAGGACACGCTCCTGGATGACATGATCGAGGAATTCTCTGCGGTGGTGCTAGAAGCCAACTTGGTGGAAAATCGATGCGGTGGTGGGTGGACCACAGTGCTACTAGGCACATCTGTTCCAACAAAGATGTCTTCTCCATGTACACACCGGTCGCCGACAAGAAGTCGTTCATGGGCAACAACGCTTCTTCCGACGTGATGGGGGTTGGAAAGGTGGTCTGAAGATGACTTAGGCAAGGAACTTACTCTGAAGGAAGTGATGCACGTCCCAGAGATTAGAAGAAATTTAATTTCTGGACCTTTATTGGTTAATGCTGGTTTTAGGCTAGTATTTGAATCCAATAAGTTTGTACTCACTAAAAATGGCACATTTGTAGGGAGGGGCTTCGTCTGTAAAGGCCTCTTCAAAGTGAATGTCATGTCTGTATTGCGTCAAGGAAATAAAGTTGAACCTTCTTCTTATTTGCTTGAGTCTTCTAATTTATGGCATCATAGATTAGGACACGTAAACTACAAGTCTATTCAAAGGCTGGTAAAGATGGAGTTGTTGCCTTCTATCGACGTAAACCCTCAACATAAATGTGAGGTGTGCGTAGAGGCAAAACTTACTAAGCTTTCTTTTCGATCCGTCGAAAGGAATACCGCTCCTCTAGAACTTATTCACACAGATATATGTGATTTGAAGTTTGCACAAACTAGAGGGGAGAACAAGTACTTTGTGACATTTATAGATGATAGCACAAGGTATTGTTACCTTTACTTGTTGAAAAGTAAGGATGAAGCCTTTGAAGCGTTTCGACGTTACAAAGCAGAAGTTGAGAATCAACTTAGCCTACAGATTAAATCCATTCGTAGCGATAGAGGGGGAGAATATGTAGCGCCTTTTGAGGAATACTGTGCCCAAGAAGGCATTATTCATCAAACGACGGCTCCATACTCACCTCAATCAAACGGTGTGGCGGAATGTAAGAACCGCACATTAAAGGAAATGATGAATGCCTTGCTTATCAATTCCGGTCTTCCCCAAAACATGTGGGGAGAAGCCGTCCTTACCGCTAATACGATTCTTAACAGAGTCCCACATAAGGGTAAGGACAAAACCCCATATGAATTATGGAAGGGAAAGAAATCCACCTACAAATATTTTAAGGTGTGGGGTTGTCTGGCAAAGGTTGAAGTACCCAAGCCAAAGCAGGTCAAGATTGGGCCTAAGACTGTAGATTGCATATTCATCGGATATGCAAATAACAGTAGTGCTTATCACTTCTTAGTGCATAAGTCAGATATTCCAGATATCCACCAGGGTACAATAATGGAATCAAGGAATGCTCTATTCTTTGAAAGTACCTTTCCTAGAAAGGAGAAAGACATAACCTCTCTCAAACGAAGTTATGCACAAAGCTCTCAAGAACCGGGAGTCCTTGATCGCCGGATCTGAATGGTTGAGATCTAGCGAATCTCGAGGTGGTGAACATCCGAATCTAGTGTTCAGATTCTCGAACTTGGAGACTCCAGAGATGGATCTAAGGCGAAGTAAAAGGGCCAGGAAGGATAAATCCTTCGGTCCTGACTTTGTAGCTTATATGGTTAATGATGAACCAAAGACAATTGCTAAGGCGTTGTCAACTCCAGAAGCACCGCTCTGGAAAGAAGCTATTGAGAATGAAATAAGCTCCATTCTGCATAACCATACTTGGGAGTTGGTTGATCTTCCTCCGGGAAATAAACCGTTGGGGTGTAAGTGGATACTCAAACGGAAATACAAAGCAGATGGGTCTATAGACAAGTACAAAGCCAGGTTGGTAGTCAAGGGCTATCGGCAAACAGAAGGCTTTGACTACTTTGACATATACTCTCCGGTATCCCGGATGACATCCATACGGGTATTCATTGCGATCGCAGCTTTGCGTGACCTTGAGATACACCAGATGGATGTTAAGACAGCCTTCCTAAACGGCGATTTGGAAGAAGAAATCTATATGGACCAACCCGAGGGGTACGTGGTTCAAGGGCAAGAGAAGAAAGTCTGTCGACTTATCAAATCTCTGTACGGGCTAAAACAAGCCCCGAAGCAATGGCACGAAAAATTTGATAGTACTCTACTATCGAAGGGGTTCGCCATTAATGAGTGTGATAAATGTGTTTATACGAAAGGTAACTCTGACTCGTTTGTTATGATATGCCTGTATGTAGACGACATGTTAATCACAGGAAGCAGTCCTAGGGTAATCCTAGAGACTAAGAACATGTTGAAACAATGCTTCGACATGAAGGATATGGGTATCGCATATGTCATCTTAGGGATTAAAATCTCTAAGACGTCGACGGGCTGGTTTTATCTCAGTCTCACTACATCGAGAATGTTTTGAGAAAGTTTGAGATGTTAGACAGTTCACCGATAAAGTCACCAATGGATACAAATCAAAAGCTTGATAAAAATCTTGGTGCACCTGTATACCAGGAGCGATATGCACAGGTGATCGGTAGTTTGATGTATATAACAAACTGCACCCGACCTGATATTGCTTACGCAGTTAATAAGTTGGCTAGGTTCACCCGTAATCCGAGTGATAACCAGTGGAAGGCGTTGAATCGGGTATTACAATACCTGAAATACACGTTAAATTACGGGTTACACTATTCGAGATATCCAGCTGTACTAGAGGGGTACAGTGATGCAAACTGGATATCTGATATAGAGAACACCAAGTCCACCAGTGGGTATGTATTTACAATTAGTGGTGGGGCTGTGTCTTGGAAATCCTCTAAGCAAACTTGCATCGCCCGATCCACAATGAAATCGGAGTTTATCGCTTTAAACAAAGCAGGAGAAGAAGCTGAGTGGCTTCATGACTTCTTAGAGGATGTTCCGTGTTGGAACAAACCCGTACCTTCGATAATGATCCACTGCGGCAGTCAGTCGACTCTAGGAAGGGCACGAAATGCTATGTACAACGGCAAGTCTCGTCATATTCGACGGAGGCATAAGACCGTTAGGCAACTGATCACCATGGGTATAATATCCATTGATTACATCAAGTCAAAGGATAATATAGCAGACCCATTGACAAAGGGCTTACCCAAGGATCAGATGGCTTGCCTGTCTAGGGGAATGGGCTTAAAACCCAAAATATAAGGACTAATACAGCGGTAACCCAACCTTACTAACTGGAGATCCCAGTAATTTGGTTCAATGGGAAAACTAAGTTGTAAAGGTTCAGTTGATCGCTTCGGTGGAAGTATGAGCACTTCAGATAGTGATTTCTGAAAAGAAACACCAAATCCACAGCCGTTCCCGCGATAGACTTTAAGTGCTATCTGCAGTGTGGGTAAAGGTTAAGTTTTCAAAACCTATAATGCTCCTCAACAGTTGAGGTTAGGTTTTGGGAAACTTTTAATGGTTCCTAACACTTGTGAAGTGGGGTATAGCAGGATACCTTGTAGGAGACCACCTATTTAAGTGCGAGGTCGGGCCGCCTCAAAATGAACGCACTTAAGAATCCAAGACGTTGTCCATGGCCAAAACGGACAAAACATTACAAAGAAGAGAGTAAGGGAATTTGTTGTGTTGGTACCATTGACTTGGCTTACACTAAACACTGACGGTTCAAGACATCACGTTCACCGCGCAGTAAGTAAGTCCGATGGTATTCAACTATGGAAGGTTCAAAGCTGATGCTACCTCTCCTTATGCAACATCGGTCAATTTGAAATATTCTTTGAAATGAAAAGACACCATGTGAGTGCGCCAAAATCTCTTTCAAGAGGGGATTGTTGGAAATTAGCCTTTGGCGGGAGTTGCGACCGACCAAATTTAACGGCTTAAACACTAGTGTTACGTATGTTGGAGAATCCGGTTCTTCACACATGCATGATGTACTAAGTACGTAGATAACCGTAGGGCCAAGAATCGTCAAATTTCATTGAGAAATGAAAGAGATATTGGTTCACGAAGTGAGGTGTTTGAAGCATGAAAAGTGTGGTGTTGTGTTCAAATTCTCCCTCATCGGTAGAGGAAGAAAAAATTATTGTGTATATAAGACTCGAAATTGGTTTGGGGTTTGGGACCCCAAGGGGTATCCCATGTGTTTAAAGGAGGGAGGACCTAGATGTGCTTCGGTTCGAGGAAAGACCACACGCGCGCCGCCGCCGCCCGCCCGTCCGATCCGATTCCGGTTCCGGGTTCCGGGTTCACGGGCTCACGGGCCTGAAGTTTCAAGATGTACAGTTTGGTCCCTGAAGTTTTTCGAAAGTCAGAATTTCGACGGTCAGAACAGAAACGCCAAGCACTCAATTCAGCCATTTATTTTGGCTGAATTACTCCTCCTATAATGGCCAAATCCGTTGGTCTTTTCACCATTTATTTTGGTGACTTTACTACCTCCATAATGGCCATTATTTGGCCAATAATGGTTGTTATGGAGGCAGTTAAACAGCCCTCCCTCACCTATATAAACACCCCTACACCATTGTTGAGAAGCACAGAAAATATACTTGATATATACACGAAAATACACAAGCAAAACAGTTTCTTCCTACATCTTCCTTGCATCATTTCTTGCTCAATATTCTTCAAGGTAGCTCTTGAGTTTCCTTTGCTCAAGTGTTCCATTGCTGTTTTATCTTGGGAGACGAATTGTCCAGGACGTATAAATGATACATACGGGGCAATATTGTCTTAAGGACAGAGTGCCACACTCGACTCAGCAAGCAAACAAAGCAGTTTTTCAGTTTTTCAATTTTCTAGTTCATCTTTGTAATTTTCAGATTTCTAGTTGAATTGTAATTTCAATTCTTACTTTAGCAGTTACTTGTAATTTCCGTTTCCTGCAACCTTTGTAATATCCAACATTAAGGACATGCTACCATGTTTTTCTGGTTTCTGCCACATTTCCATTTTTATCTAATCAAAACTCCAAAATGGTTGTTTCTCTTGAAAGTTGTTTAGGATCGGAGTATCTATTATCAATTGACCAATGTTTATAGGTCAAAGCTATATATTGTTTATTTGGACGAATAACCTGTGTTTTTGACCTAGCACTTCAATTCTCACAGTTTTTCTTTTCTTTATTTATATACTATCCCTTGTGTGTGAATCGCCTCTCTAACGAGATAGTTGTGTATTACTTTTTATCAGGTGATGCTGAGAGGGAATACTGGAGTATGTTCCGTAATAACCAACAGGACAAACGCCGTGACTTTAAAGGGAATAGGGGAAGGTAAGCCCTTAGCGGTCTATTGCTTGACTTGGTAATGTATATGTGGTCATAAGGTTAATCTGCTGGATCCTTTCTCAAAAAGCATGTTAGGTTTCCCACTAATTGGTGGGTTCTGGGAAAAAACAGTAAATGGATGTTAAGTACCAGAAGATGGCAAAAGAGAGTAGAAATTTAATGCTCATGTACATGTTACTTGGTAGTATTTACATGGTCGTTGCTGCTGTAGTTCCTGTGTTTTTTCGAAGCATATTAGGTTATTAGGTCCAGTATAGTGGTGCTTAAGAAATGAAGCTTCTTGTATCAACATGCATAAGCACTGACCACTCCTGCAACAGAAAACTAAAACGAAATAAGAGATGGAAGTGCTTGTATCAATGAATGTTGAAATATGATATATTTATGGTGAGATTACCCACTTGAATGAATGGTATAGAGTCACAATGGGCAACTTTTCTCTTCAATGCCATCATTAGTCTGTTTTAGAGCAGAAAAGCTAATTTAGATATACGTGGGCTTGTATGCGTTGCTTGATACTATTGTTATTGTTCATGGACATAGAGGAGGAAGGATCAACAGAGGCGGGAAGCATTCACGTGGAAGGGGAAACGATTTTGGTGGACGCCCACACAAATTCCAGAAAGCTAGGGCATGAAGAATTTATCTTTTGTAGCATTAACTATGAACATGTCACAACCTATCTTGTTCCACATTACTACGATGATACTTTCTTCATCGTAATGTGCTAGCAATTAACTATGAACATGTAGCAATTTTCCGTTGTCTCAAGTTCAACTCTTTCTACTTAAATATGTATTGCAGGCTTTTATGATCCATGAAAATGTCTACATGAACACCATACAATTAGGGCCACCAAATCTTCAGTGCATAGACCACTGCGGCGAACTCTAAATCGTGTGTCGGATAGTTTTTCTCATGTTTCCTCAATTGCCTTGAAGCATAGGCAATTACTTTACCATGCTGCATTAGCACACATCCTAAACCTGCTCCCGAGGCATCATAATACATAACATAGCCTTCTGGACCCTCTGGAAGAGTAACGACTGGTGCCGATGTTAGTCTATACTTTAACTCTTGAAAACTCCGCTCACAAGCATCGGACCACTGGAATTTTATGGCCTTTTGTGTCAACTTTGTTAATGGTGTTGATATGGTAGAAACCCTTCTACAAACCTCCTATAATAGCCGGCTAAGCCTAAAAAACTGCGAACCTCTAATGGAGTCGTGGGTCTCAGCCAATTCTTCACTGCTCAATCATTGAGTGTCAACTCTTATACCTTCGTCTGACACTATATGACCAAGGAAAGCCACTGAATTCAGCCAAAACACACACTTAGAGAGCTTTGCATACAACTTATGATCCCGAAGCGTCTGTAGTTCTATCTGCAAATGATCCACATGCTCTGCTTCCGAGTGAAAGTAAACCAGAATATCATCTATAAATACTATCATAAAAATATTCCAGAAATGGGCGAAACACGCTGTTCATTAGATCCATAAATGTTGTTGGTGCATTTGTGAGTTCAAATGACATTACTAAGAACTCGAAGTGCCCATACCTTGTCCTGAAAGCTGTCTTCGGAATATCCTTCTCCTTAACCCTTAGATGATGGTACCTTGATCTTAGGTTGATCTTTGAGAAACATCTTGCACCTTGTAACTGGTCAAACAAATCATCAATTATGGGAAGAGGATACTTGTTCTTGATAGTGACTTTGTTCTGCTGCCGATAGTCGATACACATCCATAACGAGCCATCTTTCTTTCGTACAAACAATATCGACGCACCCCAAGTAGATATATTAGGCCTAATAAAGCCTTTCTCAAGTAGATCTTTTAATTACTTCTTTAATTCTTTCAATTCGGCTGGAGCCATTCTATAAGGAGAAATAGATATCGGCTGAGTGTTTGACAACACATCTATACCGAACTCAATTTCCTTTTCAGGAGGAAGGCCTGGAAGTTCGTCTAGAAACACATCAATAAACTCATTAACCACTGGAATTGATTGAGAAGTAGGTGGTTCGGCAACGACATCTCTAGCCCGAACAAGATGGTATATACAACCTTTGGAGATCATCTTTCTTGCCTTAAGGTACGAAATAAGCCTACCTTTTGGCGACGCCGTATTGCCCTTCCATTCAAGAACTGGCTAGCCTGGGAACTAAAATTTGAAAATCTTTGTTCGGCAATCAACATTAGAGTAGCACGATACCAGTCAATCCATGCCCATAATAACATCAAAAATCAACCATCTCTAGTTCTACCAAATCTGCTAGGGTCTGACGGCTACAAATTAATACTGCACAATTCCGATAGACCCGTTTAGAAACTACCGACTCACCAACCGGTGTAGATACCACAAATGGATCTCTTATCAACTCAGGCTCCACACAAAACTTACAAGCAATAAAAGGGGTGATAAATGATAGATTAGAGCCTGGATCTACAACACATACACATTATGTGAAAAGACCGATAATATACATGTAATAACATCAGGTGAGGACTCCTGATCCTGTCATCCCATCAATGTGTAAATGTAGTTCTGGCCCCTACCTCTGCCTCAACAGGATAATGTCTGCTGAATTTGCCCTGACGAACGCACTAACTGTGATGAAGTTACTGCAGATCTGACCGGCTGGACTCTAACACCTCTTCCTTCTGTCGGGCATTCTCGCATAATATGACCACGTTCACCACAAGAATAACACACCATTTCTCCTTATTGGCATGGCCCTGTACGAGTCTTACCACGCTGCTCACATCGAGCCAACAACGATCTCATCTTAATAGAATCCCCTGTATAATAAAACCTTGATGCTTGTGAACTCTGACCTGGTCCCGATTGAACAAACCGATCAATCATCGACCTCGAAAATAGTAATGACTGAACAAATCGATCAAGCCTGGGCCCACCTCTAAAATCCCTCACGTCACCTACAGATCGAGCCCTCTTATACTGGCCTTTATCACATTCTTGATCTACCCGTTGTTGCCTCTTACGATCCTCCAGATTCTGTGCATAAGCCTGAATGTGAGCAATATCCATATTTAGATTCAGAGAAGCCATTGTACACTCGTTAACCAAGTGTGGCCCTAAGCCAATAACAAACCTATGTACCTGGTCACTCATTTCAGCTATAATCGTGGGGGCATATCTGGCCAATGAATTAAACTGCAAGCTATATTCTCAAACACTCATGCTGCCCTGCTCAAGACTAAGGAATCTATCCTGCCTGGCCTGTCAAAGATCGACTGGCAGAAAATGTTGTAAGAAGGCCTCTGAAAACTCTCTCCATCTTGCTGGCGGAGCACGAGGTCCCCTAGATTGCTCTCATGTCTCATACCAGGTCACCGCGACATCCCGCAGTCCATAAGAAGTAAACTTTACCGACTCAGTATTGGTAGCATCTATTACCCGCAAGGTACGCTGTATCTGATCCAGAAAATTCTGTGGGTCCGCATTTAGGTCTGACCCCGTGAATACCGAAGGGTCTAAGTTAATGAAATCTCGAACTCTTGCGCTAGCAGTTCTATCAGAAGGACTGAGAACCTGACGTTGGGCCTGGGCGGCCACTAATCGAGTTAATAACTATACAACACTCCGCATATCAAGATCCACATCCTTCGATGGTAGTGAACTGGGGGAATCATAAGAAGGAGTCACACCATGGGTCTCACTCTGACCCTCACTAGCGGGTGGAAATCGGCTGGTGCCTTCGCTAGCAGTCGTATTCAACGCCCTCATACTCTTGGACTTCTTCCTTGCTGTAGGCATTGCTGGAATTATAAACACGAGATGAATTAGGAGTGAAATACTTATAACTCAGTTTTATAGCATGATCTATGAGATGAAAGAATAGAAACCATCCCTAAATGTCAAGTAGCCTCCTGCTTATAAGTATGGTGCACAACACACCCATAAACAAGACTCTACTAGACACGGGTTGTAAACTCCCTAGGACAGACATACTCTGATACCAAGTTTGCCATGACCCAAACCGGAGGGTCATGACGGGCACCCGAACCCTACCCGCCGGGTACCACTAGCCATACATTTAACATCTACCTATAATTATCCATGGCCACAAGGGCCGTCACTTCAATACTCTGCTGATATATATAAACATAGAAATAGTAAACCAGAAACCCAACTTATATATATATATATATATACCAAGGCCGATGAGGCCGTACATGACTACTACACACAGGACACATGTCTACAATCCTCTAAAGAGTATGTGACCACAAAAGATCGGGATAGGGCCCCACCATACCCATATGTACATGCAAAAGATATACCATACCAAAATTAGACCAACACTTCGAAACAAGGGGAGTGCTCCAAAATCCACTGAGTCAGCAACCTACTAACGGGGATTGTCACTCTGTCTACGTGAACCTGCGGGCATGAAACGCAACGTCCCCCGACAAAAGGGAGTCAATACGACTGATGTACTGAGTATGTCAGGCATAAGAAATATCATTACAATGATACATAATAATATGAAATAGAAACAGTCGACAATGATAGCTGATAGAAATAGCCGAAAACACCAACATCCGACAGAAATGGCTAACCAGCAGTAAATGCCTTTGAGGGCCCTAATACATATGCCTAAATATTATGCACAATGCAAATGCGGTTTACATATAAATATTGGCCACACAAGGGCATCTTCCTTCCCATAACCGCCTCTGTGGGCATCAGGTTATAACGGCCACACAAGGGCATCATATCATACTGGCCACACAAGGGCATCAATATTGGCCTCACATGGGCATCTTTTTTTTGTGATATCTGTACCAGCTGCAGGTGGTGATGCGTATATAACCCCTTTCCCTTTTTTCCATCCCCTACATATATATTATTCATACCATATAGTAGTGTATATAACACATGTGAGTCCATGGTAATATATGAATATAATGCAAATGAAAATGTATGAGTAACAATAAAACATTCTGAATTTACCAGATGACATAATATCCTTGTACCTTCGGCTAGCATTGGGAATATTAACATATTTTCCATATACCTCAATAAGGATTTAGGAACATATTTAGACATGCTTTCAACATAAGAATCAATAACATGAATATTCTTAACTTCTAAGAGTAGAAAAATTTATGGAACAATATCACAGTTACGTTTCGTTACATAGAACATGCCAAAAGAAAGAAATAATTTGTCATAACATACCTCGAATCCAAGCTTAAAAGTAGAGTAAACACGTTGCTGTGTATACCCTGTGCTATGCTTAAAATTACTAAGCAAGATTTTCTTAACTTAGTGCTAACTCGAAGTGAAACAGAAAGCATTAGCTGAGTGTTTTAGTATAGAATTTTGTTTGGCCAGCAAATGACCAAAACTTGTCTTCCATGAAAGAAATGAAAATCCACGAATCGAACTCTTCACAACAAGCCGATTAGTATTTGTTAATATTGCAGTAGAACATGCATGAAACAAGTTGTTCATTCCCTTTAATATTAGGAACGAAATAATGCTCCCTCCCCTAAACACATGTCCTTTCCCAACTTAATGTAATGCTACCTCATACACATCTATTAACACGTAACATCCCCTAATTTTACATGCATATTAGTGGAATGTTATCACTTAAGTGATTCCCTTAATTATTACATGTATAGATTCCCACTCAACTCCCCCCCAAGATTAATCAATCCCACAATTAATCAATTATACAAAAAATTAATTTTGTGATCCCAATTCACTTAAATCTTAATGATTTATAAGACCTTAGTCTACTCAATGTCATAATCCTACGATATAATACCAGTACATTTCCTCTTTATGCGCACACCAAATTTATTTTCGATCCCCGTCGTCACACTTGTTACGTCCAAAATTATTTCAGGGTTTTATCCTTCTATATACTAAGCTCGTTATTAGCATACGTAAATATAACATAAATTCCCTTAGGCTCGGGTCTACTTGCCTACGTTTAGGTGCTCAAATCATCGCCCAAAATTATGGGATGTTACATTAAAATTCCTGCAACCAGAAGCACCCAATCTCTATACATATACATACCAAGGCCGACGAGGCCATACATGACTACTATACACAGGACATCTGTCTACAAGCCTCTAAAGAGTACGTGACATCACAAGGGTGGGACAGGGCCCTGCCATACCCATATGCAAAATATCATACCACGACCAGACTGCAACTCTGAAACAAGTAGAGTGCTCCAACATCAGCTAAACTAGCAACCTACTAGCGCGAACCGTCCCACTGTCTACCTGAACCTGTGAGCATGAAACGCAGCGTCCCTCGACAAAAGAGACGTCAGTACGACTGATGTACTGAGTATGTCAGGCATGAATAATATCATAATAGGGATATAACAATAAACTGAGACAAAAACAACTGATAAAATTAGCCGACAACAACAGCTGACAGAAATAACCGACCAGTAGTAAATGCCTCTGAGGGCCCTAATATGCCTAAATGTCATGCACAATGCGGTATATATATATATATATATATATATATATTGGCCACATCGGGCATCTTCTTTCCCATAACAACCTATGTGGACATCATATCATATCGGCCTCTGTGGGCATCATATCATTTTGGCCTCATTGGACATCTTCCTTTTTAGATATCTATACCAGCTGCAGGTGGTGTGCGTATATAACGTCATTCCCTTTTTCCATCCCCTACATATATATAATGTGTACCATATAGTAGTGTATATAACACATATGGGTCCAGGGTAACACATGAATGTAATGCAAATGCAAGAACGACAATAAAATATTATGAACTTATCGGATGCCATAATATCCTTGTACCTTCGGCTAACATTGGGAACCTTAACATCTTTCTCATATACCTCAATAAGAATTTAGGAACATATTTAGACATGTTTTTAACATAGGAATCAATAACATGAACATTCTTAATTACTAAGAGTAGAATAATTTATGGAACAACATTACGATTACATTTCGTTACATGGAACATGCCAAAAAAAAGAAATGAATTGCCTTAACATACCTTGGATAACGCCCCTTCGATAGCTATTATAAATCATCCCATCCAACATACATTAATCGTGAATAATTTTCAGATTAGCTATAGTACCACGAGTTTTTAGCAATTAAATGAATATAGATCTTATTGCGACGAAGACAAATCAGCGAGAGTGAAGTAGTGAGCGAAATCCCCTTTACTATTTTGTGAGAATAGATCATATTTGTCCCCTTTAAATGAAAAACATGGCTGCTGCTATAAGGAAAAAAATGAGTTCACGTTGCTGTATTAGTTTTGGAAGAGACAATGTCATTGTCCACTTCTTTAAACTCTTCTTTAAATAGCTAAATTAATGAAGCACCACCTACTCTTTAATGACTCATAATATGGACTTGCTAACTCATCCTTATAGATGCATAGTAATTAACTACATACTCCCATGGTTCCACGTGGAATTCGCTAAATTAAAACTATCCATATATTACTAATTAGTACCATAATTAATCCTTTACTCTCCCACTTTATCCTAACATTTAATCACTTACACACATAATTAATTTCTTAATCTCAATTCACACAATATTGATCACTTTTAACATACTTCATATACTCATTATCATAATTATGGGATACAACTATAGTCTATGGCTTCTTTATACACACACCAAATATTATTCACAATCCCCATCATCACACTTGTTAAATCCTAAATTATTTTGGGACTTTATCCTTTTATACACTAAGCTCTTGATATGAATACTTAAATATAACAAAATTTCTCCATGGCTCAGGTCTACTTCCATATGTCTATCGGCTCAAACCATGGTTCGAAGGTACGGAATGTTACATTATTCCCCCCCTTAGAAACATTCGTCCTCGAATGTTGGGGTGACATCTCTGATTCCCGTCACGTAACCAGAAAACACATCCACCGCTTCACATGCCATATAATATAACATTTATCCTTATGTCGGACCTCACATGGTCATCAAGCAGTAATTATAATAATATAAAATAGAACTCACCTTATGCTTCACGGAACCTCGGCGTTGGTCTGAAATAGGTAGGGTTATTTGTGTTTCATCTCCTCTTCCACATCCCATGTCATTTATTCTACATTTTTATTCCATCATAGAACTTTTATGGAGGCTGCTTCTTTAGTCCTCAACTTGCGAACTTGACGATCTAAGATAGTAATTGGAACCTCTTCATATGATAGGTCCTCTATAACCTTCCCATCGTCAATCAGTACAATTCGGGAAGGATCTCCAATACACACTCCCAACATAGAAATTTGGAAAATCGGATGAACAAACTTTAACTCTGGAGGCAAGTCCAATTCGTAAGCCACTTAGCCGATTCATCGAATTATGAGATATGGCCCAATGTACCTTGGATTAAGATTTCCCATTTTTCCTAAATCTCATTACACCATTCATAAGAGAGACCTTAAAAAAGACTCAATCATCCACTTGGAACTCTAAGTCCCGCCGCCGCACATCTGAATACGACTTCTGACGACTTTGAGCGGTTAACAACCATTCTTGGATAAGTTTTACATTCTCTATGGCTTGTTGCACTACGCCAGGCCCAAATAATTCTGATTTTCCTACTTTGAACCATCCGATAAGAGATCTATATTTCCGTCCATACAAAGCCTCGTATGGAGCCATTTTAATACTAGCATGATAACTGTTATTGTACGCAAATTAAATAAGGGGTAAATGATTATCCCTACTTCCATTGAAATCCAATATGCGAGCTCATAGCATGTTTTCGAGCGTTTGAATCATACGCTCGGCCTGCCCGTCTGTCTGAGGGTGAAAAGTTGTGCTAAGATTAACTTGAGTGCCCAAACCTTTTTTTGAAATGATCTCCAGAAATTATTTGTGAATTGCGCACCTCGGTCAGATATAATAGAAATATGCATACCATAAAGGCGAACAATCTCCTTAACGTACAACTTTGCGTAGTCCTCGGCTGTGTATGTAGTTTTGACCGCCATGAATTGAGGTGATTTTGTCAGTCTATGAATAATCACCCGAATAGAATCAAACTTATGATAAGGGCGAGGTAAACCAGTAATGAAATACATATTAATTATTTCCCATTTCCACATCGGGACCTCAATGTTTTGAGTCACGCCGTCGGGCTTTTGGTGATCTAGTTTTACTTACTAACAATTAAGACACTGAACTAGCAACTCTACAATGTTCCTCTTCATATCGTTCCACCAATACATACCTTTGAGATCATTATACATCTTAGTAGATCCAGGGTGAATGGAATATCGTGAGAAATAAACCTCCATCATAATCTTGTCTCGCAATTCTGCTACAATGGGAATACACAAATGGACCTTCCACCTGGGGGTCCCTATCCCATTATACTCGAAGGTTGCAGTTCTCTTTTTATTAAATATGCTTCCCGATCTTCCCTAAAAATGAGATCTTCATCATGACGTTTCTTTTTTTCCAGTATGAGGGATGACCCTGCTTTATTCTGAGTCATAGGGCTATCAATATTTGAATCCTCCAATCGAACTCCCACTTAGCTAACTGATGTGTTCCCTCAGGTCAACTTCTCTCCTTCGTCCTCACATTAGTCAAGCCACTTGTGGGTGAATGATTATATTATCAACTTAGCTTTGTTTACTAACCGATGTGCTAACAACTCTTATATTTGTAGTATCTCAATCGTAGACACTTTATGGACAATATCATCGAATCTGAAGTGCGCGTATCATCACAGTTAACTCTCATTCATGGTCTGAAAAAAATCTTTTTTTTTCATACTACTCGTAATTATAGACAACTTCCTTGCTTTACTTCTTTTGACACTTATTCACTCACTTTCTTACTTGTCGTACTCTTCTTAGTTCCAAGATATTCTGGTATACGTACGTAATCTCAAATATCGCTCCTGATTCCAATCATTGGCGTTACTATCCCTTAAAGGATGAGTTGTTAACTTATTCCCTTACTCTATACGGGAAAGATTTTGAAGAATTTTGCCTTATATGACGTTGGCCTACTATATCCAAACCTGGTCATTATACTTAGATTCGACTTCCTTTGTAATTCTTGATGCTTTCAATGCTTCTTCGACTCCTCAGGACACTATGAAAGTATTTAGAATTCTTATCTCCATCCCTGAACCACTGAGGTTTAGATTGTTGTCTCAACAAAGAATCCTACATAGTCAGCCACCTAGTGTATTATGCATATCCTCTATTAAGATCTTCTCTTTCTTGTTCAGTGTTATGCATGATGTCAAGTTCTTCTAAATTTCTATTTTTGCCTCCCAATCACGAACTTGATCATGAGTATCCCCAACATTATTCTTGAACCATTGATTAAGATCTCTGCTAAGCCTTTTCAGTTTGTTCTGGAGCCTCCACATAGGATTTTCATTCACTTTTTCATCCCAAGAAGCTTGGACAGTGTCTATGAAACCTGTCTGATCAACCCAAAAAATTAAAAACTTGAAATACTTGATGTGATTTTGTTGGTTACTGAAACATTTCATAAGTAAAGGTCTATGGTTAGAACCAGACCTAGATAGATGTTTAACATTGTTATTTTAAAACTGTTGAGCCCATTCATCTTTTATCAAAATTTTATCTAATATCATCCAAATTCTTCTGTTGGGCCTCTACTAATTGCACCAAGTGTACTTAGGACCAGTGAAACCAATACCACTAAGTCCACAAGATTTCACACAATTTATAAAATTCACGCTTTTCCTCATTCTGTGTGGTAAGCCTCCTAATTTTTATCAGGATCCATGATGACATTGAAGTCACCCCCAAACATCATGTACATTAGCAATACTATCCCAAAGCTCTTCCCTTTCAACATGAGTACATTTAGCATACACTGTTGTCACAAAGATTACATTCTCATTTGCATTGTCTTTTATGTTGAGAGTGAGTTGTTCATCATTTGCAATAACCATAACGTGATTAAGACCTCTCCAGAAATACCATATATGGCCATTTGTATTAGCCTTACAATGGTGGAATACAAAATATCTCTTATAACCTTCAATCATGCTCATTATTGAAAAGCTCATAGTTTACTACAAAAACCACTATTGACAAAAGTTCTAAGTATGTAGAACGATTTTTGAGACCTGACCCCCCTAATATTCCAAAAAAAAATGCATTGATCATAGAATAAATGGGGGGGGGGCACTTTGTCTTTGTCTGTTTCCATTTCCTTTAGGCTTGGAGTTAGACTTCTGTCTAATGGTTTTTCTTTTTTTGCTTGTTCCTGCTTCTTTTTCATGAGTCAGTAGAAACCAAATTTCCTTTACTCTGAATGTAATCCGGATCACCGTGTCTGCTAGTTTTGGACTCTTCAGATACAGTCCTTAAACTAGCACTTTGTTTTTGAAGCATTCTTCCTCTGAATTATCACTTATGTTGTAGGACTGACTGCTATCAGCCACATGTTTCACAAAGTTAGTCTTGGTATCCCTCTTTTAATATTTACTTGCTCTATTATTGGTGTTCTTATCAGATTCATCATTAATTTCTGGGTCTATTTCACCATTTAGCTCTACAAATATTTTTATCCCAGGATGATTTTTTATATAGGATGGAAGGCTAGAAGGGCTAGCAGCTTCTGTAGCAATGATCTCTCCCTCCTCAATTTCCTGATGCCTATCCATGTTATCCCTCTGCTCCTTTCTTTCACAATGTATTTCATTTCCATGTTGATTCTCCACAGTATTACTCACATGTGTTTGTTCTGTTGATTGTCCTTTACTATCTTTTTCTGTGTTGTTCTCCTTCTTCTTGTCACCATTATGAATTTGTGTACCATTCTTCTATCCTCAATGTTCACCTTACCGTGCTTGGGAAAATCAATAAAAAACCCATATTTCTTAGGTTTCTTGTTCCTTTTTCCTGCCTCCAACAAAGATATAGACTTGAACAACACCTTTTTTTTTGAATTTTTCTTGATCTTTTCTCTCCTATAGGACTTTCTTGGTTTCCTTTCCATCAAATCTTGGTGTTTTTCTTCCTCACCAGAACTTATCACATTATTTTGGTACACCTTGTTGAGAATCTCATCCATTTGGTTATAGTTATCATCAATAGCATTGGCATAACATCTTTGATTTTTTTTCCATTATGATTTAGTCCATTTTTTTACTGTTATTCATTGTGTCAGCATTCTTCATTACATTATATTTAAGATTCTCACTAATGTTCACTCCTGATGAATCTCCAACCACAAGTTCTCCCTGCTAATCGTAGCCCTATTGGAAGAAGGTATTGTTGTACTCTTAAACAAGATAAGGTTTACAGAGAGAATTCTTACACTTAGATTTATAACACGATTCTAAATCAAGAAGGAAGGTAATCATTATCCTAAATGTCCTATTGCATCATGCTCTACAGATGACTACTTATCTTCTTAACATACTTCTTACAAAAGGTTTGGCATATTCCTCACCTCTTCAAATCTTATTTAATAAGACTCCTTCATATTCACATCTTAGGGTCTTTGGATGCTTATGTTATCTACTATTTCCGTCAACCACAAATAACAAACTTCAGGCATGTTCTACCCTTTGTGTGTTTTTTGGTTATCCGTCTAATCATCGTGGTTACAAATGTTTTGATTTATCAGCTAATAAAATAATCATTAATCGCCATGTTATTTTTTATGAAACCCAATTTCCGTTTGCTAAAGTGAGTAGTCCCGTGCCTAGTTCGTATAATTTTTTGGATGACGATGTCTCCCCATATATTATACACCATTTATCAGATTTGTCACGTACCCAAAATCAGTCGGCGGGCCCACTGCCTGTTGGACCATCCAACTTATCGCCTCTGCCCAGCCCTCCAATCACGAGTCCAGCAACTGGGCCAAATATTCAGCCCAGTTATGCCCCTGCTTCTGGGCCTGTTTCGGCTACAAGGCCAGTTTATGTTCATAGTCCAGTTTCTGTTTCTGCGTCCAATGTTGGGCTAGCAGGCTCACTTCCTACTGGCCAGTCCGTCACCCCTCCAATTCTGTCATAAAATCCACTAAATTCTCCTCCGAGTCACAGACTGGTCACTCGTAGTCAATGGGGTATTTTTCAACCAAAAAGCCATTTTAATTTAAATTCTAATGTTCTTAGATCCCCCCTACCCCGTAACCCAGTGTCCGCTTTGCATGATCCGAATTGGAAAATTGCTATGACCGATAAATATAATGCTCTTATTGATAATAAGACGTGGGAGTTGGTGCCCCGTCCGTGTAGTGTTAATATAATTCGGTCTATGTGGATTTTTACTCATAAAGAAAATTCTGACTGTTCTTTTGTGAGGCATAAGGCTCGTCTTGTAAGTGATGGTAAGACTCAGCAGGTTGGTGTAGATTGTGGTGAGACATTTAGTCAGGGGTCAAGCCGGCTACCATTCGCAGTATGCTCAACTTGACTTTTTCGAAAGCATAGCACATTCATCAGTTAGATTTGAAGAATGCTTTCTTACATGGTGATCTTAAGGAAACATTTTACATGCATCAACCCTTGGGTTTTAGAGATCCCAAATATCCTCATCATGTATGTTATTGAAGAAGTCCTTATATGGGCTTAAACAGGCCCCACGGGCTTGGTATAAGAGATTTACAGACTATGTTTCAACTATTGGATTTTCTCATAGCAGGTCTGATAATTCGTTGTTCATATATCGTCGTGGTACTTCCCTAGCTTATATACTATTATATGTGGATGATATTATCTTGACTGCCTCTTCTGATGCTTTGCGCTAGTCTATCATAACTATGCTCAGTTCTGAGTTTGCTATGAAAGACTTGGGGCTCTTGAGTTATTTTTTGGAGATTGTTGTCACTCGTCATGCAGGTGGGCTATTCTTATCACAACGGAAGTATGCAGCTGAGATCATTGAGCGAGCTGGTATGTCCTTATGTAAGTCCACTTCCACTCCAGTTGATACTAAACCCAAGTTAGGTGTTGCGACTGGCTCACCTTACGAGGATCTGACACACTATCGCAGTCTTGCAGGGGCTCTTCAGTATCTTACTTTCACGAGATCAGATATTATGTATGTCGTACATCATGTGTGTTTGTTTATGCTTGTTCCCAGGGTTGAGCACATGAATGCACTCAAATGCATTATTCGATACATCCAAGGGACACGTGACTATGGCTTACATTTATATCCTTCATCGACGTCTACACTTGTCTCGTATACAGATGCTGATTGGGGTGGCTTCCCAGACACCAGACATTCCACGTCTGGCTATTGTATGTTTCTTGGTAATAACTTGGTCTCATGGTCTATGAAGCGTCAGTCTACATTATCACGCTCTAGTGCAGAGGCTGAGTATCGAGGAGTAACCAATGTGGTCTCTGAATCATGTTGATTAAGTAATCTTTTTTTAGAGATTCATTGACCTATTCAGAAAGCTACCTTGGTTTATTGTGATAATATTAGTGCCATCTACCTTTCTGGTAATCCAGTTCAACACCAACGCACTAAACATAATGAGATGGATATCAACTTTGTTCGCGAAAAGGTATCTCGTGGACAAGTACATGTCTGTCATGTCCCTTCCAAGTATCAAATTGCAGACATCTTTACCAAAGGTCTTCCCTCGGTCCTTTTTGAAGATTTTAGGGACAGTCTCAGCATACGAACACCGCCCGCTATGAATGCGGGGGTGTGATAAATAGTAGCAGTCCGTGATATACATGTTATATATATCACGGTTTGGTGTATATTAGGTAACACAGGTTTTGTATTAAATTAGAATTGTACACTTACCATAATTGTATAATTATTGGACAAGTAGAATAAGGTTTTGAGAGTAGAATAGGAATAGAATTTTCCTATTATAGAAATTATAAATTGTATATATACTCTTTCATTAATGAGAATAATCAAGGGATTATTTCTATCAAAAGCGACGTCGAGCAATTTGACCAACAAATTTCAATTCCAACCGAAGAACCACAAGACATTATAAAGAAACTAGAAAATGTGTTTTTAAATATGTAATTTTTTTAATTGTAATTTTACTATGTTATTTGCAACTTTCAAGTTTCAAGACCACAAAGTTGCAATTTTGAAAGTGTATTACAAAAAAATCATATTTCTATTAAATAATATAAGAGGGACAAAAACAGGCTTTGGATGTTTTTATTACACTATCCTGTTCAATTATTGAGGTGTTTATTATATATACCATTTTTAAAAATTAAGTGCAAAAAAAAATT
This sequence comes from Anisodus acutangulus, assembly GCA_029783415.1. NCBI lineage: Eukaryota > Viridiplantae > Streptophyta > Magnoliopsida > Solanales > Solanaceae > Anisodus > Anisodus acutangulus. The sequence continues at coordinate 18,594,222 of CM056512.1, forward strand.
AAACTGAAAAGCCCGATCCCGACCCGATCCGCCCCGACCCGATAAGACCGGTCCTCTTTTCCAACGGGACTGGGAATGGGACGGGACATCGGCGAATCCCGCCAGTCCCGCCGGAGGACCGGTCCCTCCCTACCTCGTCCCATCGGGTCCCTCCCCGCCCCGTTGGCCACCCTTATATACAGCTATCTTGCAATGAGCATTAGTTTTTTTATCTTCTTATTGATTGTTGTTCTCCATTTGAACCTTTTCCACACAATGGCGGAAGTAGAACATGGTTTATGAGTTTACGGGATCCTAATAATTTTTGTGTAGATCCTCTATTTCTATTGAAAAATTCATAAAAAATATATAAATATATCATTGTAAATTTAATTATTATTATATATTAATTTGATATTGTTGTAGGAACCCATAAACTTCACCATCAAAAATTCGTCTCTGATTCCACTAACTGATGTTATTCATCAACACTGTCCTTAAATCTCATAGGAGTTTTGTGGTGTCATTTGTCATGTATTTTCTTTTATTTAGCATAATTGAAATTTTCAGCAATTTACTTTAATCTGACAAAACGATAATATAGCAATTTGATTATGAGTATTTTAATATCTCGATGATTAAGCCGTTAAAAAATTTCCATGAACTTAACCGATTAACAGTCGTCAGAAATATTCAATCCTCCAACTTATTCATACACCAAATACAGTTGAAAACGCCATTACAATTTATAGATGATATTTCATCTCGACGAGCTGGATTCCGAATATTCCTTGAATTTTTTTTTAATTCCAGCAATTTACTTATTGGAATATGATAAAAAAGAAAAAGAAAAAGACAGTATAGCAATCTGATTATGAGCATCTGAGCTAGAATAACCACTTTAAATTTTTAGCACAATTTAACGCATTAGTGATTATCATCTTTCAATTTGTGATGCTAATAAAATTGCAAATCATTGAATGGTTAGCTCGATCTCTCATCTTTCTAAAGTATTTAAACCATCCAATTTTATGTGGTAATTTTTATCTTTCTTGCATACAATACTATCGAAGATAAAATCTATTTTTTTCGATGGAAATTTGATATGACATAAGAAAAGCCTGTCTTTTTTAGTCATTATATTATTAGTATATTATTTTTAATAATAAAAAATTATTCAAAATAGAGGGCAATTTAAAAAAAAATGACCTTAAATATTTGTATACTAATTGTTTGAGATTCCGAAATTGAAGAAATCATTTTATCTACTAAAAAACTTACGAGATGATATTTTTTTCTAAGAGTCTGACTTTCAATAGAAAAAAAGACGATTGTATGTGAGTACTAGGAAATCACAAACTTAACACATTTTTCTTTATCTTTTTCATATTTTATTTGAATATAATGTCTTTATCGAGTTGGTTGACATCATTCGCTCCTTGTTGTCTTCTCATTGTCCGGTCCGCTCGAACACAAATGCACTAAACTACCTAAAATAAGATACAAAGTGCCTTCGTTCAATTCCAACCCTTTGCATGAACTCTTTTCTACGTACAAATTCTCAGGGCGAAATAGACCTTTCTTTGTTCTTACCAACGGAGTCATACAATGTACTTGTGTGTAAGACCCTTTTCTAAAAGAGGTCGAATAATTCATATCTCATTCATATTAATATTGGATTATGTACTATGTCTAGCGGCTCGTGAATACTTTCCAATATCGGAATTGAATTGGATATTTTCTCTGATTTCCACTTTCCAGAAGGATTTTCTTTTGTGTAATTCTTTTAATTTGATTAATTTTTAAAATATAAAAATGGTCCCCTTTAAATTTTTAGCAGTTTATATCTTAATATTAAAGTTAATTTTTTTATAATAAATACACATAGAGATAGAAGTTTGAAAATTCATTGGGAGGTGAAATACATATAGAAATCTTATAAATTGACATTTATAGATTTTTTAGTTTTTTACTAAATCTAGCCTCCTTGAAAAAAGAAAATAATAGTAGTAAAAAGAAGAAAAAGAAAAAGAAAAAATTGGACTTCCTACTTGGCCTTTAAAGTGAAAAAGAAAGGAAACCGCAAAAGCAGGTAGCAGGTAGAAACTTGTCCGTTAGTATTGAAAATATTTGAAAACTTACCAAATATAAAACCAATCCAACGGCTCAGATCACTTTACACACATCATCTACCGTTGACCAGTTCCAATATGTTTTGGAAACCTTAAATCCTTCAATGGGTTTTCGAATTACTTGTCCGCCCTCTTTAACATTTGAATTCCTAAGAGACCGTTTTATTTTCTTCAATACAACAACAAAAACAAACACACCCACTTCTCTTTCTCTCACTAAAATTCATCAGTTCATTTGCAGATCTTCGAATTTGTTTGGGATCTGCAAATGTGCTTTGTTCTCATTATTCCATTGATTTTGTTGAAGCTGCGATCGGTAAGTGTAATTGATTTTTATTTGTTTATCTTTTTTTTTGGGGGGGGGGGGGTTTGATTGAATTAATTGGCGTTGGATTCGTTAAATTTATGAATTCTTGGGTATTTGGGTAGTTGTAAAGTTTGAATCTTGAACCCTAATTTGATGGTTATGTGAAATGACACCTGGATTAGGAAACCCAAGTAGTTTGATCAGATTCTCTTCTTGATCATTTTATTAATTTCTTTTCGTTCATCTTACTTGGGATTTCTGTTGATTTTGCTGATTTTGTTGTGTGTATATTTCCCCAAATTTGTTTGGTTAATTCTTACTGAATCCTCATTTTTTATGATTGTGGCATCGATGAGAGTGTACGTTTTATAAAAACTTTTGGCTTTCATATTTTTGTTGAAGGAAGCTGATTATAGTTATTAAGGGAGCTGTGTCTTCACTTTTTTTTTTTTGGTTTCCCGGTGTCCGTTACCCTCATTGGGCCCGACTAAATACGTATGCGTGCGGAGGAGTCCCACGCTACCCAAGGGGACTCGAATCCTAGACCTCCACTACACCACAACCTTTGTTGGTGTCTTCACTTTGTTCTAGTAGTTGTACTCAGGTGATTTTGATATTTATTAATCAAAAGAAGGGGAAAAGGAATCAAAAGGGGAGAAACTAAATGCTATATTTTAGACTTCAAAGACAGACAAAAAAAATAAGATTAGTGAGTTGATAACAGATTTTTAAATTCTGTTACAACCTAGTTTATTTAAGCTTTGAATATCAAGTTATATTGTAAGCTTTCTTCTTGTCTTTCTGATCATAACACCCAAAATGAGCAGCTGATTGCATGATAACAATATTTATTGACCCCACGTGGCTTAGAATATTTGAAGGGCTCTTAGAATATTTTTCCGAAAACAGCCTCTCTACCTTAGGGGTAAGGACCGCATACACTCAACCCTCCCCAGACCCGACTTTATGGGATTTCACTGGGTATGTTGTTGTTGTTGTGGCTTAGAATATTTGAAGGGCTTATGAGTAGGGTGGATGTGTTCTTTGGTTTTGTTGATCCAGTCAGAATTCATATGCCATATTTTCTTTTCTTTGTTGGTTCGAACTTCTTGCTTTCTGATGAGATAAACTTCGCTCGAAATGGATTCTTTCAAACAATAGTACTATTTGAATGTTTCACGATTTGAACAGCGCTAAGTTAAAGCTAGTTTACTTCCAAAACTATAAAGAAATTAGCATTGAACAGATTTTTAATTGCTGAAACTGGGCTTCTGGTTTGTTCATCAAAGAGCAGACACAGCATAATGATAAATGAGGCAATCGAGGCCCCTTTGTATATTTTGCTTCCCCCTTTTCCACAAAGGAAATTCTCTAAATGGTTTTATTTCTCTAATAGTTGTCTCATACTTTTTAGCAACCATTATGCTGTTCTTTTTTCTCTGACCTTATTCTCTCATTTTGTCATAAGATCAGGTAGGAGAACCCACACCTTAGGGTGGCATATAATGAGTTGGGGAAGACATTCTGGAGAGAATTATCGACCTTCCGGTATTGGGTTATGCGGACTTGCTTTTGTGTCAAACAACCATGGAAAGTGATAGAATAAGCACTCCTTCAGAGGGTACTAGCAGTAGTCTCCAAAGAGTTCGGCCTTTGCATGGGTAACCACTGCTTCTTTCATACCATATATTTTAAGCATTTACATGATTTTGTACTTTTTCTTTTATTGAAATTTTTCTGCTAGTCATGAAAAGGCTGTTAAGATGAATTTTGAGTCAGATGTAGTCTACTTCAGTAATTCTTACTCAAATAATTTGTGGTGTTGAACTACTCACTCATTTGGTGCTACTGTTAACAGGAGAACTAGTGGTCCTACGAGACGTTCCACAAAGGGGCAGTGGACACCTGAAGAAGTAAGTGGACACTTCCTACATGTAGAACAAGTCAAAATTTCATGCACTCAAGCTATTATTTTATTTACTTAAGATTTTCTTTTCTTCTGTTGGGAGAGTAGGGTGGTAATCCATTCCTAGGAATTAGGAAGGAAACTTTTTCCCAGGTTCTATAATGATATGAATAAGGTTGGAATGGTGGTACCTAATTAAAATTTATTGTCCGTGTCTATGAAGTGTAGGTCCCAATTACAGTAAAAGAGGGAGTGCAGCATTAATCAAATTATGATGAATCCTCATAGAGTAGAATATATGTAGAGCATTCATATCGCTGCTTTCACTAGTTTGACAATGTGTCTGTTGATTGATTTGTCCATGCTTTTGAGAAGTAGAAACAATGCTAAGCGTTGTAAAAGTATCTGAATTTGTATGGTAACTCTTTCTCGGAACTTTTTCCTCATAAAGTCAGCCCAGGAATATCTGATTTTGTTATTAACATAACTTCATAAATACAGCAATAAGAAAATACTGATATGCACAGAGAGTGATCACAATAGGAGAGGGTGTCCTACAGTTTCTGTATAGATATTATAGTATGTAGGAACTCAAAAGGATTATCAACATTTTGTTTTTCGGTTAATCCAAAACAACTAGCAAGTACAAAAATACAAACTTGTGTGTAAGTGTTGCAGCTACTGAGCTCTTAAAACATCTTTCATTCTATACACTTATATCACATAGGATGCAGGCAGACATAGTGAAACATATGGACATGAATGTTTTTGTCCACTTTCCTACCCATCAGCTTCTGATAGCCTCCTTTTAGCACAAGAATATCTGGTTCTCTTTTACCGGAGAGGTCTATAGCTTATTTCTCCGGATCTATACATATTAACGGTACTCGATTTGAGTCTACATAAGACTAAAGGATTTAATTTGATGGAAAGTCACTATGTGGGAAGAACGTCAGAAGTGTTCTATGTGGTAGATGGCTATTGATTAGGTGTCTATTTAAAGTTTTTTTATGCATTAATTGTTGACTTCTATGGTTCCTTCTGAATCCTTAGGTTTGTTTTTGTACATTACATATTTACATGTGGTGGAGTATGATCAATTTCAATATACATTTCAACCGTTTTGTTTAATAGATCCCTAACCGCATAAATCCTTTTTCTTTCAGGATGAAACCCTACGCAAAGCTGTCCAACGTTTTAAGGGGAAAAACTGGAAAAAGATAGGTAAAAGCACTGCTGATGTTTCACCTTTAACACATGATGCTGATGGTAAATGCTATCTCACCACTTGAACCGGACTACCTTCACAGTTGGATTAATGAAAATATGGAATTTCTAAGTGGATCACGCTTGAGTTATATAGTCACAAAGCTGATGTGATGTTTTTACAATAACTTGAGTTTTTCTGAATGAGTGGCATTTTACAGACACAGGAAGTAAAAGTTATTTGTCAGTTTCTGTAAAATGGCAGTTTCTCTTGATCTTTTGGGTCATATGAGCAGAACAGTTTCTCTAATCAGCTTACACTCAAACCCTTTAGATGACGTGCACACTAGTGCTCCTACTTGTCTTGACCTACTATAATGTTCTAAGCCATAATTTAAGACAAAAAGACCTCCTTTACATTTATCCTTAGAGTCAACATATACTTTGAAAGAAAAAGTCAATCTTAGTTCAAGAAATAAAGGTCCAAACTAGGGCAGCTGTACGATGTGTAAGACGCAATTTAGTGGTTGTTTCTAGATGGGATTAAGTAAAATTATGTACAAGTCTGTAAAATTGGCACGAAAGCATCTTCTTAGCTCAATTTTGGTCAAGCCTACAAAAATCAGCATTTACATTGAGTTGGAAGTTGATCATAGCTCAAGAATAAGACCTAGAGGTCCTCATAGGGAGGCAGTTTTATTTTTTAGGAATTAGGATTTGGTGTTTATATTGTTGAGTTCTTTGAGATGCACCGCAGCAATATGCTCAGAGGAGCTTTAAAGAGAAAAGTGTTTCAGATTCCAAGGGTGAAACTTCTCGTTTGATTTGATTTGTTCACTTGTCCGTAGTTATTCTGCTCATACTTTTAGTCACAATATCCATATTTGTTGGTACTCATATATTTCCTGACACCATTAATGCATAAATTGATCGCACTGGGTTAGAGATGTTCTAGTTAAATGAGTTGGTCTTCCCAGTTTGTTTACCCTTTCTCCACTATCATTTTTCTTTAGAAATATTTGCTGGATTAAGTTTTTTGAGGCATCAGAGTCTTTCCTTGTTTTATGCGGCGTTTGAATTGGTTAACTTACAACTGCATTTGAAGTTTTATGACACACCCACTCATTATAGCAGAAACTATTTGAGATGTTATCAGCTTACTGCTACTTCAGCATTTGAAAATGTACTGATTTGAGAAATTTACTCCATGCAGCGGAATGTTTCAAGGACCGGACTGATGTACAATGCTTGCACAGGTGGCAGAAGGTTCTCAACCCTGAACTTGTCAAAGGTCCATGGTCTAAAGAGGTAAATACACATGCTTGAATAATACGTGGTTATTCTGGAACACTTTGCATCCACGTCTTTTTATATTGCTATTACCTATTTTACTTTTTAACTTCCAGGAGGATGAAGTAATAGCCGAATTAGTAAAGAAATATGGCCCCAAAAAGTGGTCCACCATTGCTCAACATTTGCCAGGACGTATTGGAAAACAATGTCGGGAAAGGTAAGCAAGTTGGTTCTTTTGTTTTCCTAAATGGTATGTGCGTATTGCTGTTTTTACTTTGATATGGTTTCAGTTTTCTCCAAATTTCTTTTGTGAGTAAAGTTTCGAGAGCTTGTGTGAGGTAGCCTTGTTGGTTTTCAACTTCCTAATTGTTGCTCATTGGGTGTAGAGTTCTCATTTAAACTGAATGAAAAATTAGGAAGTTGAAAACCAACAAGGCTAGCACTTAGTGAAAAGGGTTTAAATGAGAACTCTACACCCAATGAGCATTAATTTTTTTAAACCTACTTGATTGCTGTTTTCCATCTAAACCCTTTTCACTAAGTGCTAGCCTTGTTGGTTTTCAACTTCCTAATTTTTCATTCAGTTTAAATGAGAACTCTACACCCAATGAGCATTAATTTTTTTAAACCTACTTGATTGCTGTTTTCCATCTAACCATTTTCACTAAGTGCTAGATGATGTGTTCATCAACTAATGTTTGGACAAGTCTCAGTAAAATTTATATGTCAATGGCTTGATAATGCGGAGGCATCTAATTCTTGCCAGTGGAAGAATAGGAGTTCTGTGGTGTTATTTGTGTTCGATTTTCTTTAATTTACCATAATTGAAATCGCAAGTGACTATTTCTCCAAGAATATGAAGCTCATTTTCTTCCACTTCTATTTGTGAATATGTTATAATAATTTTTAAGACTGATTATTTTCAGATGGCACAATCATCTGAATCCTGGAATAAACAAGGAAGCTTGGACGCAAGAGGAGGAGTTGACTCTCATTCGTGCCCATCAATTTTACGGGAACAAGTGGGCGGAGTTAACAAAAATTTTGCCTGGAAGGTACTTTGAAGCTGTCGGCCATTCTCTTTTATAGAACAAGAGCTTGTTTTGGTTTTTTTTTCCCTTTGAGTTGTTATACAGAGAATTCCTGCACTATTCTATATGACATGTAAAAAATTTGTTATGATTTTCAGGACAGATAATGCAATTAAAAATCACTGGAACAGTTCTGTCAAAAAGAAATTGGACTCGTATTTGGCATCAGGTTTACTTGCACAGTTCCCTTCCCTGCCTAATGTCAACCATCAGATCCAATCAATCCCTTCTTCGACAAAGTTGGAACAGAGTAGTGAAGATGATAGTGTTCGTAAAGGAGCAGAAATGGAGGAAGTTTCGGAATGCAGTCAAGGTTCAAATCTTGCTGGCTGTTCCCAATCTACAAGTGACATGGGCAACGCATTTGTACATATAAGAGAGGAGGGCAAATTGCTGGAGGATTCAAATTTTAGGAAGGACCCAAGCTCTAGTTCAGCACCATGTTCTGAATACTATGTCCCAAACTTTGAAGATATTACTTTTTCAATGTCAGAAGTACCCAGTGACTGGCCAACATCCATGGGAAAAGATTGGCAGTTTAATCCAGATGACATACCTAATATTTCTCCTCTGGAGTTGATGCAGGATTCCTCAGGGCTCTTCATGCAGTGTCTAACTGGTAATGGGAATCATGACATGGTAACCTTTCCACAGCAAAATGCAATGAAGTTCGAAACGACTAATGACGGAAGTATGGTTGTGGGTGTGCATACGCCGAATGAGATGTTTACTTCTGCGGAGGGTTGCAGGATGGTATGCTTTCCTTGTGAAACTGGTACGAATGGTGTAGATGAAACTGCGGGTTCTTTGATTTATCAGATCTCTGAAGGTGGAGATATGTCTGTAGAAAAGTGCAATCCTCTCTGTTCAGATGTTATGGGAACTTCATCCTGTCAACCATGTTCTGTTCCTTCACAGTTTTGTTTAGAGCAAAGCTCACTCATGTTTGGTATTGCCTCAGATCAGTTTCATATTCCTTCAGAGGGACACCCAGCACAGGAGTCCCAAACGAGTAAATGTGATGGTTTTCCATATCCCATTGAATCTAATACTCCTTGTGACAACATAATGGATGATCCTCTCCTGAAGGACCAACTGGATCAAACAAAAGATTCTGTACAGCTAGTTTCTGTGAATGATTTTGGCTCAACTCCTTCAAATAGTATTCAAACATGTCCATTGGTGAACAGAAATTCGGGTGTAAAAGAAGAGCAGAAGGATGGGGGAGCCTTGTGCTATGAGCCTCCTCGTTTTCCGAGCTTGGATGTTCCATTTTTCAGTTGTGATCTTATACAATCTGGTACTGATACACAGCAAGACTACAGCCCTCTGGGCATCCGACAGTTGATGATGAGTTCTATGAACTGTCTTACTCCATTTAGGTTGTGGGATTCACCATCAAGAGATGGTAATCCAGATGCCGTCTTGAGAAGTGCTGCCAAAACTTTCACAAGTACACCTTCTATATTAAAGAAGCGACACCGTGATCTGGTGTCGCCTTTGTCAGAAAAGAGATGTGGAAAGAAGCTTGAAAGTGATATCCGTCAAGAATCATTCTCTTGTCTGGCTAGGGATTTTTCTCGATTAGATGTTATGTTTGACGACTCTGCAAATGAAAAAGCAACAACGTCTTCCCTAACTAAGGATCAAACTCTGGAACTTCAAGCTTCATCCGAAGATAAAGAAAACATAAATCCAACCGAAGATGGACGAAAGAAGGAGGACAAGGGACGGAATGGACTTTCGGGCTGTGGAACTTCTGCAAGACAGTTAGATGGAGGTGAAGTTCAATATAAAGAGCAAGGAACAAGGGATGGCAAAAGGCTTGGAGCCAATGAAGCAATTGGAAAGGTGAGTTGAGTCATTTTGTTTTCCTTTGGCACCATTTTGTGTTTTATGAGACTGAGAGTGGTGGTGGTTGGTGTCAGTATTTAGCATTACCATTTGATATTCAATATGTGAAAAAAATTCAACGGAAAATTTACACAACCAAAAGCTAGAGCTCGATGTTTCCGTTCAAGATCTTGAATATCTGCATGTCCTTTGTTTCCATTATTTTTAATGTGCTGGTGCTCTACAGTCTTTTATAGTCTTGTTGCATAATACTGTAACATCTTTTATTGTCAATCTAATTTTTAGTTGACATTCAAATTCTTGCAAGACCCATTCAACTTATTCGACAGAGAATCCTTTAGCTGGAAAATGACTTTTATGCCCTGCTTGTTTCAGATAAAAAAGCCTTCTGGAGTTTTAGTTGAACTGAACACAAGTGACCTATTCTTTTCTCCTGATCGTTTTGGAGCCAAGTCTGACAGAGCTACAAATCTAAGCAATAAAGCTCTAGGAAATCAGTACGCTAGACGGCTTGAAGCTGTATCGAATCAAGGTTCTGTTTCATCTTCATTTGAGACTTCATGTTTCTCTGTTATTTGCTCTCCTCGTATACGTGGAAAGAAGGATGGAAGTAGTTTTGTCATTACTACATCAATGCAATCCGCTCTAACATCAACTGCCTTGGAGAACGCAGCTGAGACTTCAGGAAATGGAGTTGGAGCTGAGACTGTAAGCATGTAAGTTTGTTTCTTTACCCTCTTTCTCTTTTGTTTTTTCTTCATACCCTTTCCACAACATTCCTGTCCTGCAAAATTAACGGCCCATTGAACCATTTCTTCGCAGATCTGGAGAAACACCTTATAAAAGGAGTATTGAATCTCCTTCAGCTTGGAAATCTCCATGGTTCCTCAACTCTTTCCTGTCAAGCCCGAGACTTGATAATGACCTTACCTTTGAGGTAAATAGGATTTTGCAAATTACATTATGCGTTCTACGATGAGACTAATATCTTTTGATGTTTGCTCTTTTATTCTGTTCAAATTCCACACTTATATTCATATACTTTGAAACTTTGTAGGATCTTGCGCTGTTTATGAGCCCAGGTGACAGAAGCTATGATGCTATTGGATTAATGAAGCAATTGAGTGAGCAGACTGCTGGAGCATTTGCAGATGCCCAGGAGGTCTTGGGAGGTGATACTCCAGAGTCAATCCTACGGGGGAGGAACTCCAAAAACCAGAAAGCAGATGAAAATCATTCTCTTTTGTCCGCAAATGCTATGGTATGTCCCCAACGTCAAGATGATTGCAAAATAATCTTGTGCCCAGTTGTGAATTTTTTTTAATATCCTATGCTAATTGATGGATGTGTTTTCAGATGTTGCATTTTTTCAGAAATGTTAACATCTTTTCCTCTTAAGTTTTTGTATTCCTTTCGGAAAATGAACTTGAAAGAAAAATACTCTTATTCTTCCCTTTTTGGTTTGTTCAAAAAAGAATGACTCTTTTTTTATATTTGTAAAATGTTTTAACTTTAAACTTCCATGTTATTCTCAATGACAGTTATATCCATAGGAGTGTCATGTTATGTTTAGGACCACAAGTCCTAAGGATACTTTTGGTGTGTGCCAAAAGTTTATCTTTTTCTTTCTCAAACTTTTTGTCCAGTCAAACACCACATATAAATTGAAACTGGGGCATTTGGACTAGAGTTATTTGTCTTGTAGTTTGATGGTCTTTAGTTGTGGTAAATCTTTTCTTGCAAATATTAATTTAACATGTTCAAAGTTTTCTCAGCCTAAGTGACCTAAGGCATGAAAAATTAGAATCTGCTCATCTGTTAATTACTTGTCATGAGAGCTATTGTAGACTGAAATTTTTAATTTTCCTATTTATCTGTTCGTTTGCAGAGTGAGCGTCGTATACTTGACTTCAGTGAATGTGGATCACCTGAAAAGGGGAAGGAAACTGAAAAATGTTGCACAAGCAACAACAGCTTTTCAAGTCCTTCCTACCTTTTGAAAGGCTGCAGGTAGCAGCATGTCCTATCAGGGTGGAAATTCTTGCTGTAACATATATAAGATTTGATATACCTGTGTATTTTTTTAGTTTATATTTTTGCCATATACAAATACTTGTCCAATTGTTTGTCAAAAGATATGGATTAGATATTATCATTTCATTAAACATTATTCTGCTTAATCCCATTTGCTAAATAAGAAAACCATATTTGTACAAAGCCCTTCTTTAAGCTTCATTTTGCAGGAAGCATGATACTGCACCCAGGGGAGAAAATAAGGATTGTGTAGCAATTGGGTGAACTTGTTAACTGGGGAACTGTTTGTAAGAATAAAAGAAAGGGTGGTTTGGGTATCAAATAGTGTCGAGAAACCAATATTGCAATGCTTGCAAAATATGGTTTCAAACTAGCGACGAGCCCTTAATGACCTTTGGACCAATATGGTACGAAGCAAATACCTTCGTCATCACACTATATCAAGTTGGCTCCCCAAGCAAAATGCTTTGTATTTTTGGAATAGTCTGTTGAAAGCTAAGCCGATTTTGATTAAAGGGGCAAAATGCAACATGGGATACGGGAGACTGATCAACTTCTGGCTTGATTGGTGGTGTGGTGACAGAAAGCTTATTGATAAAATTACTGTTGATAATAGTCAGGTTGAGTCGAGGGTCTCCCGGAAACAGCCGCTCTACCTACCAAGGTGGAGGTAAGGTCTGTGTACACTCTACCCTTCTCCGACCTCACGGTGTGGAATGATATGTTGTTGTTGTATTAGTCAAGTTGACATATCTATGAAAGTCTGACGTATTGTTGGACGGCAAATGGGATATCAAATCTGTATATAATATTACTTTATCTCATTTTACATCTGAAAATGTTGTTTTTCAGAAACCTCGCTTGGACTGGAATAGGTAAGGGTAAATTTAGTACCAAATCCACATGAGTTTGCATGTTATGATGCAGTCATGCAACTACCTTAATTTAGTACCAAATCTTTAGAGATGATCACGGAAGCTTCATATCTTGAGAAAATAAAATACTTTATTTGGCTTGTCAGACATAAAAAATTTATGTCCGATGAATTTAGATTTACTAGAGGGATTATTGAGTCTTCAATATGGGAACGATGTGATGCTAATATTGAGGATCCGTCACATATTATCAGGGCATGAAGTCTCAACTAATATGGAATAACTTCATTTCAGAGAATGAATTTAATGCTATGAATGCTAACTAGCCACTTGCATGGCTTGATGATGTAATTGATATAATTGATAAGGCCTCACATTCATTGTATAATGTCACACTTATAATTTCAATTATGTGGCATATATGGAAGGAGCGAAATAGAAATGTGATTAAAAAGGAATGTTTACCTGTCAAACTTATAAGCAAATAAATTACTCATTATGTTAGGGAAGGCATGCTTGAACTTCCAAACAAGCCAAATGTAATCTAGTGGAAGAACATACAGAAGAACTTGTATTTCACTATGTCAGAAGTACATGTATTTATACAACTACTAGATGTTCCATCAAAAGGTAAGTAAATATCTTACACATCTCTCCTATGATTTAGCTAGCTATATAAGGTAAGAGAATATCTTTACAATATTCTGTAACACTCCCCCTCAAGCAGGAGCATAGATATTGATCATGCTCATCTTGTTACACAGATAATTAACTCGAGCTCCATTCAACGCCTTTGTGAACAAATCAGCTAGTTGTTTTCCTGTCTTCACGTAGCTAGTGGAAATTAAGTTTTTCTGAATCTTCTCATGAATAAAATGACAGTCAACCTCAATATGTTTAGTTCTTTCATGATACACCGGATTTGACTGATTTGAGGCAATATGAAAAGCAGCTTGATTATCACACTAGAGTTTTGATGGAGTAAGATGTTTCAACCCAATTTCAACTAAAAGATGATATATCCACATAATCTCACATGTGGATTGCGACATAGCTATGTACTCGGATTATGCACTGGATAAACACGTTGCTTCTTACTCCTCTATGATACTAGGTTCTCTCCAACAAAGACACAATAGTCTGTAGTCGATCTCTTATCAACTTTGGATCCAGCATAGTCTATATCTGCAAAACACTCAACACGAGTATGACCATGATTACTATACAATATACCAAATCCAAGAGCTCATTTCAAGTAACATATAATTTGTTCCAAAGCTTCCCAATGCTTGATCGTAGGTGCGGACATAAACTGGTTAACAACACTTAAAGCAAAAGTAATATCCGGACGAGTCACAGTAAGGTAGTTTAACTTCCCAACTAACCTTCTATATCTCTCTGGATCATCAAAAGGGTCATTGTCATCTTTCATAAGATGCATATTAGGCACACCATTGGAGTAATGCAAGGTTTGGCTGACAACTTCCCAATGTCTACAAGTAGGTCAAGAATATACTTTCTCTGAGACAGAAAAATCTCTTCTTGCTTCTATTTACTTCTACTCCCAAAAAGTATTTCAACTGACCTAAGTGTTTGTATCACTGAGACACCCGTATGAAACCTACTATGCAGGAAAGATTTAAGAGAAGAAATCATAGTATAATCACTTCATATGATGACAATATCATCAACATATACAACAAGGAGGATAGTGTCAGTTGCTGATTGTCGATAGAAGATTGAGTGATCGCATTTGTTCATTTTCAGGCCAAAATCCTAAACTACCTCACTGAACTTGCCAAACCAAGCCCGTGGACTCTACTTCAAGCCATACAAAGACTTCTTCAAATGACAGAGTTTCTTATATTCTCCCTGAGTAACAAAACCAGGTGGTTGCTTCATATACACTTCCTCCTAGAGATCACCATGAAGAAACGCATTCTTAATATCCAACTTATGTAAAGGCCGATTCTCGGAAGCAACAAGAGAAATAAACAAGCGAATAGAGGTAAGTTTGGCGACCGGGGAGAAGGTGTCTGAATAATCGACCCCAAAAGTCTTAGTATACCCTTTAGCCACAAGTCTAGCCTTAAGTCTTACTACATAACCATCTGGATTAACTTTACTGTGAAGACCCACTTACATCCCACTGTTTTCTTTCCTTCGGGCAAATCAACCAAATCACACGTGTGATTTTCCTCTAAGGCATGTATTTCATCAAGCATTGCATTAGACCATCCAGGATGATTCAAAGCCTCCTTCACTATTTTGGGTACAACGATAGAGTCTAGAGAAGCAATCAAATATCTAGACGTAGAGGATAAACGATCATAGGAAACAAAATTAGCAATGAAATATATGGACTTGCAAGTATGTGTACCTTTGCGAAGAGCAATAGATAGATCAAGATTTTCTGAAGGATCAGGTGGAGGAGGATCTTATGACAACGGAACTAGTGCGGGACATGTATCATCAGCCTCTTTCCTCCTCGAGTAAACTTGAACTATCGGCGGTCTTGTTAACTTAGATGAAACAGGTGTTGAATGCGTAGTAGTTGATTAGTGCTCAATAGAAGAACCAAGACACAAAGGAACAACATCAACTGATTGTTCTGTCGAAGCACGAGTAACCTGATAGACTAACCACTCATCTTCCTCCCCTGACTCGTAGAAATGGGAGGTGCATAAAAGAATGGGTTATTCTTTGAAAATACCACGTCAGTTGACACCAGATATTTGTCAAGTTCAATAGAATAACACCAATACCCCTTCTGAAGGCGAGAATAACTCAGGAAAATACACTTCAATGCCTTGGTATCCAACTTGGTAACAGATGGTCGAACATCTCGAACATAACATGTACTTCCAAACACCTTAGGTTCCACAAAAAATAGTGACTTGTTTGGCAAAAGAACACTATAAGGTACATTACCAGCAAGAACAGAAGATGTCATGCGATTAATCAGAAAACAAGTTGTAGAGATTGCATCTGCCCAAAACTGTTTAGGAACCTTCATTTGGAACAGAAGTGCCCGGGATGTCTCAACTATACTTACTCTCGGCAACTCTATTTTGAGAGGGTGTATCAACACATGAAGGCTGATGAAGAATATCATATTGTCTCATGTATGATTGACATAATTCCGACATGTATTCTTTAGCGTTATCACTCCTTAGAATATGTACCGAAGCATTAAATTGAGTTTTAACTTCAGCACAGAAGGCACAAAAATGAGTGAACACTTCAGAGCGACTTTTCATAAAATAAATCCAAGTCATTCGAGAGAAATCATCCACAAAAGTAAAAAATACTTATGCCCAGTTTTAGAAACAACATGACATAGCCCTCAAACATCAAAATAAACTAATTCAAAACAGACTCTGCCCGCTTATTAACCCTTGGACTTAATGATCTGCGATGATGTTTTGAAAATCGACATGACTCACATTCCAATGAAGAAATATTCTGAAACTGAGGACAGAGCTTCTTTAACAGAGGTAAAGAAGGATGTCACAATCGAAAATGTGCTTCAAATGGAGACACGACACTAGTGCAGGCAACAGACTGATACTCCCATTCATCAAGGATGTAAAGATCACCAGATACATGTCATTTACCAACAACCTGATTCATCTTAAGATCACGAAACAGACAATGATCGGGAAGGAACAAAATATAATAGTTAAGGTCTCTGGTAATTTTGCTAACATAAATAAAATTAAAAACCAACACTGGAAGACTTAATACAGATGACAAGGTAATAGAGGAGGTTGGTTTAACAGTCCAATATCCAACACTATTACAAGTTGATCTGTCAGCTATAGTAACTAGAGAGGGTGCTTTGTGTGAATGAAAGGTGGAAAATATATTAGGATTACCTATCATGTGATTTGTGGCACTTGAATCAATCACCCAAGTGGTGATAAGACATGTTTTATCTGATTGAGCAAAGGCATTAACTGAAGTAATTTCTGATATCGAGAAAATTTTACAAACTTCTCAGCTGAAACCAAAATTGTTTTATCATTGGACGAACTAGGAGCCACCATTTCAGTCATTTTCTCCAAAGATTTAGTCAACGAAGACTTAACAAATAGATTTCACAATCAGACGTTACACACAAATATCAGAAGTATAAAAGGCCAAAATACCAAAGTCAAGAAATAAGGACCGACAGGTTCCTTCTCAAATGACAAAAATCTTCACCAGTTCCAAATCTCCTTGAAACCCTTTAATGAAAATCAAATCCTTCAATAAATAAAGACTCACACTTTTACCAAAAAGAATACTATAACACCTCTAAAACCAAATTCACCAAACAAAATACTCAAAGACAGATTTTATGAAGCAAAGTTGTCTCAATCATGAAACCATATCACAACAGCCGTAGATTTTTAACCGAAGTAGAGAAAGAATTGAACAGACCTGGAGAAGTGAACAATTGCCTCCAAACAGTGTTTTAAAACTAGAGAAGTACCAGAAATCAGCCGAATGTTACAAGGAGACTTCGAACAAATGAGTGCCTTTGGTTTTGTCGGAGCACGCACCTCCACGCGTTGACGCGTGAAAAGCAGCGTGAATGATACAGTGGCGCGTGAACTGCACACCCAGTCGCCTAGGAAGATTGATCCGGCCGAAAAAGTTATTTCGTCTCCTCCTGTGGTGGTGGTGACACAAAATGACCACTTTACAGTGATCGGTTAAAAAAAACAAGCTTCCATCTAAAACAGAGCAAAAAAAAAATGGAAGAGCCTTTTTTTTAACAGACCAAAACAAGATCGACAAGCCTATTGGCTCTGATACCATGTAATCTAATGGAAGAACATATGGAAGAACGTGTATTTCACTATGTCAAAAGTACATGTATTTATACTACTAGATGTTCTATCAAAGGTAAATAAATATCCTACTCATCTCTCCTATGATTTAGCTAGTTATATAGGGTAAGAGAATATCTTTATAATATCCTATAATATTTTGTAACACCAAACTAATTGTTTGGTTTTCCTCAGGTGCAGGAAAGATAGAGTTGAACACTAATAGTAGTCAAGACACAATATGGAATTGCCACTTTTAGAGAAATCTTTAGAGATGATCACGAAAAATGGTTGTTGGGCTATTCAATTAAGATGAAACCTACGACAAGTCTCACCACAAGATTATGGAGCATAAAAAAGAGCCCATAAGTAAACTGATGGGATACCAAGAAGTTGAAGTGGAAATAGATTGCCTAATTGTTGTCAAGCTTATTAAGGATGAGGACATACAACATCATCCTCTTATAGCTTAAAGATTACAGATTTTTGTTGAACAACAAGGCCTCGATTAAACACATCTGGAGAGAGGCGAATCAATGAGGCAATTTTCTGGCAAACGAAGAGCACAAGCATGATGAAGAGTCAATAATATGGGGAAACATGCTCAAGGGTATGGAGTTTCTGCTTCTGGCAGACTTAAGTGGCGTTACTTTTGAAAAATTGTAATCTTTTTTAGCTTTTCCCAATGTACCAAAAAAAAGAACAAAAAATAGTGATTTTGTTCTTATTCCTTTCCATTAACCTGAACACAGAAACATGGCTCGTAGTCTCTGTTTTGAGGTGTGATATTTGACATTGTTTACTTGGGTCGCCTCAGCAAGAATGTGGCTCAAGTGCTTTTGAGTGCTCGTTGCACTGCCTGATGAAACTGCCCTTTGCACAATATGATGGCTACAGCCAAGTTTGGAGCTGAATGGTGCGTTCGAAATGGCATCACTGGAATTCTTGAACTGGACTTTAGTTATCTCCAACATATTGGAAGATTACAAGCAACTATAAGTTGAAGCCAATCATAGATGACACTACACAGATTTTAACCTAAGCGAATGTCTCACATTGCTTCATTGAGGCTAATTAAGTGGCAGATGGGTTAGCAAAATATGTTATAATTCTAGAAGCAGCAAAATATTGTTTGCATTTAGCAACTACTAAGACGTGCAAAAGGACCTTTTCAATTGGTTAAATGGCAACTCCCAAGCTTCAAGATACAATATCACAAAGCTAATTTTTTTGTTAGCAAATTATATATTTCGGTAGGAGTAAAGGTTATTGTTTAAATGTAATAGGAGTTCTCTCCTATACAATATTCACCTCTTTCCTTTTTTTGTTGAGAGGTCATGTCAACCACCCCTCTGCTGTATCTTTTTGTCGTTGATATAACACACTCTCACTATAACCCAAACATATTATTCTAAGTATTCCAGAAATCTATTTCGAAAGAAATGAATGGAAACATCTACTTCTTTTGGTGGAGGTGAAGAAATAGAAGATGAACTGCAGTGAAAAAAGGTTATTATCTATTGAATCATCTCTTTTTCTGGAGTAGGCAAAAAGAACTTTTGTTGAGCCCATTGTTCTAGAACGATTTGATCCTCCAACGACGGTTATATTAGATAGCCTCAGTTCATATCTTCGGGACAACCAGAATAGTAACAACGGAAAGAGTACCTTGAATCCTGCTGCTACGCACAACAATCTAACCAACTTAATCAAATTTACTCCAGTTTCCTTTTCCCCTAATAAATGTCTTTTCGTGTACATCTGAGATATACAATAAACACTTCTACCGAACTTCATTCAAATAATTGATCTTGGATCAACAATCATCCATATATCAGCTTTACTATATAGTAATTCCATGTTCCACCTAGACTTTGTTGCACGAAATGAAAAATGTAATGAAACCCGCTAAGTTGAGATTGTGGGTTACAACAATTGCAGGAAACGGGAAGTAAGTAAATATTACAATTGCTAGAAAGGATAAACTAAAGATTACAATAAAACTGGAAATCAAGAATGAAACAAACTCCTTGTGTGATTTGCTGAGTCGAGTGATGGCACTCTGTCTTTAAGACAAGATTGCCCCGTATATCTCCTTTTACGTTGTCAGGCAATAGTCTCCCAAGATACAATAGCAACTTAACAATTGAGCAAAGGAAACTCAAGTGTTACTTTTGAAGAACTTTGAGTGTAGTAAACTTGCTAGAGAGGAAGAAGAAGATGTTAGAAAATTTTGTAAATATTTCTAAGTGTTGTGAACAATTGAGCCAAATGCCTCAATTTATAGTGTAAGGAGATGACCCCTCAACTAGCCAACTAATGACCATCAATAGCCATCTAATGGAACTTATTAGAGGGGTTACATTCAGCCAAATAATGGCTGAATTTATGTGCCAAATAATGGAGATTCAATGCTCCAAAACCAGCCCAAAGGTCAAAACTTTCCAACTTTCCGTCGCAACATTCTGCCTCCGAAGCGCCGCAGCTCTGCGAATTAGCGTCACGGCTCCAGTGGCTGAAGACCCAATTAGCGCCGCAGCGCTCCGGCGCCTCGGCTCCGACGGGGCTGCGCAGCGGCCCTTCACGGCGACCTCTGACTCGTTTCATCTTACACTTCGTACACTTCTTCCTTCGTTTACCAATGTGGAATACTTTGTCATTTGGCCAATAATCGTCCATCATTCTATGTCTCAAATGTATTACATACATACCAATATCTCTTTCACTAATAAAATTTGCGACACTTGGCACTACTAGTGCACGTGTGTGAAAATGACGTTTTCGACGTGCGCGGCCCCAATTATTTGAGTTATAAATAATATGATATACTTAATTCCACATTAGTAAATTTCCAACAGAGATGACACTCAACCAAATAACACGGGCATAGACAAAATTTAAAATACTAGAATTGAAGCACACACGTGTCCCCTCATCATTAGGTCTCATTCTAGGAGATCAGCTTAATGAAAATAAGATGATATTCAAATGAGCTTTAACTTCATTCAGATAAAGCAAAATTATTATTTAAAATGGCTAGTAACAACTGTAGTTATGCTATTTAGCACTATTTTAGCAACTACACCCGAAGGGATTACGAAAATAGGATTGCTACATTAAGCAAAATCTGTTTATTCTAGTCACTACAGAGTTGTTCTCATTTTTTTTTCATTTAATTTAAAATATATATATATATATATATAGAAATATCTCAATAATTGAACAAGATAGTGTAATAAAAAAATCACAATGTTGTTTTTGTGCCTCTTATATTATTTAATAGAAATATGATTTTTTTTTTGTAATACAATTGTCAAAATTGCAACTTTGTGGTGTTGAAAGTTGCAAATATGAAATAACATAGTAAAATTGCAATTAGAAAAATTACATATTTAAAAACACATTTTTAGTTTCTTTATAATTTCTTGTGGTTCCTCGGTTGGAATTGGTATTTGTTGATCAAACTACTCGACGTCGCTTCCACCTCCGTCGGATAAGATGTCGTTGTATTTTTCGTCTTCTTCTTCTTTGATTTTTGGTTAACCGCACCTTCTCCGCTCCAATCTCTAAATAATACTGCAATCTCCAAGCTGTCTCCCGCTAATGAGTGTCTATGCTATCCTATTTGGAATCTGCCGGCAGAAAAAGCTTTTCCAGACGCTGTTGATAACGCTTGAATGTTCAACACATCTCGGGTCATCTTTGACAGTGTCGGAAATGTCTTCTCATTCTCCCTCCAATATTTCAGCAAGTCTTCACGTCCTTCTTTATTAAGAACTGCTTGGTACGGTACAACACTCTGCAAAATAAAAACATCAAACTCGCTAACTTGGTTAGTAGTGTTACCACTATACATTTTATGTCTAAGGCTTTCAATACTAGCCGCAGAAATAGCATATTTTTTTTAGGTTATGTTGAAAAAGAAGAAGATGATATGGAAGCCGATTGGTTGCTAGCACTTTCTTGTTGGTAATGTCTATATAATTTTTTGCATTCATCTTGTATGCTAGACAACAGTTCTTATTTAGTTTGTTCAATAGGTGGTGGGTTATTTGGATTTTTTGGAGTTGGAGGTGGAAGTAATGCTATACAATCATAAATAGTTTCAATTAGTGCTTTACAACCGTCTATTTTAATAGTCGGATTTAATACAGCACCAATAATATAAATAGTGGGAATAGAAATAAAATATTTTTTTAATTTGATAAATATTTTTTTAATAGGTGCTTTATAAGCTGGTTTTTTCATATATTCATTAAGTAATAAAAATATTAGAGTTATATAAAACAACATAGTAGAAATAGTAGGATAATATATACCGAAAAATTCTTATGTTGCTTGAAAAAATTTCTCTAGAAACTCAATCGTTATCTACAACCATATCAGTTGGATTTCGATTATGGACATTAAAAAATAAAGTTATAGGCCTTCTATAATCATAAGAACAAGTAGTTGTTCGTATAAAGAATTCCACATATTCGCTACTTCTTCGGGAATTTTTCTATAAGCTAGTCCGCAATCATGACAAGTTTTTTTATATTATTTTTTTCGTTGAATTCTATTACTTCTAAAAATAAAGTTTATAGCAAATTATATTTTATTAAGAATGTCTGCAAAAAGTGTTAGACCATCATTTACAACTAAGTTATAAATATGACACGCACATTTTATATGAAATTGATTTGGAAAAGATGGAGTTAAAAGATCTTTTTAAATTCTAATAGCATAATTATTAGAAGAAGCATTATCTAATGCAATAGTCATAATTTTATCAGTTATGCCATAATAATCGCAAAGTGAATAAATATTTTCTGAAATAGAAGTATCAGTGTGCCTATCATCTATATATCTATACGCTAAAATACGTTTTTGCATAGACCATTTATAATCTATCCAATGACATGTTACCGTTAAATAATCATGGTCGTTAGTACTACGGCCTATGTCAGACGTGATAGATACTTTACCAGAAAAATGATATAAGGAATAACGTAAATATTGTTGATATCCATGTGCAAATTTAAATACATCTCTCCTAATAGTTGATCTAGAAAAACCGTTAAAAGCAGAATTATACATATCTATAATGTAATGAATAAAACCATGAGAGGAAGGAAATGAAAAAGACAACCCCTCCACCGCAACTAATTTTGATATTGCTTCCCTATCTCTATGTTTATCGTATTTAGGGCCTACAATTCCCCCGTCATAGGGTTAATTTGACCATGTACTTGGTCCGGGACATTATGTGAACCTTGTCCCGACTGAGAGGGCATTGGCGCACCCGATTTTTCAGCAAGGTATTGGTCCCACCTAGCTTTGTGAAAGCCTTGTACGTGTCTCAATAAACCTTTTGTCCCATCCTAACCTTTTTCCATTTTAAATTTATAAACATTTTTACAAATTTGACATCTAACTACTTGATTCTCTTCGTCCCTATCAAAAAAATTCATGCATCTTATTTTAATTTTTATTTTATTGGGCCTCGTCTCATACTATGGGGAATAGGAGGCGTTCCAGTTGGAGGTGCACTAGTGGGTGTGTCATCTAGATTAGTCGGTGTGTCATCTAGATTATCTTCTAAATTAAAGTCTTGTTGAGTTGCAGAAAATATCTCCTCGTCTAAATCTAATGGTATTTCAGGAAAAAATTCATTTTCAAGTAAATCATCCTGTCTAGGAATTGGATGACTAGAAGAAGTACCCCTGCCCTTGTTACCCCTACTAGAAGAAGCCTTACCCTTAAAGATACCTCTAAACTCTTCCATTTTAATTATATGCTAATAAATAATTAAAGATAATGAAATTAAGTGCGCTAATTAAAATAAAGAAACAATAATAATTTAATGAAGGAACGAATGTACCAAACGTCGACGTGTAATCGAAAGGTTGAAAATTGAAACTTTGCTCGATGGATGATCCTCAAACTAGTTGTCAACTTCACTCCCAAATGAATATTTAAAATTGAATATTTAGTAGACAATGTAGATTTGTAGAGAGATTGTAGGAAGATTTGTGAGAAAGATGAAGAGAAAATAAGGTATTTACAGTTGAGAAATTGGGTTAAAGTGTAAATATAATAACTTAGGGGTTAAAATAAATATTAAGGGGTAGGGGGGTTGGGGGAGGGGGGAGCCAAAAATGTCCGTTGTGCAACGGTTATTTTGTGCAAAGGGGAGGGGATCGGGCAGGACAAGGGGCGGGACCGGGGCGGAATGGGGCTATCGGGACTGGGGCGGGACGAGCCCATGTCCCATCCCGGTTCGAATCCCATTACCGGTTTTTTTATAAGCGGGGTCGGGTCGACCCGCCCCATTGGCCAGCCTTAGAAAAAACTAGTAGCCAGTAACACCTTAACGAGCCCGAGTCACAGCAGCATGGATGGCATCTGCTAGATGTGGAACTGTCCCGGAGCTTAGACCTGCCATGCTAATGCGTCTGCAAATTAAATATGTGATACACGTTAAAGGCTTTGAATTATCTGATACCCAAGCTTCACAGAGGTCGCCACAATTATACACCAACTTAGCAAGAATCATGCTGTAGACATGTTCATTAATACCACCACACTTTTCTTTAGTGTTCGTGGACGCTAAGGTAGCAAGAAACTACAAAAAGAACTGAGTGGTGGCTGATAAGATTTTAACCTTCTTCCCCACCATCCCTTCCCAGTTTCTGTCTACCTTCTTTCCAATGTAGTAGCTGGTAGTTTACCATGTAATAAAATCACATCACAGTTGTTCGGGAGACAGTATTGTCTGATATGAATTATACAAAAATTTGTGCCATAGAGATAACATATTACCCGTCTGATGTCATGTAGATGTGGAATTCTTTGGTCATGAAGGCAACTTGTTTGTTAATGTAGAATTGTATCACTCTCCCTTGGGAGCCTTTCTCATTAATACACAATATTTATAGGTGTACAATGTGGAATCCTTATACAGTAGGGATCCTAATTCTATCATAATTATACAACACTAAATATGGTACAATTGTAACTTTTGTGCACGGCTAATATACCCCCCTCAGTCTGAGCGGGAGGAGGCCTAAGGCTGGATCTGAAATCAAGGAAGAGCTGTCTAGGAAGGCTTTTTGTGAATATATCTGCATACTGATAAAAGGAGGGCACATGTAAAACTTTGACGTGACCGAGTGCAACCTTCTCACAAATAAAGTGGATGTCCATCTCAATATGCTTGGTTCGCTGATGTTGTACTGGATTATGAGATAAATAGATAGCGGATATGTTATCACAGTAAACCAAAGACGCCTTACGCAATGGTAACTGGAGCTCCAAAAGAAGGTTTCGGAGCCAACAAATCTCAGCAACAACATTGGTCTATACTCTGCTTCTGCACTCGAATGGGAAATTATGGCTTGTCTATTGGCAGACCATGAAATGAGATTATCCCCTAAGAACACACAATAGCCTGAGTTGGATTGTCATATGTTCGGACAGCCTGCCCAATCAGCATCCGTATATGATAACAATCTGGTCGGTGTGGATGGGTATAGATGCAATCCATAATCAAGTGTGCCCTTAACATATCGAATGATACGTTTGAGGGCAGTGAAATGAGGCTCCTGGGGGAATGCATGACTAAGCATACCTGCTGAACAGCATAAGCAATATCAGGTCTGGTGAAGGTAAGGTACTGTAGTGCACCTGCAAGACTCCGATAGAGAGTTGGATCTGACACTGGATCACCCTCCAAAGCACTGAGCTTTGATTTAGAATCAACTGGAGTAGACATGATTTTGCAATTTGCCATTTTTTCCTTGTACACAATCTCCTTTGCATACTTACGCTGACAAAGTTCTAGTCACTGAAATCTCCAAAAAATAGCTCAACTTTTCCAAGTCTGTCATAGCAAACTCTGTTTTAGCAATGCAATAATCTCATTTTTCAACGACTCAGATGATGCAGTAAGCACGATATCGTCCACATACAACAATAAATATGCAATGATACTACCTCTATGAAAAATAAATAGAGAATTATCACACATGATGTATACAAATTCAAGCTGCATGATATACTCTGCAAAGCGATCATTCCATGCTCTGGAGGCCTGTTTTAGGCCATAAAGTGACTTACGGAGACGACATATATACTGAGGGACTGCATGATGGACAAAATCAAGCGGCTGGTGCATGTAAACAGATTTTTTTAAATCCCCGTGTAGAAAGGCATTATTTACATCCATCTGATGAATCGGCTAGTGCTTACCCATAGCAATACTAAAAACTATGCGAATAGTGGCCGGTTTCACAACCGGATTGAAAGTCTCACCGCAGTCAATACCCTCTTGCTGAGTTGTGCCATTTGCGACAAGTTTTGCCTTATGTCTCTCGAGGTCACCATTGTCTCTGTATTTGTGACGCAAAAGTCACATGCATCGGATCACATTCACCCCCTCCGGTCTAGAAACCAGATCCCAAGTGTGCTATTTCGTTAAAGCATTGAATTCCTCACACATGGTTGCATTCCAATTTAGGTTTAATTTGACCAATTTTGGGTTCTTGGGGATTGGGGATATTGTTTGAGTGGATAGGTTAAAATGGACTTTGGGTTTGAAAATCCAGTGTTGGGCACGGGTTTGTATATTGTGTGACGGGCAGGGGTGTGTAGGGTGGGTTTGTTGGTTGTCGGGCCACGGTGAGGGGTCCGTTTGGTATCTGCTAGTTGTCGGTTGGTTGATGTGGCAGTGGGTAGAGGTCGATGTGGGTGGTGTCGGGTGGTAGTGAGGAAACAGGTGCCGATTTATGGAATTGTTAAATTCACGATCATTATCACATTGAAAAGATTTGATGGCCTTTTCAAACTGTGTTTTGATGTAAATACGAAATTCAAGAAATTTTGCAAAAACTTTGGACTTGAATTTTAGTTGGTAAATCCAAATAAAGTGAGAATAATCATCTAATAAGACAAAATAATATTTATGACCAAGAGAGCTAGTAAGAGTAGATGTCCATAAATCAGCATAGATAATATTAGAAGGAGCAAACGTAAAGTAAGAGATGACTTAAAAGAAAGACGAACATGTTTGCCTAATTGACAAGAAACACGGTTTTAGGCAAGTTTCCCATTACACTGAATAAAATTATTATTCATAAGGAAATTAAAAACATGGGCTCCTGGGTGTCCAAGCCTATCATGCCACGTGGACGGAGAGATGGCAGCAAGAGATATGGAGAGCATGATGATAGCGGAGGCGGATGAAAAAGGATATAGATCCCCCATGCTATTGCATCTCGTGAGAGGTGTCCCCGTATGAAGATCCTTCACAGTAAAACCAAAAGGGTCAAAGTCAACAGAGACAGAATTGTGACGAGTAAATTTTCGGACAAAAATAAGGTTTTTAATAATATTGAGAGCATACATGACATTATTTAAGGAGAAAGGTGGGTGAGGTGGTTGGGTGTAGGTTCCATAGCTCTGAATTAGAATGTGATAGTCATTACCCACGGTAATAAATTGAGGATACTTTAAACGAAATCGCTAGGATCAATTGTATTTGCTTTGTACAATTGATTAGTTGTTGTTTTATCTTGGGAGACTATTGCCCAATACCGTAAAAGCATTATACGGGGCAATTTTATCTTAAAGACAGAGAGTCCTCTCTCGACTCAACATTCTTCTTATTTAACCTTTCGACTACACTTTAACCCCATTTTCGTTACCTACAATCAGTTTCATTATACCATCAATTTTAAGACAAAATTCATATTCTTCTAAGTGTTCGAAAGATGACTATTTCAAACATTGCTTCCGGCTCTATTTCTGCTGCTATTTCTCTAGGGAATGCTGGTGTCCCTAGTCTTTCCAGTTTTCAAGGAGAATGCCAAGAAACGTTTCTGGGTACCAATTTCAAGAGATGGCGACAGAAAATGTTGTTCTATCTGACTACGTTAAACCTGTCATGTTTTCAGACAGAAAATCCTCCTTCTGGTGGGGATGCAATCGACACTCAGTCTAACTCAAACTGAAGACAAAGGAGAAGGGGCTTGAAGATCTTATTGTCAAACTACAAATACAAGAGGACAATAAAAGGGCTATATCTAAGCGAAAATAGCCAATTGAGGCAAAGGTGAATCTGGTTGATACAAGGGGAAACGCCAGCAAGAAGCGCAAGTACCAGAGAGACGGCAAAAGCCAAAAGATGGAGAAGTTCAAAGGAAACTGTCATCACTGTGGAAAGCCTGATCATATGATCAAAGACTGTCGCAAACTAAAGCGAGAACAAAAAGAGAAAGCCAAGAATAAAGGCAAGGCCAAGGTTAACGTCGTGTAAGACAAGGATGATCCCTCGAATCTTGACGACATGATTGATGAGTTCTCGGCTGTAGTGCTGAGGTAAATCTAGTGGAGAATCCAAATCAATGGTGGATAGACACGGGTGCAACCCGTCACATCCGCTCAAACAGGAGTGCATTCTCATCTTACACCCTAGTTACGGGCAAAAGTTCTTCATTGGCAACAACGCTACCTCTGAAATACAAGGAGTAGGAAAGGTCGTCCTAAAATTGACTTCAGGTAAAGAGCTTACTCTAAAGGAAGTGATGCACGTCCCTGACATCCGCAAGAACTTGGTTTCATGGCCACTGTTGGTGCAGGCTGGTTTTAGACTAGTTTTTAAGTCCAACAAGTTTGTAATTACTAAGAATGGTATATTTGTAGGAAGGGGGTTCGCATGTGACGACCTCTTAAAGAATGCCATGTCTGTAATCTGTTCAGAATAATGGAACGAAGCCTTCTACTTTCTTGCTTAAGTCTTTAATCTATGGCATCATAGATTAGGATATGTCAACTAAAAAGTTAGTAAAGTTGAAATTGTTGAGGTGAAATTAACCAAGTCTTCTTTTCATTCAGTCGAAAGAAGCATCGCTCCTCTAGAACTTATTCATACGGACATATGTGATTTAAAGTTTGTATAAACTAGAGGGGGAACAAGTACTTTGTGATATTGATTGATGATAGTACAAGGTATTGTTGCGTTTACTTGTTGAAAAGTAAAATTGAAGCCTTTGAAGCGTTTAAACGTTACAAAGCAGAAGTTAAAAATCAACTAAACCTACGGATTAAGGCAATTCGTAATGATAGAGGGGGAGAATACGTAGCACCGTTTGAAGAATATTGTGCTCAATTCGGCATTTTGTTCATCAAACAACCGCTCCTTACTCGCCTCAGTCTAACGATATTGCCGAGCGCAAAAACTACACGTTAAAGGAAATGATGAATGCCTTACTCATCAATTCCGATTTAGCCTAAAACATGTGGGGCGAAGCGATTCTTACCGCTAATACAATTCTTAATAGAGTTTCGCATAAGTGTAAGGATAAAACTCCATATGAATTATGGAAAGGAAAGAAACTCACTTACAAATATTTGAAAGTGTGGGGTTGTCTGGCAAAGGTCGAAGTACCTAAACCAAAGCATGTCAAAATTTGACCTAAGACTATAGATTGCATATTCATCGGATATGAAAATAACAGTAGTGCTTATCTCTTCTTAGTGTATAAGTTAGAGATACCTGATATTCACGAAGGTACGATCATGGAATCAAGGAATGCTGAATTATTTGAAGAGATCTTTCCTAGAAAGGGAAAAGAAATAATTTCGTGCAAACGAAGTTATGAACACAATGCTCAAAACGAGCAAGACCTGGGAGTTTCTGATTATCCGGAACTAGACGTTCCAGATCTACAGGACTCAGGAGGTTTTGATTATTCAGAACTAGACATTTCAGCCCTACAGAACTTGAGGGTTCCAGAGATGGAATCAAGACGGAGCAAAAGGGCCAAAAAGGACAAAAAATTTTATCCAGACTTTCAAACCTATATGGTTGAAAATGCACCAAGGACAATTAAAGAAGCATTGTCAAACTCTAGAAGCACCGCTTTGGAAAGAAGCTATAGAAAGCGAAATAGATTTCATCATGCAGAACCATACATGAGAAATGGTTGATCCTCCTCCGGGAAGCAAACCTTTGGGTTGTAAGTGGATACTCAAAATAAAGTACAAAGCAGATGGAACTATTGACAAGTATAAGGCCAGATTGGTAGTCAAAGACTACAGTCAAAAGGAAGGCCTCGATTACTTCGACACATACTCACATGTGTCTAGATTAACATCCATAAAGGTATTCATAGTCATAGCAGCTTTGCGTGACCTTGAGATACACCAAATGGATGTTAAGACAACCTTCCTAAATGGAGATTTGGAAGAGGAAATATACATGGAACAACCCAAGGGGTATGTGGTTCTAGGACAAGGAAAGAAAGTATGTCAACTTGCTAAGTCTCTGTACGGGCTCAAACAAGCTCCGAAATAATGGCATGAAAAGTTTGATAATACTTTATTATCAAAAGGTTTCTCCATAAATGAATGTGATAAATGTATCTATATCAAAGGGAACTCTGACTCATTTGTTATGATATGTATTTACGTAGATGACATGCTCATCACCGCAAGTAGTCTAACCTTGGTCCTGGAAACCAAGAAGATGTTGAAACAATGCTTCGACATGAAAGATATGGGTATGGCATATGTGATCTTAGGAATTAAGATTTCTAAGATATCTGACGGGCTAGTCTTATCTCAATCTCATTACATTGAAGATGTCTTAAGGAAAAAATGATGCATTTGACAGACCCCATATGAAGTCACCAATGGATATGAATCATAGAATTGATAAAAATCATGGTGCGCCCGTATTGAAGTTTATCGCTTTGGACAAAGCAAGAGAAGAAACAGAGTGGCTTCACGACTTCTTAGAGGATATCCCTTGTTGGGATAAACCCGTGCCTTCGGTGATGATCCACTGTGACATCCAATCGGCTTTGGGAAGTGCACGAAGTAATATGTACAACAGCAAGTATAGACACATTCGTCGGAGACATAAGACCGTTAGGCAGTTGATCACTACGGGTGTCATTTCCATTGATTACGTCAAATCAAAGGATAACTTAGCGATCAGATATTCTGTATATCTAGGGGAATGGGCTTAAAACCCATACAATAAGAATCTTTATGGTGGTAACCCAACCTTACTGACTGGAGATCCCATGAATTTGGTTCAATGCAAAACTAAGCTATAGAGGTTCAGTTTAGCGCTTCACTTGAAGTAAGAGCACTTCGGATTATCATTCTTCAAAGAAAGATAACTCCAAAGTCGTTCCCGTGATAGACATTAAGTGTTACTTGCATGATTGGTAAAGGATAAGTTCCTGGAACTTTTAATGATTCTTAACACATGTGAGTGGGTTCGAGCTATACCTTATAAGAGATCACCTATTTAAGTGCGAAGACAGGCTGCTTCAAATGAACGCACTTAAGAATCCAAGAGTTGTCCATGGTCATAACAGACAAAAATAAGAAGAAATGAATAAAGAGATTTATTGTATTGATATCATTGTCTTGGTTTACACTAAACACTGACGGTTCAAGACATCACATTCACCGCACAGTAAGTAAATCCGATGGTAATTGACAAAGGAAGGTTCAAAGCCGAAAGCTACCTTTCCTGATGCAATATCTTTTCCGATGAAAGATTGCTGAACTTTGGCACCCTGTGTGCACCAATTCTCTTTCAAGAGGGGATTGTTGGTTACTAATGTGGGATTGAGTTTATCCCATCTTTGATGACTTAAAAATGAGAGTCGCGTATGTCGGAAACATTATTTCTTCGCACATGCCTAATCTACCAAGTGAGTAGATAATGTTAGTGTCAAGTATCGTCAAATTTCGTTAAGAAATGAAAGAGATATTGGTACACAAAGTAAGGTGTTTGAGACATGAAAAGATGGAGGGTGTTTGGCCAAAATAACAAATCTCCCTCATTGGTAAAAGAAGGAAGAATTGAGCATTATATAAACTCTAAGTTTGAGTAAGGGTTTGGCACCCCAAGGGGTAACTCATGTGTTTAGAGGGAAAGGACCTAAGTGAGCTTGGGTTCGGAGCTAAGCCCCGCATGCGCGTCGCCGCCGTCGCCCGCCCATCCCGTCCCGTCCCATCTCGGGTCGTAGGATGTTGGTCTGTTGCTTTCTTCCGGAACTTTCTTTTTAGTCCCTGAAATGTTATATATTTACATTTTGGTCCCTGAAGGTCTCGGAATATTACAACAGTTCTAAAACCAACAGACGTAACGGTTGGCTGCTTAATTGCTCAAAACGTTACAAACTTTACAAAGGCAATAAAGGCCAACAGCTTAATTGCTCAAAACGTTACAAACGTTACAAGGCAATAAAGGCCAACCGTTACAAGACATTTTGCCTCCCAATGACTTCTGGCCTCCCTTTCTGTTCCTATATATTGAACACTTCAGTTCAAACAAAAAGATAGAGAGAAATAAAAACAGAAAGGCACAGGCAGAACACAACTCAAACTAGTTTATCTTTCTGTTCTGTTCTTCGTCAAGAACATACACACAGAAAATGACAATACAGAAAGTAGGCTGAAATCATTTTCCGCTCTCTTTCTTCAGCAATCTGTTCTTATTCATTATCTTCGCTAGGATCAATTGTATTTGCTTTGTACAATTGATTAGTTGTTATTTTATCTTGAGAGACTATTGCTCAATACCATAAAAGCATTTATACAGGACAATTTTGTCTTAAAGACAAAGAGTCATCTTTCGACTCAGCTTTCTTCTTGTTTAACCTTTCGACTACACTTTAACCCCGTTTTCGTTACCTACAATCAGGTTCATTATACCATCAAGTACTGCTAGCAATGTTACCTCTAGCACGTAAAGCATCAAATAGTTGCTGCCACATTCTGATGATTCGATCAGCCATTGCTTTCAACTCGAGAGTCAATTCATGGTACAAGTTTCTACAGGGATATAGTGATATATTTTGCAGAACAATGACTGAACCTAATTTCTTAACATAAACTGGATTATATCATCATACAGAAACTAGGAAAATGACTTTTTAGATGGTTGATATATTACATGTCTTTTAGTATTGTAGCAACTATTGATGCACCGTGAATTGGCGGATTGGAATACATTGGCCTAATTCAATTGGCTCTCAACTCTGCTTGCTACATCAACATTCCTGCAGACCTGCAGATTTGAGAAAATTTAAGGAGATACAATTGTCAGCAGAGTGTAACTGTGATAAAACTACAATGCATCATATTACGTCAACTGCCTGCCATAATAGGTTGATTCATTCTTGAGATATTCATCCATTCAAAAATGGCACCAATATGCTACGAACTTTTGATATCTCTGGATTACTAAGAAATTCCTTTTTGGGGTTATGTTCAAGGCTGTCATGTTTATATATCTTTTTATCAAGGAGAAGTACTGTGGTAAGTGTTAAGAAAAAGTAAAAAATATTTTACTTTTTATATAATTTGAAGTAATCTATAAGGGTCCAGAACCAGGAAAAAGGCCAATTTAGAAAACAATAAGAAAAGGATCATTAGAATTAAATGTGATTCGAGAAAAACGAGACAACACAAAGAAAGAACGAATGGGCATTCAAATTGTTAAATATACATAATATACACACATTGTACAGGTGTATATTATGTATATTTACGGTATATTGGTCTCGGTATTGATAATTTGACCGTGTATATGGTCTATGTTGTAGTCTATGTTGTAGTCTCCTAGTTTAGGTAATGTTGTGGTGTAATTAGTATTGTACACTTACCATAATATTTGTATTACCATAATTGTATAGTTAGTGTACAAGTATAATAAGGTTTTAGGAGTAGAATAGGAATATGATTCTCCTATTATGGAAATATGTAAATTGTATATATATTCATTTAATTAATGAAAATAATCAAGAGATTATTTCTTTCATGGTATCAAGAGACTAGGTCTAAATTGCTTCTGCCTTTGTTCTCCGAATATTGCTCTCGGTTATTATGCCACTTCTCGGCCAAACCTGCCTCGATTTCCGTCCCCCTTCACCGGAATTCGTGATATATTTTACCTCCACTCTTCCCAAATTTTCCCTCCAATCCCTTTGTTCTTTCATTATATCTAAGAAAGCGTTTCATCCTGCCCTCATTGTTTCTAACATCAAGAACAACATCCCTATTGTTCTTGAGATGAAAAACGTTCATTATGCGACGTGGGCAGAATTGTTTAAAATTCAAGCTATCTCCCATCAAGTCATCCATCACATAATTCCTCCCGCTGCCCCTATTCCCGCAGAGGATCCTCAGTTATGGATTACTCTTGATGTTACCGTTCTCCAGTGGATTTATTCCACTATTTCGGTCGACCTCTTACAGATGATCATTGAGCCGGTCACTACGGCTATGGCTACCTAGAATAGATTGCGTGATATATTCCAAGATAACCAACATTCACGTGTTATCACACTCGAGCATGAATTCTTTCAAGTTCGCATAGAAGAATTTCCGAACGTATCTGCATATTGCAAGAGACTCAAGGAGTTGGCGGACCAACTCTGTAATGTTGGCGCACCTGTGATAAATAATCATCTCGTTCTACAATTGGTCGTCGGCCTTTCTGAGGCCTATAATGGCGTTGGGACTCTCCTTCATCAAAGTAATCCGCTTCCCGCTTTTTACAAGCCCGCTACATACTTACTTTGGAAGAAGCCGGTTTGGCTAAGAAGGCGGCTACCGGTACGAGCCATTAGTCATGATGACGTCCTCCACAAATTCTTTAGATTTTGTTGATAATTCGGGCCAAAACCATGCTTATAGTGGCGGCAAAAACAATCGTAAGAATAATGGCAAAACCTGCGGGGGCAAACGCGGCGGTTCCGGTGGTGGTTCTGGTGGACAACATTTCGGCAGTGGGCCCCGTCCAGTCAACAGTGGGCCACCACCCCACTGGTCCTAGTCGTGGGGCCCATGTCAGTGGGGTTGGGGCAGTGGGTCGTGGCCCAACAACCCCTATTTTCCAGGTTGTTCATCCAATGGGCAGTGGGCTAGGCAGCCCCAGTTCAGGCCCAACAGTCAGGCCTCTCCTTCTCGTTTCAACGCTGGGCCGGGGCAGTAGGGAGGACTGTTTGGGCCTCGGCCCACACAAGCAATCTCGGCAGTAGGCCTCACACCAACTTACACGGACATTGAGGCTGCAATGCACACACTTGGATTAATGCAACCGAATTCGAATTGGTACATGGACACCAGCGCGACTACACACATGACATCCGATCAAGGTACTCTCTCGTCTTATTCTAATTTAAGCAACCCTCGTGGTATAATTATTGGTAATGGTAACTCTATTCCAATTTGTGGTTATGGTCATAAAATTTTGTCTCCCCCCAATCCACCCATTATCTTGAAAAATACCCTACATGCCCCCAAATTGATTAAAAAGTTAGTGTATGTCCGTAAATTCACCACTGATAATTCCATTTCTATTGAATTTGATCCATTTGGTTTCTCTATGAAGGATTTCAAGACGGGGATTCATCTCATGAGGTGTGATAGTAGGGGAGATCTTTATCCTATCACACCCTGTTCCGGTCCATCGAGTCAACCCTTGCCGTCAGTGTTTGCAGCCCTTGCTCCTTCCTTGTGGCATTCTCGTCTTGGTCATTCAGGGTCGTCTATTTTGTCGTCATTAGATAAAAATAATTTTATTTCATGTTAGGGTACGTGTAGTACTCCAAATTGTCAGTCTTGTTCTTTAGGAAAAATTGTTAGATTGTCATTTGTAGACTCAAATTCTCATATTTTAATGTCATTTGATATTATTCATAACGACTTATGGACGTCTCCTGTTCTTAGTTCTTTGGGTCATCGGTACTATGTTCTCTTTTTGGATGATTATTCTAAGTTTTTATGGACTTTTCCGATAGCGAAAAAATCTCAAGTTTTTTCCATCTTCTTAAAATTTAGAGCATTTATTAGAACTCAATTCGAACGGAAAATAAAAAATATTCAATGTGATAATGTCAAAGAATATGACAATGGGGTGTTTCGAGAATTCTGTGCTAATAATGAGATCAATTTTTGTTTTTTTTGTCCTCATACATCTTCACAAAATAAGAAATCCGAACGCAAAATTTGTACCATTGATAACATTGTCCAAACTTTATTGATTCATGTTTCCGTACCCCCGTCTTTTTGGCATCATGCTCTACAAATTGCTACATATCTCCTTAACATAATTCCTTCCAAAGGTTTAACATATTCTTCCCCCCTTCATATTCTATATAATAAAACTCATTCGTATTCACATCTTAGGGTCTTTGGGTGTTTGTATTATCCGCTATTTTCGTTCACCACAATTAGCAAACTTCAGGCCCGGTCTGCTCCATGTATGTTTTTAGGGTTTCCATCTAATCATCGTGGTTACAAATGCTTTGATTTATCCTCTAATAAAATCATCATTAGTCGCCATGTCATTTTTTATGAATCTCAATTTCCATTTGCTAAGGTGAATAATCTTGTGTCTAGTTCGTATAATTTTTTAGATGATGGTTTATCCCCGTTTATTATCCACCATTTTTTGAACATGTCCCGCACCCAAAATTCTCCAGCGGGCCCAATGCCCGCTGGTCCCACTAGTCTGTCACAAGCAACAGTTTCCAGTATCGTCACTAGGCCAGTTTAAAGAATTGGGCGATCCAGTGAACTGGGCCGGTCGATTCTTCATTTAACGTATTGGGCGGCCAGAGCCCACTTTGCCGCCATCCGTCTCGAGTCCAGAAAATTCTCAAAATCCGCTCAATTCTTCCTCGAATCATAAACCGGTCACTCGTAGTCAACGGGGTATTTTTAAACCAAAAAGACATTTTAATTTAAATTCTAATGTTCTTAAATCACTCTTACCCCGTAATCATGTGTCTGCGTTAAATGACCCGAATTGGAAAATTGTTATGACCGATGAATATAATGCTCTTATTGATAATAAGACGTGGGAGTTGGTGTCCCATCCATCTGGTATTAATATTATTAGGTTTATGTGGATTTTTGCTCATAAGGACAATTCAGATGGTTCATTTGCATGACATAAGGCGCGGCTTGTGGGTGATGGTAAGACTCAGCAGGTTGGTGTGGATTGTGGTGAGACGTTTAGTCCGGTGGTCAAGCCGGCTACCATTCGCACTGTGCTTAGCTTGGCTCTTTCGAAAGCATGGCATATTCATCAGTTAGATGTGAAGAATGTTTTCCTACATGGTGATCTCAAGGAAACAGTCTATATGCATCAGCCTTTGGGATTTAGGGATCCCAAATATCCTCATCATGTTTGTTTATTGAAGAAGTCCTTATATGGGCTTAAATAGTCGCCACGGGCCTAGTATAAGAGGTTTGCTGACTATGTTTCGACAATTGGGTTCACTCACAACAGGTTGGATAATTCTTTGTTCATATATCATCGTGGTTCGTCTTTGGCTTATATACTGTTATATGTGGATGGTATTATTCTGACTGCCTATTCGATGTCTTAAGCCAGTCTATCATGACAATGCTCAGCTCTGAGTTTGCTATGAAAGACTTGGGGGCCTTGAGTTATTTTTTTAGGATTGATGTCACTCGTCATGCATGTGGATTGTTCTTATCACAGAGGAAGTATGCAGCCGAGATCATTGAGAGGGCTAGGATGTCATCCTGTAAGTCCACTTCCACTCCAGTTGATACTAAACCCAAATTGGGTGCTACGGCTAGTGCTCCATACGAGGATCCGATCCGCTATCGCAGTCTTGCAAGGGCCCTCCAGTATCTCACATTTACGAGACCAGATATTACGTATGTCGTACATCAGGTGTGTGTGTGTTTATGCATGATCCTAGGGTTGAGCACATGAATGCGCTCAAACGCATCATTCGGTATATTCAGGGTACACTTGACTATGGCTTGCATTTATATCCTTCATCGACGTCCACACTTGTCTCGTATACAGATGCTGATTAGGGTGGCTGTCCGGACACTAGACGATCTACGTCTGCCTATTACATGTTTCTTGGTAATAACTTGGTCTCCTGGTCTGCGAAACGTCATTCAACTTTATCCCGCTCCATTGCCGAGGCTGAGTATCGAGGGGTAGCTAATGTGGTCTCTGAATCATGTTGGTTACGTAATTTGCTGTTAGAACTTCATTGTCCTATCCAGAAAGCGACCTTGGTTTATTGTGATAACATTAGTGTCATCTATCTGTCGGGTAATCCGGTTTAGCACCAGCGCACTAAATATATCGAGATGGACATTCACTTTGTTCGCGAAAAGGTTGCCCATGGTCAGGTCTGAGTCTATCATGTCCCGTCCAGGTATCAAATAGCCGACATCTTTATGAAGGGTCTTCCCTCGGTCATTTTTGAAGATTGTAGGGACAGTCTCAGCATTCGAAGACCACCCGCTATGACTGCGGGGGTGTGTTAAATATACATAATATACACACATTATACATGTGTATATTATGTATATTTACGGTATATTGGTCTCGGTATTGATGATTTGACCGTGTATATGGTCTATGTTTTAGTCTCCTAGTTTAGGTAATGTTGTGGTGTAATTAGTATTGTACACTTACCATAATATTTGTATTACCATAATTGTATAGTTAGTGTCCAAGTAGAATAAGGTTTTAGGAATAAAATAAGAATAGGATTCTCCTATTATGGAAATATGTAAATTATATATATACTGATTCAATTAACAAAAATAATCAAGGGATTATTTCTTTCACAAATGTTTCCGAATGAGTCACATGTATCCTTTTAAACTTACAATGCTTAAAGCTCCGTCACGTTCACCATAAAGCCCCATATTCTTCGCATAACTTTGAGCAACAAGTACCTCACCTCCATCTGCCACAAACATGCGAACAGATTTTGCATCTGTATCTAGGCTTCCACTATCAAAGCCCTATAATACCAAAGTTCGAATATAAAGATTAATTAACAGATATTGAACAAATTGGCTCATTTTTAAATGCTCATATAGAAAAAGTCAAAAAGCTCTCAACCTCGGTCTGTTGATGAATTTTGTCACCTGATATGCACTATCAAAGAAGGGTAACAATCCTTTTGATCTCATCAATCTCCTAATTTGGTCCCACTGATCAATGGTTGGATCCACACCAGTGGGGTTATGTGCACAAGCGTGAAGCAACACTATCGCTCCTGACGGAGCAGATCCAAGGCCTTCCAACAAAGTTGTCATGTATAAAAAAAAAAACTTCCATAAATAAGTCGGCAATACGCAGACACAAGTATACAATTTTAAAGTTAGTCCCTCAGGTTTAAACATATGGATTGTATTACATTTAAGTTTAGATGTGTCTTATATTCCTTTATCATCAAGTACTTTATCTATCTTCCTTCACTCTGTTATTTTCTCACACAACATTACATCATATATGATCATGTAGAGACCCTACATAGATTTTCTCTTTCGAAGAGTCTCCCAGCCAAAAGTCAATCGCCTCCTTTTGACCAGCATTATTTCCATTCTTCCTCCTATATTCTGACCATTGTGGCGGCAAAAGTTTTATTCAGCGTTTCAGCAACTGGAAATTTTTCGACAAGATTCAATGATTTGTTGATCTAACTGGTTATTTTTCTATGTTTTCAGCATAAAAGTCAAATTGTTTTCCCCATTTTGATTTAGACTATTGTGTTAGAATGTCATAAGAGCTAATGTTAAATGATAACGTTAGTTGTCCCTAATATGTTAAAGTATCACTGTCACGCCCCGACTTTTCTCAAGTCTTTCTTTAGGACGTGATGGCACCTGGACAACTATCCCTTTCCAGGCGAACCACTTACTTCATTTTCTTCCTAAATTAGATAGGTATTTGCGGAAATAATATATATAATAATCAATTTGAAGTTTACGAAGAACAATCTCCTGTGGGCATTCCCCGAGATAATAAAACTTAATTCTTTAAACAAACTTAGTCTTGAGTAACTTTCACCAAATCCGAAATAATGAATTGGTGGTACGATGAGGTTGCGGGACGATCGCTAGCCCTCTTGCGGAGCTTTTCCTCTATCGCGTCTTCCTGAAATATGTTAAATAAAAGAGTCAGCCCTACCATCCGGGGCTGAGTGGGAATCTCACCTTACAGTCCAAAGTAACCTCACAATATTTTTAATTACAATCACATTATAAGAAAATAATAAGTATGTTGAAATAAACAGATTACAGCCCTTTTATTAAATAAATCAATAAATATTCACGTGCAAAATTTTCTCCCCACTCGTCTTTAAAAAAAAACAACTTAGTTTAATCAATACTCCTGCTTTTTCCCTTATAACATATTATACATTTGTTGCGGTACGTGCAACCCGGTCCAGTGCATTTATATATTTGTTGCGGTACGTGCAACCCGATCCAGTGCATTTATATATTTGTTGCGATACGTGCAACCCGATCCAATGCATTTATATATATTTGTTGCGGTCCGTGCAACCTGATCCAATGCATTTATGTATTTCTTGCGGTCCGTGCAACCCGATCCAATGCACTTATTTGTTGCGGTCCGTGCAACCCGATCCAATGCACTTATTTATTGTTTAAATATGTCATATGTTCAAAAGACTCAAATAATATTTCCTTCCTTCAATATTTCGCCTTTTTCACTTGTAAGGGTTACAACTCTCAAACCGTAAGTCGGATTTATCCCCGTAAAGTCTCAAACTGTCTAGGACAGAGTAATCTATAACTTTTATTCAGCACAATCTTTCATATTCATTACCTATTTGTACATTTTTTACATTATACATTCTGCCCTTCCAGACTTCGGTTGATCCGAGACAGAATGATTAAACAGCGATAACTCTCAAACCGTAAGTCGGATTTATCCCTGTAAAGTGTCAAACTGACCGTAACAGAAATATGTACAACTCTGTAAAATTTCATCCAATTCTAACAAGTATATCCCAGTATAACAGATTACAATTGCACAATCCAAATTAGTTATTAAACAATCATAAATTTCATGCTCATTCTCTCAATAACCGGATTATATTCTAACATGTATTGTAACTTAAAAATAAAGGATTTTACTAAGAACTTTGAGTGAGAAAACTCACCTTTGTTGCTTCGTAACCACGAACAAAACCTCAACTTCAACCAACCCTTTTTGGAACTCCTTAATTGCTCTCTTTAATCCTTTTTTTTACAGGACTTTACATTCTCCCCTCCTTAAACAACATTCGTCCTCGAATGTGAGTAAGGTCGTAACCCATGCACATAGACATGCAAACTGCACACACATGAAACACAACTTCCAAGACTTTACAATCACACACATAAATTAAATGTGTGTTGCATTCCATTATGTAAGATGATATTAATCTTTCTTAGAAAGTCTTTCTCATTAATATCAATATATATAGTGTACAATATACAATCCTAATACAATAGGAAAGAGGAGTCCTAATCACAATACAATAGGAATCCTAATCTAATAATGGGTAGGAATTGTAGTGTTATACTTGTACACGTTTACACACCCGCTCAGTCGGAGCGGGAGGAGGCCTAACACTAAGACTGGATCTGAAATCAAGGAACATCTGTCTTGGGAGGCCCTTCGTGAAAATATTCGCGTATTGATATGAGGAAGGCACATGCAATACCTTAATATGCCTGAGAGCAACCTTCTCGCGAACAAAGTGGATGTCCATCTCAACATGCTTGGTTCGTTGATGCTGAACCGGATTGTGAGACAGGTATATGGCGGATATGTTATCACAGTAGACCAGAGACGATTTACTTAAAGGACACTGAAGCTCCAAGAGAAGGTTTCGGAGCCAACAGATCTCAGCAACAACATTAACAATTCCTCTATACTCAATTTCTGCACTCGAACGGGATAATGTGGCTTGTCGTTTGGCAGACAAGGAGATGAGATTATCACCCAAAAACACACAGTAGCCGGATGTAGAGCGGCGGGTGTCTGGACAGTCTGCCCAATCTGCATCGATGTAGGATAATAGCGAGTTTGGTGCGGAGGTGTATAAGTGTAGTCCATAATCCAGTGTGCCCTTAACATATCGAATAATACGTTTGAGGGCAGT
The DNA here is from genome assembly GCA_029783415.1 of Anisodus acutangulus. Taxonomy (NCBI): domain Eukaryota; kingdom Viridiplantae; phylum Streptophyta; class Magnoliopsida; order Solanales; family Solanaceae; genus Anisodus; species Anisodus acutangulus. The sequence continues at coordinate 18,635,694 of CM056512.1, forward strand.
AAAATGAGGTTCCCTGGGGGCATGCATAAACAAGCATACCTGCTGGACAGCATAGGCAATGCCAGGCCTAGTGAAGATGAGATACTGAAGTGCACCTGCAAGACTCCGATACATAGTAGAATCAGTCACTGGAGTACCGACCATTGCACTAAGTTTGGATTTAGAATCAACTGGAGTGGCCATGATTTTGCAATTTTCCATCTTAGCTCTGTGCACCATCTCCTCCGCATACTTCTCTAGCAAAGAAACATACAATCAGCGGATCTAGTGACTGAGATCCCCAAAAAATAGCTCAATTTTCCCAAATCAGTTATGGCAAATTCAGACTTGAGCCGTGCAATAATCTCATCTTTCAACACAGCAGTAGAGGCAGTAAGAATAATGTCATCCACATATAACAGTAAATAAGCAGTATCACGGCCTCGATGTAAAGTAAATAGAGAGGTATCACATCTGCTGCATGTAAACTCGAGATGTATAATGAACTGTGGAAAACAATCATACCATGCTCTGGGGGCCTGTTTTAAGCCATAGAGTGACTTACGGAGATGGCACACATAATGTATGGCTACTTGGTGGACAAAACCAGGCGGCTGGTGCATATAGACAGTTTCTCATAAATCCCCATGAAGAAATGCATTCTTCACATCTAGCTGATAAATCGGCCAATGCTTTCCCATAGCAATGCTTAGAACTATGTGGATGGTGGTCGGTTTAACAATCGAACTGAATGTCTCGCCGCAATCAATGCCCTTCTGCTGGTTAGTACCATTTGCCACTAGTCTTGCCTTATATCTTTCTAAGTCACCACTATCCCTGAACTTGTGACGAAAAAGTCACATGCAACGGATCACATTCACCACCTCTGGTCGAGGAACCAAGTCCCAAGTATGCTATTTCGTTAAAGCATTAAACTCCTCACACATGGCCGCATTCCAATTCGGGTCTAGTTTGGCAAATTTAGGGTTTTTTGGTATAGGTGAAATTGTTTGGGTGGACAGGTTAAATTGGACTTTGGGTTTGAAAATCCCGTGTTGGGCATGGGTTTCCATCCGGTGTGTGGGCGCTGGCTGGGTAAGGGTATTGGTCGACTGGTTGGGTGGACTGGGTGACGATAGATTCGGGTGTGGTGCATGTTGTGTTGTCAGGACTGGGTTTCTGTCGAGGGTAGTTGTCGGGTGGTACGGAACAGTAATGGTGTTTGGGGTTGGAGTTGAGTGGGTTTGGTCGTTGGTTGTCGGTGAACTGTGGTAGGAAGTTATGGGGATTCTCGGTATGCCGAAAAGGGAGGAGGTTTGTAAGGTAGGGTACGATGTCGGTGATGTATTAGGTCCGGTATCTAGGTTTTTTGGGTGGTAGTTGATGGTCGGACTGTGGTCGGCATGGTGGTGAGACTGTTGGGATGGTGATCGGTGAGTTGGTGGAACCTGGAGGCAGAGTTGTGATAGAGGTGGAAAGACGCGGCGACGAGGGGGACGCCGGTGGCAGGGATGCCGACAGCAGGTGATGTATGGTGGCAGATGGAGGTGGTGTAGTGGTGTCAGTCGGGCACAGTTCCCGAAGGTGGACAGGAGAGAGAGTTGATTCATCTAAAAATTCGTAATCCGATTTTTGAAAATTTTGGATGTTGGAAAAGGGGAATTGCGTCTTGTCAAAACTGATGTGAAGCGAGATGTGAATTTGACGAGTGGATAAGTCATAGCACAGATAGCCCCTATGGTTCGACGGGAAACCTAAGAAGACACACAGAGCGGTGAGGAAAGCTAATTTGTGAGAGGCTGTGGAAGAGAGGTTAGGGAAACATAGGCAACCAAATATCCGTAGGTGATCATAGGAGGGAACCCTACAGTGTAAGATTTCGGTTGGAGTCATATTGTGGAGGGTACTAGTGGGTAAAATATTAAGGACGTATTCTACCATTTTGACCGCATAAACCCTAAAAGGATGGAGGGAGGGAGGCATGAAACAAAAAAGTGCGGACCATGTTATTTATTGTACGGATGAGACGCTCGGCTTTGCCATTTTGAGGGAACGTGTGGGGACACGAAAATCGGAAGACTATGCCATTATTGTTGCAGAATTTTTGAAACGCAGAGTTGTTAAATTCACGGCCATTGTCACATTGGAAAGATTTAATGGTGCGTTCGAATTGCGTTTTGATAAATGTGCAAAATTCAAGAAATTTGGCAAAAACTTCGGACTTCAATTTTAATGATATACACAAAGAAAGTGAGAGTAGTCATCTAATAACACGAGATAATATTTATGACCTAGGGAGATGGTAACGAGGGAAGTCCACAAATCAGCATGAATGATATCAAATGGAGCAAACGTAATACTAACTGAGGAATTAAACGGAAGACGAACATGTTTGCCTAATTGACAGGAAATGCAGGTCTGGGCAAGTTTCCCATTACATTGAATAAAATTATTACTTCTAAGAAAATGAAAAACAGGAGCACCTGGGTGTCCGAATGGATAGAGGTCCCTTGTGCTATTGCATCTCGTAAGAGGGGTCCCCGTACGTAGATCCTTCACAGTAAAACCAAAGGAATCAAAATCAACCGACACAGAATTATTACTAGTAAATTTCCTAATGAATATTAATTTTTTGATGATGTGGGGGGCATGCAGGACGTTATTTAGGGAGAAGGGTGGGTGAGGTTTTGGAGTGTGAGTGTGAGTGTGACCATAGCCCTGAATTGGAATGTGATGACCATTGCCAACTGTAATAAATTGTGAAGACTTTAAACGAAACAAATGGGAAAGATTACATGCGGACCGGGTGAGGGGAAAGGAGGCTCCGGAGTCCATATACCAATTTTCGTCGGGCTGCTGCAAACTCATACTGCTGAATGCCTGACCCAAGTCGGTGGGGATTTGATTTAAGGGTTGTTGTGGGAACTGGGCGTGCACGACGTGGGCTTGATGTTGCTGGAACATTGGTGGGCGCGGAGCTGGAGCCTGGCCCAGTAACCCTTGTTGCTGAAAAGGGTATTGGGTTGGATGAAAGATAGAAATCGCGTGGCCCAGTTCTGATTTGGGTAGCCAGAGACTGGGCCGGCCCATGTAGCGTTACTGCTGATCTGTTGTGGCTGTTGTCCTCGGCCTTTTCCGCGGCCCTTGCCGCCTCGCCCATTGCCACGGCCCTTGCCTCCCCTGCCGCCGCGGTTTTGCCGCAGTTGGATATTTTTCGGCGGAGGTTGTTTGTCGGCGGTGGCCTGAGGTTGTGCGGGTGTTTCAACTGCTAAAGCCTTCTGGTTATGCTCGTCCTGCTTCGCACGTCGAGTCTCCTCCAATAACAATTGCGAGCGTGCTTTGTTGAAGTTTGGTAGATGATCATCCTGTTGTATCATTGTGGCTAGGGTGTCATATTCACCCTTAGGGAGGCCTGCAACTAATTGTAACACCATCTTTGTTTCAGACACGGGCGTACTAATATTGGACAGTTGGTCTGCCACCAGTTTCAACTGCTTGCAATATTCTGACATAGTAGAGAAGTTTTCAAGACGGGTGTTGTTGAACCAAGTACACCGTGCGAGTGTTCTTGTTGTCTTGAAAGATTTCTTCCAAACGTGTCCATAGGGCACGGGCAAAGGCACATATTTTCATGATTGTGTATAGTAAATCCTTGGATATAGTGTCATATATCCACTGTTTGACTACGGCATCGAGGCGACGCCATGTTGTGTCGTCCATATCGTGAGGACGAGGGAATAAGTCATCTATATGATCAAGCACATGATATACACATGCATGGATTCGAAATAGTTCCACCCATGACCAATATTGGACATCTTCCTGATCAAAAATTATAGGGATAAAACTCTTGATGTTGGTAACGACGAGAGACGGATGGAAAGATGGTGAGGAGATGGTAGTGGGTGGTTGGATGACGACTGCGTTAGAAGCGGAAGCATTGGAAGAGGTGGGAGTAGCCAAATTTTCCATTAGAATAGTGGAAATTTAGGAAGAAAGAAAAGAAGAAAAACAATGTTGTCGTCGGCCAAGAGGGGGGGCGGCGGCAAGGTAGGAATTTTCTAGATTAGGGTTTTGGCTCTTGATACCATGTAAGATGATATTAATCTTCCTTAGGAAGTCTTTCTCATTAATATCAATATATATAGTGTACAATATACAATCCTAATACAAGAGGAAAAAGGAATCATAATCACAATACAATAGGAATCCTAATCTAATAATGGGTAGGTATTGTAGTATTATACTTGTACACGTTTACACATTATTATCAAGTTCCATATTTATCTCTCTTCTCTTATTTTCTCATGGGAAAATAGTTATAGAGAAAAAGCAGAGGATGATGGCTTTACAAGTTTGTCCTATTACTAGACACTATTTAAATTGTGTTTTCACTTTTTATGCAACCAATTAAGTGAAACACATTCAACCTCAATCTGATTCAGATTTGTGATAATTTGCATTCAAATACCAGATAAGACTGAAAAGAACACCCCTCTTTCTGGAAGAGATTAGTAACAAACTGAATAGCCATAGATATCTACTGGAACAATATCCAATTACATCACTTTCTTGTATGAATAAGTTCCGTACCTTGAAAATGGAGTCCACGGGTTGCTGGATCATAGTAGCTATAACTCTTAACTGACAACCCAGCTAAAGTAAAAACTTTTGGGTGGTTTCCCCAGGAAGATTGTGTTCTCATTCATGCGAAGAATTGAAGGAAACAAAAATGGAGGTTAAGAAATCAGAGCAGTTTTACTTGATGATAATGTCGAGACAAAAATTCAGCTCCAACCCTCAATGATCCAACTTTGTTCTCTTGAATAGCAGGGTTGTTCCAAACAAAGAAAGCAAAAGATCATAAAGGCCAGTGATATAAGATGAATTTAAAACGTGAAGCATATTAACAACTCTCTTTTAACCTAAATTTATATGAAGCAAGTCTAAAGTTTCAGCCGTCCTATACTTAATACAAAGAGCATCTGAAAGAGCTTGCTTGACATAAGATAAACATGTCTGACAGCTCTAGACATTGATCTTACACTATTGAGTTGTGGAGCCTAATTCATCGCCGATACTATGAAGACCCTACGCAGAATGTGTAACGCTGATCGACCTGTAAGATTTTATAATGTAAGATTGTTTAGTGGAGGGTATTTTGGAAATTTCAGATTTGTATTATGTTCGCCTTAGTTTTCACTATATATATAGACTAGGGCGCCTTTTTCTTCTTCGGTGTGGAACAAAAGAGAAAGAGAGAATTGTAAATTCAAACTCCCTATTTGACTATAGTAAAATCTGCAGCGGCAAAATGGACATAGTTCTCGCATTGAGGGTGAATCACTATAAATCTGTGTGTTATTTGTTCTTCGCTTATTTACTGTTTTCTAAGGATTTGGGACTCAAATCCTAACCTACACTTCATCACATGCATCGAAATTTGCCTATTTAGATGCTAATGCTCTAACCAAAACTTTGAAACCACATTTGCAAAAAGTTATCGCTTAGATTAGATTACAGAATGAAACCACACAGAGAAGTTAGGAGTACATCTGATAGCACCAACAACATGGAAGCAAAATATATGCAGGCTAGTGGCAATTCCATGAACAACTGACACGTGGAAAAACATGGACGGGATGGGAAGTTGGCTGAAAAATGTGATGTGGGCAGATGTTAATATATGTTTCACAAAGATCTACGAAGCAGAGAACGGGAACTTCTGTACCTGTCAGCACCAAATATCAGCTTAGCACTCAATTTATTGAAGTCTACCAGCCCAGTAATTGAAAGGTACTCTTTAACACGAGACCTGCGAAAACCTTGAAGGTTAATCACATAGGTTTAAGAAAAAATGTGGGTTCAGATTTCGTCAAATGTAAAGCAAGTACCTGTCATTTACTAGTAGCTGCTCTGCCTGTCTTACAACATTCAAAACAAGAGGTTTTCCTTCCTGACACCGCCGCACAAAGGAAAAAAAGAAGCACATTAGTATTTTCGCTGATACGTTGCAATGTAGTAGCACAAACTAAGGAGCGCCAGATTCAATACTCAATCGGAAAAGCTCAAGAGACTTCTGAAATTTGAGAAAGGAGGAGTACTAAGCATCCACAAGTCCTTTGTTAATAAACATCCTTGCTCCGCCTTTTCCTTTAACTATTTAAGATTATATGACACATTTTCCTTTTTAATCCGTCTAAAAATGAATGATACATTTTATTATTTGTCAACAATTTAATTTTAAAATTTACATTTACGCATAATACCACACAAATATCTTTGGGTTGTTTTAGACCACAAGATTCAAAAGTATTCCTTTATTTTTTAAACTTTGTGTCCAGTCGGACGGAGGGAGTAAGAAACTTAAATCCAGCTACGAATTTAAATGGACATGTCAACTCGAGAGATTCATTGTTTGAGTACACTCAAGAAAAGGTTGGACCAATTCAAATCCCGAGAGATAAATACCTCCACGACAAATTTGTTGATAACTCTAGTTTCTTAACAACAATAAAATGCAATATACATTGACATTTGACAGAGTCTTATCCAACTAGGCCACAAAACACATCTGCAATATTCTCTGTGATCTTTAGAACAAAGACATTTGATTCAAGAATTATCCATTGCTATTAGTATGAAAAGTAGAGATCACTAAGTGCCAAACTTAGCAGATATACAAGAACTGTTTAGTCTGCTTTATTTTTGTTCGACTTTTATCGAGAAAAAGAATTAGAAACTGTTTAGTGTATATTTGACAGTGATATAACAGGAAAATGGAAGCAACTTGAGTTATTACTAACTATGCCAATCTAAGGAAGTTTTTTCCACATCTTTGTAATCACAGAACAGCCAAGTAGTTATGGCAAACCGTAATCTTAAAACTCATATTTTAAGCAAAGCATCAGTAAAACACTTCAGCATTGGATGAACTATTTAAAGCCAAAATAACACCACTGTTAAATATACACAATATACATGTGTATATTGTGTATATTGCTCTCGATATTCTCCCTCTCGGTTACCGTAAATTACCGTATATAGAGTATATAAATTAGGTAATATTTAGTATCCTAGTTTAGGTAATATTGTAATGTAATTAGTATTGTACACTTACCATAATAATTGTATTACCATAAATGTATAAGTTAGTATCCAAGTAGAATAAGGTTTTAGGAAAATAGAATAGGAATAGGATTCTCCTATTGTGGAAATATGTAACTTGTATAAATAGTCTTTCAATTAATGAAAATAATCAAGAGATTATTTCTTTCATGGTATCAAGAGTCTAGGTTTATTTTCTCTCCCAAATTCTCCAAAGTTTTCCGTCGAACTCCCTTGCAAATTCCGAGACCTTGCTCTCGGTTTTCGTGCCGACGAGAACCCCCTTCTTCCCAAATTTTTCTCCCTAATCCCTCAATCACATATTGTTCTATCAATATGTCTACATCCCGGAACATGTTTCATCCTGCCTTTACAGTTTCTAACATCAAGAATAACATCCCTCTTGTTCTTGAACTAGAAAACGTCTAATATGCGACGTGGGCCGAACTATTCAAAATTCACGCACGCTCGTATCAAGTCATCCATCACATAATTCCCGTGGCTCCTGAGGATACGGAGGTGCCAAAACGCGAGGATGGTCCTAAGTTATGGACGACACTTGATGCTACCGTCCTTCAGTGGATATATTCCACAATCTCTACCGACCTTTTGCAAACAATTATTGAGCCTGACGCTACGGCACAGGCGACTTAGGATAGACTGCGTAATATATTCCAAGATAATTAAAATTCTAGAGTCGTTACCCTTGAGCAGGATTTCTTCCACGTCAATATGGAAGATTTCCCGAATGTTTCAGCTTATTGCAAAAGATTAAAGGAATTGGCGGACCAACTTCGCAACGATGGCGCGCCAGTTTCGAACGATCATTTGGTCCACCAAATGGTTTCTGGCCTCTCTGAGGCCTATAGTGGTGTTGGAACGCTTCTTCGGCAAAGCAATCCGCTTCCGCAATTTTATCAAGCTCGTTCTATGCTTACACTCGAAGAAGCAGGCATGGCAAAATGAGCGGCTACCAGTGCTAGTCCCGTAGTCATGATGACCGAGTCCACGGTGTATCCTATCAGTTCCAATAACTTGGGCCAAAACCGCAACAACGGTGGCGGCAAAAGGGTGGAAATAAGAAAAATAATGGCAAGAACCGCAGCGGCAACCGGCAGAATGGTGGTGGCAGTGGGGGTCCTCGCGATGGTCAGTAGCAGCAGCAATCCTGGGGCCCACAGTGGCCCTATCGCAGTGATGGGCCTCACGGCAATTTGGGCTTAGACGCTTTTCCCATCGCAGCGGCTTGGCCCACCAATTCTACTTTGGCGGCGATCGGCGACCAATGAAGATCCAGGCCCCGGTCGGCCTGGTCCACATCGACGGCCGTCTGGGCCGAAAAGCAGCGAGGGTGCTTGGGCCTCAGCCCCAGCAAGCCCATCACACAACAGCACCTACGTCTACTGACATCGAAGCCGCAATGCACACGCTTGGTTTAAATCCTTCAGACCAAAATTGGTATATGGACACCGGTGCCACTACCCACATGACTTCCTATTCAGGTACGCTCTCGTCTTATTCTAATTTGAGCAACCCTCGCGATATAATTATTGGTAATGGTAATTCTATTCCAATTCGTGGTTATGGTCATAAAACGTTATCTCCCCCTCATCCCCCTCTTATCTTGAAAAACACCCTACACGCCCCCAAATTGATTAAAAACTTAGTCTATGTCCGTAAATTCACTATTGACAATTCTGTTTCTATTGAATTTGATCCATTTGATTTCTTTGTGAAGGATTTCAAGACATGGAGTCCTCTCATGAGGTGTTATAGTAGGGGAGATCTTTATCTTATCACACCCAGTTTCGGTCCATCGAGTCAAGCCCTGCCATAAGTCTTTACCGCCATTTCTCCTTCTTTGTGGCATGCTCGTCTTGGTCATCCGGGGTCCTCTATTTTGTCGTCTTTAGATAAAAATAGTTTTATTTCGTGTAAGGGTACGAGTAGTACTCCAAATTGTCAATCTTGTTCGTTAGGAAAAATTGTTATGTTGCCATTTGTAGACTCAAAATCACATACTTTAATGTCATTTGATATTATTCATAGCGACTTATGGACGTCTCCTATTCTTAGTTCTGTAGGTCATCGGTATTATGTTCTCTTTTTGGATGATTATTCTAAGTTTTTATGGACGTTTCCGATAGCGAAAAAATTTTAAGTTTTTTCTGTCTTCCTGAAATTTAGAGCATTCATCATAACCCAATTCGATCGAGAAATAAAAAATATCCAGTGTCATAATGGCAAAGAATATGACAATGGGGTGTTTCGGGAATTCGGTGCTAATAATGGGATCAATTTTCATTTTTCTTGTCCTCATACGTCTTCACAAAATGAGAAAGCTGAATACAAAATTCGCTCCATAAATAACATTATTGATTCATGCTTCCGTACTCCCATTTTTTTTTGCATCATGCTCTCCAAATGGCTAACTATCTCTTTAACATAACTCCTTTCAAAGGTTTGACATATTCTTCCCCCCTTCAAATTTTATATAATAAAATTTCTTCATATTCACATCTTCGGGTCTTTGGGTGTTTATGTTATCCGTTATTCCCGTCCACCACAATTAACAAACTTCAGGCCCGGTATACTCCGTGTGTGTTTTTGGATTTTCCGTCTAATCATCATGGCTACAAATGCTTTGATTTATCCTTCAATATATTATCATCATTAATCGCCATGTCATTTTGATGAATCCCAATTTTCATTTGCTAAAGTTAATACTCTCGTGCCTAGTTCGTATAATTTTTTGGATGATAATATATCCTCGTATATAATTCAGTATTTTTGGATATTTCCCGCACCCAAATTTCTCCAGCGGTCCCACTGTCTGCTGGCTCCACTGGTCCGTCACCCCCTGCCGGTCCCAGTCCAGTTTTGACTCCAGATTACCGATTTGGGCCAGCATGCCCACTGCCTGCTGGCCAGTCCGTCCCGAGTCTCGAAAATTCCCAAAATCCACCCACCCCTGCCCCGAGTCATGGACCAGTCACCCGTAGTCAACGGGGGATTTTTACACCAAAAAGACATTTTAATTTACATTCTAATGTTCTTAAATCACCCTTACCGCGAAATCCTGTGTCTGTATTAAATTAGCCGAATTGGAAAATTGCTATGACTGATGAATTTAATGATCTTATTGATAATAAGACGTGAGTGTTGGTACCCCATCCATCTGGTATTAATATTATTCGGTCTATGTAGATTTTTGCTCATAAGGAAAATTCAAATTGTTCATTTGCCCGACACAAGGCGCGGTTTGTGGGTGATGGTAAGACTCAATAGGTTGGTGTTGATTGTGGTGAGACGTTTAGTCTGGTGGTCAAGTCGGCTACCATTCGCATTGTGCTTAGCTTGGCTCTTTCGAAGGCATGACCTATTCATCAGTTGGATGTCAAGAATGCTTTCCTACATGGTGATCTCAAGAAAATGGTCTATATGCATCAGCCGTTGGGATTCAGGGATCCCAACCATCCTCATCATGTCTGTTTGTTGAAGAAGTCCTTATATGGGCTTAAGCAGACTCCACGGGCCTGGTATACGTGGTTTACAGACTATGTTTCGACTATTGGGTTCACTCACAGCAGATCGGATAATTCATTGTTCATCTACCGGCGTGGTTCATCCGTGGCCTATATCCTGTTATATGTGGATGATATTATTTTGACAGCCTCTTCCGATGCCTTGCGCCAGTCTATCATGACACTGCTCAACTCTGAGTTTTCTGTGAAAGACTTGGGGCCCTTGAGCTATTTTTTTAGGATTGCTGTCACTCGACATTCCGATGGGTTGTTCTTATCTCAACGGAAGTATGCAGCTGAGATCATCGAGCGGGCTGGGATGTCATCATGTAAGTCCACTTTCACTCCAGTTGATACGAAGCCCAAGCTAAGTGTCGCAACCGGCGTACCCTACGAGGATCCAACCCACTATCGCAGTCTTGCAGGGGGGCTTTAGTATCTTACCTTTACGAGGCCGGATATTACATATGATGTCCAGCAGGTGTGTTTGTTCATGCATGATCCCATAATTGAGCACATGAATGCACTCAAACGCATCCTTCGGTATATTCAATGTACACTTGACTATGGTTTGCATTTATATCCTTCCTTGACATCCACACTTGTCTCATATACAGATGATGATTGGGGTGGCTGTCCCGACACCAGACGGTCTACATCAGGCTATTGTATGTTTCTTGGCAACAACTTGGCCTCCTGGTCTGCCAAGCGTCAGTCGACTCTATCCCGCTCAAGTGACGAAACTGAATATCGAGGGGTAGCTAATATGGTCTCAGAATCATATTGGTTACGTAATTTACTTTTAGAGCTTCATTGTCCCATTCAGAAGGCAACCTTGGTTTATTGCGATAATATTAGTGTCATCTACCTTTCTGGTAATCCGGTTCAGCATCAACGCACTAAGCATATCGAAATGGACATTCACTTTGTCCGTGAAAAAGTTGTTTGTGGTCAAGTTCGCGTATGCCATGTCCCGTCGAGATATCAAATTGCCGACATCTTTACAAAGGGTCTTCCCTCGGTCCTTTTTAAAGATTTTAGGGACAGTCTCAGCGTTCGAAGACCGCACGCTATGACTGCGGGGGTGTGTTAAATATACACAATATACATGTGTATATTGTGTATATTGCTCTCGATATTCTCCCTCTCGGTTACCGTAAATTACTGTTTATAGAGTATATAAATTAGGTAATATTTAGTATCCTAGTTTAGGTAATATTATAATGTAATTAGTATTGTACACTTACCATAATAATTGTATTACCATAAATGTATAAGTTAGTATCCAAGTAGAATAAGATTTTAGGAATAGGATTCTCTTATTATGAAAATATGTAACTTGTATAAATAATCTTTCAATTAATGAAAATAATCGAGGTTATTTCTTTCCACCCCAATCATAATTTCTTCTTGATCATGTTTTTGGATTTCAATCATGGAAGTATCTAAATAACGATTGCCCAGCTATCAAAGTTAGTAGTGCATGGATGACAAATACGTAAAACATTATCACCTCTGTCCTATATGCAATTTAACTTCACGTGGCTGGTATCTTTGTTGTATGTGATCAAGATTCAAGACTTCAATCAATCTATATATGTAATTTCAACAAAAAGGCAAAGATATTAATATTCGATTTTCTTTTTGTGCGCTCACTCATTCTCACAATAGATGCTTCAGAAAAATATATCATTCATTCAATTCAATATTAAAAGAATGAGCTGGATGTCCTTACGATTAAAAATATCTCCAAATTCAGCTTATAAAATAAGAGACGATTACTACGAGAATAGGATCTTCTGGAGCGCCAACGATGTGATTGAAAACAGACGGTGATTCTTGTCTGTGCATTTTAGCAGTACGAAACTTTTGCTTGCTAAAGTACGCCTTTTCCTTTTTATTATGCTCACTATACTTTGAACTTGATCCGTAAGGTATTGGGATAAAAATTAAATTTATATTAATATAATTTATACAGTCAATGAAACACAATACAATATAAATTTAATTAAAATAAAATTAATTCTGAATTTCTCATTTTATCCTGTTATGCTTGAAATATTTAATTTAAAATTATAATTCCGATATAATTTAGTCATTGAATCAAACGGCGGGTGATGAAATCGGTGTTATCTGATGACATGGCAGTTGTGGGGCCAAGCTAACTGTCAATTTATGGGCTTTATTATTAGGTGGTGATAATGATAAGCATCCTAGACGACGGGTTGTCCAGTGGGTCGGGTCGGCCCGATCCCGACCTGTCCCGCTTACCGCCTCGACCAGCCCAGATACCCCTTAAAAATAAAACATTAGCGGGGCTCGAACTCGATCTCACTCGTCCCGTCATCCCGACCCCCCCCCCCCCCCGCAAAAATAACTGTTGCACAACGGTCAAATTTAGATTTTGGGCCGTTGTACAACATCTATAACTGCCCTCCCCCCCAGCCCCAAATAAACCCCCCAACACCCTTAATATTTATTTTTAATCCTTGAATTAGTATATTTACACTTTAACCCTATTTCTCAACTATAAACCTCATCTTCCTCTTTATTTTTCTCACAAATCTTTCTAACATCTCTCTAATCTCTCTACAAGTCTACGTTGCCTACTAAATATTTTATTTTATTTGCTTATTTATATCAAAGTTCAAAAATTGAGAGTGATGTTGGCAACTAGCTTGAGGATCATCCATCGAGCAAAGTTTCAATTTTCAACCTCAATTACACATCGGCGTTTGGTACCTTCGTTCCTTCTTTAAATTATTATTGTTACTTAATTTTAATTATCGTACTTAATTTCATTGTCTTTAATTATTTATTTGCATAATTATAATAGAACGAATTTGATGTTTTATTTCTGGTAGGTGTACTAGGGGTAAGGGTGCATCTTCTAGTAATTCTAATTATGTTGATTTCACTCATGTAGATGAAACTGATTTTTTTTATGTTACTATTAATATATCATTAGATCGTGAGGTATATTTTGCATCTGAACCAGACTTTAATTTAGAAAATGAATTAGAAGATAACTTAGATAACACGCCCACTAGTGCACCTCCACCTCAGGCTCAGACTGAGTCTCAACCTGAAACTCAAACTGGAATGCCTCTTATTCCCCCTAGTATGAGTTAAGGCCCAAGTCAACTAAAATTAAAATCACCTGCATGAGATTTTTTTGATAGGGACATTGATAATCAACTAACAAGATATGAAATTTGTCAAAAAGTTTATAAATTTAAAAACGGAAAAGGTCAAGGTGGGATGGGAGATTTAATGAGACATGTATAAAACTCTCACAAAGCAAGGTATAACCAATATCTGGCTTAAAAATTGGGTGTGTGAATGCCTTCTGAGTCGGGTCAAGGTTCACATAGTGTCCGTCCCCGATCAAGTACATGGTCGAATTAACCCGATGACGGGGGGGAATAATAGGTCCTAAATATGATAACACAAAGATAGGAAAAATATAGCAAAATTAGTTGCGGTAGAGGGTTTGCCTTTTTCATTTCCTTCCTCTCCTGGTTTTGTTCATTACATTAAAGATACGTATAATCCTGCTTTTAACGGTTTTTCTAGATCAATTGTTACAAGAGACATTTTTAAATTTGCACATGAATATCAACAGTATCTACGTTATGCATTATATCATTTTAATGCCAAAGTGGCTATCACTTCTGATATACGTCGTAATACTAACGGTAATGATTATTTAATTATAACATGTCATTGGATAGATTAGACTTGGTCTATGCAAAAATATATTTTAGCATATAAACATATTGATGATAGGCACACTGAATTATTTATTGCAAGAAATATTCATGAAATTTGTGAATATTATGGAATAACTGATAAAATTATGACTGTTACATTAGATAATGTTACTTCTAATGATTATGTTGTAAACATTTTTAAAACTCGATTAACTCCATCTTTTCCCAATAATTTTCATATAAGATGTACATGTCATATTTATAACTTAGTTGTAAAGGATGGCCTAAAACTTTTTGAAAATATTCTTGATAAAGTACAATTTGCTATAAACTTTATTTTTAAAGATAACAAAATATAAAGACGCAAAGAGTATAAAAAAAACTTGTCATGATTGTGGATTACCTTATAGAAAAATTCCAAAAGAAGTAGCGACTAGGTGGAATTCTCTGTATGAACAACTAGTTGTTCCTCACGAGTATAAAAGACCTATAACTTTATTATTTAACGCTCATAATCAAAATCCAATGGATATGCTTGTAGACAATGTATAGTGGTTCAACTTCTTCAGAAATTAGCGAGTTTGATGTTTATGTCTTGCGGGGTGTTGTACCGTACGAAATAATTGTCAATGAAGGTGGACGTGAAGACTTGTTGAGATACTGAAGGGAGAATGAGAAGACATTTCTGACACTAGCAAAGATGGCTCGAGATGTGTTGAATATTCAAGCGTCATCAACAGCTTTGGAAAGCATTTTTTTCTGCTGGAATGTTTTAAATAGGAGAGCATTGACACTCATTGGCGGGAGACAACTTGGAGATTGCAGTTTTATTCAGAGATTAGATTAGAGCGGAGCGTAGAAGGTGTGATCAACCAGAGATCAACGAAGAAGAAGACTACAACTACAACGAAATTTTATCCGAGGGAACAGGAAGCGACGTTGAACAATTTGACCAACTTTCAATTCCGACAGAAGATCATCAAGAGATTGTGAGAAAATTAGAAAGAGTATGGTTGACTATGTAATTTTTTAATGGCAATTTTACTATGTGATTTGCAACTTTTGAACTACGAAACAAAGTTGCAATTTTGAAATTGTATTACAAAAAAAAAATTCTATTAAATAATATAAGAGGCACAAAAATAGCATTGAGATGTTTTTATTCACTATCTTGTTCAATTATTTAAGTGTTTAAATATATATTATTTTAAATTAAGTGTCTAAAAAATCCCCCAAATCCCGCAACCCGACCCGACCCGTCCCGTCCCCAAATCCCGGCCCCTCTTCCGGCGGGATGTGGGACTGGACGGAACCTCTTCCCGTCCCGCCTATCCCGCCGGATCCCGATCCCTGCCACCCCCGTCCAGCCAGAGCCCGTCCCCCCTAATCTCACCCCGACCCGGCCCACTGGCCACCCCTGAATTTTTATTTCTTAGTGGCACGTTATTCAAAATTGAAGATTTGTTGATTACGTAACCATTTATTTTTGCTTTCAAGGAAGGTGTTTGAACTTTGATACATATTGAAATTTATTTAGGGGTCAAAATTGAAATTTTTCTTAACTGCTCGAAATAGAGGTAATTCCTAATTTCAACATTGTGGGTTTGAATTTGACATTGCGCGTGAATTTGTGTTTCACCTTAATTTTCTATAATGAGGAAACGTTAAAATTCTATGTCTAACTGCACCTAAAAGGGATGCCCGAGTCAGAGATGCCGAAGGAAGGGGGAGAAATTAATTAAATAAAATTAAATTTTTTGAAAGGGATAGCGTCTTTTAAATGAAAAGGTATGTCTTTCGTTCTTTCGTAATCACTGATTTTATTTAAATACAACTTCTTTTGATTTCTAAGGTTATCTTTACAGAGAGAATCCTTATTTACTGATTCTCAAAAAGTTGTTTCCTTGTCCAACTTCTTCTCCAAAAAGATCAACTTCTTGTTTTTCAAGAGGAATTTCGTTCATTTTTTTCCAAGTGCAGAAATTCAAAAGGCAGGAGCAAATATCAATTTTACAAGTCTTTCGCACATATTTCAAGCATTTAATTCTGTGTTCGGTATTTATATTATCAAACCTTCATCTTTGCGTTCATCTCATATATTTTTTGTATTCTTGATATATATTTTTCAACAGGGCTTTTACGACACTTTGATTAGACAAAGTTTAACACAAAAATAATATATTGTATCATTTATGAAATATGTACAATGGTAGGTAGTACTCCTAATAGCATTCCTCTAATTAAAGATGCAATAAGATTTGCATGGCCACTAAAACTTGAAGATTAATTTAGCAGGCACTTGCATAATGTTGCTCATCAGCATTTTGATAAGCCAAGAATGAATATGTATCATTTGGTAGGATCTCAGAATTAGTGGAACAATTAAACTGTATGCTGAACCCATAGCCAGAA
Source organism: Anisodus acutangulus (assembly GCA_029783415.1). Classification (NCBI taxonomy): domain Eukaryota; kingdom Viridiplantae; phylum Streptophyta; class Magnoliopsida; order Solanales; family Solanaceae; genus Anisodus; species Anisodus acutangulus. Next base: position 18,652,429 of record CM056512.1, read on the forward strand.
TAATAATAAGCAAAACAACCTTCATCTGACCAAAAAAATCAAACACTTATCCAACTGATATAAGTTGACAAAATGTTAGAATATTATAAATTACAAATGTATAACAAAAATGAAAATTAAAATGTTTTCTGGTATCAAAAACATCTTAATCTTCTTTCTGATTATAATTGATGGAATAGGCCATTTCTTTTTTGCCAGAAAACACACACTCGATACTGAGAGAAACAAAACCGTCACTAAATATTACGATAGAATCAATCGAAACTAGCGTAAGTAAAAACTTTTAAGTGAAAGGTGAAGGCATCAAGACTCAACGCATAAGTTACAGAGCTAATGCAAAACACAGTGAAGGTTGTCGGCTGAACCCAAAGCTCTAGGTTTTGAACTTTTAACAAAAGCCCACCTTGTATTAAATAATTACAACGCGAGAAAAACATTGTTAACTGGTTATTAATAGAAAAAGTTCCTTAACACTGGATCTCAAAACGAAAAAAAAATGCATACTCTCTTTCCACATCCTGCATTTTCCTCCTTGGTACAAAAATGAAAGCTCAAAATAAGCTAGCACTACTAATACCAGAGCATAGGAAGGTATAGCTTACTCCAGCTTTATCCTGTCAATGTCAGTCATAATCCCTTCAAGCTGAAAAAGACATGAAAAGATGGCAATCAAGATGTGCACATTGCATGAGTATGTTGCAAGAGAACGAATGAAAACCATGGCTGAGAATGTTCTACAAGGATTACCTTCACAATCTGACGCAAAAAGTAATCAACATATTTCTTGGCTGGTTTAGATTCTACTACGCGGATCATGTCCTAGAATCAAAGACAACACGAATCATTTTGCAGAATGTATGACACATTTACTCCCTCAGGTGAGAACTAGCACAGAAAATATTAGGTCATATTGGATTCCACATGTATTTACCACCCAAGACTAATAGTAGTGAAGGCTACTGGAAAGAATTTTCCGAAAGTTAAATGACACCGGAACTAGAAAAACAATCAATAAGAGAAGCCCACAGTAATTATTAGCATCTCTTGAGAATGACGACAAAGGTAGATGCCGAAAAACAGTTGACTACCTGAACTACTCAAAAAGGCATTATTTTGAATATATGATCAAAACAATAATAACAGGCATACAAACCTGGGCAAGTTACCTAGATTATGTTAAATAAATAATGTTGTTTGGCCAACTATTACCCAATGGAATTGGAGAAAGGAGTACACATTTAAATAAAAAAGATAAATGCATAACATGTGTCCCTTACTTCATCAATGTAGAAGTCTACATCAGCATTAGAAGTTATCTTGCCATCGGAATCGACAGCATGTGTTTTGTGCTTGTATGTCATCAAAATTGTCCTGTGTAACATAGAACTCAGTATATAAGCCCACAAAATCATAGATCACAACTAAACTTTGCATCATAATAACAAACCCACTAAATGCATAAGATGTTTGAGACCTTAAAGTGGGTTCATCGACTTCAATGTAATTTGCAAGCTTCCCCAAGGAGATTGTTGAATACACTTTCAAAAAGGTCCTAACACCGGCCAATAATTGTTGCTGCTTCACTTCATAAAGGAACAGCTTCAACTGTAACCTATATGCATCCTGAAGCAGACAACATAAAAATTTAACAGCACTGCCATAGATGAGTAAAAGCTGAAGAAAATATGTGACGTGATGGCAGCATACAAAGCCATCAGTCCATTGTAGTTCAAAATGTGAGCATACAAAGCCATCAGTCAATTGTAGTTCAAAATGAACTACACAAGGATAATTGCACTGAGGACTGGAGGAGCAAATTGGATGTAATCGAAGTAAACATTTCTAGCAATAAAAATGAACATTTTCTTTGAAAAGGCAAGTATTGTTTATATCAAAGCTAGCACTAAGAAAGTTCTGTAGTTACATTAAGAAAAGAGTCAACCCTGGCATTCAATAAATTGTAACAGGGTATCTGATAAATGAGCATTTGCATGGAGGATGGAGGAGAACAATGTTTAAACTCAGCTTGCAAGTGGGATAAAAAGGCCCAGAAATTAAGTCCAATTAAAACAGGTCTGGCAACTGGCAAGAATATACCTGGTTGCAATTTACAAGAGGCTCCTCAAAACTCGGAGCAGCGGGAGTAATGAACTTAGGGCATGCATATGAGAAGAGATCATCATAGAGTGCAAATGCCTCATCATCATATCTTTGCATTCTGTCCATCTTCTCACCATACTTCTCCCTTAATTGAGAATTCACAGTTTCTTCAACAAGTTTCACTTGAGGGCACAGTGACAAAGATATAGCCAACAGGGCATACATCTGCTCATTTTTCTTCAGTATCTGCTCGTACTGGGATGACTTCTGGTGATACTGTTTTGTCTTATAAATATATAGAAGGATTTTGTTAAATTCATGGATAGCCTCTACATACCTGTAACACGGTGAATCCATTTTCCAGATTAGAGAAAACAAAACTACTACGCTAAATCAAAAGTAAATACACCTAAATCTTTGAGCACTTGGAGATTGGTGAGGTGGCTACTTGATTAAAGATGCCCCCACACCCCAAGAGAAAACAGAGAATCACCCCTTTCCCAGCATGAACTATAATCACGTGATTAAGAAAACTAAAAGATCCCACTTCCAACTGTTATTACGAATTATCTGTAAAACAGTAAAACAGCAATGTTAAACAATATCTTCTTTTGAGAATGATTGAGTGGTTAAATGATAAGCAACATGCCAAATCCTCTCCCTTTCTAGGAAAAGGAACATATCCTAACTGTTTAATAAAAAGAAAAGTCCATATTACTCCCTAATACCAGACAGCTAATGAAGTTGCAAATTATATGACCAATGTCCTCTACTGTATATTTTCTTCGGTTTCCAATGACAAAAGACAACAGTCATTTCCCGAAAATTCAGCTAGTTTCTTATAATAACATTATGACAAGTAATATTTTTTTTGATAAGTATAACATTATGACAAGCAATATTACGCAAAAATGAAAGGAATGTGTAGTTTAAAATATCCTGTTAGTAATTTCTTAACAATATAAAAGTGTTATACACGATAATACAGAACTGTGCAGTACATGACATAAATGCAAGAGTTGGGACAAAATAAATACCAACATACCTCCTCAACATAAGATTAGCAAAGCCGTAGTGATATATTGTGGTTATGTGGCTCCCAATAACACAGGTGTAAACACCTTGCTGCATTATGTCAATTGGACGTAAGCACTTCAAGCCAGTATGATAATCACCCAACAGACAATGAACTCTAAGCAAGCCTATCATGCTGAAATAGCCCAAAACCTTCAAGACATTACTTTCACCACTGTAATCATACCCATCAGTAGCAGTAAACTCTTCAACACCTTCCTTCTCCCTCTCCAATATTTGGATTATTGTCGATTTCTCCACAAGGGCTTGTAAGAAGTTGAGGACACCGTAGACATTCCAAGCCTAATAAACATCATTTAGAGATTTTTTTCAGACGAGGATCATAAATGATTTATGTGAATCATAATACAGAAATATATTGGTAAATGTCCAAGTCAGGCTTGACAACCAATCCAATCTCTTCATCTAATGGCCACTTGGCACTTTAATACTTAATATCCATCAATACCATAACTTTCTCCAATCACTAAAGCCAATATAGCCTTGCTTATTCATGCATGAACACTATACGTCAATGTATGACCTTAACTACAAGCTGAAGGGCAACTCTTACCCAACCACCAGCAATGTATGACCTTAGCTACAAGCTAAAAAACAACTATTACTCAAACGCAACACATCAATGCCCCTGGTAATAAACTGAAAAGCAGATAAAAATGCCAGAGACAGTGTCGCAAGATGTAAGGTTCAAAAAACAATGTTACAGGATAAAGCTACTGCATTATAAGTTATAACACATGCACATACAGACAACTCATATAACCAATAATTCAAGTGAATGTATATCATCACACAGTCAATGATGTAATATTCAAACAAATTTCCTAGTTTTATCTAAAACAACATTATCACCAAAATTAAGAGAGTAATTACACAAACAATAATGAAAGCAAGAGAAAATGTTAGACATGTCTTTAAAAGTAAAATAGAGAACTAACTGAACAAATTTCAAAAGTATATTTCAGATAATCTTATAACTCAGACAATATTAATAAGTTAAACTACAGGGAAGAAGAAAAGTCATGGTAATCTGTAAGCTACCTGGTCGTATTGCTTCAGCAATGCAATCTCCTCTGCAGTTTTGTTCTTCATCTTTGCACGGTATTGACAGAATGCCTGGAATTGGTATACAAACTCATCTACCATGTCCCACAACCACTGGTTTGGCAATTGCATGTTAACCACACCATGCAGCACCACCTACAGCAATGCACAGTCTATATGTAAGACTCTAGATTTATTTCATGAGGCCAATAAATGCATAGTCTTTGTTCCACAACTTCAAACTTAGTGAACCATAGATACCAAAGTATATACTGTAAATAAAGTGCATTCATTAATAAATAAATAAATAAGTGAAATACATTCATACTGCAAGACCCACATAGTACTGCCCCAACTTTGTCCATTTACGAAATAGATGCAATTAACCTAAAATGGATTCCCAGAAAGGAGATATTATATATATAATCAGAAAAGACGAGAAGAGAAAAAAGAGGGGTGGGGAAGGGGGAGACAGAGAGATTGATTATACAGTACAAACAGTAACAGTTCCTCACAGAACATTCTTTTTTTTGTAAGGTAAAATTTCACAGTACAAACATTCTAACAGTTCTCTGCAAAGAAATTTTATATAGTAATACTTACTCATAATCTACCAAAGTGAAAGTTAAGTATATGGGAGTTAATTTGAGCTGATTTACTCCAACATATCCACAAGATGAGCGTTGCCAAGATGCAAAGGCTAAAATGGATGTGTGGCCATACAATTACACACATGACTTGTAAAATTACATCGAAGAAAGTTGTTTTGAAAGATCATAATCTCTTGTAATCCATGCAGACTTTTTTTTGAAAGATAAAGCAGAATACAACGTCCAACCGTCACTATTTAATATTTTCTAGTACAAACAATGTAATATGTTACTCTTTTCGTTTTGGAGTATCCCAAATTTTTAACACTATTAATAATACTATTCAATACAACTTCCAACCGCCAAGAATTCAGATCCATTTAACTACTTATCAAATTTCTAAAGTTGATGTGGCTTTCTCTATCCAACTTTTCAACCACTATCATATTATTTTCTTCCACTACCAGGAGTACAATACACAAGTCAAATATATTTTTTCTTAAGGAATAACATGCGTCAAACTAACGTCCTAAACTCCGGGTCTAGTCAAAGATGAGCAATATTCAAGTGTATATCACCTAAAATGAGACAGATTAGTAGGCATGGCTCTAGCAAGGACTTCCTGGAAATTATTTGAAAGCCTCAGAGAGAAGCCACAAAAGATGTAACCAATATTTAACCAATTTGGTACAAAAGGAGCAGACTATCTAACAAATAATATTATTTTTACTGCATAGGAGTCACCAATCATAAAATAAATAAGACTAAATACCACAAGAATTGAAAGTATCAAAAACGAGAAAAGCAACCACAAATCAACTATACAAACATACAACAGCTTTCTGCATACTATGTGCCAAACAAATAACAGAAAAATAAGCAAAAATGCCTACTAACAACCTAAGTTGCTCGGACACTACGGGTGCAGGTGTCCAATACGGCGGATCTAGAGGTCGGATCCTTCGTGATCTAAATTTTAAGATTCGGGGATGCGGATCCAGGTATGGATACGGGCATGGAGATTCGGCTAAAAATAATTCAAATATGTGAAAAATAGAATTATAAAACCTAAATAATGAGATATTATGTGAAAAACTTGAGGAGAAATATTGATCAAGAAGAGAATCCTGGAAGGGGATAAGAGGAAAAGGATTGACATAGAAATTTCTATATACAAGGTATTCCATTTTCTTCAATTTCACCTCAGCTTTTGTTTTGGTTAAAGAAATTATTGAATCTGTCCGAAATTTCTCCATCGATTTTGGTCAAAGTACCCAAAATTAGTTGACCAGATCGGATATGGATCCCACACCCATGTCGCGTCGACACAGGTGCGGCCAGTGTTTTGAAAGGCGAGCGCTCATCGGCTACGCCTATGGCGAGAGGCGCGGCGATGCGACTGCTCATCGCCATTTAGGGTTCTGGCGATCTCAAATTGAAAAGGCGACTTGATGGCGAGAGGCGAGGTAAAAGGCGATGAGGCAACGGCGATAAAAAGGCGTTGCCTTTTTGTTTTAAATAGAAGCAGAATAAAATTATAAAACTTAAAACAAACTAAAAGCTAGGGTTTTTACATCGCGTCTTAGTTCTTTCTTCTGCATCGCGTCTTCAGTTCTCTTCATCAGACCATCGGCTCTTCAGTTCTTACGGTTCTTCTTCAGTTCTCTTCATCAGACCATTGTCTTCCTCAGGTACGCACTACTTCTCCTTTCTTCTTCTTCTTCTTCAGATCCTTCTTCTGTTACATTACTCTGTTTTCTTCTTCTTTTTTTCTTCAGCTCTTCTTTATTCTTATTTTCACTGTTACTCTGTTTTCTTCTAATTTTTTCTTCAGTTCTTTATTCTTATCGGTTACTCTGTTTTTAAATAAAATTTACGCATTCTTTCAAAATTTACGCAGTTCTTTATTTACGCATTCTTTATTCACTGTAACATTACGCAGCTTCAGTTACTCTGTTTTTTCTTTCCTCTGCTGGTCAGTCCTCTGGTTTCTTTTCTCTGTTTTTTTTCTTTAATTTTCTGCCTACTGCCTAGTTTTTTCTAATCAATAGTTGATATTTTTTTGTTATAAACAATAGGTTCAATGGCATCGTCGGATAGTAGCAAAAAGAGTGACAAAAAAAAGACATCGGTTGGAATTATGGGACCATAGGTACATCAAAAGATTCAGTAACTTGTATCCTTTGTAATGTCACTAACAATGGTGGAATTACTCGTCACAAACAACATTTGGTTGGTGGGTTCCGAAATGTGTCCGGTGTGTCCGCCTGAAATTAGGCAAGAAGTGAAAGCGTTTATGGATAGCAAAAATCTGATAAAAACTCAAATGTTGCATGAAGCATCTTTGGTTTGGTTAATCTTTGTGATGAAGACGATGAAATGAATGAAGATGATGAAATGATGCCTCCTCCCTCAAAAACTCCAAAAATGTCATCTACTGGATTATCTTCGGCATGGACTGCGGTGAAAGGTCCTCTCAATCTTTATTACCAGGCCCAGCAAACATAGCAAACACAGCAGGGAAAGGGAAGCACAGAAAAGCCTGATCAAACCAAGAAATTTCTAAGAGATCGCGTTGTAAGTGCTTTTGCAATATGGGTGTACGATGCAGTGCTCCCTTTCAATTGTGTCAATCACAAATCATTTGATAAATTCATTGAGGCCTTAGGACAATATGGCCCAGGAATGAAGCCTCCTACCTATCATGAAGTCAGAGTTACTCATCTAAAAAAAGAGGTGGAGAAGATAGCCAAGATTGTTGAGGAACATAAGAGTGCAATGGACGACGGTTGGATGTTCCATTATGATAGACAAGTGGACAGCACGAAATGGAAAAATGATCATCAATATTTTGGTGAATTCTCCAATTGGTAGTGTGTTTTTTGGATCCGTCGATGCTAGCAACGAATCTACGAATTCCACCAAAATGTACAACTTATTTTAGAAGACTATTGAGCAAATTGGACCGCAAAATGGTGTACAAGTTGTTGCCAATAACGCTAGCGAGAATATTAAAGTGGATGACATGATGATGAGTGCTTACCGACACATATATTAAACTCCATGTGCTGCCCATTGTATCAATTTGATGTTTGGTAACATCTTCAAACTAAACATGTATGCTTCAGGTAAAAACAAATAGCTCTAACTTTCTTTATAGTTTATATTTTATACCTATTAGCTACTAAAATATTCCTTTTACAGTTTTTCAGAAAGCCGGTCAGATGCATTCTTACATTAGTCAGAGGCCATTGTTGTTGAACCTGATCAGGAGATTTACAAACCAAAGAAATTTGGTGAAACCGGTCAAGACAAGATTTGCAACGACCTTCTTAACTTTGCAAACTTTTTACATGCAAAAGAAAAACTTGAGAACTCTAGTCCTCGCACCGGAATGGACAGATAGTAGATTTGCAAAGGAACTTTTGGGGAAAGAAGTTGCCAGACATCTTATTATGTATCTTTTTGGAATGATGTTGTCAAGGCACTTAAAGTTGGTGGTCCTTTGATCAAAGCGATTCGTTTGGTAGATGGAGAAAGAAAACCATCAATGGGCTATATTTATGAAGGAATGGATAGAGCCATATTGAACGGGGTTTTAAAGGCGAAAGGAGGCACTGAGAGAAAGTTTTTGATATCATTGATGCGAGGTGGTCGCACAAACTTCATAAACCTTTGCATGCAGCAGGTCATGTTTTGAACCCGGGACTGTTTTACACTAACTATGGAAACGAGACTTTAAATTCAAAAAGTGGGGGACGATTACTTTAAATGTGTTGACACAAGATGGTCCCTGATTCAAAAGTACAAAATGTACTACTCAAAGAGCTTGCTATGTACAAAAATGCAATTGGTTAGTTTGGTAACTCGCAGGCTGTAAGAAACAGAGACCAAATATCCCAGGTAAGTGGGTTGATTTAATTGTCTTTATAGCATTACTTAAGTTATTTGACTTATTTATAATTACTAACCTTTAAATTTATTTTTTCTATAGCTGGATGGTGGTCGATATTTGGTCATCAAACTCCAACCTTGCAAAAGTTTGTCATAAAAGTATTAAGCGCATCCGGAAGCGAGAGAAATTGGAGTGTGTTTGAACATGTGAGAAGAAGATTGAATATATTTTAATTTCTATATTACATTATTATTAGTATCTATTAATTAGTGTCTACAACTTATGCGCAGGTTCATTCCAAAAAGAGGAATAGGCTTGACCTAAAGCGTCTCAATGATCTAGTGTACATTAAGTTCAATAGAGCATTGAAGCGTCGTTATAATGTTGGCGATACCTTTGATTCAATTTGGTTGGATAATATTGATGATGCAAATGAATGGTTAAATGGATTCTCCGAAAATCAAGAAGAGGAACTAGTATGAGGGAAGTGATCTCGATTGGGGTATTGTTTCTAAGGCGGCTGGAGTTGAGAAGAATATCTATGGTCTTAGGGGGAATTTTTCAAGTTCAAAGTCACATAACAAGGGCAAAGGACTAGCTACTACAAGTTCAAGTCGGTCCTTAGTTGATGAAAACTCCGAGGAAGAAGATGAGCAATATACTGTTGAGAATGAGAATCTTGGAATTCAAGAACTTGAAAATCTTGAAGATGTTGATGAAGATTTAAAATAGACTTTTTATATTGCTTGACGTTTATAATTGCTTGTCTTATGAATTATGGAGTCATTCAAGTTCTAGACTTTTGGTATCTACTATCTACTTTTAATTTTTGAATTAAAATATTTGCTAATATATTATTGCTATTGAGATTTTGATTATTTCTATCTGCAATGAAATATTTTAATTTTTTGGTATTTATTGGCGCCGTACTTCAAAAAAGCGAGCGCCGCGCCGCTCGCCTCTAAAAAGGCAATGCAGGCCCTTGTCGCCTTTTGTCGCCGCACGCCGTTCAAAACACTGGGTGCAGCACTGAAAGTGAAGAGTCCGAGCAACATAGCTAACAATTATAAGAATACAGTGAAAACAATGTTCCAAGTTCAAAAAAACAAATGCCAGGAGCAAATCATAGAGAAAGCAACAATTAAAAGAAAACCACCTTAATTTGCCTTTCCCATCCTGCGTTTATTTCCTCGTATTACATCTATAACTTGACTTACTCTAAAAATTCATGAGCACAATTAAATATCTTATTTTGACCTCTCGTGATAGGGGTAAGGACTGCGTACACTCTAACCTTCCCAGACTCCACTCATGGGATAACACTGGGTACATTGTTTTCCAATTTTATCATGTTTGTTTGGTAAAAATTTTGAAAAATATTTTTTGAGGAAAACAAGTTCCTTAAAAATAAGAAAAATGACTTCCCTAATGAAAGTAGGGAAACAAGTCTCACAAGTGGCATTCAACCAACTACCTACCACCACACAACCCCCAACAACACACCCCACCAAACCCCAATAACTCCCCCAATCCTATACACCCCGCCCACCCACCCAACCAAAAAATTTCTTTTATAAAAGTTTTAAATTTTTTTGGTTTTCTATACCACTACCCCCACGTGTGAACCCCCGACCCCTAAAAATTGAAAAGTTGGAAATTCTTTTTTTATTTTCTACCACTCAGAAAATTTTAATTTTAAAAAAAAAGTTTTTAAGTCTTTTTGGTATTTTACACTGCCACCCCCACCCCCTCCAGAAAAATTTAATTTTCCGAAAATTATTTTCTACTAACCAATCGAACTTGAGAAAATAAGAGGAAATTCACTTATTTTCCACTAATCAAACGAACATGAGAAAATAAGTAAGAAATTCACTTATTTTCCACTAATCAAACATGAGAAAATAAGTAAGAAATTCACTTATTTCTAAGAACACATTTTCCTCCATACCAAACATACCCCTATTCTGAATACCATCAAGTTTCATAAAATGATTCTTTTAGGCTTACGGAGTACAATTTAGAGCCAAATCCCCCACTCTTTTCTGGTTATTTACCTTATGTATGGAGAATGTGCGTGATTTAGGGAGGCATTTTAGTCTATTTGGAGACATGTATGTAAGTAGAAACCAAAGAAAACATCTAGTGTTAAAGAATCCAACTTATGGAGAGTCGGAGTAAAATGGGTGCAAAATAATGGATATTGAGACTCATGGAGCCAACCTCAATTAGCTTCGAATTGAAGCCTAGTAGTTTTATTGAGCTTACAGAAAACCAAATTTGACAATCCTCATTCACATATATGTTACATGAACAGCTAAACTGGATAACACAAAACAACACAAAAGAATTGGACAAAAATGCGCAAAAATTGACATATTTAACGAAGAAGAAAAGTATAAGAAACCTTATCCTGACGGTCCCCATTCACATATTATGTTACAGAAACAGCTAAACTGGATAACACAAAACAACACATCAAAAAACTGGATAAAAAGGTGCTAGAATTGACATAGTTAACAAAAAAGAAAAGCATCAGAAACCTAATACAGTCCTCATTCAATATTATGTTACAGAAACAGCTAAATGGGATAACACAAACCAACACATCAAAAAACTGGATAAACAGGCACTAAAAATGACATATTTAACTAAGAAGAAAAGCATAAGAATCCTACAATCCTAAACCCATTTTGTATAGAGACTGGTTTGATGTGATTGCATCTAATGTGTGACATTATGTAACAGATGGGAAACGATACAGTCTATCCATCAAAATAATACAATACAACACAACACAATATATAATACGATACATTATCATTACGAAACAATACATAACATAATAACACAAACCAACACATCAAAAAAATGAATAAAAGGCGCTAAAACAACATATTTAACTCAAAAAAGTATTAAAAACCTGAAAAAGGCTGCAATAATTATCCCAGGAATCAATCCGCTGTCTAAGAGTAGGAGAAAGCCTAGCATACAAGTGACGGAACCACATCTCACGGTAAAGCAAGTAGAAAACATGGTCATTATCAACGTAAGGCGCAACAGCATCAACTGAAGGCCAAGGAGTTTCCTTAAACATACGTTCACTCAATGTTTGAAAAGAGGTCTCATACATCTGATGAATCTCGTAAACATTCTTCTCTCTTATGTGCCTGTATAGATGAACCACGAACGATTTTACGGAATCGGGTACGAAATTCGGGTCGTATGGGGATGCATCGGGTTGTTGTGGGTAGCCTCCGTCTTCGTACTCGTAGGATGCTGCTGCCATTGTTTTTGAGGTTCGAATTTGAGGGTTTGGGATTAGGGTGGAAGTGATTAACAGTGGTGGCACAAGGTTTTGGGTGTTCTTGACCTAAGGAATCTAGTGGAGAAGATGGGCTTATTGGGCTTTATGGTCTTGGGACTTTCTAGTTATGCGGCTTTACCAAATATACTTACATCCTCCTTTCCGAGTGAAACTATTGACATTTGACACTCAATAGCTCAAGAATCTTAAAGGACATTTTTTAGTCTTTCTTAAAAAAATTATTTTCTAGCTATTTTTTTAATTAATTTCAACATATATATATCATTATTGTATATGTATTGCTATTGTATATGTATAAAAAATATATCATTATAGAAAATGTATCACTGTTGTATAAAATATGCATTACTATTATATATGTATAAAAAAAATGTATCACACGTATAGAAACCGTATCATTATCGTATAAAATATGTATTCTTAAAATATATGTATAGAAATATATCATTATTCGTTGCAATATTCGTTCGTCAATCTTTGCATACATATTCATTAATTCATTTCCAACGTGAAGATAATCTCCAAAACCCATTCGTATAGCATGACAATGCACTATGCTACAGAAATTATGGTTATCGAACATACCATATGCCTTGGATACTAGTGCACCACGTCTTTTCTTATAGTTAGAAAGTAAAAAATTTCTCCTTCCCCGATATTTCTAACCTGTTCATGTATGTAAAGTTAATTTGTCAAAGAGTAGAATTAGTTGTTTATGAAACGCAAGAATAGGACAAAAAAGAAACCTTGAGAATTGACTGTTCTTAATATAGAAATGGATAAGCAGGGCCCTTTACTTTGGTGGATTTAGTTGAGGTTCTTTCTTATTTATGAAATACTTTTCAAGATTCCAAGCTGATTATGTTGATCTTATTATCTCAAATTACAGAGCCTTCTGTCTAATCAAATTTGTCTCTGAAACTCAAATTTTATCATCTTTTCCGTTCTTATTTTTCAGTCGACGACATTCGTCGGCGTCGGTTCTCCCGGTGTTGGAGTTTGCCGAATAAGCGCGGCGGCGTTCGTGGTCGTTGGCGTCCATGAAGCTTTGGTGGCTGTCCAGTAAGAGGGGAAAGACATAAATAGAGGAAAGGTGAGAAAGTAGTTTTTGGCTAAATTTATCTTTATTTTGGGCCTAAAGGTTATTTCCGGTCATTTACTTAAAATTAGACTTTTTGGACCTTTTCTTTTTGTTGGTGGTCACACCATATCTTTTTCTTTTTTTTTTTGTTATATTTGTTTCGTTGGATCAAAACTTAAATCATCTCGATATTTATTACTTCTAGACTAGGCTGAGGAATTACGGATAAAGTCTGTACACACGCTATTCTTTTCAGATTTCACTTGTGAAATTACACGGTGTATGTTATTGTTGTCATAGACTAGACTAGTCACCCTACTATTTAAGTTCTATCCATTTTTTAAAATTATTTAGTTTAAAGATTTTTACACTCTTATATCACTTGATCCAAGCATATAATCAAAATGAGCTCATTTTTTTCCTAATCGTACCCTATTTATAATCCAAAATATTTAAACATTATTATTATCCAATAAATTCATTGCAATATAACGAATAATGAGATCTCAGTCTCGCTTACCGGCGTGACGGATAGCCCAATATAATAAAAGACTTAACCTAGAGCTCTTCTTTGTAAATCACACCAAAACAACACCTAACTAGTCTACTAAAGGTTGGTTAGTTCAGTCAATCCAGCCTCAGACGCATTTGTTAGCAAAAATCGCCGTAGGAATTTTGAATTTCAATAGCGCACGAAATCAATTAATTCTAAGATTGAATAGCTTAAGTGTTACTAAGTAGTAGAAATTCAGAAAAAACAGGTACACATGGAGCTATTTTATACCTGCTTAACTCCTAGGGTGTGTAGTAGTCCCTCCAGCATGAAAAGTTTCAGACTTTGTTGTCCTCGGTAGGGTAAGTCTACTAATTAATTAACTGATAAGATGCAAAGATATACATCAATATGAATCTCGAGTGTAATTGGTTGATAGTCGACTCCTTGTCTTGGAGACTCTCCAATGTGAGAGGGGCTTGTTGTTGTTATCTTTTCTACGACATATGTGAAATAAAGCGATGAACTCATTTATTTTCCCATTATAAGATGGTCCAAGGAACGAGAGTCATTCTCACTTTGACTCTTGAAGTTCAAAGTACTGCAGTTAAATTTTAAGACACTATGTGCTAAAAATCAAAGTACTACTAGAGAAACAAACTATAACGATCAAGGTCGTCTTAAATTGGCAATATTCTCCTAATAAGATAGATACGGGCATTGTCGATTTACTAAGATGGGTGTACTACAATGTTGTCATATTGATTAATGTAAATGATGGTATTGTTTCTGTGTAAACTATAGGTCACGGATTCGAGCCGTAAAAACAGTCACTAATGCTTGTATTAGGATAGACTGCATCACACCCATGCAACCCTCCACCCAACCCTGCTAACACGGAACTGTCTTGCCCTTTATAGTGTATAGTAAGCAAGTAGATAACCATGACAAACTTTTATTATTATTACTTAAAAGGCTCACTACTATTCAATATTTAAAAAATGTGAAATTTCTAGTATTTGTCCAGTTTATCTTCACAAGACGGGATCGAAGAATTTTCCATGACATGAATCTCAAATTGAGTGTCCTGAAATTCACAAACTTTGAACTTCAGGACACATGCATGACGTTCGATTTTAAAGGATGTCCCTCCCTATTCAATGAAGAACTTCCAATTTATACAGCATAATTTTTCCTACGGTCCATTAACCTGGTAAAATTTTTACATAAGCTGCTTATTCTTCCATCACTTGGATGATGGAATATGGTGCCTTGTCCAAATAGTATCACCGCATTTTTTAAGTAGAAATGCAAGCCTGTTAGACATTTCTAGTGATTTTGTAATTTATGTTCCGTATGGAAGTAATCTTTGAAGTCCCAATAGGCCGGACATTTTCTAAAATAACTTCTCACGTATGTTCATCTGCACGTTAGAATTACCGACGACGACAACAACAACAACAATCTACCCAGTGAAAACCCCACAACATGGTAATGTTAGCAAAATTACTAAAACATAAATTTTTTAGGTCTATTTAGTTGTGTTGTATATCATCTAAAAATATATGCTATACACTAATTTGTGCTCAATCTAGATTTCAACACTTACATCAAGTGAGGCGTGTACAAGACAAGTCTAAGGAACTACTCCAAAATTCACTCAGTAAGCAAGGCTACTATAAGATTCATAGAAACACTATGACCGCGGCATTAGTTAGTCTACTCCAAATCAATTACTGAGAGATTCCTACATACTTCTCCTTCCGACACCAGCCGTCCACCACCAAGAAAATCAATGTTCCCTCATGCTAATTATACAAAACTCTACCAAAATGAACCGATGTTGTAGCACTCATGTTCAGTTCAAAAGTTCTGCTATACAAGTGATTGGGTCAAATATCACAGTTAGACCTAGGGGTGGCCAGTGGGCCGGGACGAGTCGGGACCGGCAAGATCGGGGCGGAATCGGGTCGAGATAGGCGGTATTCGCAGCCGTCCCGTTTTCGATCCCGTCGGGATCGTGGCGGTTTTTTTTTTTTAAATAACATATATAAAAAAAACTCAACAATTAAACAAGATAGTATAATAAAAACATCCAAATGTTGTTTTTGTGTCTCTTATATTATTTAATAGACATGTGATTTTTTTTGTAATACAAATACAATTGTCAAAATTGCAATCTTTGTGGTATTGTTCAAAAGTTGCAAAATACATAGTAAAATTGCAATTAAAAAATTACATTTTGAAAAAAATTTATTCTAGTTTCCCGTGGTTCTTCGGTTGGAATTGGTATTTGTTGGTCAAATTGCTCCATGTCGCTTCCACCACCTTCGGATAAGATTTCGTTGTAGTTTTCGTCTTCTTCTTCGTTGATCTCCGGTTGACCGCACCTTCTCCACTCCGCTCGTATCCAATCTCTGAATAATACTACAATCTCCAAGCTGTCTCCGGCTAATGAGTGTCTGTGCTCTCCTATTTGATATCTGCCGGCAGAAAAAACGCTTTCAGACGCCGTTGATGACGCTTGAATGTTCAAAACATCTCGGGCCATCATTGAAAGTCTCGGAAAGGTCTTATCATTCCCCCTCCAGTATTTCAGCAAGTCTTCACATCCTTCTTCATTGAGAACTGCTTGGTACGGTACAGAACCCTGCAAAACAAAAATATCAAACTCGTTAATTTGGTTAATAGCGTTACGACCGCACATTCTATTTCTGAGGCTTTCAATACTAGCCGCAGAAACAACATGTCTTTTGTGAGGTTGCGTTGAAGAAGAAGAAGATGGTATGAAAGTCGATAGGTTGCTAGCACTTTTTTGTTGGTAAAACATATATAATTTTTTACATTCGTCTTCTACGCTAGACAACACTTCTTCTTTATTTTATTCAATATGTGGTGGGTGATTTGGATTTTTGGAACTTGGACGTGGTAGTACTGCTATACAATCATAAATAGTTTCAATAAGTAATTTAGTACCGTCTATTTTAATAGTCGAATTTAATACAGCACCAATAATATAAATAGAGAATAGGAATAAAATATGTTTTTATTTTGATAAATATTTTGTTAATAGCTGATTTATCCATATATTCATTAAGCAGTAAAAATATTAGAGCTATATAAAACAACATAGTTGAAATAAGAGGATAATATATACCGGAAAATTCTTTTGTTGCTTGAAAAAAATTCTCTAGAAATACAATAAGTTCGAAAAAATTTCCCCAATCGCTATCTACAACCATATCAGCTGAATTTTTTATTATGAGAGTTAAAAACTAAAGTTATAGATTTTCTATAGTCATAAGCAACAAGTAGTTGCTCGTATAAAGAATTCCACCTAGTGGATACTTTTTATGGAATTTTTCTATATGGTAGTCCACAATCGTGACAAGTTTTTTTATATTCTTTTCTTCGTTGTATTCTATTATTTTTAAAAATAAAGTTTATAGCAATTGTATTTTACTAAGAATGTCTTCAAAAGTGATAGACCATCCTTTACAATTAAGTTATATATATGGCACGCACATTTTATATGAAAATGATCTGGAAAAGATGGAGTTAAACTATTTTTTAAAATTGTAATAGCGTAATTGTTAGAAGAAGCGTTATCTAATGTATAATCATAATTTTATCAGTTATTCCGTAATAATCGCACACTTGATAAATATTTTCTGCAATAAAAGTACCAGTGTGTCTATTATCTATATATCTATACGCTAAGATACGTTTTTGCATAGACCATTTATAATATATTCAATGACAGGTTACCGTTAAATAATCATGGTTGTTAGTATTACCGCCTATATCAGAAGTTAGCCGCTTTTCCATTAATATGATATAATGAATAACGTAAATATATTGTTGATATTCATGTGCGAATTTAAATACATCTCTCTCAACAGTTGATCTAGGAAAATCATTAAAAGCAGGATTATACATATCTCTAATGTAATGAATAAAACCAGGAGATGAAGGAAATGAAAAGGGAAAACCCTACACATCAACTAATTTTGATATTGCTTCCCTATCTCTATGTTTATCGTATTTAGGGACTACAATTCCCCCTGTCATAAGGTTAATTTGACCATGTACTTGATCTGGGACAGTATGTGAACCTTGACCCGATGGAGCGGACGTTTGCGCACCCGATTTTGAAGTCTCGTATTGGGCATACCTAACTGGATGAGCCCTTGTTACATGTCTCATTAAACCCCCGTCCCACCTTGACCTTTTTCAGTTTTAAATTTTAAAACATCTTTACAAATTTTACATTTAACTACTTGATTCTCTACGTCCCTATCAAAAAATGTTCATGCATCTGATTTTAACGTTCGTTTTGCTAAACCTCGTCTCATACTAGGGGCAATAGGAGGCATTTCAGTTGAAGATGCACTAGTGGGTGTGTTGTCATCTACGTTAGTCGGTGTATCATCTAGATCATCATCTAAATTAAAGTCTTCTTGAGTACCAGAAAATAGCTCATCGTTTAAATCTAATGATATTGTAGGAAAATGTTCAGTATCAACAAAATCATCCTGTGTAGGAATAAAATTCTGTCTAGAAATAGGACCCTTACCCTTGTTTCCCCTACTAGAAGAAGCATGACCCCTACCCGTAAGCATACGTTTAAATCCTTCCATTATAAATTTATAATTATACTAATAAATAATTAAAGTAAATGAAATTAAGTGCGCTAAATAAAATAAACAGATAATAATAATTTAATGAAGGAACGAATGTACCAAACGCCGACGTGTAATCGAGAGGTTGAAAATTGAAATTTTGCTCAATGGAAGATCTTCAAGCTAGTTGCCAACTTCACTTCCAAATGAATAAATAAAATTAAATATTTAGTAGACAATGTAGACTTGTAGAGAGATAGATTGAGAGATTAGAGAGATTGTATGAAGATTTGTGAGAAAGATGAAGAGAAAATGAGGTATTTATAGTTGAAAAATTGGGTTAAAGTGTAAATATAATAACTTATGGGTTAAAAATAAATATTAAGGGGGTTGGGGAGGGGGAAGGCCAAAAATGGTCGTTGCACAACGGCCAAAATGTAAAATGATCGTTGGTGCAACGGTTATTTTTGCAAAGGGGGATTCGGGCGGGATCGGGTCGAGACTGGCGGGCTGGGACGGATCGGGAAGAGACCATGTCCCGTCCCGGTTCGAGTCCCGATACCGTGATTTTTTTTAAAAATAGTCTGGTTCGGAGCGGTGTCGGGGCGGGACCGGGCCGACCCGGCCCATTAGCCAGCCTTAGGCTCACCACAATATTTCAATCAGTGCTCGAGGCATCCAACGGGAGGGCTGAAAGTAGAGAACCTGGAGGAAACTTCATAGTATTGTCTTTGTCGGCTAGAGTTGGTACGAGATAAAACTGGAACTTCCTGGGAGTTGTCAGATCCATCCTCCTCGTCAGAGGACAAGAAAGAAGGACCCATCCATGCCTTGAAACATTCATTCACGCGTCTCTCTACATCTGGTGTGACCTCCATTGGATTTGCTTCAAGCATTTCTACTCCAAGATTGCGCCCACTGAAGTCACTTTCATCAAGAATTACAACAACTTTTCTTCTTAGAAAGAAAGCAGTCCCTCCATATAGAATTACCAGCCCCCATGAAGCAATCTCGTAACACCAAAACAAGGGCGCTGAGCAGCTGCTCCCTAAAGTGAGAAGGGTTGAACCAAGAAACAGGGCGAGCAGACCAAATACGATAGCAAAAGCAACATTGAGAATTGATAGACAACGCACTCCACCTGTTAAACACAATGGTGAGTTGCTAGATACACGAGTATGATATGAAATGAATAAATCAATCACCACTTCCGATCAGCCTACGTGCAAATAGGCAGAGAAACAAGAGCACCCTTCCTCCCAGGGCAATATGGTAAGCAGTGAGACAGACAAAACCCAGAATTCTAACAAATGTAATAAACCATCTCCGCATACGTAATCCAAAACCGTCTATCACACATGTTAATCTCTTACAAAATTCTACTTATATAAATTCATTGTAGCTCAAATATCCTAATTTTGCGGACCTGAATCCTATCCATTAATAATGTTCAACCTGGTTTTACCTTCAGAATGCATCTGGAGTTGACATCTCACATTTTGCAGACCTAATATTCCTTTATTAATATAAATAAATTAGCAACCTCATGGAACACCAATAACTGGGAGAGTTGTAAATGAATCGACAAGTTCATGATCAAAGCTCAACTCGACTTTCATGTACATAACAACAACAAAAACATACCCAGTATAATCCCACAAAGTGGGGTCTAGGCATAAATCCGTACCTCCGGAGAGTATGGGCCCACCCATCTACCTTCCTCCAACGTTAAATACATGGCTCAACTCCTTTAGTTATTAAACTAAGAGAACCTAGCACTCCATGTGGCTCAATAATTTAACAAGCTACACTCTGGAAAGCTCAGATCGATTCATTTAGCGTTTAAAAACAAACACCATCCAACAATTTCCTCCATAGATATAAAGGTAAGTTATTCTAACTTCACACTATCCAATTCCCCAAACCCTAAGTGATTCAATAGGCAAATAATTAAGATTTAATACAAAAGCACCACTTATATTCAAAAGAGCAAATCAAAAAATGGACACAAAGAACAATCTCAAAGTTAATTATCTTCACGACTTAAGCCCAAAATGAACAAGCTGAGTTGAGCTCATGCTCCAGTTTCCAGCAGAAATTTAAGCCTGCCTAGTTCAGGCTAGCTCTTGGCTAGTGTTGACTATCAAGGTCAACAACAACATACCCAGTGTACTCCCACACAGTGGGGTCTGGGGAGGGTAAGATGTACGCAGACCTTACCTCTACCTTTGTGGGGTAGAGAGGTTGTTTCCGGACTCTCGGCTACAAAGAACTTAGTCAATGCAGGAATTCAAAGAAAATACGACAGCACGATATCGTACTGCAAAACAAATAAAGCAGCACATAGTAGTATGAGTCTACAACAACAACATACAACATCATACCCGGTGCAATCCCACAACGTGGGGTCTGGATATGGTAGAGTGTACGCAGACCTTACCTCTACCTTGGTAGGTAGAGCGGCCGTTTCCGAGAGACCATCGGCTCAGGACAAGCAAAGCAAAAAAAACCAGTCAGCCCCGGTCAAAAAAATTTTAAAAAAAATTAAAATTTAAAAATTTAAAGCAGTATGAAAATGCTAACCACAAACGCGAATACGTCATAATAGCGCATCATGAAAAGGAAAAGAAAAAGAAGAAAGAAGAAGCAATAACTAACACAGATAAATGAGATAAACTAAGTACATTAAAGAACGCATACCAATAGAAATAAAACTACAGAAGACTATAAAGTAATACTACGCCTATTCTTATGATATGTTAAGCGAGCCTACAGTAATAACACTACACCTACCCGTTTGTAGGCATAAGTAGGACTACGCTCGACTACCTACTAACTCTCTACCCTAATTTGTGTCCTCCACAACCCCCTATCTAAGGTCATGTCCTCCGTAAATTGTGCCTGCTCCATATCCCATCTAATTACATCTCCCCAATATTTCTTCAGCCTGCTTCTACCCCTCATAAGTCCATAGCCAACATCTCACACTTACGCACTGGGGCATTTGTGTCTCTCCTACGCACATGTCCAAACCATCTCAACCTCGCTTCCCGCATCCTATCCTCCACCGAGGCAACTCCCACTCTGCCCCAGATATCATCATTTCTAATCATATCCCTCTTTGTATGCCCACACATCCATCTCAGCATCCTCATCTCCGTCACTCTCATCCTTTGAATGTGCGACGTCTTGACTGGCCAACACTCAGCCCCATACAACATAGTCGATCTAACCACCGCCCTATAAAACTTGTCTTTCGGTTTTGGTGGCACTTTTTTGTCGCATAAGACTCCAGATGCAAGCCTCAATTTCATCCATCCTGCCTCAATACGATGTGTTACATCGTCATCGATCTCTCTATTCCCTTGAATAATCGACCCGAGTTACTTGAAGTTTCCTTTCTTCGGAATGACCTGAGTCTCAAGTCTCACCTCCACGCCTGTCTCACGGTCACTCCCGTTGCTGAACTTGCACTATAAGTATTATGTCTTGGTCCTATTTAGCCTGAACCCTTTAGACTCCAGAGTCTGTTTCCAAACCTCCAGCTTAGCGTTCAGCCCGCTGCGAGTCTCATCAATCAGGACTATGTCATCTACGAATAACATACACCATGGCACCTCTCTTGGATTCATCGCGTCAGTTCATCCATCACCAAGGCAAATAAGAAAGGGCTAAGAGTTGATCCCTGGTGCAGCCCCATCGTCACAGAAAAGTGCTCCGAGTCTCCTCCCATTGTCCGTACCCTAGTCTTGGCTCCATAATACATATCCTTGATTGCTCTAGTGTACGCCACAGATACATCTTTAGCCTCCAAACATCTCCAGAGAACCTCTAGGGACTTTATCATATGCCTTCTCGAGGTCGATGAAAACCATATGTAAGTCTCTCTTCCTCTCCCTATACAGCTCTACCAACCTCTTAATAAGATGAACTTTTGTAGTCGAATGTCCCGGTATGAGTCCAAACTGATTCTCAGAAATAGACACGTCTCTTCTCACCCTCATCTCCACGACCCTTTTCCAAACTTTCACAGTGTGGCTCAACAGGTTGATACACCTATAGTTGTTGCAACTCTGGATATCACATTTGTTCTTGTACAAAGGAACCATTGTACTCCACCTCCACTCCAAGCATGCCCTGCATGCGTTCTTCCAAAATTCAACTGGATCTCATCAGGCCCGGTCGCTCGTCCCCCGAACACCACCATTAACCTCATCAATCTCAATGCTTCTACAGTACCCAATATCCCGGTACCCACTAGATCGCTCCCAGCACAATGTCTCCATCTCCTTTTTCGTTCAAGAGTTTATGGAAGTAAGACTGCCACATCTGCCTAATATGCGCGTCCTCCATCAGTACTTTGTTGTCCTCGTCCTTGATGCACCTCACGTGATCTAAGTCACGGGCCCTCCTCTCACTCGTCTTGACTAATCTGTACAACTTCTTATCCCCGCCTTTTTCCTCTAATTCCGCGTATAGGCGTTCAAAAGCGTTGTGACAGCTAGCTTTGCCTCTTTTCTCGCCATATTATACAGTTCTCTATTCGTCCACTTCTCCACCTCGTCTTTGCTTTCTACCAATTTCGCATACGCCACTTTCTTCGCATCCACATTCTCTTGAACTTTACCATTCTACCATCAGTCCCCTCGATACCCACCACGGCTACCCCACCACGACTACCCCGCGAGACCCCTAACAATTCTCTAGCCACCTCCCGGATGCAACTAGTTGTTTTGTCCCACATACTAGTCGCGTCCCCACTACTTCCCCAAGCCCATTTGGCCGTCAACCTCTCCCTCATCTCCTTTGCACTAGCCATGGTCAAACTCCCCCAATTGATTCTCTTCTTCTCCATCTTGATCTCCAAATCCATCACCAAAAGCTTATGTCAGGTTGTAATACACTCCTTTGGAATAACCTTGCAGTCTTTACACCGACCGTTGTCAACCTTCCTAAGGAGAAAAAAGTCTATCTGAATCTTAGCCACCGAACTACGGAAAGTCACCAAGTGCTCCCCATTCAAGAACTTCGAATTGGCTATCACTAATCCAAAAGCTCTAGCGAACTCCAAAAGTGAGACGCCTCCCCCATTCCTGTCCCCGAGGCCAAAGCCTTTATGCACGTAGTTGTAGCCCCCCAAAAGTGATCTGATATGTCCATTGAAATCCCCTACCACAAATAACTTCTCAGTGGGCAACACACTTGCCACAACTTCGTCCAAATCCTCCCAAAAGCGCCTATTTTCCTCATCGGCCAAGCCCGCCTACGGCGCGTAAGCGCTAATAATGTTCATAGTGGACCTTCCAACTACCAACTTAATCATCATCATCCTATTGTTGACCCTCTTAACCTCTACCACCTGATCACTTAGCTCGATGTCTACCAAAATGCCTACCCCCTTCCTATACCCCGACCTACCCAAGAACCATAACGTATACTCGTCTACCTCCTTAGCCGTGAAACCTAAATAATACTATAAAGAAAGAGAGAAGGAGAGAAGAAGAGAAGAAGAGATGAAGAGGCTAGCCCCTACCCATCTCACACACATAACTCAACTAGCGACTAACCTTCTATCATAATCTTCGACCTCCAAATCTTCCTATCTAGGGCCATGCCCTCAGTCAGTGAAGTTGTGTCATGTCCTGTCTAATCACATCTCCCCAGTTCTTCTTCGGCCTACCTCTACCTTTCATAATTCCTGCTATCGTCAATCTCTCATACATCCTAACTGACGCATCCTGACATCTCCTCTTCACATGCCCGAACCACCTCAGTCTCGTTTTTCTCATTTATCCGCCACAGAGGCCACTCCGATTTTATCCCGTATAACTTCGTTTCTAATCATATCTCTTCTAGTATGACCACACATCCATCTGAGCATCATCATTTCCGCTACTTTCAACTTCTGGACGTAAACGTTCTTGACAAGCCAGCATTCTGCCACATACAACAATGCTAGTCTAACCACCGCTCTATAGAACTTACCTTTCAGCCTAGGCGATAGCTTTTTATAACAAAGCTCCCGGAGGCTAGCCTCCATTTCATCCACCCTACTCCAATATGGTGTGCGACATCATCGCCAATCTTCTTGTCTTCTTGTATTATGGACCCAAGATACTTAAAACTTCCTCTTTTGGGTATATCTTGTGCCTCAATCTTCACTTTCACATGTCTCCTACATCACGTCATTGAACTTGCACATCATATACTCCGTCTTCGTCCTGCTTAACCTAAAACCTTTAGATTCTAAGGTCATTTTCCACACTTCCAACCTATCGTTGACCCCGATGCGCGTCTCGGCAATCAAAACTATGTCGTCTGCAAATAACATACACCACGACACTTTTTCTTGAATATGTCGGATCAATTCGTCTATCACTAAGACAAATAGAAATGGGCTAAGGGATGATCCCTGATGCAACCCAAGGTCATCTCATACAAATAGCCTAGATCTAACCTCCAAGGCTCTCATTAGCTCGACTTTTTTTTAGCTTTACCTATAGGGTGTAAGAACAATTATGTGATACAGATAGTCCTAACATGTCAAAGTTATGGACCCCTTCTTACATGACCTAAAATTCTTTTGAAAAGTTCATAGCAAGGTGTACACGTGATAAAATATTAAATTGTTAACCACCCACTTGGACTACTGCAATATTTTGTATTGTTTCATTATATTCTGCTCTAATCTCTCAAAAGTACCTATACTCAGCTGCAATTTCCACAACCAAAGACATTTCTCTCGCCTTGTTTCTTTCGCAATACTATGCAATTGTAGCTTTGCTCAACATTTAGATTGTGGTAACCAAACCTTTCCCTTTCCCAAGAGATTCTAAGACACTCAATATGAAACAAGAAAGTCTAAGCATGATCCACCTCATAGAAAAAGACGAAGCCAGCTTACTTAGACAAATTTCTAATAGAAACAGACAATTGCCTTTCTCAGATAGCAGAGATGTTATTCAAATACCCTATTATTTTCATACTTAAGAAGAAGATTTATGATTCATAAATTACTCCAAATTCACAAATTGAAGAAAACTCAGCTGGTCTCCTCTGTAGTCATATTCGACAAAAGAAAAAACATCAAGAGCTAATTAGACTTCCATGAAGACATGAAAAATGAGCAGTTGTGAGTGAGTACACGGAAAGAACTAGTTTTTTCAAAATTTTAACGTGGTTTAGACACAATCTAGATATACATTTCTCTGGTTAACATCTAAACACTTGCACGGCAAAAATTCGGGAGTAATACAATATTATTCAATCAAGGGAAATATGGCCGGCTTCACTTCACTATGACATCTTTGAGAGCTGATCGCTTCTGTACCTTCCAATTTTAAGGTGTTACAAACTTGCTATAATAGTGGGTTACTTAGCTTTGATTCGTACTATTACAAATAGCTCCTTATTTCGTTTAACAAACTTAAATAACCCCAGTCCATTAGGAAGAAAACTACTGAAAAGGCATGCATGTTTCACCTACCAAACTCTTAAATGTAGAATATGTTTTCTTCTTATTCAAGGGAATGGAGAGATTGATGACGATGTCACACATCGTATTGGGGCAGGGTGGATGAAATGGAGGCTCGCATTTGGAGTCTTGTGCGACAAAAAAGTGCCACCAAAACTTAAAGGCAGGTTTTATAGGGAGGTGGTTAGACCGACTATGTTGTATGGGGCGGAGTGTTGGTCAGTCAAGACTTCGCACATTTAAAAAATGAAAGTTGCGGAGATGAGGATGTTGAGATGGATGTATGGGCATACAATGAGAGACATAATTAGAAATGATGATATCCGGGACAGAGTGGGAGTGGCCTCGGTGGAAGATAAGATGTGGGAAGTGAGGTTGAGATGGTTCGGGCATGTGCAAATGAGAGACAAATGCCCCAGTGCGGAGGTGTGAGAGGTTGGCTATGGACGGGTTCAAAAGGGGTAGAGGTAGGCCGAAGAAGTATTGAGGAGAGGTGATTAGACGGGTATGGCGCAGGTGCAACTTACTGAGGACATGACCTTAGATAGGGGGTTGTGGAGGACACGGATTAGGGTAGTAGATAGTAGAGCGTAGTCTTACTTACACTCACAAAATGATAGTTATAGTGTTATTACTGTAGGCCCGATTAGCCCATCACACTTATAGGCGCAGTATTGCTTCATAGTTCCTATAGTTTAATTATTGTTGTGTTCCCTATTGTACTTTGTTTATATTATTTATATGTGTTAGCTACTGTTTTCTTTTGTTAGAATGCGCTACCATGGCGTATTCGATTTTGTTATCAGCATGTTCATGCAGCTTTAATTTTTTGGCTCTGACCGTTTCTCTTGCTTTGTAATGCTTGCTTGATTGTTATTTATGTTTCGTCCTGAGCCGAGAGTCTCCCGAAAACAACCGCTCTACCTATCAAGGTAGAGGTAAGGTTTGTGTACACTCTACCCTTCCCAGACCCACGTTGTGGGATTTCACTGGGTATGTTGTTGTTGTAACCAGTTAGAGCATGGACATGCACACCAAACACACCGACAACAAGTGGAGAAAACAGATGGACATAAAAGCAAATGAATCTATTTGTAATTCGATGCACAAGAGCATCGGCGAAATGACCTAATTTATGCAGCTATGATGACAAGCTCATATAGATTTTCCATATTGAAATTTGGTATTTAACCTCTTGAGTATTATTTACAAGCACGAATCATTCCCGACAAGACAGTTTTTTACCCACCAATAACTAAAAAGTCTTATCCCTAAAGAGAAACATGATATCACCCACATATTTTTGGATGAAGTAAGATAGTATCATTAACAAAAGGGTATCAAGGTTCCACGTTACAAAAACAAAAGCTAGTAAGCTTTTGGAGCAAAATATAGTTAGACTCCAGCACAAGAGAGACTACACTAGAACCCAGGGAGCTCACAAAATCCAAAAAGTCCCCAATGTTATTAACAGGGGAAAGAAAGTTCCAACTAAACATATCACCCACATATATAAATCCACAGAACTCAAAAACTTGAAATGTAGTCATAAACAAATACGCCGGACTCTCCACCTAATATAGCTGATATCCAAAGTAGTTCTATATATAAGAGCAGCATTTATTTGCAACCTTACTGAAGGCAAATACAAAATCTAGTGTTCACTCAACTAGTGTTATGCTAGTCAAAAGAGGATTGGTTGCAGGGGACAATGAAATAATACGGTTGGTGATAGAGCTTAGAAGGTGAGCGGAGGTAAATGAGGAGGGAATATGACACCTTGCGACGCCTTCGACATCAAACAACTGGAGTAACCCTTATTGGAGTTTGGAGGTAACATGAAGCATAGGAAAACGTATAATTCAAGAGACATACCCCTTCTGGAAGCACAATAGTTATTCTCAACAACCTTCAAGCATCCATGTCTCACCGGAGCAGAGTACGCGACCATAATACCTACAATTTTTAAAGTTATTTCATAAAGCAAAATAGTGACAGCTACAATCTTCTTCCTCTTTTTTTTTGTGATAAGTCAGTTATAGTTGTAGTCTTTATACAATTAAACTATTAAAACGGGCAGTAGCACAGTTACGAGCCCAGATGCATAATCTTGTTATTTGCACCCCAATTTCAAATACAATAGGATGCAAAGAAACAACAGGGCAAAGAAAAAAGCAGTAGAATTGCCAAGGTATTTATGTTGTACACGTTATATGTGAGTGTGTAATAAATTGTTAATAGTCATCAATCCATATCATTCCCTTCCTATTGACTAATCATTGAACCGAGAGATGGTTAATTTTTTGCAAACATTTACAAGACGGGAAGAGTTGAGGTCATTCTTATATTTAAAAGGACGGACAAGGTGGCAGTGGCCTAGATGGAGGATAAGATGCAGAAAGCGAGGCTGAGATATTCGGACATGTGCAAAGGAGATGCCCGGATGCCCTAGTGCAGAGGTGTAAGAATGGATCAGGAGAGGAAGAGGTAGGCCAAAAAAATATTAGGGAAAGGTGATCAGACAGGACATGACGCAGACCCAGCTTACCGAGGACATGACCTTAGATAGGAAGTTGTGAGGACACAGATTAGGGTAGAAGGCTTGTGGGTAGTTGAGCGTTGTCCGGCTTATCCTTTCATACTAGTAGTTGTAGTATTACTCTTGTAGTTTCTTGTCCTTCTTTTGCTACTTGATATCTGATGTTTTTGTACTTCGATCATCGTATTCATTTGTTATTTTTCTCCATACTGATTTATCCTGCTTTTTATAATATTTTTGTCATGACTTTTTATATTGCTTTGGATTGCATGTGTCGAGGGTCTACCAGAAACAGCCTATCTACCTCTCAAGGTAGAGGCAAGGTCTGCGTACACTCTACCCTCTCCAGATCACACTTTATGGGACTTCACTTGGTATGTTGTTGTTGGACAAATATATGACTTCCCTACATTTCTCTTTTTTATGAAGAATGACTTCCCTACATTTCAAATGAGGGCAATTTCAAATTTGAAGAATTCCCGTATCTGGAACACATGCTTGAACATAAATTATTAGTTTTAGCCTCCAAAAACTATACTCATAAGGAAAGATTGAGGTATATCCTTTAAAAAATCTAAACATAAACCTTTTCATCTCTAAGTTCACAAACTTGACCTCCCAAAATAGGGCCTAGGTACAGTTAGTTTTCAGAGACATTAAAATTCCGATACAGCATAGACTAAAGGATTTGAAAATTTTAATGAACTTATCAGAGTTAACCAACTGATCCAAGAAACTTCAATCAGAGTTAACAATCAATTATCTATATTCACATGCAGTCTCATAGTTATATTCTCATTCATAGCTTCTAATCGTTCTTTTTCCATTTCACATTGCAGCTTATTACAACCAGATATGTCTTTCTATATATAGTTTCACACATCTTGAACCTTCAAATCATTTGAGAGTCCTCTCTATCCTTTTAACTTTCTACTGTGCATACAATATCTAGGGAAACCATCCTCGGAAAGATTAAGTGAAAGTTCCGGTTAAAACTCCACAAATGAGCAATTAAAGGCTGAACTAGTTGTAGGCCTAACTCAGGTACTTATCTAGTAGTTGCCATAGCATCACTGAAATACACATTTTACTCTTCGAATGTAATAACAATGTCAAAACTAGATTCAAGCAAAAACTACTTCTTATTTGCCCCTAAAAGAATGAACAGATTTAAAGTTTTCGCTATTATCCAAAGTGCACGACCACATCTACCATATAATGTTCAGACATCCTCACCTGCAATTAGTTATACTAATAAGGCCGTGAAAATACACATTGTAGTCTTCAAATGCAATAACAAAAATCAACATAAGGTATGCTCATTTTACCTCACATTGCCTGAAAAAATGTTACTGAATGCGCATTAAATACAAGTAAACACGCAGCTATAGACTATGTCACATAATCCCTAATATACATGACCGCATTTATCACATAATTAGCTATTAGATACACTGACAAGGCCGCACATATGAAACACACATTCTACTTTTCGAGTTCAATAACAAATGAAAATTAGGTTTACTTCTTATTAAAATCTCATACTATCTTATCTGCCTAGCCATCATAGCATCAGTAAAATACACATTCTACTCTTTGAATGTAATAACAACGTCGAAACTAGATTCCAGCAAAATTACTTCTTATTCGCCCTAAAAGAATGATCAGATATAGAGTTTGTGCTATTATCCAAATTTACACAACCACATTCATCATATATGGTTCAGACGTACTCACCTGCCATTAATTTAACTGATAAGGCCGTGAAGCTACATTCTACTCTTCAAACGCAATGACAAAAATCAACATAAGGTTCGCTCATTTACCTCTCATTTGCCTGGAAAAAAAACTACTGAATCCGCATAAAGTACAAGTAAACATGCAGCTATAGACTATGTCACTTAATCCCTAATATACATGACCATATTTATCACATAATTAGTTATTAGATACACTGACAGGGCCGCACATATGAAACACATATTCTACTTTTCAAATTCGATAACAAATTCAAAATTAGGTTTACTTCTGATTCGTCCTAAAAGATGAACACATATAAACTATGTGCTATAATCTACAGGAACACACATTCAAACATAAAATTTCTCGCATCTACTCACCAGCAATCAGATACACTGCCGAGACCGCAAAAATTATTGACGAAAGAATGAACACAACCATCCAATAGTAATCCACAGTCTGCTGATTCGTTAGGTAAAACGCACCAGGAAATCTATCCGAATCACCAGCAGTACCACTACCACCCGCACCACCACACCACCACGAGAAGCTATGTTAGTGAAATTAATTGAAAGCGGTTGAATACGGTAGTCACCACAGAACGGCCGGCGAGCAGGATCGACAGGAAACACTATCTTCAAGCTGATAACAGTGCAGACAATAATAGCAAGTGATATTAGGGTTAAAGTACAGATCACAAACGGCCTTTGAAGACGATTCCATGCCTTGTCTTCCTCACGAAGACACTCGTATTCGTGCCTCGGCATAAACGCTTGCCGGAGTGCATCTCCGATTATTGCCATTTTTTGTCAACAACTGTACAAAGGCATAATTTCGAGGTGAATGAGCTAAGAGAAGAAAATTCGTGGAATCTGAAGGGGTTGAAGGGGGAAATGGAAGTGCAAGTTGGTGAGATGGTATGTTCTATTCAAAGTTAGCTTGTTGCTTTACCAGTTTTCAGATTTGCACAGTCACGCGTCTATTTCCTTTTTATAATTGTTGTATTTATATCATTATCATAAGATGTTGCCTATTCTTTGTATGAATATCGGTACACATTTACTAATCTTTTTTTATGTTATATGTATCTATTAATTTGTTCACTTAATATTTGTAATCTACATTGTGTTGTTACATGTATTTATTGATTTGAAGACTTAATATTTGTAATCTTTATTGGATAGTTTCATCCTATAAATTGGGATATTATTCACGGACGTGAAACATAGAAATAAGAAGAAAGTCTCATTCTCCTCTTTATTTATTTATCTACATCTCTTGTCTTATATTGTTATTGCTATCATTTTATAACACGTTATCAGCACGAGACTCTGCCATCTTAAGCAGATATTTTGGAAAGACTAAAGCAATTTTCAGATAAGTATCATATTATCTGGTATTTTAATTGTATTTATTTATGTACAAAAGAACATGTATGTTTACTGACTATCCATTATAACTGTCTATCTGACCGTGGTTATCCATGTATATATATTACACCTCTCTCTTTTTCCATTTCTTGAAATCTTGTTGCTGAACTTTTCATGTCTATTTCCTAATTTATTGGAAATTAGTTTTATGGTTCTTTGGTCCTTCATTTCTTTTTGGGTTGAAATCAGAAGAGATCACATTTCATTAGTTTCGTTATAATGAAATTTATTTGTGTGTATAATCATCAGAAGTTGTAATATTTTTATAGGTCTATTATGATTATGATTACATTTAAAGATGTGTTAGAGAAAAATTCTCTACATCATATGTATGCCTTGATTTGCTCCTGAAGTAGCAATATCTTAAAAGACGTTCTAAGTCATCACGATTTGATATGCTTAAGACACGTTTGGATGATTGTGTTCCATTTCTGAAGAATGAGAACTTGATAAATGTTACAAATACATATTCATTCTTTGAAGTGAATGTGATAGTATATAATAAAGCTTATAATTATGAACGTGTGTTTTGTTGTGAAGTTATCACGACTCACCTCCATAAGAGGTAGAATAGTTGAGAAAAATATTCTAAATATTTTATGCTTTACTCCCGAAGTAGTAAACTCAGAAATCTGCTCCCGAAGTAGCAAATTTTGAACTCTACTCCCGAAGTAGTAGAACTTGGAACTTACTTCAAAGTAATAAAACTTTGAACTCCACTCCCGAAGTAGTAGAATATTGAACTCTACTTTCGAAGTAGAGAAATTTTAAGTTTACTCCTGAAATAGTAAGACCTTGAAATCTAATCCTTGAGTAGTAAGACTCTGGAATTTACTCTTGAAGTAGTAACTCTGAAGTTTACTCTCGAAGTAGTAAATATGAAATTTACTCCCAAAGTGGTAAAACTTTAAATTTTAATCTTGAATAACTTTGTAGTTTTGTAGGTTATAACAATGATTTGGTTGGTTATCAAAATCTGGCATAACACTTTTATTTTTTTTTTCATTCAGAGGCAATCGTGTGTACCAAGTCAAAAGATTATGCTACTGTTATAACTTGATACATATGAAATAGTCACAAGATCTATGCTCAAAAGAATGACTAGTCACATAGCAATTATTTTTCATGAAATTATTTAAGATGTTCTAGCAGATATTGTTATGTCTACGATATATTTATTGCTGGGTTACAAGGATTTGCAAGAAACGGAAATTACAAGTAACTGCTTATGTAAGAATTGAAATTACAATTCAACTAGAAAACTGAAAATTACAATATAACAAGAAAACTGAAATTACAACATTTGTTGAACAAGACCGGAAACTGCTTTGATTTTTGCTGAGTCGAGTGTGGCACTCTGTCCTTAAGACAATATTGCCCCGTATGTATCCTTTATACGTTCCGGACAATTCGTCTCCCAAGATAAAACAGCAATGGAACAATTGAGCAAAGGAAACTCAAGAGCTACCGTGAAGAATATTGAATAATGAAATGAAGCTTGGAAGTTATAGGAAGAACTGATTTTCTGGTTGTATATTTTCGTGTATATGAAGTGTGCCTCAACAATGGTGTAAGGGGTGTTTATATAGGTGATGAAGGGATTGTTTGACTTCCTCCATAACAGCCATTATTGGCCAAATAATGACCATTATGGAGGTAGTAAAGCCACCAAATTAAAGGAGAGAAATGCCAAACGGATGCCATTATAGGAGGTGTAATTCAGCCAAAATAAATGGCTGAATTGAGTGCTGGACGTTTCTGTTCGTGTCTGCCGAAATTCTGAATTTCTGAAAACTTCAGGGACCAAACTGTACATCTGAAAGAATTCTGGTCCAAACTGCACATCTGAAGCTTCTGGGATCAAAATGTACTTCTGGAAAAGTTCTCTGGCCCAAAAAGATAATATCAGAAGGCCTACGGCCCACGGCCCACGGCCCGTGAGCCGTGAACCCAAGAACCCGAAACCGGGAACCGGAACCGGAACCGGACCGGACGGGCGCGCGGCGGCGGCACGCGTGTGGTCTTTCCTTGAACCGAAGCACATCTAGGTCCTCCCTCCTTTAAACACATGGGATACCCCTTGGGGTCCCAAACCCCAAACCAATTTTGAGTCTTATATACACAACAATTCTTTCTTCCTCTACCGATGAGGGAGAATTGAACACAACACCACATTTTCCATGCTTCAAACACCTCACTTTGTGGACCAATATCTCTTTCATTTCTCAATGAAATTTGACGATTCTTGGCCCTACGGTTATCTACGTACTTAGTAGATCATGCATGTGTGAAGAACCGAATTCTCCAATATACGTAACACTAGTGTTTAAGCCGTTAAAGTTGGTCGGTCGCAACTCCCGCCAAAGACAAATTTCCAACATTTATGTTGGGTAATTATTACTTCAATCTGATAAGCACCATATCTCTTCAAAGTGAAGTTATAATATTTTAAGATGCATGTCGTACTCCTAAGTGATAAAGTACCGACTAATTATCATCTATGATGTGATAACATATTTGTGGAAATAGTGTACTTCTTAGTAGATTAAAAATTACTGAACAATTGATAATGATTATGGCAATTGATTACAACTACAACAACCCTTTTGACAATAATTATTAGTTTGAATCCTTTTTTATTTTTCAGATATAAGGTGATATTTAAGGATAGCCATTGAAATATATTACTAAATTATTATATCGATCATATAAGTAAATTGTTGTATCCTAATAGGACTTATCATAATGTGTCAAAAATTATTTAAGATGGATATAGAGAGTTGTTATATTTTAATAGAACTTGTCCAAACTTATCAGTTTTAAATATATGACAGTTTGTTAAATATTTAGTCTTCACTTTATATTTTCTGACAATCTACTTATTTTATTTTGTGCATGTCATTTCATTTGAATATATGGATAAGATATGAATAACTTTCAAAGAAAGTTTGGATTAGAATTGAATTATGCATTTAGTATTTCTAAATATTCATTCGTTTACCATTTTTTCATGATATCAGAAGTATCTAATTAAATTTTCTTCATGATACCAACAGTGACTAAGAAATATTTAATAGTACAAAACCAATTAAGGGCTCTAGAAGAGCTAACTATTTATCAAGAATATCATGTCATTAGTAGCGTCCAAGCAATATGTGATTATCGAGAATGGATTTAATGCTCCTGAAGAGCTTATACATTATTATGTCATTCGTTCTAGATTGTAATGTAGAAAGTTGTTATGATCGAAACACAAATTATAGTAAACCCGAAGTTTACTAAAGTAAATGGCTATCATATTAAAGCTATAAATGGTTGGATGACTAAATATCTACAAAATCATAGTGGGTAAGAAATATGTATTTAAAATGTTACACTCTTTATTCTCCAAATTGTATTACACAAATATAAACATGATGAAATCACATGTCACAATAAACCAGAAGTTTATTGTACAAAATATAATTCATGTCATAGTAAACCAAAAGTTTACTAAAATAAATACATGACATGGTAAACATGAAGTTTACTAGTACAAATAATTTTATCAATTGACGTGACAATTTTGGTTGTCCTGATTTAAATCTGATGTGCTAAGTTTGTATTCGGAATATATTGAAGAACTAGAAGATTCTTCAAGAATTAATTTGTTTGTTCTCATGATAAGTTGATTTTACTGACTAATGTTGAGATTGAATTTACTAAATTCTGAAAAATATAACATGTGAATAAGGCCCGTTCACCTGTTATGTGATGTCTTAAATAGGTGCATCGATAAGACGGTCTCATGTGCGTTTATTGTCAACCCGCAGTTTGACATATGTAAAATTTCTTGCTCAAAATAATTGAGTTGAGAGCACAATTTTCAGATTATGTAATCAAGATAATTCATATTGTTAATACTGGTTTATATTCAAGTTGGTTTAGCGTTGAATGTCTCCGATAAATAGCTAAACCATTGCGAATGAGAACAAAGCTTCATGTGTTGATCTAAAATATGATATATTGCATACAACGACGTTTGTATGCTTCAGGCTGATAAATTATGATAAATTCTCCCCTCATAATTGGTTCAAGGTCAGGAACCAAATGTTCTCATCTAATAGTTTTATTGTGCGGTATACGATTAATGAATCTACCACGATGCACACAGATAGATTTCCCAAAGAAGGTGAAAATGTATGTTAGTTTTTCTAACATAATGGTAGAGAGAATAAACATCTAAGAAATATATTGTGAATTATCACCAGTGTGATCCTCGTTTAAATGATAATTCAAGTAAAATGCTAGAGGCATTTGCTGACCCAACTATTTCATATTTCAGCTCCAAGATGCTCCTAAATGTCCCTGAAAGAAATGGTTTACAACATGCGTGAAGCATGATAGATAAATCAGTTTCAAACGCAATAATCCTTGAAAAATGAGATGAGCAAATGATCAAAATGATCATAATAAAGAGGCAATGTGCTCTTGAAGAGCATACGACATAACACTTAATAAAACCTCGTACGAGGTTCGGGTATCTGAAAAAAATGAAGTGATAAGATCTCAGTAAGTTGTGTATAATTGCAAATCGATACAAAATGATATCTCGTCGACGATATATTTGATACAATATAGTGCGCAATATTGTATAATATTATAAGGATCTAAATTCTACGTCTCTTAAAACATATTGATGTAGGAATAATTACCAAGTAGATACATCTTGGTAAATTTACTGGACCTGCAGTCCTGACATGAGAAGATGTCATGTAAATTAAATACTAAATGAAAATTGTCTCAGTCTATATGGCTCACGTGATAAAATTATATGATTTTTTTTTGAAGAATTCAAAATGCATGAAGCATATACAAGTTATTGAAAAACTTGTTTGTAATCCATAAATGAATTAAATGAACCAAGGTTGATGTACTGAAATTACCTTAATAAATATTTATTGATGAGGGGTACAAAGATGACTATGTTTACCCTTATCCTTTTACTATATTCAAAATCTTTCATAAGGTTGTGCAAGTTGCTGACTTGAATGTGATTGGATATTTTGAAGAGTTTTTGAAAAGCAGTAGACTACATGATAAAAGAAGTTGAAATGAGAAAATTAGATTGGTCCTGAAGTACCATATATTTATTCAATTTATACATTTATTTATCTTACTATAACTGTGAGCATGATATAATTTCTTCCTTACACGAAGATACTGAAATAAGATCAATTGCTTATTGTCGATTTGATGAAAGAATTTTTTCAAAATTAGGGGGAGAGAATAATGAAATAAAAATAGAAAGTTTGTGGAAAAATCCCTCATCGTCTCATCTTGATCTACGTGCTTCTATTATTGAGCAAGAGGTCCAAAAGATTATTCATTTGCAGAAAATAGCAAATCAAATGCCAGACGCATTTACATATTTGAAAAGGATTATCAAATCACATATCCCATGAAGAGAATGTCCCAATTCGGATTGATGTCCATGTAGGACCATCTACTGGTGCCATAGCAAATGAATCCAAAAGCACGCCTGGAGTGTGATAGACCATTGGGTTCTAAGGATCGGAATCCTAGAAAAAAATGGTCGAGATGACACTAAGAAAGAATCTCATAAAGATATGCAAGATTTGATCAATCATGATATTCTTGAAGAAATCAATGAGCCGCAAACTCAAGAAAATGAAGAAATATCAATAAATTCAATTGATGTTATGACTATTTGAATCGCTTGGAAATAAATGTAGTTTGAAATACCCACAACCTCATATTAAGATATTGCAGCATGCATTGCTCAATTAAAGGGGAGATTCAGAAAATGAGATAGGACAAAAGCACATTTCGCCAAAGTTGTTCTTCACACACGAGCTCCAAAAGAATGGTGATATCAGTGTGCAACAGATTCATTCAAGTGATAATTTGACTAATTTGTTCACTAAGTCTCTATCAACTGTAACTTTAGAGAAGATGGTGCATAAGATTGAAATACAAAGGCTCAATCATTTTGACTGAAGTTCTCATCCGGGGGAGTTAATACATGTTGTACTCTTTTTTCCATATAAGGTTTTGTCATACTGGGTTTTCCTTGTAAGATTTTTAATGAGGCAACCAAAATATGTATTATTAAAAATGTGTACTCTGTTTCATTCACTAGAATTTTTTCCACGGGTTTTTTTTCTAGTGAGGTTTTAACGAGGCACATTATCTATAGACATCCAATGGGGAGTGTTATGAAATACATATCCTTTGTATGGATGTCCATACACATTCACTAACATTTTGTATGTTACATGTACCCGTTAATTTGGGCACTTAATATTTGTAACATTTATTGGGTGGTTACATGTACCTATTGATTTGGACACTTAATATTTATAACCTCCATTGGGTAGTTTCATCCTATAAATTAGGATGTTATTCACCTTTGAAGGATGTGAAACATACACTTGAAATAAGAAAAAAGTCTCATCTTCCTCTCTACTTCTTTGTGTACATCTCTTATCTTATATTGCTATCATTTTATAACATGATAGAATTTAATTTGACACTTTTTTTCATCGCTATCTTATGAGTGAAGGATGACCTATGCTTCCCAAACTTGAAATTACTTTATTATATCCATTTAGGAGAAATGGTCAAATTTAATTTTAAATTTTGCAAAATGATCAACATTTTTTTATAGTAGTTATGATCAGATCGACCATTCTTACGACAGTGGGTTAAATCAATCTGTATTGACTAATAACACAAGCTTTAAATACGTGGCATTTTTACAAGAGAAGACATTTAAATTTGCTTTTGAATTATATAAAATAGTTCAGATTTATCTTTGAACTTAGAAGATCAGGTAGCGACACCACTTTCTTCTTCAATACTTACAACCATCAGCGGCCATGTCTTTATCTCTCATCTCAAGTTAACCGCTTTACGCTTCAAATCAACCCTATTAGCGAATATTTTCTGAATATTCACAGTATATTTTATAATTACGATAGTTGTATATTTAAGGTAACTTAGGATTCTTACTGTATTAGGAATCAACCTCTGTACAACTATATATATATATATATATATATATATATTGTGATTAATGAAAGGAATCATAAGGGAGATTATTCCAAATTACATGGTATCACAGCCAAAACCCTAATCCCTATTTTTTCCTAAGCAATGGCCGCCAACCCCCCCCCCCCCCAATTCTTCCTCCGGTTGACGACACTACTACCTAATTTCCTTCAATTTTGTGGCTAACATGTCTCCTCCCACTTCCCCTAAAACCACTGGTTCATCCACCGACTTATTTGACAACCACCATCCTTCTTCATCGTCTTCTTTTCATCCGACCTTTGCCGTTACCAACATCAAAAATTTCATCCCCATAATTCTTGATCAAGAAGATTATCAATATTCCATGTGGGTAGAACTATTCTATATTCATGCATGCGCGTACAACGTGCTTGACCGCATTGATGATTCAATTCTTCGCCCCAAGGATGTTGCAGACTCAACATGGCGTCGCCTTGATGCCATCGTCAAGCAATGGATATACGGAACCATATCAAAAGACTTGTTGTGTACTATCATGAAAACATGTGTTTTGGCGCGGGAACTTTGGGTGCGATTAGAAGAAATCTTTCAGGATAATAAAAATACTCGGGCTGTGTATTTGGAGGAGCAATTCAACAATACGCGTCTCGAGAATTTTAACAATATGTCCGAATATTGCAAACAACAGAAACTCATTGCGGACCAATTATCTAACGTTG
The DNA here is from genome assembly GCA_029783415.1 of Anisodus acutangulus. Lineage (NCBI taxonomy): Eukaryota > Viridiplantae > Streptophyta > Magnoliopsida > Solanales > Solanaceae > Anisodus > Anisodus acutangulus. The sequence continues at coordinate 18,691,611 of CM056512.1, forward strand.
AGACATCTGTTTCTGAAACAAAAATGGTACTACAACTTGTTGCAGGTTTACCGAAAGGGGAATATGATACTATTGCAATGATGATTCAACAAGCCGACCCACTACCAAGTTTCAACAAGGCATGTTCACAACTGATGTTGGAAGAGACTCGTCGTGCTAAACAAGATGAGTACAACCAAAAGGCGTTAGCTGTTGAAAACATGGTATCACCGGCGGCCACCTCCACCCAGCCACCACCGCCGGACTACCACCAACAGCAGACCCGCGGCGGAGGACCTGGTGGTAGAGGCCGCGGTAATGGTAATAAAGGAAAGGGCCAGAGGAACCAGTAGATAGGCCCAACCCCTGCCCAGTATTTTCAGTGGGCTGGACAGCCAGCATGACCCAATACCGGGAACTGGGCCTCGCCTGCATGCCCCTATCCAACAAATAGAGCTCCGCCCAAAGAAGCCTCGGAAGCTGGCATTCTGGGCTCCGCCCACCAAAGAGCATGCCCACCAAATACTCAGCAGGCCCACCTGGTCTCGACCCAACAACATCCGCAAACCCCCAACCTGGCCCCCACTAATTTGGCCAGGCCTTCAACGCCTTGAACCTTCAACATCCCGATAATAATTGGTACATGGACACCGGAGTCACATCCTATCTCACCCGGTCATCATGTATTCAGTTAAAGTATCCTTAATTTATTATTGTTGGCAATGATCACCGCATTCCAAATGAAGGTTACGGTAACACACATACCAAACATCCCCACCCGCCTTTCTCCCTAAATCATGTTCTTTACACCCCTAACATCATTAAAAACTTAATCTCTGTTAGAAAATTCACTGGCAATAATTTTGTGTCTGTCGAATTTGACCATTTTGATTTTTCTGTGAAGGATCTCAATACAGGGAAAATTCTTACGCGCTGCAATAGTATGAGAGACCTCTACCCCTTCACTCAATCTTTCGCTGTCAGACCACACACACCTATCTCCCTTACTGCAATCTCTCAGTCAATTTGGCATAACAGACTCGGACACCCAAGAGAACATGTCTTTAATTTTCTTCAGATTAATCAGCGTATTCAATGTAATAATGAGAAACTTGCCTAAAACTGTTTTTCTTGCCCACTTGGCAAGCATACTCGTATTCCATTTACGTCTTCCACGAGTATTACTTTTTCTCCATTTGATATTGTTCATGCTGATTTGTGGACATCTCATGTTGTTAGCTCTTTAGGTCACAAATTTTATCTAGTTCTATTAGATGATTTTTCTCATTTTATCTCGATTTACCCATTAAAATTCAAATCCGAAGTTTTTGTCAGGTTTCTTGAGTTTCAAAAATTCATTACAACTCAATTTGAAAAACCTATAAAATCTTTTAAATGTGATAACGAACGTGAATTTAATAATTCGGCCTTTAAAATTTTTTGTTCTATTCACGGTATGGTTTTTCGCTTCTCTTATCCCCACACTTCGCCTCAAAATGGAAAGGCTGAACAAATTATACGTACTATCAATAACATGGTCTGTACTCTCCTGTTTCATGCCTGTCTTCCATTCTCTTTCTAGGTCTATGCTATTAAAATGGAAGAATCCATTCTTAATATTTTACCCACTAACACTCTCCAAAACAAGACCTCGCCGAAAATTTATACCATAGGATCCCATCTTATGACCAACTCAGAATTTTTGGTTGCCTATGCTACCCCAATCTAGCCTCCATTACCCCTCACAAATTAACACCACGAACCACGCCGTGTGTCTTCGTTAGTCTCGCGTCTAATCATAGGGGTTACCTGTGCTATGACATGTCCACACATAAAATTATTATCTCCCGCCACGTCACATTTGACGAGATGTGTTTTCCATTTTCGAATCTTTAAAAATTCCAAACCACGGATTACACATTTCTCGATGAGACAGATCTGTCCCCGACAGTCAAATCAATGTTCCAGCATCACCGTAGTTGACTCCGGTGGCCTCATCTCCACCAGTGACCAACGTCGTCGACATCCTTGCACCGCAGAGGTCCCCGTCACCCATTCCCACAATCGACCCACCTCCCTCACCACCAAACCGCCACCAAACACCCGAGAGGTTGTCCAGAAACCCACTATCCTCCATATCGCGGATCTACACACAGATCGGTAACCTGCAACTACTACCAATGCCTGAACGGTCAAGCTCTACCACCTCGCCACACCACCCACAAACACCGACAACAAACCCAGACCCCACCCAGTCTCCTCAACCCCCCATCACCGGCGATACCCACAACCCAAAATCAGATCCCGAACCCGCAACCTAGCAGCCACTGACTACACCCAATACAAACCATACACCACTACCTACCCATCATATGAAAACTCGTGCTCAACACGGGATTTTCAAACACAAGGTTCATTTTAACCTCTCCACACAAACCATATCACTTATTCCCCAAAACCCAAAACTAGCCAAACTGTACCCTAATTGGAATGCGATCATGTGCGGGGAATTTAGTGCTTTAACAAAGCAGAATACTTGGGATTTGGTACCTAGATCGGATGTGGTGAATGTAATCCGGTGCATGTGGCTATTTCGTCACAAATTCAGAGACAGTGGTGACTTGGAGCGGTATAAGGCGAACTGGTTGCTAATGGCACTAATCAGCAGGAGGGAATTGACTGTGGTGAGATATTTAGTCCAATTGTTAAACCGGCTACTATTCGTACTGTTCTCAGTATTGCTATGGGCAAGCATTGACCGATTCATCAGCTTGATGTCAAGAATGCATTTCTTCATGGGGATTTGAAAGAAACTGTGTACATGCATCAGCCACCTGGTTTTGTTCATTACACACTCAATATGTATGTCGTCTCCGGAAGTCACTTTATGACTTGAAACATGCACCCCGCACTTGGTATGATCGTTTTGCCATGTATATTATGCATATTGGGTTTATATGTAGCAGGTGTGATAATACTCTCTTCATTTTTCATCGCGGTAGCATCACTGCTTATTTGCTATTATATGTGGATGACATTGTTCTTAATTCCTCATCTGACGGTTTAAAAAATGAAATCATTGCTCTACTCAAAATTGAATTTGCTATGACTGATTTGGGCAAGCTGAGTTATTTCTTGGGTATATCAGTGACCAGATATGCCGCTACTATGTTCCTGAGTCAGTGTAAATATACGGAAGAGATAATGTACAAGGCTAAAATGGCAAATTGTAAAGTTATGCCAACTCCGGTTGACTCGAAATCCAAGCTTAATGTTGCTGATGGTGATCCAGTTTTTGATCCCACCTTGTATCGGAGTCTTGCAGGTGCCCTTTAGTATCTTACATTCACTAGCCTGATATTGCATATGTTGTTCAGCATGTGTGTCTGTTTATGCACGCCCCGCGAGAGTCCCACTTTGCTGCCCTTAAGCGTATTATCAGATACATTAAGGGCACACTTGACTATGGATTGCATCTCTACCCCTCTGCGCCAAACAAGTTGCTCTCTTACACGATGCAGATTGGGCAGGGTGCCCGGACACACGTCGCTCCACCTCAGGCTATTGTGTATTTCTAGGGGATAATCTTATTTCATGGTCAGCCAAGCGGAACACCACACTATCCCGTTCGAGTACTGAAGCAGAGTATCGAGGAGTTGCTAATGTAGTTGCTGAGATCTGATGGCTCCGAAATCTTCTTTTGGAGCTCTAGTGTCCACTGCGAAAGGCGTCTATAGTCTACAGTGACAACATATCAGCCATTTATCTGTCTCACAATCTGGTCCAACATCAGCGAACCAAATATATTGAGATGGATATCCACTTTGTGCGTGAGAAAGTCGCTCTTGGTCAAGTCAAAGTATTGCATGTGCTTCCTCCTATCAGTATGCCGATATTTTCACAAAAGGACTACCAAGACAGCTATTCATCGATTTCAGATCCAGCCTTAGCGTCCGGCCTCCTCTCGCTCCGGCTGAGGGGGAGTATAAGCTAATATTTACAGTATATTTTGTAATTATGATAGTTGTTTATTTAAGGTTACTTAGGATTCTTACTGATTATGATTCAATCTCTGTACAACAATATGTATGTATATATATATATATATATATATATATATATATATATATATATATATATTGTTATTAATGAAAGAAATCCCTAAGGGAGATTATTCCAAACTTACAAACTCAAGTGAACTAAAAAAATTACCATCACTAATCCTTATTATCTCACTAATAGTAACGTCAGAGCTCCACATCGACCTCCGAATGTTAAAACAAATACATGTACACATAATCCAACTCCAAATAAATCATACTTCATCTGTCCTAATTTATATGACACCATTTGATTTGGAACGGAGTTTAAAAAATGAAGGAAGACTTTTCAAACTTGAGGTTAAAAAACAAGTCTTAAATATTTGTGTGACTATAAATCATCTAATAATATTAAATTATTTCTAAATATAGAAATATAACATTCTTTTTTGGACAGATTAAAAAGAAAATAGTGGCGCATAAGATACAAACACATAAATTGGGACACACTAAGTACAACAACATTGTGGAGGCCAAGATAGAATTATAGTGATTAAGGGTGGGTGGTCTTCTTACAGGGGTAAAATGGTGATTTGGAAAGTAATAAAATTGAAGGATTTTGAGAGATCATTTATATTGGATGGTCTTTGTGTGCTCTTTTTGTGAATATCACGGGAATGAAAAAAGGTGGGAGAGTAAGTGAGTAACAGTGATCTTCAAGGGGTGTTGTTGGGAGTTGAGAAAATCAACACGTGGTAGCCTTTTTTATTTTATTTTATATAGAGTTGTATGATTTTTTTTTTATATCCAACTTTTCACCTTATGTCAAAATATTCCTGAATATAGTAGTCCCGGTCCCTCAGCACTACTATCAGTAAATCGCGAGATGTGCTCGAATGACCAGAGTTTGAGAACAGAGCAACTGATATCACCTACAAGATGTTACCCCAGAAGAGAGTAAATTACTTCCACCAGGATTCGAACCCACACCTCAAACTAGATTTTAAGTTCCTATCATTTGTCATCCAATTATGTATCGTTATTAATATGAAGTCGGTAGACTTCCCAAGTCTTATAGTTCTTATGTTTATCGTTGGAGGTTCCATGATTTGTATCGTGCAGGTCTCACTATATTAAATTAATATTGTTATTGAAATATGGTAAAAATAAATTATGTACATTAATTTGAGATTATGAAAGTTAAGTTTATATTTCAAATGAAGGTTTTAATGCTTTATCGAATTATTGTATCACGTTGCTTATTGAGTAAGTAGGATTCACTACTAAAAAATGGAAAAATTCGATGGAGAAAATCGACAGATTCCGTTGTTTTTTTTAATTACTTTGTTAAAAAGGAAATCGACATATTTATTTTTAAAAATTGACATATTTTTGTCGGTTATTTATTTACTTTGTTAAAAAGGAAATCGACATATTTATTTGACAAAAATCGACAGTGGAAATGTTTGATCAAAGAGCATGAGTTGTCTAATGATAGAGTTATTCAATGCCATGGTACACACTTAAGTTCAATTTCAAATAGCTACATTTTATTATTTTATTTAAAAAAAAATAGATTGAGTCAGTCTTTTTTTTATATACTGTTTTTCAATAAAATCTTATGTTTGTTTTATTTTACATAACTAACAAACTCTGGCAATTTTAATCGACTATCTCCATCGATTTTGAAAAAGTGACGCACCTTAAACCGACGACTCATAGTCTGTCGGCTTTGGCCCTTGATTTTTGCCATGTTTTTAGTAGTGATTATGACTCACAAAAACTAGTTTAAGGCACTGGATTCATGCCACATAGTTACCTCGAAATTTGGGGTGTAACCACTTCAAATGTTCAAATTCATCAAAAGCTAAATCAACCTCTCAAACTATTGCATCAGAACAAATTCATCAAATTGAAGATCAAGTTCTCAAGTTATTGTATCTGATCAAATTCATCTGTTACGATATAAATTTTTTAAGTAGTGATGAAACCTACATTCTACCCCAGTAATCAAACCGTATTTCAATTTAAAGCGTCAATAAATCATACATTTCTACTTTGCCAATTCTGGATTCATTGGCTAAAAACCAATGACCGATAAAGGATATAGCAACAATTGAACTAACACCTTTTGACAATTATCATTTTTTTATTACCGCTAAAGTCCATTTTTCTTCATTTTTGTCCTAACCACCAAAAATTACCTTGGGTTGTAGACAATAATGTTGTTGTATGTGACAATATTATACCTATTATCATAGGTACACCGTAGAAGTTTCTTGTTGTATTATATTTTAATTTAGAAAGTTGCGAGCATTACATTTTTTTTCATACATTGGTATCATGCTTTACCAAATATTTTTTCATGACTCTTTACTGCTTTTTTTCTTTTACGGGACTGCTTTAGTTTGTCGAGCCGACCGTTTATCTGAAACACCTCTCTACCTTCACAAGCAGAGATAAAATTTGCATAGTCTCTACCCTCCTTAGACCACTTTATGGAGCTACACTGAAATGTTGTTGTTGTAAAGTTGCGAGCATCTTCTAAAGAGGGTTATGTACTCCTAAAGTCCTAATACACAACAATTTAACAAAATATTAGCGGTCGGCATAGAAATCCCTAAAATTCAAAATTTCAAAATCGGAAAAGGGCCAAATATCCCTATACTATTGAAAAAAGAATAAATATACCTCTAGTTATACTTTGCGTCCATATATACTCTATCGTTATACTATTGACTCAAATATATTCCTCCCGCGATAAAGTTGTCCAAGTTGGAATACAATCCCAATTTTACCCCATCTCTCTCTCCTTCCATATCATCTTCCATTAGCATCTCCTTCTCCACCATTGTTATACCCTTTCACTAATATTTTTTTCTACATTAACATTGTTCCAGAAATAGAAGAATGAGCTTAGAAACTACAGCAACTAAAGAAAACTAACAATTGGGTATCACAATTGTACAAGTAGGCGGAAAAAATCACCACACCACAACGTACACAAAGACACCATATTTCACCTTCTGGAACATTCCAAAGCAAATAAATAAAATTAAAACATTACGCATCCAAAATCCAAGACGCACAGGAGCTGGAATTACCGGTGGGACCTTATTGAGATTTGGATCCATCGTCAAAATGGGTGCCCAAAACGGGTCTTTGAGTGGTAAAATAGAAGAGACAGTAGTTTTGAGCTGAACCGCAATTGTTACCGGATATTCCGTTGTTCTCTCGGCCATTTGGTTTAACTTGGCCTCCTTTGCTCATACTTTCTTCTTCCAGCTCCAATACTGGTGGTTGGCATAAGGGTGTAGCAATGGTGGAGAGTGAGGTGCTAATGGTGAAAGATGATATGGAAGGAGGGGGGATGGGGTAAAATTGGGTTTGATTAGTGAGGTGGCATGCGACACACTATCCCATGCGTTAAAATATTAGTGTCATATTGGATTGAGTTTCACCTTGAATAGTTTTAACAGTGTAGGGGTTTATTTGAGGTAATAGTATAAAAGTATGGATATATTTAAATTCAAAGTATATATAGGGATATATTTAAATCTTTTTTTGATAGTAAGGGGGTATATTTGACCCTTTTCCGTTTCAAAATCAACACCATCACACCAACAAATAAAATCTGAAAATTAAAATCATCATCATACTAAAATTCGAAAAGTTAAATCAACATCAAATCAAATTTCAATATATGTATCATATTATTCACATAAACTATACTGGATAAGACATAATTTCCAACACTCAATATAATTTTAAAAATTACTATAAAATTATAATTTATACCGCGCGTGATAAAATTTCAATTTTCAAACAGAAAAAATTATGGAGACTATACCTTGCGAAATCAATCTAGATATTTTCATAAACAAATAAATAAACGAAAGTTGTGATTGTAGGGTTTTGTTGGGTTCAAAACATATAAATAGGCACAGCGGAAGTTTAAAATTTTGTTCTACTTACCCCAACAATTTCTTCTGATATGGTTATATGACAATCAACACCTGTAACATAAAACTAGAACATTGTCCCTTCGACTGCGAGCACTATGCTACGGTGTATTCCTTTGTCAAGAAAGCCAGAAAATCTTGGCAGAGGTTTGAGAGAGTTTCGTCCTAGATTCTAAGTCTAGAAAGTTTATAGAATTGGTGTGTTAATTAACAATGTGGAGTGTTGTATTTATAGTTGAAATTAGGGCAATAAATCAGATTAGGGTTGGGCTCCAAGCCTGGTCCAAAAACCGAGGTGCAGTGGGCCAGTCTGACTGGGCCCACTGCCTAGTCGGTGCCGCTACGTAAAATTCAGTTTCCCATTTTCATTTAATATATATATTCAGCACATTAAATCCAAAATCTAATTTTGATTTAATTAAATAATTTCCATCTAATAGAAATTATCCCATAGTTATTATTAATTTAAATATCTCGATCCCAAATCAAATATTTAATACTTTCTCAATACACCCTTATACCGAAAAGACAATCGACATAGTGTGACCCTATAGGCCTTCACATATCGATACTAATCCAATTAAGGTCCATACGAAACTCCTAGACTGCCGTATGACAAACTCAATATGTGAAGTATGTTTACATGAATCCAAATAAACATAACATTTATGTGAGATGATAAATTTCTTTCATTCGCGACACACTCGATCAAACTTAGGATTTGCCATGTGTCTATCCAAATGGCTTGATCACTTTATCTCATCCATATTAGTCGGCAACTAGACCATATTCTAAATATGTCTCTTGCTTTGGCCAATGACTTGGTCGACCTAATATCACTGAGAAGTTGAGTGTTCACTCGAATATCCAATCGAGGAATGAATCCTATTTTTGGCTCAACTACCACCTTAATTTACATTACAATATACCAAACACAACCCATATCTTATCCTATAAGGAGTTTAAGCTTAGGACATGATCAAAGTACATTACTCTGTAAAAAAGGTGCGTATTGACCTCAAGTCAAAGGACCATCTCCCACACGCTGATAATACTTTAGACATGTATAACAAATAGTTTATCATAAGGGTATACCAATACTTTCAAAAAGTATCCATGTGTCCATCACTAGTAACTATTACTAGTAGCAGGTGAGACATACTACATTCTCAAAAAATGTGACGCAGATATGTCGACTTATAACATATCATCGATATCCCATTCTCGATGATCATTAGTCGAGGCTATTTTAGAGTTATGCTCCATCATCAATATCTCACTCTATTAATGACAACGTAAGCTTAAGGGATGCACATTAATAAATAATTATAAATAATCAAATAATAATTTAATAATTACAAATGCCATAAATATTAATCTTATTAATAATACGAATGTGTTCAAGTACATTTATTTCTAATAATGATTGTCTCTAGGATATACATACTTTCAGTGATAATAAGGTTGGGCGATGATAGTGGAAGAGATGGATTTGTGCGAGAAGAAGTGTAATAAAATAAGAGAAAAAAGAGAAAATAAATAATAATAAAGAGAAAAGTAGGGGAGTTATGGAGAGCTGCAGGTGGTGGTCTTGGATAGTGATGTACGTGGAAGTGAATGAGAGAAGAAGAGAAAAAAGAAAAAAAAAATAGAAATAGAAGAAGAAAATAAAAGATAAAATTTCAGATATTTTCACACGCTAACAAGAAGTAAAGAAGATGTCCTCCGGGCATAGTCCAGTGGCAAAGTCTGGACGCTATAAGATGCTCTGGCATGGGACATCGTGGATTCGATTCCCCGCAAGCACGAAGAAACTCTGCATGTTGGAAAATTTAACCTTGTCTCATTGATCAGTTGTACGCTCCCAGAAAACTGGCCACCGAATCACATCCCGCGATTTACCTGGTAATAGTATTGAAGGACCGGTGCTATTACCTCTAGGACGTAATCAGGCGCAAGCCTGGAGACCTGGATTATCAAAAAAAAAAAAAGAAGTAAAGAAGATAATATATGTCAAGATCTTTTATCCACTTCGAACAATTACAAGGAGGTTATAGGATCTACCACAAAATTTTATTTTAAAAAATGAGATAAGTGAGTCTATGTACTATTCCTTTTAAACTACTGTGAGCAGATGCTATTCATTTCCATTGATTAGTCATTAGTGTCATAAAAGAGAAAAAAGGAGAGTAGAAATTCCTTTTAATTTTTGTAAGGACCAAACTGTAAGTATCTTTAAAGTATGTGGACCTATAAGGGGTTATTAGTTAAAATTCCATCTATTGTAAACATGTTACCTGTATAATGCATGGTGACACGACCACTTTCAATGAAGAATCTTTACGTCAACAAAACGTAAGCACCAATTCCATGACATACAGGCTTTTCCTCCCATTCATTTTCTTTGGCTAAATAAAGTATTTCTCTCCTTAATTTTGCTTTTTTAAGTTGCATTTTTGTTAAATTTTCTCATCCTAATTTATTTGATAACATCTTGCTGAACACAAAATTTAAAAAGAACTTCCAACATACTCCCTCCGATTCATAATAAGTGACATATTTTTTTTTTTGGTCAAAATAAATGTTCACTCACATAATCAAGAAGATATGTTTTAATTTTTTTGGCCTCTATTTAGATAAGAGAATTTTTATATACTCAATAAACTATATTAATTAGATATTTAAGAGTATAAATTAAGAATAATTTAATATTTTTAAGGAATATGCTAAAAACTAAATATACACTTATTTTGAATCGCTAAAGCTAAATGAACATTTATTTTAAATCGGAGAACATATATATTATTTGTACACAAAACAAAACAAATTAGACATTTTGTTACTGTCTATGTAAATCTGACATATATAATTATTTGATGAGATGACAATGCATAATAAATTAATAATATATGAGTACATATTGACTTGGACATTATCATTATCAAAATTCAAAAATTAAAGATATATAAAATATTTAAAATAATTTATAGTAGTAAGGTTCACACAAATCATCCCTACACATGTTGAGATTTTTGAAATGGATATTGAGATTTTTGAAATGGATAAAAAAGAAGCCAATTGAATTACTAAAATATTCATATTCGTCGATGGAAAATTTAAGCTAGGAAGAACAGAAAAAGGTACGATTGCAGAGAAGAGAGAGAGAGAGAGAGAGAGAGAAAAAGAGAGAGCCGTGTGTTTCTAGATAACTGTTTGATTCATATAAGTTCAGGGATTCTCGTGCAGATTGAATAATCTCGCAGGCGAATCCTTCCTCTGATATCGCCGGGGAGTTGACCGGTTGTTTTGGTCGGCCGGAGATTTTTGGTCGGAGGTGAATAGAAGTAAGGATGGTGAATTCAATGGTGGAAAGAGCAACGAGTGATATGCTCATAGGTCCTGATTGGGCTATGAATCTCGAGATCTGCGATATTTGCAATCACGATCCTGCGTATGCTTCTCTTTCCTGCTCTCTTTAGTCAATTGTTTTGTGTATATCAAACTTTTTGCCGCTTTTTCTCTTTTATTTTTGGTTTGTGTTATTTGAGATTTATCTACTATCAGGGAGTTGACACTAAGTGTTTCAATGATTTAGACTGAGTTTAGAACTGAATTTCGAAGTTAGATGTAGCACTTTAAGTAGTTGCTCGTTGAGTTGTCGATGATTGACGAAACTTTAGATTAATGTATAGTATAATGTCAATTGTCCTATTTAGCCTTGGTAGACGGAGTTACCTGTTATCTGTTGCCGGTGGGAGGTGACAGGTATCTTGTGGAATTAGTCGAGGTGCGTGCAGGCTGCCTCGTATACCATGGTTATAAAAAAAACTAATAGTACGTTGGTTGAGAATTTCTTAAAGAAACTGTTAATTTGATGAGGCGATTTATTAGACTAAATCCTGTTTGGTTAGGAAGTCAGGGAGGTAAAAGCAGACATTATGCAAAAAGGAAGTGAAGGATTCTGTTGTTAGCTCCTGCTAGATATGAAATTATTTTTACATCGCGTAGCAGTGAGCTTTAGTGTCATGCTTGTTAAGTGGACGGGTCTCTTTGTGAAGTCGAAGTCTAATTTGGGGTTTGCATGTCATTTTATGTGGGTGAAATTTCCTTTGTGAGTTCTTAGCTGTTGTCATGGTTATTTTTTTTGTCATGATGAATGAAATGACCCTTCGTAGTCCTAAGTTCATTTTGCTTTGTATCTTATTCTATCTATTTTTTAAAACTCTGACGAGCTACTCCTCGGAATATCAATGATAATTCTTGAGTCTATGGCTTTTCTTTGTCGATTGAGTTTGAAAATAGTGTTGTATAATCTGTTGTTTATATGTATTATACTTATCCTCTCCTTGTGCCAATGATGTGTGCAAGGAGATATAGCTGATCCATTAACTGAAAAGGTTGGCTTACCAGCCCATTAAATTCTTATGATTGTTGCCTTGGTGTCAAAAGTCAAATGGTACTCCCGATATCCTAAAAGTTTAATCATTTTTACTTATGAAACCCGAAAAGGAATCTTCTTGTACTATGTTTTCTGACTGTGTTGTCAAAGGTGTGTTTGAGCCCTAAATGTAGCCAACTCCAAGGTGGTGCTTCAGTGAAAGTGCCATTGAGGTGTGCATCTTAGCAAAAGCAAACCAACAAATGTTTTGTTTGAGAATACTATTAATTCTTTAAGTTACATGAGCTCTGACTTGGAAAAGATGGCAGTTTGACAATAAATAGAGCCAAAACAAAGCGTTGTATTAATCCTTAAGAAATGCCAGAAACCAATAAGTCTCTGCCAAGTCGATGATTTTCGCGGATGCTAAACCTACATTTTTTTTTGAGAATGGATGCTAAACTTACTTTTATTTGTACCTTGCTTGTTTATAGACATAATTTTTACTACGAGTAATCAATACATGATTTTGCTCCGAGGATTTAAGACCAATTGCGTTTGGCAATCATCTCCATGTTTGTCCATTTTGTCTTAGGTCCAGAACTTCATGTCTTCATCAACCACACGATTGGAATCATGGACTGGATCAGCATGTTGTTCCTTTGTGATTCCTTTCAATTGTGGAGTCAAACGGAAATCGTTTCCATGTTTTGCGCTTTTGCTCATTTTTCAATTCTCTGATTTTCTTAACTTTTTGCTCTAAACTTGATTGTCCTTCGATCTTTTTGATACAACTCTTCATCTTTTGTTCCTTTTGAGTTCATAGACCTAAAACCAACATTTTTTTGATGAAGTAAGGTATTTCATGGAAAGGCATCAAGCAGATGCAAAATTACAAGAGAAACAGAAGGGCTCACAGAGAGCATAAGCAAAAGTTGTTAGCTTCTTGACAATATATCAAACTAGCACTAGGGAGCTAACAACAACAACAACAATAACATACCCAGTGTAATCCCACAAGTGGGGTCTGGGGATGGTAGAGTGTACACAGACCTTACCCCTACCTTGGGAGGTAGAGAGGCCGTTTCCGAAGCACTAGGGAGCTAACAAAGTCAGGAAATTGTTCAGTTCTAAATACAGGGGTTAAAAAAACCCAATTGAACAGAAGAAATAGACAACTAGCTTTAAGAGAGTGGTTTGGAGTTGAAATCCTATCAAAACATCTACAGTTCCTTCCAATCCATAGACTCCAAAAAATAACTCCAGGGATCATCACCCAGACTTTCTTGATGGACTTATCGACTCTCCATGTATTCCAGCTTGAATAGGCCTCTTTCACATTTTGTGGCATGATCCGTTGTAAGCCAAAAATGCAGCAGAACATATTCCATAGGTCCTTTGCCACTGCACAGTGAAGGAGCAGGTGGTTGACTGTTTCTGAGCTATTCTGACACATATAGCATCTATTAACTAGTTGGAGGCCTTTATTTTCAGATTATCTAGAGTTAAACATGCTTCCTGGAGGGCAATCCAACAAAAACAGATGATCTTGGTAGGCATTTTGGTCTTCGAAATAAGTTTCCAGGGCCAAAGCTCAGTGATCTAGTTCTGGCAGCATATATGATGATAACAATCTTTCACAGTGGAAGAGCTATTCAGCACATACAACAACAACTACCCAGTGAAATCCCACAATGTGGGGTCTGGAATGTTACTTAACCATCTGTCCCTCCAGAGTTTAATATGTGAACCATCCCCTGCTTTGAACCAGACCTTCATTAAAAATTCACTCCTCAGCTTGCTAATGTATTTCCAGGTACCAAACCCCATAGGGTAAATGGGAAGTATTAGTGCTCCATTTGGTCCCTTCTTCCATGCTTAGCAGCAACAACTTCTTCTACAGGCTAGAATCATTTGTACTAAACCTCCATAACCATTTCATTAGCATGCTTTTGTTGTGAGAGGCTAAATCTCTAATGCCCAATCCTCCCTTGTTCTTTGGTTGTATAACGTTGTCCCATTTAATGAGATGAAATCTGTGCGAGCTGCTTTTTCCTTCCCATAGTAAATCCCTCCTAATCTAGTCCAGCTGATCAAGGATATTGCTAGGAATGGGAAAGTGACATGTAGTATGTTGGTATGCTATCAAGCACACTGTTGATAAGGACTAGTCTTCCTCCCTTGATAGATATTGCAGCTGCCAGGAGGCCAGTAAACAAACAAAACAAGTTCGTTATGCTGTTAAAACTTTACTTAAAGAAGCTATAATTCAAGTAAAAGACGTTTGTTCCCAACTTATTAACTCCCTCAAACTTAAACTTTTGATTATCCTCAAAAGAAGAAAAATAACAAGAACATCTTACACATCAAGCACTCAAGTTTCTTATGACTACGGGCGGTATCAACAATTTACTTCAAATCACTTGCATTCTCAACAAGTATTTTTTTTTTTGTATGCACCCATTTAACTGTGAATCCACCTGACAAACTTACCCCCCCCCCCCCCCCCAAAAAAAAAAGAATCTTGATTGCATCTGACAGTGCAGTCTGTTCAATGATTTTAAATCTGTCCTTTAGCTGTATCTGCGGTACACGTGTTCCATGTTTGGACACTGCTTTTTGGTTTCCAGGGGGTTTCACCTCATATGCACAGTTGATAATTTTATCACTCAGATTGAGGATAACTTTTACGTGCATTAAATGGAAATCTGGGTATTCTGGCGAAAGGAATTGAAGATGCTTTGAAAAAGATGACTTTCTGAGTGTCAACTCAAGTTCTGGTATTTAAAGTTTTTGTTTTGTTGGTCAAAATATGAACCCATAAATGGTTTATTTTCTTAGGTCTTTTTATTAACCGGCAGTGTGCTCTTTAGACCTTTTGTAAATAATTTCTGTATTATTTCACATCTGTGGTGCTTCAGAATAATATATATATTTCCCAAAAAGAAAAACATTAAATAGAAATCCAATGAACTAGATTGCAATTGCGTCATGTAGTGGTGCTCACTAAAATTTCCCTTTTCCTTGTCCTTTTTTCTTTTTAAATTTTCTCTATTAGCTTGTTGATACGGGTATGTGCTTTTACCTTTGGTGGAAGATTGTCTAAAGTTGTTATTGATATTCCAGGCAAGCCAAAGATGTCGTGAAGGGAATAAAAAGACGTCTTGGTAGTAAGAATCCCAAAGTCCAACTTCTTGCTTTGACAGTAAGCTTCTAAAGCCGTCAAAATTGATGCTTTAATGCTTTGTTCATATGAACTGTTAAATCTCCAATTTTTGTGTTACTTTGTTGTTCTTTCTTTTGCGTAGAAGATCAAGTGTTAAATTTATGCTACCACTCTCGTCAATTGTTTCATCTTCGTTATTTTTTTTTCTCTTATTAACCACACATACAATTACGTATGCTATATAATTTTTGTTCTAAAGAAAAACCACATATACATTATCATGGAGGTCCTTGAGGTAGAGTGGTGACATATGACATTGTGCATCTCAAGCAATCTCTAATCAACTATTAGTGTGTGGCTTATAAAAAAAAGAGCATCAACTATTAGTGTAACGTCTAGTCTTTTTGGTGGCACATAAAGGTGCATTTCCCAAAGTTGTTTTTTCCTGTGCTTGCTTAGTGCTTTCTTAATTTTGTGGTTGATTAGATAATCTGTTTGAGAATATGGATGTTTAAATGGTTCTTGCACCCAAAGTATTGCCTAGTGGTCAATAAAGTGGAGAACCATGAGGTCTCGGGTAAAATTCAGTGGAGGCAAAAAGCTCTAGGTGATTTCTTCTCATCTGCCTAAGTCTTAGTGGACAGATTTACTTGGTACCTGTGCTGGTGGGAATTAACAGGTACCCTGTGAAATTAGTCGGGTGTACACAAGCTGGCCCGAATATTACCGTAATAAAATAGGATGTTTAAATGGTTCTTGTAAAGAAGTTAAAAAAGGATGTTTAAATGGCAATGCTTATCTACAAATTAGAACAGTTAAAAGATATTATTCATATTGTTGTACATTTTGGCTCTGGGGTACTCTATTAGTACTAAGGCTTTGTTCTTGTCCTTGAGAATTCTCTTGCTTTATTTGGTGGTGGTTACCTTATAGATATAAAGCTTAATATGTACCTAGCCAAACTTGCAATGAATTCGCAACAGTTAGAGAATGCTACAGTTGTTCCTCATAGGTTGTATTAGGGTTTCCACCTTCCAAAAAGGTTTATGATGATTATGAGTTACTTCACCCATTGCTCCAAGGTTTTGAGTTGAATGTTTAGATTGTTTCACCCGGTAACAGAGTGAAACTTTGGTGAGCCCGTTTCTGCAATTGCTTTCTCTCTTTATGCTCGATAAGTCTAGGCTTTTCCTTCCCTCAACTCAGCTCATGGAGCTACTCAGGGTTTATGCCTCTCTGAATTTAGTCCATCGATCCATTAACAGGTCCTTTCATTAGCCTGTTGAGCCTAATCTATCTCCCTCGATTCTAGGCCTGCTACTGTTGACCTCATTTCTCTCTCTCCTTCCGGAAAAGGGGGCAATATTCCACGTGCAGAAGGGTGCTGAAGAATGCTGTACTTGTATCTCAATTGGTTATGTAAGGGTTTCCAAAGGGGTTTATATGATCTCGAGCTACTTGACCCATCTCCATAAAGCTTTGGGTTGGATGACTAGATTCTTTCATAACAAGAAGTCAAATTATAGTAAAAATTGTTCATTCCACGTGGATTGGCTTCTTTTCTGAACAAAATAGTTCTGGAACCACTATATGAGAAATCGATTTAAGTTGGTCATTTTCTATAACTAGACGGAATTTTCTAAGTAAGCCAATATAATACTTGGAAAGAAAAGTTTCAGCAATAAGAAATAATATAGTTTTGAAGATAAGACTGGGATCTTGGTTTCACTTGATGTTTGAAACTAAGGTCAAGTTATTTAGTTTCCACCCTATAATTCTCACTTTGATATGAATGCCCCTCTCAATCACGTTCAACTATTACAAGTTTTCTAATTAAATGCACTCCTTGCTGTTATGCATCTAGTTGAACTCTTGTGATGCATTAAAGTAAAGAAAGCTTTACAATTTGGTTGGGTTTCAAGAATTGTACAGGACTCCTTTCGGTTATCTTTACTACCACATTTAGATTCATACACTATTTTCCCCTCTCTGTTAAGATCTAGTGGGCAAGGAAATCATGATTCAGTAGAATCATATGGAAAATTAATAAGTTCACTTCTCATAAACCCCTACAAGAGTTGGGCACAATAATGAGTATTCATACAAAAACTGCATCTTAAAGTAGGCATGTCTTGGCATTCATATAGATACATAGTTTCACTCCATCAACTTGTAACCTTTAAGAGTCTGTAGTTGCCAAAATGTCCCTTCGTTAGGAGTGTGACCTTATGAAAGAGACTGTCATTTTTCATGTTATCTTTTAATATTCTAAAATCATGAAGGAATACTGAAATTGATTCACAGTTTTTTTTTGAAACTGGTAACTATCTAAAAATTGATTCACTGTCACTTTAGCATTTTTTTTAACTCAGAACTCCAGCCTATCAAATCATAAGTTGTTTGGACATTATAATTTGAGTTTCCATTTTTCAGCTGTTGGAAACAATTGTGAAGAATTGTGGGGATATTGTCCATATGCATGTTGCTGTGAAAGATCTCCTTCATGAGATGGTGAAAATTGTGAAAAAGAAGGTGGCTTCTTGCTGACTCTCAAACTAAATCTTCTTTGAACCCTTTTCTCTCTTCACAAAGTTAAGGCATCTTTATGTACTGTTTAATAACAGCAACCTGACTTGCATGTCAACGAAAAAGTATTAACTTTGATAGACACGTGGCAAGAAGCATTTGGAGGACCAAGGGCTAGATATCCACAATTTTATGGCGCATACCAGGAGTTGCTGGTAAGTCTTCCGACTGGTTTTATTTTGTGTATCTGCATTTGATAGTTATTCATGTCATTAGTAGGTATCAAAACTGAGAAATTAGAAGGAGAAGAGAAGAGAATAGGAATTAGTGGCTTGATTATTCCCTCAAGCTAATGGGATTATATAGCTGTTACAAAGAGTGTATATATGGAAAGAAAGTAATGAAAATATTACACAATCTCCTAATTGCCTAATTAAGGGATTTGGAGATATTCCCATATCTATACCGTTATTACAGGGATTTGGGAATATTCTTATATCCACATTATTTAATTATATCATATCTAACACTCCCCCTTAAGCTGGAACGTATAAGTCATATGTTCCTAGCTTGCCACAAATATAGTCAATTCTGGATCATCAGAGTGATTTTGTGAAAACATATGCTAGTTGATCTTTTGAGTTGACAAAACTCGTGGCAATGTATCCAGACTCTATCTTCTCTAGAATGAAGTGACAATCTATCTCAATGTGCTTCGTTCTTTCATGAAACACGACATTAGAAGCGATATGTAGTGCGACTTAGTTATCACAAATCAATTTCATCGGTTCAACTCCTCTTATCTTCAATTCTTGGAGAAGTTGTCTCAACCACATAGCCAATGCCATAGCTCGATATTCCGTCTCTGCGCTTGATCTAGCCACCACATCTTGCTTTTTTACTTTTCTAGGATATTAGATTGCCTCCAATTAGAACATGCTCCAAAGATATGACCTATATATCATATCTTGATTGGTTCTTTAGATTCAGATTACCTGAAGTGGACCGCTTATCAGAAGGATATCTTGCCTAATCTGCATTAGAATACCCAACAATGTGGGCGTGTCCCTTGTCTTCATACAATAAATCTTGTCCTGAAGAGCTTTTGATATATCGCAGAATGCGAATCACAGCATTCCAGTGGCTATCACAAAATGATTGCAGAAACTGGCTAACTACACTAACAACAAATGAGATGTTTGGTCGTGTGATCGTAAGATAGTTGAGTTCGCCAACAAGTCTTTGATATCTGCTAGGATCTTTTAGAGGCTCCCCCTATCCTGGAATAAGCTTAGTATTTGAATCCATCAGATTGTCCACATGTCTGCAATTCATCATACCAGTATCTTCCAAAATGTCTGAGGCATATTTCCGTTGTGTTATAGCAAATACCATTGCCAGACTGTGCCACTTCAATGCCTAGAAAGTATTTCTGCTTGCCTAAATCCTCAGTCTGAAAGTAACTTGAAAGGTGTTGTTTGAGTTGAGCAATACCTTTATGATCAACACCTATGATAACAATATCATCAACATAAATAATTAAAAAGATACGTTTGCCATGAGAGGAATGCCTATAAAATACAGAGTGATCATCTTCTGTTCGGATCATTCCAAATTGTTGGACAACAACTCAAAAACGAGCTCTAGGAGACTGGTTGAGACCATAAAGGGATCGACGAAGTCTACAGACTAGTCCAGACTCCCCCTGAACAACAAACCCTGGTGGTTGCTCCATATAAACCTCTTTAGCAAGTTCTTTATGAAGGAATGCGTTTTTAATGTCCAGTTGAAAAATGGACCAATGATTCATTATTGCTATAGAGATGAGAAACAGATAAAGACCATCTTGGAAACTGGTGAGAAAATATCTCCATATCTGAGTGTATCCCTTAGCAACCAGTCTGGCTTTGAGATGATCAATAGCTCTATCTGATCCTACCTTAACTGTGAATACCCAACGACAACCAACAATGGTTTTGCCTTTAGGTAAAGGAACAAGCTCCCAAGTACCATTATCTTGTAAAGCAGTCATCTCTTCAATCATAGCCTGACGCCAACCTGGATGAACCAGTGCTTCTACCACAGTCTTGGAAATTTTGACAATGGATAAGCTAATAATAAAGGCATGGTACGAAGGTGATAGATGATGATAACTTAAACAAGTGTAAATATGAGTTTGATTGGCAATAGTTCTAGTACCTTTGCGAAGAGCAATGTAAATATCATATGATGAGTGGTCAACCGAAGTAGAAGACATTGTTGGAGCAGGTAATGAGTGACTAGGAGTGCTTTGTGTACCTGTATTAGAGTTAGAAATACTAACGGGATTAGTAGGCTCAGAAGGAGGTTGAGATCGTCGGGAATAGACCTTTAAGAGACGGAGGTGGAGCTGGGGGTGGAACAATTGAAATTGGAAGGACTGCTGATATGGCCTTCTGATTTTCCGTCTTCGAAGAAAAATACGGGGAAGTATCAAAGAAGGTAACATCTGCAGAGATCAAATACTTATTGGTAGAGGGATCAAAGCATTTGTAACCTTTTTTGCAGACGAGAATACCGAGAAACACACATTTAAAAGCCTTGTGCTGAAGTTTGTCTTTTCCAGGGGTAAGGTTATGAATAAAATAGGTGCAACCAAACACACATGGGAAGGGAAAACAAATTCTGGTATGGATATAGTACTGAGTATGGACTTTTGTGTTGCAAAATAGGTGAAGGCATACGATTGATTAAATAACAGGAAGATATAACAGCATCACCCCAAAAACGTAAAGGGACATGATTGTGAAAGGGACATGATTGTGAATGAACAATGTCTGAGCTGTTTCAATTAGATGTATGTTCTTTCGCCCAGCAATTCCATTTTGTTGAGGAGTATGTGCACAAGAAGACAAGTGCAATATGCCCTGAGATGACATAAAAGAAGAGAGGGAAGTAGAGAAATATTCTCGGACATTATCACTGATTAACTTCTTAATGGAAACTCCAAATTGATTGCGAATTTCAGCACAAACTTTTTGAAAGATAGAGAATAACTCAGATCTATTTTTCATTAAAAATAACCACGTGCACCGAGAATGTCATCAATAAAAGTCACAAAATAATGAAAGCCTAAGGAAGAACTGACATGACCTGGACCCCATATCTCTGAATGAACAATTTCAAACATAGAGATGGCCTTATTATTGATGCGCTTTGGAAAAGAGGCACGAGTGTGCTTACCAAGCTGACACGACTCACATTCTAACGAAGATAAACTAGATAGATTATGAACCATCTTTTGCAGCTTCAAGAGACTCGGATGACCCAGTTGACTATGTAGCAATTTAGAGGAGATGGAAGTGAAAGAGACTATGCTGCGTACAACAGACCCTTGTGGTCCGCCCCTTTTTTGGATCCCGAGCATAGCGGGAGCTTAGTGCACCGGACTGCCCCTTTAACGGAAGTGAAAGCAACATGTGGTGTTGGAATGGATAGCAAGTACAATCCTTGTGGCTCATATCCTTTTCCAATTATTTGTCCCGTACACCGATCCCGCACAAGAACAGAATCATCAAGGAAGGTTACAACACATTTCAGGTTTTTGATTAATTTGCTAATGGAAATAAGATTATATGGACATTCAGATGCAAAAATGACTGATTTTAAGGGTATGGAAGGCAAAGGGTGAGCTATACCTACCCCTTTTACAATAGTCTTTGATCCATTAGCCAAAGTAACAGTAGAGAGGGTAGAAGGGATAGTAAGAGTAGAGAGAGTATTTTTGTTACCAGAAATATGATCAGAAGCACCAGAATCAAGAATCCATTGTTCATGAGATGAAAACTGTGCGGCATGAGCAAAGGGGTTACCGGGTTGCACTGGGCAAGCAGCTGATGAAGTTGGTGATTGTTGCCTTGATGCTTTTTACTGAAGGTAGTCATGATAGTCTGCTCTAGTTAAAGTGATAGATGGAGATGATTCATCTCTGATAGCAGGTGTAGTAATTGTAGGTGATAGTGGGGAAGAGAAAGTTGGTCTTCCGATATTCTGACTTTTATTCTTTTCGGTCATTTTAAAAAAATAAATGACTCACTCTGATTATCAACCAAATTTAATAAAACCAGAATAGAGGCAGAAAAAACAACATAGAACTGGGTAGAACAGAGGTTAGCAGATTACCAAGAATGTGATTGATGAAGGAAAAAAAGAGAGGAGGGAGATCCAATAGAAACTGATACAACTTGGGTAGAGAGGAGGTCAAGTCGACTAGAAAGGACCCTAATTTTGCCTGAAAGAGTGGTTGGAGATGAGTCATGCACGCAGATTCAATGCGTGGGGTTTTCAGAGAATGTTGCAGGAGGTAGAGGAGAAAGATTATGTGGGTTGTGAGTAGGGTGTTGTCGTATTTGGCTGTTAGGTTAACCAATTCCTTGGCAGAAACTTTTGGCCAGAAGACGTTTTTAAAGGATAATTGAGCTCTAGGCTCTGATACCATGAAAAATTAGAAGGAGAAGAGAAGAGAATAGGAATTAGTGGCTTGATTATTCCTTCAAGCTAATGAGATTATATAGCTGGTACAAAGTGTAAATATGGAAAGAAACTAATGAAAATATTACACAATCTCCTAATTTGCCTAATTATACGGATTTGGAGATATTCCCATATCTATACCATTATTACAAGGATTTGGGGATATTCTCATATCTACATTATTTAATTATATCATATCTAACAGAAACAATTAAGAAAGAAACTGGGTCAGTTGGTGATAGTTCAGTTTTCTAACATATCATCCAATCAGCAACTAATTAGTAAGTGCAGTTGCAGCATAGCAGTTGTTGGAGGAATGCATATCTCCAAACAGTGCAATGTTTGTTAATATTCCATTACAGATGCTTATTGAACCAAACTTCCAGCTTCCACCACACGTAGTTTGTTCATTCACAGTTGTCATATCATTCCTAAGCATTTTGTTGCTTCTCAAAACGGAGTTTTAAACATATTGCTTGACGTTTCAGCGCATTGGAGCTGTTTTCCCTCAGAGATCTGAGAAATCAGCCCCCGTGTTCACACCACCCCAAACACATCCGCTGGCTTCATACCCACAGAATCTCCGGAATCCTGAATCTGGACAGGAAGCAGCTGAGTCTTCTGCAGAGGCTGAATATCCAGCCTTGAGGTAAATCTTTTATTTCTAACTCTTGAAAGAAGTTAGACTTTTAAGTCATTATACTGTCATTCTTTCTCTCTTTTTTCTTCTCCTGTTGCGGAGCTGTCAGCAAGTGCAGTTAGTATAATTGATGTTGAAAAGTGAGAATGGAGAGCCAGTGTATGAGGATACTTCTCCTACTTGTCCCTGCATACCTTTTTGATGAGTAGTTTCTTAGTGCATGCCTTGACATATTTTGATGGTTGAACTCAATGCCTCAACCAAATGTAAATTTAGGCAAGTGATACAAATACACATGTTTAAAGTCAACGGAGAACCATCACTTTGATGACGGTGCAATAAAGAATTGAAGAGAACTTAGAATTAATACTCTCCATCAGCAATGATACTCTCTTATTGCCCAAAATGTAACTGGTGAATAACCTTAGGACTGATTGCTGGTATGTCATATGTCTTCCTTTTGGTGCAATGTCTGCTTGAACTGCCAAATATTATAGGATCTTGATCCAAGTTCATTGAGTCGATCATAATCTCTGGTAGAATTGAAAAGTGGTAGGATCATAGCAGGTACACTGTAGGATTCTGTAGGATCACTAAAGGATTTTTTGGATCAGTAGTAGTCTCCTACTACTTCGCCAATTATATTAGTTTTCTTCATTTTGATGTATTTTGTGACATCCAGATGTTTGGTTACACAATTCAAGATTAATCTGCTCAGCTGTAAATAGAAATAATACGTATATATGAATATCTATTCTCGCGTCTTACTTCTTTTTATTTCAGCACTTATCTTTGATAAATTATTTGTCTATGATTTGTGTTGATATCTCTCTTCTGAGATGTATCATATCTAGACTTGATGTTACTTGTTTAGACTAATCTGAACTCATTTATGTTGTCCTTCAAGTGTCAATATATTGTAATTGTTAGAACCTGTTTCTGGTAAGATCTTATGAGTCTACCATCCAATTTTACGATGCGGTCCTGAGATCCTTGAAGTGATCCCATGTAGGATCCGTAGTAGAAAAACAAATTATTTAGACCTGTCGTTAATTACTTTGGATTTCGTTTAAGGTTGACTTTGCTGCTAAACTTCTGAATCTTGGATGATGCATTTCTGTTTGGTAAAGGGAAGCAAGATGAATGATTTGCAGCTCCCCTTAATGGCATTTAATACCTGTACTGCTTATCTTTCGGCTGCTAGGCTTGTTGTGGTAGTTAATGTTCATTTTTTTTTGTATCGCTAGCTTGACAGAGATCCAAAATGCACGTGGTATCATGGATGTCTTTGCTGAAATGCTGAATGCATTAGATCCTGAAAACAAAGAGGTAGAGTCTTGCTTATAGCATCTATTGAGGGTATCATTCAACAATTAAGATATTCTTACTCTGATGCAATTGAGCAGGCAAAAAATTTCGCAGTGTATTATTGTTAATTCACAGTCGCGCCTTAGAGAAAGATTCACCTCTAAGTAGAGTGCTGGATATTTGGTGTTGAATTGAAGTTTTATTGTTTTTTTGCTGAGTTGGCGCTCTTTGTTCACTGCGATAATATATTTGCTTGTCGGCTTACAGGGGCTGAAACAAGAGGTGATTGTTGATTTGGTGGAACAATGTCGTACCTACAAGCAAAGAGTAGTACACCTTGTAAACTCGACTACGTAAGACCTTGTTTTACTCAGACTACTTCTCATTAAGTGCCTTCCTAGTGTTGCAAACCAGTTTTTGAAAATAGTTTTTTTTTTCACTCATAAAACTTTAAATATTTCTTTAAATGAAATGCATGTCCAAGCACAATTTCAACTTTCAAATATCCTTTTTCAACTTGACATCAAATGCTACTTTACAAATATCAAGCATTACAAATATGGTGGACTGTCCATGATATTAAAACTTAAATCGAATCTCCTATTCTTATTCTGACTTTGATATGTTTCCTCTCTGCTCTGCCATCTTTATTATGCGCAATGTGGTTGTGATTCCTGTGGATCCTTACATTTACCTGATGTAGGGATGAATCACTGCTCTGCCAAGGGCTAGCGCTGAATGATGAGTTGCAGCGTGTATTGGCCAAGCATGAAGCTATTGCTTCGGGAACTTCTGTTAAAGTGGAAAAACCAATATCTGAACTAGCTCAACCACTTGTAAATGTTGATGCTCCACTTATTGATACCGGAGACAGCAATCAATCAGTCCAAGGGTAAATAACTATTATCTGTGTCATCCTCTTATTTGACCTCTGTATTTCCAAACTTCAATATGCTTGATTTTAGTTTCTTTTTGAGAGAGCTCATAGCTTAAATAGTATACATGGATTTTCTAGATTGAAATGTTAAATTGTTAATTGCTTAAAATGAGTGACCTTAAAATTATTATCAATTAGATTAGGATTTTATCAAGGTTCACAAGTCCTTAATCTTCTGCTATTTCAAGATTGATGAAGAATTACAAAGTATGAGATTTTATTCTTTGCAATGTAGAATTTTCCTATTCGGTGCTAGGTGATTATACTTTAAATAAGCTTTTCTCCCGGCTTACTACGATTTCCGGGTGGGAAGAAAGTCATTGCAAGATCTTTGAACGAATACGCTCTTGGGCCGCAAGAAGAGCATCTCTCTCGGTCTATTCAAAGATCCGAGATTGCTAGTGTTGTTGGTGACATTGGTTCCCCGTCCCTACTCTCCTATCTCTCTCACCCTAGTTGGGCTCTGGCTTAGTGTGATTAAACTGTGAATCGAGTTAGGAAAAAGAAGTCCAGCTCCAGGCTTTAAAGAAGAGAAGAAAGACCTGGCTTCAAGGGAAATGCTTTAGGAAAGAAAGATCCCAAGCTTATGCTGAATCCCTTCCCCCAAAGAAAAGGGGGAATATGATAGAATATACTGGGTGTTCATTTAAGTTTTTTGAGTCATACTCAGATGTGAAGCAATCTTTTTCATCTCAGTCGCTTGGTGTGTTTTTCAGATCTACATCAAGTGCTAGCTTAGGGACACAGTTGCTTCTTCCTGCTCCTCTATCAGCTAGCAGTCCATCAACAACAACAAAAGTTGACCCGAAAATTGATCTTCTAAGTGGAGATGACTTCAGCTCACCTACGACTGAGAATGTCCTGGCCCTTGTTCCCGTTGGTGGAGAACCTCAGCCTGCAAGTCCTGTTTCACAGCAGAATGCCCTTGCTCTAGTTGACATGTTTTCCCCACCCAGCAGCTCACAATCTTCATATTCAGCTGGGCAGACACATCCTTCGTCCCCTCAATTTCAACAACAGAGTTTCAATTCTCCCCAGCCAGCTTTGTACCCAAATGGAAGTGTCCCTGGAACAACATATACACAAAGCTCTAATGTGGCCTGGAACGAACAGATATCGCAGCAACAGCAGTCACCTTCTCCAGTTTATGGTGCATTTCTTTGTCATTCTTCATGCATTCTATTTTATCTCACAAAAAAAATAAATTCTACATGCATTCTGTTAGTATAAAGTTCTATAGAAATGTGTACTCTGTTAGCTATAGGTCGAATTTCGTCCTCAGAATTGTTCTCCTATTACCTGAAAAGACCGAGCAACCATTAGTTAAATTAGCGAAGAGTTAAACAGGGTTATGATGAGGTATAGCGTGTGTTTGAAGTTGGCGTGCCTCGTGTAAATCCCAATTTCTGAACAGGTCTTATGTATTGTCTGAATTCTATGACCTCTTGCTCATTGAGTTTCTGAATTGTTACTCACATAGTGCTTGTCCAATTTCTGATTAGGTGGTCAAAGCAGTTCTTTTCCACCACCTCCATGGGAAGCTGAGGCAGCAGAGAACGGCCAAATAGTGGGGAATCCTCATGCTCAACCTATGCAAAATAATCAGTTGTTGCCGGGTAGTCCACATGCTCTACCAATGCACAACAATCAGCTAATGTCTGGTAGTCCAAATGCTTTATCAATGCAAAATAACCAGCTGATGGCAGCTAACAGCCAGCAATTGGCTGGTGGTTCACATGCCCATGGTATGTATGCACAACCGATAATTGGTGGACAGCCTGCCATGATGAACCAGGCTATGCAAAGCAATCAGATGGTAGGCTTGCCGCCTCAACCAATCCAAGGTGGGCAATCGATGGGCATGTTTCCACAACAAATGCCACCTGGGCACATGGCTTATATGTATGCCCAACAACAAATGTATGGTAACCAAATGGCTGGTTATGGCTATGGTTATGCTCAACCACAGAACACACAATTTCTTAATCAGAGGATGTCTGGGCTCTCCGTGAGGGATGATGGTGTCCTAAATAATTCTTCCTATCAAGTTTCAACTGCTTCGTACATACCATCTGGAAAACCCTCAAAGCCGGAGGATAAACTTTTTGGAGACCTTGTTGACATTTCAAAGTTCAAATCATCCAAAACTACTCCTGGCAGAGCTGGGAGCATGTGACAGTGACTGGTTTCTGCACCTTTCTTTTTTTCTTCAATATAATTCTCATGTCTATTTAGTAATCAAGCTTCTGTTGTTTGTTCCGATTCTTTCCTCAACACTTATTTTTCGCGTATTGTTCCTTTTAGTCCATACGCATTTAATGGTTCTTTGTGAGAGTTTGTGTACATTTCTTGTAGAGAGTAAAACCAAGATCACAAAGAAGGAAAGTCGACGAACCTCCTTTTTTGCCAGCTTGAATATGTATAGAATGTCTTCATTTATGTTTTTTTTGTGCAGCTGGGTGCTGTTATAACTTGTCATGCAGTTATTTGTGCTTTTACCTGGAAGTTTTTACATGCGCTGTGTACCCGTGTGCTGATAAGAGCTTTATGGCCCACCAGGGAAATATTGCATCAATGCCTCGCCTGACAGAATTGTAGTTGTAAGATAATCCATTGTTGTCCATTGTTTGCTGAGTTACAACCGGGGAAGACAAGTTTTGCAGTGTCTTCCGCTGTTCTCTGTTTTGGTATTTGTTTCTTTGTGCTCGATTCGTTTGCTTTAAATGGAAGATGAAAAGATATTATACTGCAGTGTGTAAACTGGTTGGTTGACTCATCATGCTACTGGAGTGGGCGATTAACAGGTGCTTCTATCAGCCATTCGTACTGCCCATGAGGTGCAATAAGATCTCTTAAGGGTGTATTATCTTCTGGTTTGTAGGACTTGAATAATTCATTTTGTGGAAAGTTTGCCAGAATGATATGGAGTATGAAGATGATAATGGTTTACAGCTGCAAAGATATTCCGCATGCCGGTGTATGTTTTCTACTCGTTGACTATTGATCAACATTCTGCTGGGGAATTTATGAGTCGAGGCTGCAATTTCCCATCTTTTATATATCTAATTAATGTGCTGACTGCTTCGTTACGCATCAGCTGCTCCTTGAAATGAAAGAATATACAAAATAGGTCTTTATACATATTTTTATGTTAGTAATAATGTTATTGATGTTGATATTACTGTTATTTATGGTGCAAAGGAATAGGAGTAATCCGTTATTGAGGATTAAAGGGAAAAACTGAATACATGTGTAGAAACCGACTTGTATAAACATTTGTACTAACAGTGAATGTAAGATACTGAAGAGCACCTGCAAGACTCTGATGTAGAGTGGGATCAGAAACATGCGCACCGTCATTGACACTAAGCTTGGATTTTGAGTCTACCGGAGTTGGCATAATTTTACAATTTGTCATCTTGACCCTGTACACTATCTCTTCTGCATACTTACGCTGACACATGAACATAGTGGCTGTAGATCTGGTCACCGATATACCCAAAAAATAACTCAGCTTGCTCAAGTCAGTCATAGCAAATTCAGTTTTGAGTAGAGCAATGATTTCATTCTTCAAACCGTCAGATAAGGCAGTGAGAACAATGTCATTGACATATAATAGCAAATATGCAGTGCTGTTACCTCGGTGAAAAGTGAAGAGAGAGTTATCACACCTGCTACATATAAAATCAATCTGCAGAAGATATCTGACAAAACGATCATACCAAGCGCGAGACGCCTGTTTCAATCCATACAATGACTTCTTGAGACGACATAATTGTCGGATGAACAAAGCCAGGAGACTGATGCATGTACACAGTTTTTTTCAAATCCCCATGAAGAAATGTATTATTGACATCAAGCTGATGAATCGGCCAATGCATGCCCATAGAAATACTGAGAACAGTCCGAATAGTGGTCGGTTTAACAACCGGATTGAATGTCTCACCACAATCAATACTCTCCTGCTGATTAGTGCCATTGACAACTAGTCTTGCCTTATACCTCTCTAAGTCACCACTGTCTCTGAACTTGTGACGAAATAGCCACATACACCGGATAACATTCACACTGTCTGGTCTAGGTACCAAATCCCAAGTGTTCTGCTTGGTTAAAGCGTTAAATTCCTCGCATATGGCCTCATTCTAATTAGGGTCCAGTTTGGCTAGTTTTGGATTTTTTGGAATGGGTGATAAGGTTTGTGTGGAGAGATTGAAGTTGGGTTTGAAGATCCCGTGTTGTGCACGAGTCTCCATGCGATGAGAGGGCAGTGGTGGGAGGTCAGGGCTGGGAGGTTGCAGGTCCATCGTTACGGACGGTGGGCGGCGATCTTCGGGCTGGTTTACGGGTGGGGGGCTGGTAGGATCTTTGGAGGTACATGAGACACTGGCCCCGATGCGCAGGGTGGTGTCGGGGTGTTGGACCGAGAGCAGGATCTGTTGGGGTGGTGCCGGACAATGTTGGGACTGTCGGAACAGTGGGCTGTTGTTGGGATAGAGTTAGGATGGCCGGGGACAGACTCGGTTCATCGAGAAAGATGTAATCGGTGGTATGAAATTTTTGGAGATTTGAAAAAGAAAAGGTTGTCTTGTCAAAGGTGACGTGACGGGAGACGATGATTTTGCGAGTGGCAATGTCATAGCACAGGTAGCCCCGATGATTAGGAGATAGACCAACGAAGACACAGGGAAGAGTGTGAGGGGCAAGTTTGTGAGGTGCAGTGGAGGCTATGTTGGGGTAGCATAAGCATCCAAAAATACGTAGGTGATCATATGATGGTAGCCTATGGTATAAGATTTCGGTAGGGGTCTTGTTTTGGAGAGTGCTAGTTGGTAAAATATTAAGAAGGGATTCTACAATTTTAACAGCATAGACCCAAAAAGGCGGTGGTAGACATGCATGAAACAGAAGGGTGCGAACTATGTTATTGATGGTACGTATAATTCGTTCAGCCTTTCCGTTTTGGGGAGGAAGTATAGGGACAAGAAAAATGGAAAATCATGCCTTGTTTAGAACATAAATTGTGAATGCCGAGTTATTAAATTCATGTCCATTATCACATTGGAATGATTTGATAGATTTTTCAAATTGTGTTTTAATGAATTTTTGAAACTCAAGGAATTTGGCAAAAACTTCAGATTTGAATTTCAATGGGTAAATTCAGACAAAATGTCAAAAATCATCTAAGAATACTAGATAGAATTTGTGACCCAAAGAGCTAACAATCGGAGATGTCCACAAATCAGCATGAACAATATCAAAAGGAGAAAGAGTAACACTGTTTGATGACATAAATGGAAGACGCGTATGCTTGCCTAGTGGACAAGAAAAACAGTGTTGGGCAATTTTCCCATTATTACATTGAATACACTTAGAAGTCCTAAGAAAAGTAAAAACTGGGTCTCCGGGGTGTCCGAGTATGTTGTGCCAAGTTGAGGGAGAGATCGCCGCAAGGGATAGAGGTGCTTGCGGTCTGAAAACGGAAGATTGAGTAAATGGGTATATGTCTCCCACACTATTGCAGCGCGTAAGAATTTTCCCCGTATTGAGTTCCTTCACAGAAAAACCAAAAGGGTCAAATTCGGCTGCATACGTAATTATCATGAGTGATTTTTCTAACAGAGATTAAGTTTTTAATGATGTTAGGGGTGTATAGGACGTGTTTTAGGGAGAAAGACGGGTGTGGATGTTTGGTGTGTGTGTAATCGTAACCTTCAATTGGAATGCGATGACGATTGCCGACAGTAATAAATTGAGGACACTTTAACCGAAGTAGTTGAGATAAGTTACCTGACGGCCGGGTGAGGTGAGATGTGGCTCCGGTGTTCATGTACCAATTTTCGTCGGGCTGTTGAAAGTTCACGGTGTTGAAGGCGACCAATCGATGGGAGCAGTGGGAGTCTTCTTCTTCTTTGGACCGAGACCAGTGGGCTGCTGCGCTCTTGGTGGGCTGCCTGGTGGCTGGAGCACGACCCAAGAGGCTGGTCGACCATGTAAATTTCTTTGGGGCCAGGCCCTGCGGTCGGGTATGGGCATGCAGCGAGGCCCGGTTCTTTGGTTGGGCGGACTTCTTTGTCCAGGCCACGGGAAGTAGGAAGTGTTTGGGCCTGGCTACTGATTTTTGTGGCCCTTGCCGCGTCCCTTGCCTTTGTTATTATTGCCGCGGCCTCTGCCGTCACCCCCTCCTCCGTGGGACTGCTGCTGGTGGTGGTCTTGCGGTGGTGGCGGGTTGGTGTTGGCCGCCGGTATTGCCATCCCATCAACGGCTAACGCCTTTTGATTATGTTCCTCTTGTTTGGCACGTCGAGTTTCTTCCAACAATAGTTGTGACGTGCCTTGGTGAAACTTGGTAGTGGGTCGGCTTGTTGAATCATCGTTGCAAGTGTATCGTATTCACCTTTCGGTAAACCAGCAACCAATTGAAGTACCATCTTGGTCAAAAACAGAATTCCCGACGTTGGATAATTGGTCGGCTATGAGTTTCAGTTGTTTGCAATATTCGGACATGTTAAAATTCTCAAAACGCGTATTGTTGAATTGCTTCTCCAAATACACGGCCCGAGTATTTTTATTGTCCTGAAAGATTTCTTCCAACTGCACCCAAAGGTCACGTGCCGTGGCACCTGTTTTCATGATGGTACACAACAAGTCTTTTGAGATGGTGCCGTATATCCACTGTTTGACGATGGCGTCAAGGCGACGCCATGTCGATTCGGCAATGTCAGTGGGATGAGGAACAGAGTCATCAATAAGGTTGAGCACGTTGTACGCACATGCATGAATATAGAATAGTTCTGTCCACATGGAATATTGACAGTCTTCTTGATCAAGAATTATAGGGATAGAATTCTTGATGTTGGTAACGGCGAAAGCCGGGTGAAAAGAAGACGATGATCGTTGAGAGGGGTTGTCAAAAGTGCCAGTGGAGGAACCGAAATTTGTGGGGGAAGACATGGTGGCAACCAGGTGTGCCGTCGCCGAGAAGGGAGATTGGGAGAGGGGGGGGGGGGGTCAACGGCTTTGGAGAGAAGAAGAAGTAGGGATTAGGGTTAGGCTCTTGATACCATGTAAGAATGAATAATTTTCCTTAGGGATTTCTTTCATTATTCACAATATATATAGTTGTACAAAGGTTGATTCTAATACAATACAAATCCTAACTTACCTTAAATGGTTGATTCCTAATACAATAAGAATCCTAAGTTACCTTAAATATACATCTATCATAATTACAAAATATACGGTGAACATTCGGAGAATATTCGCTAATAATAATAAAGCAGGAAATTCATCAATTTTAGATGAACAAGAATCAAAAGTTGCTATAGTTTTACTTGTGATAAGAAATTTTTGTCATATTGCGAGGAACAAAATGATTCTTGGTCATTTGGAAAACTAATTTTAAAAGTGCAGGCAAGAAAGACGGAGGAGGCTACTACTTATATAAGAAGGGAAAGAGCCCTGAACCCGATCCTTCTGTGCTGCAAATCGTTGAAGAGTCTAGAAGACTTGCGAGCATTATGTCAGGGGAAGAGGTAAAATGCGGCTTTATCTTCTTTTCTTTTTGTGATCCTTTTTTCCGTGACCTCATGGCATATATCATTTTCTATGTAAGATTTTGCTTGCCTTAATTCACCAAGCACCCTGACATATCTGGTGTATTATAATTTGGCAGCCAATATCTGTGACGGATCAAGAAATTGTGGAGATGCTGTTTTTTCCTGTGGTTAATGAGGCGTGCCGAGTTATCGAGGAAGGAGTTGTTGTGAGAGCATCAGACCTTGATAATGCTTCTGTCCATGGGATGAAATTCCCTTCAGGGAGGTATATGACTATATGAGCTCTTCACTAATTCTTTTCCTCAAGTGCTTCTGTATTCCCGGGCACGAAGGCATCAATAGAAGCTTGAAGCTATAGTTTAAGAGAAGTGACAAGATCATAGGAAAGATTTAGACTTGAGTATAGGTCTTCTTCAATAGTTAAGTTATGCAAATGTCTCCTTTCTAGACCACCATTTAGGTTTTGTCCTTGTTTATAAATGTTGTGCAAATATAACCCATGAGAATTACCCTTCTGGACAAAGTTAGACTGGGGTATAATGTTTGCTCATATATTGTTCAAATATTGTCTAATATCTGCAGTAACTTGCTATATTTTACACGTGGTCTAACATATTCTCACAAGATTTTCAGTTTGCTCAAAAAGGAATCTTTAGATCGTGGTCTAAAAAGTCCTTAAGTTGCAAGAGAAATAAAAAGAGGACTATTTACTAAACAGTTGTTCCATTGAAAATTTCACTTCTCCCTAAGGTGATGTGACACGTAATGAATCGGTTAGAAAGGATAATCAAAGTAGGGCTCATATCAAAGGAGTTTTGAGCGTGAGCAAACACTCATGCAACAACAAGGACCTATGACAACTCTTATATCTTGTAACCAATCACAAACTTCTTACTTCCTGTTTATTTGACCAGGATATTACTTAAAACTTATTAGCTTCTACTATGTGTTTGCAGGGGAGGTATCATGTATTGAGCAGATTCAATTGGAGCAGAGTACATATATGCAAGGCTGAAATGTTGGTCAGAAGCATATGGTAACTTTTTCAAGCCATCACAATTCTTGGAAGATAGGGCCACTAAAGGCAGACCATTGGGGGATCTATAGCTTTAGGGATGAGTTCTCAATATTGTTGGAATGGTTACATTCACAAACATTGTGGTTTGAAGTACTTTTCAAAGTTTAGAAAAAAAAATACCTAAAATTTGTGAGACTTTCTAAAACTAATTGGAGGTCCTAATATGTCATTTGAACTATCGAAATTTATTACCCTAGTTGGTGAATCTAATTAGAAGAAAATGGTGCAATGAGTCTCACATTTCTAAAAGAACTCAATGTGACATTGTCCGGATAAAGTCGTGTATCCCTTCCCCTATCTAATTAAATAAACAAAGAATGGAATCTAGTTCTTAGGCTTTCATGTTAATGCAATTCATTCTATTATTATAGGGATGAATGTAATCTTAAATATGAACCATAAAAAAAAATACCTATCAATCTGATTACAAAAATATCAGTTATAGTACCTATTATCCAAAGAGGAATCCCTATGCACAATATTATTCATTGTTTCTTTCTTGTACTTTACCTTTTTTATCATATTTTTTTCAACGATTATCTGAAATTATATTTGGATCTCCTGGAATGACTTTCAGTAGGGAAAAGAAGAAAGTTGAACTTCCTTCTTTATGATGGTTAGATATTTTGTGGGATAAGGTAAATAATTTCACTAATGTGGGATAACCTCGGATACACAATCGTCATGGTTAGTGATTCAAAGCAAGAGTTGAGGTACAATGAGATTTTATGTTGACATTTTTATGATGAATTTACAATAATATTATTCCCATGAAGCACCTCAAAAATTTGAATGATTGAAATATGGAGTGATTAGCATTTTATGAGCATAAATTCCTTATGTTTGAAGAAGATTAGTTTTTATTGAAGGGCTTTAAGGTCTAACCTATCTAATCTATTGAAGTACTCTAAACGCATGGGAGCGTTAGCAAGAGGTTTTGATGTAAAGTATGAGTCCACCAAACAGAGTAGAAAACTTGGTTCTCTACTACTCTCTTAGGTAAAGGCAGAAGGTAAATAACACATGATATTTACGTGAAAAACTTCTTGCTCAAGGGATTAAAAAACATGATCTACCAGTGTAGGATTTCTCTAACTCCATTGTAACTGAGCAATATTTGGATTACAACCTCTTGCAATGTAGGAATTAAACCCTTAATCCCTCACTCCTTACAATAACTCTATTGCAAGCTTTCTACAATAACTCTATTGCAAAGACACACTCTTTGACTAAGTCTAGCCAAATGTACAACTAAAAATTTGAGAAAACAGACTACCTACATACAACTTCTTATACAAGGAGTAGGTTTACAAGTTAGAGAACAAAAGATAAATACTAACAAACTTAAGGACTTAAGACATCTTCAGTGCTTATGATATGGTCCTTGAGTTTGTTGCCGATTTGTTCTTGAGAGAGTCTTGAGAGTAGCGGCCGATGACACTTGAGAAAGAAATATCCTTTTTAGATTTTCAAGTGATAATGCTTCTCTTGTAACAAGTTGTTTAAATATGAGAGTATATGAGGGAGACATCACATCGATTGGCCTAGCGGATTTGCAGCTGTGTTGCTGTATTGCTGCCAGTCAGTACATCCCAGTAGCTTTTACAGCTGTAGAGTACGGCCGCTAGGGAACCGATCACATCTGGTCCTTATCAGGTTCTGTTTGACAATCATCAAATATCAATTTCCCCATTTTTATGATGGCAAACCCATAATAGATATCCCCATGAGAACTAGATTTCCAACTTGTTCCTAGTTTTCTAACACCACAACAATAGTAATTTAGATCAGAACTCAGAACGTTCCTACCATGTCCCCTCTGAGAATCATTCCTATAGACAACATGTTAGAACTACAAATCCACAGAGACACACACACAAACCAATCAAACCAATCTTTCCCCTTTTGGCATCATAAAAAAGAATAGAGTTTGTGAGCACAAGCATAAATGAAGTTCAGCAACATTAACTCATGGTCACTCGGGAAACACAACACGAGCAATAGCAATGACAAGCAGTACAAGTATCATTGCACATAAACAGAGAAAATGCCCCAAAAAAGATAAGTTAAATATCAACAATCAATTCTAATAAGTACATACATGAAAATTAAACAGTCTAGAGTGTCAAAAGTCACAAAAACCCAACCATTAGAACAGAAGGATTTCAAAAGATTGAAAATGACTTAAGAAATAATAGTATTTAGAAGAGAATGGCTTAAGCATGGAAGATCTTGAGAAGCCTGTCCACCCTCTTATTGCAGTCCTCTGATCTTGGACCAGTTGCTCACGAAGCTCATCCACCTTGTGCTTCAGCTTTTCATTCTCAGCCTTTAGCTGAGCATTAACTTCCTCCAAGGGACCATTGGGACTTGGTTCTCTCCCCTTTTCAATGACTTGAGATTTTAAGATTGCATTTTCAGCATGTAACCTCCGGATCTCAGCAGTGGCCTTTTCTTGAGCCTCAATTAGTTTTGAAATTATGGAGTTTCTTCCTACACCTCATTTCCTCGTATACACTCACATCTTCCAATGTAGTCAAGGTGAACATTTGCTTCCTGTTCTATGGTAACTTTTCCCATTTTGACATTAAAATGCTCAAAGTATTTTGTGAGAAAGAACCCGTAGGGAAGACCATGCCTACCATCCTTTGTATTCACTACTTTCAGAATGTGCTCTATCATAAGGGCATGTAAGCTGATAGGGGTAAATTTTGCTAAAGCCTCGATGACAATCAAATCAGAGATGGCTGCCAATGACCTTCTCTCAGCCCTAGGAAGTAACACTTTGTTGACAAGCTCAAACATGAGCTGATATTCGGGCTTGAGGAGTTTCTTGAAGATTGTTGCTCCAATCTCCCTCTCTTCTTGCTTCACATTTGTACTTAAGAACTCAGTCGAAGCAATACTTTTTGAGATTTGAGAATCTCTTTCCTCTCCCACTCAGACAGTTCTTTCCTTTGTTTCTTTAAATAGGAACCAAGTTCCTCTTCCATAATTCCCTTCATCTTTAGTAGAGAATGAGTCTCAGTTTTCTTCTTCTGAGACTCTTCAGCCTCATCATCTGGGTCAGCACTCTTAACAGATTTTCCCTTTATCACACTTTTCATTTTGGAATTCTTTCTTAAAGTGAGGATTCCTCCACCACACTTTCTTCATTTTCAATAGTCACCACATTAGCAGGTGACACTTCCTCATCATCAATCAACAAATCCTTTCACCAATCGTTTCTTTTTCTTTACGGAGCTTTTCTTATCTTTACGAACAGACTCTAGTTGAGCTTTCTTTCTCAGTCTGGTAGTTGGCACTTTGTAGGCAATATGCTTCCTTTCATTTTCACTCAGACGAGCCTTAGAAGAGGCCTTAGACTTTCTTTTAAACATAACACTCAAAACTATTTCATCCTCAGCATCAACCTGCTGAGAAGGACTGACATGATCAGGTTCTCTTTCAGGGGAGAGCTCTCCTAGGGGTACGATAATAGGGGTCACAGGTTGAGGAATAATGTCCAGAGTTTCCCTCAAAGAACTTGGTGTCCCATCCCAAATGGGGGCAGTCTTGAACTTGGGAGATTCAGACGCTCTTTGGGTTAACAAACCAGTTCCTTCTTCAGGTTCAGTCATAGGTTCCCCCTAAGTGAGGGCACCAATTACCTCACCAGTTTCTTTACTACTTAATCCATCTAGGGATTCTACAAAAACTGACACGAGTTCAGCAGCCTCACTTTCTAAGATGTTACCCCTTCCATTTTCTCCCCCACTCAGACTATCATCAAACATATGATCGATATAGAACTCAGAGTGTCCTTTATTTGTATCAATTAAAGCTATATCAGCAGTAGGAATAGTATTACCTAGTTCCTTGACTGATTCATTGTATTTTCTTTGATCCTCAGCAATATTGGAAGAATTTGGCTCGAAAGACTCACTAACTAGTTTCTCAGATTTTTCCCCTGTCTCGACCAGAGTTTCCGACTGTACACAATTTACAGTTGAGGGTTGTCTCTTTAGAGTGGTGGAGAAAGTTTCAAGCAAAGGTTTCTTAGGGGTTTGGTTCTTCGAACTGCACCGAGAAATGGGTGAAGAATGATGGACTAGTAAAGTTGGAGATGATGGAGGGGATTTTGGGGATGAAGAAATGAGGGAATTGTTCAGGTAGATTTGGGGATTTTGGAGAGGACATAGAGGTGATAGATTTTGGTGAGTTGGATGGAGAAAATTGTGACATATTGTTGCCTTGATAGGAACATGAAAGGCATGGAAAGTTTTAGAGTTATGAGGCCGTTTGGTTTGAGAAGGGTTGAGAGAGAGAGAGTAAACTGGATAATTTGCTCTTAGAATTTAGAAGAGAAGAGGAAGGGAGATTTAGGTGTCATTGTCGCGCCCGTTTTTCGACCTTGCTCGGGTCAAAGCGGAGCGCGGACGTGTCCGGTGATTCCTGGGTAAAAAGGGTTGAGGAGTCGCCACCTAATTATTTTTTACGGTGAATTAGGACACCTAAATATTAAACTAAGTGCTGCTATGTAAACTCCAATTTTAAGGTCTGCGAAACTAGCGAGATTCTAGGTAAGGGTTCTTTATTATCCTAAAGGGAAGGGGTTAAGCATCCTTTAAGATCCGCTAACTTGCGGTTATCCGGTCAAACTCAGGTTAATTATTGCTAGAAAAATGCATGTTTTAAGCATGAAGTTAAAAGATGTGTGTAAATAATTAGTAAATGATGCATCTTTTAAAAGAAAGATACATGTAGAGAAAAAATATGCATTTGTATGGTATTTAAAGAGAAATACATGTAGAGTTGGAAAAAATATGCATTTGTCAATTGAGAGTAGAAACAAAATTATTTATAACGCCAAAGAAGCGAATCTTTCGGAAATCATCGAGTTGCAAAAAAAGATAAACTTATTCGGTATGATTAATAAAGCAAATAAAAGATGACAAAAGTTGTTTTGAAAATCTTGAATACGCGTCACGAGCCTAAAATAAATAAACTAGCGAAGGATTTCTAAGTTTGAAACTAACCTATGAATTAATCCTAAGTTTGCCTATTCTAAGCATTTCAATAGTTACATAAGTGCGATAAATAATATTACAATACAAAGTGAGATAAAAGCTGAATTAAAGAAAGAAATAAAATAAATAAACTCCGAGGAATAATTCGACGGTATTTAATTTAATCCTCATAAGTCGTCAAAAACAAACGGTTAGAAATAGTTAAATACAAATAACTCCATATCCGCATTCAAAACAGTGAATGTTTTGATCACGGAGGGCTCAGACTTAAATTTTGAAAAGAACATTACAATCACGTCGTGGCTGCAAACATATGACTAATGTGGTTATTTTGATTGCCTCGCCTACTAAACGTGTTGGTCTCTCGGGTGAAATAGAAAAGATCACTATAATCACGTCGTGGCTGCGAATATATAACTTGTTGGTTATTTTAGTCACCTCGCCTACTAAACATGTTGATCTTGGAAAAAGGTTTAAGCCTCATCATTGCCCAGAAGTTATATTTTCCGTCTTTACAACTGTGGAGGCCTCAAAATCGACGGATATTTTTCATCGGCGATGTAGTATCGTGTTCAAATCAGTAAAATTTTAAAATGAAACAAGAAACAAAGCGAGCAGACGGTAAAGCGATGGCGAAAATAATTTTCTAAAAGACGCGGTGTTTAGTTTAAAACAAGAAAAAAAGAAAACAGATATTTGAATCTTTGAAACAAATTGGATCGAACAGAAAGCAATGTTTGAAAGGTGCGGTGTTGATTTAAAACAGTAAAAAATGATAAAAGCGATGTCAAAGCGGGAGCAAAGCGAAGCGAGAAAAACAACGCCGAACAGACGCGGTGTTTATTCAAAACAGAAAAAAGCGATAAAGTCGAAATATTGCGGTTGTCCAAAGCGATTTTAAACCAATTTGTTTCAGCCGAGAAAAACAGCATCAATTGGGTTTAAAAATAACGCAGAAGTGGGCTTGAAACGCGAAGCAATGGGCTGTCAAAACAAATTTAGAGTAGCGAGCTTTAGCCAAGAAAACAGAACAATTGTGCTAAAAATACAGCGGTGATAAGACATCAAATGAGCTCAAAATGCAGCAGTAAAATGTTTCGAAAAGAAGTGTAAATGGTCCACATTACGGCGGTATGTCTTGCGGCAAGCAGCGAGAATAATGGCTGCGAGAATAATGGCTCAAAAGTGCGATAATCAACCCAAGTATTGCGACAGCTGGCGATCTCGGAATCAGCTGACCAAAATGCAACAAAACCCATAACTAGAATTATTTAAAGATGACATATATCCAGAATCTCAAGGTGCATTTGGATACCACAACTATTGGTAGCACAAAGAAAGACATAAAGGGAAGGTAAACTTAAAGACCAGTCACTCTAAACTTCAAATTTGAAAGATAAGAAGACCAAGAGGGCTACCACCATTCATTTCCGATGCCGCAACAAGATTCAAAAGGCTTCTTGAACCTTAGGCATGACAGGCTATCCAAGAAGGCTAAACCCAACCCGAAGCTTGTCTCTGCTTTCTACCAGCATAACACCATAACTAGAAAACCTAACATATATATTACGAAGGTCTCAAACAAAGACAGAACAACATGAGATGGAAGGGACTGGAAACACAGACTTCTCATTCAAACTTGAAGAACAGTCAGTGATTTCAAACCATAGAGGATTCATATAACATGAAATACAAACCCTTCGAGTCAAATACATACTCAGGCATGTAGACGCGTTGATATTCATGGAATATTCAAAGTATACATGATATGCTTGGGAATATACAAGGATATACAACCTAGATATTCATCCTGGGTATACCTAGATGTCTATACTTTGTATACACTGAAACATGCCATTGTAAATGCAGTAGTTCGTGCAAATTTGAATACTCGGGATGCATAAATGTAATTCTTTTACAGGATAGGACCAATGAAGAACACATAATTTCGGAAAGGTATACTCTGCACTTAACACAAAGCAAGACTAAAAATCATAAATTTTAATCAAGTCGTAGTCTCTATTTCACACAAGCAGTGTAGACAATCCCATTAACCCTTTCAACTAGCTCCTAAGTGACACAGACATGATTCAAATTACCCTATATTTCAGAAAAATGCACAAATCCAGGACCTTTATCATAGTAATTGATTTGAAACTCCATCTAAAAATAGATATTAGGCTAAATGACTTAGCTTTAAAACTCCAGTTTCAACATAGATGTGCAAGTATATATCTGAGATATTTGTGTCAATTGGTATTAGACATGGTATGACTCAACATGGTTATCAAATGAACCTTAAGTCAACAAGTTGTTATATCAAGAGCAAAGAAATATCTAGGACGTGTTAAATTAAGCACAAGAATTCTAACAGGAACAAACATGTTTCAATATCATTTAGATTATCCCTAGTTAATCATATCCAGAAAACCACAGACATGCATAAAGCTATATATTTGTTTTCTCCAGATTCATTTCATACATACTTAGGCGGACTAAATGAATGTTCGCAGGGAATACTAACATGCATCACATCACTCACAAACCACAATGATATATGGACAGGACAAATACATAGAATATCCTAAGTGTTTCATCATGGATAAGCAGGTGCATTTAGGATTCGAGCCTAACTAGTCATATTAATCTCTTGAAAAGGGCAAGTCAGAACCATAATAATGTAGACAAGTGTGGTAAGGTAAGCAATATGACACAGTCTTGGTTATCATCGGATTAAACAGACTAACCTAAACTAAGCATCAACCATTTAGATTATTATTTAACAAAACAGAGACTAGGTGACATATTATGAGCATTTTAGACATATTCAAGCCAAGCAAGATGTCCGGGGGCCAGCATACACATTATACAAGCATTGATTTCTCTTAACAACATGTTCTTAACTTAAAATTGGTGTTGAATGGCATAGCAAGGACACATGGATGATGATTGGCTAAACAGAGTCTTTAAGAGGTTGAACATGCTTCTCAAACCAACATCATATGAACCAAACAATCAAGAAATGGTTAAAAATAAACTGTAGTTAACACACTAATAATTGGTTAATGAACACAAGCAGTAACCATTATAACCAGACACGTTTATTACGCTTAATAGATAACCTAATGATCCCAGGCAGTGGCTAATTTAACAAAACATACATAATAATTAACTAGCAGGCTCAAACAATAATTAAACATGCTTAGTCAACACGCAAACACATAATGTAAATTACACTAAGCTAATCACATAGAAGATTAAAAAGGGTTTGTGTTTACTTACCTTCTCTGGGTAGCGAATTGAGGCGTTGTTTTGAAATGTCGAATCCGCGCGAAAATGTTTAGAATTCTGATTTATTTTCGATTTCGAATTCTGATTTTCCTCTGAAATAGAATTCTGTTTTCTGATGCTCGACCCGACCAAGATGACCCGACCGGCGATGGTGACGACCGACCGAATCGAATTGAAACAAAAGAAATCAGATATTTTGAGGGTGAAATTTAGGGAAAAGAATAGTATTTTTTTCAGAATTTTTAAGTTGAAGAACATATGCAAGAACAAACACTTTTAAGTAGATTCCGGATTTTAGAAATCCGGAATCTTCCCAATAGTGAAGAACACAAACAAAGTACAAAGCAAAACCTTTAAGAAAATTTCGGACTCATAAACATAAACTTTCGGACTTAAAATCGACCCCAAAAACTCTAAAATATCGACTTCATGGACAGATTTTCGGCCCCCCCAAAAATGAAGAACAAGGGGGATATTTATAGGTGGATTTCCCCCCCAAGAACGAGTTCGAATTTTGAATTAAAGGCAAAAAAAATTCTGAATTTTGGAAGCGGATTTTAGGGGTATGGGTATGGTGAAGTGATGTGAGGGGTGTGGTGGTGTCAGGGAGTTGGTGGTGGCAGGGGCGAGGTGACCGGCGACGTGGGGTCGCCGGTATGGGGGTGTGGGGTCGGCGGCTTTGAGTGAAGGAGAGTAGGGTTTGTATTTTTTGATTTTCTGATTTTTTGTTTTGGGGTTTGGTTTGATTTAAAGGGGTAAGGGAATGGGTCGGTCGGGTCGGGTTTTGGGCTGTGGGTGGGCCGGTTCGGGTTTCGGGGTAAGGGGAATGGGTTTGGGAGATTTGGGGTGAGGGTTGAAAGGAAAAAAAAAGAGGAAAGGGAATTGGGCATGGGTTAGGCCGATTGGGCTTGGAAAAATAAAAATGGGTGATGGGTATAAAGGAAATAAAGGGAAAGGGAATAAGGGAATGAGTTTTGGTTAGGGAAAATAAAAAGATGGTTGTTGGGCTTCGGTTTTGGGCTTTGTTTGAAATGAGTTTTAGTTTGGGTAGAAATTGTTTTGGGTTAGGAAATAAAAATGGGTTATGGATAAAAATATAAAAGGGGTTTAATATTAAAAATATTATTTATATATATATTTTTTGTAAAAGATGTGAATTATTTAAAATAGCGTAACGATGTGATAAAAATATAATATTTGCGAAATGTTTAATGCTTAATAAAAGGGAAATGCGACGCAATTTTGCGAGAATAAAATAATATAGAATTTTCGGACAAAACTTATGATTATGAAAAAAAATGCAAATGATATAAAATATGCGAATAATAATAATAATAATAAGAGAATATACACATATATGCCTATATTTTAAAATTATTTTAAAAGTGTCAAAATATTAAAAATTACGAATAAAATCATAAAAGATGGGACAAAATTGGGTGTCAACAGTCATATGACAAATAATGAACCAGTTTTGGTAGGTGAAAGAAAAAGAGACTCTTCATTTCTTGTAACATCTTAGACACGACATGACAATTAAGAGCTTATTCAAAAGTGGAGGCGGAAAAAATTATCGATGAGGAACTCTAAATAATTTAATGCACACATAGGTACTGAAAATACTACTGACCCGAGTCATAAGAACCAGGTTCTTAGATAATTTTTAAATGTGAAGGCAACTACTTTGAGAAATGCAATGCTACCCATACCTAAGTTGTCATGAGAAAGCCATATGTGCATACCTGTAATAATATAGAACTGAGTTAGATGCCACCAAAAAACACTTTTAGTATTGTTCTTGTTCTCTTATCATAATCGATCATTGAAAGGGCTTGTGAAGGAACAACTAGTTGAACATTGATTAATCCCGTCTTCAAGTGACTTCTTTCACCGTGCTTCCTGCTTAGTTCATTTTATGATGATCTCTGCTACCTGGTCCTTTGTTTTGCAAACTTCAGACAAATCAACCTCTTTTCAATATTGTCTTTTGGGAAATGGTGCCTAATATCAATGCTTGGTCCCCTTGTGTTGCACTGAATTCTCTGCCATATTGAGTGCACTTGTATTGTCATATGTAAGAGATACACACTTAGTAATGCAT
The DNA here is from genome assembly GCA_029783415.1 of Anisodus acutangulus. NCBI lineage: Eukaryota > Viridiplantae > Streptophyta > Magnoliopsida > Solanales > Solanaceae > Anisodus > Anisodus acutangulus. Next base: position 18,736,094 of record CM056512.1, read on the forward strand.
CATAATCCTCAGGTTGTTGCTTGATCCAAAGCAGTTTACAACAACAAGAAGCAACAACTATGTATTAGCTTCCGCATTAGAAAGAGCTGCAAAGTTTTGTTTCCTTGAACCCCACAAGATTAATATGATTCTAGAAAATGTGCCAATCCAGATGTGCTCTTTCTATCCTCCAGATATCCGACATAATCTAGGATTCACCTTTGTAACCATCAAATAGGTTTTCAAGTGATAATGCTTCTCTTGTAACAAGTTGTTTAACTATGAGAGTATGTGAAGGAGACATCACGTCGATTGGCCTAGCGGATTTGCAGTTGTGCTGTTGTATTGCTGCTAGTCGGTACAGTGTATCAGCTTTTATAGCTATAGAGTACGGCCGCTAGGGAACCGATCACATCTGGTCCTTATGTGGTTCTGTTTGGCATTCATCAAAACTTGAAATAATAGGACTTATCAGGTTTGCTAGTACAATTTTTACTAGTCGAGCACGTTGTTCATTTTTTCTCTTTATAATTTCTTTTCTTAAGCTTTATAAGATTTTAATTATCATTAATAATTTGCAATTACTCTTCATAATAATTTACAAAATAAATATGAATAATCTGTAGGTTACAACAATTACAGAAAACAGAAAGTAAGTAAATATTATAAATTGATAAAAAAGATAAACTAAAGATTACAACAAATCTGGAATCAAGAACGTTACAAACTGTTTGTGATTTGCTGAGTCGACTGATGTCACTCTGTCTTTAAGACAAGATTGCCCCGTATATATCATCTTACGTTGTCGGGCAATAGTCTCCCAAGATACAACAACAACTTAACAAATGAGCAAAAGAAACTCAAGTGTTACTCTTGAAGAACTTTGAGTATAGTAAACTTGCTAGAGAGTAAGAAGATGTCAGAAAATTCTGTAGTGTTTTTCTTAGTGTGTTCAACAATTGAGGCAAATGCCTCAATTTATAGTGTAATGAGATGACCCTTCAACTAGCCAACTAGTGGCCTTCAATAGCCATGTAATGGCACTTGATTGAGGGGTTACATTCAACCAAATAATGGCTGAATTCATGTGCCAAATAATGGAGATTCAATGCTCCAAAACCAGCCCAAAAGTCAGAACTTTCCATCTTCCCTTTCGCAACATTCTGCCTCCGAAGTGCCGTGGCTCTGCAAATTAGTGTCGCGGCTCCAGTGGCTGAAGACCCAATTAGCGCCGCGACGCTCCATGGGAGGCGCTGCGGCGCCTCGGCTCTGACGGGGCTGCGTCGCGGCCCTTCTCGGCTCCGCGATGATTTCCGACTCGTTTCATCTTACACTTCATACACTTCTTCCTTCGTTTACCAACGTGGAATACTTTGTCATTTGGCCAATAACCGTCCATCATTCTATGTCTCAAACGTTTCACTTACGTACCAATATCTCTTTCACTAATGAAATTTGCGATACTTGGCACTAAGTGTGCACGTGTGTGAAAACGACGTTTTCGACGTGCGGGCCCCCAATTGTTCGAGTCATAAATAATGGGATAAACTTAATTTTACATTAGTAAATTTTCAACATAATCATCGATGACTCTTAAATAGATATGTATTCCAATACCTTCTATTTATAAGTTTCCTATGAACTTTGTATTGAGAACAACAAGTTGTGTGTAGTATTATACTGCGAAAGATCTAACAACAGTTTCTTAATGTGTACCTACAGGTTGTTCCTCAACTTCTACTGTATGTTGTTATTTTCATTTTATTTGCCTCTTATATGAGTTTCAGTAGTTGCATATGTTATTTTTTTTGTCTTACTACGACTACAATTTTTTCTGTACTTACGTCTCTTTTGCCGGGATGCTGTATTCATATTGCAGGTTCATATGTATTGTGTTTGGTAATTTCCTACTTGATGATTAATTAAAATGCTTAATTACCAACAGAAAAGAAAAACATGGAGCTCATTCTATCCATTCATTTAAATAATGGATGATATTTTAAGATTATCATGAAAGTCATTGAAATGGGTCATTTTTTCACTCCTAATATAAAAAAAATATAAAATATAAAATATAAAATATAAAATATAAAAGAGAGAAAATGTAGGATATTTTTGTTTATATATATGGCCAACAGCCTACAAGCTACTTGGCAATGATATATAGTGATAGCTTCCAGGAAAAAAGTACTAAAAAGTTGGTCATTACTCATGGTAGTCAAGTTTGGCTTCTGCAACTGCCAAATAAAGCCCATACATATGGTCCAAAATCTACAGAATCTTGCTAGTGGAGATCACTTCAATTTCTTCAAAAATTCGGCGGAATAGATTAAAACCCCTTAAATTTCTCGGAAACTCCAATCAAGTGACATGTTTTAATTGAACGCATGAAAAAATAAGCGTTCCTAACAGACATTTTTTACTCAAATTTTGAATTTTTCTTTTCGCGTGCTCTCAAACGTCTATTATGTATATAAATTAATCACAGAGAACACGTCACCTCTTTTAATCATACACATCAGCTTCAACTGGAACATGTCTGTGATTGTATGACTTATTGAGGCTGATTTGTATGATTTAAAAATGTGACATATTTTAAGTGATTAACTTATCTATAGAATTGACGCTTGAGAACATGTACAGTGTAACACCCCGTACCTTCGGACTATGGTTTGAACTGTACGATGGGAACATGATGGAACCAAGATAAGGAGTGTATGAAGTGTTTTGAAAGCTAATAAAGAAATAAGAAGAGTTTTAGAAAAAATTAGAGTCGGAAGCTACTCTATAGCGCATGTTTTCAAGTGAGTTGCAGCAAGCCTCACTTAAAGCCTGTTTACAAATAAATATGTAAGGAATTTGAAACAACTTCCTTCATGAAAGTTATAGATATTTGAAATACATTTCCAGCCATATATGGTGGAGCTAAATCAAAAATCTGTGCTAGGAGGTATGGCCATATTACTGAACACTATCAGTAAAGTAAAAAAACGTAAAATTTTGACTAAGGGTGAAATGGACCTAGGAGCTCGCTGAGCTAAGCTCAAGCGAGATAAGGTCATGCTTTGAACCTTGCTCAGTGAGGTGTAGTGTCCCAAAATAAAAAATTCAGAAAATTTGGCTAAGTATATTTTGGACAGGTGAGCTCGTTAAGTTTAGCTCAAAGCCAGGTAGGACCTCGCTTTAGAACTCGCTCAGCGAGACAGGGGGTTCAAAATGCCCATTCTTTAAATATAATACTTAGTCCAAAAAATCACTCACCAACTCGTTGAACCTCATAAAAACCCTCTCAAAAGCGTTTTTCTCTCCTCTCAACCTCCCTCATCACGGTAAGAACATCTCTACAATTCCTAATCAATCCTAGCGCTAAATACATGATTCCTAACATGATTCTTAAACAAAAATATAGGATTAACATGTAACCCTTCTCAAATGATTTAAAACTAGGGTTTGGGTGTTCTTCGTCAGAGAAGCAAGATAATTCGTTGGATTGGAGCATTTACAGATATATAGAGCTTCTATCCACGTGTGAGAACACTGTTGTTCTTCCTCACACCACATTTATCTATGAAATCATGAACTTCTATACTTATTATTTTATTCTAAGTTCATGACAATCTAAAATTATATATATTATGATACACCATATTTGTGTTACTATTTCCTTATTGTGTTCTTGATATTACGTTATGGTTATTGGAAATCCGTCCATAATCCATGAATGCTCATAGTATTGATTCCATGAGTTCAAGCATGAAATATGAATTGTTTACGAACTACTATTGTTTCACCTCATGAATTCTCCACGATTTTCCATGTCTTAATAAAACTACACATGTTATATTTTTTTTTACAAATCATGTTTGTGAAAGTCATGGGCTTCTAAGACAATTATATTCATGTTCATGTTTTGGGAGTTGCACATATTACCGAGAAGGCTCAGACAACCTGAAACTACGTATGCCAATGTAGGATAAGGATCGCTCCATCCGGTTAGGACGATTCCTTCATGTTACCCATTGCGTGTTATTGGATCCATTCATGTCATGTTCATGTATCGTACCCCGACAAAGTATGAGATGGCTTAGCTGATCGGACACAGATCAGCGGCCACATTCCGACGTGGTGATTTCATGTCAGTTATACTAAAGCTCTCCCACTTAAAAATAATTCACCATGTCTTATTATATTCATGTCAAATATTATACATGCTCATGCTCAGGTTACAGTTTCAGTTTCATGTCCATATTATTTCATGTGCCTGCTTATTCATTCAATTGTTTTACATACAATACAATACAATTCAAATGTACTTATGTCCCTTTTTTGCCTGGGGAATGCACTTCACGGTGCATGTACGAAGTTTCAGGATGACAGATCAGTTCGTTAGAATTTCTACCATCTCAGCTATTGGTGAGCCCATCTCATTTGGGGTGTTAGTTTATTTGTAGTAAAGGTAAACCAGAGCCTTGTCCTGGTAAAATAATTTTAGCAGTCAGATTCATGTTCGGAAGTTTCATAGACTAGTTTAGTATGTCATGTCAAATATTCAGTTATTCAGACTTATTATGTTTTTCAGATTATTTCCGCAATATATTTTCAGACTATATTTCAATATTCAAAATTTAAGTATTTTAATTCATTATTATTGCATGCTTTTGATGGCCATGATGACCCATCAAGTCATGTGGTTCGCTCGGTCACATGCAGTCAGGCACCGAGTGTCGTGTTTCACCCAGACCATAGTTCGGGGCGTCACACATGCACCAACTTTTTAAAAATTTGAGTCGTAAGTGAATAGAATGAACACTTTATTATATATTCATGCGCTCAATTGAAACAATCCGTAGTTCAAATGTCTAATTTGGAATTTACTAGCAAGTTTAAGGGGCTATCGATATGTATTCTACCTAGAATTTTTACATGTTGTATTTGAAAAAAGTGTAAATTTTATGCATTAACAATGCAAAATTATTTACACAATTAATTTATTAATACGATAATTATATATAAATCTCTATAATAAAGTAATTGCTAACATGGTAAGAATGATAACTGAAATAGAGAGATCATTAGCTTGAATAATCTTTCGATCTCATAAGTCATACTAACTGATTTGAACTTAAGATAATAGGGATGAATGAGCTAAAGCACCAATATTTTTTAAATGAATAAAGTTGCATAATTTTAACTACTACTATAAGAATATGTAAACATTATCTTTTTGGCCTCATTTGTTTGCTGAAGGTCTGAATTTGAATGGTTCAAACCTTAGTCCATTAAGTGCATTTGTTTACATTCAGATATAAGCACTTATGCGGTCTGAATATGTTTTAATCATTAAGATCTTGAATAAAGTTTTAATATCATTAAGAAATATTTTTGCATTGATATTTTTACCACCACACTATCCAAAACCACCAGCACCACCCTCTAACCCACCCTACCACCACCCCACCTACCATCACCCCCTCTACCCCACCCTACCACCACCCCAACCCACCCCTGCCCTACCACCAATCGCCACCCCAACCCACCTCAACCACCCCCTACCAATCCTACCCCACCCCTCCACCCCACTTTACCACCACCCACCTCTACCACCAAGGCACACAAACCCCTCACCTACACTATACTCCCTCCATCCTCACCTCACCCACCACCCACCACCAACTCACCCCACCCTCAATCCCACCCACCCACCAAACCCTCTACCTCTTCCACTTCGCCACCCCCACCCACCCACCAAACCCTATACCTCTTCCACTTCGCTCACCCCCACCCACCACTAACCCCCACCTCACCCACCTCATACCACACTCCTCCCACCTCTCCACAATACCCCACTACACTTCCATCCCCAACCAATCATCGTTGCCATCACAATTATCATCATTCTCGATTCAACCACCACCATCGTTACCAATCACCAGGCACCATCACTAGCCATATCTGCCATTACAACTATCACTGATAATCACCACCGCTGATAATCACTACATTAGTAGCTACCACACTTGTCACCTGCATCATTATAATTATATCAATAGCCACCGCCATCACCACAATCACTATCGCCGCAGCAACACCAATCAGCTTCACCATCACAACTATCACCATCACCATTACTAGCCACTAGCATCAACCATCACAATTATCACCACCACCATTACTAACCACTAACATCAAATCATTACTAGCCACTAGCATCAACCGCCACCACCATCAGTACAAAACATCTCCACCAATATATATATATATATATATATATTATTTTTAAATTTGAACACTAAATGATTATATATATATATATATATAATTATTCAGTGTTCAAATTTAAAAATAATATCTTAATCATTTAAATATGCATTTAGATTAATACGTATGAAAAAAGATGAGTCTTTAATCTGTCAAAATCTCGTGGGATTTGGCTAATTTATAAAGCCACTTCCAAGTTCCTACTGCAGTCTCATTCTTACGTGTCCTAGGAGTCAAAATGAGCATTCTTTTTCTAATTATTTATTTGAAAAGACAGTTGAGACTTATTAATAAATTAAGGTACTTCCACTTATAGTCCGATTATTACGTGTCGTATTATATATATGATGGAGGTGCCAATAGAAAACCTCACGTGTGTTTCTTGATAAGGTATGTTAAAATACGAGCATATCTGCCAAATATTGTGGTCATCTTATTCCTCTTTTATAATTTTTTAGAGCAAGACTATATTTTATCAAGTTGTATTTATATACTAACATTTTAATTTTCTTTAGTATTATTAAGTCAATGAAAGGATAACTATCGGCAATAACAATTAATTAAAAATGAGATTGGTAATTTAGAAATAAAACAGATTAATTGATATGATAAATTATACTATTCTAATAATGTAATTTTTTTGATGTTGTCCATTGTCAACAACAGACCACTCAGTATAATTCCGCCAAGTGGAATATGAGGAGATTAGAGTGTACGCAAACCTTACTCCTACCTTAAAGGTAGAGAACTTATTTATGATAGACCCTCAGCTCAAGAAAAAAATAATTCAAAGTAGCTTTGAAAAGAAGGTAACGCAAATGAAGAAGTTATGGTAAAATACTACAAAAAGTAGAAATAACATTCTGAACAGTAACTACAACAAAATAATATGCTAATCGAAGCACAAGAAGCAATAGATAGTGATAGGAATTGAAGGACAAATAACTAAAAGTGTAGTTTTACAACTACTAGTACGAAAGAATAAGCGAGATAATATGCAGTGCCGACTTTAGGGTGAAGCTGATAAATTAAAGGCCTTAGACCCCAAAATTTTTAGGGCCCATTTTTAATATTATATGTTTATAAATTATTTTTTGAAAAAAGAGTAATTTAAAGTAAGAAATATAATTTTTAAATTCGAAAATAAAATAAAATTCTAAAATAGATTTGAACAATTGAAATCATATGAAAAATAGTTTATAGTATTTTTTATTTAGAGCTATAAATTGCGGACACTAGGTTTTGCGAATATGAAAAAAAACATTGCTTTAATCACAGAAATTTCTTAAAACATAATGTTATTCAATTATTGGCATTTTAAATTTATTTTTCAAATAAAAGTGTTAAGGAAAATGGTACAAGTAGATAATAATATTTTAATCTATATACTCAATGAAATAAAAATAGTTGATTATTTTTAAATGCATATTGCTTATAGAATAATGCTTATAATTCCTAAAACAATTGCATTTTTGAAAAGATATTTTCAAATAGTTATAAAATCTTACTTAAGAATTGAGATCATCAATATCTCAAGAGAGATTATATGAACTATATTTCTATATAATTAATTTTAAAAAAATAAAAAAATCAATTATGAAAAAGTTATTAATACATTTGCATCTCAAAAGTTAAGAAAATAGACTACATATAAAAGTATATATATTTTTTAAAAATATTTAAAGCCTTCCATCATGATTTGATTTTAGGCCACGAACTTGTTAAGCCGCCTTGTATTGAGTGATCAATCATTAAGAAGAGAAATCATCCTTTCATACTTGCAACAAAGAATTAACTATGGACCGGAGTCGATAGTAATACTAGTTCTCTTGCTATCTGTTCGAGTTACTACTGATTAGAACACGTATGATGTTATGCAATATGTGTTCCAATAGGAACCCACTTTTTAACTAATTACTCAAAAATATCTTCTTCTCCATCCACGGCTTTGGCCTGAGAATGCTACAGGACATAACAAAATATGTCTAGGTCCTTTACCTCAAGATGAAGACAACAACGTAGATCAACTAGTATTGTACTGCTATTTTCTTCTTCTTTTTTTTACATTGTGGAGTATATATGCTTATAATTGCAACATTTTACATATATTTTGAATAGTTGAATGGCGATAAGAATTTGAAAACAAGTTTGAAAGCTATTTGGCCTAACTTGAAAGCCGGCAAAGGTGACCGAAAATTTTGAAAGTATGAGCAGAGAAAACATGGACCTTGTTCAAGTGTGGCTTTAGCACTTAGTACTTACTCAACTCAGCGGTAACGGTAAATGATAAGATGATTGCAACAAACAAAAACAACAATCTGTGTGACTACTTGCTTCACGGAGGAGTTAAGCCATCAATAATTCGTAGTTATACCAAGCAAGACATAACCAGTACTATCCAAAATATGGTTGATAAAAACAACAATGTATACATCACATGCACGACAAATAGAGGTCATATTCTTCTGAAAGAGATATACAACTGTTTGGACACCACGCTGCAGAAGTTTATTTCATGCCAGCAAGTACAGATCCAGGAAGATGTTGGCAATCCAGGTCTAGCATTATAATTTCAGCTAAGTAATTTATAGTCTTAGTTAAGGTCTTGAGTTAGTGGCTGGCCATATATGCGCCATGATACATATGTGGGGCACGAGATGCACACTCAACACAAGAGATGCACGCGCAACGCACGAGGATGCACGTGAGGCACACGAAATGCACGTGTGATGCATGCAGAAGCTAATGTTTTTGAATATACTTGAGAATTTTTATTAAAATTTGATTTTAGGCACAAATATCATTGAGCCGGCCCTGATAACATGGTTGTACACAAGTTTAATATTATATATTCATGTATGATAGAGGTGCCATTCAAAATGTCATCACAAATCTAAAGGGTTTATTCAGAAGGTAGGTTACAAGACAAGCACATCATCCACAACAACCCTATCATTATTGGGGATGGATCCCGTAATTGAAATTTTGGTCCAATTTCCTCCTTTGCTAACTTTGGTTACTTTTGTCACATCACTAAATTATCATCAAGGTTGCTGAATCACTAAATATACACGTCCATGTTTAAGAGAAGAAGAAACAGAGAGAGCAACACGTAAATGTCAATTTGTAACTATCAAATAATTAGAGAATCACTATGTTCAGCCAAATCCAGTAATAAAATCTAAAATTCACTATGTTCCAAATCCAGTAATAAAATCTAAAATTCACTATGTTCAGCCAAATCCAAAAATAAAATCTGAAATTCACTATGTTCAGCTAAATCCAGAAATAGAATCTAAAAGTCAGTTGCCGTTCAAAAGAAATAACGTTTGTAGTCAAAATTATTTCTTTTTAGGGTGTATATATTATGGAGGAAAACATTAATATAATGTCTTCAAAAAAGTTTCATGTATGGTTGGTGAAAGATTATTGAATTTTTTTCTCTAGAAAGCCAAGTTCATTAAAAATGAATTAAATTAATTAACCTCCAACACACTCCATCTTCGCCCTCACTCCCCATAGTCCCATCTTCTACCACCCCCATCAACAACCCGATATTCTGCTTAAATTATATAAAAATATTTTAAAATAATATTTTTTACTTGCTTATCAAACATTAAAATATAAATAAAAAATATATTTTTCAAGAAAACATTTATCTTCGTAACAAACACAACCTTATATTTTTCCACCAAGAAATTTGCTTCAACACTACTGCTAAATATACAAAATCATTAATAAAATAGATTTTTCTCATTAATGGAAGCTGATGAAAATCTGACTCAACTTAATAAATCCAGACAAACACAGAAACAAAAACTCAGAAATCAAAAGAAAAATCAACGCCACCCAATAATCAGTAAAAAAAAAACTATACACATTCGTTTCATTTACAATGATTTATCTAGAAAATCATTACTATATACATCAAATGTTGTTTTATCTTATACAAATACTCTAAAGAGATGTGTTTTTTTGGTTAAATTCTTTTTACAATGCTTATTTTTTGTGGAAAAAATACTTTTGCTTTCTTTTCGATTTCTATTTTCTTGAACATGCCTTATGTGGAATGACTTTTCACCCTTGATGACAACTTATTTGATGTGGACACAATAAATAACTGATCAAAGTTTGCTGGAGAGATCCCACCAACCATCCATTATTTATACTTTTCTTATTTCAAATTAGGAATGAGATAAGAGAATGACGGTGGTAACAAGATCTACTAATTTTTTTTTATTCAATTTACCTATATGAAACTTTTATAAAATGACATATTTATATCCTTTAAAAAGAAGGGAAAATGATTAAAATACATTTCAACCGTTGTCTGAATTTGCTTATTACACATAACTTTTATGAAGCTTCTATTACCCCTAAATATATTTTTACGAAATTTCTTTTGTATTTATTGAGTGAGTTGTTTAACAATTCAAACACGTGTTAAACAAAAGAGTCTGATAATTTTCAGGTCATTTCACTCTTCAAACAAAACAAATAATTAAAATTCCTCCTACACTCTTAGGGTCTGTTTGGAAAGCTACCCTGTAATTGGATTTGAGTGTAATTGGGTGTAATTTCACATTTTGACATGTTTGTCTGATCATGTAATTACTTGGTCAACATGTAATTGAGTGTAATTGGAGGGCTGTAATTACACTCTCCAATTCTCGATGGAAGGCTGAGAAATGCATGTAACTACATGGTGTAATTGCAAGATTATTTTCCAAATCTCTCTTTTTTTTAATTTATTTTTTATTTCTGTTCTTTTTTTCTTTTTAATTTATTTTTTATTTTAACTTTTAAATTATTTCCAAATATTTTTCTTTTTATATTATTATCTTTTCTTTCTTTATTTTTCATTTCTAAACCTTTACTTCACGTTCTTCTACATACTTTCTCATATAGTGCTTCTTTATTATTTAATTTTATTTATTTCACTTAGCTATGTTAACTTTCTTATTTTTTTTTTAATTTTTTAATTTCATCTAGCTATGTTATTATTCTATTTTTTTTTTAAAAAGTTATACCTCCTAATCTTAGAAAGGATAAGTTGAATTTCGTTGTTGGATGATGTTATATACAAACTTAGCTTATATTGAGTGATGTTAACATTGATAAATTACTTTTTAATATTTACATAATATTATGAAATTATGGTTGTAAATAATTTTTTTGTCAAACATGTTGTCCGTGATGTTATTGTCAAATGTATGCTTCCTAAGAAGTTCTTATTAATTGATTCAATTAAAGTATTATTTATTTATATATATCAACTTTTTTACAATACCAGTTACAATTTATAATTATTTAGTTCTATATATTCGAAGTAATATGTATCTTGAATACACAACGATAGATAAAATTAAGTAATATTTCTCATATGAACATATATTTGTCAAACATTAACGTTTAGTTTTTGATAATTAACTTTTATTTTTAAAATATAAAATATTTAACTGTGTAATTACACTTGTGCAACCAAACAGTACGCTTATAATTACAATATAATTACCTTATGACAAACAAACATGTCATCGTAATTACTATATTGTGTAATTACTAGGCTGTGTAATTACTACCCTTGTAATTGCACCAATTCCAATTACCAGGTGGCTTTCCAAACAGACCCTTAATTTTTTCATGGAGAAAGCATTTGATGCTCTTGGAATTTGATCTTGTGAATCACTATATTTTCCATAATCGAGTCTTTATTTGTGTCACGTTGGATTTTAATTCTTTTTTTAGATAAATATAAAAGAAAATGCTTTAAAATATATTCGGGAGGAGGGGGTAATAGGACCATCTATGTGCCATTTTAGCCATTTTCCCTTAAAAGAACTGATGTTGATCTTTCCAGAAAATTATTTAAGATAAAACTCTTTTTACGCTCCAATAATTCAAAGCAATTAAGAAATGCTCCGTTTTATCCAATTTATTTATATAACAAATACTCTTTTCATTTTGGAGAGTTCTAAAATGTTAGATATTTTTCCACCACAAAACATATTCTATACAATCGTCATAACATTCTAAAATCCAAACTCCTATGTGATTGTTCATGTAACTCTCAATCGTTATTCTGGTATTTTTCTTTCAACTACGGCAAATATAACTATATTAGTATAAATCAAAATTAGCATCTTAGGGTTTGTTTCAACGGGATACGGAAAGAAATAATCTCTTAATTATTTTCATTAATGAATGAGTATATATACAATTTACAATTTTCATAATATGGAAAATCCTATTCCTATTCTACACCAAAAACCTTATTCTATTTGTATAAGAATACTACAATTATGGTAAGTGTACAATGCTTAATTAATTACATATAATAGGTTACCAAATATACTCCAAACCGTGATATACTTGGCATGTATATCACAGGCCGTTTTGCCTTGTATTCCCGTGATATACACCGTATACTCAAGGCAGTGGTTATACTGTGTATATCACGGGTATATTTATCACACCCCCGCAGTCATAGCGGACGGTCTTCGTACGCTGAGACTGTCCCTAAAATTTTCAAATAGAACCGAGGGAAGACCCTTTGTAAAGATGTCTGCAATTTGATACCTGGAAGAGACATGACAGATGCGTACTTGTCCACGAGCTATCTTTTCGCGAACAAAGTGGATATCCATCTCGATGTGTTTATTGCGCTGGTGTTGAACCAGATTACCAGAAAGATAGACGTTACTAATATTATCACAATAAATCAATGTAGCTTTCTGAATGGGACAATGATGTTCTAAGAGAAGATTACGTAACCAACATGATTCAGAGACCACATTGGCTACTCCTCGATACTCGGCCTCTACACTAGAGCGTGATAATGTAGATTGGCGCTTCGCAGACAATGAGACCAAGTTATTACCAAGAAATATACAATAGACAGACGTGGAGCATCTGGTATCTGGATAACCACCCCAATCAACATCTATGTACGAGACAAGCGTTGAAGTCGACGACAGATATAGATGCAGGCCACAGTCAAGTGTTCCATTGATGTATCGTATAATGCGTTTGAGCGCATTCATGTGCTTAATCTTAGGATCATGCATAAACAAACACATATGTTGTACTGCATATGTAATATCAAGTCTCGTGAAAGTAAGATACTGAAGAGCTCCGGCAAGACTGCTATAGTGGGTGTGATCCTCGTAAGGTGAGCCAACCGCAACACCCAACTTGGGTTTAGTATCAACTGGAGTGGAAGTAGACTTACACGAGGAAATACCAACTCTTTAAATTATCTCCGCGGCATACTTTCGTTGTGATAAGAATAACTCACCTGCATGACAAGTGACAACAATCCCCAAGAAGTAACTCAAGGGCCCCAAGTCTTTCATAACAAACTCAGAACTGAGCAGTGTCATGATAGACTTGCACAAAACATCAGAAGAGGCAGTCAAGATAATATCATCTACATTAAATAAAATATAAGTCAGGGAAATACCACGATGATATATGAACAATGAATTATCAGACATGTTGTGAGAAAACCCAATAAACGAAACATAGTATGCAAATCTCTTATACCAAGCCAGTGGGGCTTGTTTAAGCACATACAAGGATTTCTTCAATAAACAAACATGATTAGGATATTTGGGGTCTCGAAAGCCCAAAGGTTGATGCATGTAAACGATCTCCTTAAGATCAACATGTAAGAAAACATTCTTTACATCTAACTAATGAATGGGCCATGCCTTTGAAAAAGCCAGACTGAGAACATCACAAATGGTAGTCGGTTTGACCACCGGACTAAACGTCTCACCACAATCCACGCCAACCTATTGAGTCTTACCATCACCTATAAGACGAGCCTTATCTCTCGCAAAAGAACCATCAGAATTATATTTATGAGTAAAAATCCACATAGACCGAATAATATTAACACCAGAAGAACGAGGCACCAACTCCCACGTCTTATTTTCAATAAGAGCATCATATTCGTCTTTCATAGCCAATTTCCAATTCGGGTCAGTTAACGCATACACTGGGTTACGGGGTAGGGGAGATTTAAGAACATTAGAATTAAGATTAAAATTTTTTTTTGGTTTAAAAATACCCCGTTGACTACGAGTGACCGGTCTGTGACTCGGGGGAGAATTGAATGGATTATGGGAAAAACTCAGATGGGTGACGGACTGGCCAACATGTAGTGGGCCTGCTGACCCAACACGGGATTCTGGACCAAGAACTGGAACAGAAGCAGGGGAAGAACTAGGCTAGATATTTGTCCTAGTTGCTGGACCTGTGACGTGAGGGGCTGTGGGTGGTGGCGGGCCAGCAGGCAGTGGGCCTGCTGACGGCCCGAGAGTACTGGATTGGCCCAATAAATGGTGCATAGTTTATGGTGAGACTGCCTCATCTAAAAAATTATACGAACTAGGCACGAGACTACTCACTTTAGCAAACGGAAATTGGGTTTCATAAAAAACAACATGACAACTAATGATGATTTTATTGGACGACAAATGAAAACATTTGTAACCAGGATGATTAGAAGGATAACCCAAAAACACACAAGCGGTAACCGATCTTGAAGTTTGTTAATTATAGTTGACGAAAAAAGTGGATAGCATAAACACCTAAAGATCCTAAGATGTGAATACGAATGATTCTTATTATAGAGGACTTTAAGAGGAGACACATATGCCAACCATTTGATAGGAAGTATGTTAAGAAGATAGATAGCTAGTTGTAGAACATGATGCCAAAAGGAAGGGGTACGGAAGCATGGACCAATAAAGTTCGGACAATATTATTAATGGTATGATTTTTTCGTTCGGCTTTCCCATTTTGTGAGGACGTATGAGGACAAGAGAAATGAAAAACTATGCCATTAGTTTCACAAAATTTCCAAAACAACCCATTAGCATATTCTTTGCCATTATCACATTGAATATTTTTGATTTTCCGTTCGAATTGAGTACTGATGAATGCTAAAAAAATTAAGAATGTGAAATAAACTTGAGATTTTCACTAACGAAAAGGTCCATATAAAATTAGAATAATCATCCAAAAATAGAACATAATAACGATGGCCCACAGAACTTAAAACATGATATGTCCATAAATCGCTACGAATAATATCAAATGGCATTAAAGTACGAGAAGCAGAGGCTACAAATGGCAATCTAACATGTTTTCCTGAAGGACATAAATGACAAATTGGAGTACTACGCACCCTTACAAGAAATAAAATTATTTTTATGTAAGGAAGAAATAACAGACGACCCAGGGTAACCCAAACGTACATGCCATAAGGAAGGAGCTAGAGCTGCAAAAGTAGATGACAAGGCTTGACTCGAGAGACTGGATGCGGGCGTGAATGGATAAAGATCTCCCCTACTATTACATCTCATGAAAGGTATCCCCGCCTTGAAATCCTTCACAGAAAATCCAAAAGGATCCAAATTAACAGAAACCCAATTATCAGTGGTTAATTTACGGACATACACCAAATTTTTAATTAAGTTAGGGGCATGGAGGGCATTTTTCAAGATAAGAGGTGGATGGAGGGGAATACAAAGTTGTATGACCGTAACCAAGAATTGGAATTGAGTTGCCATTACCAACAATTATGCCACGATTTTTGCTCAAATTTGAATAAGACGAGAGAGTACCTTGGTCGGACGTCATGTGAGAAGTGGCGCCGGTGTCCATGTACCAATTCGCGTCTGGAGGATTTAATCCAAGTGTATACATGGCGACCTCAATATCGGTGGGTGTCAGTATGGAATTTGGGCCGGCTGCATGGAAGGACTGTTGGGGCCGAGGCCCAATTACACCGGACTGCTGACCCGAGAATTGGGCTTGTTATTGGGCTGGACTGGGGTCCAAGGTGGCTGAAAATAATTGGGAGAAGGGCAGTAGGCGGGACTGGGCCACTAGCTACTGGTCCAGACCCACTGCCATGGGGCCCAAGGCTGGGACCAGGCCAGCTGGGGCCCAGAACCCGGTGTTGGCACTGTTCCCGTCGGTGGTGCCACTGTTCCCGCCGGTGGTGCCACTGTTGTTGCCGCCGTGAGTTTTGCTATTATTTTTACGATTTTGACCCTTCTTGCCGCCACCGTTGTTGCGGTTTTGGCCCGAATTATCAACAAATCCGTGAGAGGCATTGGATGAAGTCATCATCGCCACAGAAATGGCGACGGTAGCCGCCTTTTTTGCCAAGACGACTTCTTCTAACGTGAGTATCGAACGGGCTTGATAAAAAGGGGGAAGCAGATTACTTTAACGAAGGAGAGTCCCAACGTCATTATAAGCCTCAGATAGGTCTACAACCATTTGTAGAACAAGACGATTATTGGTAACAGGCGCCCCAACGTTATGGAGTTGGTCCGCCAATTCCTTGAATCATTTACAATAGGCCGAAACATTCGAAAAATCTTTCATGCGGACTTGTGAAAACTCTTTCTCAAGAGTGACAACTCGGAAATGTTGGTTGTCTTGGAATATATCACGCAATCTATTCCAGGTTGCCATAGTCGTAGTGTCTGGTTCAATGATCGTCTGTAAAAGGTCAGTAGAAATAGTGGAGTAAATCCACTGAAGGACGGTAGCATCAAGAGTGATCTATAACTGAGGATCCTTTGCGGGTGGAGGGATAGCGGGAGGAATTATGTGATGGATGACTTGATGTGAGATTGCGTGAATTTTGAACAACTCTGCCCACATCGCATATTGGACATTTTTCATCTCAAGAACAACAGGGATGTGGTTCTTGATGTTAGAAACAGTAAGGGAAGGGTGAAACAGGCTCTTTGACGTCGACATAACGAAAGACCAAAGGGATTGGGAAGAAAATTTGGGAAGAGAGGAGGTAAAAGAGGCACAAAATCCGAGAAAGGGCATATATTTTGATGTAGGCTCGGTCGAGAAGGGATAGTCGGAATTCGAGAATAAATTTGGGAGAGGAGCGGAAGTAATTTAGTCCTAGACTTCTGATACCATGAAAAAAATAACCCCTTGATTATTTTCATTAATGAATGAGTATATATACAATTTACAATTTACAATTTCCATAATATGAAAAATTCTATTCTTATTCTACACCAAAAACCCTATTTTATTTGTACAAGAATACTACAATTATGGTAAATGTACAGTGCTTAATTAATTACAAATAATAGGTTACCAAATATACTCCAAACCGTGATATACTTGGCATGTATATCACATACTGTTTTGCCTTGTATTCCCGTGATATATACGGTATATACAAGGCAATGTATATACCGTGTATATCATAGATATATTTATCAGATACCTTCATTTTTTTGTTACCGTAATTTTCGGGTCAGTTTACGCGTATTTCAGTTGAATACCTTCGTATAAGATGGAATGTATGGGTTACGACATTTATTATTACTATATTATTAATTTTGACGGCGTACCGACTAATCATTCGGTTTTTTAAATAATATTTGAAAGTAGTAATTGTAATATTCTTTACCTAACTCAATATAATAATTTAGTCTAACATGGATACTCGTGATATCTAATTTAATACGGCTGACTCTTCGACCGGGTCCATGTTATATGTGATGTATTATTTGTTTGATTGTGTTTGATTAAGTAGTCCGTGTTATGTGTGATGGATTATTTGTTTGATTGCGTTTAATTAGGTGAGCATATACTTTTTTTTTGTTGACGAAGGAATCCGCAGCCGCTACTCTTTCGAGTGCGCACAGGGTAAACCCCGGACTGACGCAATAGCCTGCAAACCACGTCAGCCGATTAACCACACTTGACAAGACATGTGTGACAGGCTCAACCAAGAAGGTTTATGCAGAGGATCGAACTCGTGACCTTGCGGTCCCGCGCTCTACTGCTACACCAACTTGGCTACCTTGCGGGTTAGGTGAGCAGAAATTATTATTATGGGTTATAATGGTAGGGAATTGCAGCTTTGTGTTAATTGCTAAATATAACATTTTAACTTATTGAAAATTGTCCTGATTGGTGCCAGATTTATCAGATCATGAGATTCATATATAAAATACAAAATCAAAAAAATTCTAGAGCAGGAAAATTAATTGTATGAACCACATGGTATCGCATGTCACATTATTATTGAAGCTCATCCTAACAAGCCCAATGATCGTTAATATCATGAAGGAAAAGAAAAAAAGAAAAAAAATCACGAATTTTCCAAAATATAATCTTGACAGATTGCATATTATCTTTTATCTTAATAATAAAGGGTTACTTAATGCAGAATTGAGATAATATTTTTCATATTAAAATAAGAGGGAGTATTTTATTTTCAATATATTTCCTGGGAAATAATAAAAAAAATGGCGGAGGAAGAAACTTCAATGAATTGTAAAACCCTGAAAAGTCAAATCTATTGTTTCTCCTAATAATATAAGAAGAAAAGAAATTAAAATAAGTACTAAATTAAGATATCAGTCAAGGGACATATCAGTCAAGTTTGGACGGCATTTCTTCGAAACTCCTTCATAGAGGTGCCTATTTTGGAGATATGAGCATAGAGAACTTTTAATATATAGTGTTTAAAGAATAATTTCTTGATACCATTTTCAGCAATCGGATATACTTTAATAGATTTGTAAGAATTTCAATCTACAAAATGATTGTCGCCAATGTGGTAAAATAAAGATTACTTAAAAAATAAATTAGTGTTATTTTGGATATAGCTATCTGATATTTGAAACTCACTGATCCGATTAATTCAGATTCATTCAGAGTATGATTCAATAAAGGAGATTTTTTGATATTCAAGATTCGAACCCTAGATACTAAATGAACATAGTGTTATGCTTTAAACATGAGGTGTAGTGTGAATTGATAATGGTGAGAAATAAAATGGAGGAAAATAAAATTTAATTGAAGTTTTTTTTGCAAATGCACTTTATCCCTCATTGGTGAGTGAAAGCAAGACTAATGTGCTTATATATAGAATCACTTCTTCCAGCTCTAAAGAGTTAAGAAGAGAGTCTCCCCTCGTGTCGTCGTCGTTGCTCGACTTCGATTCAAATTCGAATTCCCTTTTCTTATATATTGCACAAAAAGTTAACTTAAAATTCTCAAACCGTAAAGATGATTTCCGAACAAATACTTTCTCAACATATATTTTCGCACCTGTTGAGTCTCTAACTACCGGCTATAAATTCTCATAGGCATCACCTCATTTTACACCACCAAAAATCTGACAAACTTCTTCGCTTCTTATGTGCATTGTTTTTTCAAATAAAAAATAAGTATCGTGTGATTTGCTCCGCCATTTGAGTTCGCCGGAGTTTTGTAATTTTCATTTGTCGCTATTACAGAAACGTTTTTCCATTCTGTCTTAGGAGAAGTAATCCATATCCTTAACAACAGTGAATGAGTTATAATTCCTTAAGAATACACAAATAACTTGTGGGCTCAGAATAATATTCTTTTCTGCTATATTTCTATTTAGTTGTTTTTCTGTTTTTCCGATTATAAAACCGACTCTGATTTATAAATTACCATTCTAACATAGTCAATAACACAGAGTTGCTTTTGCAACCGATTCAATGAATGCGACGCGACTTGTGTTACACAAGTTGTGTAGTCAAACAAGAGAAATCCAAGTAACTCTACGCAATATATTACTATAGCTAAAGCTATTATTGCCCATATTTTATTAATAATAAATAAAAGAAAGAAAAATTGAAAAGAAAGAAGAAATCTAGGATATTTTAATTTTACGTCTGTAGCATAAATATGAGTATTGCGGCCCATAATTGTACAGGCGACTCGACAATGAAAGCTTCTAGGAAATTCTATTAATTATGTTATGGTCTTACTCTCTCCGTGTCATAATAAGTATCATCTTAGTAAAAAATATATATATTAAGAAATTAATAATACAATGTGAAGTTTAATAAACTATCTCTATTTAATAAAAAAATTTAATTTTTGCTCTTGATTAGAGCATGGATGAGTCGTAATTATTTATATTTTGAATAGACAACTTGTCAATAAATCTTTCTTGAATAGAGAACTTGTCAGTTTTTATCTAGCGATATAATTAAAAATTATGTCTGAAATTCTTAAGATAATATTTATTTTGAGATAATTTTTTTTTATTAATGTGACACTTATTATATTACGTGAGCTTGACATGGTTGATGATGATAGTCAAGTTTGGATAGCACTTTTCACAAAATGAGGGAATGCAATATTATATAGTTATCATATTTTTGGAATACCTTTTTTATTAATATCTTTTTATTAATTAGAGAGATGAGATAGCATAGAAAAGTATAAAAGTATTTCCTAACCACCTTGAAAATGTACCCCACTACATAATATTTCAATAAATTTGTTAGAATTTCTTTTTTTTTTTAGTTCTTAAATTTGATAGAATTTATATCCACAAAATGAGCATTCTCGTTTCCCAATGTGATAAATTAAGACTAGCTTCGTTAGACAACGTATAATCTTTCAGCCTGAAAATAAATTAAACTTAAGATTATATGAGTACTAAATGAGCCTCCTAGTGCACATTTCCATTTTAACTACATTTCCATATTGTTTTTACTACGAAGGAAAATAATTTATTCAAAATTTCATTAATCGTTGAATATACTTTATAATTCTCTATTATTTTTCTACTATAAGAAAATAGGTAGAAGCACCTGTATGTAGTTATAATAGTGTAAAACTTATTTAGCTAGAAATTAAAAAGTTTATTCCTATATGAATACGACTACAAATCCTACCTAGACATGAATTAAATAAATTAGTAAATATCAAATCCTAAATTATTTGAATTTCCTACTTCAACTTTGAATTAGTCATACAACATACTATAAACTTTCATGACATTTTTTTTAATGTTAACTTTTGGCGTCGTTTTTGCACTTTAAAGTGGTTAATAAAGGTACTTGAAATCTGTTTAGACATATAAAACAAAATGAACTAATTAAAAGTGTTTTTTTTGTAATATCATAAATATTGAGATAAGATGGTTTAGACAATTCAATATGGTATAAGAGTCATATGAATTATCAAATATAAAAAATGTATCATACTTCAATTTGAATTTTGAATTGAAAATATATTTTCATAAAGCACAACTTGTGTTGCGCTGAATAGAACATAGAATAACAATAAAACAATAAAAGAAAAAAGACGAATATTATATATATCTCCACACGTGGTTACAATCGTTCTACCTTTGATTTATTCAATATTAAGTTCTTAAATTATATGTTGTTCACAGCCAAATCTTCAAGTTCGAGCGATTTGGGGAAAGGAGTTTTAAATTAAGTTTCACATCTCTCGAGAGAATGAGCAATTTGTCTCTGTATATGATTTTTACCATTGAGTAATTTTATCTCTGTATATGATTTTTACCATTGAGTAATTCTGAACTAATAAGTTAGTTTTTGGTGTCGATCGAGTTGTGCAATATTCATTTTCTTACACATAATTAGCAACAAAGGAAGATATCTAGAATTCAAATCTCTTCATGTTGTCACAAAAAAAAAATCATTGTTTGACTTAAAGAAAAAAGTAATGATAAATCAGTTATGAGGGAATGTATTGAGACATAATCTAATCAAGAAATAATTATAAGTGTATTGTTTCTTGACGCTTATATATTAGAGGATCATGGTTCACACATCAACATCTAATTGGAACCTATATTCTCTTATATGTTTGTGTCCGTGAGCGCCCGAAGTGCGTGTCATAGAAGTGCCAATGAATTTTATTTATTTTCAAAATATAAGGTCAAAAAACTACGTGACGAGCACCATTTGTTCATTATATAATTTTATACACAACATTTTGGGATGAGGGAGGGAATCAACGTAGGAAAAAAAGAAGAAGAGAGAATATACATCAAAGTTTAATTTCAGTACGTTTCTCTGCAGGAAATCTTTGTTGGAAATTAGCCTTTGGCGGGAGTTGCGACCGACCAAATTTAACGGCTTAAACATTAGTGTTACGTATGTTGGAGAATTCGGTTCTTCACACATGCATGATCTACTAAGTACGTAGATAACCGTAGGGCCAAGAATCGTCAAATTTCATTGAGAAATGAAAGAGATATTGGTTCACGAAGTGAGGTGTTTGAAGCATGGAAAAGTGTGGTATTGTGTTCAATTCTCTCTCATCAGTAGAGGAAGAAAGAATTGTTGTGTATATAAGACTCGAAATTGGTTTGGGGTTTGGGACCCCAAGGGGTATCCCATGTGTTTAAAGGAGGGAGGACCTAGATGTGTTTCGGTTCGAGGAAAGACCACATGCGCGCCGCCGCCGCCTGCTCGTCCGAGTCTTGGGATATTATCTTTTTGGGCCAGAAAACTTTGCCAGAAGTACAGTTTGATCCCAGAAGTTTCAGATGTACAGTTTGGACCAGAATTCTTTCAGATGTACATTTTGGTCCCTGAAGTTTCAAGATGTACAGTTTGGTCCCTGAAGTTTCCAGAAAGTCAGAATTTGGACAGTCAAAGCAGAAACGTCAAGCACTCAATTCAGCCATTTATTTTGGCTGAATTACTCCTCCTATAAATGGCCAATTCGTTGGTCTCTCTTGAAAGAGATTTTGGCACACTCACATGGTGTCTTTTCATTTTCAGCAATATTTCAGCGGACCGATGTTGCATAAGGAGAGGTAGCTTCAGCTTTGAACCTTCCATAGTTAAGTACCATCGGACTTACTTACTGCGCGGTGAACGTGATGTCTTGAACCGTCAGTGTTTAGTGTAAGCCAAGTCAATGGTACCAACACAACAAATTCCCTTACTCTCTTCTTCGTAATGTTTTGTCCGTTTTGGCCATGGACAACGTCTTGGATTATTAAGTGCGTTCATTTGAGGCGGCCCGTCCTCGCACTTAAATAGGTGGTCTCCTACAAGGTATCCTGCTATACCCCACTTCACAAGTCTTAGGAACCATTAAAAGTTTCTCAAAGACCTAACCTCAACTGTTGAGGATCATTACAGGATTTGAAAACTTAACCTTTACCCATACTGCAGATAGCACTTAACATCTATCGCGGGAACGGCTTTGGATTTGGTGTTTCTTTTCATAAATCACTATCCGAAGTGCTCATGCTTCCACTGAAGCGATCAACTGAACCTTTACAACTTAGTTTTCCCATTGAACCAAATTACTGGGATCTCCAGTTAGTAAGGTTGGGTTACCACTGTATTGGTCCGTAAATTTTGGGTTTTAGGCCCATTCCCCTAGACAGGCAGAACACTTGATCTCCGGGTAGTCCCTTAGTTAGTAAATAAGGAAGTGACACCCGTGATGATCAAGCGCCATCTGATCTTATATCTCCGACAGATCCTGACGGATATGTCCAGGCCGTCATCCGTGTCCTTCCCGAAGCCGATGGCTAGCCATAGTGTATAACTGCTGAAGGCACGGGTTTCTCCCAATAAGGGACGTCCTCTAAGGAGTCATGAAGTTACTCAACTTCTTTCATGCTTTGTATAAAGCGATAAACTCTGATACCATCATGAATCGGTCGATGCAAGTTTGCTTAGAGGATTTTCTAAGACCCACCATACACATTTACTTGTGGCTTTGGTGTTCTCCATATCTGATGTCCGATTTGCATCACTGTGTTCTCCCAGAACCGCTGGACATCCAGAATACTATAATCTGAAGATAAGCGAATAATTCAGATATCGTCATATCCGACTTAACGCCTTCTATTGATCATGTATTAAGATCATCAGTGAAACTTAGTTCAACTGATCTGTTTGTAGGACGATACCAGGTCGGTTGTAGTGTGTACAATACATTGAACTACACATGACCTGTGCATATCGCTCCTTGTCTATGGGTGCACCATAATTCCAATCAGTTCTATGATTCATATCCATTGGTGGCTTCAACGAGACTGTCTTCTATCGACCAGTCCGTTAGATGTCTTAGAAATCCAATTCCTAAGATGTCATTTGTGATACCCATATCTTTCATATCGAGACTTTGTTTCAATATGACTTTTACTTTCAGACTGTTGATTCTCCAACTGTTGGCTTTCTAACTTTAGAGTCAATATTTCTGTGGTCAGATTCATTGTTTCTGTTTTATCTGAAACTTTCAGGACCAAAATATAAACATTTCAGGGACCAAGATGAAAGTTCATGAAGAAGCCCAACAGTCCAGAAAACCAACTCTGATTCTCTTCTTCCAACTCTCCGGTTGGGAAGGCTGTTTCAACATTCATGCCACGCAAGACTGCAATGGCCCATGATGTTAAGCTACTCCCAGGGGAGCACATGTACAAGTAGCCGAGGCTTTGAACTCGTCAGTAGATCCATCTACTTTGTACTCACTTTTGAGTATCATTTTTCACAACCCAAAGGTTCTTTTCCCGGAGGAAGATCAACCATTACGCAAGTATGGTTCTATATGAGGAAAACTATTTCTCTCTTTGTAGCTTCTTTACAAAGCAGCGCTTTTGGAGATGACACTTATTTGTTAATTATCCATGGTTCATTCTCAACCATACAAGCTAGAAGGACTGGAACAAGTCTTTGTCCCCTTCTTTGCTCCGTCTCGGTTCAACATCTAGAATCCTCGAGTTCTGCAGATCTGGAATATTACGTTCCGGATAGCCAGCAACTTTCGAGTCCTGTAGATGCGGAACGTCTAGTTCTGGACAGTCAGGCCCTCGCGGGTGCTTGTTAACCTTGAGCAATTACTCCTTTTTCCTATTTCAAGGAAAGTTATCTTCAATGAATTCAGCATTCTTTGACGCCAAGAGGCGATAAACACTACTGTTATTTGCAGATCCAGTGGATGTGCAATCTACAGTCTTAGGTATGAAACCACCCCACATCACAATGTGAGATCCTTTCCATGTCTCACACGGAGGGTTACCCTTATCCTTATGCGGAGTTCTATTGAGAATCACATTAGCGGTAAGGATCGTCGTGCCCCACATAATTTGGGCGTACGACTTTGCGCTTGGCTAACACCGTTAGACTGAGGTGAGTAATGAGCAGTCGTTTAATAAACGATGCTTCAAATTCTCCCCCTCTATCACTACGAATTTCTCAATCCGTAGGCTTAGTTGATTTTCAACTTCTGCTTTGTAGCGCTTATCCGCTTCAACAACTTCATCTTTGCTTTTCAACAAATAAAGGATTACATACGTTGTACCATCATCAATGAAGGTCACAAAGTACTTGTCTCCCCCGTCTATTTTGTATGAACTTTAAATCACCCAAGTAGGTGTGACTAAATTCTAGAGGAGCGGTGCTTCTTTCGCTATTCCCTTGACGGAATTTAGAAAGGTGATTTTGCCTCTTCATCTACCTCACATTTATTTTGAGGGTTTATGTCGACAGAAAGCAATAATCTCAACATCGTTAGCTTTTGAATGACTTGTTATTTAACGTGTCTTAATCTATGATGGCATAGATGCACGGATTACAAATATATCATTCATATGGCTACAGACATACTGTACTATTCTTAGTTATTACATACCTGTTGGACTAGTCTCAAACCTGCTTGACCAACAGCCTCCCTTTAACCAAGTTTGGGACATGTATCACCTCATCTTAGAGTGATCCCATTCCCTGAAGTCCTATTGAGGACAACCTCTTCAACCCCTTCTAATTTAGAGGTGACGTTGCTTCACATGAACAACCTCTTGCCCGTGGTTAGGGCGTAACCGGATCATATGTGATCTCGATACTCGGGCCCACTCTAGTTGCTTTGGCAGACTGAGTGTCCAATTTCTTTACTGCCTTTCTTTAGGCCTTCAGATCATTTAGGACCTGGAAACTCTGGCCCACCTTACTAGGTGTCCATTACTATTCCTATGAAATGAATTCTGGTCCCACTCCAGTCGCCCGGAGGCTTTGTATGACTGAGTGTCCAATATCATCATATCAAAGGAATTTTGGCGCACTCCAGTCGCCCGGAGGCTTTGTATGACTGAGTGTCAAACATCATCCTATGAAGGATCTTCTGCCAAATAATGTGACATGCTCAACGTCATTAACTTTTAGACTTCTTCCGTTATGATTGGTGCCCAGATAATTCTTGGCGCTTACTTAAGTGTGGTAATAGTTTTCGCACAGTCAGTGGATCTTTCTCCCTCGTATGTGAGAACATACTTTACACACTTTAATAATTACACTTAAAAGAACGGATCTTTTTTAAGTCGTTTACAAAATCCAATCTTTAAACGGAAAAGAAGATGAGATTAAACTTCTGATTTGTTAAAGCGTAAGGAATATAAATTATTTTCATATTCCTCCTTACTTTAATCCATTTTTAATCAGACATAATTTAATCTTTATTCTTGATAAGTAAGAAAAATACTTATCATTTAATCTTTATTCTTGACAAGTAAAAAAAATACTTATTCCAATTTCGGATTCTGGCTCACTTCAGTCACTTCATTAGACTGAGTGTCCATTTCCTTCTCACCATTATTCGGATCTTTTGTCTGGGACAGATATAGGCCTTCTGCTGCAAGATAGAATAACATCTTCAGTCTTGTCCTCTTGTCCCAGTTGACATCCTCAGACTCTCGTGAGCGCTTGTTCCCACCAGTCTTGGTAGCGGTGACACCATGAACACGTTCATCATCATCACTCTCTTCCACCAGAAAATCATTGCCATACCCAGATTTGGTCACACAACTTTTGACCGACATCTTTCGAACACTAATAGTAATACTATACAATATTGTCTTAAATTGTTGGGAGATTTTACTCTTGTACTTTATAAAGCAGTACGTGAAATATATAACTATTACAAGTATTCGAAAGGATAAACAAAGATTCAATAATTCAACTAGAAATCTGAAATTACAAACTGTACATCTGAAACTTCTGGGATCAAACTGTACTTCTGGCAAAGTTTTCTGGCCCAAAAAGATAATATCAGACGACCCACGACCCACGACCCACGACCCACGACAAACTTTACTGACTGCTTCCCTTAATATCCTTCCTTTACCACATTATGGGATCATATATTAATAACATTACCAAGGATCAAAATATTCCGAGCAGGTGTTCTGTCTTCTAAAACTACTAAGTTTTAATTTGATCTTCATTTTTGTTAGCATGTTGAGAAGCAAAGAGAACCTAAATAGTTTAAATAGTTATCAAATAAAAAAAAAAAAATTTTATAGAAAAATGATAATTTGTCATCCATTAATAATTGGATCAAATATACACATGCCATTAATTATACAATTGGTCCACAAATGTTCTTATACACTAACTGAGGAGCTTTCCACAACATGAGCTTTTTCATAAGGAAAAGGGTTAAATTTATTCTTGAATTATGTGCAATAGTTTATATTTGCCGCTAAATTTTAAAGAAGAGGTCTGTTACGATGAAAACATCTTACATCTTCTTCTTCAACACTCAGATTTCTATCCCAAGCAAGCTCACATTAACTATCTTCAAGCCTTAGATCATCCCAAATGGAGCTCAAACAATGAACAATTGCACCATCTAATTAAATTTTAATCTGTCAGAATTTCATTGACAAAATTACTAGGTCTATCACAAATCCTTCCCAAATCATCAATAGCGATGTCGAATGTCCACATCAACCTCCTATTAAAACAAACCTACATCAAACAATATTTAGTTTATAAATCATTTGCAGTAATATTATGGTGGTCCAAGTGGGGTTAAAGTTGTCGAGGGCAGGTTATTTTACAACAAAGTTAAAGTGGTAAAGGTGAGGGTGTGGAAGAGTTGGTATGAATGTGGTAGTTTTTTTTACGCGTGCATAATATCATGAGTGTCAGTCGCGCTGAAAGTGGTCAGTGGTGAAGTACTAACAACGGTCTTCAAGTGGTGAAGAGAATCAATTATTATAGTAGTGCTTGACTTAGAATGATGATGGAAGGTGATTCAGAAAAATATAATATGCACAAATTTGCAACATTCATGCTCAAATTTAGATAGATTTCGCATAATTCAAAGGCAAAGTGACTCATTTTCCCTTGTAAAAAAGATCTACATGTTGAAAACCTTATTTCATCATTTATGAATAAGGACATAATTGGATCAATCATATAACTCCTTCCCTTTAGGATAATAAAGAATCATTACCTAAAATCTCATTAGTTTCGTAGACCATAAAATTGGAGTTATTTTACAGCATTTAGTTAATACTTAGGTGTCCTAATTCACCATAGAATAATTAGGTGGCGACTCCTCAACAGCAGTGAAAGAAATAATCCCCTTAATTATTTTCATTGATTGAAAAAGTATATATACAAGATACAAAATAGGAGAATCCCATTCCTAAAATCTTATTCTACCATAATTCTAACTATACAATTATGGTAAGTGTATAATCCTAATTTAGGTAACAAATACATTACAATATTCCAATAATATATACCATATATACACCAATCAACCAACCACTGA
The DNA here is from genome assembly GCA_029783415.1 of Anisodus acutangulus. NCBI lineage: Eukaryota > Viridiplantae > Streptophyta > Magnoliopsida > Solanales > Solanaceae > Anisodus > Anisodus acutangulus. The sequence goes on from CM056512.1 coordinate 18,764,723, forward strand.
TTCTGTCCGTGATGGGCCACTGCCATGGGCCTCATCCGAGACTATTGTGCTACTTTGGTCCATTTGCCCGTGATATACACTATGTATACCAAGTGTTTATCACGGGTATATACCCTGTTTAACACACCCCCGTAGTCATAGCGGGCGGTTTGCGAACACTGAGACTGTCCCTAAAATCTTCAAAGAGTACCGAGGGAAGACCCTTTGTAAAGATGTCCGCAACTTGATATCTTGACGGGACATGACATACGCGTACCTGCCCCCGAGCAACCTTTTCACGGACAAAGTGAATATCCATTTCGATATGCTTAGTGCGTCGGTGCTGAACCGGATTACCTGAGAGGTAGATGACACTAACATTATCAAAATATACTAAGGTTGCCTTCTGAATGGGGCAATGAAGCTCTAAAAGCAAATTACGTAACCAACATGATTCTGAGACCACATTAGCTACCCCTCGATATTCTGCCTCGGCACTGAGCGGGATAGAGTCGCCTGACGCTTTGCAGACTAGGAGACCAAGTTGTTGCCAAGGAACATACAATATCCTGACGTAGACCGTCTGGTGTCCGGACAACCACCCCAATCTGCATCTGTGTATGAGACAAGTGTGGATGTCGATGAAAGATACAAATGTAAACCATAGTCCAGTGTACCCTGAATATACCGAATGATGTGTTTGATTGCATTCATGTGCTCAACTATGGGATCATGCATAAATAAACACACCTGCTGAACAACATACGTAATATCCGGTCTGGTAAAGGTAAGATACTGAAGGGTTCTTGCAAGACTGCGATAGCGGGTCGGATCCTCGTAAGGGACGCCTGCCGCGGCACCAAGTTTGGGCTTAGTATCAACTGGAGTGGAAATGGACTTACATGATGACATCCCAGCCCTCTCGATGATCTCAGCCGCATACTTTCTTTGAGACAAAAACAAACCATCTGAATGACGCTTGACAACAATCCCCAAAGAGTAACTCAAGGACCCTAAGTCTTTCATAGCAAACTCAACGCTGAGCATGGCCATGATAGACTGACGTAATGCATCGAAAGAGGCAGTCAAAATGATATCATCCACATATAACAGAATGTAGGCCAAGGATGAACCACGACGGTAGATGAACAAGGAATTATCTGACCTACTGTGAGTGAACCCAATAGTCGAAACATAGTCAGCAAACCTTGTATACCAGGCCCGTGGAGACTGCTTAAGCCCATATAAGGACTTCTTCAACAAACAGATATGATGAGGACGGTTAGGATCTCTGAACCCCAACGGCTGATGCATATACATTGTTTCCTTGAGATCACCATGTAGGAAAGCATTCTTGACATCCAACTGATGAATATGCCATGCCTTAGAAAGAGCCAGGCTAAGCACAGTGCGAATGGTAGCCGGTTTGACCGCCTGACTAAACGTCTCCCCACAATCTATCCCAACCTGCTGAGTCTTACCATCACCCACAAGCCGCGCCTTATGTCGAGTGAAGGACCCATCAGAATTCTCCTTATGAGCAAAAATCCACATAGACCTGATGACATTAATACTAGATGGACGGGGCACCAACTCCCACGTCTTATTATCAATAAGAGCATTATATTCATCAGTCATAGCAATTTTCTAATTCGGGTCGTTTAAGGTAGACATAGGATTACGGGGCAAGGGGGATTTAAAGACATTAGAATGTAAATTAAAATGTCGTTTAGGTGTAAAAGTACCCCGCTGACTACGAGTGACCGGTCTATGACTCGAGGAATATTTGAGTGAATTTTGAGAATTTGATGGGCTCGGGACGGGTGGCGGCGACGGTGGGCCCTCTTGGCCCAAATCGAAAAGCTGGATCGATCATTTGGACCGGTTCAAAATTAGGTGGGTAGCCCAATTGCTGGGGTGATCCGATGGCAGAATCGAAGTCGCGACGTGACAGTGGGGCCCGGTAGGCGATGGGCTCTTGGTGAATTTTGGGTGCGGGATATATCCGAAAAATGGTGAGTAATATACGGGGATATACCATCATCCAAACAACTATACGAACTAGGCTCGGTAGTATGAACTTTAGTAAATGGAAATTGGGTTTCATTAAAAATTACATGGCGATTAATTATGATTTTCTTGGAGGATAAATCAAAGCATTTGTAACCACGATGATTAGACGGATAACCCAAAAACACATACGGAGTAGATCAAGCCTGAAGTTTGTTAATTGTGGTGGATGGGAATAACGGATAACACAAGCACCCAAAAACCCGAAGATGAGAATAAGAAAGGTTTTTATTATATAGGTTTTGGAGGGGGGAAGAATATGTCAAACCTTTGGAATGAATTATGTTAAGGAGATATGTGAACATTTGTAGAGCATGATGCCAAAAATATGGGTGTATGGAAGCATGAATTAAGAGAGTTCGGACAATGTTATTTATGGAACAAATTTTGCGTTCGGCTTTCCCATTTTGTGAATATGTATGAGGACATGAAAAATGAAAATTGATCCCATTATTAGCACAAAACTCCCGAAACTCCCTATTGTCATACTCTTTTCCATTATCACATTGAATATTCTTTATTTCTCTTTCGAATTGGGTACGAATGAACGCTCTAAATTTTATGAAGACTGAAAACACTTGTGATTTATTCGCAATTGTAAACGTCCACAAAAATCTAGAATAATCATCTAAAAAGATAACATAATATCGATGACCCAACGAACTAAGAACAAGAGACGTCCATAGGTCGCTATGAATAATATCAAATGACATTGAAGTATTAGAATTTGAGTCTACAAATGGCAACTTAATAATTTTTCCTAACGAACAAGATTGACAATTTGGAGTACGACTCGTACCCTTACATGAAATAAAACTATTTTTATCTAAAACGGATAAAATAGAGGATCCCGGATGACCAAGGCGAGCATGCCACAAGGAAGGAGAAATGGCTGCAAAGGCGGATGGCAAAGCTTGACTCGATAGACTGAAATCGGGCATGATAGGATACAGATCCCCCATACTATCACACCTCATGAGATGACTCTCCGTCTTGAAATCCTTCACAGAGAAACCAAACGGATCAAATTCAACAGAAACGAAATTGTCAGTGGTGAACTTTCGGATAGACACTAAGTTTTTAATCAATTTGGGGGCATGTAAAGTATTTTTCAAGATAAGGGGTGGATTGGGGGGAGACAACGTTTTTTGACCATAACCCAGAATTGGAATAGAGTTGCCATTACCAACAATTATACCCCGAGGGTTGATCAAATTGGAATAAGATGAGAGAGTACCTGAATCGAAAGTCATGTGGGTAGTGGCACCGGTGTCCATATATCAATTTGAGTTCGGTTGAGTCAACCCCAATGTGTGCATTGCGACCTCGATATCGGTCTGAGTGGGGCCTGTTGCGTGGTGGGCTTGCGGAGGTCGGGGCCCAAGTATTCCAGGATGGGGTGAATCGGGCCGTAGGCTGCTGGGCGGCATTGTTGGGCCATCGCCGATGGGCCGCCATCGCCGTCTTTGGGCCTGAAAAGGTCGCCGACCACCGTCGGGATTCGTTGGAAAGTAGGGGCCGCCCACGCCCCACCGCCCCAGCCCATCGCCATGGGCCCCCGCCTGGGACCAGGGGTGGTGGGCCACTGTTCACTGGAAGGGGCCCACTGCCTGCTTGCTGACCACCGTAACCGCCGCGTTTGCTCCCGCGGTTTTTGTTATTATTCTTACGATTATTTTTGCCGCCACCATGAGTATGGTTTTGACCCGATTTCTCATCAACACCCGAAGAACTTGGGGAGGACGCCATCATGACGACGGGATTTGCTCCGGTAGCCGCCTTTTTAGCCAAACCGACTTCTTCCAAAGTAAGCATGAAGCGGGCTTGATAAAAGGCGGGAATAGGGTTGCTTTGACGAAGGAAAGTTCCAACACCATTATAGGCCTCTGAAAGGCTGGCAACCAATTGTATAACCAAACGATTATTTGTTACAGGTGCGCCAACATTACGGAGTTGATCTGCCAACTCCTTGAGTTTCTTGCAATATGCAGAGACGTTTGGAAATTCTTCCATGCGAACTAGAGAGAATTCCTGCTCGAGTGTGACGACACGTGAATGTTGGTTATCTTGGAATATGTCACGCAATCTATTCCAGGTAGCCATAGCCGTGGTATCTGGCTCAATAATTATTTGTAAAAGGTCAACTAAAATAGTAGAATAGATCCACTGGAGAACGGTAGCATCAAGAGTAATCCATAACTGAGGATCTTCCGCGGGAAGAGGTGTAGCGGGAGGAATTATGTGATGGATAACTTGATGGGTGATAGCGTGGATTTTAAACAATTCCGCCCACGTCACATATTGGACGTTTTCCATCTCAAGCACAATAGGGATACTGTTCTTGACGTTAGAAACCATGAGGGCAGGATGATAATTGTTCTTAGACATGTTGAAAGAACAACGAAGGAGGGGAAATTTGGGAATAGTAAGAGAGATTTTGAGAGCGGAAGACAAATTTTGGAAGAGAAAACCCGAGGGGGGGGGGGTCGGCTGAAAGTGTACAAAATTTTGGGAGAGAAAATTTTGTTAGACCTAGTCTCTTGATACCATGAAAGAAATATCCCCTTGATTATTTTCATTGATTGAAAATGTATATATACAAGATACAAAATATGAGAATCCTATTCCTATTCTATTCCTAAAATCTTATTCTACCATAATTCTAACTATACAATTATGGTAAGTGTATAATCCTAATTTAGGTAACAAATACATTACAATATTCCAACAATATATACCATATATACACAAATCAGCCAACCACTGATTCTGTCCGTGATGGGCCACTACCATGGGCCTCATCCGAGACTGTTGTGCTGCTTTGGTCCATTTGCCCGTGATATACACTGCTGTATATTGGGTGTATATCATGGGTATATTGCATTATTTAACAAGCATCATCCTTATCAAATCCAGAGGGAATCGACCCATTACGTCGCGAACCGCGGTTAAAAACGGGCGCGACACTCTCCTATTTGAAATCTTCCCGTAGAAAAAGTGCTTTCAGACGCTGTTGATGACGCTTGAATGTTCAACACATCTCGGGCCATCTTTACTAGTGTCGAAAATGTCTTCTCATTGTCCCTCAAGTATTTCAGCAAGTCTTCATGTCCTTCATCATTGACAATTAATTTGTACAGTACAACACTCTGTAAAACATAAACATCAAGTTCGCCAACTTGTGAAGAAGTTGAACCACTAAACATTCTATATCTAAGGCCTTGAATACTAGCAGCAGAAACTGCATATCCTTTATTAGGTTGCCGTGAAATAGAAGAAGATGGTACCGAAGCCGGTTGATTATTTGCATTTTCTTGTTGGTAATACATATATATTTTTTTCATTCATAGTGTATGCTAGAAATAACTTCTTCTTTAGTTGGTTCGTGAGTTGGTTCTTCAGTTGAGTCTGTTTGAAGTACTTCTATACAATCATAAATCGTTTCAACAAGTGATTTACAACCGTCTACTTTAATAGTCGGATTTAATACACCACCAATAATATAAATAGTGGAAATAGGAAAAAATAATATTTTTTTAATTTTATAAACATTTTTTTCAATAGATGCCTTATAAGTTTGTTTTTCCATATATTCATTAAGTAACAAAAAAATTAGAGCTATATAAAATAACATAGTTGAAATAGTAAGATACTAAATACCAGAAAATTCTTTTGTAGCTTGAAAAAATTTCTCTAAAAATTCAATAAGTTCTAAAAAAAATTCCCAGTCATTATCTACAAGCAAATCCCTTGGATTTTTATTATGGGCGTTAAATAATAAAGTTATAGGTCTTCTATAATCGTAAGCAACAAGTAGTTGTTCATATAGAGAATTTCACCTAGTCGCTACTTCTTCAGGAATTTTTCTAAAAGGTAATCCACAATCGTGACAAGTTTTTTATACTTTTTGCGTCTTTGTATTTTATTACCTTTAAAAATAAAGTTTATAGAAAATTGTATTTTATCAAGAATGTTTTCAAAAAGTTTTAGGTCATCCTTTATAACTAAGTTATAAATATGACACGCACATCTTATATGAAAATGATCAGGAAAAGATGGAGTTAATTGAACTTTTAAAAGTTTTATAGCATAATCATTAGAAGTAGCATTATCTAATGTAATAGTCATAATTTTATCAATTATTCCATAATAATCACAAATTTCATGAATATTTTGTGCAATAAAAGTTCATGTGTGCCTATCATCAATATATCTATATGCTAAAATATGTTTTTGTATAGACCAATTTTGATCTATTCAATAACATGTTACAGTTAAATAATCATTACCGTTAGTACTACATCCTATATCAGAAGTGAGAGCCACTTTGCCATTAAAATGATATAATGCATAACGTAAATACTGTTGATATTCATGTGCAAATTTAAAAACCTCTCTTCTAACAGTTGATCTAGGAAAACCGTTAAAAGAAGGATTATACATTTCTCTAATGTAATGAATAAAATCAGAAGAGGAAGGAAATGCAAAAGACAAATCCTCCACCACAACTAATTTTACCATATTTTTCCTATCTTTGTATTTATCATATTTAGGACCAAAAAATTCCCCCCGTCGGCAGGTTAATTTGACCCTATACTTGGTCGGGGACATTATGTGAATCTTTTCCCGACTCAGCTGGCACACCAGATTTTTTAGTCTGGTATTGATTCCACCTAGCTGTGTGTTCGCCTTGTACATGTCTCAATAAACCCCCGTCCCATCTTAACCTTTTTCGATTTTAAATTTATAAACTATTTTACAAATTTTATATCTAACTACTTGATTTTCTTTGTCCCTATCAAAAAAATCTCATGCGGCTGATTTTAATTTTCATTGTGTGGGGCCTCGACTCATACTAGGGGGAATATGAGACATTCAAGTTTCAGTTTGTGGATGAGACTCAGTCTGAGCTTGAGGTTGCGGTGCACTAGTGGATGTGTCATCTACATTATCGTCAAAATTAAAGTCTGGTTCAGATGCAGAATATACCTCATCATCTAATGGTGTATCATTAAAAAAAGCAGTTTCATCTATATGAGTGAAATCAATCAAATCATTGGGACTAGGAATAGTATTACTAGAAGGAGTACCCTTACCCTTGTTACCCCTACTAGAAGAAGCACCCTTACCCTTACCCTTAATCATACGTCCAAGGCGTTCCATTATAATTATGCAAATAGATAATTAAAGTAAATGAAATTAAGTGCGATAATTAAAATTAAATAATAATAATAATTTAATGAATCAACGAAGGTACCAAACGTCGACGTGTAATCGAGGTTAAAAATTGAAACTTTGCTCGATGGATGATCCTCTAGCTAGTTGCCAACTTCACTCCCAATTTTTGAACTTTGATATAAATGAGCAAAAAATAATAATAATTTAGTATGCAATGTAGAATTGTAGAGAGATAAATTGAGAGATTAGAGAGATGATAGGAAGATTTGTGAGAAAAATGAAGAGGAAAATGAGGTATTTAGAGTTGAGAAATAGGGTTAAAGTGTAAATATACTAACTTAGGGGTTAAAAATAAATATTAAGGGGGTAGAGGAAAAAATGGCCGTTATAGTCGTTGCATAACGACCAAAATCAAAATTTGATCGTTGTTGCAACGACTATTTTTGCATAGGGGAGGGGGGCTGGCGAGGCGGGACGGGGGTGGGTTGGGGCGGGTCCTATCAGGATCGGTACGGGCGGGACGAGCTCACGTCCCGTCCCGAGTTCGAATCCCGACACCGATCTTTTAGGGGGATCAGGGCGGGGCGGGGCGGGTATCAGACCAGGCCGGGCCGGATCGGGATCGGGCTGACCCGCCCTACTGGCCAACCTTACATACGGCTGAACATAGTGACAGAGTCAGAATTTTTATAATGAAATTTCAAAATCTAAAAAAATAAATATACCAACAAACTAAAGAATTTTGATATATACTATATATAAATAAAAATAATTTTAATCTTTTATATATAATATAATCTTTTGACAAAGAGAGCTCAGATAAACCCTTTTAATACCCAGCTCCGATGCGACTCAAGATTCTCAATAGTCGGCACCAATAATTCATATTCATAAAGAGGATGGACAAATGACAAGTCAAAGGAACATATTTTCTTCTCTTATGGAACTATATTTTCTTTATTGGGTTTTTATTAATTTTTACATAGAGAAAGCAGGACCAGCCGGAGTACTCAGAAACTTCCCATTTGTAAATTAGCTGACTTTGTCATCATGTTGCAACGTACTCTATCTCGTGTAATTATTATTGTTACAACATTGGTGAATTAAAGAAGGGGGATGGGGACAATAAGAAAACCTTTGATTGATGAACAAATTATCTTCGAGTTAATAATAATGGGATTATAATGCTCGACATTAATAATGATAAATTATCTAGTTGATATATTTTTATTAGTAGAGGTTTTGTTCATTGAACCAAAATTGAGATATATAAAATATGTTTTTGGTTTAAATTAGATAACGTGAAATAAATTTTTATTTTTAATTTTAACCTAAGTTGTTTCAAAGGACTTTGGAAGAAGAGTTTTGGAGAAGGACAAATATTGCATTTTAATATTTAGTCTCGAAATTGTTATCTCACATAGTGTATGAGATAAAAATAATACCACAATTGTGGTATAAAACTATTAGCAATGCCAGAATTGCTAAATTCTACCAAATGTGGGATAAGTTGACCCCAAATCTAATTTCGGGATTATAATTCCTTATCCCCGAACCAAACAACCCCCAAAAATTGATCCGCACTTGTTGATTGAGAGACTTCTATTGGTACAACTAGTTGACACCCAATTTTGTCCCATCTTTTCGGATTTATTTGCAATTTTAAATATTTTTGACACCTCAAAATAATTTTAATATATATACATATAGGCATATATATACATATTTATTATTATTCTAAATATGATTATTATTATTCGTATTTCTACAACCATTTGCCTTTTAAATCATAATCATACTTTTATCCTGATATTCTATATTACTTTATTTTCACAAAACGACATCATATTTCGTATTTTTAATTAAGCATTAAGAATTTCACAAATATTATATTTTATTAATATCACATCGTTATTTTTTTTTTATAATTTACAATTTTCTTCAAAGTATTTTTGTAAAAAATATTAAACCCCTTTTATACTTTAACCCACAACACATTTATTTCCCCAAACCTTAAACACCCAATTTCATTTCCCCAACCAAGTCTAGGGCTCAAATCGGCCAAGACCCAAGCCCAACTCCCCAATACCCCATTCCGCAGCCCAATCCCCTACATCCGCGAACCAATACCCCCTCCCCCTTAACCCCTCCCCCATTTTCTCCCACTTTACCCAAACCCAACTAAAATCCCTAATCCTTCCATCTTAACCAAACAACCCCTAACCTTCCCTATCATCCTAAAACCAGATGACCCGAAGACCAAACGACACCCCAAAAAATCCGGCAGTCCATCACCGTCACGCCTCCCTTTACCCGCCGGATATTCGCCTCACCGACGCCAATGCCACCACGTCTCATCTTCTCCATCAATCACTCATCCCTCCTCCTCTTTTGAAGACATTTGAGGCCTGCAAAGCTGTTGGCAATAACTGTGAAGAGGAAACCCAAAACCCTTCGGTTATCTCTTCAAATTCGATGTGTAACGCCATGAATCCATACCTCATTTATCATTATCTCTTCTTTTCGGAATCTGGAGAAAACCGTCACTTATCCCTCTTTTCTTTGAAAATTCAAATTTTGAATTTTAGGGTTAAGTTCTCAACTCCATGCTATAAATACGGCCTCTTCTTGGCTGTTTTGAGGGGGGTTCTGATTTCCGGACAACAAAAAGCCCTATTTTTTTTACATGTTGCGAAGAGTCGACCTATCTGGCGGTTTCACAAAAAGATTTTTTTTAGAGCCAAAGATCCTTTCTTGAACGCGTTTTGATTTTGAAAAAAAAATCATCCATTTTGACTCTCGTTTCTGGCTCGACATAGCCATGAAACACTCAAACTCATTTTATTTTCAACCGCATAAACACACTCCTCCGAGTGGACTCGACGATTCGAGACGACGCCTCAGTTCGCTGCCCGAAGAAGGTCAGTAAAACACAAATTTCTCTCAATTTATTTTCTGTATTTTTTTGTGTTTTGGTGCTAACTATGTACTGATTATTCATGTGGCTGTGTTTTAATCCCTAAGTGTATTAAGTTGTTAGCCTTGTTTAATTACCTATCAAGATTTAGAAATGCTTTGTTTGTATTATTAAACTGATGTAGATTATGATATGAGGCATATGTTGTTAGTACTTATTTAGAAGAGTTATGATTAGTTAGATGTTTTATGTGTGATACATATAGTGTTCGCACCTGTTTGGTTCATGATTAGTGTTGGGTCCGAGGCTACGGATAAGCAAGAATATGTAAGAATAAAATCGTAACAGCTAGAACAATTAAAACAGTTTCTAGATGTTGCCTTCAATGTTGTGTCAACATCTGATGCAACATTATGATAAAACATTATAAACCTTTATAGAGTAAATGCAGCGGAAATTATATACAATTACAAATGAATTTCTTTTTACAAGTTTGAACAATAAATGCGAAAAAGAAATTACAAACAAAAGTGAAGTCGAAGATGACTTCAGCCTAAAGTTAAAAGATCTAAAAAGATAAATACAACATCTTCATTACAATTGCTTGAAATATAAGCTTGATCTAGAATCTGGGCAGCAATAGTAATGTGGGACTATATGTTGTTATACTACTTTAGGCTAAGTGTGTTGATCCAGTTTCTATGGTGAATATCCGAGAGCTCTCTTGTCAATTCTTCTCATTCAATTCTGGATATCGATACTCTGAAGCTCCCATCTATTTATAGTGTGGAACTTCCCTTGAAATCCTCACTGATTGGTTGCGGAGATAGAGTAAAAGAAGGCTTCAGCTTGAACCGGTTCTTGCTCCTTAAAAAACTCAACGTTCTGGACTTGGTCTTCACGCTGCTTCCTCTCCAAGCTTTGACTGTTTCTTTTACCATGTTTTATACACAGCATCATTATAAGTTTGCCTAGGTCATTTTTTACTCACAGTAATACAACCTGTTTTGACCGGAAGAATAGGCAAAATCGTTACAGAGATGTTGTCACAATATTGCAGGCAACATTCTTATTTTTCTAAGATGTTGTCCTGATCATTTACAGATGCTGTCACAACATCCATCCAATATCAACAATTAGTATTACATTCAGTATAATGTGTTGAAATGTTGTTCAGTACCTGTTTAGTGAATTTATGATGTAAATTAGTTATGTTTTAGCATGATTAATATGATAAGATTCATGTTCTACTTTAAGGGTCATGATCTGTGGTGATTAACGTCTGAATATGTGGTTATATTTTGATTCTGTTACATGTTTGAGATCTAATGTTAAGTAGAAATAAAGTTTGGTTTCTTTGTAGATTTAGATGTACGTCAACTTGTTTGCATATTTTCTTTGTGATCAAATGAGTAAGTGTTTAGATAGGTCGGGTTTAAATTCTTACTTTCCTGTTTATAAATCTGCAGGCCTGAGTTCAGGGTAGTAAAATGGGATAAAGAGCTTTGTGTGTGTATGTGTTGATTTCTGGACATTATATAATCATGTTGGACCCAAAATCTCTAAATAGGTTTATACTGCTAATTCCTTTATTTGATTCTTAGGTCATAATTCTCCTATCAAGATGCTTAAATTATGTATGTGCTAATGCTTTCTACTTGTTTAGGCTAGACTGTGTCATGTTGGTTTGCTATCTGTCTGTCCTTTGTTATTAACTCATATATGTTGGTCATATGATAATGATCTAGGAATATGTGTATTGTCTCTATTGCATTGATTTTATTGTGGACGTTAAAGGATAGTGAAGGGTATTATATTTGAACCATGTTAGTATGTTGTAAGCCTGTATGCATGAGTTTGGGCTAAGTAATAGAATGGAATAAGCATGCCTTGCTATTTACTATGACTGAACTGCTGTAATAAGTATCTTAGTTACTAGGTTGTTTTTTTATCCTTAAAATGCCATGTTTGATCTGCTACCAAGGTATCCTGTTGTCCGTATTTTTCCTTATATGCCAGAATGCTAGAGTAACATCCCTAATGGTATGAAAGACCTGCTGAGTCACTGGGACACATTTGCCTTAACTAACTGGTTATATATGTTCAGTTTAGCATAAACAATCTTTGGTGTCTGAAGATATTAGGATATTTGATTGCTTCTGTGTTTCTCCTGTCCAATGTGACTTGTTAATTAGCCATGAAGTACCCATTAGTTTCAGTGTCATTAAACCCAATAATGCAGTGGATACAAGAGTTTATATACTTAGTTTAGCGTTGGATTGACTCTGGATACTTGAGATGTGGTTTTTAAATGGCTATTTATGCATTTTAAACTTTTTTATTTCCTTTGAATTGACCACATATTTACTTTTGTTTCCTGAATATCAAAGCATGCCCATATTAGCATCAAACCCCTTTTGTGTCCATACTGATCATATATCCACTGAATTGGCCGCATTTACTTGGTTTGAAATGCACAATCATTTCCTTTCTTCTGGAATGTGATACCCATCAATTGTTTGTTGTTCTTTTTCCTCCATTTTCTTATGTTTTCTATGAGATATTTAAAATGATATACCTTTAAAGTATATGAGATATAGAGAACTGGGCATACATCTGGCATGTATCAAGTTCGTATGTCCTTAAGTATATCATGTATGATTAGAAAAAAATTTGTATATCTGTCTTTGGGTGTTTGGGATTAATATGTGTATCGGGTCTGTGTGCTCTGCGTTTTTCTTGTAAAATCTGTGGGAGCTGAGTGTCGTCGGTACATGCTTTGGTATGCAAGCTGAGTATTGATCCTATTTGTGTATATGAAAGTATAAAAAAATTAGGTGGCGACTCATTAATTCAATTTAGGAATCATCCATATGTTGTACTCCTCTCTGACCTGGTTAAAACGAGATATAACACAACTAACCGTAAACTTTAGTTGTTGTTGTTGTTATTATATTATTATTACTAAATAATCTTTTTTGACTGATTATAATTTTTTGAATATACAAATTTTATTTTTAGAACTGAGGAAGCAAACTTTGAGTTCGCACCAAAATCTAGATGAGTGGCCACATGTGTTTAATTTAAAGCTTGTCATTTAATTAGTTGGTAAATTAACAGGAAGACAACCTAATTAATGATACTCCCAACTACTCGATCCTATAATGTGTTACACTCCAACTCCTTTTGAACTTCTAATGATATTATTGTAATGAACACACCGTTAAATCTGATTATAATATATTGTGTTACAGTATATAAAAATCATTTAATCATTCCCTAGATTACTATTATTGACACATTTAAATAGTCAAATTCACTCTTAAAAAGCGAAATAACACATGCTTTTGATTTAAACTAGCTCCCCTAATGTAAACAATAACCCTTCGCCAAAACATGACAATGCCAATGTGAACATGATTACTGTTGATGAAGAAAATAATTTGGAAGGGACTATTGTGCCGGTCCAGAGAGAGGAAAATGTTGAATCATCGGCCTTTATCACCCCTATAATTATAGTTCAAGTGAGGGCACCGTTTGAAGTGGAAGTACTTCCTCCGAAACCGCGGATCATAACACCGTCTTTTGATACCAAAACTGTTCCGTGGAGTTATTCAACTGGGAAAGGAGCAGGGGCAAATAGAAACAAATTGTAGAGGTTGTCACCGCTGGTATGACAAGATCTGGGCAATGTTATGCCTCTGCAGAAGTAGCGCGATGAGCGCCAGGAAAGGAAGACAATCCAAAAAAGACCGTAACAGAGACCGAAGTGGAAGAGTTCTGGAGGAAAATGCCAACCAAGGAATATTCCGTTGTAGAACAGTTGAAGAAAACACCGGCCCAAATTTCTTTGCTATCATTGTTGATGAATTTCGCGACCCACAGACGTGCTTTATTGGAAGTACTCAAAGAATCTTATGTTCCGAGAGAGACCACTGACGAAAAACTCTTGGCCTTGGTCGAACAGATTTTAGAGGCCCATAAAGTCTCTTTTCATGACAAAGAATTGCCACCTGAAGGTTTGGAGCACAACAAGGCGTTGAACATAACTGTAAAGTGCATGAACAAGTTCATTTATAGGGTTTTGATTGATGGAGGCTCAGCTGTCAACATTTGTCTTGTGGCAACTCTCCGAGCCCTGGGAATTAGCATTGGAATGATTTGCGAAAGCCATGTGAGGGTTAAAGGCTTTGATGGAGCCCAAATGAGCGTTATGGGAGAAATGGATTTGACATTGCAAGTAGGACCCGTAGAGTTCGTCGTGGAATTCCAAGTGTTAGACATATCTACGGGCTATAACCTGCTAATGGGAAGACCTTGGATCCATATGGCTAGTGCAGTTCCTTCTACCCTACACCAAAGCCTGAAGTTTGTCTGGAATCATCACGAGGTCGTGATACGCGGAGAAGGGAGCAATTCATTATGTCCCGAAGGCCAAATCCCTACTGTTGAAAGCGTAGATATATTGGATGGGTCTGTTTTCCATATCAGAGAAATTGCATGTGACTCCAAAGTTGAAAAACCGAAATTACCCCGGGTTCTCACAATGGTGGCCTAGGAAATGTTGAAGAATGGATTTAAGCCCGGTCAAGGCCTCAGATTGAACTTAGAAGATATAGCAGAGCCGATTCATTTGCTCAGTAAAAAGGATACTTTTGGTCTCGGATACGAACCCACTCCTGAAGAAGTCTTGTCAATCAATCTCCGAAGGAAAAGAGACACTTCCCTGCCAAAGCCTGTTACGCCTCTGAATCAATCATTTGTCAAAGCATATGCTACTCAGAAGTCAAAGGAAGATGATGCAGACAACCTTGTGGAAGGACTCAAAAGTCTTTTCATTGCGAAAGAAGAAGCGGAATGCAATGTAATTCTGGATGATTTTGCTGAAGACCCAACCATTTGGGATGCAGAACACGGAGATGTTTTGAAAAATTAGACCTATGCCCCGGCCCTATTTCTCCGGGAAGCTTGGTAGAAATTGCATTAGTACTTTATGAAAAATGCAATTTAGATTGACGTCTGAATCGCATCTATGCATCTTAATGTGTTTTGCCTCCACCTTTTGAAAGCTTAAATGACAAATCCACATTGCTTTTGCTATTTCAAATTTATTTTGTTTAATAATTTTTTTTCTCTTTCAGCCTGCAAACTGATAAATCTGTCGCTAATGTGAATGTGACATGTAATGAAACGAGCAAACAAAATCCAAACAACGAACAGGACTTCGAAGAATATGAGGAAGACTCAAAGCCAGAAGAATTGACAGAGAAATTGGAGCATTTTGAGAATAAGACAAAGCCAAATTTAGATGAACCAGAGGCAATAAATTTGGGAGATGCAAAGTATGTGAAGGAAACAAGAATCAACATCCATATGAGCACCGCACAAAAGAAAGAACTGACGGATCTTTTGAGGCAATATATCGACGCGTTTTCTTGGTCTTTTGATGATATGCCAGGTCTGAGCACATATATGGTTTCACATAGATTACCTATTGATTCATCCTGCCCTCCCATGAAGCAAAAACCAAGGAAATCAAGCCTGATTTGAGTTTGAAAGTCAAGGAAGAAGTTTCCAAACAATTCGATGCGAAGGTCATTCGAGTTACAAGATACCCTACTTGGTTAGCCAACATCTTACCTGTGCCAAAAAAAGATGGGAAAATACGGGTATGCGTGGATTATCGGGATCTCAACAAAGCTAGCCCGAAGGATGATTTCCCTCTCCCAAATATTCACATACTCATTGATAATCGTGTGAAGCATGAATTACAGTCATTTGTTGATTGCTTTGCTGGTTACCACCAAATCTTGATGGATGAGGAAGACACAAAAAAGACAGCATTCACTACACCTTGGGGAGTATACTATTACTGGGTAATGCCGTTCGGACTCAAGAACGCAGGTGCCACCTATATGAGAGCCATGACTACCATTTTCCATGATATGATCCACAAATAAATCGAGGTCTATGTAGATGACGTTGTTATCAAGTCGCGAAGGGCTCCATATCACTTGACAGTTATGAAGAAGTTATTTGACCGACTGAGGCGGTACATTCTGAAGTTAAATCATGCAAAGTGTGCATTTGGTGTCCCTGCTGGGAAGCTGTTAGGTTTTATCGTGAGTAGAAGGGGTATTGAATTGGACCCCTCGAAGGTAAAAGATATTCAAGACTTACCTCCTCCAAATAGTCGAAAGGACGTGGTGAGTTTCCTTGGTCGCCTCAACTACATCAGCAGGTTCATAGTGTAATCAACAGTGATATGTGAGCCAATATTCAAGCTACTGAAGAAAGACGCTGCTACCAAGTGGACAACAGATTGCCAGCGAGCTTTTGATAGAATCAAAGAGTACTTGTCTAATCCACCTGTTTTGGTGCCTCTAGAACCCTGAAGTCCTTTGCTGTTATATTTGTCTGTGTTAGAAAACACATTTGGATGCGTGCTGGGACAACACGATGAAACATGAAAGAAGGAGCAAGATATATACTACTTGAGCATGAAGTTCACACCTTATGAAGCTCGGTATACTTTGCTGGAACGCACTTGTTGTGCCTTGACATAGATTGCACAAAAGTTTATACATTATCTGTCTACATATACCACTTATCTCATCTCAAGAATGGACCCGCTCAAATACATCTTTCAGAAGCCCATGCCTACTAGAAAGCTAGCAAAATGGCAAATCTTGCTAAGTGAGTTCGATATCATATATGTTACCCAAAGGGCTATCAAAGGACAAGCACTAGCCGACCATCTTGCTAAAAACCCTGTAGATGAATAATATATGCCTCTCCGAACTTATTTTCCGGATGAAGAGGTATTGTTTGTTGGAGAAGATATCTCAAAAGAGTACCCGGGTTGGAGAATGTTCTTCGACGGAGCTGCAAACTTCAAAGGAGTTGGTATCAGAGCAGTTTTGATTTCAGAATCAGGTCAACACTACCCAATTTCGGCGAAGCTCCGATTTCCATGCACCAACAATATGGCAGAATATGAAGCTTGTACACTCGGACTTAGAATGGTCGTTGATATGAACATTAAAGAATTATTGGTTATAGATGATTCATACTTATTGATTCATCAGGTACAAGGCGAATGGGCTACCAAGAACGTGAAGATACTTCCTTACCTGCATTGCGTGAAATAATTGTGCAAAAGGTTCAGCGAGATAGAATTCAAGCATATCCCACGAACTCAAAATGAATTTGTTGATGCTCTGGCGACTTTGTCCTCCATGATTCAACATCCGGATAAGAATTACATTGATCCCATCAAGGTGAACTTGTTGGATCAGCCAGCCTATTGTTTCCACATAGATGAAGAGTTGGATGGAAAGCCCTGGTACCATGACATTAAGAGGTATCTCAAGTCAGGCGAATATCCAGAAGGCATAACCAGTACACAAAAGAAGACACTTCGGAGGTTAGCAAACCATTTATTCCTAAACGGAGAGATCCTTTATCGGAGGATTCCAGATCTAGGATTGTTAAGATGTGTTGGTGCCCAAGAGGCAAGCAGGTTAGTTGAAGAGATACACAGAGGCACGTACGGGCCTCATATGAATGGTTTCACTTTGGCAAAGAAGATTCTGAGAGCAGGGTATTTTTGGATGACCATGGAAACAGATTGCATTCGCTTTGTGCAAAAGTGTCATCAGTGTCAGATTCATGGCGATTTAATCAGGGTACCTCCTAACGAGCTCAATGTGATAAGTTCTCCTTGGCTATTCATAGCTTGGGGCATGGATGTCATTGGTCCTATTGAACCTGCCGCATCAAATGGACACAGATTCATTCTAGTGGCAATTGACTATTTCACAAAGTTGGTAGAGGCATCGTGCTACAAGTCAGTGACAAAGAAAGTGGTAGTTGATTTTGTCCGCAATAACATCATTTGCCGATTTGGAATCCCTGAGTCGATTATAACAGATAATGGAGACAATCTCAACAGTAATCTGATGTATGAGATATGCGAAAAGTTTAAAATCACTCACCACAATTTCACTCCATACCGACCTCAGATGAACGGGGCAGTCGAAACAGCCAACAAGAACGTCAAAAGAATACTGCGAAAGATGATTCATAATTACAAGCACTGACATGAGTATTTGCCATTTGCACTTTTGGGCTATCCCACTACGATCGGGACTTCTACTGGGGCAACGCCGTATCTTTTGGTCTATGGAACAGAAGCTATGTTACCGACAGAAGTAGAAATACCATCTTTGAGAATTATCCAAGAAGCCGAGTTGAGCGAAGCAAAGTGGATATAGAATCGGTACGAGCAATTGATGATGATTGATGAAAAGCGGATGAACGCAGTCTGTCACGGGAAACTTTATCAAAATAGAATGGCCAAAGCTTTCAACAAGAAAGTAAAACCGAGGACTTTCAAACCGGGGCAATTGGTGCTAAAACGTATATTCCCGCACCAAAATGAAGCTAAAGAAAAATTCGCACCTAACTGGCAAGGGCCTTATATGGTTCACCGGGCGCTAACTGGAGGAGCATTAATCCTAGTTGAAATGGATAGCGAAGTCTGGCCAAAAGATATCAACGCAGATGCGGTGAAAAGATACTACATTTAGGATTTTTTTCTATGTAAATGCATTTTCTATGTTCTAAAAGTTGCGCTCCCTTGGCAGGATACTCAAAGAACCCATGTCAGGTTTAGTCTCTCTAGAGCGCAAATTTCCCCAAAATCCCATCTTTTGCTTGTAACATGAATTACGTTATGACCTGATTCCCTCGGCGGGATACGTAGGCGGCCTACATCGGCTTTGGTCCCATCTTTAGAAAACCCTTACAATTCCCTTTTGCTTGTAACATGAACTACGTTATGACCTGATTCCCTCGACGGGATACGTAGGCGGCGCACATCGACTTCGGTCCCATATTTAAAAAACCCTTACAATTCCCTTTTGCTTGTAACATGAACTACGTTATGCCCTGATTTCCTCGGCGGGATACGTAGACAGCCCACATCGGCTTAGGTTCCATCTTAGAAAAACCCTTACAATCCCTTTTGCTTGTAACGAACTACGTTATGACGTGATTCCCTTGTTGGGATACGTAGGCGGCCTATATCAGCTTGGTCACACCATTAAAAAAATTTCCCCATTTATCATGCATGTAATAAAGTACATCCGCCCGATCACCTTGATAGAACAAGGAAGAAACCCACACAAGACTCGGCTTGATCCAGTTGAAAGTTCAGTATCCTCACATATCATAAGCTGGGGCAACTTTTAAGAGTCCACTTCAAGAAGGCGCCGATAGACATAGAAAATGTTGACCGACTAAGTCTCCAGTCATAAGAAGGACTTTGGACAAGGCGTTTGCTATTTTCACTGCATGTCACTGTTCTAGAGTACGACAACAATTCTTATTAATATGCATGTCTTATTATAAGCAAATTGTTTTCAACAAACATTCTCATTAGAGTTCGACATAAATTCTTATTTGATATGCATACTTTCTTATAAACAAATATTTTCAAACATTTTCATTAACGACTAGCCAAGACTGGAAACTAGACCGGGTTACAGGTCCAAACCAGCGGGATGTGCGAGTATCAAAGGCCAAAGCTACAAAGTCAATGCGAATCAACTACCCCTCCCCAAACTCACAAATTTCTTTAAGTACAGGTTCTTCAGGTTGACAGAAGCAGGGAAGCCACAACATTTATGTTCAAATTCGCAAAGGACCTCCGCATCGCAGCTCACCACAATGATCACTTTCCTATTTTGTGACTGTACAAAGACGTCATGTTGACCTAAAGGGTCCCAATCGCGTTATGTCCATGCGAAGAACGATATTTTGACTTACAGGGTCACATTCTCATCTACTCAACTTTTGCATCGCTTATGTCCACGCATTAACTTTTCATCTAGATTGATGACATAGCAGTTCGACCTTAGGGTCACACTTTGCATTATGTCAATACAACGACGTAAATCAGGCGCCCACCTCCTAATGCGGTTATTTTGTTTTAAATCAGGCGCCCACCTCCTAATGCGGGTACTTTATTTTAATCAGGCGCCCACCTTCTAATGCGGGTATTTTAATTTACGTCAGGCACCCACCTCCTAATGCGGGTATTTTATTTTAAATCAGGCGCCCACCTTCTAATGCGGTTATTTTATTTTTTTAATCAGGCGCCCACCTCCTAATGCGGATATTTTAATTTAAGTCAGGCGCCCACATCCTAATGCGGGTATTTTAATTTAAATCTGGCGCCCACCTCCTAATACGTGTATTTTATTTTAAATCAGACGGCCACTTCCTAATGCGGGTATTTTAATTTAAGTCAGGTGCCCACATCCTAATGCGGGTATTTTATTTTATATCAGGCGCCCACCTCCTAATGCGGGTACTTTTAATTTACGTCAGGCACCCAACTCCTAATGCAGGTATTTTGATTTAAGTCAGGCGCCCACCTCCTAATGCGGGTATTTTATTTTAAATGAGGCGCCCACCTCCTAATGCAGGTATTTTTATTTAAATGAGGCGCCCACCTCCTAATGCGGGTATTTTAGTTTCAATCAGGCACCCACCTTCCAATGCGGGTATTTATTTTTCAATTAGGCGCCCACCTTCTAATGCGGGTATTTCAATTAAAATCAGGCGCCCACCTCCTAATGTTGATATTTTTATTTCAATCAGGCACTCATCTTCTAATGCAGGTAATTTTATTTAAATCAGGCTCCCACCTCCTAATGTGGGTATTTTATTTTAATCAAGTGCCCACCTCCTAATGCGGGTATTTTAGTTTCCATCAGGCGCCCACCAACGGCGTCATCTGCACAACGTCTAGGCAACAACGTCATTTCAGCTTACAAAGTCATATTTCATATACCCATTGTTTGCAACAGTTATGCACTAATTTTTATCTTAGATCTAGTCCGCAGGAGTTCGAATCGGCAGTAGCTTTCAACACAACGTGGAACTATCCCTTACGACGAACCGTGACAATTTTGGTCAGCAGCCTACTTCAAACGTCGTTCCGCTCTTCCCCAACAACTTTTCCACGTCTGCATCCAGTGTCATCATAACTCGACACTGGGGCAGTATTTCTTGAATCTGCACCAACTTTTTCAATTTCTTCTCCCTCGAAATTCTATCTCTACCGATTTATTTACAATTTTAAATATTTTTGACACCTCAAAACAACTTTAATATATATACATATAGGCGTATATATACATATATATTATTATTCTCAATATCATCATTATTATTATTATTCGTATTTCTACAACCAGTTTCCTTTTTAAATCATAATCATACTTTTATCCTGATATTCTATATTACTTTATTTTCACAAAACGACATCGTATTTCGTATTTTTAATTAAGCATTTCACAAATATTATATTTTATTATTATCACATCATTTTTTTTATAATTTACATTTTCTTCAAAGTATTTTTGTAAAAAATATTAAACCCCTTTTATACTTTAACCCACAACACATTTATTTTCCCAAACCTAAACACCCAATTTCATTTCCCCAACCAAGTCTAGGGCCCAAATCGGCCAAGACCCGAGCCCAACTCCCCAATACCCCATTCCGCAGCCAAATCCCCTACATCCGCGACCTAATACCCACTCCCCATTAACCCATCGCCCATTTCCACCCATTAAACCCAAACCCAACGAAAATCCCTAATCCTTCCATCTCAACCAAACAACCCCTAGCCTTCCCCATCGTCCTAAAACCAGACGACCTGAAGACTAAACGATGCCCCAAAAAATCCGGCAGTCCATCACTGTCACACCTCCCTTTACCCGCCAGATATTCGCCTCACCGACGCCACTGCCACCACGTCTCATCTTCTCTATCAATCACTCATCCATCTTCCTCTATTGAAGACATTTGAGGCCTGCAAAGCTATTGGCAGTAGTTGTGAAGAGGAAACCTAAAACCCTTCGGTTTTCTCTTCAAATTCGATGGGTAACGACATGAATCCATACCCTATTTATCATTATCTCTTCTTTTCGAAATCTGAGGAAAATCGTCACTTATCCCTCTTTTCTTTGAAAATTCAAATTTCGAATTTTAGGGTTAAGTTCTCAACTCCATGCTATAAATAGGGCCTTTTCTTGGCTGTTTTGGGGGGGGGGGGTTTCTGATTTTCAGACAACAAAAAGCCCTCTCTCTTTTTACCTATTGCGAAGAGTCGACCTATCTGGCGGTTTCACAAAAGATTTTTTTAGAGCCAAATATCCTTTCTTGAACGCATTTTGATTTTAGAAAAAAAATCCTCCATTTTGACTCTCGTTTCTGGCTTGACATAGCCATGAAACACTCAAACTCATTTTATTTTCAACCGCATAAACACACTCCTCCGAGCGGACTCGACGATTTGAGATGACGCCTCGGTTCGCTGCCCGAAGAAGGTCAGTAAAACAAAAATTCCTCTCAATTTATTTTCTGTATTTTTTCGTGTTTTGGTGCTAACTATGTACTGATTATTCATGTGGCTGTGTTTTAATGCCTAAGTGTATTAAGTTGTTAGCCTTGTTTAATTACCTATCAAGATTTAGAAATGCTTTGTTTGTATTATTAAACTTATGTAGATTAGGATATGAGGCATATGTTGTTAACACTTATTTAGAAGAGTTACGATTAGTTAGATGTTTTATGTGTGATACATATAGTGTTCGCACCTGTTTGGTTCATAATTAGTATTACATTCAGTATAATGTGTTGAAAATGTTGTTCAGTACCTGTTTAGTGAAGTTACGATGTCAATTAGTTATGTTTTAACATGATTAATATGATAAGATCCATGTTCTACTTTAAGGGTCATGATCTGTGGTGATTAAGGTCTGAATATGTGGTTATATTTTGATTATGTTACATGTTTGAGATCCAATGTTAAGTAGAAATAAAGTTTGGTCTCTTTGTAGATTTAGATGTATGTCAACTTGTTTGCATATTTTCTTTGTGATCAAATGAGTAAGTGTTTAGATAGATCGGGTTTAAATTCTTACTTTCCTATTTATAAATCTGCAAGCCTGAGTTCAGGGTAGTAAAATGGGATAAAGAGCTTTGTGTGTGTATGTGTTGATTTCTGGACATTATATAATCTTGTTGGACACAAAATCTCTAAATAGGTTTATACTACTAATTCCTTTATTTGATTCTTAGGTCATAACTCCCTTATCAAGATGCTTAAATTATGTTTGTGCTAATGTTTTCTACTTGTTTAGGCTAGACTGTGTCATGTTGGTTTGCTATCTGTCTGTCCTTTGTGATTAACTCATATATGCTGGTCATATGATAAGGATCTAGGAATATGTGTATTGTCTCTATTGCATTAATTTCGTTGTGGACGTTAAAGGATAGTGAAGAGCATTAGCTTTGAACCATGTTAGTATGTTGTAAGTCTGTATGCATGAGTTTGGGCTAAGTAATAGAATGGAATAAGCATGCCTTGCTATCTACTATGACTGAACTGCTGTAATATGCATCTTAGTTACTAGGTTGTTTCTTTATCCTTAAAATGCCATGTTTGATCTGCTACCTAGGTGTCCTGTTGTCCGTATTTTTCCTTATATGCCAGAATGCTAGAGTAACATCCCTAATGGTATGAAAGACCTTCTGAGTCACTGGGACACATTTGCCTTAACTAACTGGTCATATATGTTCAGTTTAGCATAAACAGTCTTTGGTGTCTGAAGAAATTAGGCTATTTGATTGCTTCTGTGTTTCTCCTGTCCAATGTGACTTGTTAATTAGCCATGAAGTACCCATTAGTTTCAGTGTCATTAAACCCAATAATGCAGTGGATACAAGAGTTTATATACTTAGTTTAGCGTTGGATTGACTCTGGATACTTGAGATGTGATTTTTAAATGGCTATTTATGCATTTTAAACTTTTTTATTTCCTTTGAATTGACCACATATTTACTTTTGTTTCCTGAATATCAAAGCATGCCCATATTAGCATCAAACCCCTTTCGTGTCCATACTGATCATATATCTACTGAATTGGCCGCATTTACTTGGTTTGAAATGCACAAACATTTCCTTTCTTCTGGAATGTGATACCCATCAATTGTTTGTTATTCTTTTTCCTCCATTTTCTTATGTTTTCTATGAGATATTTAAAATGATATACCTTTAAAGGAACTGGGCATATATCTAGCATGTATCAAGTTCGTATGTCCTTAAGTATATCATGTATGATTAGAAAAAAATTGTATATCTATCTTTGGGTGTTTGGGATTAATATGTGTATCGGGTCTGTGTGCTTTGCGTTTTTCTTGTAAAATCTGTGGGAGCTGAGTGTCATCGGTACATGCTTTGGTATGCAAGCTGTGTATTGATCCTATTTGTGTCTATGAAAGTATAAAAAAAAGAATGTCCATCCTTGTGTATATCTCTCTTTGCTTGGTCAGTAAATGTCTAGTTGTCTAGTGGGCATGGCCCATTTTTCTTTCCTGTTTGCCTACACTGCATTGTTGTAACAGTTGAGCTTAACCCACAGACTTTTTAGCTTGTTTCCCTTTCTGCCTTCATGATGTAAATCGGATCATGCCCAATAATATATTATTCTTCATGAATTATTTATTTACGTTTTCTTATATATATTTTCATGTTCCATCTACTAATTCTTTTCCTTTCTTTTATTTACATGAAATGCATCGGGAGCAACGAAGAGTCTCGTTATGAGACTCATCATGATCATTGCCAAACGAAGACCTGCATCCACATTCCTTGCACTCTCCAAACTCGGGATGTTAAAACAAATAGGGCGAGATGACATTGTCATCCGCCTTAGCTCCCCTTTTGTTATTACTCCTTAATTCCGCTATTTCTATTTTTGGGGTTGTAATAATTATTTAATATTTGTGTGATTGTTAGGACATTTAGAATAATTAGGCTATGAATGGATAAGTAGTAAGGTAGTTTTAAAATTAGAAACCGTCGCTAGTTATTTACTTTAGGCTCGGTTAGTTTTAAAATCGAAAATCCGCCGCTAGTTTATTTATTTTAGGCGCGTCATGCATGTTCAAACTTTCAAAATAAATTGGTCATCTTCTATTTTGCATTTTAAACATAAGGCTTTGCTTCTATCCAATCTTATGATTTAAAATGACTTCCTAAAAAATTATTTCTTTATATTACAACTAATTTACTTTAACCCTTTACTATCAATTGCAAAATAAATACTTTATCAACCTTCATACAAATGCACTTTTATCCAAAATCAACTTTATATGTATTTTATAAATCATACGTTACAATGTCATACATACTCTTCCGGATTTCATACTGGGAGTTTATTTTCGCAATTATTTTTGCAAAACTCCTCAAAAAGAAAAATCATTACTCTGTCAAAATGCACCCTCCTTAAAACACTATTTTAACTTTATACTTGTAAACATGTATTTTTCTTAGCATAATAATTAACCTAAGTTTAACCGGATAAATGCAAGTTAGCGAATTTTAAAGGATGTCTAACCCCTTCCATTTAGGATAATAAAAACCCCTTATCCAGAATCTCATAAGTTAGTAGATCAGTAATTGGAGCTATTTTTAAGCAAATTGCTTAGTCAAATAGGTGCCCTAATTCACCGTAAAATAAATTAGGTGGCGACTCCTTAATTCAGTTTAGGAATCATCAATATGTTGTACTCCGCTTTAACCTGGTTAAAACGGGATATAACACAACTTTATGACATTCTTTTTGAACTTTTTAATATTAACACTCCAACTCTTTTTGAACTTTTTAATGATTAGAGATAAACTTTATGTATGCATTATTGTAAGGAAAAAGGGTCAAGTTTGCCCCTCTACTATAAGAAAAGAATTAAATTTACCCTCTGTTATATTACTGGTGTAAAATACCTTTACCGTTACTTAAATAGTTCAAATATACCTCTCTTCTGTTAGAGATGTCCAAGATGGACAAGTAATCATACGTGACACTAATATTTTGATTAGATGGATGCCACGTTACATGCCATCTCAGCGTCCCAACTCATTTTACCCCTCCCCTCCGCTTATTCTTTCATCTATTCCCTAGATTATTATTCTTGACACATGTGAATAGTAAATAAATAGGAGTTATATAGACGGTCTATGCAATGCAATTTGGCTAAGCTCTTATGACAACTTGATACTATGTACCCTTTTTTCCCCTATAAATACACATGTTTCACAAGTCAGTCCCATAAAAACAGAACTTGCCTTTCATCAAATAACACGTGCTCCAACAAAACTCAAAGGCACAGGTCTTTCTCCTCTTCATTAATCATTCATTTCGAACACGGCTTTTTGCTTTGTTATCAATAGCATCGCTTATATTTTTTTGGTTAGAAAGGTAAATTCATTCATACTTAATTAACTTAGAAAATTACAGAGAGTTTCCCGTGTTGTTCTTGATTGTCAATCATAGTATTAACATTTACAGTTCGGAATTTGTCTAGTGTAATTAGTTCCTACAATGTCTCAAAAAATAGAGTTGGCATACCCAGGAGGAACTAGTAAACTCTTTGGATCACCAAAAACTTTCTTCTTTGCTTCCTCTTTTGTTGGGGCATTAGATACTCCCTCTATCCCGATTTAATTTATATAATATATTTTTTAGTCAATCTAAAAAAGAATGATACATTTTTTATCTGGTAATAATTTAATTTTAAATTTTATGATAATTTATAACTATAAATATATTTGACTTATTTTAGATCACAAAATTTAAAATTCTTTTTTTATTTTTTAAACTATCGTGTTTAGTCAAACTATATCATATCAATGGAAATGGAGGGAATACTTAATTATGCTCCCGGTCCACATATTTTGCTTGTCATTTAGGACCTGCATTCATAAATAATGACATCATAAGTTTCATGTCCTTGTCTTTAACATATGAATTACCTCGGATAAGTCACATTCAATTTCCAAGGGAGTGAGTCGTTGTTGCACTCAATAGCATTGCTTAATTACTCCCTTTTTTTGTTCATTTTGAAAATTTACTCAGAATATATTCACCTCTGATTCTTTTGGCTGAAAAATATATGGTGTAATTTGACTTTGAAGTTTTGGAACATTCCGAAAATTATAATATGAGATAGTAATATTATTTTATGGTGTCCAGAGATGTTAAAACGTTTCAAAATGAAGATGGCGCAATACAAATTTGAAGGGAAAAAATTAAAGAGCTTACCAAAATTTATGTTTTGCCTTATATAGGAAATTAGTAGTACTATTTTGAGGAAGGAGGTAATATACTTGTGTAGAAGAAATGGCAAACAGTGCTTCGATCAATATGGAAATCGGGAATGATGGCGTGGCTGTTATCACTATCCTTAATCCACCTGTAAATGCCTTAACACTTTCAGGTGACTTTTCTTATTTCTTTTTTTAAAATCAAATTAATTGCTTAGCTGGGAATAGTAAATATTGAGATAATATGTTTGTCTTTTTTTTCATTTAATCTTTCTGAGTAGTGTTATAGAAACTGGAAATGTTATTAATAGTATTTACTGTGATTATTATGGATAATAGCAATTGAGGAGTTGAAGAGATGCTATGAAGAGGCTATTGATAGCGATCATGTAAAGGCCATTGTTCTTTCTGGTATGTTTTGGATATATAATTACGTACTCCTATCTCTTTTTATTGAGTTGATTAGCACTTTGATCTGCTTCAAATTATTGGCAGAGGAGGGGTAAAATTCTGTATTTAATTGTTAAACTCTCTCTCTCTCTCTCTATATATATATATATATATACATTTTCAATACGGAGGTAATATTTGTTCAGAAACTTAAAACAGGCTTCCGTTTTCTATCTGTATGGACCTTTTAGTTTAATTGTAAAAGTGGGAAGTTTTGAGCTACTCGTCCAACTAGAGGTGGCAAATGGATGATTGAGTCAAATTTGGGCGGGTTAGAACGGGTCAGACTAACAAACAGGTCATGACTCGACTCCCAAAGTTTGTTTGGGTCGAGATGATCAAATAACAAGTCATAGTTCAAATGACTAATTTACAACTTTGAATTTGTATGATTGGGTTTGTATTGCATGAGTACACTATTTTGACCCGTTTGAACCTAATAATTTCATGGGTCACTTGGGCATGTTCTTCCAAGCAATATTTGTCACTTTTCATTTTATAATAGTCAAACTCAGTGGTCGCTTAGGGGACTTCCAGTTTAAAAATAGAGAGTCAAATATACTGCACTTTAAGTCTTTAACTAATAGGTTAACCTATGGAACAGAAAATCACAATTTAGAGTAATCCTTCTGTGCTCTGAGCATCTACAAAATTCTTCCGGATATTAAATTATATAATCTAAGTAATATAAAGCAGAGAATGGTTTAAAGTTAATGCCAGTAAGCAAAAGTGTCAAACAGATTAGATAATGGAGTAACTTTTTTCGTTTCCATATCAAAGTTACAACTGAAAATTATTTTCAGAACTCTTACACTTGGAGCAAGAGATGTATGCTATTGCCACCAAATTTGTTCATCATAGTTGGCTATTGTTATTTATGACCAGCTAATGTCAAGTCTTTTCTTGAAATGCCTTTGTGCTAGATTAACACTTTCATTTTAAACTTTGTCGTCCTCGTATATTGATAGGTGCGGATGGTAGATTTTGTGGAGGATTGGACATCACTGTTGTGGAGAATGTTCATAAGCATGGTAACTTCTAGTCACTTATTGGATTAACTTGTGTCCCTAGTGTCCTCTAACTAGCTTTTCCTTCTAAATTTCCAGGAGACATATTACTTTTACCAGATGCATCGATTGGTCTCGTGGTTAACAAAATTGAAAGTATGTTCATAACTTTTCATGTTCTTTGCCAATAACTTTTTGGAAGTTCAAATGTAGTTTGCAGTTGATATGTAGTTTGATTATCTAACCAAAACTTTGGTGATCATAGATGGGAAGAAGCCTTCTGTTGCTGCAATTCAAGGATTTGCCCTTGGAGGTGGCTTGGAATTGGCAATGGTTTGTTCTCTCTGCTCTAGTTTTTTCATTTAATTTAGCCCTTATACTTCATTGTTCTCAAAACTCCATATAACTGTTTTCCTCAATTTAAATTGTGTAGGGGTGTAGTGCTCGAATTGCTACCGCAAAATCTGATCTTGGTTTACCTGAGCTGAGGCTTGGAGTTATTCCCGGATGTGGAGGTACATTTCTTTTATGGTTACAATTTGGCGGCTTTCCATTTTAAGTAGCTTTCCATTGAGAAACTCGAACATGTGTTTTTAGGCACCCAAAGGCTTCCAAGGTTAGTTGGGACCTCAAAGGCTGTTGACATGTTGATGGTAACTGGCGTTCTTGAATTATACTCTACGAAATCAATCTTGTATAGTATAGATGGTAGCATAAAGATGCTGAAGCTTTGTCTAAATATTGAACAGTCATCCAAGACCATAACTTCTGAAGAAGGAAAGGAGTTGGGTCTTATTGATGCCATTGTCTCTTCTGAGGAGCTCTTGGCAGTTGCTCGGTGTTGGGCACTCAACATTGCTGAAGGCCGTCAGCCAAATTGCAATTCTCTTCAAAAGACAGATAAACTTGGACCTCAGGATGAATCACTCGAGATACTGAAAAGTGCTAGACAACGTTACACAGTGCCTCACTACAGAGCCTGTCTTGATGTGATCGAAGAAGGAATCATATCTGGAGGATATTCTGGTGTTCTTAAGGTGAACAATCCTATGACATAAAAGTGCATTATATGTTTTGCTTATGGAATAACTCGTGAATTGATAATATATCTAGGTTGCCCCTAGTCATTCAGTTAGCACTTGGCAACAATTATTACCTATAGTTGCTAATAACTAGAGATTGGTGATTTCTAGTATGTCCTCCCAAAAATTTTGTTTGGTTTCTGCTAATAATCTATGCGTAACTGATTGCAGGAGGATAAAGTATTTAAAGAGCTAGTGCTGTCAAATACAGCAAAAGGTCTTCTTCATGTATTTCTGGCTGAACGTGCAACATCAAAGGTCAGCTTGTAATATTAGGCCGCCATAGATTCTGCTTTTCATTCTCTAATTAAGAATGGACAAAAACTTGGAACTGTTTCTATACCTGGAAAAACATATAAAGTTTCTTCATGCCTAGTAATGTACTCAACGACATGCTTAATAATGACACTGTGTGCAGGAGAATCGTGGTTATTTATGCCAACTTCTAGGGCTTAAATGTAGTCTAACAAAGTGGTAATACAATTTACAGGTACCAGGTGTTACTGATATTGGGCTTAAGCCTCGGAGAATAGAAAAAGTTGCTGTTGTTGGTGGTGGTTTAATGGGATCTGGCATTGCTACAGCTCTCATTATCAGCAACATTAATGTTGTACTTAAAGAAATTAACAATGAATACCTATTGAAAGCTGTGAAATCAGTAGAAGGTCAGTACAACATCTTGAATATCTTTGTGTAATTTAATGTTCCACAAGTTTTGATACATTAGATAAGGAGGCAAATAAAGATAGTAGCAAGACGGAAAAGCAATATTTGGATGTCACAACATACTTCTGATATATTGGATAAGATAGTAGCAGGACAGAAAAGCAATATTGGATGTCACAACATAGTTCTGATATATTGATATGCTATTTGTGTTCCAGCAAATCTACAAGGCTTTGTAACAAGAGGAAAGCTGAATCAGGATAAGATGAAAAGGACTTTGTCTCTTCTTAAAGGCACTTTAGACTATGAGGACTTAAAAGATGTCGACATGGTTATTGAGGTAACATACGACCTTTCTTCCTCTTAGATTTCATGCTATTTTATTTCCCTGGTTTTCCATACTATAGATGACTCTACGGAAGCTTTGTACCATCCTTTGTCCATTGTTTTACTACACTCGTATACTATCCTACCCTTCGTTTAATAGAAATTCCCAATATCTAAAGGATTGAAGAACATTCATTCTTAATAGGCTTGCCATTTCTAATCAGATTTCAACTGAGTCTTATTTTTAGAAATTTTGGAGTTTTGCTGTAGTATGTCAACTCTGATGTCATTAATTCTCTATTTTCATATTGAACGTTTTTCGCCTATCCTTGCAGATGATGCATATTTTATTAAACATATTTCCATTATTTCTGATCTCTCTCTCTCTCTCAGGCTGTTAACGAGAATGTGTCGCTGAAACAATCAATTTTTGAATATATTGAGAAAATCTGTACGTCAGAGTGCATTTTTGCATCAAACACATCTACAATTAGTCTTGATGTGATTGGTGAAAGAACAAGTAGTCAAGATCGCATTTTGGGGATACATTTATTCAGGTGAGGTTCAATTTCATACTGAATTTTTGCCCGAATGTTTACACTGAGTTCTGAAGAGAATGAGCTTGGCTATATATGTTAACTCAGTTTTATCACGAACAAATATTTTCTGTAAGAGCATATTAATTTGAAAGCAGGAAAACAGGTTTAAGAGAAATGTTGTACAGGATCCTATAAAAAGGTTTAACCAGCATGCTTATCAGGATGTTTTTTCTCACAAACGGTAAATGTTTTACGAGCATATTAATTTGAAACCAGAAATTTAGTTTCAAGGGGAATTGTTAATTAAATCTCGATCAGAATGTTTCTTGCTTAGCTTTTAGCTAAAACTAGAGAAGGGAAGACAGTCTGGTTTTACTGTCATTTAAGAAATCACTGACAGAACCTGACAAGTGCATTCTTAACTTGATTTAACATAATTGGTCTTCTCACTCAAGCAACGAGAAGATAGTTTTGATTGTTTGGAGAGCAGAAAATGACAAAAATGGTGCCTTATTTTGAGATTATATAACTAATACTGTTTAATGACTTGTTCTATTCCTTAATTCTAATTTTCATGGTTTCCATTTTTCTTTTTTTTTCTGGGTGAAGTCCTGCACATTTGATGCCTTTGGTGGAAATCGTGAGGACGGAAACTACTTCTCTGCAAGTAATTGTTGATGTGATCAAATTCACTAAGATTTTGAAGAAAGTCCCCATAGTAGTGAAAAATTGTACTGGTTTTGCTGTCAACCGGAGCTTCTTCCCTTACATGCAAGGACCAGACTTGTTGGCAAATTTAGGTGTTAATATTTTCAGAATTGACCGGGTGATCACTGAATTTGGCATGCGGCTTGGTCCTTTCCAGTAAGTTTTTCTCTAGGGTGGAATTTGTTCATCTTGGCATGTGAAAACATGAGCATACACAATATATCTGCACCTCTGTTCAATTCTTGAATTCCTGTCAAGTGAGTTGGAGCTACACTCTTCCTACTTTCTCAACTATAACACTCCATTACATACCCCACTGTGTATTGTATTGAACGGATTCATTCTCGTGTTCATTTTCTATCAAAGATATTTGGTAGTAGAAAAAACAGATGATTGATATACTTTATTACGGCTCCTAATCTCAGGCTGATGAAAAACCATCTTTTTGAAGTGGTCTTCTGCTTTTAAACTGCATATTCTTGCTTCATATAGTTGTGTTACACATTCTCTTAAATTAGCCGGAGATGGTTGTCAGTAAGATAACTTTCTTTAGTGTTTAATCAAACAGGAACGCCTGGGTATTTGGTTTGGTTATATCACTAAGTGGCAGGCTTTATTGTTTATTGGCATTTGGTTGTATTTACACCAAAATCATTTCTGCATATTTATACCAAATTTGTTCATATTAACGTTTTGGTTTATTATGGTATGCAGGCTTCAGGATCTTTCTGGATATGGTATATTTTTGGCTGGTGTAAAAGAGTTTGTTACTGCTTTTCCAGACCGCGCTTTTCAGTCGCCCTTGGTTCAACTAATGGTAGAAAATGGACGGGAAGGTACTGAAGACATTTCTATTTTCCACTTAACTATTGGCTTGAAAATCTTGCCCAAATTCAAATTAAAGGAAACAAAATTTTAAAGGGGATGGAAGTTTCAATTTAAGAAGTTAATGACCTTTACAAGAAGAATAATGGTAGTACAATTCCAAGAGTCTACTACTCAGTATGTTGGTTCTATTTTCAAGATTTCTCATCCAAAGTGGTATGGTTTTCTAAATGAACACTGATATTACAGGTAAGAAGAATGATAAAGGATATTACACGTACAATAAAGGAAGCAAGCCAGAAGCTGATCACTCTGTGATACAAATTGTTGAGGAGTCTATGCGACTTACCAATATTGCTCCTGGTGGAAAGGTTTATTACAGTTGAATGCTTCTTGTGATTGTTACAGCCAATGCTATATTGTGCATGTTTGGTTGATATAAGTCTTAACATGATTCCACAGCCAATATCTGTGACTGATGAAGAAATTCTAGAGATGATATTCTTCCCGGTGGTGAATGAGGCTTGCCGAGTTATTGAGGAAGGAATAGTTATCCGAGCATCTGATATTGACATTGCATCTGTCCATGGATTTAAATTTCCCTCAGAAACGTAAGTAGCACGCAGAAATTAGGCCACCTCTTCAATTAACCATTCTTACATTTTACTACCCAACTGATATTGCTAACTCTGAACTCGAATGCATTAGTCTACAAGTCTAATGCTGATGAGTGATGAGTTTACTTCTAAAATCTGCTAACAAACAATCAGTTAATCCTTAAATGGTATCTCTATGTAGATAATTCATCGTCTATTCTAGATTTGCTATTGAACATATTATTAATGACTGTATTATTTGTGCAGTGGAGGTATCATGTTTTGGGCTGATGCAATTGGATCTGAGTACATTTACTCAAAGCTAAAAAGTTGGCATGAGGCATATGGTGACTTCTTCAAGCCATCAATATTCTTGGAGCAGAGAGCTGCAAAGGGTTTGCCCCTGGTAAGTATACTCTTTCTCGAACCATTTTTTCGCGTCTTTCTTTATCCTTCTCTTTTGTTAAGTTCATTTCTTGACATCGTCCTTCATGATGCATCCCAGGGAGGATCGTGTTGACCTAATCTCTATCATGTCATGACCGAATCAATGCAGAAGAAGCAGGAGTGCAAGCATGCTGAATTTGAGCTTGGAAATAATGGAGTTGGTTAATTACAATAAGTAGGAAATAATTACAATTAGTTAGGTAATTATTCTTGGTGCCTTTAGTTTTTGTATTTATTTTTCCTCAAGTTTGTAACAGAAGCCAAAATAGCTGGATGGCTCCAGTTTTGGCTCTACAAAGCAGTGTAACTATCTCAGGCAAATAATGGTCATCTTAAATGGATGAAAGTGTTCTTTTAGAGGCAATTGTCTTATATCAAATGAAAAAAGAAGATTTCGACCTTAATTCCACCTTTTAATTCCCATCACTTAAAGAAGTTCCCAAATTAGCATCTTGGGTTCTTGAAATTACAAGCTACGTAACTTTTATTCATATTCGAAAATAGAAAAAGTAAACATTGCCGTATGAAATGAAAGAGGAAAAGTGGTACAGAAAACATGTAAACTCCAAGAGTAAAAGAGAATGCATATCGCATAAGATCATATCCGAAAATAGAAAGAATTAAACATCATCGTACATTATGAAAGAGAAAAAGAGGTCAAGAAAACATGTACTTAACTCCAAAAAAAAGTTAAATATCGCATTAAACACGATCATATTCGAAAATAGAAAAAGTATGCATTATCATATAAAATGAAGAAAAAAAAGATGGTTAAAAAAAACACGTAGCTCCAACTATTATAAAAAAACGCATATAGCTTCAAACAAAAATCTTCAAACAAAAATCATATTCAAAAATAGAAAAAGTAAACATTATGTTATAAAATGAAATAAAAAAGGTGGAAAAAGAAACACGTAACTCCAAGGACTTAAAAAATGTTGAAGAGAATACCCTTATAAGGCTTGAACAATCCTCCTTCATTTGAGCTAACTTTTGGGGTGTGAGTTAGGCCCAATGGCTAATTTAACATGGTATCAGAACCATAACCAGACTCATCCGATGTGGGGCCTCGGATAAGGGGGTGAAAATGCCCCGGACCAATTAAAAGGGGTGGAAATATCATGGGTCCATGAATGATCTGGGCGTGAGGGGATGTTGAAGAGAAATATCCTTATAAGGTTGGGCAATCCTCCTCCCTTTGATCTAGCTTTTGAAGTGTGAGTTAGGCTCAATGACTATCTTCTCTTCAACCTTCAATTGTTGGAGCACTTCTCTCCAACTCCCATTATTTTTTTTCTTGATTGTGTTGGAGATTTCTCTCCAACTCTCAATAATTTATGCACTTCTCATCAACATTCAATTGCTGAAGCACTTCTCTCCCACTTTCTTTTTCTTTTTTCCCCCTCTTTTTCCAACTTTTAGATAAGAACTTCTTCCTCTTGTGCCATGTTTGCTGGCACTCATTTAAACTTGCAATCTTATTTCTTCAATCCTCATTAGCATGATTATTTTTCATGCATATATCATTGACCCAACATTTACATACTTAATTCTTGGACAGAGGGGCGGCATATATGAGTCACAGCCACCCGCCGACAGCGAAAACTCTTTAATTTTCTACCCGAATCGTAGAAGCTCTAATACCAATTTGAACGAGAATATTTTATTTATAAACTGAAAGGATCTCTACAATCTCCACAATCTCTCTTATTATGAAAATAGCTAGCAGCATCTATATTTATAATAGTATGAAATCTACTTTAACTCAAAATAGGAAAATCTATTCCTATATGATTTATGATTTATGATTTATGATTATAAGTTCTATTTAAACATGAATTAAAATACTAAATCCTATCCAACTTTAGTTTTCTAGAATTTTGAATTATTTTTTCCAACAAAAAAAACTACATAGCATTAAACACGATCATATTCGAAGAATAGAAAAAGTAAACAGTATGTTGACAACAAATATTAATGAGACATGAAGAAAACGTACGTGCGTGCTTTAATCTTATTATAGGACTTGCATCTTGCAAAAATAAATATTTTGGGTAGTTGTATCAATTTGGGGGGAGTCCGAAACTTAATAATCCAAAAAGTTAGAAAACGAACAAAACTAACCAAAAAAAAGATACAAAAGTATCTTTTGCGCAACAATTTGTTGTGCAAAAGGAGTTAACGGTAACAACGCAGTTAAATCTTTTTGCGCCACAAATTGTTGCGCGATAGGGGTATTTTAAAAGTCATCAGTTTCTTCCCCAATGGTCCCCTCCACTAAATTTTAAAATCCAAAACCGCCATAACTAAACAAAATCCGAGGTCCCACATCATAAAAAAGTTGTTTTTGGTTAAAATTTCAAACTGAAAGTCAATATTTTCGATATATTCAAGTCAAAGAACAAGCTTCAAAGCTTGAATTTCATAATAAAGTGTCGTAGAACTTTTCAAAACTCAAAAACAACCTTTAATCTAGGTATTTTACAATAAATTTTCTAATTATATTGTTAAATACATTATAATCATAAGCATTATTAATGTTTCATAGTCTCAAATTTCTAGGTATTTTACTATAAACTTTCTAATTATATTATTAAATACATTATAATCTTAAACATGATTAATATTTCAGTCTCAATTTTCAAAAAAGTAGTGTTTTTCACAATTTGTTTTTTGCGCAATAGGGCAGTCCGATACTGCCACTGCCCAGTCTGTTTTATAATTTCTTTTAATTTTTTATTTATTAATTGTTTGTTAATTATTTGATTAGAAAAAATATAGTAATCTCCTAATTTTTGATTATTTGATAATATAAAAAATATAGTAATATCCTAATAATTTTTTATTTATTAATTATATAATTGTTAATTTATTTATTTGTAAAATTTTATTCCATATTATTAGCGATTATTCTTCGAATATTCACAATATAATTTGTAATTATGATAGATGTATATTTAAGGTAACTTAGGATTCTTATTGTATTAGGAATCAACCATTTAAGGTAAGTTAAGATTCTTATTGTATTAGGAATCAACCTCTGTACAACTATATATATTGTGATCAATGAAAAGAATTCCGAAGGGAGTTTATTCCAAACTTACATGGTATCAGAGCCAAAACCCTAAACCCCATTCTATTCTTCCACCAAGCCGCCGCCGCCCCCACCACCTATCTCGGCCGCCGACACCAATTCTCTTTCTTTTTCTCTTTCAATTTGTGACGACCATGTTTCTTCCAACCTCACTCAACACTACCGGTTCCTCCGCCAGTGTGTTCGACAACCACCCACCCTCCTCTGTATCTTCTTTTCATCCGGCATTCGCCGTCCATAACATCAAGAATTTTATACATATAATCCTTTATCAAGAAGATTGTCAATATTTAATGTGGGTTGAACTTTTCTACATTCATGCATGCGCATATAACGTGCTAGACCACATCGATGATCTATTCCCCGCCCATCCTATGTTGCAGACTCGACGTGGCATCGCCTTGACACCATCGTCAAACAGTAGATAGACGATACTATCTCCAAAGATTTGTTGTGTACTATCATGAAACCAGGTGCATCGGCGCGTGACCTCTGGATTCGTTTGGAAGAAATATTTCAGGACAATAAAAATACTCGCGCCGTGTATTTGGAGGAGCAATTCAACAATACGCGTCTTGAGAATTTTACCAACATGTCTGAATACTGCAAACAACTGAAACTTATTGCCGACCAACTTTCCCACGTTGGAACACCCGTCCCTTGGCCCGTAGGTCCTGACATAAGGTTAGAATTCTAGCCCTTTCAGAGTGGTATCTCACTGATGGCTCAGGCCCCCCCGGAAGGAGGCCTTCTTCTCCTTCTCAGAAACAAAGATGGTCCTACAACTCGTTGCTGGCCTACCAAAAGGCGAATATGATACGCTAACAACCATGATTCAATATGCCGACCCACTACCAAGCTTCAACAAGGTACGTTCACAATTACTTTTGGAGGAGACCAGTCGCGCAAAACAAGATGAGCATAATAAAAAAGCATTAGCAGTTGAGAGCACAGCCCCCACCACTCAACCACCACTGCCGGACTACCAACAGCAGCGGGACAATCACGGTGGAAGACAATGAGGCAGAGGTCGGGGCAATGGCAAGCAAGGAAAATGATGTGAAATGGGCAACAGGGCCCAACAGGTGAGCCCAACGCCTGTCCAACCATTCCAGTGGCCTGGTCCGTCAGGTTGGCCCAAAGCGGGAACTTGGGCCTCCCCAGCTTGTCCATATCCAACTGTAGGAGCCCAATTCCAGCAAACTTGGGCACCTGGTCTCTTGGGCTCGGGTCCAGCACTTAGACAGGCCCAACAGGCTAACCTTGTTTCAGCCCAGCAACTGTCCACTGGTCACACTATAGCCCCAACCGATTTGGGCCAGACATTTAATGCTTTGAATCTTCAACAACCTGACGAAAATTGGTATATGGATACTGGAGCCACATCATATCTCACCCGGTCTTCAGGTAATATTTCTCAATTACTTAAATTAAAGCACCCCCAATTCATTACGTCGGTAATGGTCATCGTATTCCAATTGAAGGTTACGCTAATACCCACACACAACCTCCCCATCCACCCTTCTCTCTAAACCATGTCCTATATGCTTTTAACATCATTAAATATTTAATATCCGTTAGAAAATTCACCCGTAATAATTCAGTGTCTGTGGAATTTGACCTTTTTGGTTTCTCTGTGAAGGATCTCTATACGAGAAAAATTCTAACGCGCTGCAATAGTGTGGGGGACCTCTACCCGTTCGCTCCATCTTCCGCTGTCAACAAGAAATCTCATACCTCCCTTGCTACAATCTCTCCATTAACTTGGCACGATAGACTTGGTCATCCAGGAGCACATGTCTTTACCTTTTTAGAAATAATAAGCTTATTAGATGAAATAATGGGAAGTTTGCCCAAAACTGTCTTTCTTGTCCGCTTGGCAAACATAGTCGTATTACTTTTATGTCATCTTTAAGTGTTACTTTTTCACCGTTTGATATTGTGCATGCTGATTTACGGACTTCTCCCATTGTTAGCTCCCTTGGCCATAAATTCTACCTTGTCTTATTGGATGACTTCACACATTTTATCTGGATTTACCCTCTAAAATTCAAGTCTGAAGTTTTTGCTAAGTTTCTTGAGTTTCATAACTACATAAAAACACAATTTGAAAAATCTATAAAATCCTTTCAATGTGATAACGGTCGTGAAATTCAATAATTCGGCGTTTCACAATTTCTGCACCACTCATGGCATGGTTTTCCATTTCTCCTGTCCTTACACATCACCTCAAAATGGTAAAGCTGAATGAATCATTCGTACCATCAATAATATGGTTCGGACTATTCTATTCCATGCCTCCCTCCCCCCGTCCTTCTAGGTCTATGCTGTTAAAATGGTTGAATATATAATCAATATTTTACCCACTAGCACTCTTCATAATAAAACCTCCACCGAAATTCTCTACCGACGGACCCTGTCCTATGACCATCTTAGAATTTTTGGTTGTCTGTGCTACACCAGATCCCATCAGCTCACCCACCAGATCCCATCAGCTCACCCACCAGAACCCAGTCGCCAACGATCGACGACAACCAACCAAAATGCCAACACCCAGAACTTGATGCCCACAATACCCACACCCAATAACGTACCGACACAACACATCTACCCACCCACCGTATGAAAACTCATGCCCAACACGGGATTTTCAAACCCACGGTTCACTTCAAATTATCCACACACACTATATCTCCAATTCCCAAAAACCCCAAACTAGCCAAACTGGACCCTAATTGGAATGCGGCCATGCGTGAGGAATTTTCTGCTTTAACAAACCAGCACACTTGGGATCTAGTTCCTAGACCGGATGGGGTGAATGTAATTCGATGCATGTGGCTATTTCATCACAAATTCAGAGACAGTGGTGACTTTGAGAGGTATAAGGCAAGACTTGTTGCCAATGACACCAATCAGCAGGAGGGAATTGATTGTAGTGAGACTTTCAGTCCGGTTGTCAAACCGACTACTATTCGTACTGTTCTCAGTATTTCCATGGGCAAGCATTGGCCGATTCATCAGCTTGATGTCAATAATGCGTTTCTTCATGGGGATTTGAAAGAAACTGTGTACATGCATCAGCCCCCTAGCTTTGTTCTTCCGGCAGTTCCACAGTTTGTATGGCATCTTAGGAAGTCATTATATGGCTTGAAACAGGCACCCCGCGCTTGGTATGATCGTTTTGCCAAGCATCTTATGCAGATCGAATTTATATGTAGCAGGTGTGATAACTCTCTCTTCACTTTTCATCGAGGTAGCAACACTGCTTATTTGCTATTATATGTGGATGACATTGTTCTTACTGCCTCCTCTGACGGTTTGAAGAATGAAATCATTGCTCTACTCAAAACTGAATTTGCTATGACTGACTTGGGAAACCTGAGTTATTTCTTGGGTATATCCGTGACCAGATCTGTAGCAAATATGTTTTTGTGTCATCGCAAATATGCGGAAGAGATAGTGTACAAGGCTAAGATGAAAAATTGTAAAATTATGTCAACTCCGATTGACTCGAAATCCAAGCTCATTGCCAATGGGGGTGCCCAATTTCTGATTTTACTCTATATCGGAGTCTTGCAGGTGCCCTTCAGTATTTTACATTCACTAGGCCTGATATTGCATATGTCGTTCAGCAGATGTGTCTGTTTATGCACGACCCTCGAGAGTCCCATTTTGCGGCCCTCAAACATATTATCAGAAACGTTAAGGGCACACTGGACTTTGGACTGCATCTCTACCCCTCTGCCCCAACCAAGTTACTCTCCTACACGGATGCAGATTGGGCGGGATGCCTGGACACACGTCGTTCTACCTCAGGCTACTGTATATTTCTTGGGGAAAATCTTATTTCATGGTCCGCCAAGTGGCAGGACACGCTTTCCCGTTCGAGTGCTGAAGCAGAGTATCACGGAGTTGCTAATGTCGTTGCTGAGATCTGTTGGCTCCGAAATCTTCTTTTGGAGCTCCAGTGTCCACTGCAAAAGGCGTTTATAGTCTACTGTGACAACATATCTGCCATCTATATGCCTCACAATCCGGTCCAACATCAGCGGACCAAGCATATCGAGATAGATATTCACTTTGTGCGTGAGAAGGTTGCCCTTGGTCAGGTCAAAATATTACACGTTCCTTCCTCCTATCAGTATGCAGATATTTTCACAAAGGGACTACCGAGACAGCTCTTCACCGACTTTCGATCCAGCCTTAGCGTTCGGCCTCCTCCAGCTCCGATTGAGGGGGAGTATTAGCGAATATTCACAGTATATTTTGTAATTATGATAGATGTATATTTAAGGTAACTTAGGATTCTTATTGTATTAGGAATCAACCATTTAAGGTAAGTTAGGATTCTTATTGTATTAGGAATTAACCTCTGTACAATTATATATATTGTGATTAATGTAAGGAATCCCGAAGGGAGTTTATTCCAAACTTACACATATTAATTATTAATGTGTTAACTAGTTATCTAATTTTATGTGTTAATTTTTAATTAATTATTAATTAGTTACTTAATATAATTTCCCGTTAGATGAATAAGTTCGTCATTACTATAATGCTTAGTTTAGGATTGAACATCATTAGTTTATGATTAAAAACATCATTACATATAATATTTGTTAATTGTAGTTAGTATAATAGTTATTATCAATTATTAATTAGTAATAGTTAATCCTTCGTTTAGGATTGAACATCATTAGTTTAGGATTAAAAACATCATTAATATAATGTTTCACTAATTATAGTTAGTATAATAATTTATTATCAATTATTAATTAGAAATAGTTAATCCTTAGTTTAGGATTGAACATCATTAATTTAGTATTTTTTGATAAAATATTAGTTAGTTAATGTAATTTCCTAATTATTCATAAAAATATAATACAACATAATTATTCTAATTCACAAATTTAGAATAAAAGATAAACTTCAAAATTATAATAAAACAAATAATGAATGATAAACTAAACCATTAGTTTATTATTAAACATCATTATTATAATTTCTCGAGAAATTAGATGGTTAATATAATTCTTTGATAAAGGACTAATTAGTTAGTACTCCCTCTGTCCCAATTTTTCTGAAGGTTGACCACTTTTAGGAGTCACACAACTTAATAGTTGATTTAATTTTAAATATGGATTCTTCGAGTATTTTATAATAAAATTTACATATTTTGAAAACTACCTAAAAAGTACTATAGGTCTGCATAATTAATAATTCACAATATATGAAAAGAATTGGAAAAAATCGTAGTAAAAGAATAGTTGTTTGACTCCCCAAACTGATCAATCTTCAAACAAATTGGGACGGAGGGAGTATAATTTTCCGATAAAGGATAAGTTAGTTAATATAATTTATCGATAAAGTTTTAGATAATTAATATTACAAGATAATGAATAATTTAAACATTGTTTGTACATATACGACACCTCCATGATCCCAACATTCACCAGGGGGCCATCGATAGATCAATACTTAGTCTACAGGATAATCATAGGGTTCGAGATATTATGGACTGAGCAGATACATATGAGGACGTTGTTCCATCCCCGTAGGGTGGAACATGCGTGGATACTTTTAGAAGTTCGGCTCACATCCCCGCATCTTAGAAATACTATATCAGGGGCGGTATCTACCATTGTATTGTTGTTGGTCGGATACAAAATAATCGGGATTTTATAACGGCCATGGCTGAGCGATGGCGACCGGAGACCCACACCTTTCACCTCCATACTGGTGAGGTCACTATCACGCTTTAGGATGTGGAGGTCATGTTTGAACTGCATGTAGATGGACTCTCATTATATAGTGAGGCTTTTCCTCAGAGGACAACATTCAGGTAGGAGTTTACTAGGCTCACTGGATACGCGCCTCAGCTCGGTGATATTCCCTATGTGATTACTTGCGCGGCATGGACAAGGCGAATTTTACTGCAGACAACACAGATCAGAAGATTGTAGATCGTCGTGCCCAGCTATATTCAAGCATCATATTCGAGGGCATCATGTTCCCGAACACATTGGGTTCCTATGTGAGCTTGAAGTATTTGCTATTTCTAATCGATTTGAGAGATTACAGCTGGGGCGATGCTGTTATGGCTTACCTATATCGAACGTCCATTGACGCTATAAGTGATATCGGTGCATTTTTCGCTCTCCTCCAAGTAATATATTTAAGTGTGTGTAATTCTATTCTAAAGATACCTTTTAAAATGACGACTAATAAATCATTTTTAATAACCCTTTCAATTATAGGTGTGGGATATGATGATGTCTTTTCAGACCGTACCTACTCATCCTCAGCCCCACTTCAATGATGAGGGCATGCCCTACACGTGGAGATGTATGGGAGGTATATCCCAAGATATGGATACGCACCACAATATTCTTTTGTTCAGGATCAACTTGATCGTATAACGGGTGACATGGTAAAATTATTTGATTTTATATTATTACCTTATTTTTTATTATTTTCCTTTATTGTTTACTAATTTGTGGTTATTTTCTGTAGGCTTTTATACAGATGTCATATGATCAGTTTTTGAATCAATTGTCGGTCTTTTGCAGGATTGGTGAGGATGTGTGGATGTCGCAGTGTCTGTTGATACCCATAGAGATCGTTGAGGATCACGCGCCACACTACGTCGTATGACAGTTTAGGCATGCACGGAATATTCCTGACTTGATTGATTGGGAGCACCACCACTATCAGTGGGACGAACGTTCAACCAACATGCTGCATACCGAGCCTTGATGTACACCTAGATAGGTCATTCGGATCAGAGGCTGCATAGCACAACTGTAACAATCTGTTTGGCTGTTTAGGCATTTTACCCTTTTACCCCTATTGACCCTTCCACTAGCACCGTTAGATTGAGTTTGACCTATAAGGATGGGCGACGTGATTCCCCAATTCATCGGGCGAGTCTTGAAAGGACTGGAGGAAGTTAGAACTTTCAAGTTAAAATCGTTTGACCAATAGTGGAATTTTAGGTAAATGAACCTTTTTCAAATTCCATGAGGTCCAGAGGATCGATTGTGACTAGGTAGCATGATAGGTTCGGTTCCTGAGGCATTTGGGAGCATTTTTGTACCTTTAGTTGGAAACTTAATTTTGGCTG
Source organism: Anisodus acutangulus (assembly GCA_029783415.1). Lineage (NCBI taxonomy): Eukaryota > Viridiplantae > Streptophyta > Magnoliopsida > Solanales > Solanaceae > Anisodus > Anisodus acutangulus. The sequence continues at coordinate 18,808,916 of CM056512.1, forward strand.
TTTGGGGGTTGACCCGGTCAAGGTGACCTCCAATGGGATTTTTGAGCGTATGGTTAAGTTCGTAGCACATTTTTACATATGTCTGCATGTTTGGTTTGTATTCGGGAGGTCTTTGATAAATGTCGAGATTTATGGGTGAAACTTGGTGAAATCAAAATTTTTGGTGTCTTGCCCCAGCGAAATAATATGCGTTGTAGCGAGTCCGCCACAGCGGGGCCTAGCCCACTGACTTGAGTCCTTAGATATTTAATGAGGTCCGCTATGATGCACGTGTGATTGTTCGTGGCACCTGCTCGACATTGAGGTAGGCTACAATTTCTCTTTTATAGACTTCGATAGGAGAATGTAGTAGTTATAAATATTATGGGGTATTGTGCGTATTTGGAGGTCCCATCTTAGCGGGTGGGTACCGGTGTTGAACTGTGTTGTTGTGTAATTTGTGAAATCAGCCTTAAGCTAATTCCGACTGCTATTATTTGGGTTTATCGCCATTGTTGATATTTTGTGTTTAGTCATCACATTGCTTTCAATATGATAAACTGATGTACATGAAATTACATTTTGTTGAGCTACTATAAGTTTGTGATAATCATTCTTTATTCTTGATAGCTTATTATGATTTGTCTAGTCACGCATTCATCACTTTACATCTCATTTAAATACTTGAAAAATGGTGGATAATACTGATTGTATTGCTTATGCCGATTTTATGGTGTACTCATATCCACATCATTCATACATATTATATATGACATTTGAACTATTGAGATACTAATGGGAGGGGGCTTGGGAAGCCAGTTATTGGACATGGTACATGATACATGAGTGATGACTGATGATGAAATTACGGCCACAAAGTTGGAATTTGATGAGAAACTATGAATGGATATGGTGATTATGATACTACATCCATCGAGCTGGATCCAATGGGATCGGATGGGTATATAGACCTCATGAGTCCCCAATGGGTCACGTGACAACTACTATAGCAACGTGTGTATACCAGATATATATGGCTATTGCATACATACATATCATTTGCATTGCATCCTATTCATACTTATTGATGTTGTGCGTACTCGGTGATGTAAAGTTGTAGACTTTAAGATCATGTAACTTCTAAGGAAAGAAATACTCCCACCTTGTAACTTATTCTGGAAGTAAGACTAAAATATGAAAAGGTATGATAATGGTATAAAGATGGGATCTTTATGGTTTTGATTGCTAGAAATGCTAATAAAGATGGAATCTTTATTACTTTGATTGTTAGGAATGATATAGAGATGAGATCTTTACATGTTCCTTAGTATAAGAACTAAAAGATTGAACTTTTAATGGTTAACTTGTGTATTTGGATAAATGATTGAATCATGATAGTTATTGGAACTTGGGTGATTCTTGTGGTTAATTTTGCTTGGATGATTAAATTGATTCTAGCAAGTTTGATTGGTTGCCATGTTGGGCTTGTTCTCTGTGAATTGGGTGTTGTAGTTTACAACTTATGAGTTTAAGTATGTGGTGCTATTTGTTACTGTTAATTTACATGCTATGTGTGTGTAAACTGCCCTCCTTAATTAAATGGTGTAGGGGGTAGACTCTTACTTAGTGTATATAATGAGGACGCTAGTGAACTAGTATGTGACATGCCCGTAAACGCGTAGGGTCGTAACTAAATCTAAAGGCTAAGGTTAATAAAATGGTTAATATGGTACGTCAACCTAATTATCATGTCCTTAAAGGGTATTCTTAAGATACTGTTATGCACTAAGTGTCAATTTGCTTATCGAATGTGTTGATTCGGGTAAGTGGGACCAAGTATGAATATAACTTAGATAGAGGTTCAGATTGGTGAGTATTGATAGTAAAATCTCTGTGTGCTATGTGTGTTGAAGTGTACTTGGTTGTGATTGACCCTTATGTGTGTACTGAGTGATCTATTTGATTTATGAACTCATAAGTGACTAAGGTGATTTATGTGACTATTTGAAGTGCCTAGCATAGGACTATTTGAGAGTCAACTTGATGTTTATATCTGTTACGTAGCTTCCATCGTTGTCGACCTATAATGTCTAGGAGGGTAAGTTGTGTACTCATGCTATGCTTGGAGCACGTGAAGGGTAAGGCAAACCATCTACTCTCGGTAGCCTTGATCTTCATCTAGTCCGGTCTCCCCTATTTATTTAGGGACATAGTTGTTAATTATTTCTGTACTTTGTATCTTAGAATCCTTGTACGAGTGACACCAGGTTCTGGGTAGTAAACAATTGTAATTTTGGTGAACGATGTATTTATCAAAGGAGTTGTTATATATTTATAAACATTTTTCTTCTACTTCCGCATTTAAATTCATATATTTTCTATGGTTAATGATGGTGGTTCTCCTACGGGTTAGTATAGGTGTCCTCACAACACAAATAAGATTTTGGGTCGTGACAAATTGGTATCAAAGCTCTAGGTTCACCGGTCTCACGTATACAAGGACAATGTTTAGTAGAGTTTCGCGGATAGGTACGTGGACGTCTGTACCTATCCCCGAGAGTCTATACGACATTTAGGAATGTTTCCCTTCTTTCATTCTTTCATGCTACTCTGTTCAAATGATATTGATCGGTATCTGAATCTTCTTTATCCTATTCTATCACAGACGGAGGTAGCACACTCTTATTTCATTTGTTAGTGGCTTGTTATGACATCATGCAACAGGGTACAAGAGGTGTCAATGTGATATGGATGTGTGACCCAGTTTAGTCTTTCGCTAGGGTTTGAAGGTTCGATTTGGTAGGGTTATGATTATGACTCCTCAGTTCGATGATATACTTGGAAAATGGGAATAATAATATTGAAGTGCAGGAAAGAGGAATAGGGTGGATCAATCTCTACTGTATAAAGGGAAATATTGGTATCTGATGTGTTCGTCAGAATAAGGTTAGAAGATGTACGAGGGTGAATTTCGCATAAGGTTATGAAATGTTAAGTTGGACTTCGACGTGGCAGAAATGTAGTAGTAGAGTGAGAACTATTGATTTGTGAGTTCTTTTAGGGAATGACTATCGATTCCAGTTTAGGTGGTGAGGTTATTTGTGACAAGTGAAGCTTAAGGAAATAGATAATCGCGTTACCCTAATTTAAAAAATTTGGTCATAGGGACACTTGACATTTCAAAGTTAGTGGTTTAAAGGGTTGTGGAAACCAAAAGATTATTGATATGTAAGTTATTTCACAGTTGTTTGTATAGAGTAAGTGTAATAGACTGCATATGAGCTGGTACGTTAGACTACGTCGTAGGCTAATGTGAGACAGTGATAGACTAATAGGAGTGATTCTAGCACTGGACAAGTGTGGAGTTCTATTTAAGGTATTACCTGGTGTTGCTTATAGTTCTTGGATAAGATTTGTGGACATGATTTATATAGGTTAATACTTGAGAAGTTCTATAATTATTGGTATAATGACTTTGGAGTTGACCGAAGGACAGGAAAAAATCACACGGTTAGTTGGATGTGTTATAGTTCGGTAAAATAAGATAAGGGTCGGTTCATCATAGGCAAGCATCGTATAAAGACCCTCGAGGGACGTGTTGGTTAATAGGATCATTTATGGTATACTACTATCTCCAAGATTGACTCGACTATTTTTGCGGGACTTATGGTATTGCGGTATGATTTGAGTGGGTTTGAATGATGATCGATCTATGGCAGTGAATGTGATTTGAATTGAATAGGGAAATTGGAGAGTTAAGGTAAATATATAGTTGATCAGGAATCGGGAGGAGGAAGGTACTACTTTGGGAAAAGGAAAAGATTTGGATCCAAAGTGGCAGTATTATTCGAGCCGGTGTAGATTATGGTGGTGTTACATTATTAGTTAGATGGGGTGAAATTTTTTGGTCCGCTCGAAGGTATAAGATCACGATAATCGACTACATGTTACGACGACTGTTTCATAAAGTTTTGGATTGGCGAGTGGCATTTTATCAAGATGGATAATCACGAGGTATTCGTGAATAAATGATCTATGGTGGAATAACAAGAGAGAATATTAAGAATCTCTTCAGTTGGGAGGTTAAGGTTTCATTTTTAGGTAAGGTAAATGAATTGTAATGGTGATATGTCAGGAATTGGTAAGGCTGGTAAATAAAGAGATATGACGGATAGAAGTTCGATGAGGTATCCAGAGTTGTGGGCGAGTTAGGAAAAAGTAAAAGAAAGATTTGGTATATTTAGGGTTCATGGGGTCCCACCAGACTAGCGCATTGCATAGAAGTGGAAGAACATAAGGATGACAATCATAAGGCATAGTTCTTCGGTACTAAATTGATAACTTGGGTAGGATCCAGTCTTTGGAGTCATGGGTGGCGACACATGATTGATTATTCATGAGAAAAAAAATGGAAGAGGTCACATCACGCTTATGAAAAGCATACTAGTTATTTAGAATCAGTTTGGCTGACCATCGACGATTTAGAAATTTGAACACTTATTTTTTAGTTATAATTGTTCAATTTGGGTTAGGTGGCCTATGTTACATTTCCCGATGGACTTAGCGTATTCTAGTTAACCACTGAAAAGGGTTTGATGGATTTCGATTTGGAATTGAGGTATGATAGTGTTACCGGTTATCATTGAAATTGCAAATAGGATTGATGATATTCTTTGGATGAAAATGAATCAGATAATTCTAATGGGTTACGCGGGTACTTGGTATGAATTGAGAAGGTACAAATGGTTGGGGAAGTATTTAGAGTGATCAGTTGATGTCCTATGGATTCAACAAGACAAGGTAATCAGTAGGTATGCTTATAATATGGTGAATTAGAAATTCGATAAGAATTGGGAAATGGGTTTTGACTAAGTGATTTTGATTTTCAGATACAGTACTAACGAGACTGAAATTAGCACAATAGGCCTTGGATAAGATCAGTTTTTGGATATAATTTCTTAAAAGTTTATCAGATAAGCAAGGACTCATTTTCTAGCGAGAGGAAGCCATTTTTTAGAAATTAGCACAATAGGCCTTATGCTTGATAGCTTACTATGATTTGTCTTGTCATGCATTCATCACTTTACATCTCATTTAAATACTTGAAAAAGGGTGGATAATACTGATTTTATTGCTTATGTCGATTGCATGGTGTACTCATATTCATATCATTCATACATATTATATATGACATTTGAACTATTGAGATACTGATGGGAAGGGGCTTGGGAAGCCAATTATTAGACATGGTATGATACATGAGTGATGACTGATGATGATATTACAGCCACAGAGCTGGAATTCGATGAGAAATTCCGAATGGATATGATGATTATGATACTACAACCACCAAGTTGGGATCTAATGAGATCGGATGGGTATATGGACCTCATGAGTCCCCCACGGGTCATGTGACAACTACTGTAGCAGCGCATGTATACCGAGTACATATAGCTATTGCATATATACATATCATTTGCATAGCATCCCATTTATACTAATTGATGTTGTGTGTACTCGGTGATGTAAAGTTGTAGACTTTAAGATCATGTAACTTCTAAGGAAAGAAATACTCGCACTTTGTACCTTATTCTGGAAGTAAGACTGAAATATGAAAAGGTATGATAATGGTATAAAGATGGGATCTTTATGGCCTTGATTGCTAGAAATGCTAATAAAGATGAAATCTTTATTACTTTGATTGTTAGGAACGATATAGAGATGAGATCTTTACATGTTCCTTAGTATAAGAACTAAAAGATTGAACTTTTAATGGTTAACTTGTGTATTTGGATAAATGATTGAATCATGATAGTTATTGGAACTTGGGTGATTCTTGTGGTTAATTTTGCTTGGATGATTAAATTGATTCTAGCAAGTTTGATTGGTTTCCATGTTGGGCTTGTTCTCTGTGAATTGGGTGTTGTAGTTTACAACTTATGAGTTTAAGTATGTGGTGCTATTTGTTACTGTTAATTTACATGCTATGTGTGTGTAAACTGCCCTCCTTAATTAAATGGTGTAGGGCGTAGACTCCTACTTAGTGTATATAATGAGGACGCTAGTGAAGTAGTGTGTGACATGCCCGTAAACGCCTAGGGTCGTATCTAAATCTAAAGGCTAAGGTGAATAAAAGGGTTATTATGGTACGTCAACTTAATTATCATGTCCTTAAAGGGTATTCTTAAGATACTGTTATGCACTAAGTGTCAATTTGCTTATCGAATGTGTTGATTTGGGTAAGTGGGACCAAGTATGAATATAACTTTGATAGAGGTTCAGATTGGTGAGTATTGATAGTAAAATCTCTGTGTGCTATGTGTGTTGAAGTGTACTTGGTTGTGATTGACCCTTATGTGTGTACTGAGTGGTCTATTTGATTTATGAACTCGTAAGTGACTAATGTGATTTATGTGACTATTTGAATTGCCTAGCATAGGACCTATTTGAGAGTTAACTTGATATTTATATCTGTTACATAACTTCCGTCATTGTCGTCCTATTATCGGCTTATGATGTATATGGGGGTAAGTTTTGTACTCATGCTATGTTTGCTGCATATTTTACATGGATGCAGATATTCGGTCTATTCAGGTAACAACTTGGATCACGTGAAGGGTAAGGAAAACCATCCATTCTCGGTAGCCTTGGTCTTCATCCAATCAGGTCGCCCCTATTCATTCAAGGAGTAGTTGCTAATTCTTTCCGCACTTTGTATCTTAGAATCCTTGTACGAATGAAACCAGGTTATAGATAGTAAACAATTGCAATTTTGGAGAACGATGTAATTATCAAAGGAGTTGTTATGTATTTATAAACATCTTTCTTCTACTTCCGCATTTAAATTCATGTATTTTCTATGGTTAATGATAATGGTTTTCCTATGGGTTAGTGTAGGTGCCCTCATGGTACAAATGAGATTTTGAGTCGTGACAACAGTGAAGGTCGGTCATATGACTCCGATCGGGGTTTACATGGAGTAGTACCGACAGATCACACACAACTTTATTAGTAACCCCGATGTATGTATTCTAGGTGGCCGAGGACACGCAGCACTCGCGGGGCAGTATGAGGTGTTGATAAATTTATCACACTTAAACTTAGTTAATTGTCATAATTATTACATTAATAATTTATTCAATTATTACTATTTTCAAACAAATACAACTACGGACCATACAGATAATGCACCATTTGGGATTACAACATATGGATATCCCTAAAATAACGAAATTTGCTGGCTAGATCATTTAGGTAACCAAATCGGTATCCAACGGGCACAAGAGGTCGGGCATATGCATGAACGTGTTCCCGAGGGCCCGTATCAAGCAGCATATGAATGGACCCATCATGATCACTCACCTCGTGGAGGCGGTGGTAGCAGAACATGGGTGGCGGAAGGGGTATGGCCGGAGGGGCTGGTGGCAGATGGGATGGTAGCCGAGGGGATAGTGGATGAGGTGGTGTTAGAGTAGGTGGTGGCGGCAAAGGACTCTTTCTAGTCGATGAGCCTGACGAACATGCTCCCGATCCCACTCTAGCCCAACATCATCCGTCGACTTCTGGCCACCCCTCGACTTCTTACCGATCATCGAGACCTACATATACACCTGCAAAATTATTTTTAGATGTACCTGGGTCATCATCCCAGCAAAGCCAGAATGCGTACGTCAATGTACGTGATGATATAGATTGGGCTTTATATGACGCAACAGTGCATGCGGAGCGGACAATTCGTAATGTTCAGGGTGGCAGGGAGTTGCACTATGACTTATCATTCATAGACTTAGAAGATTTTCTTACCCCAGGGGTTAGTATTTAAAATACTTATTTTAAAAAATTAAAATACTTATACTGATTATTTTATATTTTTTCATATCTTAGGATTCGTCTCCAGCTCCAACTCCATCTGCATCTCCATCTCCAGCTCCATCTTCATCCATTCAGGATCCCATTTATGATACTACTTCGGATTCTACACCAGACCCCTCTCAGGAGTCCGCTCATGAGCCTGTCAACATACAAGTTTAATTTTTTTTATCAAAAATTAATATTTTTGAAATATAAATTAAAATTAATACTAATTATTTATATATTATTTAAGGTTCATCCTTCTGTGTCTGTGGTCCCGTCTTCTGATGAGGACGATGATGTTGATTATTATGATTCTACTGATCCCAACATATTTGCTCCAATCATGGCAATTAAAGGCGGTCATGTGAATGTCATGATTCGGATTTCGAAGAAGGGCGGCAAGAGAAAAGGATGTCGGATGATCATGGCCTAGAGCGTCCTATTATTAGGAGGAGGAAGGGGGATGGAGACGATGACGAGGGTCGTGGGGATCGTATTAGCCTTAGGCCTAAGGTTAATCTAAAGTCTACTACATGTGGAACTCATTAGAGATTGTGTATATGTAATTAAGTTGTACAATTTAAGTTAATATTATATTTTTTGTGTATCATTTTCTTAATGATAATTAGTTATCTTAGTCTTTATTATCATTTATTATTAACTCATGTGACATCCTAAATTAATTAAGAAAAAAATCTCGATGTATTTGAAATAAAGTAATGTCTTTCCTAAACAATAAAATGCTTAAATCAAAATCCTAAAAAGTAAAACACTTAAATCTAATGATAACAAGTTTTCAAACAAAACTTAATTCTAGCAGTTTACAACCCCTAAAACGACGATCCAAACGTTTAGGTATCCTTGATGTGCTGAGCCTACATTATTGTTCACATAAAAAATATCAGGTTCTATATTAAATATTGATATTGCGGAGTCTTAAAACATGACTAATCTTCGGTCAAAGTATGAAAAAAATGAGAATTTCAAACCTTTGAAATAATATCAAGTGTTGGAAAATATTAAACTACTCTATTGCTTAACAATTTATTGAACAGAAGTTACTTTTATACATATTTTTTTTGGGGGGGTGGGGGGTTATTTGTGTTTCTTTCCTCACTGGGTCATTTAAGTTCCGGACTCAATTTGTGGGGGTTCTGGAATCTCGAGGACTTAGATAACAAACAAATATCTATCTATCATCTATATGTACCATTTGAGACTCCATATATAACTGAAGTGGATACTGTTAATACTCGAAAATGCTTGACTTTGAAGCTTTTGTTAGAGGTTTTTGAAGGTTTGCTACAAAAGTAAGAGGTTGTATCAAATATTTAAAAAATTGGGGTAGGGTTCAAATTGTTGAAATTGTAATACATTGAGAGTGTAAAATGCTTTTAACTCGAATTAACAAGATAGAGAGAAGAGCGGGAAATTTCTTTTTTTTTCTTCTTTCGTTTTCCATCCAGTGTCGTGGTAATTATTTTGGTGCTCAACTAGTCCAACTTCACTCTGGAAAATTCCATTTTGAGTAAAGCACTCGGTATTAAAGATGACTCCTTATTTAGGGCTTAAACTTGAGGTTTCTGTTACTTATTACTACACCATAACCTCTAATTAAAGATAAAAAGAATGTCACCTCGTATAGTTTGTACTAAGAGAGGAATTTTCTTTTTTGAATTCTATAATAACTTTGTCGATTATTTCTAGAAGAGAAAAGAATACAAAAATCATGAATTCCAAAGCTAATCTTGACTGGTTTGAAATTTACTTTATGTACCAATAGCAAACGGTTACTTAATGCATGTAGAAGTTATCATAATTTTTATATTTAAATAAAGGGAGTATATATATATATATATATATATATATTACTTAATGCAGGTAGAAGTTATCATAATTTTCATATTTAAATAGTAGGTTAGCATTGTTCTCATATTTACATTCTCTTAAATGCCCTTACTAGCACAACAACAACACACTAATATTGTAGAATTGTATTAATCTCTCTTGGAGAGTCTTTCTCATTAATACAATATATATAGTGTGTACAATGTGGAATCCTAGTACAATGTGGATCCTATTTCTACCATAATTATACAACACTAAATATTACAAAATATATATAGTATATTATTAGTAATATACGTTAATACACCCCCTCAGTCGGAGCGGAAGGAGGCCGGACGCTAAGATTGGATCTAAAGTCGAGGAATAGCTGTCTAGAAAGATCTTTCGTGAAGTTATCTACATATTGATATGAAGAAGGCATATGCAACACCTTAACATGACCGATATCAACCTCCTCACGAACAAAGTGTATATCCATCTCAATGTGTTTGGTTCGCTAATGCTGAACAGGATTATGAGATAAATAAATGGCGGATATGTTATCATAGTAAACCAAAGACGCCTTACGCAGGGGACACTGAAGCTCCAAAAAAAGGTTTCGGAGCCAGCAGATCTCAGCAACAACATTTGCAACGCCTCTATATTCTGCTTCTGCACTCGAACAGGATAATGTATCTTGCCTTTTGGTAGACCAAGATATGAAATTATCCCCTAAGAACACACAGTAGCCGAAGGTAGAGCGTTGCGTGTCCGGACAGCCTGCCCAATCAACATCCGCATATGATAACAACCTGGTTGGTGCTGAGGGATATAGATGTAATCCATAATCAAGTGTGCCCTTAACGTACCGAATGATACGCTTAAGAGCAGTAAAATGAGGCTTCCTGGGGCATGCATAAATAAGCATACCTACTGAACATCATAAACAATATCGGGCCTGGTGAAAGTAAGATATTGTAGTACACATGCAAGACTCTTGTAAAGGGTAGGATCGGCCATTGGATCACCATCATCAGAACTAAGCTTTGATTTAGAGTCAACCGGGGTGGACATTATCTTGCAGTTTGCCATTTTAGCCTTGTATACTATCTCCTCTGCATACTTGCGCTGACACAAAAACATAGTATTTGCAGACCTAGTCACTGATATCCCCATAAAAAGTAACTCAACTTCCTCGAGTCGATCATAGAAAATTCGGTTTTTAGCAATGGAATGATCTCATTTTTCAACAAATCAGAGAAGGCAGTAAGCACAATGTCATCCACATATAACAACAAATAAGCAATGCTACTATTTCTATGAAAAATAAAAAGAGAATTATCACACTTGCTGCATACAAATCCAATCTGTATAATGTACTGTGCAAAATGACCATACCACGCTCTAGGGGCCTGTTTCAAACTATAAAGTGACTTACGGAGATAACATACATACTGATGGGCTGCTGGATAGACAAAGCCAGACGACTGGTGCATGTAAACAGTTTCTTTCAAATCCCCATGTGGAAATGCATTCTTCACATCAAATTGATGAATCGGCCAATGCTTACCCATAACAATACTTAGAACTGTGCGAATGGTAGCCAGTTTAACAACAGGACTGGACGTCTCACCACAATCAATACCCTTCTGCTGATTAGTGTCATTAGCCACAAGTCTCGCCTTATATCTCTCTAAATCACCATTGTCTATGTATTTTTTACGAAAAATCAAACATGTATTGGATCACATTCACCCCCTCCGGTCTAGGAACCAAATCCCAAGTGTGTTGGTTCGTCAAAGCATTAAATTCCTCACACATGGCCACATTCCAATTTGGGTTTAGTTTGGCTAATTTTGGGTTTTTTGAAATTAGGGATATGGTTTGTGTGGATATGTTAAATTGGACTTTGGATTTGATAATCCAGTGTTGGGCACGGGTTTCATATGGTGTGAGGGGGAAGAGGCAGTCTAGGTATGTGTACTGGGTGTCGGGTCTGGGTCACGATGTTGGATCGGATCTGTGTTTTGGTTTGGTGGCGGAGTAGGTACTATGTTGATGGTCGGGACTGGCAGTGGGGTTAAGCCGATGGGGTATGGGTGTTTACTGGTGGTGTTGGGCGATGGTGAAGAGTCTGGTGGGGTTGGGTGGCCTGTCGGATGTGGCAATGGTGTGAGACTCGAAGTTGGGCCTTGTACAAAATGGTGTCGGGTTGGTGGTGATGTTGAGGTTGGGTCTCCGGTGATGTGATTGAACCGGTGGGATGGTGATTTTTCTGTGCTGGGTTAGTTGACTGGAACTGCAGCGGTAGGTGGTGGTGATGCAAAGGACGAAGGTAGATATCGCCGGTGAGTGAAAGATGTGACAGTGGGATGTGTTTGAGAGACGACCGACCGACTGTCGGTGATGGACTGGTAGTGGTGACTGTTACTGGTTGCAGTAACGGTGACTGAGGGACTGTAGTGGTGGCACGATTGAGTTCGGTGAGGATGACGGGGGAGATGTCGGACTCATCTAGAAATGTGTAGTCCATGTTTAGGAATTTTTGAATATTGGCGAAAGAAAAAGTTATCTCGTCAAACGTAACGTGACGAAAGATGTGAATTTGATGAGTGGACAAGTCATAGCACAAATAGCCCTATGATTATATGAGAAATCTACGAAGACACACGAAGTGGTTCGGGGTGCTAATTTATGAGGGGTGGTGGAGGCAAGGTTTGGATAGCAAAGACAATCGAAAATCCGAAGGTGTTCATAGGAAGGGATCCGACGGTAGAGAATTTTGGTGGGATTTTATTGTGAAGAGTACTGGTGGGTAAAATATTAAGGATGTATTCTACCATTTGACTGCACAGAGGGAGAGAGGCATGGAGGTATGAACCAAGTTGTTGATAGTACGGATGATACGTTGGGCTTTTCCATTTTGGGGTGAGGTGTGGGGATAGGAGAAACGAAAGACCATGCCATTATTGGTGCAAAAATTATTAAACTCACGACCATTATCACATTGGAATGATTTGATGGATTTTTCAAATTGTGTTTTGATAAAGTTACGAAACTCAATAAACTTGGTTAAAACTTCATACTTGAATTTTAAAGGGTAAATCCAGATAAAGTGAGAAAAGTCATCTAATAACATAAGATAGAATTTATGACCCAGTGAACTAATAAAAGGAGATGTCCATAAATCTGCATGAATAATATCAAACGGAGAAAACGTAATACTTAAGGAAGACTGAAAAAAGGTAGGCGAACGTGTTTGCCTAAAGGGAAAGAAAAACACAGTTGGGTAGATTTTCCACTAGGACAACGAATTAAATTATTGTACCAAAGAAAATTAAAAATATGAGCTCCTGGATGTCCAAGTATATAGTGCCAGGTTGACGGAGAGATTGTTGCTAAAGCGGTGAGAGGAGAGACTTGGGAATTTAGAGATGTGGGAGGGGTGACACTAGCAACAGACGTGGATAGGAAAGGATATAGGTCCCCCTCACTATTGCATCGGATAAGGAGTTTCCCGGTACGTAGGTCCGTTATAGAAAATCCAAACGGGTCAAAGTTAATTGATACAGAATTATCTGTGGCAAATATTCTAACGGAGATTAGGTTCTTCATAATGTATGGGACATAGAGGACGTTATTTAGTGAGAAGTGGGGATGCGCTGATGGGGTTAGCGTGTGGCCAAAATCCTTAATTGGAATGCGATAATCGTTTCCAACTAGAATAGATTGCGAAGTATTTAAATTACGCATTTGAGAAAGATTACCAGAATTGTTGGTGAGGTGAGACGTGGCGCCTGTATCCATATACGACGCATTATTGGGCTTCCGAAGAGTCAATGTGTCGAAAGCATGGCCCAAACTGGATTGGGAAGGCCCAGGGTAGAGAAGTGGGCCCCAGGAAATTGAGCCTGACTACTGTGGACCGTCGGACGTGATCTCATACTGTTGGGCCATTGATGGGCTGAAGGATGGTGGGCCGAATGGCCACTGCCCAAAAATTGGTCTGGGGCGAGCTACATTGTTGCTGGAACTTGGGCCGCAACTTTTATGCTGTGTCTGGTGGCCACAGCTGGTGGGCTCTGTCTGGGGGCTGCTGGGCCCAAGCTGGAGGCCTAGTTCCCAGCTCGACCCCTGTGGCCACCCCTGCGCCTCTGTCCATAACCATATCCGTGGTGGTTTCCGACCATGGTGGCTGCCGTAGATCGGATAGGAGAGAGAAAACATTAAGGGGTTGGGACGTATACGAAGCGTATATAAGGTAGAAATAGCCATATACGAGGTGTATAGAGGCTTGGGGAGGATGTATACGGGTAGTACAGTGGCAGGGATGATATATCAGCCATATACATAGTGTATATCGGCGTGTATATGTTGTATACAAGGGGTATACGATCTGTTGGAGAGGGGGGGGGGGGGAAGGAGGGAGGGTTGTATATCAACAATATATTAGGGGTATACATGGTTGTTAGCAGAATTGGGGGGTTGGGCAGTTGTATATCAGCGTATATCGAAGGTATACCGGTCGGTTCGGCGCCGGAAAAAGAGCGGAATGGGCAGCCGAAATTAGGTTTTGGTTTGGGAAGGATTGTTGGCTTCTGATACCATGTATAATTTGTATTAATCTTCCTTGGGAGTCTTTCTCATTAATACAATATATATAGTGTGTACAAAATGTGGGATCCTAGTACAATGTGGATCTTATTTCTACCATAATTATACAACACTAAATATTACAAAATATATGTAGTATATTATTAGTAATATACGTTAATAAACATGATTTGCTTTTTCGTCTTTTTATCCAAAATTTAATCTAAAACCTTTCCCTCCTTTCTTATCTTCTGTCCCTCGTCAATGATGATTCGAATTATCCTGAACAGATTAAATAGAAATGAAGGTAAAACTAAATAAACGAATTTGTCACCGAAAAGCTTATTTCTAGAACATTAGTGTTTGGTTGATTTGTGGAGAGGACCGAAACAAAAAAAATAAGAGAGAACGAAGGAGAGATGGACCTGATGGACATGGGTGGATATGGCTTCATTCTCCTGTTGGTTTGGCCGTTTCGGTATTCTGAAAGTGAAATTGATTGACCAAATCTCAATTTAAAATGCATATAATAGGCTGAAGATTTCATTGAAATATTCCAACAACCCACTAGAGCGGATTCTTTATTCTAGTGCTTAGTCAGAAATCATGGTTGGGCATTGCAGCAACTTCAATTTTCCGACCATTTATCAGTGTCAAGTCATCAAATTTTAGCCTATACGCCACTTTGTCACAAGGGACATATGGTAGGGGATGCAGTCATGTTTGGGCATCACTTTTCCAAAATGAGTGCAATACAATATATAGTTTATAAGATACTCTTTCTATTTTCCTTCTTCTTAATTAAAGGTTTTTTGGAGATATGAGCATAGAAAAGTTTGATAAAATAATTTCTTGCAACCACTTTGACTTTCAAGTTCATTATATATCGATCCGTGGAAAGCTTATGTACATAGCAGTTTCAATGCTACGCCATGAACCACTCGGCACAGTGAGACATTTTCAATCAAAATTGTTTTTTTTTAATCAAAACAAAGACTTGAAATATTCAGTGTCAAAGCTTAATTAATTGAACTTGTGATTATGGGAGTAATAAATGAGCTAAGGTGCCCATTTCTATTTGAACAAATTTTGCATGTTTTAACTATAAGACTACCAAGATTGTCTTTTTTATTTTTGAAAAAGTTTATACAAACTTTAACTAGTTATCCACTGTACTAGCTTGCATGATCTACATTCTACAGTCCGATCCTTGTGTAGTTGTGTGCTTTTATGAATGCGTCTATATATTTACCATTCAGTTTTTTCAAAAGGAACAATTAATCAAAGGGATATTTTCAAAAATATTCAACTCAACACGATATATTGTACCTAAGTAGTCATATTTTAGTTTATATTGACCTAGTTAATTTTTTTATATCAGTTTTATACGCCCGATATATAATATTATATACTTACCGTAAACAATGTATCAATGTTGTACGTAAGTGTATGATAATGTATAAGATGTGTTTATACATATTTCTACATTATTATGCATACAAATTTATACAAAAACTGAGAGTTTCACCTCCTATGAACTTCAACCCACGAAACTCCATCTAAAATGGGTCAAAAACATCACCAAATAATTCAAATCTTCATCGAATTATTTTAAATTTTAAGCACAACTTTAAAATGACAGACCTCCATGATCAATTTGTCACAAATTTTAAAAACTCACAAAACTCATAAAACCCCAATAACGAAGTTTTTAATTTTTCACTTTAACTCACACACTGTATATTCTGTAATTAATATGTTAGTGTAATTATGTAAAGTAGAGATCCTTATTCCATTAGGACTACAATTGTATACACTATATATATTGTATTAATGAAAGGACTCCACTCAAGGAGATTTACACAATTCTACATGGTACAAGAGCCAAAAATCCCTAACCCTATTCACCCCCCCCCCCACCGTCTCTTTTCTTCTCTTCCGATGCCAAATCCTACCAGAAACAACCGATATACACCATGTATACGATTGATATACAGGGCCTGCCACCATATACTGCTCGTATACAGTGATATACACCTTGTATACAGCTGATCTACCCTCTCTGCCACCATATACTACCCGTATACAATGATATACATCATTCCTAGGCCGATATACACCTCGTATACGGCTGATACAACCCCATATACACCTTGTATACGTCCTGAACCCCTATTTTTCCTCACCTTCTTTTCGATAGCCCTTATGGCGTCACCCGCGGCCCACATAGCTTCTTCCGCATCCTCCTCATCAACCCCAGAAGTCACATATCCTCCTCCCTCTTCCAACCCCAACACCTTCATCCGGCTTTCACCGTAACCAATATCAAGAACTTCATCCCGTTGACTCTTGATCAAGAGGATGAACAATATGTGTGGTGCGTTAAACTTTTCAAAATTCATGCATGTGCTTACAACGTGCTTGACCACATTGATACCACTTTTCCCTGCCCACCCAACGTCGACGACATGACATGGAAATGACTTGATGCTATCGTCAAGCAGTGGATCTATGATACTATCTCTAAAGATTTGCTTTATACTATTATGAAGATGGGAGCTTTGGCTCAAGAGTTATGGACACGGTTGGAGAAAATTTTTCAAGACAACAAACATACACGTGCCGTGTATCTCGAGGAGAAATTCAACACCACCCGTCTTGAAACTTTTGTAAATATGGCTGACTACTGCAAACAATTAAAATTGTTTGCCGACCAATTATCAAATGTGGGTGCTCCAATTTCTGACACGAAGATGGTTCTGCAATTGATTAATGGTTTACCGAAGGGCGAATACGACACACTTGCAACGATGATTCAACAGGTCGATCCCCTACCAAGCTTCAACAAAGCGCGATCATAATTACTATTAGAGGAGATGAGATGAGAAACACATGATGAATACAACCCCAAGGCATTGGTGGTTGATGCACCCGCGCCAACCACCGCTACTACCAAACTTCGACCACCACCCGCTGCAGCACAACAGCGGAGGCGCTAGAAGCAGAGGCCGCGGAGGTGGCCGGGGAGCCAAAAGTAAAACCCGAGGGGGACGGACTAATAATTCCAGTCGACCCGACACCCATCACAATAGGCCGGTCCACTACCTTGGAAGCTCGATGGAAACTGGGCTAACAGTTTTCCAGTAGCTGCAGCCCAATTACAACAGTGGGCTTAACTGAGGCCCAACATTCTGGGAGCCCACCCAATAGCTCGCCAGCCAAGCCCCAGCCATCAGGCCCACTACACAGCGGCCCAACAGCCGACGTCCAGCCTCACGCCGATGGATGGGGCTAAGATTTCGGTTCGATGAATATTCAGCAGCCTGATGATGCATGGTATATGGATACGGGCGCCACGTCTCACCTCATCCACAATTCTAGTAATCTTTATCAACTGCTCAATTTAAATACTCCTCAATTTATTATGGTAAAAAATGGTCATTGCATTTCAATTGAAGGGTTTGACCACATACTAACTATACCACCGCACCCCCCACTACTCCCTTAAACACGTCCTATATTCTCCTAAAATTATATAGAACCTAATCTCTGTTAGAAAATTTGCCACTGATAATTCCGTAACTATTGATTTTGACCCGTTTGGTTTTTCTGTGAAGGACCTACGTACGGGGAGACTTCTTACGAGATGCAATAGTGTGGGGGACCTCTATCCTTTCCTATCCACGTCCGCTGCCAGTATCAATCCTCCCACATCTCTAGCTGCAATATCCTCCTCAATGTGGCATAGTAGACTTGGACATCCCGGTGCTCATATTTTTTTATTTTCTTAGAAACCGCAATTTTATTAAATGTAATAAAGGGAAATTTGCCCAAAATTGCTATTATTGTAATCTTGGAAAGCATGTTAGACTTTCGTTTACGTCATATTTAAGTATTACTTTTTCTTCCTTTGATATTAGTCATGCAGATTTATGGACCTCTCCTATTACTAGCAAATTGGGTCACAAATATTATTTAATATTCTTGGATGATTTTTCTCACTTCCTATGGGTCTATCCGCTCCACTTTAAATCTCAGGTCTACTCTAAGTTTCTTGAATATCGTACGTATGTTAAAACACAATTTGAAAAAGAAAAAAAATGTTTCAATGTGACAATGATCGTGAGTTTAACAATTCTCTCTTCCATAAATTTTGTGCGGCTAATGGCATGGTCTTTCGTTTCTCCTGCCCCCATACTTCCCCTCAAAATGGTAAAGCCGAACGAATTTTCTGCACCATTAACAATATGATTTGTACCTTACTTTTCACGCATCTCTTCCCCCCCAGCTTTTGGGTATATGCATTAAAAATGGCAGAATACCTTCTTAATATACTACCTACATGTATGCTCCAAAATAGGACCCCTACCGAGTTTTTATTTCGTCGAATCCCTACCTATGATCATCTTCAGATTTTCAGCTATCTCTACTACCCGAATCTTGCCTCCATCGTCCCTCACAAATTTGCACCCCGTTCCACTCCGTATGTCTTCTTAGGGTTCCCGTCAAACCATAGGGGGTACTTATGATATAACGTGTCCATATGCAAAATCATAGTCTCACGTCATGTCACATTTTAGGAGAACGTCTTCCCCTTTGCCAACATCCACCAATTCTGACCCACTGATTACTAATTCCTTGATGACTCGGATACCTCACCTCTAGTCTAAAATGCACTACAAAATCTGCACCTTCAGGTCATACCGCTACCCATCCCGTCGACCTCCCTACCCGACGATACACTCGTCTTACTACCGCTCCCACATGACGAGCCTACCACCATACTGACCCACCTCACTTCCCCGTCACACTGTCCGTCACCCTGCCAACCATTTCCTCATCCTATTTCCCCACCACACTGCCCGTCACCCTGCCAGCCCATGCCCGATAACACTGCCCAGTCCAGTCTATCACCACCCAGTCCCTCTGCCCCACCCGTGACCATCCCCACACACCGAATGGAAAGTCATGCACAATACAGAAAACCAAAAGTTCACTTTAACCTATCCACTCAAACCATCTCACATATTCCTAAAAATCCAAAATTAGCCAAACTTAACCCAAATTGGAATGAGGCCATGCGTGAGGGATTTAATGTGTTGACCAATCAACACACTAGAGATCTAGTTCTGAAATCAGAGGGGGTGAATATGATTCATTGTATGTGGCTCTCTCACCACAAATTCTGAAATATTGGAGAGCTTGAACGCCATAAGGCAAGACTTGTGGCTAATGGTACTGGTCAGCAGGAGGTACTTGATTGTGGTGATACTTTTAGTTCGGTGGTCAAACCAGCCACCATTCGCACAGTGGTGAGCATAAATATGGGGAAAATTGGCCTATTTACCAGCTTGATGTAAAAAATGCTTTCTTACATGGAGATTTGAAAGAAATCATTTATATGCATCAACCGCCTTGCTTTGTGCATCCGAAGGTTCCTCATCATGTCTGCCGTCTTCGTAAGTCACTATATAGTTTGAAATAAGCCCCCAGGGCTTGGTATGATAGGTTTGCTACATACATCATACAGATCGAGTTCGTGTACAACAAGAGTGATCATTCCCTTTTTATTTTTCATCGAGGTACTGTCATGACTTATCTTCTTTTATATATGGATGATGTTGTTCTGACAACTTCTTGTGATACACTGAAACATGAGACCATTGCCATGTTCAAGTCTGAATTCGCTATGACAGACTTGGGTAAGTTGAGTTACTTTTTGGGGATATCAGTAACCAGGTCCGCACATGCCATGTTCTTATGTCAGCGTAAGTATGCAGAGGAGATTGTCTACAAGGCTAAAATAGCAAACTATAAGATCATGTCCACTCTTGTCGACTCAAAGTCAAAACTCAATTACGGGGATCCGGTCAACTATCCCTCTCTTTATAGGAGTCTCGCAGGTGTGCTTGTTCATGCACGCTCCTAGGGAGCCTTACTTTACAGTTCTTTAGCGTATCATTCGGTACGTTAAGGGCACTCTTGACTATGGACTATATCTATATCCCTCCGTACTGACTAGTTGCTTTCTTACATAGACGCAAATTGGGTAGGCTGTCCGGATACCTGTCGCTCTACGTCCGGCTATTGTGTATTTTTGGGGGATAAAATTATTTCGTGGTCTACTAAGCGGCAAGCCACGTTTTCCCATTCGAGTGCAGAAGTAGAATATTGAAGCGTTGTGAACGTTGCTGCAGAGCTATGTTGGCTCATAATCTCCTTCTTGAGCTTCATTGTCCCTTACGTAAGGCATCTTTGGTTTACTGTGATAACATATCTGCTGTCTACTTGTCTCATAACCCGATTCAACATCAGCGAACCAAACATATTGAGATAGATATTCACTTTATTCGTGAGAAGGTTGCAATGGGTCACGTTAGGGTGTTGCATGTTCCTTCTTCATATCAGTACGCAGATATCTTCACTAAGGGGCTTTCTCGACACTGTTCCTTGACTTCAGATACAGTCTCAGCGTCCGGCCTCCTCCCGCTCTGACTGAAAAGGTGTGATAGTGAATATATTTATATATATTCAGCGTATATTATGTAATATTCAATAATTAATATGTTAGTGTAATTATGTAAAGTAGAGATCTTAATTCCATTATGACTCAATTGTATACACTATATATATTGTATTAATGAAAGGACTCCACTCAAGGAGATTTATACTATTCTACACACACGATAATATTTAAATCTATGATTACAAACATAAACAACACTCTAGCATTAAAAAATAAAAATCATAATCACCATTTTAATAAAATTATTACTTATTTCATAAGTATTTCAAATTATATGCAACAAGAAACTAAATAAGATAAGATCTGAAAATGTAGATCATTTTAATTATAAGCTTGAGAAAAGTGATATAGACTGTAAAAATTTCAAAGTTTGCCGAACATAATTGAAGGAAATGAATTCCATGATTTATTTCATCACAAGTATACAAATATATACAATTCTACATAATCTATTTAGGCTATCTCTAAGGATATGCTAATCAATACAATTGATCTAATCATCCTAATTATATGATTCTAATTACAACTTAATTAAAATGATGGGATATGATGGAGATAATTAGGTATCCCTAATTATCCTAACAGTTCCTCGTATTCTTAGCGAGAGATTCTCGTATGCTGAGACTATCCCTTAAATCATCAAACAGTACACGCGGAAGACCTTTGGTGAAGATGTCGGCAATATGATAACGGAACGGTACATGGAGAACACAGACTTGTCCATGTGCAACCTTTTCTCGGACAAATAAGATATCTATTTCAATGTGTTTGGTTAGTTAATGTTGGATCTGATAAGTAAATCGCACTCACATAATCACAATAAACCACGGTGGATTTTGCAATCGGACAATGGATCTCTAACAGTAGATTACGGAGCCAACATGATTCAGTGACCACATTAGCTACCTCTCGGTATTCTGCTTCAGCACTTGATCGAGGCATCGTCGGCTATCGTTTCGAGGACCATGAAATGATGTTGTCTCCAAAAAACACACAATAAACAGAGGTTGAACGATGTGTGTCCAGGTAGCCACCCTAATCATCATCTGTATAAGATGAGAGACTCGAAATGGAGGACTTATGCAGATGCAATACAAAATGAATAGTACCCTTAACATACCGTAAAATTCGCTTGAAAGCCCCTATATGTTCTTCTTGCGAATCATGCATATGTAAACACACTTGCTGAACCGCATAGGAGATATCAGGTCTCGTGAAAGTAAAATACTGCAAGGCCCCTGCTAGGCTGTGGTAATATGTTGGGTCACTGTATGGAGTACCTGTAGAGTTACTTAATTTGGCCTTAGTATCAACCGGTGTGTGTGTGATGGTTTGCAGGAGGACATACCGGCTTTGTCAATGATCTCCTCGGCATATTTCTTTTGACTAAGAAACAGACCACCTGTATATTGGGTTACCGCAATCCCCAAAAAATAATTTAAAGGACCCAAATCCTTTATTGCAAATTCTGCTGCAATAAGGGACATAATAGACCAGTGATGTGATGTAGATGAGGCCGTGAGAATGATGTTATCTACATATAAGAGGATATATGCCATGTCATTTCCCTTCTTATAAATGAACAAGGACTGATTGGGCTTGCTGTGTAAGAAACCCAATGTGGATACAAACCATGTAAACCTGTTATACCATGTCCGGGGAGCCTGTTTCAAACCATATAAAGATTTTTTCAATAGGCAAACATAATTCGGATGTGTAGAGTCTCGAAAAGCCAAAGGTTGGTGCATGTAAACTATCTCATGTAAATGGGCATGTAAGAATGCATTTTTAACATCCAATTGATGAATGGACCACGATTTGACAGTGCAAGGCTAAGAACAGTCTTGATAGTTTTCGGCTTAACCACCAGACTGAATATTTATCCACAATCCACGCCAACCTGTTGAGACCTGTTATCACCAATAAGACGAACTTTGTATCTCGCAATGGAGCCATCAAAATTCTTTTTATGACAGAAAACCCACATAGACCTGATAATGTTCACATTAGATGGACGGGGCACTAACTCCCATGTCTTATTTTTAATAAGAGCATCAATTTTATCTAACATGACAGCTTTCCAATTCGAGTCTGATAGGGTTGCTTTGGGATTTTTTGGAAGAGGTGATGGTTGGACTGATGATGTTAGGTTAAAATGATGTTTGAGTTGAAAAATCATGTGCATGGCACATGTTTCAATGGTTCGTGGTGGGGGAGTTGGGCTGTCGGGTAGGTTATTGGGCCAATGGGAGGTTTGAACCAAAACTAACGGTCTAATTACTTCTTGATGACTGGGACTGAAGTGAAGGGCATGGGTGCCAGTTTGTGGACACGAGTGAGGGAGTAGTGGGCTCCCTAATTTGGGCCTGATAGCCACGATATATGGACTGGGCCGAGGCCGACGGTAAAGAGGCAGTGACCTCCTCACCGCGGACTAGCCCAGTCCCATTTTGTGGTTGGGCCAGTACTGTGTGAAGAGTATTTTGGGCTGGTCCCATCTGATTTTGGGTATTGAGATGGTGTTATAAAATTGGATATATTCCGTCGTTCAAAAAATCATATGAAGGTGGGGATGCCATATAAGAATTAGCAAATGAGAATGTAGACTCATCAAAAACTACATGACGAGAGATAATGATTTTCCCGTTCGTCATATCATAACATTTATATCCCCTATAATTTTGTGGGTATCCTAAAATCACACAAGGGGTGGACCGAGCCTGAATTTTTTTAGTGGTTGTGGATGGAAACACGGGATAACACAAACATCCAAAAACCCTTAAATGTGTAAATGATGGGAGACGATAGTACAACCTCTGTGTAGGTGACACGTTAGAAATTAGTTTGCTAGGAAGAATATTTAAAAGATATGTGGACATTTGAAGTGCATGATGCCAAAATATTGGTGGTGTGGATGAATGCACAAGAAGTGTGCGAATCATATTGTTAATCG
Source organism: Anisodus acutangulus (assembly GCA_029783415.1). NCBI lineage: Eukaryota > Viridiplantae > Streptophyta > Magnoliopsida > Solanales > Solanaceae > Anisodus > Anisodus acutangulus. Next base: position 18,832,648 of record CM056512.1, read on the forward strand.
TTCAAATTTTTATTTCGGCTTTCCCATTTTGAGGAGATGTATGTGGACATGAAAGACGCAGAGACATCCCATTTTGGTGATAAAAATCATTAAATTGAGCATTTAGGAATTTCCTCCCATTGTCACATTGAAAATATTTAATGGATTTATCAAATTGAGTTTTGATAAAAATACTAAATTGTTTAAAAGCGGTGAAGGCTTGTGATTTCTTCCCTAAGGGAAATGTCCACAGAAAATTCAAATAATCATCCAAAATAAGCATATAATATTTATGACCTACAGAACTCAAAACTGGTGATGTCCACAAATCACAATGCATAAGATCAAATGGCATAAGCGTATATGAAGTAGATGATGAAAAAGAAAGTTTAACATGCTTTCCAAACACACAAGTTTGGCAAACAAAAGAGTCCAAGAGCTTGTTACAAGCAACAAAATTATTCTTCCTAAGAGTATTGAACACTGGTGTTCCCGGGTATCCCAACCGATTGTGCCATATGATAGGGGAAATAGTTGCAAAGGTTGATGGTTGTGTCACGTGGTTGTTGGAAATAGTAGTGATGGGATACAAGTCCCCCATGCTATTACATCTCATAATGTCATCCCCGTCTGAAAATCCTTCACAGAAATGTTGTTGTCAGTTGTAAAACGTCGTACAGATACCAAGTTTTAATCTATTTTGGTGCATGTAAAACGTTTTTTAAGTATAATGGTGGGTGAGGAAGGGGAAGTTTTACATGACCAATACCACGAATTGGAATTTCTTGCCCACTACCTACAACAATTTTTTTATTACTGCTCATAGTAAAATAAGACGAGAGATTATCTTGAGATGCAGTCATGTGTGACGTAGCCTCTGTGTCCATATACCACGAATCATCTGGAACATTCAGATTCATGTTTTTCATGGCCTATTCGATATTGGTTGGAACATAACTTGTGGAAGATGATGCATAGGCTGCAAATACTTGTTGTGGATGAGATCCTAGAAGTATGGGTTATCGGTTTGAAGAGGAGGGCCTGGCCTACGAGGGGCAGCCCGTTGTGGGGTCCAAGCCCACAGCGGGTATTGCCACCGCTGGTTCCCGTCGGACTGGGCTTGCGGCTACCACTGGCTGGCCGCCATTTTCCCTGCTGCTAGTGGTTGTTGCTGCCGTCGGCTGATTGGCCGCCGCCTCTACCCCATCCCTTTCCACCATTATTTTTTCCTTTCTTATTGTTACGATTTGACTCCCATTTTTTACCATTGTTGTTGCGATTCCAGTTCCATCGGAACCAGAATTTTGGGTCTAAAAATCTGCGGAAAATGAATTGGTGGAGACGAGGCGATTCGGCGATGCTTGCCCCAGAAATTTGTTGTTTTGCGTTGCGGGTTTCTTCAAAAATTAATCGCGAACGAGCCTCATAAAATGGAGGCAACGGATTACTTTGTTAAATGAACATAGCAACCCCATCATAATGTGCATTCAACCCCGCAATTAATTGAAGAATCAACCGTTGATTCGTCACTGGCGCGCCAACGTTGGATAGTTGGTCGGCGAGCATTTTCAACTCTTGACAATAAGTGAAAACGTTTGAAAAATCATCCAACTTGACATTGGTGAATTGGTTTCCAAGATATACCGCCCTAGAAAGTTTATTATCCTGAAAAATGTTTTGTAATCGTTCCCACGCTTGTTGAGCCGTAGAGTCCGGCTTCAAAATAGTATGCAAACGATCATTGGAGATGGTGCCGTAAATTCATTGAAAGACTATGGCATCTAAGCGAGACCATAACTTTTTGTCAACACCGGTGGTGTCCGATGAAGACTCGGAAGGGATGATATGGTCTATTACTTCATATGCGTGACAATGAATTTTGAATAACACCACCCACGAGGAGTATCGCCCTTTTTCCATCTCAAGTGTAATTGAAATAAAAATTTGACGTTGTTTACGGCAAGTTCGAGATGAAATTTTTGTTTGTCGGCCATTGATACCCACGAAAATAGTAGGATAAAGGTAGGAGAAGAATATAATAAGAAAAATAATTTGTGAGAGGAGGAGGAACCTTAACCCGAAATTCATTGTCGACTAGGAAATAATGGAAGGGAGGGCGGTATTAGGGTTGTTGTTTAGGATTAGCCGAAGTTGGTGTTAGGGTTAGGTTTAGTTTAGGGCGGTTTAGGGTTTTGGAGGGAAACCTTAGGGTTCCGCCGAAACAAACCGGAAAAGGAAGAAAAAGAAAAAAAAATCGAGAAGGGTAAGGCTGAGTAGGGGAGTATGCTAAATTAATTTGTGGCTCTTGATACCATGAAGGAAATAAATTTCATGATTTATTTCACCCCAATTATACAAATATATATAATTCTACCTAATCAATTTAAGCTATATCTAAGGATATGATAATCAATATAATTGATCTAATTATCCTAATTATATGATTTTAATTACAACTTAATTTCACGTTTGAAATATAAGATCTGGTTAGTTGTTATTACTTTTTCATTTTGCTCAACATTGGGTCCCAAACTCCCAATAGTTGGCAGAGATAACATTATCAAGGGAAATGAAAAGTCAAAGGCAGATCTAAAATTTCAACTGTGTTAGATTCAAGATCCTATTTAGACCTAGTGGATTTAAAATTTATTATTCATATTTATTTAATAATTTTTCCAACACATATACAGAAATAAGCTAAAGTTATTTAATTCTGATAAATCATAGCTTGTTGACTAGATCTAAATATACTTTGTTTTTTCTTTCATTAATTAATGACCAAACACATCGACGGCTCTCAGTAGTCTTCAAGATATTTCATTTAGGCACCTCAAATAAAGTTTGTTTCATTTAAACATCTAAGGTGGATCCTTAGTGTGTTATTTAGACATTTTTAGCTGAGTTGACAAGTTATTTGGATTTCACACCAAACAGACGTGTGAAAAGGAAAAAGTCCTTTTTTAAAATTTTCTTCTTCTTCATTCTTTTTTTTTTGTATTTTTTATTTCCTTCCTCTTCTTCTTCATTCTTTTTTCTACCATCTTTCTATCATCATCGACATCACTGCCGCCGCTATCACTACCGGAAAAAAATTAATTACATTTTTAATTCAACTCAATTTCTTGCTCTCTCCTAGTACAAAAAAAAATCAAAGGAACTCATCAAAACACCATTAAAGGGGTTCTTTAGAAAGCTTGGAGGTTTAAAATGTGTTACTTTATTTGATGAAAGTTTTGAAAAATTAATGTTGCGGTTGTTTTGGGGCCTTCGTGGGAATCTTTAGCTGAAGCTATAACAAATTTGAGGAATTTTTCTTAACATTTTGGATTAAAACAGTTGTTGGAACAAGAACACACATAATGATTGAGGTGATGTGCCACTTAGACTAATATCATTTTTATGAGTTTTCTATCTGAATTATCAAGTATTTGCATTTTCTATCTAAATTATCATCAATTATTTATTAAAACACATTTCAAAGCTGATTAGAACAAGTATTTGAATACAATCGTCAAAAAACGCGTGACAGCTTAATTTGCCCATAAAATTTTGGCCACCTACTCATTAGATTCGAGATGTGCTATTAATAAATATAATTGATGATATTTTAGATAGAAAACTTGTAAAACAAAATAATAGTTCAATCAGGTATATTTTTTACTATTATCTCTTTATTTTATTTAGTCATCTATCACATTGGGAAATGAGAAAAGAGGACAAGGATCTTGAAAAGGCAGGCTTATAAGTAGTCCAAATAGGCTGCCATAAATCAAAAGCTTGCTGGTGTGACTCAAAATGTTGTTGTACACCCACTTGATTCTATGGTTGGCCAGTGGGCCGGGTCGGGCCGGTCCCGCCCCGACACTGCTCCTGTCCCGCCCCGAATTCGAGTATTTTTTTTAAAAAATAGCGGTATCGGGACTCGAACCGGGCCGAGACAATGTGTCGTCCCGTCCCGGCCCGCCCCAGGCCCACCAGGCCCGACCTGATTCCGATCCCGTCCGAAACCCCCCTTTTGCAAAATAATTGTTGCACCAACGGCCATTTTACATTTTGGTCGTTGTGCAACAACCATTTCTGGCCTCCCTCAACTCCCTTAATATTTATTTTTAACCCATAAGTTATTATATTTACACTTTAACCCAATTTTTCAACTATAAATACCTCATTTCCTCTTCATCTTTCTCACAAATCTTCCTACAATCTCTCTAATCTCTCTACAAGTCTACATTGTCTACTAAATATTAAATTTTATTTATTCATTTGGGAATTGGGAGTGAAGTTGGCAACTAGCTTGAGGATCTTCCATCGAGCAAAGTTTCAATTTTCAACCTCTCGATTACACGTCGACGTTACGTCGGCTTTTGGTACATTCGTTCCTTCATTAAATTATTATTGTCTGTTTATTTTATTTAGCGCACTTAGTTTCATTTACTTTAATTATTTATTAGTATAATTATAAATTTATAATGGAAGGATTTAAACGTATGCTTACGGATAGGGGTCAGGCTTCTTCTAGTAGGGGCAACAAGGGCAAGGGTCCTATTTCTAGACAGAATCCTAATCCTACACAGGATGATTTTATTGATACTGAACATTTTCCTACAATACCATTAGATTTATACGATGAGCTATTTTCTGGAACTCAAGAAGACTTTAATTTAGACGATGATCTAGATGATACACTCACTAATGTTGATGACAACACACCCACTAGTGCACCTTCAACTGAAATGCCTCTTATTCCCCCTAGTATGAGACGATGTCCAGCAAAACGACCATTAAAATCAGATGCATGGATATTTTTTGATTGAGACGTAGAGAATCAAGTAGCTAGATGTACAATTTGTAAAGATGTTTTAAAATTTAAAACTAAAAAAGGTCACGGTGGAACGAGGGGTTTAATGAGACACGTAGTAAGGGCGCATCCAACGCCCGCTCCATCGGGGCAAGGTTCACATACTGATACTGTCCCGGATTAAGTACAGGGTCAAATTAACCCTATGACGGGGGGAATTGTAGGCCCTAAATACAATAAACATAGAGATAGGGAAGAAATAGCAAAATTAGTTGTTGTGGAGGGTTTGCCTTTTTCATTTCCTTCATCTCCCGGTTTTATTTATTACATTAGAGATTTGTATAATCCTGCTTTTAACGGTTTTCCTAGATCAACTATTAAGAGAGATGTATTTAAATTTGCACATGAATATCAACAGTATTTACGTTATTCATTATATCATTTTAATGGCAAAGTAGTTATCACTTCTGATATAGGCCGTAGTACTAACGACCATGATTATTTAACGGTAACTTGTCATTGGATAGATTATAAATGATCTATGCAAATCGTATCTTAGCATATAGATATATAGATGATAGGCACACTGGTACTTTTATTGCATAAAATATTTATCAAGTGTGCGATTATTACGGAACAACTAATAAAATTATGACTATTACATTAGATAACGCTTCTTCTAACAATTACGCTATTACAATTTTTAAAAACAGTTTAACTCCATCTTTTCCAGATCATTTTCATATAAAATGTGTGTGCCATATATATAACTTAATTGTAAATGATAGTCTATCACTTTTTGAAGACATTCTTAGTAAACAATTTGCTATAAACTTTATTTTAAAAAATAATAGAATACAACGAAGAAAAGAATATAAAAAACTTGTCACGAAACTACCTTATAGAAAAATTTCAGAAGAAGTACCCACTAAGTGGAATTCTTTATACAAGCAACTACTTGTTGCTTATGACTATAGAAAACCTATAACTTTATTTTTTAACTCTCATAATCAAAATTCAGCTGATATGGTTGTAGATAGCGATTGGGTAAAAATTTCCGAACTTATTGTATTTTTAGAGAAATTTTTTCAAGCAACAAAAGAATTTTTCGGTATATATTATCCTACTATTTTAACTATGTTGTTTTATATAGCTCTAATATTTTTATTACTTAGTGAATATATGGAAAAATCAGCTTATATGACAGCTATTAAAAAATGTTTATCAAAATAAAAAAATATTTTATTCCTATTCCCACTATTTATATTATTGGTGTTGTATTAAATCCGACTATTAAAATAGACTGTACTAAATCACTTATTGAAACTATTTACGATTGTATAGAAGTACTACCACCTCCAAGTCCCAAAAATCCAAATCACCCACCACTTATTGAACAAACTAAAGAAGAAGTATTGTCTAGCGTAGAAGATCAATGCAAAAAAGTATATAGGTTTTACCAACAAGAAAGTGCTAGTAACCTACCAACTTTCATACCATATTCTTCTTCTTCTTCAACACAACCTCACAAAAGACATGTTGTTTCTGGGGCTAGTATTGAAAGCCTCAGAAATAGAATATGCGGCAGTACCGCTACTAACCAAATTAGCGAGTTTGATATTTTTATTTTGCAGGGTTCTGTACCGTACCAAGAAGTTCTCAATGAAGAAGGACGTGAAGACTTGCTGAAATACTGGAGGGGGAATGAGAAGACCTTTCCGACACTTTCAATGATGACCCGAGCTGTTTTGAACATTCAAGCGTCATCAACTGCGTCTGAAAGCGCTTTCCGTTGCAACTTTCTGCCTCCGAAGAGTCGCGGCTCCAGTGACTGACCAACCAATTTGCGCCGCAGCGCTTCGGCGCCGCGGCTCCGACGGTGGGGCACCGCAGGCCTTCACAGCTCCGCGGCAATTTCCGACTCGTTTCATCTTACACTTCGTACACTTCTTCCTTCTTTTACCAACGTGCAATACTTTGTCATTTGGCCAATAACCGTCCATAATTCTATGTTTCAAACGTATTACATACGTACCAATATCTCTTTCACTAATAAAATTTGCGATACTTGGAACTACATGTGCACGTGTGTGAAAATGACATTTTCGACGCGTGGGCCCAAATTATTCGAGTCATAAATTAATGGGATATACTTAATTCCACATTTAGTACATTTCCAAGAATCCCCTCTTGAAAGAGATTTTGGCGCACACATTTGGTGCCTTTTTCCAGCAATCTTTTAGAGGACCGATGTTGCATTTGAATAGGTAGTATACACTTTGAACCTTCCATAGTTGAATACCATCAGACTTACTTACTACGCGGTGAATGTTATGTCTTGAACCGTCAGTGTTTAGTGTAAGTCAAGTCAATAGTACCAACACAACAACTTCCTCTACTCAGTTCTTCGTAATGTTTTGTCCGTTGTGGCCGTGGACACTTCTTGGATTCTTAAGTGCGTTCATTTGAGGCGTCCTGTCCTCGCACTTAAATAGGTGGTCTCCTACAAGGTATCCTGCTATACCCCACTTTACAAGTGTTAGGAACCATTAAAAATTTCCCCAAACCTAACCTCAACCGGTGAGAATCATTAAAGGTTTTAGAAACTTAACATTCACCCACACTGCAGATAACACTTATAGTCTATCACGGGAACGGTTTTGGATTTGGTGTTTCTTTACAGAAATCACTATCCGAAGTGCTCATGCTTCCATCGAATCGATCAACTGAACTTTTACAACTTAGTTTTCCCATTGAACCTAATTCCTGGGATCTCCAGTCAGTAAGGTTGAGTTACCACCATATTGGTCCTTATACCTTGGGTTTTAAGCCCATTCCCCTAGACAGGTAGAACATCTGATCTTTGGGTAAGACTTTTGTCAGCGGGTCTGCTATGTTATCCTTTGACTTTATGTAATCATTGGATATTATACCTGTGGTGATCAGCTACCTAACGGTATTATGCCTCTGTCGAATATGATAAGACTTTCCATTGTACATAGCATTCCGTGCCCTTTCTAGAGCCGATTAGTTGTCGAAGTGGATCATTACAGAAGGTACGGGTTTGTTCCAATAAGGAACATTCTCTAAGAAGTCGTGAAGCCACTCAACTTCTTCTCCTGCTTTGTCTAAAACAATAAACTCTGGTTCCATCGTGGATCGGGGGATACAAGTTTGCTTAGAGGATTTCCAAGACACAGCCCCACCACCAATTGTAAATACATACCCACTGGTGAACTTGGTGTTCTCTATGTCATATATCTAGTTTTCATCACTTTACCCCTCTAGTACAACTGGATATCTCGAATGGTGCAACCCGTAGGTGAGCGTGTATTTCAGGTATTATAGTACCCGATTCAACGCCTTTCAGTGATCATTACTCGGATTACGGGTAAACCTAGCCAACTTGTTGACTGCATAAGCAATATCAGGTTGGGTGCAGTTTGGTATGTACATCAAACTACCAATCACTTGTGCATATTGCTCCTGGCATATGGGTGCACCACAATTTTTATCAAGCTTTTGATTTCTATCCATTGGTGACTTTACATGCGAACTGTCAAACATCTCGAACTTTCTCAAAACATCCTCGATGTAGTGAGACTGAGATAAGACCAGTCCGTCAGACGTCTTAGAGATTTTTATCCCTAAGATGACATCTGCGATACCCATATCCTTCATGACGAATTATTATTTCAACATGTTCTTAGTCTCTAGAATTATGCTAGGACTGCTCCCTGTGATCAACATGTCGTCTACATACAGGCATATCATAACGAACGAGTCATAGTTACCTTTCATGTAGACACATTTTTCACACTCATTAATGGCGAAACCCTTTCATAGTAGAGTACTATCAAAAATTTTGTGCCATTGGGTCGGGGCTTGTTTCAGGCCCAAGCCGACATACTTTCTTCTCTTGCCCTGGAACCACATACCCCTCGGGTTGGTCCATATTAATTTCTTCTTCCAAATTACCATTTAGGAAGGTTGTCTTGACATCCATTTGATGTATCTCAAGGTCACGCAACGCTGCGATCGCAATGAATACTCGTATGGACGTCATCCTAGACACCGAAGAGTACGTGTCAAAGTAGTCAAGGTATTTCTTTTGCTGATAGACCTTGACTACCAACTTGGCCTTGTACTTATCTATAGACCCATCTGCTTTATACTTCCGTTTGAGTATCCATTTACAACCCAACAGTTTATTTCCAGGAGGAAGATCAACCAACTCCCAAGTATAGTTATGCAGAATAGAGCATATTTCTCTCTCAATAGCTTCTTTCCAGAGCGGTGCCTTTGGAGTTGACAATGCTTCAGTAATTGTCCTAGGTTCATATTCAACCATATAAGCTACAAAGTCAAGACTGAATGATTTATCCTTCCTAGCCCTTTTACTTTGCCTTAGTTCCATCTCTGGAGTCTCCAAGTTTTGAGCATATGGAACACTAGATTCCGGATATTCAGCCACTTCGAGATCCACTAGATCTGAACCATCTAGATCCGGGTCGTCAACGACTCCTGGTTCCTGAGAGCTTTGTTCATAACTTCATTTGCGAGAGGTTATGTCTTTTTCCTTTCTAGGAAAGGTACCTTCAAAGAATTAAGCATTCATTGATTCCATGATTGTACCCCCGTGGATATTTGGAATATCTGACTTATGCACTAAGAAGCGATAAGCACTACTGTTATTTGCATATCCGATGAATATGCAATCTATAGTCTTAGGCCCAATCTTGACATGTTTTGGCTTGGGTACTTCAACCTTTGTCAAACAACCCCACACCTTTAAATATTTATAAGTGGGTTTCTTTTCTTTCCATGATTCATATGGAGTTTTGTCCTTAATCTTATGTGGGACTCTGTTAAGAATCGTATTAGCGGTAAGGACGGCTTCTCCCCACATGTTTTGGGGGAGACCGAAATTGATGAGCAAGGCATTCATCATTTCCTTCAATGTGAGATTCTTATGTTCCGCCACACCGTTCGATTGAGGTGAGTATGGAGCCGCCATTTGATGAACAATGCCTGATTGGGCACAATATTCCTTAAATGGCGCTACATATTCTCCCCTTCTATCGCTACGAATGGATTTAATCTGCATGCTGAGTTGGTTCTCAACTTCTGTTTCGTAACGTCGGAACACTTCAAAAGATTCATCCTTACTTTTCAACAAGTAAAGGTAACAATACCTTGTGCTATTATCAATGAATGTCACAAAGTACTTGTTCCCCCCTCTAGTTTGTGCAAACTTCAAATCACATATATCTGTGTGAATAAGTTCTAAAGGAGCGGTATTCCTTTTGACGGATCGAAAAGGAAGCTTTGTGAGTTTTGCCTCTACGCACACCTCACACTTATGTTGAGGGTTTACGTCGATAGACGGCAACAACTCCAACTTTACCAACCTTTAGATGGACTTGTAGTTGACATTTCCTAATCTATGATGCATTAAATTAGAGGACTCAAGCAAGTAAGAAGAAGAGGCTTCAATATTATTGTTTGTTCGTAATACAGACATGGCGTTAACTTTGAAGAGGCCTTCACATATGAATCCTCTTCCTACAAACGTTCCATTCTTAGTGATTACAAATTTATTTAACTCAAACACTAGCCTAAAACTAGCATTAATCAATAAATTACCTGAAATTAAATTTCTTCTAATCTCAGGAACATGCATCACCTCCTTCAGAGTGAGCTCCTTTCCAGAAGTCATCTTCAAGACTACCTTTCCTACCCCCAGTATGTCAGATGAAGCGTTGTTGCCCATGAATGGTTTCTTGTTTGTAACCGGTGTATAAGTGGAGAAGGCATCTTTGTTGGAACAGATGTGTCTTGTAGCACCTGTGTCCATCCACCATTGCATATGATTCTCAACAAGGTTTGCTTCTAGCACCACCGCTGAGAACTCCTCAATCATGTCATCCAAAAACTTGTCCTTGACGACATTAACCTGAGCCTTGCACTTAGCCTTGGCCTTCTCTTGTTGCTCAATCTTGAGCTTGCAGTAGTCCTTGATCATGTGACCAGGTTTCCCACAGTGGTGACAGTTTTCTTTGAATTTCTCCGCTGCTTGGGTCTTGCCGTCTTTCTGAAACTTTCGCTTCTTGCTTGAGTTCCCTTTGGCCTCAGCCAGATTTGCCTTTGCCTCAGCAGGTTGTTTACCCCTAGGCAAGGCCTTCTTATTATGTTCCTGAATTTGGATTTGTTTAATAAGTTCTTCAAAGGTCATCTCCTTTGTCTTGAGCTTTAAGTAGCTCATAAACTCATTCCACGAATGAGGTAACTTTTCAATCAGTAATGCAACAAAAAACTACTCGTTTGGCTTCATACCTTCCAAATCCAGGTGATGTAGAATCATTTGGAATTCCTGGACTTGGGACATCACTGTCTTACTATCCACCATCTGAAATTTTAGAAATTTCCCAACGATGAATTTCTTAGTACCTGCATCTTGTGCGTTGTACTTCTTTTGCAGCTTCTCCCACAACTCTTTGGCGGTGCTAACAGTACAATACACCATGTAGAGAGGGTCTGACAAGCAGTTCAATATGTAATTATTACACATGAAATCACTATGACTCCATGCATCAAGAACCATCTTCATACCATTAATGACATAAATACCTAGGCCCCCTTCACTTGTTTCAGAAGGCGAAAGGTCCATTTCATCTCCGGCTTGTGGAGGATCTTCTGCTAGGAAACGTGTCATTTCCATAACAGTCAGATAGAATAGCATCTTCTGTTGCCATCTCTTGAAGTTTGACCCCATGAACTTTTCAAGGCATTCATGGTGGAATCCAGCAGGGGGAGGAACGACAATGTTCCCTTGAGCAGGAGTAAAGGCGTTGTATGAGCCTTGAGCAACCTGAAAGACATTAGGAATGCCTTGAGCAGTGGGGAAGGTAGAGGGATTGTCTTGAGTAGCAGAATCAGAAGCAGTTTGATCTCTTCCAGTCATCTTTCTTAGGTACTTACAACAAAATCTTGTCTTTAAATTGTTGGGATACAATTGTTGTAGGAAACGGGAAGTAAGTAACTATTATAATAGCAAGAAAGGATAAACTAAATATTACAATAAACTGGAAAGAAAGACCTTAACAAACTGTTTGTGTGATTCGCTGAGTTGAGTGATGACACTCTTTCTTTAAGACAAGATTGTCCTGTAGGTCGTCTTTTACGTTATCAGGCAATAGTCTCCCAAGATACAACAGCAACTTAACAATTGAGCAAAGAAAACTCAAGTGTTACTCTTGAAGAACTTTTAGTATAGTAACTTTGCTAGAGAGGAAGAAGATGAATTAAGAAAATCTGTAAAAAAATTCTAAGTGTTGATTGTTGTTCAATTGAGTCAAATGCCTTAATTTATAGTGTAAGTAGAGGACCCCTCAACTAGCCAACTAATGGCCTTCAATAGCCATGTAATTGCACTTGATTGAGGGGTTACATTCAACCAAATAATAGCTGAATTCATGTGCCAAGTAATGGAGAATCAATGCTCCAAAACCAGCCCAAAGGTCAGATTTTTCCAACTTCTCATCGCAGCTTTCTGCCTCCGAAGCGCCGCGGCCCTGTGAATTAGTGCCACAACTCTAGTGACTGACCAACCAATTTGCATCGCGGCGCTGCCTGGGAGGTTCCGCGGCTCCAACGATGTGGCGCCGCGGCCCTTCACGGCTCCACGGCGATTTCTGACTCGTTTCATCTTACACTTCGTACACTTCTTCCTTCTTTTACCGACGTGGAATACTTTGTCATTTGACCAATAACCGTCCATAATTCTATGTCTCAAACGTATTACACATGTACCAATATCTCTTTCACTAATAAAATTTGCGATACTTGGCACTACGTGTGCACGTGTGTGGAAACGACGTTTCTGTCGTACGGGCCCCAATTGTTCGAGTCATAAATTAATGGGATATACTTAATTCCACATTTAGTAAATTTCCAACAAACTATACATTTATGGTAATACAATTATTATGGTAAGTATACAATACTAATTACATTACAACATTACCTAAACTAGGATACTAAAATACTACTAATCCTACACGGTACAAGGGGAAATCCGAGAGCCACATATACACAATATACATGTGTATATTGTCTGTATATTGTGTATATTTAACACACCCCGCAGTCATAGCGGCCGGTCTTCGAACGCTGAGACTGTCCCTAAAATCTTCAAAAAGACCGGGGGAAGACCCTTTGTAAAGATGTCGGCAATGCGATATCTTGACGGGACATGGCAGACGCGTACCTGACCACGAGCAACCTTTTCTCGGACAAAATGAATGTCCATCTCGATATGCTTAGTGCGCAGGTGTTGAACCGGATTACCAGAAAGGTAGATGACACTAATATTATCGCGATAAACTAAGGTTGCTTTCTGAATGGGACAATGAAGCTCCAACAGCAAATTACGTAACCAACATGATTCTGAGATCACATTAGCTACCACTCGATATTCGTCTTCGACACTGGATCGGGACAATGTCGACTGACGTTTCGCAGACCATGAGACCAGGTTATTGCCAAAAAATATACAATAGCCAGACGTAGACCGTTTGGTGTCTAGACAGCCACCTCAATCAGCATTCGTATACGAGACAAGTGTGGATGTCGAGGAGGGATATAAATGCAAACTAATCCTACACAGTACAAGGGGAAATCCGAGAGCCACATATACACAATATACACATATATATCGTATGTATATTGTGTATATTTAACACAACTAAATTTTGGTTTATCATTCACTTCAAACTCTTGCATTCCCCGTCACTCCTTTTTGTTTGTTTGAAATTTTACTCAGAATTATATCTTTTAGAAATCTGTGTTTAGAAAATGAAAACACAAAACAAATGTAATATCATATCTTAATTAAGACCTCAAATCCTAGGTGAGAGTTAAATAGACTCAACCTGCTAAGTGTAATTAGCACAATGATACTTGTAGACTATGATTGGGAGGATTCATCTTGTTTACTTAGAATATATATTCACCTAGCTCCTTGAAGAAAATATATAAAAGACTATGGTTTTAAATTTATCCATCATTACGTAAATATTATGCTGACATTCTTTTATTTTTATGTCATTAAAAAATCTAGACGTGCGAAGGTGCAAGTCGATTATGTTAGTTTAAATTCTATAAACTGATAGCCTAAACGTTACTAATAGTTTATATACATGATCACTTCTTCGATAATTAGGTTGATAGTATAAAAAGATATAAATTACAACTTTTTGTGATGGTACGGCTACATTGATGTATTTTCCTATCTTATACTATTTCAGGAAATTAGACAAGGTGATATACTTGGTGTGTGTACGTAGAAGAAATGGCAAGCATGGCTTCAATCAATATGGAAATCGGGAATCATGGCGTGGCTGTTATCACTATACTTAATCCACCTGTCAATGCCTTAACACTCTTAGGTGACTTTTCTTTTTCTTTTTCTTTTACTTTGAACAATAAAGTTCACATTTAATGGAGTAATAATACAATAGACTGGTCCAACCCTTCTCTAAACTCGGCGCATAACGGAAGGTTAGTGCACTGAACTGACCTTTTATTAATCTTTAGAATCCTCCAACTTAAAAAAAAGTCTCTCATTTTCTTTTTAAATTTCTTTAGAAGATTTTGTTGGAAATTTACCTTTGGTGGGGAGGTGCGTCCACCTGTATTTAATGACTTAAACACTAGGGTTTCGTATGTTTGAGCTTTGTCTCTTCACACGTGCATAATCTACTAAGTGAGTAGATGACCGTAGGGCCAAGAATCGTCAAATTTTATTGAGAAATGAAAGAGATATTGGTCCACGAAGTAAGGTGTTTGAGGCATGGAAATATGGTGTGGGACAAATCTACCACATCGGTGGAAAAATGAAGAATTTTTCTCTTTATAAGTCTCAAAATTGGCTAAGGGTTTGGGACCCCAAGGGGTAACCCATGTGTTTGAAGGAGGGAGGACCTAGATGTGCTTGAGTTCAAGGCTAAGCCAACACGGGGTGGCCGCCGCCACCCGCCCGTCCGGTCTCGGGTCGTGGGTCTTGGGCTTCTTCTGATAGACCCCCAAATTGTTTAATATTTACAGTTTGGTCCCTGGAGTTTCTGGAAAGATGAAATTGAGAACGACGGAAGGCAGAAAGTTTCTGTCTACCATTTGGGTTGGTTTTTGGAACGTTGCACATTAAATCAGTCATTACTTGACTGATTAACTCCTTCACTAATGGTCATAAACAGCCATTACTTGGCTGATTAACTCTCTTCTAGTGGCCATAAACAACCATTAATTGACAGTTTGAGAAGTCTCCCCTTATGCTATATATTGAAGCCTTTTGGCTCAATTGTAGAGACAACTACAATATAATACACAGACAAAAACAGAAGAGAACAATTGAAATTATGTCCACAAACAGTGAACAGAAAACTCAAAACTCTTCCTTCCTTTTCCGTTCTTCAGCAAGTCGTTTCGTGTTTTGTTTTCTTCGTCAGAATCAACCTATTTGCTTTGTAGTGTTGATTAGTTATTGTTTTATCTTGGGAGACTATTGCCCGTTAATGTAAAAGCATATATACGGGGCAATTTTGTCTTAAAGACAGAGAGTCATCTCTCGACTCAAATTTCGACCTGATTGTAACAATCCAGATTTAGTGTTTCTTGATTTCAGGTTATCAAGATTCAAGACTCAACAAGCTTGCGACAGTTCTGAATATTGGCTTGTTTGTTTATCCTTTCGAACACTTGTAAATTTATTTACTTACCGTATTGCTTTAGATAGCCAACAGATTTCATCCAAGAAAATTATTTAAATTTACAACTATTTTCCATAATTGGTTTCTTATTTTCTTTCCAAGTTCTCACAAGTCACAGTTGGTTCTGTAAACTAGTTTGTTTTTAAACCAAATAAAATCAATTTACTTACTAAGCTGGGCATAGTAAATTTTGAGATAATATGGTTGCAGCCTTCAAAATTTGTTGTAATGAGGCCCACACAAAAGTACATTTTTGTTTTGCTTTTTTTTTTATTCACTTATATTTCTGAGCCGTAGTATAGAAACTGGAAATGTTATTAATAGTGTTTACTGTGATTATTATGGATAATAGCAATTGAGGAGTTGAAGAGATGCTATGAAGAAGCTATTGATAGCGATAACGTAAAGGCGATTGTTCTTTCTGGTAAGTTTTTTATATATAATTACGTACTCCTATCCCTTTTCATTTAATAGATTTGAATCTAGATTCTGTATTTTATCCAAGTCCCATAAACTATGAAATGATGTGAATTGATAAAGTATATATATATTTTCAAGATGATCAAATTTGGATTTGGGTTTGTTTTGCATGAGTACCACTATTTTAACCTGTTTGGACCTAATAATTTTATCGGCCATTTTGATTCAACCAGTTAGATAATTTAATAAATGAGTCATGATCCAACAGTTTTAAACTTGGGCAGGTTCTGCCACACAATATTTGTCACTTTTCATTTTCTAATAGTCAAACTCAGTGGTCCCTTAAGGGACTCCCAATTAAAAAAGAAAGTCAAATATAATGCACTTTAAGCTCCCCTCCCTCCACCCTTACCCTCTTAATATTTATTTTTAACTCATAAGTTATTTTATTTACACTTTAATTCAATTTTTCAATTATAAATATCTCATTTTCTCTTCATCTTACTCACAAATCTTCCTACAATCTCTCTAATCTCTCAATCTATCTCTCTACAAGTCTACATTGTCTACTAAATATTCAATTTTATTTATTCATTTGAGAGTGAAGTTGACAACTAGCTTGAGGATATTCCATCGAGCAAAATTTCAATCTTCAACACAACCTCATAAAAGACATGTTGTTTCCGTACCAAGCAGTTCTCAATGAAGAAGGACGTGAAGACTTGCTGAAATACTAGAAGGGGAATGAGAAGACCTTTCCGACACTTTCAATGATGGCCCGAGATGTCATCAACGGCGTTTGAAAGCGTTTTTTCTGCTGATAGATATCAAATAGGAGAGCACAAACACTCATTAGCCGGAGACAGCTTGGAGATTGCAGTATTATTCAGAAGCGTCATCCAAGACCATAACTTCTGAAGAAGGAAAAGAGTTGGGTCTTATTGATGCCATTGTCTCTTCTGAGGAGCTCTTGACAGTTGCTCGGTGTTGGGCACTCGACATTGCTGAAGGCCGCCAGCCAAATTGCAATTCTCTTCAAAAGACAGATAAACTTGGACCTCAGGATGAATCACTTGAGATACTGAAAAGTGCTAGACAACGTTACACAGTGCCTCATTACGGAGCCTGTATTGATGTGATCGAAGAAGGAATCATATCTGGAGGATATTCTGGTGTTCTTAAGGTGAACAATCCTAGAACATAAAAGTGCATTGTATGTTTCGCTTCGATATATCAATGACTAAATGACTTGGCTACAATTATTGCCTTGCTACTGTGATGTATTACTAGAGATTGGTGATTTCTAGGATGTCCTCCCGAAAACTTTGTTTGGTTCTGCTTATAATCGATATGTAACCGATTGCAGGAGGATAAAGTATTTAAAGAGCTAGTGCTGTAAAATACTTCAAAAGGTCTTCTGCATGTATTTCTTGCTGAACGTGCAACAACAAAGGTTAGCTTGTGATATTAGGCCGTAGATTTTGCTTCTTGCAATGTCTAATTAATAATGTACAAAAAATTAGAACTGTTTCTATACCTGGATTTTGTTTGGTACATTTTATGCATGAAAAATCATAGAAATATTTCTTCATCCCTAGTAGAATCTCGTACTTAACGGTCATGCCTAATAATCACACTCTCTGTGCAAGAGAATCTTGATATTTTATGTAATTGTAGGCCAAGTTCTAGGGCTTAAATGTAGTCTAACAATGTGGTATTACAATTTACAGGTACCAGGTGTTACTGATATTGGGCTTAAACCTCGGAGAATAGAAAAAGTTGCTGTTGTTGGTGGTGGTTTAATGGGATCTGGCATTGCTACAGCTCTCATTATCAGCAACATAAGTGTCGTACTTAAAGAAATTAACCATGAATATCTATTGAAAGCTGTGAAATCAGTAGAAGGTTAGTACAACATCTTGAATATCTCTGTGTAATTTAATGTTCCACAAGTTTTGATACAGAGGCAAATAAAGATAGTAGCAAGACAGACAAGGAATATTTGGATGTCACAACATACTTCTGATATATTGATATGCTATTTGTGTTCCAGCAAATCTACAAGGCTTTGTAACAAGAGAAAAGCTGAATCAGGATAAGATGGAAAGGACTTTGTCTCTTCTTAAAGGCACTTTAGACTATGAGGAATTAAAAGACGTCGACATGGTTATTGAGGTAATCCATTGACGACCTCTTCCCTTCTTCCTCTTAATTTTCATGCTATTTTCTTGCCTGTTTTTCCATACTAATGATGACTCTAAGTAAACTTTGTAAACATCCTTTGTCCATTGTTTTACGACATTCGGATACTATCCTACTGTAAACATCCTTAGTCCATTGTTTTACTACACTCGGATACTATCCTACTGTAAACATCCATTGTTTTACTACACTCGGATACTATCCTACCCTTATTTCACTAGTATTGCCCAATACCTAAAGGATTGAAGAACATTCATTCTGCATAGGCTTGCCATTTCTAATTAGATTTCAACCGAGTCTTATTTTTCAGAAATTTTGGAGCTTTTTGGTGTAGTTTGTCAACTCTGATGTCGTTAATTCTCTAATTTTCATTATTTTTATTTTCGTATTGAATGTTTTTTGCCTATCCTTGTAGCTGATGCATATTAAACATATTTCCACTATTTCTAACGAAATTTACGTCTCTCTCTCTCTCTCTCTCTCTTTCAGGCTGTTAACGAGAACATGTCACTAAAACAATCAATTTTTGAAGATATTGAGAAAAATTGTACTTCAGAGTGCATTTTTGCATCAAACACATCTACAATTAGTCTTGATGTGATTGGGAAAAGAACAAGTAGCCAAGATCGCATTTTGGGGATACATTTATTCAGGTGTGGTTCATTTTTATATCGACTTATTTCCTTTATGTTTACACTGACTTGTGAAGAGAATGAACTAGGTTATATATGTTAAATCAGGTTTATCACAAACAATATATTTTATACAAGAGAATATTAGTTTCAAGGGGAATTTTTCAGTAATATTATAATAAGGTTTAACAAGCAATTTGATCAGAACGTTTCTTGCTTAACTTTTAGCTAAAACTAGAGTAGCGAAGACAGTCTGATTCTTAACTCTATTTAACATAATTTGTCCTCACTCAAGCAACAAGAGGATAGTTTTGATGGTTTGGAGAGGAGAAAATGACAAAAATGGTGCCTTATTTTGAGATTATATACTATTACAGTTGTTGGTTACAAAGATGCAGGAAACGGAAATTACAAATAACTGCTAAGGATTACAAGAACTGAAATTACAATTGAAGAATGAACTGAAATTACAATTGAAGAATGAACTGAAATTACAATGAACTTGAAGAATAAACTGGAACAGTTTTTGATATGCTGAGTCGAGTGTTTGCACTCTGTCTTTAAGACAATATTGCCCCGTATGTATCATTTCTACGTCCAGGACAATTGTCTCCCAAGATAAAACAACAAGTGAACAAATGAGCAAAGGAAACTCAAGTGCTACCGTGAAGAATTTTGAGTAATGAAATGATGCTGGAAGTTGTAGAAAGACTAATTTCGTTTCTGTTTGTGTGTTAAGTGTAGCTCAACAATGGTGACAAGGAGTCCTTTATATAGTTGAAGGAGAGGCTCATGAACTGCCCACATAAGTGTCATTACTGGCCAAGTAATGACAATTATGGAGGTAGTAATTCACCAAAATAAATGGTGAATTTGATGTGCAACGGATGGCATTTAGGAAGAGTAATTCAGCCAAAATAAATGGTTGAATTGAGTGTTGTTCTCTGCCAAATCTGACTGTCTTGAAACTTCAGGGACCAAACTGTACATATGGAAAAGTTCTCTGGTCCAAAAAGATAATATCAGAAGAAGCACAACCCATGAACCCGGAACCGGACGGGCGGCGGCGGCGCGGGTGTGGGCTTTCCTCGAACCGAAGCACATCTAGGTCCTCCCTCCTTTAAACACATGGGATACCCTTGGGGTCCCAAACCCCAAGCCAACTTTGAGACTTATAAACAAAACAATTCTTTATTCATTCGCCGATGAGGGAGAATTGATCTCAATACCGCACTTTTCCATGCTTCAAACACCTCACTTCGTGGACCAATATCTCTTTCATTTCTCAACGAAATTTGACGATACTTGGCCCTACGATTATCTACTTACTTAGTAGATTATGCACGTGTGAAGAACCAGATTCTCCAACATGCGTAACACTAGTGTTTAAGCCGTTAAAGTTGGTTGGACACAACTCCCGCCAAAGGCAAATTTCCAACAACAGTTTCATGAGTTGTTCTATTCCTTAATTCTAATTTTCATTTTCCTTTCTTTTTCTGGGTGAAGTCCTGCACATTTGATGCCTTTGGTGGAAATCGCGAGGACAGAAATTACTTCTCCGCAAGTAATTGTAGATGTGATAAAATCCACTAAGATTTTGAAGAAAGTCCCCATCGTAGTGAAAAATTGTACTGGTTTTGCTGTCAACCGGAGCTTCTTTCCTTATATGCAAGGAACAGACTTGTTGGAAAATTTAGGTGTTGATATCTTCAGAATTGACCGGGTGATCACTGGGTTTGGCATGCGGCTTGGTCCTTTTCAGTAAGTTTTTCTCTAGAGTGAAGACACGAACATACAAAATATATCTGCACCTCTCTTCAATTCTTGTCATTTGTTAAAAATAGAAGTGAAATCTTTGAGTTGGAGCTACACTCGTCCTACATTCTCAACTATAACACTCCGTTATATACCTCGCTGTGTATGCTATTGAGAGGATTCATTTTCTATCAGATACTTGGTAGTAGAACGGCAGATGATTTGATATAGTTTTTTATGGCTCCTAATCTCAGGCTACTGAAAAAACAGTTTTTAGTGGTCTTAAACTGCATATTTGTTCTTCAAATAGTTGTGCTACATGTTCTCTGAAATTAGCCAGTGACGGTTGACAATAAGATAATTTTTTTAGTGTTTAATCAAACGAGAATGCCTGGGTATGAGGTTTGGTTATATGACTAAGTGGCATGCTTTATGCCTGCAAAACACTTTTAAGTCTTTATCAGCATTTGCTTGTATACACCAAATCATTTCTGTATATTTACACCAAGTTTGTTCTTTTAACATTTTGGCATATTATGATATGCAGGCTTCAGGATCTTTCCCGCTATGGTATATTTTTGGCTGGTGTAAAAGAGTTTGTTGCTGCTTTTCCAGACCGTGTTTTTCAGTCGGCATTGGTGTTGGATATGTAAAACAATACGGGAGGTAAATAAATATTATAAGTGTTCGAAAGGATAAACAAATAGGCAATTCAGAACGGCCGCAAGCTTGTTGAGTCTTGAATCTTGATAACCTGAAATCAAGAAACACTAAATCGGGATTGTTACAACTGTGGGCTGAGTCGAGAGATGGCTCTCTGTCTTTAAGACAAGATTGCCCCGTATATATGCTTTTACATCACGGGCAATAGTCTCTCAAGATAAAATAGCTACTAATCAACACTACAAAGCAAATAGGTTGATTCTGATGAAGAAAACAAATACAAAACGACTTGCTGAAGAATGGAAAAGGAATGAAGAGTTTCTGTATTTGACACTGTTTCTGCTCACATTTTTTGACAGAATCTGTGTTTTTTTTTCGCTTCTGTTTGTCTCTGTGTGTATATCTTGTTGTCTTATTTTCTGTCACCCACAATTGAGCCAAAAGGCTCCAATATATAGCATAAGGGAAGGGACTCTTCAACTGCCACGTAATGGCTGTTTATGGCCATTGAAGGAGGGAGTTAATCAGCCAAGTAATGGCTAATTAAGGCCATTGAAGGAAGGAGTTAATCAGTCAAGTAATAGTTGTTTATGGAGGGAGTTAATCAGCTAAGTAATGGCTGGTTAATGTGCAATAATGCTCCAAAAATCAACACAAACGGTAGGCAGAAACTTTCTGCCTTCCGTTGTTCCCAATTTCATCTTTCCAGAAACTCCAAGGACCAAACTGTAAATATTAAACAATTTAGGGGTCTATCAGAAGAAGCCCAAGGCCCACGACCCGTGACCGGACCGGCGGCGGCGGTGCGCGTGTGGGCTTAGCCTTGAACCCAAGCACATCTAGGTCCTCCCTCCTTCAAACATATGGGTTACCCCTTGGGGTCCCATACCCTTAGCCAATTTTGAGACTTATAAAAAGAGCAATTCTTCCTTTTCCCACCGATGTGGTAGATTTGTCCCACACCATATTTCCATGCCTCAAACGCCTTACTTCGTGGACCAATATCTCTTTCATTTCTTAACAAAATTTGACGATCTTTGGCCCTACGGTCATCTACTCACTTAGTAGATTATGCACGTGTGAAGAGACAAAGCCTCTAACATGCAGAACCCTAGTGTTTAAGTCATTAAATATGGGTGAATGCACCTCCCCACCAAAGGAAAATTTCCAATAATCCCCTCTTGAAAGAGATTTTGGCGCACACACAAGGTGCCTACTTTCAGCAATCTTTCAGCGAAATGATATTGCATCAGGAGAGGTAGCTTCTGCTTTGAACCTTTCCTAGTTGAATACCACCGGATTTACTTACTGCGCGGTGAACGTGATATCTTGAACCGTCAGTGTTTAGTGTAAGCCAAGACAATGACACCAACACAATAACTCTCCTTATTCGTTTTCTTCTTATTGTTTTGTCCGTTGTGGCCGTGGAAACACTTGGATTATTAAGTGCGTTCATGTGAGGCGGCATGTCCTTGCACTTAAATAGGTGATCTCCTACAAGGTATCCTGCTATATCCCACTTCACAAGTGTTAGGAATTATTAAAAGTTTCTCCAACCTTAACCTCAACCGTGTGAGGATCGTTTAAAGGTTTGGAAGCTTAACCTTTACCCACCATGCAGGTAGCACTTTAATGTCTATCGCGGGAACATCTTTGGATTCATGTTTCCTTACAGAAATCATCATCCGAAGGGCTCTTGCTTCCACCGAAGTTCTCAACTGAACCTTTTGCAGCTTAGTTTTCCCATTGAACCAAATTCTTGGGATCTCCAGTCAGTATGGTTGGGTTACCACCGTAAAGTTTCGTATTGTTTGGGTTTTAAGCCCATTCCCCTAGACAGACAGAACACTTGATCTCTGGGTAGTCCCTTAGTTAAAAGGGTCCGCTATATCCTTTTATTAGTAATCAAGGATGTGACACCCGTGATGATCAACTACCATACGATCTTATGTCTCCGACAGATCCTGACAGATATGTCTAGACGTCGTCATCCGTGTCCTTCCTGAAGCCGACCGACTAGCCACAGTGTATAACTGCTGAAGGCACGGGTTCTCCCAATAAGAGACGTCCTCTAAGGAGTCGTGAAGTTACTCAACTTCTTTCACGCTTTGTATAAAGCGATAAACTCCGATTCCATCATGAATCGGCCGATGCAAGTTTGCTTAGAGGTTTTTCCAAGACCCACCATACACATTTCCTTGTGGCTTTGGTGTTCTTCACATCTGATGTCCAGTTTGCATCACTGTGTTCTCCCAGAACCACTAGACATCCAGAATACCATAATCCATAGATAAGCGAATATTTCAGATATCGGCATATCCGACTCAACGCCTTCTATTGATCATTTATTAAAATCATCAGTGAACCTTAGTTCAATTGATCTGCTTTGTAGGCCGATACCAGGTCGGTTGTAGTGTGTACAATACGTTGAACTATATGTGACCTGCACATATCGCTCATTGTCTATGAGTGCACCATGATTCCAATCAGTTCTATGATTCATATCCATTGGTGGCTTCAACGAGACTGTCAATTATCTCACAACTGAGTTTGGAGTTAGACCAGTCCGTTAGATGTCTTAGAAATCCAATTCCTAAGATGTCATCTGTGATACTCATATCTTTTGTTTCAATATGACTTCCACTCTCAGACTGTTGGTTTTCCAATTGTTAGCTTTCTAACTTCAGAGTCAATGTTTCTGTGGTCAGATTCATTATTTCTGTTTTATCTGAAACTTCCAGGACCAAAATATAAATATTTCAGGGACCAAAATGAAAGTTCAGGAAGAAGCCCAACAGTCCAGCAAACCAACTCTGATCCTCCCCTTCCAACTCTCCGATTAGGAAGGCTGTTTCAACATCCATGTCACGCAAGACTACAATGGCCCTAGATGTTAAGTTATTCACAAGGAAGAACATGTACAAGTACCCGAGGCCTTATACTCGACAGTAGATCCATCTACTTCGTGCTCACTTTTGAGTATCCACTTTTACAACCCAAAGGTTCTTTTTCCAGAGGAAGATCAACTATTACACAAGTATAGTTCTATATGATGGAATTTATTTCTCTCTTTGTAGCTTCTTTCCAAAGCAGCGCTTTTGGAGATGACAATTATTTATTAATTATCCATGGTTCGTTATCAACCATACAACCTAGAAGGCTTGGAACAAGTCTTTGTCCCCTCTTTGCTCCGTCTCGGTTCAACATCTAGAATCCCTGAGTTCTGTAGATCTGGAATATTAAGTTTCGGATAGATAGCAACTTCCGAGTCCTGTAGATACGGAACGTCTAGTTCCGGACAGTCAGGCCCTCGCGGGTTCTTGTTAACCTCAAGTAATTACTTCTTTTTCCTTTTTAAGGAAAGTTATCTTCAAAGAATTCAGCATTCTTTGACGTCAAGAGGCGATAAGCACTACTGTTATTTGCAGATCCAGTGGATATGCAATTTACAGTCTTAGGTCCAACTTGACTTGTTTCGGTATTCCAACCTCTACCAAGCCACCCCACATCACAACATTTGTATGTGAGATATTTTCCATGTTTCACACAGAGATTTATCCTTATCCTTGTGGAGAGTTCTGTTGAGAATCGCATTAGCGATAAGGATCGCCTTGCCCCACATAATTTGGGCATACAACTTTGCGCTTGGCTAACACCGTTAGACTAAGGTGAGTAATGAGCAGTTGTTTGATGAACGATGCTTCACATTCTCTCCCTCTATCACTACGAATTCCTCAATCAGTAGGCTTAGTTAATTTTCAACTTCTGCTTTGTAGCGCTTATCCGCTTCAACAACTTCATCTTTGCTTTTCAACAAACAAAGGATACAATACGTTGTACCGTCATCAATGAAGGTTACAACATACTTGTCTCCCCCCTCTATTTTGTATAAATTTCAAATCACCCAAGTAGGTGTGACTAAGTTCTAGAGGAGTGGTGCTTCTTTCTCTATTCTTTTGACGGAAGGGAAAGTTAATTTTGCCTCTTCGTCTACCTCACATTCATTTTGAGGGTTTATGTCGACAGAAGGCAACAATCTCAACTTCGTTAGCTTTTGAATGACTTTCTATTACACGTGTCTTAATCTATGATGACATAGATGCACAGATTACAAATATATCATTTATTTGGCTACAAACATACTGTACCATTCTTAGTTATTACAGACCTGTTGGACTAGTCTCAAACCAGCTTGACCAACAACGTCCCTTAAACCAAGTTTGGGACATGTATCACCTCATCTGAGAGTGATCTCATTCCCCGAAGTCCTATTGAGGACAACCTCTCCAACCCCTTCTACTTTAGAGATGGCGTTGCTTCACATGAACAACCTCTTGCCCGTGGTTAGGGCATAACCAGATCATATGTGATCTGGATACTCTGGCCCACTCCAATTGCTTTGGCAGACTGAGTGTCCAATTTGTTTTCTGCCTTTATTTAGGCCTTCAGATCTTTTAAGACCTGGAAACTCTAGCCCACCTTACTAGGTGTCCATTACTTTTCTGCCTTTCTTCTGGCCTTCAGATCATTTAAGACTCTGGAAATTCTGGCCCCCTCCAGTCGCCCGTAGGCTTTGTACGACTGAGTGTCCAATAACATCATATCAAATGAATTTTGGCCCCACTCCAGTCGCTCGTAGGCTTTGTATGACTGAGTGTCCAATATCATCCTATCAAAGGAATTTTGGCCCCACTCCAGTCGCTCGTAGGCTTTGTGTGACTGAGTGTCCAATATCATCCTATCAAAAGAATTTTGGCCCCACTCCAGTCGCCCGTAGGCTTTATATGAATGAGTGTCCAATATCATCCTAAGAAGGATCTTCTGCCAAATAGTGTGACAGGCTCAATGTCTTTAGCTTTTAGTCTTCTTCCCTTATGATTGGTGCCCAGACAATTCTTGGCGCTTACTTAAGAGTGGTAACAGTTTTCGCACAGTCAGTGGATCTTTCTCCCTCGTATGTGCGAACATATTTTACACACTTTTAATAATTACACTTAAAAGAAAGGATCTTTTTAAGTCATAAAATCCAATCTTTAAACGGGAAGGAATGTGAGAATAAACTTCTGATTTTAAAGCGTAAGGAATATAAATTATTTCAAAAAATATTTTCATATTCCTCCTTACTTTAAACCCTTTTTAATCAGACATCATTTAATCTTATTCTTGACAAGGAAGACAAATTACTTATCCCAATTTCGAATTCTGGCCCACTTCAGTCACTTCGTCGGACTGAGTGTCCATTTACTCCTTACCATAATTCGGATCATTTGTCTGGGACAGATATAGGCCTTCTGCTACAAGATAGAACCACATCTTCAGCCTTCTCCTCTTGTCCCAGTTGACATCATCAACCTCTTATGGACGCTTGTTCCCACCGCTCTCAGGAGCGGTGACACCATGAACACGTTGACCTTCAACAACATAATCAAAACTCTCTTCTACCATAAACCCACAGCCATATCCAGATTTGGTCACACAACTTTTGACCAACATCTTTCGAACACTAATAGAATCTTGTCTTAAAATTGTTGGTTATGTAAAGCAATACGGGAAGTAAATAAATATTACAAGTGTTTGAAATGATAAACAAATAGGCAATTTAGAACTGCAGCAAACTTGTTGAGTATTGAATCTTGATAACCTGAAATCAAGAAACACTAAATCTGGATAGTTACAACTGTGGGCTGAGTCGAGAAATGACTCTCTGTCTTTAAGACAAGATTGTCCCGTATATATGCTTTTACGTTAACGGGCAGTGGTCTCCCAAGATAAAACAGCAACTAATCAACACTACAAAGCAAATATGTTAATTCTGACGAAGAAAATAAATACGAAACGACTTGCTGAAGAGTGGAAAATGAAGGAAGAGTTTCTGTTTTTGACACTGTTTCTGCTCACGTTTACAATTGAGCCAAAAGACTCCAATATATAGCATAAGGGGAGGGACTCCTCAACTGCCAAGTAATGGCTGTTTATGGAGGGAGTTAATCAGTCAAGTAATGGCTAATGTGCAATAATGCTCCAAAAATCAACCCAAACGGTAGACAGAAACTTTCTGCCTTTCGTCGTTCCCAATTTCATCTTTTCAGAAACTCCAGGGACCAAATTGTAAATATTAAACAATTTGGGGGTCTATCAGAAGAAGCCCAAGGCCCACGACCCGAGATCGGACCGGACGGGCGGCGGCGGCGCGCGTGTGGGCTTAGCCTTGAACCCAAGCACATCTAGGTCCTCCCTCCTTCAAACACATGGGTTACCCCTTGGAGTCCCATACCCTTAGCCAATTTGAGACTTATAAAGAGAGCAATTCTTCCTTTTCCCACCGATGTGGTAGATTTGTCCCACACCATATTTTCATGCCTCAAACGCCTTACTTCGTGGACCAATATCTCTTTCATTTCTTAACGAAATTTGACGATCTTTGGCCCTACGGTCATCTACTCACTTAGTAGATTATGCACGTGTGAAGATTCAAAACCTCTAACATGCGGAACCCTAGTGTTTCAGTCATTAAATACGGGTGGACGCACCTCCCCACCAAAGGCAAATTTCCAACAATTGGTTCAACTAATGGTAGAAAATGGACGGGAAGGTACTGAAGACATTTCTAGTTTCCACTTAACTCTTGGCTTGAAAATATTTCCCAAATTCAAATTAATGAAAAGAAATTTTAAAGGGGATGGAAGCTTCAATTTAAGAAGTTACTGACCTTTACAAGAAGAATAATGGTAGTACAATTCCAAGAGTCTGCTACTCAGTGTGTTGGTTCTATTTTCAGGATTTGTCAATCAAAAAGTGATCTGGTTTTCTAAACAAATACTTCCATTGTAGGTAAGAAGAATGGTAAAGGATATTACACGTACAATAAAGGAAGCAAGCCAGAAGCTGATCACTCTGTGATACAAATTGTTGAGGAGTCTATGCGACTTACCAATATTGCTCCTGGTGGAAAGGTTTGTTACAGTTCAATCATTCTTGTAATTTGAATTCTTGTGATTTTCCTGATCAATATTTCTTTGTTTGGTTAACCTAAAGCAAACATTCAGACGTAACTACAACCAATGCTATATTGTGCATGTTTGATTGGTACAAGTCTTAACATGATTTTGTTGTGTGTGATTCGGCAGCCAATATCTGTGACAGATGAAGAAATTCTGGAAATGATATTCTTTCCAGTGGTGAACGAGGCTTGTCGAGTTATTGAGGAAGGAATAGTTGTCCGAGCATCAGACATCGACATTGCATCCGTCCATGGATTTAAATTTCCCTCAGAAACGTAAGTAGCAGGCAGAAATTAGGCCACCTCTTCAATTAACACTGAACTCGAACACATTAGTCTATGAATCAAATACTGGTGATATTACATCTAAACTCTGCGAACATACAAATAATCGATTAATTCCTTGAAAGGCATCTCTATGCAGATAATTCATTGTCTATTTTAGACTAGCTAATAATGACTGTAAGACTATACTTTGTGCAGTGGAGGTGTCATGTTTTGGGCTGATACAATTGGATATAAGTACATATACTCAAAGCTAAAAAGTTGGTATGAGGCCTATGGTGACTTCTTTAAGCCATCAACATTCTTGGAGCAGAGAGTTGCACAGTATTAGCAAATATTCATCGTATATTTTGTAATTATGATAGATGTATATTTAAGGTAACTTAGGATTCTAATTGTATTAGGAATCAACCATTTAAGGTAAGTTAGGATTCGTACTGTATTAGGAATCAACATTTGTACAACTATATATATTGTGAATAATGAAAGGAATCTCTAAGGGAAATTATTCTATCTTACATGGTATCAGAAGCCTAAACCCTACTTTCCTCTCCTCTCTCTCACAAAGCCGCCGACGACCCACCCCTATCTCGGGTCCTTTTCCCTTCGGTAGACAGACAACCCGGCAACCACCATGTCTTCCCCCACAAATTCCGGTTCCTCCACTGGCACTTTTGACAACCCCTCTCAACGATCATCGTCTTCTTTTCACCCGGCTTTCGCCATTACCAACATCAAGAACTCTATCCCTATAATTCTTGATCAAGAAGACTGTCAATATTCCATGTGGACAGAACTGTTCTATATCCATGCATGTGCGTACAACGTGCTTGACCATATTGATGACTCTGTTCCTCGTCCCACCGACGTTGCCGAATCGACATGGCGTCGCCTTGACGCCATCGTTAAACAGTGGATATACGGCACCATCTCAAAAGACTTGTTGTGTACTATCATGAAAACAGGTGCTACGACACGTGACCTCTGGGTACGGTTGGAAGAAATCTTTTAGGACAATAAAAATACTCGGACAGTGTATTTGGAGGAGCAATTCAATAGTACGCGTCTCGAGAATTTTAACAACATGTCCAAATATTGCAAACAACTGAAACTCATAGCTGACTAACTATCCAACGTCGGGAATTCTGTTTCTGAAACCAAGATGGTACTCCAATTGGTTGTTGATTTACCGAAAGGTGAATACGATACACTTGTAATGTTGATTCAACAGGCCGATCCACTACCAAGTTTCACTAAGGCACGATCACAACTCTTGTTAGAAGAAACCCGTCGTGCTAAACAAGATGAATATAATCAAAAGGCGTTAGCCGTTGATGGGATGGCAACACCGGCAGCCAACACCAACCCGCCACCACCGCAAGACTAGCAGCAATAGCAGTCCCGCGGCGGAGGGCGTAGCAGTAGAGGCCGCGACAATAATAACAAAGGCAAGGGCCGTGGCAAAGGCCACAAAAATCAGCAGCCAAGCCCAAACAGTGCATACTTCCCGTGGCCTGGACAGCAGCAGGTCTGGCCCAACCAGCAGAACTGGGCCTCGCCTGCATGCCCATACCCGACTGTAGGGGCCCAGTTCCAGCAGCCTGCATGGTCGACCAACCTCTTGGGCCCTACTCCAGCCACTAGGCAAGCCCACCTGGTCTCGGTCAAGCAGCACCCCTACAACACCGTGAACCTTCAACAGCCCGACGAAAATTGGTACATGGACACCGGAGCCACATCTCACCTCACTCGGTCGTCAGGTAACTTATCTCAACTATTTTGGTTAAAGTGTCCTCAATTTATTATTATCGACAATGGTCATGGTATTCCAATTGAAGGTTACGTTAACACACACACCAAACATCCACACACGCCTTTCTCCCTAAAACACGTCCTATACACCTCTAACATCATTAAAAACTTAGTCTATGTTAGAAAATTCACTCGCAATAATCATGTGTCTGTCGAATTTGACCCTTTTGGTTTTTCTGTGAAGGAACTCAATACGGGAAAATTCTTACGCGCTGCAATAGTGTGGGAGACCTCTACCCATTTACTCAATCTTCCGCTGTCAGACCGCAATCACCTATATCCCTTGCGGCGCTCTCTCCCTCAACTTGGCACAACAGACTCGGACACCCCGGAGACCCAGTTTTTACTTTTCTTAGGACTTCTAAGCGTATTCAATGTAATAATGGAAAAATTGCCCAACACTGTTTTTCTTGTCCACTAGGCAAGCATACTCGTCTTTCATTTATGTCATCAAACAGTGTTACTTTTTATCCTTTTGATAATGTTCATGATGATTTGTTGACATCTCCGATTGTTAGCTCTTTGGGTCACAAATTCTATCTAGTATTCTTAGATAATTTTTCACATTTTGTCTGAATTTACCCATTGAAATTCAACTCTGAAGTTTTTGCCAAATTCCTTGAGTTTTAAAAATTCATTAAAACCCAATTTGAAAAATCTATCAAATCATTCCAATGTGATAATGGATGTGAATTTAATAACTCGGCATTTCACAATTTCTGTTCTAAACAAGGCATGGTTTTCCATTTTTCTTGTCCCTATACTTCCTCCCAAAATGAAAAGGCTGAACGAATTATACGTACCATCAATAACATGGTTCGCACCCTTCTGTTTCATGCCTGTCTACCACCGCCTTTTTGGGTCTATGCTGTTAAAATGGAAGAATCCCTCCTTAATATTTTACCAACTAGCACTCTCCAAAACAAGACCCCTACCGAAATCTTATACCGTAGGCTACCATCATATGATCACCTACGTATTTTTGGATGCTTATACTACCCTAACATAGCCTCCACTGCACCTCACAAACTTGCCCCTCGCACTCTGCCCTGTGTCTTCGTTGGTCTATCTCCTAATCATCGGGGCTACCTGTGCTATGACATTGCCACTCGAAAAATCATCATCTCCCGTCACGACACCTTTAACGAGACAACCTTTTCTTTTTCAAATCTCCAAAAATTTCAGCCTACCAATTACATCTTTCTCGATGAACCGAGTCCACTGTTTCGATAGTACCAACAACAGTCCACTGTTCCGACAGTCCCAACACTGTCCGGCACCACCCCAGCAGATCCCTGCTCTCGATCCACCACCCCTGCTGCATTCAGTCGTGTCTCCTGCACCCCCAACAGCCTCCCAATCCCGAAACTAGTCCCGCAGCATTGCTGCCCAGTGGACCTGCAACCTCCTAGCCCCGACCTCCCACTACTTCCCTCTCATCGCATGGAGACTCGTGCACAATACGAGATCTTCAAACCCAAGGTTCACTTCAATTTCTCCACACAAACCTTATCACCCATTCCAAAAAATTCAAAACTAGCAAAACTGGACCTTAATTGGAATGCGATCATGTGCGAGGAAATTAACGTTTTAACCAAGCAGAACACTTGGGATTTGGTACCTAGACCAGACGGTGTGAATGTTATCCGGTGTATGTGGCTATTTCGTCACAAGTTCAGAGACAGTGGTCACTTAGAGAGGTATAAGGCAAGACTAGTTGCCAATGACACTAATCAGTAGGAGGGTATTGATTATGGTGAGAGATTCAGTCCGGTTGTTAAAATGGCCACTATTCGGACTGTCCTCAGTATTGCTATGGGAATGTATTGGCCGATTCATCAGCTTGATGTCAAGAACGCATTTATTCATGGGGATTTGAAAGAAACTGTGTACATGCATCAGCCTCCTGGCTTTGTTCATCCGGCAGTTTCGCAGTTTGTATGTCGTCTCATGAAGTCATTGTATGGATTGAAACAGGCACCCCGCGCTTGGTATGATCGCTTTGCCAGGTATCTTCTGCATATTGGTTTTATATGTAGCAGGTGTGATAACTCTCTCTTCACTTTTCACCGAGGTAGCAGCACTGCATATTTGCTATTATATGTCGATGACATTGTTCTTACTGCCTCATCTGACGGTTTGAAGAATGAAATCTTTGCTCTACTCAAAATCGAATTTGATATGACTGACTTGGGCAAGCTGAGTTATTTTTTAGGTATATCGGTGACAAGATCTGCAGCCATTATGTTACTGTGTCAACGTAAATATGCAAAAGACATAGTGTACCAAGATGGCGAATTGTAAAATTATGCCAACATCGATGGACTCAAAATCCAAGCTTAGTGCCAATGACGGTGCACCAGTTTCTGATCCTACTCTATATCAGAGTCTTGCAGGTGCTCTTCAGTATCTTACATTCACTAGGCCTGATATTGTATATGTCGTTCATCAGGTGTGTCTGTTTACGCACGACCCCCGAGAGTCCCATTTTGTCACCCTCAAACGTATTATGATATACGTTAAGGGCACACTAGACTTTGGATTACATCTATATCCCTCTGCCCCAACCAAGTTTCTCGCCTACACGGATGCAGATTGGGCAGGATGCCCCATAACACGTGGCTCCACCTCTGGATACTGTGTATTTCTTGGGGATAATCTTATCTCATGGTCCGCTAAGAGGCAGGCCACACTATCCCGTTCGAGTGCTGAAGCAGAATATCGCGGTGTTGCTAATGTAGTTGTTGAGATCTGTTGGCTCCGAAATCTTCTTTTGGAGCTCCAGTGTCCATTACGCAAGGCGTCTATAGTCTATTGTGACAACATATCTGCCATCTATATGTCTCATAATCCGGTCCAACATCAGCAGACTAAGCATATTGAGATAGATATCCACTTTGTGCGAGAAAAGGTTGCTCGTGGTCAGGTCAAAATTTTACACGTGCCTTCCTCTTATCAGTATGCAGACATTTTCACAAAGGGACTACCGCGACAGCTCTTCGCCGACTTCCGATCCAGCCTTAGCGTTCGGCCTCCTCCCCCTCCGTCTGAGGGGGAGTATTAGCGAATATTCACCGTATATTTTGTAATTATGATAGATGTATATTTAAGGTAACTTAGGATTCTAATTGTATTAGGAATCAACCATTTAAGGTAAGTTAGGATTCGTACTGTATTAGGAATCAATCTTTGTACAACTATATATATTGTGAATAATGAAATGAATCCCTAAGGGAAATTATTTTATCTTACACACAGGGTTTGCCCTTGGTAAGGATACTCTTAGTCTAACCATTCTTACAATTTTCTCTATCCTTCTCAAACCATTTTTGCATCTTGCTTTATCCTGTTCTTTTGCTAAATTCATTTCTTGACATCATCCTTCATTATGCATCTCAGGGAGGATTGTGTTGACCTAACCTCCAGCACATCATCATCAAATGCATGCAGAAGAAGTAGGAACACAAGCATGCTGAATTTGAGCTCAGAAATAAGGCTGGAGAGTTGGCTAATTACAATTACTAGGAAGTTCTATTAATTACAATTAGTTAGTTAATTATTTTTGGTCCCTTTAGTTTTTGTATTTGTTTCCCTAGAGTTAGTTGATGGTAGTTGTAACAGAAGCCAAACTGGATGGTTTCAGTTTTGATTTGACACTACAAACCAGTGTAATTATCTGAGGCAATTGATTGTCTTAAATGAATGAAAGTGTTCTTCTAGAGACAATTGTCTTATACCAAATGAAAAAAAAAGAATGATTTCCACATCTGAAACCAAAAATCATGTCAAGAATCAGATTATGCAATTTAGCCTTAAGATTTTTTTTATCATTCTTTTGCTTTAGATGACGACTATTATAAATAGTGGATTATAATTTAGGGTTAGTTCATTACTTAGCTTTGGATGAAGAATGATGTACACTCCTTTTTGAGTTAGGAATTATCTCTTATCTCTCTTTTGGATTATTCTGTGTTAGGTAATTTACGTATGAGTTCATTTCCCTTTCTTCCTTCAATTGTTTCTTATATTTGAATGTTAATTAGTTTGTTTCAAGTTTCCTTAATTGTTCTTAGTTTGATTCATCCTTCCTTTCTTATCTTTGACTAGTATTTATTATTGTGTTTACACGGATTTAATTAGTCCATAATTGAATTCATGTTTATCTTTCAACTCTAATCCCTAAGTAGCCCTTTTATTGCTTTTTATTCCAAATTCAAGGTGTTCTTATGGGGTTGAACAACTCGTGTTCAATTTCCTTCAATCTTCTGGAATTGGTCCCTATCAAGGAAGTATGGGAAATAAAAATATTTCTTGAAACGAAGATGGAAATTGGAAACAGTGAAGTGTTGGAAATTAGCTTCAAAGTTTTGAAAGTTTGTGGAGAAACAAAGTTTTATTTGTTCAAGAAAGTTTTCCACTATTTGTTTTGTTTTGTCATTTAAGAAACACTTTTCAGTTTTGAAAACTGATTGTGCTCATTTTCTATAAAAACAAACTTTGGTATTTACGAAAGACTTTTGGGTTTTCAAAACTGATTGGTTCGAATTTCCAGAATTGAATTAAGGTGTTCACACTTTGCTTTCATCTATAAAAGGATGCTTTAGCAAACTAATTGAGGGAGAGAAAACTTTGTTTTTTTTTGTTTTGCGTAAAAGGATTTCGGTTACTCCATCCGATCTTTGTGAGTGCACACTTAGATCGGCGTTGTGTTAATCCTGGAGGACGGCCGCTGGAGACAGCTTGCACCGAGGCTAGGTGAAATCGTCTTTTAAGACAGTGGTCTGTCCACGGCACAACAATCCTGTAAGATCTTCCCTCTGTTCTGTGATTGATTATACATTAATATTCCAACATTCTAAAAGACGATTTTGTATAATTCAATCATGGCGTCAAAACTTATTCCTGATATGTCTAAAGTAGAAGATCTGGATGGTAAAAATTATAAGTGTTGGGCTATTAGGATAAGGTTCTATTTAGATCAGATTGATGTGGGTTATGTGCTTGATGATTGTGATGCCCCTGAAATTGAACCGGATAAGACAAAATATACTACTAAGTTTAATAATGATGATAGGATTTGCAAAGGTATGTTGCTGCATTACATGACCAATGCCTTGCTTGATAATTACATGAAATACTCTATTGCTAGAGAAATTTGGGATGCACATGAAAGAAAATATGGTAATGATGATGTTGGTTCTAAACGTTTTGTGATAAGTAAGTGGCTGAAATTTGAGGTTGAGGATGATAAACCAGTAATTGATCAAATTCATGAATATGAGAATTTATGTACTACCATCACTTCTGAAGAACTTAAAATCTGTGAAGTGTGTGTTGAGGCCAAGTATGCCCAGAAACCTTTCTCGTCTATTGAAAGACAATTTGACTTGCTTAAATTGGTACATAGTGATTTAGGAGATTTCAGAAACCATGCTAGTAGAGGCGGAAAAAGATATTACATAACCTTTGTTGATGATTGTTCTCGTTACACTGTGGTGTATCTCCTTAGGTCTAAAGATGAAGTTGAGGACATGTTTAGAATTTACAAAGCTGAGGTAAAATACCAACTTAATCAAAAGATTAAAAGACTTAGAAGTGATCGGGGTGGTGAGTATGATCCTACTACCTTAAGAAACTATGTGAGGAAAATGAAATAATACATGAATTGACTGGCCCTTACACCCCTGAGCAAAACGGAATAGATGAAAGGAAAAACCGAACTCTGAAAAATATGATGAATGCTATGTTGATTAGTTTGGGACTTCCTGATAACATGTGGGGGAGGCTATACTGTCAGCATGACATGTGTTAAACAGAGTACCTCATAAGAAGCTTGATAAGACTCTATATGAAATTTGGAAAGGACGTGCGCCGAATTTGAAGTTTTTGAAATTATGGGGGTGTCTTGCTAAAGTTGGTGTACATAGTTTTAAATGTGATATGATTGGACCAAAAATTGTATCATAGTGCTGCATATCGTTTTCTTACTAAGAATACGAATGCATCATATCCATGTGGAAATATTATTGAATCTAGAGATGTTGAATTCTTGAGCATATATTTCCTATGAAAAATGAATGTCTTGTGGATGTTAATTCAAATGTGAATGATATTGCATTACCTGCTAGTGATACTCTTACTCCCTCAGTTGATTCATGCGTCGAACCTAGAAGGAGTAAAATGGCAAGAAAAGAAATTGATTTTGGTCTAGATTTTATAACTGCTTTCTTGAATGGAGATCTAGATGAGGAAATATATATGGAACAACCTAAAATTTTTTGCATTCATGGTCAAGAGCACAAGGTTTGCAAACTAGTTAAGTCATTGTATGGATTTAAATAAGCTCCAAAACAGTGGAATGAAAAATTTGATAAAACTGTGAAGGAATTTGGATTTGTTGTTAATGAAGGTGACTCTTGTGTATATTCAAAACATGATGGTGATGGATATATCATTATTTATTTGTATGTTGATATTTGGCACTGATCTGCAGGTTGTGAACTAAACGAATTTTTTTCTAAATTCAAAATTTGATATGAAAGATATGGGTGAGGCTGATGTTATTTTGGGAGTTAAAATTAAAAGAACTCCATATGGCATGTCTCTAAATCAGTCTCACTATATAGAGAAAATACTTAGAAAATTTGATTCATTTGATGTTGTACCTGTGAGAACACCATATGATGCTAGTGTGCATTTGATGAAAAATAAAGGTGTTCTTATGTGTCAATCTGAGTATGCAAAAATCATGGGTAGTTTGATGTTTCTCATGAATTATTCAAGGCATGACATTGCATATGTTGTGAGTAGATTGAGTAGATACACTCATAGTCCAAATAATGAGCATTGGAATACATTGAAAATATTGCTTAAATATCTGAAAGGAACTATGGATTGGGGATTACATTTTGGTAAGTTCCTTGTTGTGTTGGAAGGATATAGTGATGCCAACTGGGTATCCAATAATGATGAGATTAATTTCACTAGTGGATATGTTTTTACACTTGGTGGAGGTGCTATATTCTGGAAATCTTGTAAGCAATCTTGCACTGCTATGTCTACTATGGAATCTGAATTTATTGCCCTTGAATTGGCAGGATGTGAGATAGAATGATTGAGAAACCTACTATCAGATATCCCATTGTGGGGGAAGCCAACTCGATCGATTGTGATACATTGTCATTCTTAAGCTGCCATTGGAGTTGCAAAGAATAATGCATACAATGGAAAGAAGAGACACATTCGGTTGAGACACAAGGATGTCAAAGAGTTGCTGGCTAGTAGAGCGATTTCACTGGACTATGTAAAGTCTGAAAAGAATCTTGCGGATCAGTTAACAAAAAGCTTTTGAAAAAATATGGTTTTGGAATCATCTAAGAGGATGGGATTGATACCCATTGAGTGAATTGTGCTTATGGATCCCTACTTTACTTTGTAAATTTCAAAGAGTAACATGGGTAATAATTCAAGAGCACTAATGTGTTTCCATCCCTGTAATTGTGTATGTAGTGTTTGCTATCATGTGTGAAAGATGGGCAATTTGGCTCTTAGTGGACGCATATCCACATGTGCGGTGGTGTGAGGTAGCATACACTTGATGGGATCCACCTACTTAGGTGTGAAAGTTTGGCCACTTTCTATGGGAGAGACGGGGTCATCTCCCTAGAGCACCTATGAGCATCCAGGCATGAGGCGTATGGCCAGTATAAGGCGCCAACTATTATTCGTAGAGTAACCAAATTTGTTGAGTGAAATGTGTGTCCCATATAGTGGGCTCACAAACTTCCCATTGAGTTCAAGATGAAAATCACTCGATGGGATGTGGGTCATAGTTTGGTGACACTATGTGTTAATTCAAGTCTCAAGACATTAGCACTTATGCACAGAACTCTAATTTTTGCTCAAACTTCTAAAATGGTTTTTAAACTTTGAATCTTGTGGGGATTGTTGGAAACTAGCTTCAAAGTTTTGAAAGTTTGTGGAGAAACAAAGTTTTATTTGTTCAAGAGTGTTTTCCTCTATTTGTTTCATTTTATCATTTACAAAACACTTTTCAGTTTTCAAAAATGATTGTGCTCAGTTTCTATAAAAACAAACTTTGGTATTTACGAAAGACTTTTGGGTTTTCAAAATTGATTGGTTCGAATTTCCAAGATTAAATTAAGGTGTTCACACATTGATTTCATCTATAAAATGAGGCTTTAGCAAACTGATTGAAAGAGAGAAAAAATTGTTTTTTTGTTTTGAGTAAAAGAATTTCGGTTACTCCATCCGATCTTTGTGAGTGCACACTTTGATCGACGTTGTGTTAATCCTAGAGGACGGCCGCCAGAGACAACTTGCACCGAGGCTAGGCGAAATCGTCTTTAGGACAATGGTCTGTCCACGGCACAACAATCCTGTAAGATCTCCCCTCTGTTCTGTGATTGATTATACATTAATAGTCCAACATAAAGTTGATGATGAATTGATATAAATTTTATCTTGAAGTACTCATAAATGGAACAAGAAATATGTTTTTTCAAATTATTGAATGATATTTCAACTTCAAATTTTGAATGATATTTCAACTTCAAATATTTGGATATGAAGTTAGGTTTGACAGATCTTTGGACAAAAAATTTTCTACTTCAGTTTCGTAGGTCTGAAGTTGAGAACTGTCGAGCCTAACTGTTGATGTTGGATGAATGTTGTGACAACATCTGTAAATGCTCAGGACAACATCTTATGAAAATAAGAATGTTGCCTGCGATGTTGTGACAACATCCCTGTAACGATTTTGCATATTCTTCCGGCCAAAACAGATTGTGTTACTGTGAGTAAAAAATGACCTAGGCAAACTAACAATGATGTTGTGTTTAAAACGTGGTAAAAGAAACAGTCAAAGCTCGGAGAGGAAGCAGCGTGAAGACCAAGTCCAAAACGTTGAGCTTCTGAAGGAGCAAGAATCGGTCCAAGCTGAAGCCTTCTTTTACTCAGCCTCCGCAACCAACCAATGAGGATTTCAAGGGAAGTTCCACACTATAAATAGAAGGGAACTTCAGAGTATCGATATCCAGAATTGAACGAGAAGAATTACCAAGAGAGCTCTCGGATATTCACCTTAGAAACTGGATCAACACACTTAGCCTAAAGTTGTATAACAACATCTAGTCCCACATTATTACTGCTGCTCAAATTCTAGATCAAGCATATATTTCAAGCAATAGTAATGAAGATGTTGTATTTATCTTTTTAAATCTTTTAACTTTAGGCTGAAGTCATCTGCGACTTTATTTTTGTTTGTAATTTCTTTTTCGCATTTATTGTTCAATCTTGTAAAAAGAAATTCATTTGTAATTGTATATAATTTATACAATTCTTTGGTCATTGACCATCAAGGGATATATTAATATATACCCTTGAAAATATAAACCTTGTGTCTCTTTACTTTTCCGCTGCATTTACTCTATAAATGTTTATAACTGTTTTATCACAATATTGCCTCAGATGTTGACACAACATTGAAGGCAATATCCAGAAACTGTTTTAATTGCTTTAGCTGTTACTGTTTTATTCTTACATATTCTTACTTATCCGTAGCCCCGGACCCAACAAGTGGTATCAGAGCCAACACTTGATACAATAAGTATTTGATTCTGAATATTACGGCCATGGACTCAGCTATACAAAACGTTGGTAGAGTTCCATTTCTTGACGGAACTAACTATGCCTATTGGAAAATT
Source organism: Anisodus acutangulus (assembly GCA_029783415.1). NCBI lineage: Eukaryota > Viridiplantae > Streptophyta > Magnoliopsida > Solanales > Solanaceae > Anisodus > Anisodus acutangulus. The sequence continues at coordinate 18,872,688 of CM056512.1, forward strand.
CGACTACGTTCGCACATCAAATCCATTGATGTTCGAGCTTGGAGATCAGTTTCCGAAGGCTATGTGATTCCCAAGTACCCAGCAGACGGGGATAGTGATGTACTTACCAAACCCGAGTCTGAATTGACCGCGAAAGAGATCAATAGTGCGAGCTTCAATGAAAAGGCCCTAAATGCGATATTTAGATGGGTAGATCTCTATATGTTCAAACTAATCTAGAATTGTACTACAGCCAAGGACGCTTGGGAGACCTTACAAACTCATTGTTAAGGTACCTCAAGTGTACGACATACAAAGCTTCGCATGATTTTGAGCCAATACAAACGCTTAAGGATGGAAGAATCTGAAGACATAAAATCCTATTTTGAAAAGTTAATTGACATTGCTAATCAGTGTCAAGTGCTCGGTTCTTCTTTAGCCAACACACAATTTGTGGATTAAGATCTCAGATCTCTTCCTGAGAGGTTTAATACTAAGATTTGTGCTATTGAAGAGGCCCATAATCTTGCTACTATGGATCTACATGCCTTGATGAGCATCTTTCAAACATATGAGATGAACATGAAGATCCAAATAGATCTGTATAAAGACAAGACTTTGGCACTCCAAGGACAAACCTCTGAAACTGAATTGGAAAACGAGGAAGAAAACTTGGAGGAACTGGGAAATGGTGCAACTGTTGCCTTACTCGTCGATTCAATTCGATGGTGAGAAAGATCAACATTGATCGTAATAAGGCCAATTACAAACAACATCAAAACCCACTCTTCAATAAACAGTCGAATAGGTCACCTTCTGAGCAAAGAAATCACAATCCACTGAGGAAATCTAACTCCGACAGTACCAATTTCAATCCCAAGCAACTCGAGGGAGTGCAGTGTCATGCATGCTCGGGTTGGGGACACTATGCTAATGAGTGTGCAAACACCCTTAGAAAAATTGGTAAGGTTATGTGGGTAACTCTCAGTGATGATGAGAATGAAGAGGAGGAAGGAGATCAAGAAGAAGAACCACAGGCAATGCTGGCAGCCATGTTCGAACATTCATTATCCGACGATGAAGATGTTATTGACAATGTTGCGACAACATCAGACTCAACATATGGAATGTCTTCAACATCAGAGAGGTATGTATACTTTGACTATTCTGATGTAAATTGTTTTAGTGGATTTATTTCTTCATCTGAGGCTATAAATTTGGATCTAGTTGACTCCAAAGATGGCGTAATAAAGGAATTACAAAATCTGTGTAAAGCCTTAATCACTGAATCTGAGCAACTAGACTCAAAAGCAAAATTATTGGCTCTTGCGAATAGCAATCTAAAAGGCATAATCAACCGATTGGAGGTGGTACTTACCAAGAAGGACCTAGAGCTTGGTAAGATTCGTGCACGACTGAACGTAGCTGAGACCACCTTTCAAAGGCTCAACATGGGAACCTCCAAACTGGATGAAATATTAAACTTCAATAATCCTACAAGGGCTGGACTTGGGTACCAATCTCCTAGCAAAACAAATACTTTCAGAATCCATAGTCAAATTGAGAGGATAAAATTTGTCAAAGAAAATACGAGCAACTCTCAGATCACTGAAATTGGATCGAAGTTTGTATGTAGCTTCTGTAAAAAGTTAGGACATCTTATGCCCTACTGCTACAAACTTCAAAACTCTGCTCTCAAGATATTGCCTAAAATGTCGTCAGCAATGTTGCCCAACATCACTGACTACATTCAAAGCAACCTGCCTAAAAGCAGAAGGAAGAAAAAGGAATGGGTACCCAAATTGAATCTGAAATGTAATGTGTGCATAACTGCTTTGCGTACTAACATTATAGGGTCTTAGTATTTCGATAGTGGCTGCTCACGTCATATGACAGGTACCAAAAGCCTATTGAAGGAGTATGGAGCATTCAATGGATGATACGTGACCTTTGGAGGAGGAAGTAAGAGTAAGATAATTGGTAAAGAAACTCTTAATTTTCCGGATGTACCAGCCTTGAAAAATGTTCTTCATGTAAAAGGTTTGGTTGCTAATCTTCTTAGCATAAGCCAATTATGTGATGATGATCTCGAGGTGAAATTCAACAAGCTTGGATGCAAGGTTACAGATTCTGCAGAAAAATGTGTCATGTCAGGAATCCGAACGGGAGATAATTGCTACCTAGTCGGTAGACAAGAGTTTTGCAACTCCGCAAAGGTAGGTGACCTGACACTTTGGCATCAAAAGTTGGGACATGTCAACTACGGCACCTTGGAGAAGCTGATCTCATTTGAAGCTGCCAGAGGCATTCCCATACTGGATCCAAAAGATAAAACACTGTGTGAAGATTGTTTGAAAGGAAAGCAGACCCGAGTCTCTCATAATGTTGTCCAACGTGACGGACAACATTCAGGTACATCTCATTATTTCCAATTATTGCATATGGATCTTATGGGTCCAATCGAGGTAGATAGCCTAGGAGGAATGATATATTCTTATATGATAGTAGATGATTTTTCCAGATTCACTTGGATCTATTTTTTAAAAGAAAAATCACAAACCTTTGAGATGTTTAGAACACTTTACTCTAGGATTAAAAATCTATTTTGTTCTTCGATTTTCAGAATTAGATCTGATCATGGAAAGGAGTTTGAAAATCAAATCTTTGCAAAATTCTGCGGAAAAAAAGGCATATTCCATGAATTTTCGACACCAAAAACACCACAACAAAATGGAGTTGCCGAGAGAAAGAACATGACTCTACAAGAAATGGCTAGAGTTATGTTAAGTTCTAAGCAATTGTCAAAAAGGTTTTGGGCAGAAGCCTTGAACACGGCATGTCACATAACTAATAGAATTTATTTAAGGTCAGGGACCAAGATGACACCCTATGAACTGTTAAATAGAAATAAACATACAGTGTGGTACTTTAATGTCTTTAGGTGTGTGTGTTATATTCTTAATGACAGGGATAAACTGGCCAAATTTGACTCTAAGAGTAACAAGGGAATATTCGTTGGCTACTCTCAAAATAGTCATGCTTATCGAATATACAATCTTCGGACAAAGACCATACAAGAATCAGTCAATGTTATTTTCGATGACCTGCTGGATATATCTGGTAGATCTTCAGAAAACAACATTGTGGTTACAGTTGAAGAGGAGCAACCCACAGAAGAAACAGATGTAGTCCCAGCTGTTGTCCCAACATCAGAAGAAACATCTGAACCTCAAAAAGAGAACTCATGGGATGAAATCAAGGAGGAATCTGCTACTGAACTGAATGATCAAGTGAGAAGAGACCCTCCATCGAGGATTAGAAGGAACCATCCACCCGACCAGGTGATAAGGGGAGTTTTTGAGGAGAGGCGTACAAGATGGAAAGAGCCAGTAAATTACCGAGAAATGGTAAGGTATGTGTGCATGTCCACCACTTATCAACAGGTAAGTCTCTCTTGTCTTACATCTACAATAGAACCTAAAAAGTATTGGGGAAGCATTAACAGATAATTTTTGGATTCAAGCCATGCAAGAAGAGCTTGAACAATTTTTCCGAAATGAGGTTTGGGACTTGGTACCACGACCCAACAACACAAATGTTATTGGGACAAAGTGGATATTCAAAAACAAATCAGATGAGTTAGGGAAGATTGTCAGGAACAAAGCTCGACTTGTTGCTCAAGGATATACACAAATAGAAGGTATCGACTATGACGAGACCTTCGCTCCTGTGGCTAGAATTGAGTCAATAAGGTTACTTCTTGCTATTGCTTGCTATCTAAAGATTACCTTGCACCAAATAGACGTTAAAGGTCCTTTCTCAATGGATACTTGGACAAAGAAGTTTATGTTGAACAACCAAAGGGATTTGAGGATCCTCACCATCCACATCATATGTACAAGCTCAAGAAAGCTTTGTATAGACTAAAACAAGCACCACGTGCATGGTATGGTCATCTAACTAACTTCCTTGTTGAGTTTGGTTTTACCCGTGGAAAAGCTGACAGAACATTATTCATTAAAAGAAACGGTGTAGATGTAATAATAGCTCAAATCTATGTTGATGATATTGTTTTTGGTTCGACTACAGAATCTCTAGTAAAGTCTTTTGTCGAAGCAATGTCGACAACATTTGAGATGAGCATGATTGGAGAACTAACATTTTTCTTAAGCTTGCAGATTAAATAGAATAAAGATAGGATCTTTGTATCTCAAAGCAAATACGCCAAGAATCTTGTCAGGAGATTTGGTCTGGAAAATGCTAAACACATGAAAACTCCAATGGGCTCTGCGCAACAGGTATGTAAAGACGATGTTGGACAAGATGTTGACCCAATATTATACCGATCTATGATAGGTAGCCTTCTATACCTTACTGTCAGTCGCCCCGATATCATATTTAGTGTATGTGTTTGTGTCAGGTTCCAAGCCAGTCCCAAGGTATCTCATTTTAATGTTGTGAAACGTATCATTCGATACGTTGCCGGTACAAGTGACTTGGGAATTTGGTACTCCAAAGATACTAATCCTAATCTAATAGGATATAGTGACTCGGATTGGGCCGGTGATGTAGACGGTAGAAAAAGCACTAGTGGTTGGTGTTTCTATCTTGGCAATAATCTAGTCTCATGGTACATTCGTAAATAAAATTGTGTATCACTCTCGACTGTCGAATCTGAATATGTGGCAGCCGGAAGTTGTTGTGCTCAACTGATTTGGTTACGACATATGCTAGATGACTATGGCATATATAATAACTCCATGATTTTGTACTGTGATAATCTGAGTGCTATTAATATTTCCAAAAATCTAGTTCAGCATTCACGTACAAAGCACATAGACATAAGACATCATTTTTTGAGAGACTTAGTGGAAAAACAGCTAGTTCAAATCGAACATGTTGATACTCTTTTTCAACTGGCTGACATTTTTACCAAACCTTTAAATCATGAGAGATTTTCTAGCTTGAAAAAATCTCTTGGTCTCTGTTTTCTTTGAAAATAAGACAGACTAGGTAGATGTTGTCCGAAATATTGTCCTAACATTCTATGTAACATTTATTGTTGAGTCAATATGCATGATAAGTGTTGTAGTGATATTGCATTTTTTTTTTAAAAAAATCAAACATGACTCTAAAAGGACAAGATATGAAGGCGAAGCCTCTACTAAAAGATTTGGATGTATACAAAAAAAGCAAAGCTCTAAGATTGGTATCGTTCCTATTCTACAGGAGTACCACGTGTTCAAAAAGGTTGAAAATTCCTCAATAGTTTTTTAACTTGTATGTGTTCAACTAAGTTGATTAAGGACAATGATAAAATGTTACATTAGTCCAGCGATCAGTCTCATAGGGAACATGTACGGAAATATTATCTCCCAAATTAGAAAATTCTTGGAGTCTCATAATGCTTGTTTAACTTTGAAATGTTGCCAACATCATCAACAGCATCGTGTTCCAGTACATTGATCAAACTGATTTATCTTATTTTATCCATGTTTTTGGTATTTACAAAGTCTCTGTTTTTAACTAGAAGTCCAAAAATTCTGGATGACCGTTTTAAAAAAAATGATATGTGCTATGATATCCTATTTTAGGTGTGTAAAGAGTTTTTATTCTTCTATACAATCTAAATTTAAGAAAAATGAGTTTAAGTGTAAGTATACTTTGTCATAATAAAACCTCCCATTTTTTATCTTGGAATTGTCACATCAGCCAACTACCAACCCATTAAACCATGGCAGCCCAAACAACACCGTTATTTCTCAAAACCCAAAGCTTCTCCAACATGCCTAATCCTTCAAAAGCCTCTCCCATGTCCGTGTCCCCAAAATCAACAAACACCACAGATTATTCTCCAATGTCGACTAGTCCAGCAAATAACGATAATGTTTACAAGCATTATACTTTCATTAATGACTTGAGACCTATCGAGGAGGACTGCACACAGGCTATGATCCTGCTTGGTTCAGATAAGCCATTACAAGTGAGCTACCTAGGCGATAATGAAAACCCAATCGATGTTGATGCAACATCTGATTTCTCGAACCTTGCCTCAAATCGACATTTCCGATGCAAAGGTCAAAAAGGGTTTTCGAAAACCAATTCGGTGAATACCAGTCTGCCAAAAGATCCAGGAAAGAGTCAAATTTCCCTGTTGATACTACCACAAGCAGCAGCACTGACACCAATTTGAGTGAGCCCAGTTCCTCCAAAGCTCCATCGACTTCCACTCCACAAGCAGAATCTGAGAAGGAAAAAGTAGAAGAAGAGATGTCTGATGACACACCTCTACGAAACTTCATTCCTAAAAGGGTCCATAGAACATACTGGAATTTTGATAAATATGTTGCCTCAACATCAAAGGCAACAGATGAGAAAATGGACCTAGACTGTGTTGCCCCAACATCCGAGGCAACACCTGCAGCCACCTCATCCGAACAAGTATACACAGAATCTGAAATAGATTCTGAGGTAATTCCCTATTCTTCCATGTTTCAAACTAAATCATGCTCCAGCAATTGGAATTGGTTTAAGAATAGAGGAGTTAGAGGCGAGAAGGTGATTGACCTAACTTCATTCTCCAAAAATGGTTTAGTTGATTTCTTAAGTAGTCGAAATATCTTAAGCTCTGTATCTGGTAAGAATCCTTATTGTGAGAAGGTGATTAGGGTGTTCTCTGCTAATCTGATGCTTGCTGTTAAGGACACAACCTCAAAGAAATTTGGGAAAATGTACCTATATAACAAGGTATACAATTTTACACCTAATATCATCAAATCCACCCTTGGGATAATTATTAGTAAAAGCTAACCTCAACCAAACCCCACTGTGGAGGAACTCAATTCAATGATCAAGTACCTTACAAGGAATTTGATCACTGTTTGGGCTCCTCGCAGCCCGGTGTCAAAACTCACTGCCTTGTTTGCCACTTTGCACAAACTTGCTATATACAACTGGCTACCATCTCTCAACGAGACAGTAGTGACCATTGATCAAGCATCACTTCTTTTTAAGATTGGAAGGAATCAGAAAGTTGACTTAGGAACACTTATATTCAACCATACTGTCAACTTGGCAGAAAAACAAATCAACTCTGCCCTTCTATACCCCTTTTTGATTTTTCAAATCCTGCTCAACCAAGGTTTTAAGACTCCAAAAGGAGAAAAGCTGAGTCCAGCCTTAGAGGTTTACTCAGTACAACGAGCAGTCGTTAACAGCAGGGACAGGGTTATTGACCTACCCTGGAAGAAAGATGAATGGGACACTAACACATCAAAGGATGTTTCCGACATTCCTGGCAACATTGCTCAAGGACAGGTCCCAATGTCCAAAGACTGGCTACGATAGCACATTACTGAACTTGACAGACAAATTCAAGAACTACTGCGAGCCAAGAACTATTACATGGGCTTACTTTCTTCACAAAAAGGGGGAGATGATTCTGATGCTGATGCTGATGCTGATGCTGGAAGCAGACAGACAGGGGGAGCTGCTGATGATGCTGATGATGCTAATACTGCTGCTGGAATCAGACAGACAGGGGGAGCTGCTACTGATAAGGGTACAGGTAATGATGCAGGGGAAATGAGGTGAGATGATTGATTGCTAACTACTTCTGAAGCCATGGAGATGAAGATAGTGTTGCACAGAGTGATTGTTCACAAAAAGCGGCTGAAAGCTATTGTGACTTGATTACTCTAGTCAAGGATGATTATGCTGATGGAGTGTTGATTCAATGATGATTGTTTATTTGAATAGTGGACTATACTGACATTACTGACATTTGGAATATTATTTGTGTTTGTATTTTTTACTTTGAGACATTTGTTCTGTTCTTGCAGACATTGTGACTGCTTTCAAAAGCTGTTTATATATGTTTGCCTGATGTGGATTGTTATGAATGGTTATTGTAGACTGATTACGCAGTTGCCGTAAGTAAGTCACGACTAACATAACATAACTCATATCTGATCAAATCATCGATACAACACTGCTTGAAATTTGCTACTTCAGATTAAGGGGGAGCATAACACTGATCCTACTGATTCTTAGAATGTAAGGACTACATCGGGAATCAGTATCCTAGTCATTTTCGCTTCGTATGGATTTTGTGAAGAAAGGCAAAAACGGGGAGATTGTTGATGTTGGATGGATGTTGTGACAACATCTGTAAATGCTCAGGACAACATCTTATGAAAATAAGAATGTTGCCTGCGATGTTGTGACAACATTCCTGACAACATCCCTGTAACGATTTTGTCTATTCTTCCGGCCAAAACAGGTTGTGTTACTGTGAGTAAAAAATGACCTAGGCAAACTAACAATGATGTTGTGTTTAAAATGTGGTAAAAGAAACAGTCAAAGCTTGGAGAGGAAGCAGCGTGAAGACCAAGTCCAGAATGTTGAGCTTTTGAAGGAGCAAGAATCGGTCCAAGCTGAAGCCTTCTTTTACTCAGCCTCCGCAACCAACCAATGAGGATTTCAAGGGAAGTTCCACACTATAAATAGAAGGGAACTTCAGAGTATCGATATCCAGAATTGAACGAGAAGAATTACCAAGAGAGCTCTCGGATATTCACCTTAGAAACTGGATCAACACACTTAGCCTAAAGTTGTATAACAACATCTAGTCCCACATTACTACTGCTGCTCAGATTCTAGATCAAGCATATATTTCAAGCAATAGTAATGAAGATGTTGTATTTATCTTTTTTGATCTTTTAACTTTAGGTCAAGTCATCTCATGACTTCATTTTTGTTTGTAATTTCTTTTTCGCATTTATTGTTCAATCTTGTAAAAAGAAATTCATTTGTAATTGTATATAATTTATACAATTCTTTGGTCATTGACCATCAAGGGATATATTAATATATACCCTTGAAAATATAAACCTTGTGTCTCTTTACTTTTCCGCTGCATTTACTCTATAAAGGTTTATAACTGTTTTATCACAATGTTGCCTCAGATGTTGACACAACATTGAAGGCAACATCCAGAAACTATTTTAATTGCTTTAGCTGTTACTGTTTTATTCTTACATATTCTTGCTTATCCGTAGCCCCGGACCCAACACTAACATTACACCTAAACGCCTGCGGTTAGAACCACCATTCAAACTTCTAACCTCAAGCTAGTTGTCATAGTCTTAAATGTGCATAAATTTGTGGGCAAAAAAGGATAGTTCAAGCGTTGATCTTAGAAGATTTGACGATTCAACATAATTTGTTGTTGATTCAATATGATATATAGGATTAGGAGCGGCCCAATTTAATAGATGGCCTAAAGACAAAATTTAAAAGAGTCCTTAAGTTAATTTGTTCAATAAAACTTTTGTATATTTTATTTGAAGTTTATTGATCATATACATTCTTAAATATAAAATTATCAATTATATTAGTATAAATGATTTCTTTTTTAATTGACATTGTATTCAAATTTTATATTTTGTTTGAGATATTGTTGATCTTAACCTAGACATATCATGTGTTATGTGTGTATAAAATTTGCAAATGATACTTTTAATTTGGTCATGATCGATCTACAATCTAGAATAGTGCATAGCTTACAAAGCTAGTTTACTAAGGAAGTTAACTTCTCATTTGGAAAAAAGGAAACTAACTACAATATGTGTGTATAAAAAATATATACTATCAGCCATTTTCACAAAAAAATAACTTATTAAATTAAGAGAGAGGATGTCCCTTTTTTTGGTTACTAGATTAGATATAGAGTTACATTATAGGAGTACTTGATTAACTATGTTGCTTGTTAGTCGTTGCATCTCTAATGCACTTCTCATTCAGTTTAGTGTCAAATGAGTTATAAACAAGCATGTGCTTTATAGACTCATACACAATGTTTGAGTACGGATTTTTTTTACCGAACAGTGATATAGTTTGACTGTGTTGGTATTGGGAAATTGCTAATGTAAAACTATCCTATCATTCCAGATAACTTCTAAATCAGACAATTATCCTAATGAAGGTTTAATTTAGGATTAGCTGTAAATATGCATGTCAGTCTTGCAGCAAGGCCACAATGGAACATTGAAATATACCTGCATGTCAAAAAATAGGGATAATTTCAGAAATTTTCCTCCAGATTTGTCTCTATAACACAATCCTCTCTTGTGATTTGCAATATTATATTTACCTCTCTTGTTATAATCATTTTGTAACCCATGTTGGTGTTGGAATATGCGTAAAGCAACAATGAAAATAGTAAATAACTATTACAGTGATTAAAAGGATAAATAACAATTAGGACAACAACAAGTTGTCAATATATTGATCTTGAATGAAACTTCAAATATGGAACTTGTATTCGAAAATACAAGAGCATGAACTGCTACACTTGTGGCTTGTAGATCCGCTGAGAAGACGAACGGTTAGAGTCATTCGTCTGTTAAGTTAACACCTGAAACACTTAGCAACCAATTAGATAAACGCAACACCACCGGCTGAGTCGAGAGATGACTCTCTGTCTTTAAGACAAGATTGCCCCGTATATAGGCTTTACGAAAGTGTGAAAATAGTCTCCCAAGATGAAACAACAAACTATCAAGTGTGCAAAGCCTACACAAATGATCTCAGCGAAGAACACGAATAATGAAGATTACTAAGAGAAGGATTGTTTATCAGGAAAATCTGATCTCTTTGTGATGCTATGAACTTATTTTTCAGATATGTTCATATATTTTCATCTATAGAATTGAGCCAAAGCCTCAATTTATAGGTGTGCAAGATGGCCTATTCAAATGCCCCACAATGACTATCAATAGCCATGTGATGGATGACATTTAACCCCCAACAAATGCAGCCAAATAATGGTCCAAGTAATGACCATTATTGGGTGAATTCAATGCCATTGAAACCCCCTAAACAACCAAACATTTTGGGATTCCGTCGAGCAGTCATTGCCCATGAAGCGTCGCGGTTCTGCCACCTTAGCGCCGCGGAGCTAATTCAACCATAAAGCCGTCGAACTTACTGCCAATCATGCACCGCGGCGCTGCTAGGGGGCGCCGCGGCCCAGTCCGGGAGGCGCCGCGGCCCTTTTCCAACCCGTTCCATCTTACACCTCGCACAATCCTTCCTTCGTTTACCAACGTGGAACACATGTCATTTAGCAAATAACCATCCATCATTCTATGTCTCAAATATTTCACTTACGTACCAATATCTCTTTCATTAACGAAATTTACGATACTTGGCACTAAGATTGCACGTGTGTGGAAACGATATTTCCGACGTGCGGGACCCAATTGTTCGAGTCATAAATAACGGGATAAATTTAATTCCACATTAGTAAATTTCCAACAGTTGGTTCAAATGAAAAAAATATACAATATTCCAAAATTGACCTTCCTAGCCTTATCTATAAGATATTAAGTCTTATACCATAAATTTCCCCCCAAAACCTTTTATACTACATATATCACGTATTTAAAATAGGGAAATATATAAATAAAATATTTTCCTCATACTAGGAGTTGAACTTTAAAACAATTCAAATTAAATTAGTTTCATCAAACTATAAAAAAAAATTGTTACAAAAATAAGAAATATAAGAACACGAATTATCTTTGAAGCTGTGAAAAATTCTCAAAACATAAACTACAACATATTTTTCTAAATTTAAAGAGATATCTGATTTTTTGTAACAATTGTAATTTTCTCTTTATGTTTAATTTTCAATAATTTTTTCTTTAATTGTTTATTCCAATTTCCTTGCATGTAATACCTAAAAGATTCAATCACTAAGTTTTAGATATTTTTCGTTTTGTGCACTGTTTTGATTTTTTATTGTTTTTGTAACGTCATTACACAAATTTAGAAATTTCTCATTACATACTAATACCAAAAAAATAGATATGTTAAAAATCTTTCATTAAATTAATTTGTAGAAATGCGTAACATGTCTAAATAAATTCATTTAAATTGCGAGGATGATAGTAAAGGCCTTTAATCTTTTTGTTTTCACAGTTGTAACATCATCTGATCATATACCTCATTGTGTTTTTATTTAAAACATGAAAACCCAAAAAACTATAATAATAATAATAATAATAATAATAATAATAATAATAATAATAATAATAATAATAATAATATGTTGAAAGTAATCTTAGAAGAGCGTTTTTAATCATATTTCTAATTAAAGACAAGAATATATTTTATAGGTAATTATAAAATTTATGTAACAGTAATTGTGATGTGTTTGAAATTTTTAATTCGACTTTTTAATTCAAAATGTGACAAAAGGGATTTTTATTTTCAATTCTCTTATAAATTTGAAGGGTGCACGTAACTTTATTTTTAACATAGTACTTAAGCAGTTAATTCCACAAAGATCAATTATGGAACATTATGTAAATGTTAATATTTGAAATAGTTTTGTTACGGAAAAAATTAAAATAAGGAAGGTGGATGTAATGTTGCAAACCACACGGGATAGATGTGTTATAGAGATAAATTTGAAGGAAGGTCTCTGAAACTATCCCTAAAAAATACAACCTGATCCTTTTTCTCTATATATTCGGCACATATAAGATATAGTATATTATTATGTTTCAGGTAGGTTAATCAATTGAATATCCTTTCTTTTTTCTCTTTTTATTGGGAAATTTTGCATCAGTAAATTGTAGACTTGTAGTAACTCGACCTTTTTCTCTTAATGAGTTTCAGGTCATAAAGGCGAAATGGCCAACGAATTCGATGAAGTTGCTTTTATCATCGAGAATATCAAGCTAATTGATGACGAATTCCGTCATTTTAACCACAAAAAAAAAACTTTGGGTATTAAAAAAAAATCCCTCGCCAATTACCGGTGGACTCGCTCAATTTCTTATGAAGCGCTTGAAATTTTTCTTGTCAACTCTCACTTGTAATCATTAACAACCGTAGCCAAAGAATATTCTGTATTTAGTTATGATTTTTTTGTAGCAAATAGTTGAATTATTAAACTGCAAATTTTAAATCGTTGCTATTTAAAATACTATTTATTATACAAATCTTTGTTGTCACTAATTTGCAAGTTGATTAGAGATAATAAAATGATCGTCACTAATTTATATTATTAGTGACGGAAAATGAAGGTCACAATTAAATCAAAATTTATGGTTAAAGCTTAAAACACTTAACTACAAATTCTAATTTGTCGCTATTGCAACAACACATTTTGTGACAATTTTTTTTTGTGTCTAAAATTTACTAATTTAAGACAAAAAATAATTTGTCATAGATTAATTGGGTACATTATTGGTGACAAAATAATGTGTCATTGATAACTTAAAATTCGTGGCTAATGTTATTCAATAAATTACACCAACTCATTTTTGGTGGAAAACTTTAGTGGACAAAACTTCGATACGAAATTTTGTATTTCGTTACTAAAAGTATGTGACTTGTGTATTTAAATACGAAATGCAATTTTTGTCATAAAAATGAATAATTAGTGACGAATTTTATGTCGTAACTAATAAACGTAATTACATATCACATTTGTAGTGAATATATTAAAATATCCTTAAATATTATGATCTGAAGTATGTCATATGAAATGTTAGAATTAAAAAGTTACTAAATATAAAAAGTGATATGTATTTATTCGCCTACTCCTAGCGGTGATTAACAACCATATATTCACAATTTTGTTAGTGGAGTCTAAAAGTAGTGCTTGACTTGATTCCTACCACAGACGAATATACATTTCATTCATTTAGTCGGCCTCACATAGATAGAGATATTTGTGCTTATCATATCGCGGCTCAACGTCCTAAGATTTTCCTGTTGGGATCGAAATAATTAGGGAATTAAGTGAAAGCTAACAATTGCAAACCTTGAATGACGATAAATTAGGTATAAAGAAAAACTATAAAAAAGACTTTATGTTATCATATGAGTTTGGTAAGTTGATCTACACGTTGAAAAACTAATATAAAAAAGAAAATAATAAAACTATGAGAGAACAATCTCCCCCTAAATAAGACTCTTTAAACGACTACACTGTGGATACTTTTCTTTGTTCTACTTGTGAGGAGGATGTATTCAACTTATAGATGTCCAAAACTTCTTATCCAAGAGAAGAAATAGCCAATTATGAAAGCGAATTAAATTTTCCTTTTAGGAAAAGTAAAAGCATTTATGGTTATACTATAACTTTTTTTCAAAAGAAAAGTAAAACTCAAATATGATAAGAAAATTAGGTTAAAAATCCTAATATTTCCGATAAAAAAAAAGTAAGACACATGAATTGAAAGTAATTAACAAACATGATCAAACCTGATCATAATATAGTGTTGTGGTTGTGAAAAATTAAAGTTGATTTTTTTAAAAATAAATGTATGTATATATATCTAGCAAAGTAGTTGAATTGTAATATTTGTGATATTTAAAATGTAGTTGCTCAGATATTAGTAGTCGAAGATAACGGTAATTAAATTTTTCTTTTTAAACGTATCTAGAGTAATATCTAGGATCACCCCTACACAAGTATAAATAGGGGTGTCATTAGTCATTTATAGTTAATCCAATTCAGGCCAATTCAAGAAATTATCTTTCCTTGACTAAGTTCTCCTATCTAAAATCTTCATTATCCTTCATTGCTTCCTCTTTTTTAATTGAACCTTCAAACTTTAGTTAACGATTTTGGGGCTACTAAAAGGTTTCTCCAAATTTATAATCATTACAATTACCATTGTTTAGAAACAATTTCGGTTGATCTCGATCTACTTACGACTAAGTTTTTGTTCTTAGGCGCTATCCATCTGTTTATAAAGTATTCGGCTGGTTTAATTTGACTGGATTTGTTTTATATTTTTAGCATATATATATATATATATATATATATATATATATATATATATATATATGTGTGTGTGTGGGGGGGGGGTATCAGTGTGTGTGTCTTGTTAATGTTCCTTTTTGCATATAAATACAACATATACTAATTGCACGCATAACATCTAGCTAGTCTTAGATATAAAAGATACAGGTTATTTTTCTTCTTCTTGTTCTCTTTTTCTTTCATGTATCATTCAACCAAATTTTGGTTTATCACTCATTTATTCATATATAATTTTGGTACATACATTTTTGTTCTATGTCATTATTTTCGTTACATACGTTATGGATAAAAAATCAACCTCACATGTTTTTCTTTTTTAAGTGATGTCTCAGTTTGCATATATCACTCATGGGTGAATCTAGCCATATATATATGGATTCATCTGAATTCATAATTTTTAGTTTAGATCTAGATTTATTTGTGTAATATTTACTAAAAATAGATTATGAACTCATAACTTGAACAAGGTGATAAATTCTGTTGTTGGAACTCGAATCATAAACTCATAGAATTAAAAATCTTGATCCTTCATTGAAATTACTGTAATTTCACTTGGCGCCTATCGTAATGATAAAGAGCTCGTCTCGCCGGATGCATTAGCATTTCTTCTTAATAGCAACGTGTTATTTCACATTTCCAATCTCATTAAATATGTGGATTTCCTTTAGTAGGAGTTTGGACATGCGATTTCACGTCATGATTTTAAATCAACTTTTGTTTATGTATTTTGCACAAAATTTTAACTTCAACTTCATATCATTATTTTAAATATCAAATTATCCAAAAAGACATGATTTGGGATTTCAAAAAATTTAAATGTAAAAATTGACCCATAAGTTTATATTTTGTAAAAAAAAGACTCATAAATTTATAATTGTTAATGATATTGACCAACAATCGGCTCAAAGCAACAATGTCGATTCGTCTTCTCACTCATCTGATCGGAAAATGCACGCTCGACGTGAAAAAATTGTTTGTATCGTACCATGTGGGATGATTATATTAAAGAGTAGTTACATTACTGTTCATGTTACATTTTTCTTTTTATTAAATTAAAGTTTGATCAATTGATGTTATATTTTTTAGAACGACCTTCTAGTAGTGTTGGAAATTTGCCTTTGGCGGGGAGATGCGTCCACCCATATTTAATGAATTAAACACTAGTGTTCAGCATATTGGAGGCTTTGTCTCTTCACCCATGCATAATCTACTAAGTGAGTAGATGACCGTAGGGCCAAGAATCGTCAAATTTCGTTGAGAAATGAAAGAGATATTGGTCCACAAAGTAAGGTGTTTGAGGCATGGAAATATGGTATGTGACAAATCTACCACATCGGTGGGAAAATGAAGAATTGCTCTCTTTATAAGTCTCTAAAGTGGTAAAGGGTTTGGGACCCCAAGGGGTATCCCATGTGTTTAAAGGAGGGAGGACAAAAATGTGCTTGGGTTCAAGGCTAAGCCCACACTTGTGCCGCCACCGCCCGCCCGGTCCGATCACGGGTCGTGGGCTGTGGGTTGTGGGAACTTTCTGATATTATCTTTTTGGACCCCAAATTGCTTAATATTTACAGTTTGGTCCCTAGCGTTTCTGAAAAGTTAATTTTGGGAGTGACGGAAGGCAGAAACTTTCTGCCTACCATTTGGGCTATTTTCTGGAGCATTAATCAGCCATTACTTGGCTGTTAACTACTCCATAAACAGCCCTCCTTCAATGACCATCACCAACCCCTCTAATGGCCATTAACAGCCCTCACTAATGCCATTAACAGCCTTGTTTGTGGCAGTTGAGGAGTCCCTCCTCTATGCTATATATTGATGCCTTTTGGCTCAATTATGCAGCATATACAAACAGAAAAATGCAACACAAAACACTGCAAAATAGTGACGAAAAACATTGCCAAACAGTGACGAAAAACAGTGAGGAAAGACACACATATACACAAGATATTCACAACATAGACACAATATATACACAGAGACAAAACAGAAGAAAAAATAGAAACTTTTCCTTCCTTTTCCATTTCTTCAGCAAGTCGATTCGTATTTGTTTTCTTCGTCATACTCAACCTATTGGCTTTGTAGCGTTGAGATTAAAGTGTTGTTTTATCTTGGGAGACTATTGCCCGCTAACATAAAAGCATATATACGGGGCAATCTTGTCTTAAGGACAGAGTGCAATCACTCGACTCAACACACAACGTTGTAACCATCCAGATTTAGTTGTTTCTTGATTTCAGGTCATCAAGATTCAAGACGCAACAAGCTTGCGGCGGTTTTGAAGATTGACCATTTATTTATCCTTTCGAACATTTGTAATAGTTATTTACTTCCCGTACTGCTTTATAAAGTACAATAGTACCAACAATTCTTAATTTAGAACATGAATGTAATAGTCACAGATCTACATGGTAACTAATAATAAGAGTCATGATCGTATTAATTTGTATCAATATAAATAAAACCAATATTAAATTTTTGTTAGTATAACCACCTAATTTAAAGCAATGCCATAGTTAAACAATTTAAGACAAGATTGTATAGTATTAGTGTTCGAAAGATGTCGATCAAAACTTGTGTGACCAAATCTGGATATGGTTGTGGTTTTCTGGTAGAAGAGAGTGATGATGATGTTGTTGAAGGTCAACGTGTTCGTGGTGTCACCGCTCCCAAGAGTGGTGGGAACAAGCGCTCACGAGAGGCTGAGGATGTCAACTGGGACAAAAGGAGAAGGCTGAAGATGTGGTTCTATCTTGCAGCAGAAGGCATATATCTGTCCCAGATAAAGGGTCCTAATTATGGTAAGGAGGAAATGGACACTCAGTCCGATGAAGTGACTGAAGTGGGCCAGAATCCGAAATTGGGATAAGTTATTTTTCTTCCTTGTCAAGAATAAAGATTAAATGATGTCTGATTAAAAATGGCTTAAAGTAAGGAGCAATATGAAAATATTTTCACGAAATAATTTATATTCCTTACGCTTTAAAATCAGAAGTTTAATCTCTTTTTCCTTCCCGTTTAAAGATTGGATTTTGTAAACAACTTAAAAAGATTCATTCTTTTAAGTGTAATTATAAAAAGTGTGTAAAGTATGTTCGCACATACGAGGGAGAAAGATCCACTAATTGTGCGAAAACTGTTACCACTCTTAAGTAAGCGCCAAGAATTATCTGGGCACCAATCATAACGGAAGAAGACTAAAAGCTAAAGACGTTGAGCCTGTCACACTAGTTGGCAGAAGATCATTCATAGGATGATATTGGACACTCAGTCATACAAAGCCTCCGGGCGACTGGAGTGGGCCAAAATTCCTTTGATATGATGATATTGGACACTCAGTCATACAAAGCCTACGGGAGACTGGAGTGGTGCCAGAATTCATTTCATAGGAAAAGTAATGGACACCTAGTAAGGTGGGCCAGAGTTTTCAGGTGTTAAATGATCTGAAGGTCTAAACAAAGGCAGAAAAGAAATTGGACACTCAGTCTACCAAAGCAACTGGAGTGGGCCAGAGTATCCAGATCACATATGATCCGGTTACGCCCTAACCACGGGCAAGAGGTTGTTCATGTGAAACAACGCCACCTCTAAAGTAGAAGGGGTTGGAGAGGTTGTCCTCAATAGGACTTCAGGGAATGAGATCACTCTCGGATGAGGTGATACATATCCCAAACTTTGTTTAAGGGACGTTGTTGGTCAAGCTGGTTTGAGACTAGTCCAACATGTCTATAATAACTAAGAATGGTACAGTATGTATGTAGCCAAATGAATGATATATTTGTAATCCGTGCATCTATGCCATCATAAATTAAGACACGTTAATAGAAAGTCATTCAAAAGCTAACGATGTTGAGATTATTGCCTTCTGTCGACATAAACCCTCAAAATGAATGTGAGGTAGGCGAAGAGGCAAAATCACCTTTCCAAATTCCGTCAAAGGAATAGCGAAAGAAGCACCGCTCCTCTAGAACTTAGTCACACCTTTATGGGTGATTTAAAGTTTATACAAAATAGAGGGGGAGACAAGTACTTTGTGACCTTCATTGATGATGGTACAACGTATGTAATCCTTTGTTTGTTGAAAAACAAAGATGAAGTTGTTGAAGCGGATAAGCACTACAAAGCAGAAGTTGAAAATCAATTAAGCCTATGGATTGCGAAATTCGTAGTGATAGAGGGGGGGAATGTGAAGCATCGTTCATTAAACGACTGTTCATTTCTCACCTTAGTCTAATAGTGTTAGCCAAGCGCAAAGTCGTACGCCCAAATTATGTGGGGTGGCTTGGTAAAAGTTGGAATACCGAAACAGGTCAAGTTGTACCTAAGACTGTAGATTGCATATCCACTGGATCTGCAAATAACAGTAGTGTTTATCGTCTCTTGGTGTCAAAGAATGCTGAATTCTTTGAAGATAACTTTCCTTGAAAAGGAAATAGAAGCAATTGCTCAAGGTTAACAAGAACCCGCGAGGGCTGACTGTCCGAAACTAGACATTCCGTATCTACAGGACTCAAAAGTTGATGGCTATCCGGAACTTAATATTCCAGATCTGCAGAACTCATGGATTCTAGATGTTGAACCGAGACGGAGCAAAGAAGGGGACAAATACTTGTTCCAATCCTTCTAGCTTGTATGGTTGAGAATGAACCATGGAAAATTAACAAATAATTGTCATCTCCAAAAGCGCTGCTTTGGAAAGAAGCTACAAAGAGAGAAATAGATTCCATCATAATAGAATACTTGCGTAATGGTTGATCTTCCTCCGAAAAAAGAACCTTTGGGTTGTGAAAATGGATACTCAAATATAAGTACAAAGTATATAGATCTACTATCGAGTATAAGGCATCGGCTACTTGTACATATGCTCCCCTGTGAGTAGCTTAACATCCTGAGCCATTGCAGTCTTTCGTGGCATGGATGTTGAACCAGCCTTCCTAACCGGAGAGTTAAAAGAAGAGGATCAGAGTTGGTTTGCTGGACTGTTGGGCTTCTTCCTGAACTTTCATTTTGGTCCCTGAAATGTTTACATTTTGGTCCTGAAAGTTTCAGATAAAACAGAAATAATGAATCTGACCACAGAAATATTGACTCTGAAGTTAGAAAGACAACAGTTGGAAAACCAACAGTCTGAGAGTGGAAATTATATCGAAACAAAAGATATGGGTATCTCAGATGACATCTTAGGAATTGGATTTCTAAGACATCTAACGGACTGGTCTAACTCCAAACTCAGTTGTGAGATAATTGACAGTCTCGTTGAAGCCACCAATGGATACGAATCATAGAACTGATTTGAATCATGGTGCACCCATAGACAAGGAGCGATATGCACGGGTCACGTGTAGTTCAATGTATTGTACACACTATAACCGACCTGGTATCGGCCTACAAACAGATCAGTTGAACTCAGGTTCACTGATGATCTTAATAAATGATCAATAGAAGGCGTTAACTCGGATATGACGATATCTGAATTATTCGCTTATCTACGGATTATAGTCCAGCAGTTCTGGGAGAACACAATGATGCAAACTGGACATCATATATGAAGAACACCAAAGCCACAAGTAAATGTGTATGGTGGGTCTTGGAAAATCCTCTAAGCAAACTTGCATCGACCGATTCATGATGGAATCGGAGTTTATCACTTTATATAAAGCATGAAAGAAGTTGAGTAACTTCATGACTCCTTAGAGGACGTCCCTTATTGGGAGAAACCCGTGCCTTCAGTAGTTATACACTGTGGCTAGCCGGTCGGCTTCAGGAAGGACACGGATGACGGCGTCTGGACATATCTGTCGGAGACATAAGACCGTATGGCAGTTGATCATCACGGGTGTCACTTCCTTGTTTACTAACTAAGGGACTACCCGGAGATCAAGTGTTCTGCCTGTCTAGGGGAATGAGATTAAAACCTAAACAATACGAACCTTTGCGGTGGTAACCCAACCATACTGATTGGAGATCCCAAGAATTTGGTTCAATGGAAAAACTAAGCTGCAAACGGTTCAGTTGAGTGCTTCGGTGGAAGCGAGAAGCACTTCGGATGATGATTTCTGTACGGAAACATGAATCCAAAGTTGTTCTCGTGATAGACATTAAAGTGCTACCTACATGGTGGGTAAAGGTTAAGCTTCTAAACCTTTAACAATCCTCAAATGGTTGAGGTTAAGGTTGGGGAAACTTTTAATGATTCATAACATTTGTGAAGTGGGGTATAGTAGGATACCTTGTAGGAGATCACCTATTTAAGTGCGAGGAAGGCCCCCTCAAATGAACGCACTTAACAATCCAAGTGTGTCCACAGCCACAACGGACAAAACCGTAAGAATGAAAACGAATAAGGAGAGTTATTGTGTTGATATCATTGTCTTGGCTTACACTAAACACTGACGGTTCAAGACATCACGTTCATCGCGCAGTAAGTAAGTCCGATGGTATTCAACTAGAAAAGGTTTAAAGCGGAAGATACCCCTCCTGATGCAATATTTTTTCGCTGAAAGATTGCTGAAAGTAGGCACCTTGTATGTGCGCCACAATCTCTCTTTCATAGAGGGGATTGTCGGAAATTTGTCTTTGGCGGGGAGGTGCGTCCACCTATATTTAATGAATTAAACACTAGTGTTCCGCATGTTGGAGGCTTTGTCTCTTCACCTATGCATAGTCTACTAAGTGAGTAGATGACCGTAGGGCCAAGAATCGTCAAATTTCGTTGAGAAATGAAAGAGATATTGGTCCACAAAGTAAGGTGTTTGAGGCATGGAAATATGGTGTAGGACAAATCTACCACATCGGTGGGAAAAATAAGAATTGCTCTCTTTATAAGTCTCTAAAGTGGTAAAGAGTTTGGGACCCCAAGGGGTATCCCATGTGTTTAAAGGAGGGAGGAAAAAAATGTGCTTGGGTTCAAGGCTAAGCCCACACGCGCGCCGCCGCCGTCCGCCCGTCCGGTCTCAGTCTCGGGTCGTTCTCGGGTCGTGGGTCGTGGGTCGTGGTTCGTGGGCTGTGGGGACTTTCTGATATTATCTTTTTGGACCCCAAATTGCTTAATATTTACAGTTTGGTCCGTAGAGTTTCTGGAAAATTGATTTTGGGAGTGACGGAAGGCAGAAACTTTCTGCCTACCATTTGGGTTGTTTTCTGGAGCATTAACCATCCATTACTTGGCTGTTAACAACTCCATAAACAACCCTCATTCAATGACCATCATCAACCTCTCTAATGGCCATTAACAACCCTCTCTAATGCCATTAACAACCCTCACTAATTTCATTAACAACCTTATTTGTGGCAGTTGAGGAGTCCCTCATCCATGCTATATATTGATGTCTTTTTGCTCAATTATGCAGCACATACAAACAGAAAAGCGCAGCACAAAACAGTGAACAAAAACACTGCAAAACAGTGACAAAAAATACTGCCAAACAGTGACGAAAAACAGTGAGGAAAGACACACATATACACAGGATATTCACAACAGAGACACAATATATACACAGAGACAAAACAGAAGAGAAAACAGAAACTCTTCCTTCCTTTTCCATTTCTTCAGCAAGTCGATTCGTATTTGTTTTCTTCGTCAGACTCAACCTATTGGCTTTGTAGCGTTGAGATTAAAGTGTTGTTTTATCTTGGGAGACTATTGCCCGCTAACGTAAAAACATATATACGGGGCAATCTTGTCTTAAGGACAGAGTGCAATCACTCGACTCAACACACAACGTTGTAACCAATCAGATTTTGTTGTTTCTTGATTTCAGGTAATCAAGATTCAAGACACAACAAGCTTGCGGCAGTTTTGAAGATTGACCATTTATTTATTCTTTCGAACACTTGTAATAGTTATTTACTTCTCGTACTACTTTATAAAGTACAATAGTACCAACAAGTAGCGTATTAATTTTGTTATGAACTATGACTTGCTATTTAAGTAAGATTATATAAGATTAAGAAAGTTTTGATGATTTTCACAACTTATAGAATTTTTATATATATTAAAAGAAATATAACTTAATAATCAAAATTGTATATTCAAACAAAATTTTTACTTTAAATTATCATGATTTCATGAAATTTATAAGTAATTTATGTGAAGATTTTTCTTGCATGCAATAAAATAAACAGCTTAGTAATTTTTGTTTGTATTATGTAATTATACCATTTCAGGAAATTCGTGACACATACTTGTACTTGTGTTGAAGAAATGGGAAAGAAGTTCAGTCCACATGGTAATTGGGAGTGATGGAGTTGCTGTCATCACTATGAATAATCCACCTGTCACTCTCTCAGGTGATTTTCTTATTTTAATTAGAAATACATATTCTTGTAATGGGAATATTAGATTCTCTTTAACTAATTGCAAATAAGACAACTACACACGTGCAATAAAGACACACCACTTTAAAAGGCTGCAGAAAATTAGAATATGAAATAACTGTCCTCTTTCGCTTTGAAAAGATTATGAAAATTAAAAAAGAAAAAAAGGGATAAAACAGAAGCAAAGTTGTTTGGTTTATACTTTATAGAAAGACAGATTTTTGTCATCCCGTTGTTAGTACGACTTTGCCAAACTCTTTTACACTTTAAAATTGAGTATTTTAAACCCTTTCACCGTTGATCAAATATATATAGCATTAATCGTGCTGAGTTGGATAAAGTGTGTGCATATTAAGAGTCTGAATGTAATAATTTTAATTAAAAAATAAATATTTTATAAAGGAAAAAATAAACACAAAATAATTATTTCAACATTTTCTTTATTAAGAGTCTCACATCGAATATGGATGAGAACATGTACTCGGACTTGAACAATCTTCACTCTACAAGCTATCTTTTGGAATTTAGTTAGATTCAAGATCTATTCTCGAACAAAACTATCGTTAACTGGAGCGTGAATAATATAATTTGGGGCCCAACATCGATGAACAAATAATTAAAATATATCTAGCTATCATGTAAAAAATAAATCTTAGACCTAATTCAACTCTAAAATCTAATTTATAGGGTGAAAATTATCCAAATCCAGAGTCCATGTTCCCATTAATATTCCATGTGACATTCTTGTTAGGAAAAAAATCTTTAGCCCTCCGCTTTCACTAACATTCCACCACCACCATATCACCGACGTCTGCTCCGTTCAATTTATCCACCGTCTGCAGTAACCTACACATAGTGTCAGAGGATTTAAAATTGAAAGAAATAATACCCTTGATTATTTTCATTGATTGAATAGATATATATACAAGTTACATACTTCCATAATAGGAAAATCCTTTTCCTATTCTACTTCTAAATCCTTATTTTACCATAATTCTACCTATACAATTATGGTAGGTGTATAACACTAATTAAGGTAACCTTTTATACTACAATATACTATAATATATATACCATATATACACTTATTTGTTTTGTAATAACTGGCCGAGAATGGGCTGCCACTGCTGGGCAGAATGGGCTGCCACTGCTGGGCATTCTCTGGCCGAGAATGGGCTTGCAGAATGGGCTACTTTGTTTAACACACCCCCGCAGTCATAACGGGCGGTTTTCGAACGCTGAGACTGTCCCTAAAATCTTCAAAGAGAACCGCTGGTAGACCATTTGTAAAGATGTTTGCAATTTGATAACGAGACGGGACATGACATACGCGAAATTGACCTTTTGCAACCTTTTCACGGACAAAGTGAATGTCCATTTCGATATGCTTGGTGCGCTGGTGTTGAACTGGGTTACCTGAAAGGTAGATGGCACTGATGTTATCGCAATATACCAAGGTTGTCTTCTGAATGGGACAATGAAGCTCCAAAAGTAAATTACGTAGCCAACATGACTCGGAGACCACATTCGCTACCCCTCGATATTCTGCCTCTGCACTGGAGCGTGACAGAGTTGCTTGACGTTTTGCCGACCATGAGACCAAGTTGTTGCCAAGGAACATACAGTAGCCAGAAGTCGATCGTCTGGTGTCGGGACAACCACCCCAATCAGCATCCGTGTAAGAGACAAGTGTGGATGTAGATGAAGGATACAAGTGCAAACCATAATCCAGTGTCCCCTGAATATACCGTATGATGCGTTTGATTGCATTCATGTGCTCAACTCTGGGGTCATGCATGAATAAACACACCTGTTGTACTGCATATGTAATAACTGGTCTGGTAAAGGTAAGATACTGGAGGGCCCCTGCAAGACTGCGATAGCGGGTCGGGTCCTCGTATGATGCACCTGCTGTGGCACTTAGCTTTGGGTTTGCATCAACTGGCGTGGAAGTGGACCTACAGGATGACATCCCAGCCCTTTCGATGATCTCAACAGCATACTTCCGTTGAGACAGAAACAACCCATCGAAATAACGTTGGACGGCAATCCCCAAAAAATAACTCAAAGGCCCTAAATCTTTCATAGCGAACTCAGAACTGAGCATGGCCATGATAGACTGACGCAAAGCATCGGAGGAGGCAGTCAAGATGATATCATCCACATATAACAGAATATAGGACAATGACGAACCACGGCGGTAGATGAACAAAGAATTGTCTGACCTGCTGTGTGTGAACCCAATAGTCGAAACAAAATCAGCAAATCGTGTATACCAGGCACGTGGAGACTGCTTAAGCCCATATAATGACTTCTTCAACAAACAGACATGATGAGGTCGGTTGGGATCCCTGAAACCCAACGATCGATGCATATAGATCAAGCTTCTTGAGATCTCCATGTAGAAAAGCATTCTTGACATCTAAGCGATGAATCACCAAGTCTTTGAAAGAGCCAAGCTAAGTGCGGTGCGAATGGTAGCCGGTTTGACCACCGGACTAAACGTCTCACCACAATCAATACCAACCTTTGAGTCTTACCATCACCAACAAGTCGCGCCTTATGCCGAGCAAAGACCCATCCGAATTCTCCTTATGAGCAAAAATCCACATAGACACGATAATATTAATACCATATGGACGGGCACCAACTCCCACTTCTTATTATCAATAAGAGCATTATATTCATCACCATAGCAATTTTTCAATTAGGGTCATTTAATGCGGACACGTGATTGCGGGCAAGGGAGATTTAGAGACATCGAATGTAAATTAAAATGTCTTTTAGGTGTAAAAATACTCACGACTACGAGTGACCTGGTCTATGACTAGAGGAAGAATTAAGGAATTTTGGGAATTTTCTCGGGCTCAGGCGATCTGGCGGCCAAGAATCGATGGGCTCTTGGCCCAAATTGAAAATGGTCGATTTCGCTGACTGGACCCGAATCGGGCGACCAAATTCTTTGGAACTGCTCCAGCTGGAATAATCGGGTGTGGCGATCTTGTTGGGCCAGCGGGCGTCTGGGCGGAGGATTTTGGGTACGGGAGATGTCCAAAAAATTTCGAATAATATACGGGGATATTTGGTCATCCAAAAAATTATATGACTTAGGTTCGGGAGTATGAACTTTCGTAAATGGAAATTGAGTTTCATCGAAAATGACATGGCGATTGATTATGATTTTCTTGGAGGATAAATCAAAACACTTATAACCACGATGATTTGACGGATAACCCAAAAATACACACGGAGTAGACCGAGCCTGAAGTTTGTTAATTGTGGTGGATGGGAATAACGGATAACACAAGCACCCAAAAATTCGAAGATGAGAATAATATGGGTTTTTATTATATAGTATTTTTAGGGGGGAAGAATATGTCAGACCCTTAGAAGGAATTATGTTAAGAAGATATGTGGCCATTTGTAGAGCATGATGCCAAAAATATTGAGGTATGGAGGTATGTATTAGGAGAGTTCGGACAATGTTATTTATGGAACGAATTTTGCGTTCGGCTTTCCCATTTTGTGAAGATGTATGAGGACATTAAAAACGAAAATTTATCTCATGAGTAGCACAAAACTCTCGAAACTCCCTATTGTCATACTCTTTCCCATTATCACATTGAATATTTTTTATTTCTCTTTCGAATTGAGTACGAATGAACGCTCTAAATTTTATGAAGACGGAAAACACTTGTGATTTATTCGCAATTGGAAACGTCCACAAAAATCTAGAATAATCATCTAAAAAGAGAACATAATATCGATGACCCATTGAACTAAGAACAGGAGATGTCCATAAGTCGCTATGAATAATGTCAAATGGCATAGAAGTATGGGAATTGGAGTCTACAAATGGCAACTTAACAATTTTTCCTAATGAACAAGACTGACAAATTGGAGTACGACTTGTACCCTTACAAGAAATAAAGCTATTTTTATTTAAAGTTGATAAAATAGAAGATCCCTGATGACCCAGCATGAGCATGCCACATGGAAGGAGAGATGATCGCAAAGGCGATGGCAAGGTGGACTCGATGGATCAAACCGGCATGATAGGATATAGATCCCCCTACTATCACACCTCATGAGATGACTCCCGCCTTGAAATCCTTCACAGAGAAACCGAAAGGATCAAATTCAACAAAATGTAATTGTCATTTGTGAATTTTCGGACAGAGACTAAATTTTTAATCAATTTAGGAGCATGTAAAGTATTTTTCAAGAGGAGTGGTGGATTAGGAGGAGATAATGTTTTCTGACCATATCCTAGAATTGGAATAGAACTGTCATTACCAACAATTATCTCCAGGGGTGCTCAAATTGGAATAAGATGAGAGAGTACCGATTCGGAAGTCATGTGAGTAGTGGCCCTGTCCATGTACCAATTTGGGTCCGGTTGGGACAATCCCAACGTGTGCATCGCGGCCTCGATATCGGTCCGAGTGGGGCTCGCCGCATGATGGGCTTGCGGAGGGCGGGGCCCAGGGCGTCATTCCGTGATCTTTGCTAGGCCGTGGAGTCTTTGAATCTGTTGTTGTTGGGCCAGCGGCGATGGGCCGCCATCAGCGGGCATTGGGCACGGGTGTTGGCGACCAGCGGCGGCCGTGGCGGCTTCTTGAAGAAGCGCGGGTGCCATCGCCATCGCCATCGCCCCACCGCTGGGCCACGGTGGTGGTGGGCCATCAGACCAGATGGGACCCACCTCCTGTTTGTTGATCACCGCCACCCGAACCGCCTCGTTTGCCCCCGCGGTTTTGTTATTTTTGCGATTATTCTTGCCTCCACCATTAATATGATTTTGGCCCGAATTATTAACAAAACCCGAAGGACTAGGAGAGGATGCCACCATGACAACTGGGCTTCCTCTGGTAGCCGCCTTTTTAGCCAAACCGGCTTCTTCCAACGTCAGCATGGAGCGGGCTTGATGAAAGTCGGGAAGATGGTTGCTTTGGCGAAGGAGAGTTCCAACACCATTATAGGCCTCCGAAAGACTGGCAACCAATTGTAGAACTAGACGATTATTTGTCACCGGTGCGCCAACATTACGGAGTTGATCTGCCAATTCCTTTAGTTTCTTGCAATATGCAGAAACGTTCGGAAATACATCCATTCGAACGAGAGAATTCACGCCGAGTGTGACGACACGGGAATGTTGGTTGTCTTGGAATATGTCAAGCAATCTATTCCATGCAGCCATAGCCGTGGTATCCTGGCTCCATAATCGCTCATAGAAGGTCCATCAAATAGTGGCGTATATCCACCGAAGAACGGTAGCATCAAGTGTAATCCATAGCTCAGGATCCTCCGCAGGACGGGGTCTAGCGGGAGGAATGATGTGATGTAGAACTTGATAAGATATAGCGTGAATTTTAAACAACTCTGCCCACGTTGCATATTGAACGTTTTCCATCTCAAGGACAATAGGGACACTTAGCTTGATATTGGAAACCATGAGGGCATGGTGAAAATTGTTCTTAGACATATTTGAAAGAACAAAGAAGGAGGATAAATTTAAGAGAGGTTTTTGAGAGCGGAAGACGAGATATTTGGAGAAAAAAACCCGAGGGAGGGGGGGGGGGGGTTCTCGGCCAAAGAGGCAAAAGTTTGAGAGAAGAAAACTTTTGTTTAGACCTAGTCTCTTGATAGCATGAAAGAAATAATCCCCTTGATTATTTTCATTGATTGAATAGATATATATACAAGTTACATATTTCCATAATAGGAAAATCCTTTTCCTATTCTACTTCTAAATCCTTATTTTACCATAATTCTACATATACAATTATGGTAGGTGTATAACACTAATTAAGGTAACCTTTTATACTACAATATACTATAATATATATACCATAGATACACTTATTTGTTTTGTAATAACTGGCCGAGAATGGGCTGCCACTGCTGGGCAGAATGGGCTGCCACTGCTGGGCATTCTCTGGCCGAGAATGGGCTTGCAGAATGGGCTGCTTTGTTTAACAAAAATGTTCAGGTTTTAAAGGTAGAATTGTTTAGTTGGCAAACCTGTGAGTATGAATATCGGATGACAAAAATAGATAAGTATAGGGCCTCTCAAACTATTCCGTCATTTTTTGAAAATACAAAAAAATGGTTTCCCCGAAATATAAAAGACCCAAAATGTAAGATTTCATAAAAACAAGAGATAATGTATCAAAATCCCCTATTTTATATTTTTTCAGCTTTATATTTAATTTATGTAATCTTCTTAAACTATAATTTTCAGATGCTAAACCTCCTAAACTATTACGTTTTTATTAATTTCATATTTAGATTATGTCTAATTTGTGTTATCCCTCGAGTTATAATTTTCAGGTGCTAAAATTTTCATGACTTAACTGGTGATAAAGTTTGTATAGCCACCTCCATAGAGGCGTGTGAGGGATGAAAAAAGTCATATTTATGTAATTGTTACAACATCTAATTAACCCACTGACTAAACAAAATAGAAAAAACAGATAGAAAATATACTTATGAATATAAAAATATGTTCTCAACTTCTCAAAGTTTAGTATTTTTTTATTTACAATACTTGATTCACATCTTACAACTCAAGACATGATAAAATCAAAGATTATAGATTGAAATCATGTAAAATTGAACCAAATAAAAATTAATCTGCTTCAATTTCTCTAAAGTCAGATAGCTCTTTGCAAAATAGAACAAAAGTGGCGTCCCATAATTTTTCTCTTTACCTTTTCTTATAACATTTAATTTCTCTTTACTTTTAACGTTTATTTTCTTTAGATTTACTTATTCAGTAAGATTTATTGTTATAATTAAAACAATTACTCCCTCTATCCTAATTTATACGAGTGTTGATCAGTTTTGAGAGTCAAATAACTCTTTTTTTGGCTCAGTTTCAAGCATAAATTCTTCAAGTATTTTGTAATAAAATTTGCATATTTTATAACTACTCTGTATAATTAATACTATTCACAATATATAAAAAAAGTTGAAGAAAATTATAATAAAAAAAAGAATTATTTGACTCCCCAAACTGCTCAACTGAGGAAGTAATAATCCAAACAAAATCTTAAAAAGTACATAATTAAATAACACGCGTAGTACTTGATATTTTTCTTAAATTTTCTAAAAGCGTGAAAACACTTACATAACATAAAATGAGCAGGGGAGTTTTTTACCTGAAAATTATAATTCAAGGAAGTAATATGAACTAGACATTGTTTAAGTATAAATTTAGGTCAACCTGCTTTAGCCTAACTAAATTTAAATCATCATAATCCATCCATTTATTAATTCTAACTCATTTTAACCTTCTAATTTTAGTTAAACGCGCCTGACACCCTGCTCCATATATTTATTACTGGATCTTCATATTTTATGTAATTCTTTTCACTGTCATTATCAGCAATTGAGGAGTTGAAGAGATGCTATCAGGAGGCAATTGACAGTGACAATGTAAAGGCCATTGTTCTTTTTGATAAGCTTATTTTTTACCCTTCTAGAAATTACACACTTTTTTTGTAAGATTAATAAAAGCAACAATAATAAGAACAAGAACAATTCAACTGTAACAAATCAATGGTATTACTGATGAAAAATGTCAAGAAATATAAGACCATGAGTTAGTAATAGTATCCTTTAATCAAACTTTCTTGCTTATAGTTTTTGTAGTATTGTAGTCTATAAGCTAGTGAAACTAAAATAAGTTGATCAATTTCACTTAAGAATCAATAACATTTATCCTTTTACTAAGATATCAAAATATTTTTGTTACTCCATTACAAAGTGGGAAAACCACAAAATTGGAGTAAGAACTACTCTGTCCCAATTTATGTAACATTCTTTCATTTTTAATCAATCCAAAAAAAATGACACATTTCTACGTTTGTAACGGTCACACAAATATCTCTGACGTATTTTAGACACAAGTTTCAAAAATCTTTTTTTATTAAACTACATGCCTAGTCAAACACTATCACATAAATTGAAACTACATGCCTAGTCAAACACTGTCGCATAAATTGGGACTGAGGGAGTATCTCTTAAATTTGAAAGAAAAATGGCATGCTTGAGGTAATATTGAACAGATTAGCATTTAGGCTTGATACAAATAGCGGCAGTGTAGAGGTAGAATCCTCTCTTCATCAAGCCCATAACTTGGAAAGGGTGTTAGTTTTTCCAAATTATTAGCTGAAGTTCCAAATTTACATAATTCCTAATCTTCAAATTTAATTTTGTCTTTGGGTTTTGGTTGTGTTGTGACCCGTTGATTAAATCATTTTGACAAATTTTGATCCAATAGTTTGTCATTTTGAATTCAACTGTTGAGTCAAGTCAACGAACGTGTCATAAACTCAACCGTTTTACTTGGCAGTGTTGGATGGGTAGAAAATGTGTTCTTTTTGCCACTTCTAATTGAAAGGCCTTGTGCTAGACTGACACTTCGATTTTGAAATATTTGTCGTCATCATATGTTGATAGGTGCAGATGGTAGATTTTGTGGTGGTTTGGACATCAGTGTTGTGGAGAATGTTCACAAGTATGGTAACTTTTTTCTCAATTATTCCTTATCTATTGATGTCCATACTGTAATCTGACCAGCTTTTTCCTTTAACAATTCCAGATGATATATCACTTCTACCAGATGCATCAGTTGGTCTCGTGGTTAACAAAATGGAAAGTATGTCCAAAACATATTATGTTCTTTGCCGATAATTTCTTTATAAATTCGAAAGTAGTTTGCAGTTGATGTTATGTTTGGTTATGTAATCAAAACTTTGGTGATCATATATATATAAATGGGAAGAAGCCTTCTGTTGGCGCAATTCAAGGATTTGCCCTCGGAGGTGGTCTGGAGTTGGCTATGGTTCGTTCTCTATGCTCAAGTTGTATTTGACTCCTTGTTCTCAAATTGTCATTTAATAGCTTTTGTCAATTTAAATTTGTGTAGGGGTGTAGTGCTCGAATTGCCACATCAAAAGCTGAACTTGGTTTGCCTGAGCTGAAGCTTGGAGTTATTCCCGGATGTGGAGGTACATATCTTTTATCTTTACTATTTGGTGCCTTTCCATTTTAACTAGCTTCCTATTAAAAACCTCGGACATGTGTTTTTAGGTACCCAAAGGCTTCCAAGGCTAGTTAGGACCTCAAAAGCTGTTGACATGTTGATGGTAAGTGTCATTCTTGAAATATACACTCCGTAATCAGTATTTATCTGGGACTTCTCTTAATGCACCTAATTACAGAGCCTGTCTTGATGTGATCGAAGAGGGCATCATATCTGGGGGACATTCTGGTGTTCTTAAGGTGAACAATCCTATAAACGAAAGTGCATCTATACATTTTTCTTTGATATATCAATGGTTGCATATTGAATAACTTACACATTGATAATATATTTTGGTTCCCCCTAGTCTTTCGTCGAGGACTTGGTAACAAACACTGTGTTTGGTTTCTGCTTACAATCTGTGCTTAACTGATTACAGGAGGATACAGTATTTAAAGAGGTAGTACTGTCAACTACTGCAAAAGGACTCCTTCATGTATTTCTGGCTGAACGTGCAACATCAAAGGTCAGATTGTAATATATATTATGTCATGGGTTCCACTTCTTTCATTGTCTAATTGAGACGCACAAAAATTAGAACTGTTTCTACACCTGAATTTATTTGGTAGTACATAGTATGCATGATGAAGACATATTAATACCTCTTCATGCCTTGTATTTTGTACTTAAAAGTCATGCTTAATAATCACATTCTGTGCAAGAGAACCTAGAATGTTAGACATTTTTCCTTTTAGGCCAACGTTGAGTTCTTAAAACTAGTTCAACAATGTGGTAACACAATTTACAGGTACCAGGTGTTACTGACATTGGGCTTAAACCTCAGAGAATCGAAAAAGTTGCTGTTTTTGGTGGTGGCTTAATGGGATCTGGCATTGCTACAGATCTCATTATCAGCAACATTCATGTCGTACTTAAAGAAATTAACCATGAATATTTACTGAAAGCTGTGAAATCAGTAGAAGGTTAGTACAACATCCTTAATATTTTTGTGTAATTTAACATTATGCAAGTTGTGCTATTAAAGTCTTCAAAAACATGCCGCCTCCACCTTCTTTAATAGCAGCATCAGAGGTGTTTTGAGTTGAAATGCTAACTAAAAATAATTTCAATGTGTATGTGAAATGGTCATTCAACATTTCTTACCTAACTATGATGCTCGTAAGGGTTTAAGAAATTCCATACACTTCATGTGTTCAAGTTATAAGCTTCTAAGCACTCTTCAAGCTACGTTTATGAGCTCTTGAAGCTCAAGTGACTTGTGAGGTATGATTTTAGTATGCAACATTATATATAATTCTCATTGCTATTCTATTTGCGTTTCAGCTAACTTACAAGGCCTGGTTACAAGAGGAGAACTGAATCAGGATAAGATGAAAAGCACATTGTCTCTTCTTAAAGGGGCTTTAGACTATGAGGACTTAAAGAATGTCGACATGGTCATTGAGGTAATCCATTGACTACCACTTCCCTTCTTCCTATTATTTTTCATGCCCACTCGCTTTCTCTGTTATTCCATACTATTGATGACTCTAAGAAAGCTTCCTTTCATTCTTTTTTGTCCATGGTCTGTCCCTACCCTTTATTCAGCACAAAAACCTAATGTCCAAAAGACTGAAGAATATTGATTCTAATTAGTTTTCTTGTGTTTAAATAGAAATCTTGGAGCATTTTAGAGTAGTATTTCAACTGTGATACCACTGATTCTCTAATTTTTCGTTATTTTATTATCATGTTGGATCTCTTTTTGTTATCCTTGTACATGATGCATATTATACATATTTCCATTATCTCTGTTGAAATTTAACGTCTCGTTCTCTCCCTCAGGCTGTTAATGAAGATGTGTCGCTGGAACAATCAATTTTTGAAGATATTGAGAAAATCTGTACTTCAGAGTGCATTTTTGCATCAAACACATATACAATTAGTCTTGATGTGATTGGTGAAAGAACAAGTTGTCAAGATCGCATTTTGGGGATACATTTATTCAGGCGTGGTTCAATTTTATACCAGATTTTAGCCCGGGTGTTTACACCGAGTTGTGAAGAGAATAAAATTTGTTATATATGTCAATCGGTTTTATCACAAACAACAGAATTCTATAAGAGCATATTAATTTGAAACTTGAAAATTAGTTTCGAAGGAATTTTTTAAGTAATCATATAAGAAGGTTTAACCAGCAATTTTATCAGACTGTTCTTGCTTAACTTTTAGAAAAGGGAGGGTAGTTACTGATATTTTGAGAATATTGTTTCATGACTTATGCCATGCCTTAATTCTAATTTTCATGGTTTTCGTTTTCTTTCTTTTTCTGGGTGAAGTCCTGCCCATGTGATGCCTCTGGTGGAAATCGTGAGGACGAAAAATACTTCTCCACAAGTAAACGTTGATGTTATAAGATTCATTAAGATAATGAAGAAAGTCCCCATCGTAGTGAAAAATTGTACTGGTTTTGCTGTCAACCGGAGCTTCTTCCCTTATATGCAAGGACCAGACCTGTTGGCAAATCTAGGTGTTGATATCTTCAGAATCGACCGGGTGATCACTGAGTTTGGCATGCGGGTTGGCCCTTTTCAGTAAGTTTTTATCTAGACTGAAAAATTGTTCATCTTGGCATGTGACGACATGAACTTATACATGATATCTGCAACTCTATTCAATTTTGAATTCTCGTAATTTTTTAAAAATAGAGATTAAATCTTGGAGCTATACTCTTCCTACATTTTCAGCTATAACGCTCTGTTATATACCTTGTTTTGTGTGGATTGAGCGTCTTCATTCTGGCATCCAATTTCTATAAATATTTTGTGATAGTGGTAACTGGTAAAAGAAGATGATCTTTTGATGGTACCTAATCTCACTGTGTTTGTTTTATTTATACAAGTTTATTCATGTTTAACATTTTGGTCTATAATGATATGCAGGCTTCAGGATCTTACCGGCTATGGTATATTTTTGGCTGCTGTAAAAGAGTTTGTCGCTGCCTTTCCAGACCGCACTTTTCAGTCGCCCTTGGTTCAACTAATGGTAGACAATGGTCGGGAAGGTACCAAAGACATTTCTATTTTCCTCTTGGCCTAAAAATATTTCCCCAGAAAAAAAGATTATTCAAATTAAAGAAATCGAAATCTTGAAGGAGATGAAAGTTTCAATTGGAGAAGTTAATGACCTTTACATGAAGAATAATGGTAGTAGAATACCAAGAGACTGTTACTCACTGTTTTTATTTTATTTCTGAAAGATAGAATAATTTTCCTTAAGATTCCTTTCATTATTCACAATATATATAGTTGTACAAAGGTTGATTCCTAATATGGTACGAATCTTAACTTACCTTACAAAGGTTAATTTCTAATATAATTAGAATCCTAAGTTACCTTAAATATACATCTATCATAATTACAAAATATACAGAGAATATTCGCTAATACTCCCCCTCAGACGGAGCGGGAGGAGGCCGAACGCTGAGGCTGGATCGAAAGTCGGTGAAGAGCTGTTGCGGTAGTCCCTTTGTGAAGATGTCTGCATACTGATAAGAGGAAGGCACGTGTAATATTTTGACCTGACCACGAGCAACCTTCTCTCGCACAAAGTGGATATCCATCTCAATATGCTTAGTCCGCTGATGTTGGACTGGATTATGAGACATATAAATGGCAGATATGTTGTCACAATAGACTATAGACGCCTTGCGGAGTGGACACTGGTGCTCCAAAAGAAGATTTTGGAGCCAACAGATCTCAGCAACTACATTAGCAACACCGTGATATTCTGCTTCAGCACTCGAACGGGATAGTGTGGCCTGCCTCTTGGCGGACCATGAGATAAGATTATCCCCAAGAAATACACAGTACCCCGAGGTGGAGCGACGTGTGTCGGGGCATCCTGCCAATCTGCATCCGTGTAGGCAAGTAGCTTGGTTGGGGCAGAGGGGTATAGGTGTAATCCAAAGTCTAGTGTGCCCTTAACATATCTGATAATACGTTTGAGGGCGGCAAAATGGGACTCTCGGGGGTCGTGCATGAACAGACACACCTGCTGAACGGCATATGCAATATCAGGCCTAGTGAATGTAAGATACTGAAGAGCACCTGCTAGACTCCGATATAGAGTGGGATCAGAAACTGGCGCACCGTCATTGACACTAAGCTTGGATTTGGAGTCCACCGGAGTTGGCATAATTTTACAATTTGCCATCTTGACCCTGTACACTATCTCTTCTGCATATTTACGCTGACACAGGAACATAGTGGCTGCAGATTTGGTTACCGATATACCCAAAAAATAACTTAGCTTGCCCAAGTCAGTCATAGCAAATTCAGTTTTGAGTAGAGCAATGATTTCATTCTTTAAACCGTCAGATGAGGCAGTAAGAACAATGTCATCGACATATAATAGCAAATATGCAGTGCTGCTACCTCGGTGAAAAGTGAAGAGAGAGTTATCACACCTGCTAAATACAAAACCAATCTGCAGAAGATACCTGGCAAAACGATCATACCAAGCGCGGGGTGCCTGTTTCAATCCATACAATGACTTCCTGAGACGACACACAAACTGCGGAGCTGCCGGATGAACAAAGCCAGGAGGCTGATGCATGTACACAGTCTCTTTCAAATCCCCATGAAGAAATGCATTCTTGACATCAAGCTGATGAATCGGCCAATGCATGCACATAGCAATACTGAGAGCAATCCGAATAGTGGCCGGTTTAAGTACCGGACTGAATGTCTCACCACAATCAATACCCTCCTGTTGATTAGTGCCATTGGCAACTAGTCTTGCCTTATACATCTCTAAGTCACCACTGTCTCTGAACTTGTGCCGAAATAACCACATACACCGGATAACATTCATACCTTCGGGTATAGGTACCAAATCCCAAGTGTTCTGCTTGGTTAAAGCGTTAAATTCCTCGCACATGGCCGCATAACAATTTGGGTCCAGTTTTGCTAGTTTTGGATTTTTTGGAATGGGTGATAAGGTTTGTGTGGAGAAATTGAAGTGAACCTTGGGTTTGAAGATCTCGTGTTGTGCACGAGTCTCCATGCAATGAGACGGCAGTGGTGGTGGGTGGGGGCTAGGAGGTTCTTTGGTCCATCGTTGTGGACCAGGTGGGCAAATTGATTGGGTGGTTTTGGGTAATGTCTTTGGATCGAAAAGCTATGAAGCTGCGGGATCGTTCTTTGGAGTGATGGGCAGCAGTGTCGTTGGTGGTGCAGTGACTCGGCCAGGGTATGGGTGGCGAGGAGTTGTTGGGGTGGTGCCGGACAGTGGCGAGACTGTCGGAACAGTGGGTTGCTGTTGGTATAGATTTTGGATGACCGGGGACAGACTTGGTTCATCGCGAAAGATGTAATCGGTGGTCTGAAATATTTTCGGAGATTTGAAAATGGAAAGGTTGTCTCGTCAAAGGTGACGTGACGGGAAATGATGATTTTGCGAGTAGCAATGTCATAGCACAAGTAGCCCCGATGATTAGGAGATAAACCAAGAAAGACACGTGGCAGAGTGCGAGGGGCAAGTTTGTGAGGTGCAGTGGAGGCCATGCTGGGGTAGCATAAGCGTCCAAAAATACGTAGGTGATCATATGATGGTAGCCTACGGTATAAGATTTCGGTAGGGTTCTTGTTTTGGAGTGTGCTTGTTGGTAAAATATAAAGAAGGGATTCTACCATTTTGACAGCATAGACCCAAAAATGCGGTTGTAGGCAGGCATGAAACAGAAGTGTGCGAACCATGTTATTGATGGTACGTATAATTCTTTCAGTCTTTCCGTTTTGGGAAGAAGTATAGGGACAAGAAAAATGGAAAACCATGCCTTGTTTAGAACAGAAATTGTGAAATGCCGAGTTATTAAATTCACGTCCATTATCACATTGGAATGATTTGATAGATTTTTCAAATTGTGTTTTAATGAATTTTTGAAACTCGAGGAATTTTGTAAAAACTTCAGATTTGAATTTCAGTGGGTAAATCCAGACAAAATGTGAAAAATCATCCAAGAATACTAGATAAAATTTATGACCCAAAGAGCTAACAATCGGAGATGTCCACAAATTAGCATGAACAATATCAAAGGGAGAAAAAGTAACAATGTTTGATGACATAAATGGAAGAAGAGTATGTTTGCCTAGTGGACAAGAAAAACAGTGGTGGGCAATTTTCCCATTATTACATTGAATACGCTTAGAAGTCCTAAGAAAAGTAAAAATTGGGTCTCCGGGGTGTCGGAGTCTGTTGTGCCAAGTTGAGGGAGAGATCGCCGCAAGGGATAGTGTGTTTGCGGTCTGACAGCGTAGGATTGAGTGAATGAGTAGAGGTCTCCCACACTATTGCAGCGTGTAAGAATTTTCCCCGTATTGAGTTCCTTCACAGAAAAACCAAAAGGGTCAAATTCGACAGACACAAAATTATTGATAGTGAATTTTCTAACGGAGATTAAGTTTTTAATGATGTTAGGTGTGTATAGGACGTGGTTTAGGGAGAAGGGTGGGTGTGGATGTTTGTTGTGTGTGTTACCATAACCTTCAATTGGAATGCGATGACCATTGCCGACAGTAATAAATTGAGGACACTTTAACCGACGTAGTTGAGATAGGTTACTTGACGACCGGGTGAGGTGAGATGTGGCTCCAGTGTTCATGTACCAATTGTCGTCGGGCTGTTGAAGGTTTACGGTGGTGTATGCCTGGTGGTCGAGCACGTTGTACGCACATGCATGAATATAAAATAGTTCTGTCCACATGGAATATTGACAGTCTTCTTGGTCAAGAATTATAGGGATAGAATTCTTGATATTTGTAGCGGCGAAAGCCGGGTGAAAAGAAGACGATGAACGTTGAGATAGGTTGTCAAAAGTGCCAGTGGAGGAACCGGTATTTGTGGGGGAAGACATGGTGGCTGCCTTGTTGCTGTTTCGGCCGAGGGAAGGGAAACGAAAGATTTTCTGGTTAAAAAAATCTGTTTTCGGCCAAGTGGGAGAAAGAGAAGGGAGAAGAGTGGGGTTTAGGTTTTAGGCTCTTGATACCATGAAAGATAGAATAATTTCCCTTAGGGATTCCTTTCATTATTCACAATATATATAGCTGTACAAAGGTTGATTCCTAATATGGTACGAATCCTAACTTACCTTACAAAGGTTGATTCCTAATACAATTAGAATCCTAAGTTACCTTAAATATACATCTATCATAATTACAAAATATACAGAGAATATTCGGAGAATATTCGCTAATAATTTCTAAATAATATTGGTATCGTAGGTAAGAAGAATGGAAAAGGATATTATACGTACAAGAAAGGAAGCAAGCCAGAAGCTGATCACTCTGTGATACAAATTATTGAGGAGTCTATGTGACTTAACAATATTGCTCCTGGTGGAAAGGTTTGTTACAGTTGAATCCTTCGTGTAGTTTGAATTCCTGCAAACATTCATGCCTAACTACAACCAATGCTATATTGTGCAAGTTTGAGTAATATAAGGCTTAACATGATTTGTTGTGTGTGATTTGGCAGCCAATATCTGTGACTGATAAAGAAATTCTGGAAATGATGTTCTTTCCAGTGGTGAACGAGGCTTGTCGAGTTATTGAAGAAGGAATAGTTGTCCGAGCATCTGATATCGACATTGCATCTGTCCATGGGTATAAATTTCACTCAGAACGGTAAGTAGCCAGTCATAAAAAGTTGGGATATCTTTAGCGTTCTTCAATTAACCATTCTTACATTTTACTGTCTTCAGTTAGCCCCAACCGATGTTGCCTGAACTGTAAACACAAATGCATTAGCCTACAAACCAATGCTGATCATTTTACTTACTGAATCTGCTATGATACGAATAATTAGTTCCTTGAAAGGAATCTCTAAGCAGATAATTCATTGCCTATTCCAGACTAGCTACTGTATAATGATTGTAATATTTTGTGCAGTGGAGGTGTCATGTTTTGGGCTGATACAATTGGATCTTAGTACATATACTCAAAGCTAAAAGGTTGGTATGAGGCCTATGGTGACTTCTTTAAGCCATCAACATTCTTGGAGCAGAGAGCTGTAAATGGTTTGCCCTTGGTAAGGATACTCTTACTAACCATTCTTACAATTTTCTCTATCCTGCTCATTGTTCAATTCATTAATCGATGTCCTCCATGATGCATCGTAGGGAGGATCGTATTGATCTAACTCCAGCGTATCATGATCGAATGCATGCAGAGCCAGCAGGAATGCAAGCATGGTGAATTTGAGCTAGGAAATAGGGCTGGAGAGTTGGTTAATTGCAGTCAGTTTGAAGTTCCATTATATCAATAGACAAAAAGTAGTTTATTATGCATGTTTGGTCCATTTAGCTTTCGAATATCTTTTCCCTCCATTTTGTTGAGGGATAAGTGCATAAATATTTACCCGCATTTGGAACCGCCATTTAGCTTGTGTCCGCTTTTTAATTTATTATTTTTGCATGTATCTTCATTTTGAAAACAATTTCAAACGTACACGACTGGATCGAAATTGAAAATTCGCATCTGACTTAAGGCATTTTTGTCCAAAGTCTGGCCTTGTGAAGGTCAAACATCGGACATTCAAACTGAAGTTTGGTATGGCTTGCCAAGGCCAACTTTGGACATTTTTTTACTGAAGTTGGGGACTTGACAAGACCAATTTCGAAAAAAAATAAACTTTTACCTGACTTGTCAAGGCTAACACTTCAGACATTTTTTTACCAAAGCGCATGTAAAAGTTGACTAAAATTTCGGTCTCATGTGTCTGAAACACACACGATTAAACACTCAAATAAGCTCAAGTTTGAAACATAATTTTCATATCTCAAGAACAAATCTTAATCATCAAATTGCCATAACAACAAAAAATCTAACAAATCCATTTTGCAATAATGGTAATTTGTCGTTATTTTCAAGATCCGTTTAATTTAAACTCACTTTTTATATTTGAAATTTTTTCAAAGCATTATATTTCAATTATTATAAATTCAAAAAATACAATTGTTCAACAACTAAGAAGCAGACAGTTTTGTCTAAAGTTGCAAAATACTAGATACCAGCTAAATATTTTTTTAAGAAGTGGGCATAGATTAAATAGGGGCAACCAAATAGGATGCCGCGTGAAACTTTTTACGTTTGTTGATTGTAATTGTAATAGAACTAAGACAGCACAGGTTGTCTTAGTTTTCAACTCAGACATTGAAATAGGTTGAGCTAGATTCCAAAGACTAGCACGCCAAAGGGAAACTGTTTGATTACCACTGAACTTTGTTTGTTTCGAATTCTGATGATTGAAGGAGAAAAAGAAACGTAGTAGTATTACATTAAGATTGAAAAAAAAAACTTATGCTTTAGTGCATGTACCGGATGAAAATAAATAATAAAAGCTTGAATATCTCAAGATCACACATGTCATTGTAATAAAGAACAACTTGGTTTGTGGACATTCATTTTCCTTAAATTCTCAACTTCTCTGGAGAATAATTCTTCCGTCCAACTTCGGACGAAAATCAACCTCCCGTGGAAAACACAAGCCAATGATACAAATTGCAATCTTCAACAGTCAAAATTCGAGCACTGGTGATTATACTTTAAGAAATCTGTCAAACCAGTCGCTCGCTTCTTTTACCATCAATGGTGTCATTTGATGCCCAATTCCAGGTTGCGCTATCAGCTGAAATTTATCAACACAAGTATCTCAAAACCTAAGATTGATCACCCGAACAAGAAAAACTAAAAAAAACGTATTGAAATAAACGACTTGCTCTTTTTAGCAATGTTAGTTTCAAGATATTGATATTTACTTGCAACAGAGAAGAAAAATCCAAGAAATAAAAAGTCCAGTTGGTCTTAGGAAAAGCATTATTCTAGCGATTTGATTAACTAATTCGGTCAAATTTTTACGAAGTCACAGAGTGAAGAGCATTTGAGTGGATTGAAGTAAGAGTCTGAAAATCCCGAAAGAACAAGTTGGATTTATCCAAAATGAAGTGAATGGAAAAGGGAAAACAATTTAAAGGCCCTCAAAAAGCTTATAGTTTAATGATATCAGCACAAGTCTACCCATACAATAGTTCGGACTACTCTCTTTCCCCTTGCCCGACCCCTTGGTTAATGGAAAAACCTATTGAATAAAGAAATTTAAACAGGTTATTTATAGATTCGAGTACTGAATTGCAGCAGTATCAATTCATAATCAGTTATTGGGGAGTCCATACCATAAAATGCTCGTTGTGTTCCTTCCAGGTCCTCTAAACTCATACTTAATGACAGGAAAGTAAGGAAAAAAGCTTTTCTGTTTCTTTTCACAGGAAAGCAGGCTAGTGGAGGTGAGCTTTTTACCTTGAAATTCTGAGGACAATTAGCTTCTTCACAAGCTTTACGAGCTCCCGATTCTGGAATTTCCAGGCCACCTAGTGGGCAACGAGGATCATCTTCCCCTATAATATTTGGAGAAGTAGATATATCCTTTAGACACCAACAAGAGGAAAAGACCACATGTATTTTGATGATTGATGGGTAATAAATGTGACGAATTCTTTTGTCGTTATTTAAGATATGTAGATTACTGTACCATTTAACATCAGTAACGGGCGTGGTGCAATGGTTGGAACTGTGTATGGTGCATCAAATTGAGAGGCCAAACCTGGGGCAATCCTGTCCCAGACCTGGTGAGATATACTACTAAAATCAGATAGTTCCATGAAATATAACATTTGAGAAGCTTATTATAGATTTTAACAATGCATGATATTCAACTTAACAAGAAAATTGCAAGAACCATCACAAGTATGATATTTAGGACTATAAACCATCTTTTCTAACTCTAGATCAATACTACAACAACAACAACATACCCAGTGAAATCCCACAATGTGGGATCTGGGGAGGGTAGAATGTACACAGACCTTACCTCCACCTTGGTAGGTAGAGCGGCTGTTTCCGGGAGACCCTCCGCTCAAGACAAAGCATAATCAGGCAAAGCAAGCAAAACAAAACAAAGTATGAGAAACGGTCACACTCAGACGAGAAATTAAAGTATTGTGGACATGCAGATAGTAAAAATCAAATATGCAATGGTAGCGCATTCTAACAACAGGAAGCAGAAGCTAACAGGAAGCAATAGCTAACACAACTAAATAAGATAAATAAATTACACTAAAGAACACATAGCAGCAGGAATCAAACTAAGTGTAACAGGCTAATCGAGCCTACAGTAATAACACTACACTATCATTTTGTAAGCGTAAAGAGGACTACGCTCGACTACCTACTACCCTTCTACCCTTCTACCCTAATCTGTGTCCTCCACAACCCCCTATCTAAGGTCATGTCATCAGTAAGTTGTACTTGCGTCATATCCCGTCTAATCACCTCTCCTCAATACTTCTTTAGC
Source organism: Anisodus acutangulus (assembly GCA_029783415.1). Lineage (NCBI taxonomy): Eukaryota > Viridiplantae > Streptophyta > Magnoliopsida > Solanales > Solanaceae > Anisodus > Anisodus acutangulus. The sequence continues at coordinate 18,916,268 of CM056512.1, forward strand.
TTACATCTACCCCTCCTGAACCCGTCCATAGCCAACCTCTCACACCTCTGCACTGGGGCATTTATGTCTCTCCTCTGCACATGCTCGAACCATCTTAACCTCGCTTCCCGCATCTTATCCTCCACCGAGGCCACTCCCACTTTATTCTGGATATCATCATTCATAATCCTATCTCTCCTTGTATGCCCACACAATCATCTCAGCATCCTCATCTCCTCAACTCTCATCTTTTGTATGTGCGAAGTCTTGACTGGCCAACACTCGGCCCCATACAACATAGTCGATCTAACCACTGCCCTATAGATCTTGCCTTTAAGTTTAGTTGGCACCTTTTTGTCGCACAAGACTCCAGATGAGAGCCTCCATTTCATCAGCCCTACCCCAATACGATGTGTGTCATCGTCATCAATCTCTTCATTCCTTTGGATAATAGACCCTAGGTATTTGAAGCTTCCTTTCTTCGAAATGACCTGAGTACCAAACCTCATCTCCACGCCTGTCTCAGGATCGCTCCCGTTGCTGAACTTGCACTCCAAATATTCTGTCTTGGTCCTACTCAACTTGAACCCTTTAGACTCCAGAGTCTGTCTCCAAACCTCCAACTTGACGTTCACTCTGCTGCGAGTCTCATCAATCAGGACTATGTCGTCTGCGAATAACATACACCATGATACCTCCCCTTGGATTTGTCGCGTCAGTCCGTCCATGACCAAGGCAAACAGGAATGGGCTAAGAGCTGATCCCTGGTGCAGCCCATCGTCACTGGAAAGAGCTCTGAGTCTCCTCCTACTGACCGTACCCTAGTCTTGGCTCCATCATACATATCCTTGATAGCCCTAGTGTACGCCACATGTACACCTCTAACCTCCAAACATCTCCATAAAACCTCCCTAGGGACTTTGTCGCATGCCTTCTCGAGGTCAATGAAAACCATATGTAAATCTTTCTTCCTCTCCCTATATTGCTCCACCAACCTCCTAATAAGATGAATGACTTTGGTAGTCGAATGCCCCGGCATGAATCCAAACTGGTTCTCGGAATAGAAACGTATTTCCTCACCCTCATCTCCACGACCCTTTCCCAAACTTTCATAGCGTGGTTCAGCAGCTTGATACCCCTATAGTTGTTGCAACTCTGGATATCGCCTTTGTTTTTGTACAAGAGAATTATTGTACTCCACCTCCATTCTTCGGGCATTCTTGTCGTCTTAAAAATGACATTAAACAACTCAGTCAGCCACTTCAAACCTGCACTGTCTGCGCTTAACCTCCTCAACCTTAATGTTTCTACAATACCTAAAATCCCGATACCTACCAAAATGCTCCAGATCTCCCAACACAATGTCTCCATCTCCTTTTCCGTTCAAGAGTTTATGAAAGTAAGACTGTCACCCCCGCCTAATATGCACTTCCTCCGCCAGTACTTTCCCGTCCTCGTCCTTGATGCACCTCACGTGATTCAACTCACGGGCCCTTCTTTCCCTTGCCTTGACTAGTCTGTACAACTTCTTATCCTCGCCTTTCTCCTCTAATTCCACATACATGCGTTCAAAAGCCGCTATTCTCGCCGCCGTAACCGCTTGTTTCGCCTCCTTCCTCGCTATCTTATACAGTTACCTATTCGTCCACTTCTCCATCTCATCCTAACTTTCTACCAATCTCATATACGCCAATTTTTTCGCTTCTACCTTCTCTTGGACTTTACCATTCCACCACCAGTCCCTTCGATGGCCACCACTATTACCCCGCGAGACCCTTAGCACTTCTCTAGCTACCTCCCGAATGCAACTGACCGTCTTGCCTCACATACCGGTCGCACCTCCACTAGTCTCTCAAGCCCCACTGGCCATCAACCTCTCCCCCATCTCATTTGCACTAGTCATAGTCAAACTCCCCCATTTGATTCTTAACATGTCATCCACCACCCTCTTCTTCTTCTCCAACTTGATCTCCAAATTCATCACCAAAAGCTTATGTCGGGTAGTAAGATCCTGCTTCGGAATAACCTTACAGTCTTTACAAAGACTTTTGTCAACCTTCCTAAGGAGCAAAAAGTCTATCTGAGTCTTAACCAACGAACTACGAAAAGTCACCAAGTGTTCCTCCTTTTTCAGGAACCTCGAATTGGCTATCACCATCCCACTAGCTCTAGCGAACTCCAAAAGGGAGACGCCTCCCCCGTTCCTGTCCCCGATTCCAAAGCCTCCATGCACGTCGTCATAACCCCCCGAAAGTGACCCGATATGACCATTGAAATCCCTTCCTACAAAGAACTTTTCAGTAGGTGGTATGCCTCTCACCACGTCGTCCAAATCCTCCGAAAGCGTCTCTTCTCCTCTTCGTCCAAGCCCGCCTGCGGCGCATAAGCACTAATAATGTTCATAGTGCACCCTCCAACTACCAACTTAATCGTCATCATCCGGTCATTGACCCTCATCACCTCTACCACCTGCTCCCTTAGCTCGTTGTCTACCAAAATACCTACCCCATTCCTATACTGCGACCTACCCGAGAACCATAACTTACACCCGTCTACATCCTTAGCCTTAGGTCCTACTCACTTGGTTTCCTGGACACAAGCTATATTAATCCTCCTCTTCTTAAGAATCTTAACTAGCTCTATGGACTTCTCCGTTAAAGTCTCAATGTTCCAAGACCCTATTCTAAGTCTAGCTTCTCTCTTACCCCACTTACCCCCCTAACCTCGCCCCTGTCCCCGACCGAGAACGTGACCCTAGTCTACCATCAGTTACCAAAGCCATTAAAGCAAATAAAATAATAAACTACTCAAACGTTTACCCTAAAACAGGAAGGGATCAAAGTGCAAGCTCAAGTAAACAAGAATCTAAAGGCAAGTAACACCACTACGCCAAGAATACTATAACTAAAGACGAGATGGCAAAATTTAACAGGAAGGTTAAGGACAAAGAATGGATACGGGCAACCGGAGGTACCAACTCCAGTTGAATCGAACCTGTTGCCGGCTAAAAATACTGTTCACGAAACACTGTTCAAGGCAGCCACATCGCTGTTTCCGGTACTGTTCACTCGCCGGAGTACTGTACACCAGAAGTTTTCACCCAAAAAAATAAAATAAAAAATAAAAAATAAAATCGAGCACCGTCGCCGCCACCGGTGAGTGGCCGGAGCGGCACTTACCGTCAGAAATGGAGGATGTAGGAAATCGAAAAGTCACCAATAAATCCACCCAAAAATAAAATTCATATAAACAAGCAACAACGAAAGAGGAAGAAGAAGCTAAGCAAATAAACAAGAAACAAAAGAAAGCTACCGACAAAAATGGATGAAGAAGACGAAACTTCGCTACAGCAGGGTAAAAGTGAAATGGGTTAAAGAGTAGGAAGACCTTCTAACTCTAGATCAATCAGTTCGCATAACTCCTAAGACTGAAACATTACCAACCAACAGAGTTGTCAAGTCTCTCGACAACCACTTCTCATGATGGAAGTTTTGTCACCCAAGAAAGGGTGATTATAGATGACTGTCCTGTTAGCATCAGTGTTATCAAAAGCTAAAAGCGCAAAGAATCTGTAAGGTCCAATGGGGCTTTAAGCGCAAGGCGCAAATAAAGTGTGGGTTTAATGAGAAAAGGCGCAAATAAAGTGTGGGCTTTAATGAAAAAAGGCACAAATGGAGGAAAAAAACAAATATATATGTTTAGTCCAAAACTAATAGAATAATAACAAATATATGAACATAAATTGAAAAATCATTACGATGAAAGTGAAATATCAATTGTTTAGTGTCGCCTCTTCAGGAGAGGGTCATTGTCAAGGAAGAGTATGTCTTAGAGCATTGATGACGACACTACAACAACAACATACCTAGTGAAATCCCACAACGTGGGTCTGGGGAGGGTAAAGTGTACGCAGACCTTACCTCTACCTTGGTAGGTAGAGCGTTTGTTTCCGAAAGACCCTTGGCTCAAGACAAAGCATAAGCACAAGTACAAGTACAAGCACAAGCAAAGCAAGAGAAACGGTCAGACCCGGACACGAAATTTAAAGCGCACATTAAGTGAGGCGAAGCACTCAACATTTTCAACGCTTCGTTTCAGGGATTAAGCATGCCTTTGACAACACTAGTTAGCATAACCTTGTGGGACGTGGTGCCGAGAGAAGTGGAGATGGGCAAATACAGATTCAATAAAGGCATGAGAGATGGATCATGACATATTCCTTGATGTACCTATAAAGACGTCTAAAGGGTCACTAGCTCTCTAGAGATTTGGAAAGATTCAACGTCCAAAACCATAAGAGCATGCTTTTTTTACGCTCTAATCACTACAAATTGAGGAGCATTTCAGCTCATAGGGAGTCTTAAGGCAAGAGGCCTCTGATGCCAAGCCTTGATGATATATCAGCCTAAGCAAACGTAAAGCAGCAAAATCATTCAATCTCGGGACTTGAAAGCAAGTATGAGATTGAGGGGATCTCTAAATTGTGTCTCACTCAAATATCTATAACAATGAAAAATGAAATGAAAGCAATGATGAATCTGAGGGAATCTCTAATTGTGGTCAATGGGGTCTCACTCAAATCTCTATGACAATGAATAATATATGTGATCTTTGTCTAATATTTTGGTGAGAATATCCATAGTAATGTCTCTGTTAGATTCTCAGGTCAAAATATGGGAAAGGTCAATTCAGCTCTCGATGGGACGCAATTTTGCAGACTCCCTGAGCTGGAAAATCATTTTGAGATCTTCGTAGCTCATATCACAAGAGGAAACTTTGCGCAAAGTTCTATTATTATTAAGGTTGGCTCCGCAATTTATTTTGCGCACAGGCGTCTCAATACTAAAATTGGTATTAATAATTACCAATCAATTGAGAAAAAAGCCTTTTATATCTTATGATTCATCGAATTCAGAGAAGTCTGAACTATATGGATGATGTCACTTTTTTCGGCCTATTCTAGAGCTGTTTAGTTACCTTGCTGCTTCTTGTTTTAGCAGATTGAATGATTAATTCTTCTTTCTATTGCTGAATCTGCTACTAAAATGGTCATAAATGTTTATAATGCTGTCAGAAAGACAATACCCGGAGGAAAGAGCTTTTCTATTAAAACTTTTGAAAGAGATAATTAAATTTACAAGGCTGCAACCACTGCATATAGCTCAGGTCTGCTCCAATAAAACTTCCTTCAGCCTACCTAGAAGGTAATATTATAAGACTACATACCCCCTTCCCCAAAATTTAATTGGTAAGGTACATATTCGATCCTATACCTTATATGGATAAGAGTTTGACGAACCTCCCATCCCATGAATGCCAATTCTTAAATAATCTTGAGGAGGAAGAAGACCACAGTATTTGAATTGCTCACTACGCATGAATGAAAAAAGAAATTAAACACTAAAGTTATCAGTCTGACCTTCTGAACTACTTCTTTATCAATTGCACTCTTGCCTAAATCAGCACGTGCTTCTGAAAAGAAAACAAGCGAAACAGATAAGCTAAGAACTATATATGAAGCATTAAAGTAGCTGGTAACAAACAAGTAAGATAGAAGTGCTAGGAACTATATAGACAGCAGTAAAGTAGCTGATCCAACTAATAAGGTTCTTGGAGTGGTGTTCACCTTCAAAGACACCCTTGATACTGTTAACTCTTGCTTGCCACTTATCATGCTCAACTGCCCATCCAAAACCCTACAACCTCGTTTCAATATCTCATCATAATCTTCTATCAATTAAAATCTATCATTGATCCTATTATAATTAACACAAGGTACCTGAACACCAATTATGGGGACAACCACAGAATAGCGAGTGTCAACAAATGCAGCAAACCAAGCATGCATACCTGCAAGGCAGAATGTATTTGAACTTGATTTTCTTTAATATACTGTTATGTAAAGCTTCTAATTCACTTGTCAAACCTCCAAGAGACTCGCCAGTGATTCCTATCTTTGATGCGTCAACATCTTCCCTCTCAGTAAGATAATCTGCTAATTTAATCAAGTCCCAAACCTTCAAAGCTCAGAAAAAGGCATCTCAGAGCTCCATATATCAACTATTAATCATGGCAGTTCGAGAATAATAACAAAATTTCACCAAGCTTTCTCAAATGGTAGAATCAGGTTAGTTTTTTCAATAATTACCGTGTCAAATATGAACGGCATCGTATCGCCATTTTTCCATGATGACACTAGGGCCTGTACTACAGAAAGAAGAAGTTAGCAAGATCAAGTCAACCATGTACAGTAGAATTCAAGCAAAACTGGTTGGATCACCATTACTTATTCTCATTATAAAACCACTTGTAAGAGAGTATTCTTATTTTGAAGCCACTTTTGAGAGAAAGTATATCCTGCATTTTGTCTTACTCCCAATTGTCTATATTCAGGCTTTTTATGGGCTAAAGTTCATAAAAAAGAAACTCCATCATCAAACAACCAAAGGCCAGGGATATCATCAATTCACCAAATCCATAACATGGTCTAAAACCACATATCACAATTTTTGGATAGCCCAAGCGGTCGGAGAGGAAAGTTCTTTTCTGTATAAGCTAATTGAACATATACTTAAGCAAAGAGCAAAATACTGACATCTCGATAGGTTGTCATGCTGGTTGCACGTTCTCCATGGTCTCGAGAATCAATTGCAACAGCGATATATCCCCTTGAAGCATATCCCTAAAAGAAAAAAATTCATCCTTAATACTCCATTGTAGTGACAACTCAAGAATTTGCAAGAAAACAACAAATGTCACCTCAAGCAATGGCCTCAACCACTCTTTGCATTTGTGTGTGCTATGCAGGAAAACAATAGTAGGCCTCCTCGTCTTTTCGCTTTCTTTCATGCTCAATACCAACACAGGCAAGAGCCCTTGCCCTCCTTCCTGGAAACAGTAAGAGAGTTCATGCCCGATACTAATTGCTATAGGCATGGAGAATATGTTCATTCATATTGGATCTTTCCTGTAAAGTGATTTCTGCTAACAGAAAGAACTACAGAACCAATTTCATTAGACTTCCTTTACTTGACTAGAAATTTCATCATCATTGGAACTTTGATTTGAGACCATTTAATCCACGTCAGAGTTTCTTTTCTAATTCTCAAACACTATAATTAAAATGTATTAAACATTCATACTAGTAATAGTTTACCTGAAAAAGAAGAACACCACTTCTTCTACACAAAAGACGCTAAACCTCCTATAAAGACGACAGACAAAGAGTACTTTTTATTTCAAAATATGATGAAAAAAGAGATCCATCAAAGTATTTTTTTGTTGCTTATTTAAGGTTTTTCTTTTCTAGGGGAAGGGGAACTAACTACTAAACAAGGGGGGAAAAGAAAGAAGACATAAATAATTTCTGACAGTCAAACACAGCTACCAAATTTAATCATATTTCATATTGATTATTACAAAAATCACTGCATCTCAGAAGTCAGAAGAAACTGGCAAATATCATCTTAAATGTTTATTCGGCTACTCAGGAAGTACATTGTCTAATAAATGGAATCTTGTTATATACTAATTAGTAGATTAATCAACGAAATTAAACTTCTGAAATCCTTTCACCTCTGTAGTCAAGTAGAAATTTTCCTCTTGAACCAGTTCCTTAAAATTGGGTATATCTTCCTTCGGACATGATGCCATTGCCTGTATTATTAGACAAAAATATCAAAATGAAGTTTCCAGAGTAGAGAATTAGCCACGGAAAGAAATTGAAGTAGTTTTGCACCTCACTGAAGTTTGGCTTTGGAGTTTCCTGAAAGAAAGGATCCTTCACAGGTTCTCCAGGTACCACAGATAGTGGAACTGGAAGGAATTAGACCAAGCAAATACAGGCTTGTTAATTAACATCCAAAATAAAGTTGGCAACAGGGAGGAACTAGACCAGACAATAAAGCTTGTTAATTACCATCCAAGAGACAAGATGGCTAATTATGTGTCTAGATGAATAAATGAAAAAGACACAATTTGACAGTAATTTATTGAATCTACTAAGAGATAGAACTGATGATCTCAAAAAGAATTTTTGCTACCTTAAAGGCCAACTACAGAACCATTATTGTGTAAGAGTCTATTACCATGGAATTCAGTTTATGAAAACAAACTGATACAGAAGCCCATAATTGGTTGAGGAAATTGGTCTTGGAACCTTCATTTTTTTCGATAATTGTGGTGTCTGGGCCAGCTTGCGCGCATCTCGCCTAATTCCACGGGATACCTACCACCGCCCACCAGCAACAGGTACCAGGTAACTCTAAGCACCTTTTTACTTAAAATCTCCCTCTTCAATCCAGATCACTTAAAATATCCCCTCTAGGATTGCATGTCCTTGATAACCTTCAAAACTAAAAAGCCCATACAAGATTTTACAGAAACATTCCCTTTCAACAGCTCGGCCATCTAAAAGTGAACCACTATTCCCTTACACGGTTAATGTTTCTTGTCTTCTGTTTTAGTAAGTTAAAAATGTACAAGAAACAAATATCTGACAGAATATGCCAACAAGCTCAAAAAATAATAGCCAATATCAGTACCAAGGCACCTAACAGTTTCTGTGTCTTTTTCATTATTCCATCTTCATTCATTTTTTGTTACAAATTATGCGATTCACCAATCACGTCTAACAAAACATCTACATCCTGTACAGATTACATTGCAACACATATGCTATTCATACTTCACAGCGGCGGCAACACACTTCACTTTAAGGAATTTTAGTTGGGCGGGTTGGGTTATAACTTGTAATTTAGCCTATCTTGACCCAACCTATTTTGACCAAAACATATGTTGGATGGGTTGGGTCATGACACCACTATTGGCATACCCCGTATCGACCCAACCCGCCCATTTTCCAATCATCTCAATTCTCACCACACCTCTTGGTGGTATGCCAGCTCCATTCATCCTGCCAAGTAAACTAGGAGTGCTAATGTCTTCCTCCCATCTCTTCCCATCCTTGACAGTCAACTCTACTTTCTCTATCCTCTCATGCCCCTAAAGAAAGATCAGAATTGCGACCGTCTAATTAGATTTAAATCAGCCTTTTACTAAAAAGATGATACCCCCCCCCCTCCCCTAGATCATTCAGCTGCTACACTTTTCTATTGCATTCTAGTCTTCCTTCTATCAATTATTTCCCAGTTCAGTTACAAAATCAAACAAATAATTTTTGGATGTTTTGAAAAAGCTATATACAAATGATAGTGTGTTAACTCATTTTAAAACGCTCCAAAAATGTAAATAGTGATATATAAGAAAGAAAGTATAACACGACATATCTAACAATTCAACATAAACAAAATTAAACCATTTTTCATGTTTCCTTATGATCTCCCCCACCCGGATCCGGAGCCAAGATTTTTAGTTTATGGGTTCTGAACACAATTATTTTGCTTACTGCATTCTTGATAGATTAGTTATACAATTAAATAAAACTTTTCAACATCAATACTGGGTTTGAGCCAAAATTATAGGGTTGTGTCAAACCCCTAGCCACCAATGTGGCTCCCCCCACCGCCCACCCCCCTCACCCCCTGCAAAAAAAAACCCAGAAAATGAGTGGAAATGGATAATCTCTACAGCTATCAGACAAAGAATGAACAAAACAACAACATACCCGGTGTAATCCCACACAATAGAGTCTGAGGAGGGTAAGATGTACGCAGACATTACCTCTATTTTTGTGGTTGTGGGTGTGGGTGGGGGTGGGGGGTAGAGAGACTATTTTCAATAGACCCTCGGCTCAAAAGAACGTAGTCAATGTAGAAATTCAAGAAAATTAAGACACCAAGATATCACAATAACAAAACAAATAAAGCAACACATAGGAATACACACATAAAGTATGGATCTACATGAAACCCAAAGAATGAACAAAATGCCTAAATAAAAAAAAAGTCAACTAATTTTGACAGAGTTGCAGAATAAGGGAAGGTCAAATATAATGTCGGTAATAAAATTTACCCACACACCAGTAGACTGAAATCTCTGCACTCAGTTGACTAAAAACATAAAACTGTGATTCAAAAGTTTAAAAATTAAACATTTCATTTTAGCAGTAAAGTTCAAATTGCCTTTATCCCCAAATCTTGAATCCACTCATTAACAAGATCATTAAAACTAAAAAAGTACTACCTCTGTCCCAATTTATATGACACTATTTCCTTTTTAATCTGTCCCAAAAAGAATGTCACATTTATTTACAAACCGCACAAATCTCTAACAATTATTTTGAACCAGAAATTTGAAAAATCTTCTTTTCTTTCTTAAAACTCCGTGCCTAGTCAAATGAGCTATTTGAACAAGTAATTTGAGAGGGGAAAAAAAGAAAGAAAAAAATGAGACCTTCAGTAGGACGACGACTACGAAGGACACTGAGGAACTGAGAACGGAGCTCCGCAGCAGCATCTGTCTCCACGGTGGCCATGGATTTTGATGGTGTGATCAGTTGAGATGAAAATGAAGTCACAGAGTTTGGACTTATAAATAATCTCTCTCTTGGTTTTATTTGCATTATTATAAAAATGTACGGAAGTGAAAGAACAAAAATGGAACTTTCCCCACTGTGGTAGGAAAATGCATCTGTCGAAATGAAGCTGAAAGATGAAAGTCTTTTTTTAATTTTTTATGGCCGTCCTCATTGAGCTGACTAATAGAAATTCGTATGGTGTAAGATTTATTCGAGAAAAGCACTCACTAACAAATATTTTTATTAATAATTACAATTATTAAAGTTGGTTAAAATTATATTGAAGCAATATGATAAAGTTGGTTAAATCATTTAGTAGAAGCAATATGTTATATATTGAAGGAGAGGCTAACTTAAGTTAAAAGATATTACTAATAAGGTGTAAATTGCAAAGGGATACAGTTGTTAAGAAAGCAAATTGTAAAGAAGAAAAAAAAAAAGCAATTTGTGCAAATACGATAACTGCCCAGACCAGTTTAAGAAGAAAGAATAGTAATGGGTTAAGAGAGATAGTCTACCTTCTCTATAAGAAAGTGGCATGTCTTGACCTAGTTCCTCCATGTAAGAGTGCAAAAGAATGTTAAGGGATTTGACTTTTTAGACGAAACCATTGATATTGTTACGATCCAAACCAGAGGGCTGCGACGGATATCCGAACCCCACCCGCCGGGTACCGCTAATCACACTATCAACACCTATTCATAATTAATTACGGACTAAGTCGAAAGAAAATTATGAACAACCAGATAATCAACTTATATATATACATATACCAAGGCCGACAAGGCCATACAAGGCTACTACACACAGGACACCTGTCTACAAACATCTAAGAGAGTACACAGCTTCAACAGGTCGGGACAAGGCCCCGCCATACCATATAGACACGCAAAACTATATCATACCAAAATCAGACTGACACTCCGGAAAGAGAGGAGTGCTTCCAAAAATTCACTGAAATCTGCAACCTATTCTCGTTGGCCGTCGCCTCACCTATGCGAACCTGCGGACATGAAACGCAGCGTCCCCTGACAAAAAGGACGTCAGTACGACTGATGTACTGGGTATGTCAGGCATAAATAAAAGCATAACAGGAATATACTGATAGCTGAAACATAAACAACTGACCAACATGAACTGCCTCTGAGGGCCCTAATACACTTGCCTACATGTTATGTACAATGCAGTGTCCATATTTATTGGCCTCATCGGGCAATTTCCTTACAATGACAGCCTCTAGAGGCATTATACCATGTAATAGTTAATTAACATATGCAGGATGCAAGTGCGGTATATATATATATATATATATATATATATAAAGATCGTGCAACCCGTCCCAATATATGTTAGTGTTGCGGATCGTGCAACCCGTCCCAATAAGCCATACAGGCATCACATCACATCATCACATCATATTGGCCTCTTCGGGCTCTTTTGTGATAGTCTGTACCAGCTGCAGGTGGTGTGTGTATATAACGCCTTTCCCTTTCCCCATATCCCCTATATATATAATATTTACCATATAGTAGTGTGCATAGCACCAGTGGGTCTAGGGTAATATATGAATGCAATGCAAATGAAAATGCATGAATGACAATAAAATACCCCGAGTGACATACTATCCTTGCACATTTGGCTAATACTGTGAATATCAATACATTTTCTGTATGCCTCAATAAGGACTTTGGACCATATTTAGACATGTTTTTAGCATAGGAATCAATAACATGAATATTCTTAACTACTAGGAGTAGAATATATTATGGAGCAATATCTCGGTTATATTTTGTTACATGAAACATGCCAAACGAAAGAAATAATTTGTATTAACATACCTTTGATTCCACTTATTAACTTGAAGTGAAATTATTGCCAAAAAGAAAGGAATAACGTTGCTATTAGGGAGAAGGTATGTTGCTGCTTCTGCTCACTTTCCAAATGAAACCCATAATTGAATTGTAGTTTGCAGCTTACGTTTTTTTTTCTTTTCCTTTCAATTTCGTCCAACACAAAACAAAATGAAATGACTCCCTTATTTCCTAATCCACAGCAACCAAAATGATCCCTATTTTCTAATCCACAGCAAACGAAATGCTTCCTAACTTCCTTCAAGAAAAATGCTTGGATGGAATCTTTAATTAGCCTTAAATGGATGTCATGATTCGGTCTCCCACCAGACAATTCTTGACGGTGGGAGCCTCAATTGATGCCACATTGCCTCACATGCACGTCACTTAATTTAATTAAGTGACCTGCCTCTGCAAAATTTATCAATGACACACATAATTAATTCTGTGATCTCAATTCACTTAAATCTTGACAACTTATAGGACCTTCATATATTCAATGTCATAATTTGTGATATGACACTAGCCCATAACCTCTTTATACACGTGCCAAATTTATTGTCGGCTCCCGTCGTCATACTTCTTACGTCCAAAATTATTTCGAGGTTTAATCATTTTTATATACTAATATCTTTATTAACATACGTAAATATAACATAAATTTTTCCAATGCTCGGTCTTATTTTACACATGCCTCGCAATTTTATAAACGCTCAGCGATTTAAATCGTAACTCGAAAGTACGAGATGTTACATATATCCTGAAAACCGACAACTTCATTCCCTCAAGTGCAACTGATAAAGATCGTATTTATAAAAATTGGACAAATGCACTGATTGTAAAAATTACTAGCCATATGAAAACCAACGGAAAATTTATCACTAATAGACCTAGGGTTCGACTACTACCTGGTAAAATTTAGAAAAGAAGAAAACTATAACAAAGCGCTCCATGGAGGACCTTGGTTTATCGGGACCCAATTCCTAACGGTTAGAAAATCTGTGGCCTCAAAAGCATCACTAACATACTCGGCCATCTGGGCTAGACTACATAGTTTTACGATTACGAGATTCTTCACAAGATTGGGGGAAAATTAGGACAACTTATCTGAATAGATGCCTGCACTTCTTTAGCGGTAAGAAGAAAATATGCTAGAGTTTGCATACAAGTTATAATGCACCTCTTGAGGACGAATAGGCCATACCGGGAACACCAACAATCAAGGATTTAATCAAAGCATGGATGAAATGATTAAAGTAGTCGATCAGTGGCCTATTGTCTCTCATTAAAGAAGAAAAAGAAACAATCTACCATCGGAAGTAAGAGGATTAAACCTTGAACCAACAACAATGGAGCAAAAATAATAAAAACTAGACACATAAATACCCTAATACCGGATAATAAATAGCACACATAATAATTCAATTAAATGCCCAGTAGTTAATACATCCTTGATAGGGATGAGCACAGGAACAAACCTGCTATACAGAGGAACCAATCATTCATAATACTCAAAACAAGGATGAAGAACCTTACACCACTAGTACAGAAGTACCATTAGACTTAATTAAGGATGGAAATCAATACAGTATGATGGAAAGTATTCACCTTTCAAATAGCTTCAGCATCTTGGAAAGTCTTCCTAGTACACATCAAATCGAAAACAACATGCCTTCTAATCTACAGCCTAGCAACTATGATCACAAAATGCAAGATGATCATCAAGATCCAATAGTCCATTCCCCTCATCAAATACAAAGTCTTACTACAAAAAACAAATATAACCACTATAGACCTTACCAATAATATCAGTTATAACTCTAACAAACAACTAAACTTCAAAGAAAATAGCAAGAATGACAAGACTGCCAGCAAGTCACTACATCAGAGGTCATCGTATGAGGAGGAATGTCTGGCTGAGGAACCCAAACCAAGCAATGAACAACGACAGGGTCCCCAATCCAGAAATCCCGACTCAACAATCTCCACAAATCTTCTCCACTACCCCCAAATCATGTGCCACAATTCTGGCTGGAACACGGACTTGTGGGTCATATGCTGAGCATGAGTCTCGGAGTCAATGGTCGGGACATCGTGGTTCAGATCGAAGACCCTCGATACCTAGCCCAAATTGTGGCAAAAGGACTAAGGATTGGGATTGACAACATAGCAAACCATCTTTGGCTAACCACCTCGAACCAACAAGCTCCAGTATACCCACTATTCCCAAACCAAGCTTAGAACCCAATGAACCCCATCAATCTACTGAATATGAATCTCCCACTTTTTCCAAATCAACTACTACCACAAATTCCAACCCAACTATAACAACAAGAACCTGTCCAAAATGGGCCATACCAAATGAACCAACTTCCTTTTGTGATGATTCCTACTCTGGGAATGCATCAGGCCAACAACAATGTGAGAGATCAATGCACATATGCACATACCCGTGCATAATCGGGAATATTTCCCACAAGCTGTGCAACCACAAGTCCAAGTTCCACAAGCAGCCCAAGCCCCTCAAATTCCACAAGTTGTTCAGAACCCTCGGGCGCAACCAAACAGGAATCATCCACAGATGGAAGATGTCATGACCCAAACCGTAGGGCTACGACGGGCACCCGGACCCCACCTGTTGGGTACCGCTAATCGTACAACCAACTTCTAATCACAATTGAATACGGACTAAGCCGAAAAAGATTATAGAAAATCTTAACCAGACATCCAATTTTCATACATACATACCCATACCAAGACCGACAAGGTCACACATGACAACTAACCACAGGACACCTGTCTACAGGCCTCTAAAGAATACATGACATCACAAGGACGGGACAGGACCCCTCCATACCCGTATCCGTATGCAAAAATACTGTACCACGATCAGACTGCAACTCTGAAACAAATAGAGTGCTCCAAAAATCCGCTGGATTCGCAATCAACTAACGTGAACCGTCACCTTCTTTAACTGAACCTGCGGGCATGAAACGCAGCGTCCCCCGACAAAAGGGACGTCAATACGACTGATGTACTGAGTATGTCAGGCATGAACAATAATATAACAGGGATATAACAACAACTGAAACAGAAACAACTGAACAACAGTAAATGCCTCTGAGGGCCCTAACACGTGTCATGCACAATGCGGTATACATATACATAGGCCCCGTTGGGCATTTTCCTTACCATAACAACCTCCGTGGGCATCATTTCATATCGGCCTCTGTGGGCATAATATGTCTAAATGTCATGCATAATGCGGTAAATACATATATACTGGCCACATAAGGGCATCTTCCTCCCAATCATATATATATATATATTGGCCCTTAATCAGACATCTTCCTTCATTAAGCCACACAGGCTTTATCATTATCATATCACAGCTGATCAGGTGGTCTGCGTTTCACGTTTCCCATCCCCAATATACGGTCTTGGGTAAAACATGAATGCAATGCAAATGAAAATGCATGAATCACAATAAAATATCCCGAATGACATAATTTCCTTGTACATTCGGTTAACGCCGTAAATATTAACATCTTTTCCGTATGCCTTAATAAGGACTTAAGAACATATTTAGACATGCTTTTAACATAGGAATCAATAACATGAATATTCTTAACTATTAGGAGTAGAATAAATTATGGAGCAATATCACGGTTATATTTCGTTACATGGAACATGCCAAAAGAAAGAAATAATTTGTCTTAACATACCTCGAATAATAACGGAACCAGCCTTGACTTTTATTATTTTTTCCAGCAAGGTTGCTGCCTTTAGTCTTAATTCCCCACTGCTTCGTACTCTTTTCTTTTCAAACTAGAACTAAAATTGAAACGTATTGTCCTTAATTTCCCAAGCATCACGTAAAACTTAAAACAATGTAAAGGAGCAATTTTCTCCAAATGAGATAGTGAGTGGGACATGTACTTGGTCTCCGGGAGTTCTCCAACGATATGTTACTAAATGGGATGTATTGGACAATTTCTTAGGTGCCAATTAATGGGTTATAATCATTTGGTCTCCCCCCACAATTTACTTTCTCTACTTTGCTGCCACCAACTCGTACTACACCTTAGTCATTAGGAGACTTAATACCAAGTTTACACGTACCAAAATCCACTTTCACTTGTCCCCATATTAAAATTATTAATCCCATAATTAATCAATCATACACACAATTAATTCTGTGATCCCAACTCACTTAAATCTTAATAACTTATAAGACCTTCATATACTCAATGTCATAATTTTCTAATATGCCACTAGTCCATAACCTCTTTGTGCACGCACCAAATTTATTTTCGCTCCCCGTCGTCACACTTGTTACGTCCAAAATTATTTCGGGGTTGCATCCTTTTATATTCTAGTCTCTTTATTAGCATACATAAATATAACATAAATTTTCCCAACGCTCGGGTCTATTTACATACGCCTAGCGATTTTACATACGCTTAGCGATTCAAACCGTGACCCAAAAGTACGGGATGTTACAGAAGAGGAGGAAGAAGAGATAGGATTCAGAACAGAAAATGTGGTCCAATATGGAATACTAAGGAAATCCAAAACAATGGTGTTCCAGGCAAGAACAGAAAAAAGGCACATCTTACGCTGCCCAGCGGAATTGAGGAAATGCTCGATCACTATAAAAACCTTGACTCCTCCACCAGGGATATATCAACAGGTGGTGGTGATGGTTCCATCAATGTTCACCAACTATTGGCTGGATCACAAGGAGACATTGATAGGGGAGGGGAGCTCCCAGAACAGGATCAGGAACTCTAGTATGACGGTAGTAGTTTGGAACTGTCGAGGAGCAGGGAATGCCGAATTCAAGAGGGCATTTAGGTCAATGTTGGACTACAACAAACCTAGTCTGGTTGCTCTATTGGAGACAAAGCTAGTAGATCATCATGATATTATGAGAGATTTTGGTTTTAACAGCCTAATCCAAGTTTCGGCACAAGGAAACTCAGGTGGGATCGTGATCATGTGGAACAGTGACGACGTCATGGTGGATAACATTGGCTCTACTGACCAAGAAATCCATGCAATGATAAAGGTACACAAAATTCCTAAGCCTTGGCTTTTAACAGTGGTTTACCCTAGTAGCTTACTCGAAGAAAGACTTATATTATGGAATAACCTCAAAACTGTTGCCAATAATTATAAAGGGTCGTGGTTAGCAGCAGATGATTTTAACGAAATAACAAAGGCTAGTGAAAAAATTGGTGGTTTACCTGCTAGTTGCAATAGAATAAAACATTTCCTTAACTGTTTGAACTATTGTAAAATGCTAGACCTAGGATTTAAAGGACAAAAGTTTACTTGGACAAATAAAAGAAAAAATTGTAAAACTATTATTATGGAAAGACTAGATAGATTTGTAGCAAACCCCGAATGGATTGAACTATTCAAAAATGCTAGTAAGAACTCATTCTGACATTAGGATAGATTTAGAGAAAAAAGCTCCCAGAAGCAATGATATCTTTAGACTCGAGACAATGTGGACAAGTCACCCCACTTTTATTAATGTGTTCATAATTTTTGGAAAGACCAGCCTGACGTTACTAGCGCCATAGAATTTTTTACGGAAAATATAAAAGAATGGAATAAAATTATATTTGGAAATATCTTCCTTAAAAAACACTATCCTAGCTAGAATTGAGGGTATCCAAAAATCTCCTAACTACTCGATCAACCCGTTCTTAATAAATTTAGAACATGAACATGAGCTAATAGAAGATTTTAAGGATGTCCTTAAGTTAGAAGAAGAGTTTCAGAAATTAAAATCAAGAGTCCAATGGTTATAAGATGGAGATGCAAATACAATTTTTTTTACATTACCACCATGCAAAGACGAAGAAAAATAAGATCTATAGTCTAAAGGATGAGGCTGGGAATTGGTTTCATGACCAAAAAGATATTACAAAAATGATTAATGAGTATTATCTTAACCTTTATTCCACTAACCACACACTATCCTATAGGAAAGAAGTCTACATGACGTATGCGGTTAAAATTAATGAAGAAGAACAGATCTATTTAAGCTTAGAACCAACGGAGTTGGAAATAAAAAATGCAATCAACTCCTTTAAACCTTTTAAAGCCCCAGAACCGGATTGTTTGCATTCTTTCTTCTACCAAAAGTATTGGAATGAAACTAAAAATTGTCTAGTAGATTTTTGTAAAAGAACTTTTAATAGTAAGAAAATGACGGAGGAAGTTAATAGTACTGATATTTGCCTCATCCCTAAATGTAAAGATGCAGAGACCATAAAACACTTTAGATCAATTGGATTATGCAATTCGGTTTATAAAGTAGTCACTAAAATGATAGTTAATAAGATTAAATCTCTCCTGCTTAAGATCATCCACCCCACACAAATTAGCTTCATTAAAGGTAGGAGAGTCTCGGATAACGCTATTATTGTTCACGAGGTCTTGTATCATTTCAAGTGTTTTTGTCACGATCCAAACCGGAGGGTCACGACGGGCACCCGGACCTCACCTGCAGGGTACCACTAATCATACACTTACATCTACCCATAAACAATCATGGGCCCCAAGGCTCGTCACCAGGTACCCTGTTGACACATAGAAATGATCTACTGGAAAGAAGTTATGTAAAATTTTACCAACAGAAGGACCCAACACATGCATATATACATACCAAGGTCGACAAGGCCACCCTGACTACTATACACAAGACACTGTCTACAAGCCTCTAAAAGAGTACATGACATCATAAGGTCGGGACAGGGCCCCGCCATACCCATATATACATGCAAAAATAATGTACCGAGATTAGACCGACACTCTGAAACAAGGGGAGTGCTCCAATATCCGCTGAGTCAGCAACCTACTAATGCAGATCGTTGCCTTGCCTACGTGAACCTGCGGGCATGAAACACAGCGTCCCCCGACAAAAGGGACGTCTGTACGACTGATGTACCGAGTATGTCAGCCATGAAAAATAGCATAACAAGGATATAAACATAAACTGAGACCAGAAACAGCCAACCAATAGTGAACGCCTCCGAGGCCATAATATGCCTAAATGCCATGCACAATGCGGTCATACATATATATATGGGTATATATCGCTGTCTCCCATCATATCATTTCGGCCTCTGTGGGCATAATCATCATCATATACCAGCTGATCAGGTGGTGTGCGTATATAACGCCGTATCCCTTTTCACATCCCCTACATAAATAAAATGCATACTATATAGTAGTGTATATAACACATGCGGGTCCAGGGTAATACATGAATAAAATGCATGAACGATAATAAAACATTTTGAATTTGTCAGAGTGACATAATATCGCTTCATCTCCGATTAACATTATGAATACTAACATCTTTTCCATATACGTCAATAAGGATTTAGGAACATATTTAGACATGCTTTGATAATAGGAATGAATAACATGAACATTCTTAACTCCTAAGAGTAGAATAATTTATGGAACAATATTACGGTTACGTTTCGTAGTTTAGAACATGTCAAAAGAAATAAGGATTTGCCTTAACATACCTTCTTCGATCCGTTAATAATACAACCCAAGTAGTCCATATAGCACCTAACCTTAAACATGAATGAACCAGCTCGAAAAATGGAATTCAATATGACTTAGGGACCATGTTTTGCTTGCTGTTTCTAACACCTATTAATTTCAAATGAACATTACTATGTTGCTGCCTATACTTTTCGTGAATTGCTACCAATTTGCTGCTCACATTTTGCTAACATTTAACTGCCTATATTAACTAACGAATGGTGCTATGCCTATGTATATTCTTAAAGTAAAATATGTGGTTACACACAAAGGAAATCGGAGGAACGTATATATATATATATATATATATATATATATATACTAGACCCCGATTTCCCCCATATTAATTACCCTACACTTGTTAACCTCACAACCTGCCACCTAATTGATTCTATTAACTTAGTCACTTAGGTGATTCATTTACATGCTACATGTAAATATTCCTACTTAAACTTGTCCCCCACTTTAATTTATCAATTAACGAATCATTGTTGTCCCACTTGATAAATCCTAAATTAGTTTAGGACCGCATCCTTTTATATACTAAGCTCGTTACTTGCATACGTGAATATGACATAAATTCCCCAAAGCTCGGTCTACTTGCATACGTCTAGATGCTCAAACCATCGCCCGAAAGTACGGGGTGTTACATCCTTTCCCCTTTAGAATCATTCGTCCTTGAATGTTGGAGTGACATATCTAATCCCCATCACGTAGCTAGAAACTACAACTACCTTTTTCACAGGCCATATAATTTAACATACATCATTACATCAGACCTCACATGATCCACAAACATTAATTATAATATTAGGAATTAGAA
This sequence comes from Anisodus acutangulus, assembly GCA_029783415.1. NCBI lineage: Eukaryota > Viridiplantae > Streptophyta > Magnoliopsida > Solanales > Solanaceae > Anisodus > Anisodus acutangulus. Next base: position 18,936,972 of record CM056512.1, read on the forward strand.
CTCACCTTATGCTTCTCTTGGAAGCTCGGCGTTGGTCTAGAATAGGTATGGATATTTATGTTTCATCACCTCTTCCGCCTCCCATGTCATTTCTTCCACGTCCGCCAAAGAACTTTCACAGAGGCTACTTCTTTAGTCATCAACTTGCGGACTTGTCGATCTAAGATAACAATAGGAACCTCTTCATATGATAAATCCTCTGTAACCTTCACATCATCAATTGGTACAATTCGGGAAGGATCTCCAACACACGCTCTCAACATAGAAACATAGAAGATCGGATGAACAAACTCTAACTTGGAAGGCAAGTCTAACTCGTAAGCTACTTGACCAATTTGTCAAACTATGCGATATGGCCCAATATACCTTGGGCTGAGCTTTCCCTTTTTCCCAAATCTCATTACACCCTTTATCAGAGAGATTTTCAAGAAGACCCAATCATTTACCTGAAACTCTAAGTCTCGCCATCGCACATCTGAATACGACTTCTGACGACTCTGAGCGGTTAACAGTCGTTCTTGGATAAGCTTCACCTTATCTATGGCTTAGTGTGCTAAGTCAGGTCCAAATAACTCTGATTCGCCTACCTCGAACCATCCAATAGGAGATCTACATCTCCGCCCATACAAATCGTCGTATGAAGCCATTTTAATGCTAGCATGATAACTGTTATTGTACGCAAACTCAATAAGGAGTAAATGATCATCCCAACTTCCCTTAAAGTCCAATACACAAGCTCGTAGCATGTCCTCGAGTGTCTGAATCATACGCTCGACCTGCCCGTATGTCTGAGGATGGAAATATGTGCTAAGATTAATTGGGTGCCTAAACCTTTTTGAATAATTTCCATAAGTTAGCTGTAAACTGTGCACCTCGATCAAATATAATGGAAATAGGCACGCCATGAAGGCGAACAATCTCCTTAACATACAACTTTGCGTAGTCCTCAGCTGTGTAGGTAGTTTTGACTGGCAGGAAATGAGCTGATTTGGTTAGTTTGTCAACAATTACCCAAATAGAATCAAACATATGATAATAGTGAAGTAAACCCGTAATAAAAATATATATTAATAATTTCCCATTTCCACATGGGAATCTCAATATTCTAAGTCAAGCCACCAGGCTTTTGGTGTTCTATTTTTACTTGTTGACAATTAGGACACTGAGCTACAAATTTTGCAATGCTTCTCTTCATGTTGTTCCACTAATAAATACCATTGAGATCATGGTACATCTTAGTATATCCAGGATGAATGGAATATCATGAGCAATGGACCTCCGTCATAATTCTATCTCGTAATCCCGCTACATTTGGAACACATAAACGACCTTGGTGTTTGAGAACCCCATGTTGGTCAATCTTAAAGATTGTAGTCTTCTTTTGTTGAATGCCCTTTCTGATCTTTTTCAAACTGGGGTCTTCCCACTGACGTTTCTTAACTTCCGATATAAGAGACGACTCTGACATATTCTGAATTACAAAACCACCATCATCCGAATCCATTATCCGGACTCCCAAACTAGATAACTGATGAAGCTCCCTTACTAATTTCTTCCTTTCGACCTGCACCGGCATTGAGCTGATCATCGACTTACGACTGAGCGCATTTGCTACAATATTAGCTTTACCGGGATGGTATAAGATGTCCACATCATAATCCTTCAATAATCAAGCCACCTCTTTTGTCTCAAGTTCAACTCTTTCTTTTTAAATATGTATGTGGCGCCCTATTTTGACCTTGCTCGGGTCAAAGCGGAGCGCGGACGTATGGGGTGATTCCTGGGTAAAAAGGGTTGAGGAGTCGCCACCTAATTATCTTTTAGGGTGAATTAGGACACCTAAATATTAAACTAAATGCTTCAATGTAACCCCAATTTTAAGGTCTGCGAAACTAGTGAGATTCTAGGTAAGGGTTCTTTATTATCCTAAAGGGAAGGGGTTAGGCATCCTTTAAGATCCGCTAACTTGCGGTTATCCGGTAAAACTCAGGTTAATTATTACTAGAAAAAATACATGTTTGAAGCATGAAGTTAAAAGATGTTTGCAAATAATTAATAAAAAAAGGATGCATTTTAAAAGATAGATAAATGTAGAGATTTTTCAAAATATGCATTTATATGATATCTAAAGAGAAATACATGTAGAGTTGGAAAAATATGTATTTTGACAATTGATAGTAAAACAATTTATTTATAATGCCAAAGAAGTAAAATTTTGGGAATCATTGAATTGTAAATTGACAAAAGATAAACTTATTCGGTATGATTAATAAAGCAAATAAAAGATGACAAAAGTTGTTTTGAAAATCTTGAATACGCGTGACGAGCCTAAAATAAGTAACTAGCGAAGGATTTCTAAGTTTGAATTTAACCGAGCCTACAAATAAATAAGCTAGCGACGGGTTTCAAATCTTAAACTACCCTATGAATTAATCCTAAGTTTGCCTATTCTAAGCATTTCAATAGTTACATAAGTGCGATAAATAATATTACAATACAAAGCGGGATAAAAGCTGAATTTGAAGAAAGAAATAAAATAAATAAACTCCGAGGAATAATTGCCTTTATTTACTTTAGTCCCCGTAAGTCGTCAAGAACAAACGGTTAGAAACAGTTAAATACAAATAACTTCATATCCGTATTCAAAACAAAGGAATGTTTTGATCGCGGAGGGCTCAGACTTAAATTTTGAAAAGAACATTCCAATCACGTCGTGGCTGCAAACATATGACTAATGTAGTTTATTTTGATTGCCTCGCCTACTAAACGGTGTCGGTCTCTCGGTGAAATAGAAAAGATCACTATAATCACGTCGTGGCTGCGAATATATAACTTGTTGGTTATTTTAGTCACCTCGCCTACTAAACATGTTGATCTCGGATAAAAAGGTTTAAGTCTTCATCATTGCCCGAAGTTATATTTCCGTCTTTGCAATCGTAGGCCTCAAAATCGACGGATATTTTTCATCGGCCAGTGTAGTATCGTGTTCAAATCAGTAAAATTTTAAATCGAATGTAAACAAAGAAAGCAGTGAGCGAGAAAAAACAGAGGCAGAGGGAAAAATAGTTTTCAAAATGACGCTGTCTAGTTTAAAACAAGAAACAAAGAGAACGGTAATTTGAATGTCAAACAAAGGACTGGAACAGAAAGCAATGTTTGAAAGGTGCGGTGTTCGATTTAAAACAAGAAAATGATAAAAGCAAGAAACAAGAATCAAACCTGGCAAAGAAATCAAACAGAAAACAAAGGTCCAAACAGACGCGGTATTTGTTCAAAACAGTAAAAATAGTAGAAAAGTAATCTAAAACCGAGCAGTGAACTAAAATAGAAAGCAGTACCCGAAAAGACGCGGTATTTATTCAAAACAGTAAAAAAATAGTGAAGTCGAAATATTGCAGTTGTCCAAAGCAGTTTTAAACCAGTTGTTTTCAGCCGAGAAAAACAGCAGCAATTGGGTTTAAAAATAACGCAGTAGTGGGCTTGAAACGCAGAAGCAGTGGGCTGTCCGAAACAGCCTAAAGTAGCAGGCTTTTAGCCAAGAAAACAGTAGCAATTGTGCTGAAAATACAGCAGTGATAAGACATCAAATGAGCTCAAAATGCAGCAGTAAAATGTTTCCGAAAAGAAGTGTAAATGGTCCATATTGCAGCAGCTGTGCGCGGCAAACGCAGCAGAATAAATGGCTCAAAAGTGCAAGATCAACCCAAGTATTGCAGCAATCGCGCCTCGTAATCAGCAGCCAAAATGCAACAAAACCCATAACCAGAACTATTTAAGGATGACATATATCCAGAATCTCAAGGTGCAGCTGGATACTACAACTATTGGTAGCACAGCAAAGACAAAGGGGAAGGTCAACTTAAAGACCAATCACTCTAAACTTCAAATTTGAAAGATAAGAAGATCAAAGGGGGGGGGGGGCTACCACCATTCATTTTCGATGCCGCAATAAGATTCAAAAGGCTTCTTGAACCTTAGGCATGGCAGGCTATCGAAGAAGGCTAAACCAAACCCAAAGCTTGCCTCGAATTTCAGCCAGCATAACAATATAATAAAAAGATTTCAAACAAGGGAACTATCAACTTGGGACTGGCTAAATACACACATGTGCACAGATCAGTTAACATACTAATATGGTAAACCAAATGACTCAGAAGGAATTATATCTTTGTCATGGATGCAGTCTAGCATTTAGATAGATAAAGACATATAGATGATTAGTTCAGAAGACATTTTAGGACATGGAGATGGGCAAATATCTATTTAAGACAAAATTTCAAAGAGGTACAGAATCATTTAAGCTATACTAAGCACACAAGACCATTTTTCTCATTATGTATTGGACATATTGACACTTAGAGGAATAACTCATAACATATCATACTTATTAGACTTACTAGGCAAGGCAAATGTGTATTCAGCTCATCAAACATAACTAACATGCAGAAATAGTTAACTGACTCTTTAGGAATAATATCTTAGATTATACAGAACCATTGATGTTCTAATTACACATATATGGACATATTCATGCTGTACACTAGTCAACGTAACATACTGGGTAACAACACTGCTTAATCAGACTAGCATACATGTAGGTACACCTGTCATAGCACAAAATGGTCCAAATAGTAGCCTAGGCATGGTCTAAGTAGAACCAAACTAGGCAAGTCATTGGCATGTCATGATTCAGGAGGTTCACATTAAAGGATGAGACATCTTGACACTTAATGGATAGCACACACTAGCATTAGGCAGAATTAGCATTAGGCAGAATGAGCAGACTCAATTCCAACAAGAGAAATGAAACAATTGCACTACTATCAAGCCAGTGCAGGTATGAAGAGTAGATCCAGGCATAACAAAAAAGAATACTCAGATGTCTCAACACCAAGTCAAACAAATTCTGTTATCTTATCCATGTATAAGACATCGAATATTAAAGGAACAAGCAACATATATTGACACAGAGAGCTTGGGGCAACTTTTCTAGATCAGATAGCATTTTTCCTGATTTTTAGGTCAAGCCTAATCAAGAATCAGAAAGACAGAACGCTTTATAACTTTAGCAAAAAATCAAAAATCATTGCAGTCTCATTTAATCACTCCTTCTTATTTATCATACATCAGAGGGAACTTGGCAGTAGCAACACGAACAAAACTAGAATTAACCGCAACATGTCCTTTACTCAACAAACTGTTTGACGTAGATAGGCATGCCTGTGATTCAGATTCATAGCAAGAAAAGACAACCCACACTCACAGGTAGATAATGCATAACTCAACAAGAATCAAAGACCTTCATATCCCTAAGTTTAAACCATTCCTTAGATTTTTCTATTCACTTAAGCAGCTTAACATTTGACTATACCCTATACATGCTTCCTTCATGAAACATAATCACAAACCACATATGGAATGCATTAGAAACTATGGCTTAACAGGTATAAACTGGTTCAAAATAATGCAAATCACTAATGTAAATGTCATTCAAGCAAACTCTAGAGGTAGGACATGATACAAGATAACTTGGGAGACTTCACATGTTAATACCGAGGCCTTTTAACACTTAAACAGGTAAGGCAAGTGTGTTATCGATTCAAGAGACTCAAGAAAATAAGTATGATTCAACATTCGAATCCAATATGATCACACGATGTCCATAAAATCAACACACACACAAAGCTTCTTACCATATTAAGTATAAATCTGATAATACAAGCGAAGGATTTCTAAACATTAATTGCCGATTAAACCAGCTAACATACTTGACACAATAATGAACATAATAGAAAAAATGACTATCTTATCACATAATTAACAACAAAACACATAAAAATACAGAAAACATACTGAGAGGAATTTGTATTTTTACTGACCTTCTCCGGGCAGCGAACCGAGGCTTGTTTCGAATCGACGACCCGCTCGGAGATGTTTAGAATTCAGATTTTGGATTTTTGATCACCCAATTCTGAATTGGTAATTCTGAAAAGGATACTGTTTTTCTGATGTTGGTCTCGACCCGAAATGACCCGACCCGATCCGGCAGTGACCCGACCCGAATTGAACCGAAAGAAAACAAAAACAATAAAAATCCAGATTCTTCAACACAAACAAAACCAATAATTTCGACCTATATTTCGGAATCTTTAAGTTGAAGAACACATGGAAGAACAAACAAAGATTTTGGATGGTTTTTATTTTAGTGAAGAACAAACAAACAAAAGATAATGCAAACCTTTGAGGAGATTTCGGACCCCTTTTTTTCTTAAATTTCAGACCGAAAAATGACCCGAAATTTCTCCAAAAATCCCCTTCAAAGACAGATTTTCGGACCTCCAAAGACGGATTTTCCAACCTTTTCAAAATGAAGAACAAGGGGGGTATTTATAGATGGGTTTCCCCCCCAACGTTCAGCTCGTCGAAGTGAGTTTGAAATTCGAATTAAAGGCAAAGATTTCTGAATTTTGGAAGCGGATTTTGGGGGATAGGGTATGGTGAAGTGATGGGAGGGGCGTGGTGGTGTCAGGGTTTGGTGGTGAGGTGACCGAAGGTGTGGGTGTAGGGATGGCGTGCGGGTTTGGGTTGAAGGAGAGAAGGGTTTAGGGTTTTTTTTGTTTTTACGGGAAATGGGGATTTTGGGTATTTGGGGGAATTAAAAGGGGTGGGTTTTGGGCTTGGGGGTCGGCCTTATTGGGCCTGGGGCGATTTGGGTTGGTAGGAATTTAATTGGGGAGTTGGGCTGGTCCGGTTGGAAGGGTGAAATAAGGGAATGGGCTTGGGAGTTTATTTTGGGATTGGGCTTGTGGGAATTTAATTTGGGGATTGGGCTTGGACGAAAAAATGGGTTTTAATTTAGGTTGGGTAGAAATTGTATTGGGTTAGGAAATAAAAATGGGTTATGGATTAAAAAATATAAAAGAGGGGTTTAATATTAAAATATATTATATATATATTTATTTTTTGTAAAAGATGTGAATTATTTAAAATAACATAACGACGTGATAATAATAAAATATAATATTTGCGAAATGTTTAATGCTTAATAAAAGGGAAATGCGATGCAATTTTGCGAGAATAAAATAACATAGAATTTTTTGGATAAAACTTATGATTGTGATAAAAAATGCAAATGACAGTAAAAAATGCGAATAATAATAATAATAAGAGAATAATATGCATATATATATATATATTTTAAAATTGTTTTAAAAGTGTCAAAAATGTTAAAAATTACGAATAAAATCATAAAAGATGGGACAAAATTGGGTGTCAACAATGTATTGCAGACTTTTATGATCCGTGAAAATGTCTACATAAACACCATACAAGTAGTGCCGCCAAATTTTCAGTGCATAGACCACCGCGACCAACTCCAAATCTTGCGTCGGATAGTTTTTCTCATGTTTCCTCAATTGCCTTGAAGCATAGGCAATCACTTTACCATGTTGCATTAGCACGTATCCTAAACCTGCTCCCGAAGCATCACAATACACAACGTAGCCTTCTAAACCCTCTGGGAGAGTAAGGACTGGTGCCGATGTTAGTCTGTTTTTTAACTATTGGAAGTTCTGCTCGCATGCATCAGACCACTGGAACTTTATGGCCTTTTGTGTCAACTTTATTAATGGTGTTGACATGGTAGAAAACCCTTCTACAAACCTCTTATAATAGCCGATTAGGCCTAAAAAGCTGCAAACCTCTGATGGAGTCATGGCCCTCGACCAATTCTTCACCGCTTCAATCTTCTGAGTGTCAACTCTTATACTCTCGTCTGACACTATATGACTAAGGAAAGCCACTGAATTCAATCAAAACTCACACTTGGAGAGCTTAGCATACAACTTATGATCCCAGAGCGTCTATAGTACTACTCGCAAATGATCCTCATGCTCTGCCTCCGAATGAGAGTAAACCAGAATATCATCTATAAATACTATCACAAATACATCCAGAAATGGGCGAAACACGATGTTCATTAAATCCATAAATGTTGTCGGCGCGTTTGTGAGTCCAAATGACATTACTAAGAACTTGAAGTGCCCATACCTTGTTCTGAAAGCCATTTTCGGAATGTGCTTTCCTTTGATCCTTAGCTGATGGTACCCCAACCTTAGGTCGATCTTTGAGAAACATTTTGCACCTTGTAGCTGGTCAAACAAATCATCAATTCTGGGTAGAGGGTACTTTTTCATGATAGTGATTTTGTTCAGCTGCCGATAGTCAATACACATTCGTAACTAGCCATCTTTCTTTCGTACAAATAATACCGGTGCACCCCAAGAGATATGTTGGGCCTAATAAAGCCTTTCGCAAGTAGATCTTTTAATTTCTCCTTTAATTCTTTCAATTCAGCTGGAGCCATTCTATAAAGAGGAATCAACATCGGCTGAGTGTCTAGCAACACGTCTATACCGAACTCAATCTCCCTTTCAGGAGGAAGGCCTGGAAGTTCGTCTGAAAATATATCAAGAAGCTCATTAACCACCAGAATTAATTGTAAAGTAGGTGGTTCGGCATCGATATCCCTAGCCCGAACAAGATGGTATATACAACCTTTGGAGATCATCTTTCTTGCCTTAAGGTATGAAATAAACCTACCTTTTGGCGTCGCCGTATTACCATTCCATTCAAGGACCGGCTCGCCTGAGAACTGAAATCTAACAATCTTTGTTCGTCATTCAACATTAGCGTAGCATGATGCCAGCCAATCTATTCCCATGATAACATCGAAATCAACTATTTCTAATTCTACCAAATCTGCTAAAGTCTGATGGCTACAAATAAATACTGCACAATTTTGATAGACCCGTCTAGCAACTACTAATTCACCAACTAGTGTAGATACCACAAATGGGTATCTCATCAACTCAGGTTCCATACTAAGTTTGTCACGACCCAAACCGAAGGGTCATGACGGGCACCCGGACCTTACCTACCGAGTAACACTAATCATATATTTAGCATATATCCATAATTTCGCATGGAGGCCGCCATGAGATACCCTGCTGACATATGAAAATAGTAAACATGAAAGAAGCTATGTAAAATTCTGCAACCAGAAGGACCCAGCCTAACATCGTAAGGTCGGGATAGGGCCCCGTCATACCCCTATGCATATCAAAAATATCATACCATTACTAGACTGTCACTCTGGAACAAATAGAGGTCTCCAATATCAGTTGAACCAACAACCTACTAGTGCGAACCGTCACCCTCTTTATTGAGCTTGCAGGCATGAAACGCAGCGTCTCCATACAAAATGGACGTTAGTACGAATAATGCACCGAGTATGTCAGCCATGAAAAATAGCATAATAGAGACCTGAAAGTAACATGAGACAAGAAACAACCAACCAGTAGAGAATGCCTTTGAGGGACATAATATACCTAAGTACCATGTCTGTGCAGAATGCCTCTGAGGGCCATAATATGCCTAAATGCCATGCACAATGCGTTCATATATATATATATATATATGCGTATATAACATCATCTCCCATCATATCATTTCGACCTCTGTGGGAATAATCATCATCATATACCAGCTGATCAGGTGGTGTGCGTATATAACGCCGTATCCCTTTTCCCATCCCCTACACATATATAATGCATACCATATATTAGTGTATATAACATATGTGGGTCAAGGGTAATACATGAATATAATGCATGAATGATAATAAAACATTCTGAGCTTATCGGAGTGACGTAATATCGCTTCACCTCTGATTAACATTGTGAATATTAACATATTTTCCATATACCTTAATAAGGATTTAAGAACATATTTATACATGCTTTGGAAACAGGAATGAATAACATGAACATTCTTAACTACTAAGAGTAGAATCATTTATGGGATAATATTACGTTTACGTTTCGTTACATGGAACATGCCTAAAGAAGGAAGGATTTGTCTTAACATACCTCGGGTGCTTCCTAGCTAAAATTGGTCCTGCGAGTTCACGTCTGACTCCGAACTTAAAGGTCAGATACCGAAATATTTGGTTTCTAATTTCCGCAGTTGATTTTAGAGCTAATAGAGTGGAATGGTGTAATATCCCGTACTTTCGGGTTACGATTTAAGTCGCCGATCGTTTATAAAATTGATAGGCATGTGTAAATAGGTCCGAGCATTGGAAAATTTATGTTATATTTACGTATGCTAATAAAGATATTGGTATATAAAAAAAGGGATTAAACCCCAAAATAATTTTGGACGTAAGGAGTGTGACGCCGGGGATCATAAATAAATTTGGTGTGTGCATGAAGAGGTTATGGACTAATGTAATATTAGGAAATCTGACATTGAGTATATGAAGATCCTATAAGTTATTAAGATTTAAGTGAATTGGAATCACTAGATTAATTATGTGTGCGATTGATAAATTATACGGAAGCGAGTCACTTAGTTAATTAATTAAGGGTGCATGTTAAGTAGGGCTCACGATCCTGGTGATGACAACTTATGATATTTCATTTAACATAGTGACTCCACTTTAACTAGAAGTGGGCAACAAGTAGATAAGAATGCATATGGGTTGAGGTGGCACCCTTATATGTTAACTATCCAAGTAATGTCACAAAAAGTGACACATAAAAAGGGAGACAAGTCCCTTTAAGTCCATGAATTCATTTTTCATGTCTCTGGAGATATGAAATAAGATTCTACAAATGACCACTCCATGGTTGGAACAAGAAACGTGATAAGCTTATTAAAATAAACACGAGTTCCATTTTTTTTAAAGGGAGCAAATTATATATTTTTTCCACAAAAATAACATACGGATTTTGCGTATCGCTTCGATCTCGTTGTTCCATTGATTGCGTTGTTGAATTTGGACTTTCTTCAAAGTGAAATAAGATGAAAGAAGAGTAGTTCCAGACATATAGGATCAAGGCGTAGAGGAGATTGATCACATTAACCAGTAGGAAGTTGACGTCAAAGGTATGTTAAGGCAAATTATTTCTTCTTTTGGCATGTCCCATGTAACGAAATAAAATTGTGATATTGCTCCATAATTTATTCTACTCCTAGTAGTTAAGAATATTCATGTTATTGATTCCTATGCTAAAAACATGTCTAAATATGGTTCAGATTCCTTATTGAGGTGTACGGAAAATGTGTTGATATTCACAGTGTTAGTCAAAGGTGCAACAATATTATGTCAGTCGGGGTATATATTGTCATTCATGCAAATTTTACTTGCATTGCATTCATATATTACCATGGACCACTGGTGCTATGCACATTACTATATGGTAAATATATTATATATAGGGGATATGGGGTAAGGGAAAGACGTTATATACGCATACCACCTACAGCTGGTACAGACTATCACAAAAGAGTCTGAAGAGGCCAATATGATATGATGATGGGATGATGTGATGTGATTCCTGTATGGCTTATTGGGACTGGTTGCACGATCCGCAACACTAACATATATTGGAACGGGTTGCACGATCCACAATACTGATATATATATATATATATATACCGCACTTGCATCATGCATATATTAGTTAACCATTACATGGTATGATGCCCACAGAGGCTGTCATGGTAAGGAAATTGCCCGATGAGGCCAATGAATATGGACATTGCATTGTGCATAACATGTAGGCAAGTGTATTAGGACCCTAAGAGGCAGTTACTGTTGGTCAGTGGTTTATGTTTCAGTTATTGGTATATTCCTGTTATGCTGTTATTTATGCCTGACATACTCAGTACATCAGTCGTACTGACGTCCCTTTTGTCGGGGGATGATGCGTTTCATACCCACAGGTTCGCATAGGCAGGGTGACGACCCACGTGAATAGGTTGCAGATTTCAGTGAATTTTGGAAGCACTCCTCTATTTCAGGGATGTCGGTCTGATTTTGGTATGATACAGTTTTACGTGTCTATATGGGTATGGCGGGGCCTTGTCCCGAGCTTTGATGTTGCTACTCTTAGAGGCTTGTAGACAGGTGTCCTGTGTGTAGTAGTCTTGTATGGCCTTGTCGGCCTTGGTATATGTATATATATAAGTTGGTTACCTGGTTGTTCATAATTTTCTTTCGGCTTTGTCCGTAATTAAATTATAATTAGATGTTCATGGTAAGAATAGCAGTACCCGACGGGTGGGATCCGGGTGCCCGTTACGGCCCTCCGGTTTGGGTCGTGACAAATGGCTTGGGAACGAGAAGCTCTTTTGTTTTTATGTGTAAAGCTTATGAAAAAATAATCAGATCTAGAACTTAATGTTCTACAGTATATAGAAACATAGAGTCGGTTGTACACTTTTTCCTAAGATCACTGTCGGCAATTTTCTTAACTATGTAAAACTCTTAGTAGGTAATGAACTAGCTACTTTATCTACTCACTAGTTTTAAGTAAACTAAGATATTATAAGCTAAATTTCAAAAGCACTAGGTGGTCAACTAGTTACTGTACTAATTAATTGAAGAGGTTGCTGTGTGTATACATTTTCAGTGAGAGAATAAATTTTCAATATATCATTGTGTACCAAGGGTCTACATGTTAACAAAGAAAATTATTACTCATCTTAAAGATGCCACCTTATCTTATAATGTGCTTAGTCACTTGGTGTCTTCTCTCTCAATTACACATGTGGGAGGTGTTGGCTTGCCATCAACTATCCGTTAATCCAATAATTAATTCTTGATCTCAATTCACTTAATTAATAATCACCTTTAACACACTTCATATACTTATTATCACAATCATGTGATATAGATCTAGTCCATGACCTCTTTTGGGATGTATAAAATATTATTATCAATTCCTGTCGTTACACTTCTTAAGTCCTAATTATTTCGGGACCGCATCCTTTTATATACTAAGCTCATATATTTGCATTTATCTAGATGCTCAAACCATCACCCAAAAGTATGGGGTGTTACATCATTTCCCCCTTAGAAACATGCGTCCTCGAATGTTGGGGTGACATATCTAATCCCCGTACGTAACCAGAAAATATAACTACTTTTCACGGGGCCATATAATATATCGTACATCGTTACATCAGACCTCACATGGTCCGCAAGAATTAATTATAATATTAGGAATTAGAACTCACCTTATGCTTCTCTTGGTTCCTCGACATTGGTCTGAAATAAGTAAGGATATTTGTGCTTTATCGCCTCTTCCGCCTCCCATGTCACTTCTTATACATTCTTATTTTGCCATAAAACATTCACGGAGGCTACTTCTTTAGTTCTCAACTTGCGGACTTGTCGATCTAAGATAGTAATAGGAACCTCTTTATATGATATCTCCTCTGTAACCTTCACATCGTCAATTGGTATATACCGGGAGGGATCCCCAACATATGCTCTCAACATAGAAACATGAAAACCAGATGAACAAACTCCAACTCCAAAGGCACGTCTAATTCGTAAGTGACTTGGATGATTCATCGAATTATGTGATATGGCCCAATATACCTTGGGCTGAGCTTTCCCTTTTTCCCATATCTCATTACACTCTTCATAGGAGAAATCTTCAAAAATACCCAATCATCTACTTAGAACTCTAAGTCCCGCCGTCGCAAATCTGAATATGACTTTTGACGTCTCGGAGCGGTTAGCAGGCATTCTTGGATAAGCTTCACCTTCTCTATGGCTTGGTGTACTAAGTCAGGCCTAAATAATTATGATTTACCTACTTCAAACCATACGATAGGAGATCTACATTTCCGTCCATATAAAGCCTCGTATGGAGCTATTTTAATACTAGCACGATATATGTTATTGTATGCAAACTCAATAAGGGGTAAATGATCATCCCAACTTCCCTTAAAGTCCAACACGCTAGCTCGCAGCATGTCTTCGAGCGTCGGAATCGTACGCTCCGCCTGCCCATCTGTCTGAGGGTGGAAGGTTGTGCTATGATTAACTTGGGTGCCCAAATTTTTTTGAAATGATTTCCAAAAGTTAGCTATAAACGGTGAACTTTGGTGATATATAATAGAAATAGGCACGCCATGAAGGCGAACAATCTCCTTCACATACAATTTCACGTAGTCCTCGGCTTTGTAGGTAGTTTTGACCGGCAGAAATTGAGCTGATTTTGTCAGTCTATCAACAATCACTAGAATAGAATCAAACTTATGATAAGAGCGAGGTAAGACCGTAATGAAATCCTTATTAATCATTTTTCATTTCCACATTGGAATCTCAATGTTCTAAGTCAAGCCGCCGATTTTTTGGTGCTCTATTTTTACTTGCTGACAATTAAGACACTGAGCTACAAACTCTGCAATGTTTCTCTTCATGTCGTTCCATCAATACACACCGTTGAGATCATAATACATCTTAGTAGATCTATGGTGAATGGAATATCATGATCAATGGACCTCTGTCATAATCTTGTCTCGTAATCCTGCTACATTGGGAATACACAAATGGACCTTCCACTTGGGGTCCCTTTCTCATTATGCTTGAAGGTAGCGGTTCTCTTTTGTTAAATATCTTTCCCGATCTTCTCTAAAAATGGGATCTTCATCATAACGTTCATTTTCTTCCAATATGAGCGATGACCCTACTGTATTCTGAGTCATAGGGCTATCACTATTTGAATCCTCCCATCAGACTCCCACTTAACTAATTGATGCGTTCCTTCAGGTCAACTTCTCTCCTTAGTCCTTACATTATTCAAGCCATTTGTGGGTGAATGATTCTATTGTCAACTCAGCCTTGTTTACTAACTGGTGTGCTGAAAATTCTTATATTTGTAGTATCTCAATCGTGAACACTTTATGGACAATGTCATCGAATATGAAGTGCGTGTATCATCGCATTTAACTCTCATTCATGGTCTGAAAGGAATCTTTTTTTTCGTACTTTCTCACTACTCATAATTATAAACAACTTCTTTTCTTTACTTCTTTTGACACTTGTTCACTCATTTTCTTACTTGTCATACTCTTTTTAGTTCTAAAACATTATGGTATACATACGTAATCTCAAACATTGCTCCTGATTCCAATCCTTGGCATTACTATCCCTTAAAAGATGAGTTGTTAACTTATTCCCTCATTCAGTACGTGGAATTTTCTGAAGAATTTGCATTACATGACGTTGGCCTACTATATCCAAACCTAGTCATTATACTTAGATTCGAATTCCTTCACTTACATCATGGTTAAGACTTTCTGTGAATGGTGCTTTGGAAAAATATTTCCTTGATCTCGTTAAGCTGTAAAACCATTACTTTATATATCCCGTAAAACCTTTGGTCAGTTCAAAAATGCTCATAGACATTTGTATTTGCCATATATTTTTATCTTCATTATCATGTCATTATCTCTTGACATATATCTTTAATGTCTACCTTGTGTCCATAGGCGTCATTGGCCCTTTTTCACCTGTTTAGGTGCTAACCTCGAGCTTTACTCATTGTTACTTCCGTTTACATACTGTCTGAGAGGTATGACTGCATAGGTTGTGGAATCGATGGTTCGTATGTTTAGATCCAATTCACGGTGTTACATGATCTAATGACTTGTCAAGATTTCTTGCCATATCATTATTAGACCTCTTATCAACCTAGTGCTCATTCGTCTTACCTTTACATTTCCATCTCAAGTTGCCTTGGAGGGGGTCTCTTATCTCAAAGTATTTCTCATACTATTTTCATGAACATCAAAGGTTCGTCACCCTCGGGCGTAGAGTTCTTATTGTCCCTCCTCTACCGTTGGTCCTTACGCTGTTCTGGAGTAATCATACCTTTGTGAATATTGCATAACTATAATCTCATTCACCTTTATCCTTTTTGTCGAAATCGTTCCTTCTTTTCGTCGAAAAATATTTCTGCCTTGACACTTGATCATACCCTTCCATTCATACTCATTAACTATTTCCATATTCCTTACGACCTGTAATGACCCAAACCGTAAGGCCGCGGCGAGCACCCAGATCCCACCCGCAGGGTACCACCAATCGTACATCCAACACTTAATCATAATTAAATATAGACTAAGCCAAAAGACCAGTATGTAAAATCTTTAACAAGAAACCAACTTATATATATATACATACCCATACCAAGGCCGACAAGGCCATACAAGACCACTACACACAGAACACCTGTCTACAAGCCTCTAAAGATTACACGACATCACAAGGACGGGACAGGACTCCCCATACCCATATGCGTATGTAAAAATAATGTACCACGACCAGACTACAATATTGAAACAATAGAGTGCTCCAACATCAGCTGAACCAACAACCTACTAGTGTGAACCGTCACCCTCTTTAATTGAACCTGCGAGCATGAAACGCAGCGTCCCCCGACAAAAGGGACGTCAGTACGACTGATGTACTGAGTATGTCAGGCATGAATAATGGCATAACAGAGATATACCAATAACTGAAACCGAAACAACTGACCATCAGTAATTGCCTCTGAGGGCCCTAATACACATGCCCAAATGTTATGCACAATGCAATATACATATACATCAGCCTCATCGGGTATCTTTCTTACCATAACAGCCTTTGTGGGCATCATACCATATAATAGTTAATGAATATATGCATGATGCAAATGCCGTATACTAATGTCCACACATCAATCCTCCCATGCATTCATATCGTCTTAGCCACACATGCATTCATTTTGACCACACAGGCTCGATATGTGGCCTCTTAGGGCTATTTTTTTTATGATAGTTTGTACCAGCTATGGTGGTGTGCGTATATAACGCATTTCCTTTTCCCCATATCCCCTATATATACACTATTTACCATATAGTAGTGTGCATAGCACAAGTGGGTCCAGGGTAATATATGAATGCAATGCAAATGAATATGCATGAATAACAATAAAACACTTCCTGAATTTATGGAATGATAATAATATGCTTTCCCCTTTGGTTAGCTGTGAATATCAACACCTTTTTCCGTATGCCTCAATAAGGATTTAGAAACATATTTAGACATGCTTTTAGCATAGAAATCAATAACATGAATATTCTTAACTACTAGGAGTAGAATAAATTATGGAGTAATATCACAATTATATTTCATTACACGGAACATGCCAAAAGAAAGAAATAATTTGCCTTAACATACCTCGAATATTGTCCTTTCAATAATTCCGTACTTGAATTAGCTGGGCGTTGCTTGAAACAACATTGTAGAATGTTGTTGTAACTAAAATTTAAGAAATTGATTTTGAAAAGGACCAAAGTACTTCGTGCGTTTTGTCTTCCAAATCATAAATGCTTAATGCGTTCTTTTCTAACCAAAATGCACTATTTTTAATTTATGAAAAAGGGTTGCTACTGAACGTTCTTTGGCTCCAAAAGAATTCTCAAACCAAGATATAACCCCCCCCCCCCCTTAAAAGATGCTTAAGTTAGCATTTAATGGATGCTATTATTTGGTCCCCCACTTAGTTTAGCCTTGGTGGTGGGAGCCCCAAATCCACGCCACATGCCATTAACATGCACGGTCACTTAATTATTTAAGTGACCTGCCTCCGTACAATTTATCAATCACACACATAATTAATTTTGTGATCCCAATTCACTTAAATCCTAATAACTTGTAAGACCTTCATATACTCAATGTCATAATTTTATAATATGACACTAGTCCATAACCTCTTTGGACACGCACCAAATTTATTTCCGATTCTAATCGTCACACTTCTTACGTCCAAAATTATTTCGGTACTGCATCATTTTATATGCAAGCTCTTTATTAGCATACGTAATTATGACATAATTTTCCCAACGCTCGGATCTATTTACACACGTCTAGCAATTTTACATAAGCCTAGCGGTTAAAACATGACCCGAAAGTACGGGTTGTTACACCCTTTCCCCCTTAGAAACATTCATCCTTGAATGTTAGGGTGACATAGCTAATCTCCGTCACATAGCCCGAAAATACAACTTCTTTATCGCAACACCATATAATACCACATACATCATTACATCTACATCAGAATTCTCATGTCATGTATTATGATGTTAGGAATAAGAACTCACCTTACGCTTCTCGTGGAACCTCGGCGTTGGTCTGGAATAGGTGTGGATACTTGTGCATCATTTCCTTTTCCGATTTCCACGTCATCTTTTCCACGTTCTTATTTCACCACCTTTGGCTGAAAAATTCCTTCTGTCCCTCCTCCACCATTAATCCTTTCGCCGTTCTAGCATAATCATACCTTTTCATTCATGAAGCTATTTTGTGTGCTCACCCACTCATTTGGATATCCTAACCTTTATCTAATATAATACTCCATTTGTTACTTGAGCAAGTTGTGATATTCATTCTTCACCCCTCTTTTCTTTGGATGACTTGGTGATTTCAACATCTCAAATGTCCTCGAGCTGCTGCTGAACTTGAAATGAAATTGTTGCTACTTGACTATAAGACAGTCGGGGCAGTTTCACTTGATCTTTACAACTTTGGTCCTGAGATATCGGCATCTTTGAACCTTTTAAATATCGTCGATTCCTGGGAAAGCAAATCACTCATATCCCTTGACGGACTTGTCTCAATGGCGAGCATACCACTCGTATTTACACTCAATCCAACTTCAATCTCCCTGCTAACCATAATATTTTCGGAAGAAGGTATGGCTATAATCATCAATACGATAAGGTCTATAGGAAAAATCCCTACAATCTTCTGCATTTTGATGCTTAGTACTTCCTTCACCTTACTAAACATTTTGCTTTCGAGGCTTGCATTATCTCTTCCATCTTCCGTATATGAGTGAGACAACTTCTCATAATCTCAAATTTTAACAATACAACTGCCCCTTCTGGCGTATCATCGTCTGGTAAAAGTCACCCATTTATCGGATACGAATATGAACTAACCAAAGTCTTTTCGGTAATCATCATTATGAATGGGTATAAGGCGTGAGTTAAACTCGAATTCTTAAGACTCAGTGCTACTGCATGATTTATGAGATGAAAGAATGGAAACCATCCCTAAATGTTAGGCAACCTCTTGCTTATAAGTATGGTGTACAACATACCCATAAACAAGACTCTACTAGACACGGTTTGTAAACTCCCTAGGACAGACATGCTCTGATACCAAGTTTGTCACAACCCAAATAGTTGGACCGCGACGAGCACATGAATCCCACCCGCCGGACACCACCAATCGTATATCAAACACTTAATCATAATGAAATACTGACTAAGCCGAAAAACTAGTATGTGAAATCTTTATCAAGAAACCAACCTATTTATATACATACCCATACCAAGGCCGACAAGGCCATACAGGACCACTACACATAGAACACTTGTCTACAAGCCTCTAAAGATTACACAACATCACAAGGATGGGACAGGACCCCGCCATATCCATATGCGTATGTAAATATAAGGTACCACGACCAGACTGCATTTTTGAAACAAATAGAGTGATCCAACATCAGCTGAACCAGCAACCTACTAGCGTGAACTGTCACCCTCTTTAATTGAACCTGCGGACATGAAATGCAGCATCCCCCGACAAAAGGGACGTCAGTACGACTGATGTACTGAGTATGTCAGGCATGAATAATAGCATAATAGAGATATAACAATAACTGAAACCGAAATAACTGACCAGCAGTAATTGCCTCTGAGGGACCTAATACACATGTCTAAAAGTTAAGCATAATGAAATATACATATCCATCAGCCTCATCGGGGCATCTTTCTTACCATAATAGCCTTTGTGGGCATCATACCATATAATGGTTAATGAATGTATGCATGATGCAAATGTCGTATACTAATGCCCACACATGAATCCTCCCATAACCGCCACACAGACATCCGGTTATATCGTCCACACATGCATTCATATTGTCTTAGCCGCAAGCATTCATTTTGACCACACAGGCTCGATATGTGGCCTCTTAGGGTTGTTTTTTGTGATAGTCTGTACCAACTATGGTGGTGTGCGTATATAACGCATTTTCCTTTCCCATATCCCCTATATATACAATATTTACCATATAGTAGTGTCCATAGCAAAAGTAGGTACAGGGTAATATATGAATGCAATGCAAATGAATATGCATGAATAATAATAAAACACTTCCTGAATTTATGGAATGACAATAATATCCTTTCCCCTTTGGTTAGCTGTGAATATCAACACCCTTTTCCGTATGCCTCAATAAGGACTTAGAAACATATTTAGACATGCTTTTAGCATAGGAATCAATAACATGAATATTCTTAACTACTAGGAGTAGAATAAATTATAGAGTAATATCACAGTTATGTTTCATTACATGGAACATGTCAAAAGAAAGAAATAAATTGCCTTAACATACCTCGAATATTGTCCTTTCAATAATTACGTACTTGAATTAGCTGGACGTTGCTTGAAACAACATTGCAGAATGTTGTTGTAACCAAAATTTAAGAATTGATTTTGAAAAGGACCAAAGTAGTTCATGTGTTTTGTCTTCCAAATCAGAAATGCTTCATGCGTTCTTTTCTAACCAAAATGCACTGTTTTTAATTTATGAAAAAGGGGTTCCTACTGAACGTTCTTTGGTCTCCAAAAGAATTCTCAAACCAAGATATAACCTCCCCCCTTAAAAGATGCTTAAGTTAGCATTTA
The DNA here is from genome assembly GCA_029783415.1 of Anisodus acutangulus. Classification (NCBI taxonomy): domain Eukaryota; kingdom Viridiplantae; phylum Streptophyta; class Magnoliopsida; order Solanales; family Solanaceae; genus Anisodus; species Anisodus acutangulus. The sequence continues at coordinate 18,957,577 of CM056512.1, forward strand.
ATGGATGTTATTATTTGGTCCCCCACTTAGTTTAGCCTTGGCGGTGGGAGCCCCAAATCCACGCCACATGCCATTAACATGCATGGTCACTTAATTATTTAAGTGACCTACCTCTGTACAATTTATCAATCACACACATAATTAATTATGTGATTCCAATTCACTTAAATTCTAATAACTTGTAAGACCTTCATATACTCAATGTCATAATTTTGTACTATGACACTAGGCCATAACCTCTTTGGGCACGCACCAAATTTATTTCCGATTCTAATCGTCACACTTCTTACGTCCAAAATTATTTCAGGACTGCATCCTTTTATATGCAAGATCTTTATTAGCATACATAATTAAGACATTATTTTCCCAATGCTCGGGTCTATTTACACACACCTAGCAATTTTACATACGCCTAGCGGTTCAAACCGTGACCCGAAAGTACGGGATGTTACACGACCATTCTTTGATTATTCCATAGTTTTCGTCCTCAATTTCCCCTAACAAGCTACTGTTATCCACAGGTTATTTAGAATTGTAACATGCTGCACAATGAAGCCGAAGACCTTACCAGTCCACTACATATAGCAAACCTTAGCTCACTAACACTGATACATGTAATTCTCAATAATACGCGGTATGACCTTTTACGCACGGACGAGAGGCTTATGTCCCCTTCCACTACAGTGGATAACTCGATCCTTATATATATAACTTGGGCTCAACATTCTGGGTACGTCACCTTACGTGATCTTCTTAAATTTACTGATGGTCACTCTTCACACGATTCGATTGTGGTAATCCATTCTCGTTAATAATGTCCTAGGACAATTCCCAATCGATTCTAGGTAAGACATTACAATTTAGGTCACACGTACATAACATATTCCCTCATTCTAATCAACAAGAGTCACTGTAAAATATGTAGATGTTCATAACCTACTAAACCTTCCAATTATGTCTTCTACGTTTCATCTGTACAACTCATAATCATTTTATCCTTACCTTTACACAGCAACATGGGACACTTCAGAACATTGTGGCCATGGCTGCCATAATAAACCAACCCCTTATACCTTTGCGGCATAATCCGGCATGCGTTCGACCACACTTACTACAAGATGGTCGGGGCGGTCTCACTCGACCTTTACCACTTTGACCCTAAGATATTGGCATCTTTGACCCTTTTAAATATCAACGATCCCTGACTAATAAATTCCCTAAGTTACAAGCACCTTGACCCCTCAAGGGCCTATCTCAATTGGATGCTCTAGGATGAAATCGTGCTTGGGACAACAACTTACTCATATCCTCTGACGGATATGTCTTAATATAGAGCGTACTACTCACGTTTACACTCAATCCAACCTCAATACCGCTGTTTATCATAGCTCTATTGGAAACATGCATTGCTGTAATCATAAACACGATAAGATTTACAAAGAGAATTCTTACAAATCAGCTCTATAACACGATTCTAGATCAAGAACAAAGGTAACCATCATCCTAATACCCTGTAGCCTCATGTCTATAAGTGTGGTGCACAACACACTCATAAACAAGACTCTACTAGACACGACTTGTAGACTCCCTAGGATAGACCTGCTCTGATACCAAGTTTTTTACGATCCAAACCGAAGGGTCATGACGGGCACCCGGACCTTACCTGCCGAGTACCACTATTCATATATTTAGCATATATCCGTAATTTCGCATGGAGGCCGCCACGAGATACCCTACTAACATATGAAAATAGTAAACATGAAAGAAGCTATGTAAAATTCTACAACCAGAAGGACCCAACCTATATACATATACATACCAATGCCGACAAGGCCATACACGACTACTATACACAAGACATCTATCTACAAGCCTATAAAGAGTACATAACATCGTAAGGTCAGGATAGGGCCCCGTCATACCCCTATGCATATAAAAAATATCATACCATGACTAGACTGCCACTCTGGAACAAATAGAGTGCTCCAATATTAGTTGAACCAACAACCTACTAGTGCGAACTGTCACCCTCTTTACCGAGCCTGCGGGCATGAAACGCAGCGTCTCCAAACAAAAGAGACGTCAGTACGAATAATGCACCGAGTATGTCAGCCATGGAAAATAGCATAATAGAGACCTGGAAGTAACATGAGACACGAAACAACCAACCAGTAGAGAATGCCTTTGAGCGACATAATATACCTAAGTACCATGTCTGTGCAAAATGCCTCTGAGGGGCACAATATGCCTAAATGCCATGTACATTGCGGTCATACATATATATATATATATACATATATGCGTATATAATGTCGTCTCCCATCATATCATTTCGACCTCTGTGGGCATAATCATCATATACCAGCTGATCAGGTGGTGTGCGTATATAACACCGTATCCCTTTTCCCATCCCCTACACATATATAATTCATACCATATAGTAGTGTATATAACACATGTGGGTCAAGGGTAATATATGAATATAATGCATGAATGATAATAAAACATTTTGAGCTTATCTTAATAAGGATTTAGGAACATATTTATACATGCTTTGGCAACAAGAATGAAAAACATGAACATTCTTAACTACTAAGAGTAGAATTATTTATGAAACAATATTACGTTTACGTTTCGTTACATGGAACATGCCTAAAGAAAGAAGAATTTGTCTTAACATACCTCGGGTGCTTCCTACTAAAATTGGTCCTGCGAGTTCACCTCTGACTCCTAACTTAAAGGTTAGATACCAAAATCTTTGGTTTCTAATTTCCGCAGTTGATTTTAGAGCTAATAGAGTGGAATGGCTTGGGAACGAGAAGCTCTTTTTTTTATGTGTGAAGCTTATGAAAAAATATCTGATCTGGAACTTAATGTTCTACAATATATAGAAACATAGAGTCAGTTGTACACTTTTTCCAAAGATCACTGTCGGCAATTTTCTTAACTATATAAAACTCTTAGTAGGTAATGAACTAGCTACTTTATCTACTCACTAGTTTTAAGTAAACTAAGATATTATAAGATAAATTTCAAAAGCACTAGGTGGTCAACTAGTTACTGTACTAATTAATTGAAGAGGTTGTTGTGTGTATACATTTTCAGTGAGAGAATAAATTCTCAATATATCATTGTGTATCAACGGTCCACATGTTAACAAAGAAAATTGTTACTCATCTTAAAGAATCCACCTTATCTTATAATGTGCTTAGTCACTTGGTGTCTTTTCTCTCAATTATACGTGTGGGAGGTGTTGGCTTGCCATCACCTATCCTTTAATCTAATAATTAATTCTTGATCTCAATTCACTTAAATAATAATCACCTTTAACACACTTCATATACTTATTATCACAATCGTGTGATATAGCTCTAGTCCATGACCTCTTTTGTGACATATAAAATATTATTATCAATTCTTGTCATCACACTTCTTAAGTCCTAATTATTTCAGGACCGCATCCTTTTATATACTAAGCTCCTCTATTTGCATATATCTAGATGCTCAAACCATCGCCCAAAAGTACAGGGTGGTACACCAAACTTACAGGCAATGAAAGGGGTGACATATGATAGATTAGAGCCTAGATCTAACAATGCATATACATCATGTGAAAAAATTGATAATATACATGTAATAACATCAGTGAGGACTCCTGTCTGTCGACCCATTAATGCATAACTACAGTTCTCGCCCTTACCTCTGCCTCGACCAGATGATGTCTAATTATTTTTCCCTGACGGGCGTACTGAATGTGATGAAGCTGCTGCAGATCCGACCGGCTACTCCCTAACACCTTCGCCTCCTATCGGGAATTCTCGCATAATATGACCAGGTTCACCACAAGAATAACACATATTTGATCCTTGTCGGCACGACCCCAAATAGGCCTTACCACACTGCTCGCATCAAGCCAGTGACGACCTCATTTGAATAGAATCCCCTCTATAGTAAGACCCTGATACACGTGAACTCTGACCTGGTCCAGATTGACTAAACCAATCAACCCTCGACCTTAAAAATGGTAATGATGCGCTAGCCGTCGGGTAGGATGGGCGTCTATAAAGCTGTGACCTGGGCCCACCTCTGAACTCCTCTACGGACCGAGCCCTCTTATGTTGTCCCTTATCACACTCTCGATCTATTCTCTGTTGTCTCTTACGATCCTTCAGATTCTGTGTGTAAGCCTGAATGCGAGAAATATCCATATTCGGATTCAAAGAAGTTGTAGTACACTCATTGACCAAGTGCAGCCCCAAGCTAGTAACAAACCTATGTTCCCGGTCACTCATCTCAGCTATAATCGTGGGAGCATATCTGGACAACGAATTAAACTGCAAACTATATTCTCTAACACTCATGTTGCCCTGCTCAAGACGTAGAAATCTATCCAGCCTAGCCCGTCGAAGCTTGACCGACAGAAAATGCTGTAAGAAGGCCTATGAAAAACTCTTTCCATCCTGTTGGTGGAGCACGAGGTCCCTTAAAATGCTCTCATATCTCATACCAGGTCACCGTGACATCCCGCAGTCTATATGAAGCAAATTTTACCGACTCAGTATCGGTATCATCCATTACCCGCAAGGTACGATGTATCTGATCCAGAAAATTCTGTGGGTCCGCGTTCAGGTCTGATCCCGCGAATACCGAAGGTCTAAGTTGATGAAATCCTGAGCTCTTGTGCTAGAAGCTCTATCAGAAGGACTACGAATTTGACGTTGGGCCTGAACAACCACTAATCGAGTCAATAACTGTACAACACTTCGCATATCAAGATCCTCAGCTGGAGTATCAAGTGGAGGAACTGGGGGTACTTCAGCCCCACTACGCTTCTCTGTAAGTGGTGGAATGGGAAGATCATACGAATGAGTCGCACTGTGGGTCTCACTCTGGCCCTCGCTAGCGGGTGGCGCTTGGCTAGTACCTTCGCCTGCAGCCGTATCCAACGCTATCATACTCTTGAACTTCCTCCTTAATGTAGGCATTGCTAAAATCATAGACGCGAGACAAATTAGGAGTGGAATTCTTAAAACCCAGCTCTACTGCACGATCTATAAGATGAAAGAATGAAAACCATCCCTAAATGTCAGGTAGCCTCATGCCTATAATTATAGTGCACAACATATCCATAAACATGACTCTATTAGACACGGCTTATAGACTCCCTATGACAGACCTGCTCTGATACCAAGTTTGTCACGACCCAAACTGGAGAGCCACGACGGGCACTCGGACCTCACCTATCGGGTACCACTAATCATACACTTACATCTATCCATAAACAATCATGGACCCCAAGGCCCGTCACCAGGTACCCTGCTGACACATAGAGATAATAGACTGGAAAGAAGCTATGTAAAATTTTACCAATAGAAGGACCCAACCCATGCATATATACATATCAAGGCCGACAAGGCCACCCTGACTACTATACACAAGACACTGTCTACAAGCCACTAAAAGAGTACATGATATCATAAGGTCGGGACAGGGCCTCGCCATACCCATATATATATATGTAAAAATACCGTACCAAGATTAGACCGACACTCCGTAACAAGAGGGAGTGCTCCAATATCCATTGAGTCAGCAACCTACTAATGTAGATCGTCGCCTTGCCTATGTGAAGCTGCGGGCATGAAACGCAGCATGCCCCGACAAAAGGGACGTCAGTACGACTAATGTCCCAAGTATGTAAGGCATGAAAAATAGCATAACAAGGATATAAAAATAAACTGAATGCCATAATATGCATAAGTATCATGTCTGTGTAGAATGCATCTGATGGCCATATTATGCCTAAATGTCATGCATAATAAGTTCATGCATATACATCTGCGTATATAACGCCATCAAGCTTCTATGGGCATCCCATCATATCATTTCGGCCTTTGTGGGCATAATCGTGTGTATCTGTACCAACTGCAGGTGGTGTGCGTATATAACACCGTATCCATTTCCCATGCCCCATACATATATAATGCATACATATAGTAGAGTATATAACTCATTTGAGGTCAATGTATGCACATGAATATAATGCATGAATGATATGATAATATGATACTATAAGTTTGTCGGAGTAATGTAATATTGCTTCACCTCTGATTAACATTATGAACACTAACATCTTTCCCATATACCTCAATAAGGATATAGGAACATATTTAGACATGCTTTGACAACAACAATGGATAACATGAACATTCTTAACTACTAAGAGTAGAATAATTTATGGAATAATATTACGTTTACGTTTCATAATCTTACTCAACTGTAAAATTTAAATACTCCGCAGTCTATTATGATCGGTAACAGTCATCGCATTTCAATTCAAAGATTTGGCCACACCCTTACCCCACCACCGCATCCCCACTCATCTCTTAAAAACATTTTCTATGTCCCACACATCATCAAAAATCTAACTTCTGTTAGAAAATTTGCCACCGATAATTATGTCTCAATTAATTTTGACCCGTTTGGATCTTCTGTAACGGACCTCCGTACCGAAAAACTCCTTATGAGATGCAATAGTGAGGGGGACCTATATCATTTCCTACCCACATCCGCTGCTAGTGTCACTCCTCCCACAGTTCTAACAGCCATATCTCCCTCAACGTGGCATAGTAGACTTGGTCATCCGGGTTCTCACATTTTTTATTCTATTAGTTGCTCCTCTTGTCAGTTAGGTAAACATGTTAGACTACCATTTACGACTTCTATGAGTACTACTTTCTCTCCCTTTGATATTATTCACGCTGATTTATGGACATCTCCCATAACTAGCAATTTAGGTCATAAATATTATCTGGTATTTTTTTATGATTTCTCTCACTTTCTTTGGGTATACCAACACAAACTCAAATCTCAAGTGTTCTCCAAATTTGTTGAGTTTCGTATACTGGTTAAAACACAATTTGAAAAAATACATCAAATCATTTCAATGTGATAATGGTCGTGAGTTTAATAATTTCCTATTTCATAAATTTTATGTGGTTAATGGCATGATCTTTCATTTCTCCTGCCCTTATACCTCTCCTCAAAATGGAAAAGCCAAAAGAATTCTCCGAACCATTAATAATATAATTTGTACCCTCTTTTTTCATGCGTCTCTCCCCCCTACTTTTTGGGTATATGCACTAAAAATGGTAAGAAAACACATTCTCAACATTTTACCTACCCGTGCGATTCAAAATAGGACACCTACCAAAATTCTCTACAGTCGGATTCCCTACCTATGATCATTTTAGAATTTTCGGTTGTCTGTGTTACACTAATCTGACATCCATGGCTCCACACAAATTGGCACCAAAATCTACTCTGTGTGCCTTCCTAGGCTTCCCATCGAACCATAGGGGGTACCTGTGCTATGAACTATCCACCGACAAAATCATAATCTCACGTCACGTCACTTTTGTCGAGTATGTTTTCCCATTTGACAACATTAAAAAATTATGAGTCACTGATTACAAATTTCTTGATGATTCGGACACATCACCGCTTGTCCACCAAGCTCTCCGATATGCTACTACTATTCCAACATCAGTCAACACTCTGTCACCGTCACTGACTTACGCCGTTGCCACCACCGATAGCGGAACCGCCTCTTCTCCCATTGTTCTCTCCCGCACTGCCACCGTCTCAGTCTCATAACGCTGCCGCCGCCGGTAGTGTCCCTGTTCCAAACCAGTCACCACCATATATTTCCGTTGTCTCTCCATCAATTCTGATCACCATCTCCGACACCAAATCGACGCCCATTATATCCTGGTCACCGGTTGCCACCAACCCCAATACCACCATGTACCAGTCACTAGCACCAGACGCCCTACCGACACCCGATCAAACAGACCCACCCCACCACCGTCGTCGTACCCAACAATACCAGCCTCAACCCCCGTCGTTCCACCTAGATCGCCACATTTACCTCTCTCGATATCAACATCAGACAACAACTACCCAGTTCCATTTACCGTCGGCCAATCCGACGGAAATCGCGACCCAGGTTCTGCCACCAGTAACCCGCTACCACACATTCACCTAAATACCCATCCTACACCTAAACCCATGCACCATATGGAAACCCGAGCCCAACAGGGATTTATAAACCCAAAGTCCAATTTAACATGTTCACCCAAACCATTTCCCCAATACCCAAAAACCCAAAATTAGTCAAATAAGACCCTAATTGGAATGCGTCCATGCATGATGAATTTAACATTTTAACAAAACAACACACTTGGGATTCAGTTCTTAAATCGGAGGGGGTGAATGTGATCTGTTGCATGTGGATTTTTCATCATAAATACAGAGACAATGGTGACTTGGAGACCTTTAAGGCGAGACCTGTGGCAAATGTCACTAATCAACAAGAGGGCATTGATTGTGGTGAGACATTCAGCTCAGTTGTTAAATCGGCTGCCATTTGCACAGTTCTGAGCATTGTCTTGGGTAAGCATTGGTCGATTTATCAGCTTGATGTGAAAAATGTGTTTCTTCATGGTGATCTAAAATAAACTGTTTACATGCATCAGCCACCTAGTTTTGTACATCCATCAGCCCCTCAATATGTATGTCATCTGTGTAAGTCCCTTTATGGTTTGAAACAGGCCCCTTGAGCGTGGTATGAACGCTTTACACAATATATTATGCAGATTGGGTTCATATGCAGCAAATGTGATACCTCTCTATTTAGTTTTCATCGCGGTTGTAGCATTGTCTATTTATTGTTATATGTGGATGACATAGTGCTTACTGCCTCCTCCGATTTATGAAAAATAAGATTATTGCATTGCATAAATACGAATTTGCTATGACTGACTTAGGGAAGTTGATCTATTTTTTGGGGATATCAGTGACTCGTTCTCCAGTTACTATGTTCTTGTGTCAGCGCAAGTATGTAGAGGAGATAGTGTACATGGCTAAAATGGCAAACTGCAAGATTATGTCCACTCCAGTTGACTCTAAGTTAAAGCTTAGTGTTGTTGATAGAGCTCCAGTATCCGACCCCACTCTTTATAGGAGTCTTGCAGGTGCACTCCAGTATCTTACCTTTACCAGGCCTGACATTGCTTATGTTGTTCAGTAGGTGTGCTTATTCATGCATTTCCCAGAGAGCCTCATTTTACTGCCCTTAAGTGTACCATTCGATACGTTAAGGGCACACTTGATTATGGGTTGCACATGTACCCCTCACCACCGACTAGATTATTGTCATATACGGATGTTGATTGGGCAGGCTGTCTAGACATGTGACGCTCTACCTTCGGATACTGCGTGTTCTTAGGAGATAACCTCATTTCATGGTCTGCCAAGCGACAAGCCACCTTATCTCATTCGAGTGCAGAAGCTGAGTATAGAGGCATTGTGAATGTTGTTGCTGAGATCTGTTGGTTTCAAAACCTTCTTTTGGAGCATCAGTATCCCATGCGTTAGGCGTCTTTGGTTTATTGTGATAACATATCCACCATTTATTTATCTCATAATCCGATTCAGCATCAGCGAACCAAGCATATTGAGATGAATATACACTTTGTTCGTGAGAAGGTTGCTCTCGGTCATGTGAATGTGTTGCATGTGCCTTTTGAAAGTATATTTATGTCCTGGAGACAATCTGTATTAGGACAAATGTACTTTATACACATTCATATTATTATTAATAGAGATTAATAATTTGGCATTTGCAATTATTGAATTATTATTTGATTATTTGTAATTATTCATTAATGTGCATCCCTTGAGCTTACGTTGTCATTAATAGAGTGAGATATTAATGATAGAGCGTAACTCTTAAAATAGCCTCGACTAATGATCATCGAGAATGGGATATCGATGATATGTGATAAGTCGACATGTGGTCTGCATCACATCCTTAGAAGATGTAGTATGTCTCACCTACTACTAGTAATGGTTACTCATGATGGACACATGGATACATTGGAAGTATTGGTATACCCTACTGATATACTATTTGTTATACTTGTCTAAAGTATGATCAGCGTGTGGAAGATAGAAGTCCTTAGACTTGAGGTCAATACACGCCTTATGTACAAAGTAATGTACTTTGATTCCGTCCTAAGCTCAAATGCCTTATAGGTTAAGATACGGCTTGTATTGGGTACATTACGATATGGATTGAAGGTGGTAGTTGAGCCAAGAATAGGATTTATTCCTTGGATGTATATTCGATAGAACACTCAGATTCTCAGTGATATTAGGTTGACTAAGTCGTTGGCCAACACAATAGACATATTTAGAATATGGTCTAGTTGTCAACTAATATAGATGAGATACAATGATTAAACCATTTGGATAGACACTTGACAAATCCTAAGCTTGATCGGGTATGTCGTGAATGAAAGGATTTTATCTTACCACATAAAGGTTAAGTTTACTAGATTCGTGTAAACGTACTTCACATATTGAGTTCGTCTTCCGGCGCCATCTAGGAGTTCCGTGTAGACCTTAATTTGATTAATGTCGATATGAGAAGGCCTGTAGGGTCACACTACACTATGTCGATTGTCCGTTTCGATCTAAGGATATATTGAGAGAGTAATTAAAATGTTCGATTTGGAATCGAGACATTTAAATGAATAATCATTATTTTAATTAATTCAAAATTGGATTTTGGATTTAATTAAGAATGCATGAAAAAAAATAAGGTCGGGCGCCGCGGTGCCTCTGCCTCAATTTTTGGGCCAAGCCCAAGGTCAAACCCTAATTTGGTTTTGACCTATTTTTCAACTATAAATAGAGGCATTCACCTCATTATTCTACACACCAATTTCTAAAAACATTCTAAGCCTTAGAGACTTAGAATCAAACACTCTCTCGAACTTCTACCGGATTTCCTAGCTTTCCGAAGGAGAAATACATTGAAGCTTAGAGCTTGCAATTGGAAGGGCAATTGCGTGTGCACCTCACAGTTGATAAAGATTCCAGATTATTATAACTTGTAAGTAAATGTTTATGTTACAAGTTTCATTGTTGTATAACCATACCAGAATCATTGTTGGGATAAGTAAGAAATAAAATTTTTAAACTTCCGTTGTGCCTTACTTATATGTTTTGAACCCAACAAAACCCTACCTTGGTATCAGAGCTGAGGCTGGTTAAATGGTTATAGAACAATTGAATAGAATAATAATATGAGTTAAACATAAAATTGGATTAAAACGAGGTTTCTTGAAATCCTACATGTTTTGAACGAATGTTGACCTTTTGGAATAACCCTAAATTATCTCCTACGCTAACTCGAGGAAGTCATTCCGCTCTAACTCAAACTAAGCCAAGTGCGTTGTCTGGCTCATTGCACGGTGCACGGCTAAGAACGAGTAAAGAACGGATGATGGTCGATATGGGCGTTATTGATAATGGGGGGTGATGATAAAGGACCTGTGAATTCATCCCTAAATTGGATTTAGGGGTTGAACAATTTTTTGAAAATCAACACGGAAACATTTGTAAGGACGTCGGCGCCGCGGCCCTATGGTAGGGCACCGCGACGCTGACTAGGGTTTCAAGGAGGCGTCGCAGCTCCATGGTGGAGCGTCGCGGCGCTAATACTTCATTTTAAAATATGAACTCACTGGACAACAGGCGTCGCGGCTCCTTGGTGGAGCGTCGCGACACTAATTTAATTATAGAAGCAGAAATGTTACTGCCTCTGAAGCGCCGCGACTCCATGGTGGAGAGCTACAGTGCTAGTGCATTTTTTAAAAAATTAGGGTTACTGCCTCAGTGGCGCCACGACGCTAATGATTGGCGCCGCGGCCCCACCTATCCAGAAACTTAAAAAAAAATTAATTTCAGAATGTTTAACCCAACATTATTATTACACAGTATATTATTTGATAAGTATACCGTTTATATGCTAAATGTCAAATTGTTTGTCATTTACATTTCTAGAATAGTGTCTGTTATAACTGTCTGGGCTGGCGGCGCCCAGTGTTTGATTAAACCATATTCTATCATGCATATTGGATTGACGGTTCCCAAACTATATGTGTTATTAGTTTTGCATGATGTTAATATGTCGTATTGGATATGGTATAAAAGACAAATGTTCCCCAAAACTTTAAATACAAGTCTAAATTAAAACGCGTCGTCCATTATAATTGTTAGAGTGCAAAATCCTTTTCGGCGATACGAGTATTTATGGCAAAGCATTTGCTCTAAGTCTGTGAGGACCTAGACTCTTTCATAGATGTGTTTTAATGTAAAGGTAAATGATAAACTTTTGTGGGTATTTACACCAATGTGTTTGCTCACAAAGGCCAAATTTGCTTAGATACATAAACGCAATCGTATAATGGGGTTGACTTGCTTAGACAAATCTTGGCGCCAAAGTGTCGGACTAATCTAAGGATGCAAGATTAAATGTAATAATTTGATCAACAAAGAGTTGCGAATAAGTTTTGCAATTGGTTTAGAACCTACCAAGATGTGTTATTGAAGTTATCAGCCAAAGCAAATGCAGAGATAGCATAGGCTTGGATCTTGGCTCATTATGACCTTAATTAATATAGGTTCGTATTCTACCATGGGGCCGTGGAAATATGTTAAAATAGTGGGAGCTAATTAAACAAAAGGCCTTGTTGATTAGCCTAAATGAATGTGTATAATAGGAAATAGATTTTGAGTTTGATTTTCGATCTATCTAATTCTTCAGATTATAAAAAGATGTCGAGCCTGTCGTTGAAAATATTGATTGAGATGAATAAACTTACTGGACCGAACTACCTTGACTGGCTAAGGAATTTGCGAATAGTACTCAGACAAGAGAAAATAGAATACGTGTTGGACACGGTGTTCCCAACAGTCCCTGCGACAGATTCTGACGAATATGTCTCTTTTGATAAAGATGCTTACCAGAAACATCTAGATGATGCCACTTCGGCGCAATGCGTAATGCTGTCTTCCATGTCTATGGAACTTCAGAGATAGCATGAGAACATGGGGCCCAGTGAGATGCTCAAACAATTAAAGAGTCTCTATAACTCTCAATCCCAAACAATGGAATATGAGTTGCTAATAGAACTCTTCAAGTGTAAGCTCAATTAAGGGGGCCCAGTTTCATAGCACGTGTTGAAGATGATAGGGCTGATAGAGAGGCTTGCTTCGATTGGAATGAAGCTTGAAAAGAATGTCGTTACACCCTCATCCTGAACTCTCTCCCTGGTTCCTTTGAGAAATTCATAGTGAATTTCAACATGAATAGAATGAAGGCGACTTTGCCGGAGCTGCACAACATGCTCAAGACCTTTGAGTCCTCCACTTCCAAAGGCAAAGTTGTGCTCATGGTGAGCTCTTCTAGCCGACCCAAGCCGAAAGACAAGGAATGGCAGAAGAAGAAGGGCAAGGTAATCGTTGCGCCCTTAGCTATGAAGCCCAAGGGAGGTGTGAAGAAGAAGGTGAGCGCAACTAAAGATGAATACCTCAACTGCCATAGGAAGAGGCATTGGAAAAAGGACTTCACGGCACCAGGAGGGTGAAAAGCACCAGGTGCTCCTGCCTTTGGTGGACAAGGTATGTACGTCATTGAAATAAATATGTCTATAAATAACTCTCATTCCTGGGTATTGGATACCGTTTGTGACTCACACATTTGTACAAATGTACAGGGGCTAACTGATAGCAGGAAGGTTGGACCGAGAGAGGTAGACCTACGCGTTGGAAATGGAGCACGAGTGGATGCTGATCGTGTAGGGACTTATAGATTAAATTTACCTTTCGGCTATTGTTTAGTGTTGAATGATTGTTTTTATGTTCCCTCATTAACGAGGAATATTATTTATATCCCAGTGTTGGACATGAAGGGCTTTTCCTCGTACATTTATAATGGCAGTCACGTACTGTCTTTTAATGATTTTATATATGGAACTGCTCCTCTTGTGGATAGATTATATACACTGAACTGTAGTCGAGAGATATTCAATGTACAAAATAAATGAGCCAAGACAAGTAATAGAAACTCTACCTACCTATGGCACTGCAGACTTGATCATATCAACGAATCAAGGATAGCAAGATTGAGGAAGTTAGACTACCTCGAACCATTTGACTTGGAGTCTTGCTTGAGAGGAAAGATGACTAATAAACCACTTTCTGGGAAAGGTGTGCGAGCCAATGAGGTGCTTGAGTTGGTCCATACTGATGTATGTGGGCCATTCTCGACTCAAGCTAAAGGAGGCTTCTCATACTTCATCACTTTTACTGACGACTTCATAAGGTATGGGTATGTGTATCTTATGAGACACAAATTCGAGGCTTTTGAGAAGTTCAAAGAGTACAAGTAGGAAGTAGAGAAGCAACTTACAACAAGTATCAAGACCCTTCGATCGGATCGAGGAGGTGAATATTTAAGCAAGGATTTTCTAGATTACTTAAAGCAACATGGAGTCCAATCTGAATAGACACCTCCAGGAACACCATAGATGAACGATGTTGCCGAAAGGAGAAACCGAACCTTAGTGGATATGGTTCGATCCATAATGAGCTCCTCAGCTCTACCAACATATCTTTGGGGACATGCTATACAAACCTCTATATATATTCTGAACATGGTTCCTTCCAAGTCAGTAGAAAAGACACCCTATCAGATATGGTGTGGCAAGAAACCAACTCTTAAACATATAAAACCATAGGGGTGCCCTGCATATGTTAAGAAGATGCTCACTGACAAGTTGAAATCTAAAAGTGAGAAATGTTACTTCTTGGGGTATCCAAAGGAAACTAAGGGACACTACTTCTATCTTCTTGGAGAACATAAGGTCATTGTTTCCAGGAATGCAACTTTCCTTGAAGAAGAATATGTCTACAAGGAACATAACTGCACAGAGATAGAACTTGAAGAAATCAAGAACCACAAGACAACACAAAAAATGAACCCTTGTCGAATGACCTAAACAAGGATTCAATGGGAGTATCTGGTGAAGATTAGGTACTTAGAGTATGCCCTTCAACCAGTGGGAATGTTGTGAGAGACAGTGCATAAATGCAAGGCTCTCATACACAACCAATGGAAGATGATACAGTGGTTGTACCTCATTCCATTAAGGAAATACATGAAAATGACATTCCTGAAAGCTCTCAAGGTGATGGATTGTCCAACACACAAAGACCTTCTCACAATCAGAATACAACAAACACTGAAACACAGAGTACTCAACTCCGTAGGACCACTAGGACTCATCGTCCACCTGAAAGACTTAATCTCCTTGTTGAAACACACAATGAGATAGAATTCCTGATGACGATGAACCTACAACCTACATCGAAGCTATGTTAGACATTCATTTGTAGAGATGGCAAGAAGCCATGAAATCTGAGATGGAATCGATGTATGTAAATTAAATTTGGAACTTGGTTGATTTGACAACAGGGGTTAGACCCATATGGTGCAAATGGGTCTTCAAGAAGAAGATTGATACATATGGCAAGGTACAAACTTATAAAGAAAAATTGGTGGATAAAGGTTTTAATCAACGGCCTGGGGTCGATTATGATGAAACCTTTTCAGATGTTGCTAAGATCAAGTCCATTCGGATTTTGCTTGCAGTAGCTGCATATTATGACTATGACATTTGGCAGATGGACGTCAAGACTGCTTTGCTTTAATGGTAATCTAGTTGAGGAAGTGTATATGAAACAACCTGAGGGTTTTTCAATCGAGTCCAAACCAAATGTTGTATGCAAGCTACAAAAGTTCATTTATGATCTTAAGCAAGCCTCGAGGAGTTGAAACATTTGCTTTGACAAGGCTATCAAGTCATTTGATTTCGTCAGAAGCAAAGAGGATCCATGCGTTTATAGTAAATGCAAGGATGGGAGTATTGCCTTCATTATAATATATGTAGATGACAGATTAATAATGGGAGACAATAAGACTCTTCTGTAGTCAGTCAAAGAGTGGTTGTCCAGTACCTTCAAGATGAAGGATTTAGATGAAGCCTGCTACATTCTGGGGATTAAGATCTATAGAGATAGACCTAACAGATTATTGGGGATGTCACAGTCAGTCTACATATACGAAGTGTTTAGACGTTTTTCAATGGAAAATTCCAAGAAAGGCGATCTACCTATGGGACAAGGCATCAAGTTATCTAAGAAGGATAGTCCTTCTAATTCTATAGAACTTGAACGCATGAAAATGATCCCATATGCTTCGGCTATAGGATCAATCATATATGTCATGACCTGTACTAGGCCAGATGTGGCATTTGCACTTAGCATGACTTGCAAGTTCCAGCAGAAATCTGGGGAAGAACACTGGAAGGCAGTCAAGAGTATTCTTAAGTATCTTAGACGAACTAAAGATTACTTCTTAGTCTATGGTAGGGAAGATAAGCTAATATGGGGTACACTGATGCTAGCTTCCAGACAGATATTGATGACTATAAATCTCAATCAGGTTACACATTCATTTTCAATGGTGGAGCAGTAAGTTGGAAAAGTTCCAAATAAGCTACAACTTCTGATTCGACAACAGAAGCTGAGTACATTGTTGGATTGAAAGCTGGTAAAGAAGTTGTCGCGATATCTGAGTTCCTGAAGGAACTAGGGGTTGTTCCATGTGCCACTTGTCCAATAACGATTTATTGTGATAACACTGGTGCGATTGCGCAAGCTAAGACACCAAGATCAACCAACAGAAATAAGCATGTACCAAGGAAGTACCACATACTTAGGGAGATAGTGGAGACGGGAGAGATTAGATTAGATTATGTTCCCAAAGACGATAATCTAGCTGACCCATTCACTAAACCATTAAGCTTAGTCAAACATAATGGTCATTTTGAGAATATGGGCATTAGATATGTTGGAGATTGGCTCTAGGTCAAGTGGGAGATTGAAATTATATTTATGTCCTAGATACAATTTGTATTAGGACAAATGTACTTTATACACATTCATATTATTATTAATGGAGATTAATATTTTGGCATTTACAATTATTGAATTATTATTTGATTGTTTGTAATTATTCATTAATGTGCATCCCTTGAGATTACGTTGTCATTAATAGAGTGAGATATTAATGATAGAGCGTAACTCTTAAAATAGCCTCGACTAATGATCATCGAGAATGAGATATCGATTATATGTAATAAGTCGACATGTGGTCTGCATCACACCCTTAGAGGATGTAGTATGTCTCACCTACTACGAGTAATGGTTACTCGTGATGGACACATGGATACTTTGAAAGTATTGGTATAGCCTGCTGATATACTATTTGTTATACTTGTCTAAAGTATGATCAGCGTGTGGGAGATAGAAGTCCTTAGACTTGAGGTCAATCCACGCTTTATCTACAAAGTAATATACTTTGATCCCGTCCTAAGTTCAAATGCCTTATAGGTTGAGATACGACTTGTATTGGGTACATTACGATGTGGATTGAAGGTGGTAGTTGAGCCAAGATTAGGATTCATTCCTCGGATGTATATTCGAGAGAACACTCATATTCTCAGTAATATTAGGTTGACTAAGTCGTTGGCCAACGCAATAGACATATTTAGAATATGGTCTAGTTGTCCACTAATATAGATGAGATACAATGATTAAGCCATTTGCATAGACACTTGACAAATCCTAAGTTTGATCAGGTGTGTCGTGAATGAAAGGATTTTATCTTACCACATAAAGGTTAAGTTTACTGGATTCGTGTAAACGTACTTCACATATTGAGTTCGTCTTCCGGCGCTGTCTAGGAGTTCCGTGTATACCTTAATTTGATTAATGTCGATATGAGAAGGCCTGTAGGGTCACACTATACTATGTCAATTGTCCGTTTCGATCTAAGGATATATTGAGAGAGTAATTAAAATGTTTGATTTGGAATCGAGATATTTAAATGAATAATCATTATTTTAATTAAGTCAAAATTGGATTTTGGATTTAATTAAGAATGCACGAGAAAAAAAAAAGTCGAGTGCCGCGGCGCCCATACCCTAGGGTCGCGGCGCCTCTTCCTCGATTTTTGGGTCAGGCCCAAGGTCAAACCCTAATCCGTTTTGACCAATTTTTCAACTATAAATAGAGGCATTCACCTCATTATTCTACACACCAATTTCTGAAAACATTCTAAGTCTTAGAGACTTAGAATCAAACACTCTCTCGAACCTCTGCCGGATTTCCTAGCTTTCCGAAAGAAAAATACATTGAAGCTTGGAGCTTGCAATCGGAAGGGCAATCGCGTGTGCACCTCACAGTTGATAAAGATTCCAGATTATTATAACTTGTAAGTAAATGTTTATTTTACAAGTTTCATTGTTATATAACCATACCAGAATCATTGTTGGGGTAAGTAAGAAACAAAACTTTTAAACTTTCGTTGTGCCTTACTTATATGTTTTGAACCCAACAAAATCCTACACCTTCTTCATATCACTATGCAGATATATTCACGAAAGGTCTTCCCAGACAACTCTTTCTCGACTTCAGATTCAGTCTTAGCGTCCGGCCTCCTCCCACTCCGATTGAGGGGGTGTGTTAACGTGTATAATGTGTATTATTTAGCCATATTTAGTATTGTATAATTATAATAAATATAATCCTTATTATAATAGAATTCCTCATTATACACACTATATATATAAGAGAATAATACAATTCTATAATCACTAAGCTCCGAGCCAATGGTCCTCATTACTGCTCTTGTTCCTCCTGGCTATTCGAAGTCGTTCGACAAATGTATATTATGAGAGATTTGACATACAATTTAGTGTAGCCTTTTCTAGTTTATTTTTATTATATCTTTCCTTTATTCTATTTGCATGGGATATCTTTTAGAGAATATTGCTAACTTGAGGATTGGACGTAATGCCTTGATTATCTTGTACCCTTACCTAAGCTTTTCACTTTTTTTGTGTGTGTTATTTACTTTGCGAGGAATATATTATACAAATGTTATTTTTTTAGAATAAGATTGCGCAAGATTGTTGACAAGAGTCAAATCACAGAAAAATAATATATAGTCATATAATGATCCTTTCGGACAGTCTAAAATACTTGAATTTGAATTTGTTTTTTCATTGAAATGTCAGATTGGCTGACCGAATTATCAAACTTAACTTTAGTAATTTAGTTTGACCAAAGTTGGTTCCATGAAATTTCATTAATTATTTTTTTCATTGGAACATCAGATTAGCAAACCGGATTATCAAAATTAACTTTAGTAATTTACTTTGACCAAAGTTGGTGCCATGAGATTTCAATAATTAAACAAAGATTATAACACATATGGAAGTCTTATTTATTAGAGAGGTAGGAACCTATTTAAATATATATAAACAAAAATGGAAAGGCTGCCTAATTTTTTTTAATAGAAAATGTGGTATTGTTGGTTAATTCTATTGTCATTTGTATAGGGAAAATGAGATGCTCATGCGTTTAAAACAATTCGTGTATTTGTATAAAACTTTCTTCTCGTAATAATTTCAGGTTTAAAAAGATGAAATAATTTGGGCGTTTGGGGGGGGGGGGGTATGGGGAGTTTGAAATTAATTAACATGTTATATTATAATTCCATGACAATAATTGACAAACCAAATATTAGATTAATTATTGGATAGCAAACCTATTATTTATAATCCCGTGTTACAGCTTACAATCTTTGCTAGTAAAAGGAAAGAACCTATTATTAGATGTTGTTCAGTAACTATGTGGGGAACTAAATTGCCACACATGCAAGATATTATATTTTGGAGGATTCTTTTTTAATTTCTTCTTGATGTTCGGTACTCAATTTTGAATTCTGATAAAATTTTATCTGGATTCACATTGCATAAAGTTTACTGAATGGAAAAATGCTTTCTATTAGAATTTTTTTTCATTTTCAGATGTTGTACTTAACCATGAATACTAGTTTAGGAGACTTATCAGTTTCTTCTTAGTGAAAGTGAACCTGTAGCAATCACGAGTCGTGTCATCGGTCGATTGGAATTATCACAAGATGGATGAATTCCTTAATTTTTACCGTCTAGATACCATCTTGGAGATGTAGAGTGCATTTTGTATGCAAACTCTTGCCGACATATTATGATAGAATAACTTCTCTGTTTCAGAGGAGGACAAGGTAACAAGCTAATTAACCGTCCTTATGGATGCACCCGATTGAATAGTTATTTCTAACCCTAGACCTCAAATCTGAAATTTCTTATTAATCCCACAGTATCAACGACATAACCTATCCCACAAAAGAAAAGAAAAAACCCATCGAAAAAGGACATCGAAATGACATAGTAACCCTTCATATATAATTCGGAGAACAACAAACACTAGTTTCCATATATGTTATTCCTGGTTTTCTCGTAGTGGCAGAATCAAAATTTTTTGTTATGGAATTCAGAAAAGTAAGAATGTCATAATATATGATTTAAAGTAATTACAACAACAACATACTCAGTATAATCCCATAAATAGGGTGTGGGGAGGGTAGAGTGTACGCAGACCTTACCTCTATCTTGAAGGATAGAGAGACTGTTTCCGATAGAGCATCGGTTGAAGAGAAATTATTGGGTCAATATTATAATTATACTAAAAATCTTATATTTAAGAAATTTAATAACATATATCTTATATACAAATTGATTATTTTCTTTAATAATATATATCTTATATGGAAACAGCCTCTTGCACAAATGTGAGGTAATGCTGCGTACAATAGATCCTTGTGGTCCAGCCCTTCCCCGGACCCCGCGCATAGTGAGAGCTTAGTGTACCGAGCTACCTTTTTTTTATATAGTATAATTTTTTGACAAAAAAAATTCAATTAATCCTTGGAACCTTGAGGTTGCCCTCCACCTAAACATACCTCTCCTCGTCTAAATTTAAGTGGGCGTTTGGTCATTAAAAACAGTGAAATTCGCAACAAAAAAAAGTAATATTTGGAAAAAAGAAATTGAAAAATGGTACTTGAAAATTGAAGTTTGTGTTTGAACATGAATACAATTTTAAAAAATGATGATATTGTACCTCCATTCATTACTATTGATTGATAATTTAATATTTTGTAATTAAGTAGCATCTTATAATTTAGGTAAGATAGATTAGTCTTTCATAAGACAAAAAATATTATACTTGTATATATTGTACTATTGGGAAGAACATTAATCAAGGAATCATTTCCTACATGGTATCAAGAGTCAAATATCCTTTTCCCTAAACCTTTTCTTTCTTTTCTCATAGCTGAAATCCTCATTCCCTCTTCTTGTTTTTTTCCGGCTCCCTTAAGGGTTAATACTCATAAACCCTAAACCTAAAACATATCCTATCCGACAACTACCCCCTTCCCCCTCTCAGCTAGCACTTCTTTCTCTTCCAAAAATCCTACCACACTTTAGGGTTCTTTCATCCACTTTCATCAAAACACCACCTATTTGTCCTCTTCTTTTGATTCTAAGTGGACCCTATGACCGAAAAACAAATCTTTCATCCCGCTTTTGCCGTTAATAACGTCAAGAACTTTATCTCCAAAACTCTTGAAATGGAGAAAGGGCAGTATACATCATGGGCAGAACTATTCAAAATTCACTGTCGTTCTTATAAGGTGATTGATCATATCCTTCCGTCCGAGTCACCGTCGGATACCATTACGGTGGATAAAAAATTATTGTTTTAGTTAGATTCTATAGTCCTTCAATGGATTTATGGCACTATTTCAAATGATCTTTTCCATACCATCTTGGAACCCAATTCTACGGCTCAACAGGCGTGGGAACGGTTGCAAAACAATTTTCAAGATAACAAAATTTCTAGGGTCGTTTATCTTGAACACCAATTTATAAATGTTAAATTGGATGACTTTTCCAACATCTCAGCCTATTGTCAAGAATTAAATGTACTTGCGGACCAACTATCCATTGTTGGTTCGCCCGTGACAAATCAAAGATTAGTCCTTCAGTTGATTGCAGGGCTGAATAAATAATATGATGGTGTTCCTACGTTCATTCAGCAAAGAAATCTGTTGCATCCCTTTTACGAGGCTCGTTCGAGGTTAATTCTCGAGGAAATGAGGAAAGTAAAGTAGGCATCATCGGGCACAACCACCGCCGGAACAACTCTCATCTCCACCAACTCTTTTTCCATTGATTTGGAGCCCCAAAATTCTGGTTCGGGGGGCAATAATTCCCGTCAAAATAATCGCAAAAAATGGGGTTCAAACCACAACAATAAAGGAAAAAATAATGGTGGAAAGGGACGAGATCGAGGAGGTAAACAAACTGCCGGCGGTAGTGGCCAGCCCGGGCCGTGGCGGTAACCAGTGGAGCAGTAGCGGAAATCAGTGGGGGCAGTACCCACCGTGGGCCTGGGCCTCACAGTGGGCTGCCCGCCATATCCATATCTGACTTCTTCGTGGGCCAGGCCTCCTCCTTCTTCAAATCGCCAACCTGGTATTCTAGGATCTCATCTACAACATGCATTTGCGGCAGAAACACCATCTTCTGTCGGATATACACCCACAGACATTGAACAAGCCATGAGCCACATGAATCTAAATATACAGATGAGTCGTGGTATATGGATACAGGGGCTACGTCACACATGAAGGAATCTCAAGGTAATCTTTCGTCTTGTTATACTACGAGCAGTAATAAAAATATTATTGCCGGCAGTGGGCAGGAGATTCCAATTCGTGGTATTGGTCAGATAACACTACCCTCTCTCCACCCACCTTATACTTGAAAAATGCCTTACATGCACCAAAATTGACTAAAAACTTGATCTCTGTTAGACGTTTTACAACTGACAACAATGTTTCTGTGAATTTTGATCCGTTTGGTTTTTCTGTGAAGGATTTTCAGACGGGGATGCCGCTCATGAGATGTAATAGCACGGGGGACTTATATCCCCATCACCTCTGTTTCCAACAATCACATGGTCAAACCTTCCACCTTTGCGGCCATCTCTCCTAGTATATGGCACAATAGGTTGGGACACCTAGGCGCACCAATTTTTAATCAATTTAGGAAGAATAATTTATTTTCTTGTAATAGACTCTTCTGTTTGCCAAACCTGTGTGTTTGGTAAACATGTTAAGCTTCCGTTTTCTCCGTCTACTACTCATACTTTTATTCTATTTAATATTTTGCATTGTGATTTGTGGACGTCAGCCGTTTTAAGTGCTGCGGGTCATAAATACTATTTGCTCATTCTTGATGATTATTCAAATTTTTTGTGGACCTTTTCCTTAGGACAAAAATCACAAACATATAACATTTTGAAACAATTTAGTGTGTTTATCAAAACTCAGTTTGACAAATCCATTAAAAGTTTACATTGTGATAATGGAGGGAGTTTCTAAATGTCCAGTTTACATATTTTTGTCACCAAAATGGGATGTATGTACGTCTTTCATGTCCACATACCTCTTCTCAAAATGGAAAAGCCGAAAGAAAGATTCGATCAATCAACAATATGACTTGCTCTATCCTTGTGCATTCGTCCACACCACCAAATTTTTGGCACCATGCCCTTCAAATGGCTACATAGCTTCTAAATATTCTTCATAGTAAACTAATCTCCAATGTGTCACCCACTCAGGTATTATACCACCGTCTCCCATCAGTTACATATTTACGGGTTTTGGGTGCTTGTGTTATCCCTTGTTTCCATCCACCACCATTCACAAACTTTAGGCTCTTTCTACTCCTTGTGTATTTTTGGGATACCCACAAAAT
The DNA here is from genome assembly GCA_029783415.1 of Anisodus acutangulus. NCBI lineage: Eukaryota > Viridiplantae > Streptophyta > Magnoliopsida > Solanales > Solanaceae > Anisodus > Anisodus acutangulus. The sequence continues at coordinate 18,981,264 of CM056512.1, forward strand.
CATAGGGGATATAAGTGCTTTGATATGTCAAGTGGGAAAATTATTATTTCTCTTCATGTCATCTTTGATGAATCTACCTTCCCGTTTGCAACATCTTAAGCAGCATCCTCACCTTCATATGATTTTCTGGACGATGGAATTCATCCAATTTTAAGGTATCATCTAAGCTCTCAAAATAATAGTGTGTGACGACAAGAATTGATAATAATATTTTATATGTCACAAAAGAGGTCATGGATTAGAGCTATATCACACGATTGTGATAATAAGTATATGAAGTGTGTTAAAGGTGATTATTATTTAAGTGAATTGAGATCAAGAATAAATTATTGAATTAAGGGATAGGTGATGGCAAGCCAACAACTCCCACACGTATAATTGAGAGAGAAGACACCAAGTGACTAAGCACATTATAAGATAAGGTGGCATCTTTAAGATGAGTAACAATTTTGTTTGTTAACATGTGGACCCTTGATACACAATGAGATATTAAGAATTTATTCTCTCACTGAAAATGTATACACACAACAACCTCTTCAATTAATTAGTACAATAACTAGTTGACCACCTAGTGCTTTTGAAATTTATCTTATAATATCTTAGTTTACTTCAAACTAGTGAGTAGATATTCAATGATTGAAAAATATTGTCATGGTTTTTGCAATAGGAAAACAAAATTCATACGAATTTCACACTGTGTAGGGTCCATATAAAGGGAAATGCTTTTTATCAAAAAATATTTTACAAAATGTGTGGATTACTGTGTCGGGTCTAGAGATGACAGTGGATCCTGGACCCGGTCCGGATCCGGTGGATCCAGATCCGTTTTAGAGGATATGGATCTTCAAAAGTTGGACCCGACGGATCCGGATTGGACCCGGATCCGGATCTGATCTGGATCTGGATCTTGTATTTGAGATTCGTATCTGGTCCAGATCCGACCCTTGGATCCATTTTCAATTAAATATATTCATAACATAGAATGTAATTTTATAAGTACTTTCTTAAAATTTTTCATAATTTCTGTATTTTTACATCATTTAACATATTTCTTGGTATAATTATTTCGTGATATGTCATTGATTATTACTTTAGAGAGTAAAAAAAAAATTATTTGAAAAACATTGTCAAATGTAAAACATATTACAAATTTTCGAAAATCAAGAGAAAATGTTAATTCAAGTCTGTCCTATTCAAATGTTGCGACGATACTATTTGCTAACCTTAACCGATTAAGATGATGAGTGAAATTTACTCTTTTTTTAATTATTGTAGTTATATCTACTTCAGTTTGAACTTTGAACCACCAGCCTACCCCTACAAACGATGCATTAAAAAAAAGGGAAACTGTGTTTGAGTTGACAATTCTAAAGAGTTGAAAAATCCTCCTAAAATTAAGTTGACAAATCCTAATATCAATTTGCAAATTGCAAGCATGTAAGGTGATTTTTCAACAAGCACCTAATTTTGCTGCTACTGATTTGGACAGTATTATTCGTACAACGAAAACAATTAATCATTTGGAAATTGCTACTGATTTTACATGTGGATCCAGATCCGATCCGTGGACCCAGTGGATTCGATGAATTCGGATTTGGATCTGATTTTTATGGACCAGATGGATCTGGATCCAGGTATGAAAAACGAATCTGGATCTGGATCTGGATCTAGTAGGATCCGATCCAAATCCGATCTGTTTTCATCCCTAGTAGGGTCCATATAAAGGGAAATGCTTTTTATCAAAATTTCTTTAAAAATTTGTATGAATTTCCCTTCGTACGGGCTGGTCTTTAATTTTTGCCTCTGCTTCTCATTTAATAAAAGTTTGTAGGTCAAAATAATTTTATTTGCTAGTTTACTAAATCAGAGATTCTGTTCCCAACAGAGTAAAAAAAATCGCAAGGCAAAATTTCATTAGAAATTATACTTATTCGGCCAAAGTTGCATAGAAACAATGCCTTGACTAACCGGGCAAGGCGTAATCCTAATGTTCAACGAAACTTTACTTTCAGGCATAATTACATATGGCATAATTTCTATACAACTTTGACCGAATAAACATAATTTCTAATGAAATCTTGGCTTGTGATTTTTTTTTCTCTTTGACTCTCCTGAGATTCGAACCCGCAACCTCAAGGTTATTTTCGGAGGCATAATTACATAGAAACTATGGCCCTTAAGGCAATACAACTTTGCCCGATAAATCTTGCCTTGTGATTTTTTTTCCTTTTTCCTCAGTTGAGATTCGAACCCACAACCTCAAGGGTATTTTCGATCATTTTTTTAGGCAAAAGGCAAAAATTAAAGACCACCAATTTGAGGGGCAAAAATTAAAGACCACCAATTTGAGGGGAAATCGTGCGAATTGCCCAAATTTCTTTATTTTCAAGCTCGAATATGATATCTCTAATTAAATATAAAAGAATTTAATTGATCCCACACCTCTTAGTTATTTTTAGGGAAACTAAATAGACATATATCTTGTAATTCTAGAAATATCGAAGAGGTTATCTCTGCCTTATATTTGATTAATTTATTACATAAACTCCCTTGCCGTTGAAAAGTTCATTTAAGCAATAACATATCTAGTATAAAAAAGGTAGTCCGATATACTAAGCTTCCACTATGCGTGGGGGTTCAGGAAAGGGCCGGACCACAAGGGTCTATTGTATGAAGTTTTACCTTGCATTTCTGCAAGAGGTTGTTTCCATGGCTTGAATCCGTGACCTCCTGGTCACATGACAATAATTTTATCAGTTATTCCAAGGCTCCCTTCACATATCTAGTATAGTCCCACAAATATATTCCAGAGAGAGTGGACATATCTTATCCCTACCTTTATGAAATAGAGAGGTTGTTTTCAATAGATCATCGTCTTAAGAAAATCGTATTAAGTGTCGTTAAAGCAATCATTGGATTAAAAATTGAAAAGTTTCGTTTCAATTTTCCCTTCCAATTGGACGTTATTATATTTATCTAAAATCTATAGGAAAAAATACGAAAGAGAAATTATGAGATATGTATTCACTATTCAGTAATATTATTATATTGCTCAAAAGTAAATTGTTAACAAATTTTAAAATTAATAAGTTTAACTAATAATTTATTATTTGCCGTATGTCTTTCTATTGTCATTTACTTTCAGGTTAGAAGGAAATTATTAGGTATAGTTGTTTCAGAACATTAGTGTAGGTGAGGGTATTCGGGTCAAAGTATACCAGAACTAAACTAAAAACCAACTTTGGCCGTAAAATATCCTCATTCTGTTTTAATTTTTTTTTCTTACTTCCCTTTTTAATTTGTTTCAAAAAATCCTCTTTGTAGACACCCAAAGAGAAGCAAAGTAGGGTCCTACTTGAGATTCGAAAATCTCAAGAGACTCATTAGCAAAACGAGTATTATTGGAATCCAATGGATAAGCCTAATTTCAAATCAATGTGTATTTATGAAATTTGCACATAATTTTAATTTCAATTTCAAATTCAAATTCTCCAAAATGTAGGATTTGAGATTCCAAATTGTGATTTCAATTTTTTTTAAATATAAAATTTGATTCATAAGATTATATTATGTAAAAAAGAAACATCCATCATGTTAAACTTTGCGAAAAAAGACCTATACTCATGTGGAAGAATTATATTAAAGAATAGCTAGTTACTACTATTATTAATTTTTTTGACTAGCCAATCTTTGCAAAATTATATTTATTTGAAAGTTTATAATAATATGTAATTGAAAGCATTTATTTATAAAAGGAACATGGAGATATGAGATTTATTAATGCGGCACCTTAAGATATTCCGATACCTTATTTATGAACCATATGTGGTTTGCTTATTTGGTAAGATTGTATAAGAGGTGAGGAAGTTTTGATGGTTTTCACATATTGTGGGGTTTTCATGTTTATGATAAACAATACAACGTAAGAAACTCAAATGCATATCCAAATAAAATTTCAACTTCGAATCAACCTGATTTAAAATTATGGCCAAACGGGTCCTTAATTTCAATATCTCACGTGACATGTTTAAGACCACAAAATTTAAAAGTATTTTGATATATTATACATATCTTTAGTTAAAGGAGTACAAGGTTCAAATTGAAGTCTTCTTTACTTTTTAAAATTCCATACTCAATCAAATTATGATACATAAATCAAAACGAAAAAGTATCTGAGAAGAAGTTGATGATTATCTTATTCAAAATGAGGTTTATTAAGTCTTTCTAAATTAGAGAAATTTAGAGGTCTAATTAATTGATCATGAAAGCAAAGAATTTGGACTAATTACCTGATGGATAATTGGGAAGTAGAACTTGAACAAGATGCGGATAAAACGTTATCCTTACTGATTTAATCATAGGAAAAAGGTCTTTCTGAAATAATTTTAAAAATCTCTTGGTTAATGCTCTTTCTGTGCCAATTTATGTGTCATTTTCACTTTCCGAGATTTAAACTGTATGAACTTTGACTAACATTTTAAGATACTCCTTACGTTTACTTTTACTTGTCCACTTTTAACGTTCCACGCCACTTAAGAATTAATAAATGAAGTATATATTCTACCACAATACCCATATTAATTAGTGCATAGTCAATAAATTTGAACATGAGTAATTAATGTTAGAGGTAAAATAAGAAAAAAAAGTTTATCCTTCTCTTGATACGTTAAACTGGACAAGAGTGAATATTTATTTTTAATATAGTGGACAAGTAAAAATGAACGGAAACAGTATATTTTTTACTAAATTGATATGAGAAAAGTTCAACTTATAGCTCTTTTCATGTAGTTTTCAAATATATAAATTTTAATGTTAAAATATTGAGTTAATCTAATAAATTTAACTTTAAAGTTTAATCAAATCGACTCCCGAAAAGCAAAAAATACCATATAAATTGAGACAGAAGGAGTAATTAGGATCAAATCTATTCTACTGAATTTGTCCTTATTGACTAAGAACATTAGATTTTTAATATATGGACCTTTTTTACGAGTCAAATTAGCCCTTTAACTATGAAAAATGACATATGTGCTTCTGAACTTTGTGGATCATCCGAATTCGATCATAATATTTATCAACCGCCATCTCTCATACCTATTAACCGATCTGTATAGCAGGTTTGTTCCTGTGCTCGTCCCTATCAAGGATGTATTAACTACTGGGCATTTAATTGAATTAATATGTGTGCTATTTATTATCCGGTATTAGGGTATTTATGTGTCTAGTTTTTATTGTTTTTGCTCCATTGTTATTGGTTCAAGGTTCAATCCTCTTACTTCCGATGGTAGATTGTTTCTTTTTCTTCTTTGATGAGAGACAATAGGCCACTGATCGACTACTTTAATCATTTCATCCATGCTTTGATTATTGTTATTATTAAATCCTTGATTGTTGGTGTTCCCGGTAAACCAGAAGGGAGAAGATATATGAGAAGGAAGGGAAATGATGATAATAATGTCAATGAGGACAGGAAGAGGATTGATGATAATAATGATGAAACAGATGATTGGAAAAATATCTGGTACGAACAAAAGGGATTAGGGGTCGAGGATGGCACTTAGGGTCGTTTGATCATGGATAATTTTCACTTTTTTGTGAAATTTTATTTTGAAATTATGTTTTGACATAGAATTGTTATAATTTTCACGGATTCGACTTGAAGTTGAATTCTAGAATATTCCGAAATCGAAAAATTTCAAATACTACATATTTTCATATTTTTCGCTGCAACTCACAAATGTACGTAGAAAATGATTCGTTGATTAATATTCTTCCTAATAGTACAACATATACAAATATAATATTTTTTATCTTATGAAAGACTAATCTATCTTACCTAAATTATAAGATTCTATTTAATTACAAAATATTACATTATCAATCAATAGTAATGAATGAATGTAATTATGGGATTGCCCCATAATTACTCTAACAGTCCTCCGCAGTCTTAGAGATTCTCGTATGCTGAGACTGTCCCTGAAATCATTAAACAGTACGCGCGGAAGGCCTTTGGTGAAGATGTCAGCAATCTGATAACGGGACGGTATATGGAGAACTCGAACTTGTCCACGGGCAACCTTTTCACGGACAAATAAGATATCCATTTCAATGTGTTTCGTGTGCTGATGCTGAACACCATTGCCAGATAAGTATATTGCACTCACATTGTCACAATAGACCATTGTTGCCTTTTCAATTGGACAATGTAGCTCCAATAGTAGATTACAGAGCCAACATAATTCAACAACCACATTGGCTACGCCTCGGTATTCTGCGTCAGCACTTGACCAAAACAGTGTGGATTGTCGTTTGGATGATCAGGAAATGAGATTATCCCCCAAGAACACACAATAGCCGGAAGTAGAACGTCGTGTGTCCGGACAGCCACCCCAATTTGCATCTATATAGGCTGAAAGATGCTTGATGGAGGATTTATACATCTGAAGGCCAAAATTAAGAGTACCCTTAATATACCGTAAAATCCTCTTGAGAGCTCCCATATGTTCTTCCTTCGGATTATGCAAGTGTAAACAAAATTGCTGGACCGAATAGGAAATATCAGGCCTCGTAAAAGTCATATACTGCAATGCTCGTGCAAGGCTGCGGTAATGTGTAGGGTCGTTGTATGGAGTATATGCAGCATTACTCAACTTCGCCTTAGTGTCAACTGGAGTATGTGATGGATTGCAGAAAGACATCCCTGCTTTGTCAATGATTTCCTCGGCATATTTCTTTTGACTGAGAAACAGACCACCTGCATAGTGAGTGACATCAATACCAAGAAAATAATTCAACGGACCTAAGTCCTTCATTACAAATCCAGCAGCAAGAAGGGACATAATAGACTGACGAAGTGAAGTGGATGATGTTGTGAAAATAATGTCATCAACATACAGAAGTATATATGCCATGTCAGCGCCCTTCCTATAAATAAAGAGTGACTAATCTGATTTGCTGTGAGAAAATTCCAATTTGGAAACAAATTTTGCAAACCTGTTATACCATGCCCTAGGAGCTTGTTTCAGACCATATAAGGATTTTCTCAACAGGCACATATGATCTGGACGGGTAGGATCACGAAACCCCAACGGCTGATGCATGTATACCGTTTCTTGCAAGTGGTCATGTAAAAATGCATTCTTGATATCTAACTGATGAATGAACCAATATTTGCAAAGTGCCAGGCTAAGAACAATCCTGATAGTTGCTGGCTTGACTACCGGACTGTATGTTTCACCGCAATCTACTCCAATCTGCTAAGACCTGCCATCACCAACAAGACGAGCTTTGTATCTCGCAAAAGAACCATTAGAATTCTTTTTATGGCAAAAAACCCACATAGATCGAATTATGTTCATATTAGATGGACATGGACCAAATCCCACGTCTTATTTTGAATAAGAGCAGTAAATTCAGCTAACATGGCAGCTTTTCAATTCAGGTCGGATAAGGCAACTTTGAGATTTTTTTATATTGGTGATGGTTGGACTGAGGTAGTTAGGTTAAAATGGTGTTTAGGTCAAAAAATCTTGTGCATTGCACGGGTTTCCCTGGTCCGTGGTTGAACAGTTGGGCCGTTGGATAGCTAGGTAGTTATGGGATTTTGGGTCGGGGCAGTGGGCTCGGTATGGCCACTGGATTGGGCCATTGTGTCACGGGATGGGGTTTGTAGGACGGGTAGAGGTGTAGGGTGTTCTTTTTGCTAGGTCGGCCAACCACTAAATGTGGACTGGGTCATGTTGGGAGGCCGCGAGTTGATTTTCTCTACTGTCAAAACACTATTAAAAGAATATGAATTAATGACGAATAAATTACGTAGCTAAATAGCAAAATTCATCGCTAATTCTAACGAAATTAACGACAAACTAAATAAAAAATTATAGCTATGAGTAATTTAGCGACGAAGTTTGTAAATAATGCCATTTTTTTGTAGTGAAAACATCACAATTAATTATTTCACCATCAATACTTCTCACTCCCGATACGCCAAAAGACGAACAACAAAAAATTTCACAAAAAGAAAAATTCACCCATTATAATCGTCTCACACCTTTATCTTTGCCATCTTCTCCAGTCACTATTTTACCGTCGATCGACCCTTAACCACCAATAACCTTCTTGGACTGCTATAAAAAAACTTTAATCTAATAAATATGTCAACTTGAAAATTTTATAAAATATTTAAGATAAAATTTTTGTGATTCTTTTATTATAAAATAAAGTTATGTAATTTTGATTAAGAAAAAGTATAATTATATCACTTTTTATGAAATTTACCCCTCAAATAATTATTCAATGGATTTTGTGTCCCATCATCCACCTTTTTTCTCAGCCAAAGTGTCCCCATGATTAATTGTTACGTACATACGTCAGAATATAATGGTTCCAACAATGTGTTATATACGTACATATCTGAAACCTAGCAGTACCCTAAGTTCTACATTGTGTATGTGTTCTCGCCCCGAATTATGTTCTCTATCATTTTATCGGCTGACAAATTTGAGAGATAAATTGATTCCTTAACTTAAGCGATTTGGGCTGAAAACGAAACTCTAATTTCCAGCAATGGGTTCCCTAACTACTCCATAAAGTGTTAGGACGGTGGTATGAGTAAACTAAGAGGTAAGAAACATGAATGCAGCTGAGTACAGTAAAGTAAAAGATAAAATGAAGTAAAAGGATAAAGATATATAAAAATTGAGTTGTTTGATTGATTGGTTGTGTGTTATATACAAAGAATGATCCTATTTATAGTACAAAAAAGGAAAAAGAAATTGTACAACGTGACCCCCCCCATGTTAGCCATCAAGTAACCCACTAAGTTCAATGGATGACTATGGGGGAGGTGGTGTCGATTTTCTCTTCCTCTACTACTCTTGCTCTGATAATGGCCCTTTATTTTAGCTGTTGTTGGCCGTTACCGCTTCTAGGGATCCGGAAACCCTTTTGACTTGGTCATTGAGCCATCTGCATCTGAGTGGGTCCCAATCGTACCTCTAACTAACAACTCGGCAAAGATGCCTTAGTAGTCAATGAAGTTTTTGTAGTCGAGGGCTAGGAGTAAATTCGGCTTTGGAACAGTTCGACTGTCACTGAAATCGGCTAAACACTTAAATTATTTTTTGAGTGTTAACAAGTGCCCCTCTATATTAACTCGAGTGTGACCGTTGAGTTGATGTATTCAAAAGTAACCATCGTTTCAGTCTGACAGCCGCGCATGTCACTTCAATCGTCTCGTCTCTAGTGCACGCAATTATGATTACTTCTGAATTAGGTTTACCCTTCAACTGAGGTGTCTTTATTACCACGAATCGGTTCCAATGTTTTCCAATTGTGCATTCGAAAAGGTAGCCCAAATTTCTGCCGCGCATTGAGATCTATTTAAGAAAAGACATCTTTTTGAAATTTTTTTACTTGATCTTACAGTCATCTCTGATTTCTTCCTTTCTGTATAAAAAACCCATATCTCGGCCCTTTTCTTACTCGGATGCCATGTCTTTTTCTTTCTCTTCTTTGAAGATATATGGGACTACTCTAGTCGATAAAGACCTAACCGATGCTTTGGTCCTTGTTGATGAACAATTGGTTCTGGTTCCATATGGTAGGCCGGAACAAGGTGACATTCTTTTATCTCAATATCTTAGCCCGGTGACCTATGACCTTCCCCTCACCTGCGACTGGTTCACTGCCGACCGCTGTCCGGCTAACCTATGCACCTGGCCGACCAGGGGTTCCAACTATTCTATTTGGTTGGACCGAGTCAAGTCGGCCAAAGTAACCGAGTGGAGATGTATGGGTCTTTACGACGCTATTGTACTATCGGGGTCTGATATCTCCTGCAATATCGGCCTCATATATGCATTCCTTGGTTATTGGTTGACTACTACCAATGTTTTTGTTTTTCCCTGGGGGATAATGACTCCCACCCTCCTTGATGTAATGGTGATACTAGGCCTTCCGATATTGGGAGTCGAAGTGCCTACCCTGAGTGAAATCAAAGTTCCTGACTTGAGGATTGTTGTTTCGAAAAATTCTTCTAGCTATGGTTCTTTTATGATCGCTAACCGCCGAAGTTCGCCTTTTCTGTACCGGTACTTGTGTAATTGTCAAGGAGCTGATGATTTATGTGGCTTTGGCCATTTCAGGGGATGATGTCAGTTAGACATCCCTTTTCCTGGCTTACTTGTACATGGCTCTGGGCAATGCTCAAGCTAGGTTAACGAATTCTCAAAATTTGTATACTTTGGCCGAACCTCTATAGTTCCTTCAGTTGTGGATCACTTTGTATTTCCCAGAGTTCATCCCTGATGATTTTGATGGCAGCCGTTCTCCGTTAGATCCGCCCGTATTAACCACCACTCTTCGGGGAATACCTCTTGTACCCTAGGATATTTTCACTGCAGTCTCCACCCTGCATGGTCTGTCTCGAGACCATTACGCAGATTGGCAACCGATCCTTGAAAAATGGGCCACTCCCGATTGGGTTCATCAAATAGCCGATGACAACATTTCCTTCACTCAGCGAAAGGTCATGAATCGAGTGTGGGGGCATATCCTTATGGATAAGGATCTTTTGGGAGGCTTGAAGCACAAATCTAGGAATAACAAGTTGACCACGGAGCCCTATCGACCCAACTTTGTGGCACGACAATTTGGCCTGACACAGCACATACCATGGCCTCACCATAATGTTGCTCATTCGACCCACCATTGCTCTCTAAATGCCAAGCAGACAGAGGAGGTAGCCGCCCACAATCTTGATAAACTTGTCATTTTCATCTTGCAGCCGTTCTCCCCAAGGGCCAACACCATTGTTGTTTTTGTTAACTGGTGGAAGGTAGATGAAGAAATATTCTTCCAATCCTATCTGAAAGTCTTCTGTTATCGGCTGATCCAGGCAAAACAGAGTGATCGGCTAGTCCAGCCGAAGAAGAAAAACCCAGCAGACGGTAAGACAAGGACAAAAGAGGTCCCTTCAAAGGGGGTTTCCATCAATTCGGCAAGACCTACTACCTCTTGGTCTTCCGTCAGGCTGCGACAGCCGAAGAGAAAAGGTGAATTGTTTTTCTACATATATGTTGGCCAAAATTGCTTATACATTTTAGGCTAACACTTTTTACGTATCTTTCAGTAACTTCATCCCCTCAGGATTTGTTGATTTGGAGACCACTGCTACCAAGGGATATCCGACTCCTAGGCAATCCATTTTAAAGCAACCCGAGCTAGGTGAAGGGTTATTATTTGTGAGCGTAGGGAAGAGAGATCTCGTGGAACCGAAGTCTATGTTTCTGAATAGGAGGATGATGAGGTATATCTCTTATCTGCCTCGACTACCTCTGTATCAGTTATCTTTCATTGCTTATGTTTCTTAGTTTTGTATTTCAGGAGCCACTATTAATAACCTTGATATTAAAGTTTCTCATATTGAGGCAGCCGGAGAGGTTGACGTAACCGTAGAGGTATATCATTTTCCTTCCAGTCTTGTTATCAACTGTCTCTAGATTCTTGCCTTTCTTCTGAAACTGTCATTTTCTGTATAGGAGACGACAAGGGAAGATCCCTCGGCTGAAGATAGCCCAATTGATGACTCAGAGGCGTCAGCCGAGGTCATACCTGAGGACGTACTCTTGCAGTATTTTGGCTCAGCCGACATCATACCTTCACCCTCTTCGCCGGTTGGTGTTCATGAAGAGCGAGTTGAGGTGTTTCTATCCAAGGGCATCCCCACCATCAAGGAGGAACTTCATGCATTGAGGACCTCTTTGTTCCGATTGTCGAATGAGGTGAGGGACTCTCCAGTTCTGGTGGCCACCTATAATGACATAGCCTTGGCTTTGAATGACCTATTCTCTTTGTATAAGGTGGCCAAAGATAGTCGTGATGAAACAGTCATAGCTCTCCAACGCTTGGGATCTCTTCGATAATAAAAGAATCGTGTTTAGGATACTTTTGCCCAGGTAAATGAGGAGAGGCAATGAAGTGTCGATCGAAGGCGCGACTTGCAGGGGCGGCGGTCCTAACTGCAAGCAGAATTAGAGAAGATCCAGACATAGATAAAGATTATAACCCTTAAATAAGTGCCCTAGACTCAACTATTAAAACCCACGATTCCTCCTGCTCCTTGTTATTTTGGCAAGGCCGTCATCTGGATAACGAGATACGGGAGCTTGGTAATCAACAAGTTGTTTGGGAATCGGATCTGAAGATGGGTAATGAACGCCTGACCCAACTGGAAAATGATTGTGCTGAATGGAAAGGCAAACTTGCTTAGTTAAAGCTGTCATTACCTGGTAATCCTTTTGAAGTGCTGTCTAAAGCACATCATTCTTCGGTTACGATTACTTCTTTGCTAGTTGATCCTGTCGTCTAAGTGCCAGGTGACCTTCCTACAACCTTTCAAGATGCATAGGCTTGATCGAAACAACAACCAGAAGATACTCTAGCAGCCGATACATAGGTTCTTACCAAGACCCAGTCAATTGGTGTGGTTAGATCGCACATGAGGTAGGAGTAGGAATCCCGAAGAGTTAGAGGTAGTTGAGGTAGTGGCCGTTGGTGCGGATGGTGATGAGGAACAGATTTCAGCAATTTGGAAAGACCAATCAATCGTTGATTCGGCTGATCCTGAGACTTCAATAGCTGATGATGTAGTGAAACCCTCGATTGATTCAAGGCTGACCAATTCGGCTTTTTAGTTGTATCGACCCAAAATCGAAGGGTCTGTTATTGTGACTACGCAGCCAGTCTGTGGCTGTCGGTTGCCCATACATTCCCTAAATTAAAGGGAAATTAGCCTCTTTTGCGACCAGGCAGCCGATCTGTGGCTGTTGATTACTTATGCATGCCTCAAAATCGATGGGTAATATTTCTTCAAATTGTCTACAATTTACATATCTTTTCCATGCATGTTTATCACTTGATCCGTATTGCCGGCAACCCGTAGGTTCGCTATAAAGGGTCCTTTCCTGGTTTGGCTATCATTTGTCAATTTTATGATCTTTCATTTCAATCGGCGGGATGATTTTCCAGACTGAGTCTCCTTCGTCAAACCTCTTTAGGCTTTATATGTTTGTAGTATGCTTTGGCCATTTTACGTTTACCAGCTTTGACTTTTTCTATGATTGTCAGTCGATTTTCATCCAACTAACACAACTCCATTAGCATGGCCTACTGATATTCTTCCAAACTTAGAAAATATGGTGTGGCCATCCGTAATGATATTAACTTCTAAGCACAACATTGCATCTTGACCATAGATTTAGCCCATAGGATGTCGTCCCCGTAGCTGTAGATTTGGAGTTTCTGATTGCCCATTTCATTTAAGACAAGTCTTTGTAAAATGAGTTTATTCAAACTCTGCACAAAACATACACAACACGGCGTATAAAATAACACTCGAGTTTTGTACAAGTGTAGAACAAAGACAAACAAAGCTAGGCGTAAAATTCCCATCGGCAGCTCAAATGTTATTGGCTGCCAGATTCTGGTTTTCTGTTGTTGTTCCCCATCTGCGATGCCTCGGCTATCCTTGCCTTAGAACTTAGAGCGGTCAGCCGATGCCACAGGTCACGTATGATTTGGGTTTCCTCAACCATTTAAATCCTCTAAGGTAAGCCGTGGTTCGACTAATTATTTTTTTTCAAACCCTCACGAGGTAAGATTACAGAATTCCCAAGATCCTTCTTCATACTACTCTGTGACGGCTATGGGAGCCACATAGGGTGAATAGAGGATAACCTCTACGTTCTGAACCCCTGGTCAGAATGGGTTATCATCCGTTGGGACGATTTCTATCTTGTCTCCTTCCTAAAATATGAGCTTTTGATGCATGGTAGAAGGAAGGCATCGGCTGGTGTGAATCCAATCCCTACCTAGCAGATGGTGTAGGATGACTTGCCATCTATTACAAAGAAGGCAGACCTGACCGTCTTAGGACATCAAGTGATTTCTGCTACTAGAATCCCCAATGCTTTAGAGGCTTCTCCCATAAAGCTAGCCATTTTCATGTTAGTTGGGATGAGATCCTCGTTTGTTTTGTTAAGATCCTTTAAGGTAAGCAGCGACATCACATTCAGCACAGCCCCATTGTCGACAAACACCCGACTAATAATTTTTCCATTAATGTAAACCTTGACGTAAAGGGGTTTGAGGTGTTTAACCATATCTTCTGTAGGTGCACCAAATACGGTTCTCAAAGTGTCCCTAGCCGGGGTATCGACTAATGTTTCCCATTATGCATCTTCCATGCAAACATCACATTCTAAGCTATCCAGCGAGGAGTGGCTAGCCCAGAATTCACATGGGATTGGGCTGACCATTTCAATATCTGCCCACATCTCATCAACCAGGTCATGGCTAAATAAATCGAGGATGGATTCCCCTTCTTCATCCAATTCGGCTGACCAGAAGCTCATATCTTCCATTTCTTGGAGACAGATGGGGATCGACTGGGGATCCTCTGACTGAATTCTCTGCATGATCTATGGGATTGCCTCAGTTAGAGGTCCATCCGAGGCCACGTTCTCTTGCCGAGGTTCCTCCATCGGGTTGTCCGTAGGTTGTTCATCCAGCTTTGGTTGACCCGACGTCTCTCATTCAGGCGACATTGCCCCTGAAGCAACTGAGCTGAATGCCCGCTCGATTAGCCTTGGCTATGACAGACTCAGGAATCTCATGATTTTCGGTTGCCTTAGTGTTGGAAATTAGATGCAATATTTGTTGCATCTTACGCAAGGCCTTGGCACGTTGCATCCTCCTTTTCTGAGTCCTGGATACGACTCTCGGTGGTGCATCTTTCTTTCTGGGAGCCTGATTGATATACCACTTCCCCTCTTCTATGTCGGTGGCTGGTTTAATCATTCTCCGAGGTCTCGTCTAGTCCTCGTATCTCGCCATGATACTTAAAGACCAAACATACTCATTTACATTAAACTCGACCACCCTCTGTTTGGTTTTAGGGAGTGGTTCTTCATCTATTCAAGGCATGCTCGACTGTTGGTTGGTTGGCATCCGTACTTTCCCCCCATGCCTATGTCTGGCACCGATAGGGACCCTTATAACCTCATGGTTTGTTCTTGAAGTTCTCGTTCAACGTCCCTCGAGTATTTAGGACGGATATGAAAACTGCTCCTAGCTGGCTGCCTGTCATCATGAATGTCATAGGTTGTCCTAACCGGTTGAACACAGAGGTCCTTGTGGCTTTCTTGCCTTCAGTAGGTTTTTTTGGGACCCACACCATTTTCATCGGTTGTCTCCCTTTGGTGTCCCTTGACTCATCGGGCTTAGGAAAAGATACCATAGATATTGGTACCATGGGAAAGGGGTCGGTATCAATGGACATTTCAGTCATACTCTTGTCAGCTATCTTGAACCTCCCCTCTTTGATGCTCTTTTGGATCGCCTTTCTGAAGACCACACAATTAGAAGTAGAGTAACTGTATGAGTTATTCCACTTGTAGTACTTCTTATCTTTGAGTTACTCGGTAGGCGGAATCCTATGACTATCAAGGAGCTGAATCTGCTTATCTTTGAACAGATGATCAAAGATCTGATATGACTTTGTGTTGTCAAACGAGAAACCGACCCTGTCATCGGATGAACTCATCTCCTTGCCTTTTAGGACTTTCAAGGCTGGGCAAGAGTAAACCTTACCCTTAACAATATCGGCCACCATTGCGTCTGCCGCATAGTCGGCTGACTCTGAGTTGGACTCATCCACTTCAACGATGGATACCAAATGGGAGCCCCAATTTCGGCTGGGTCTTCTCCGCTCTTTCTCCTGAATGTACTGCTCTATTTGGCTAGCCTTTTTCGCTAACTGGCTCAGGTCAGAGCAGGATTGTCCCACCAACTTCTCCTTTAACTGAGGCTGCATGTTGTTGATTATCATGTGGGCACACTCAGACTCGGGGAAGTGTACGGTGTATTTCCCAAATTTCTTTTTAAATCTCTTGATAAAATCGGTAGTCGATTCATCGACCTGCTGCTTGAGATTTGTTAGATCATTCACGGTAACTTGAGGTTGGGGTTAATAGAACCTATCATGGAAGCAACCCTCCATGTTAGCCCAGCTCTGTACGGAATCAGGAGCCAAAGAGGAGTACCATGCGAAGGTTGTTCTTGTTAGAGAGAGAGAGAATAGCTGCAACTTGTGACACTCATTCTGGCCAGCCTCGCCGCATTGGGCTATAAATTTACCAATGTACTCGATAGTGGATTTTCCATCGTCACCAGAGAAGATGGCAAACTCCGGTGTTTTGAAGCCCCTCTGCAAATGTGTTATCCTATCTACCCAATCGGGGTAAGACTTCTTATAAACAGGCTTGTCCAAAGGTTTTAGTTGGATGCCGAAGTACCTACGCATGATATTAGTAATAATTTCTGAGTTTATCAGTTGTGACGTCCCCTGTCGATTCTCGATTGGATTCGGCTGGTAAGTGTTCTGCACTGGCGTCCTCCATTCTGCACTTTGTTGGATAGGGTTTTGAAGGTTGTAGGTCATTTGCTGGCCATTACCAATAGGTGGGGTAATGGCTCATTGCTGTTGTTGGGTATGCCCACCAAAGCCTGCAGCCTGAGCTCCTGGAATGACTAACGGAGCCTGAGGATAAGGTGGAACAGTATTCAATGGCTGCTCTCCTCGGACGTCGGCCGTTCTTAGATAATTTACGCTTCCTGGAAGGTATGGATTGGGTATTGGCAATGACTGCTGAAATGGTATTCCACTGTAAATAGCATCACCAAATAGCCGAGCTAAGTCATAGCCGGGGGCCATCGGCTGGCCAATATTGTTCGCCTGTATCGTAGGGCTGTTCATAGAAACGTACGGCATAACGTGCGGCAATCGAAAGTGTCCTAGATCCTGAACTGGTCTTCGAGCCATGTTGATCTACCCATACTAGAGACTCACTTGGTCAAGTGGCACATTTTGCCCCCAAGGTTCAGCGATGCCACGCAGTGTGCTGGTTGCCAGGCGATTAGGCTTGTGTTCCTAGGTGCGCTACCGGCTGCACCTGAGTAGGCACTAGCAAATGCACATGCGGCTGAGGAACAACATCTGAAATCACGGTCTCATGCTGAACAACACCTCTCGTCAAAGGGATGGCAGAACTAGCCGGACATTCTCCTGGGTGCATTCGGTTGGTTTCCATCTCCCTTGCTTGCTGAACCTCATTATGTACCATCGACTTCACAATGTCAGCCAACTGTTTAGAAACTTGGTACATAATATCGTGGATGCCCAAGTCAATTTGTTGTCTAATAAAAGACGTGGTCATTATGGTTGGACTTTCAGATTGGCTAGATTCTTCCACAACTTGGGTTGATGGAGGAAGTGGAGGGGTATCAACCGATGTAGGCATACCCGAGGAGGATGTTGGTTCGTTCTTCCTTTTGGGAGGATTTGTTTTATGATGTGGACTGTTCTAAGGGTTTATTTTCTTACCGGACCTTAGGCGCATACGCCAAGAATTATCCTAACTTGGAGAATCAAACTTTGTTATTAATTCACATATGGTCCCACTGGGCGTGTCAAATTTGTTCTCGCCCCGAATTATGTTCTCTGCTATTTAATCGGCTGATGAAATCGGGAGATAAATTGATTCCTTAACTTAAGCGATTTGGGCTGGAAACAGAACTCTAATTTCTAGCAATGGATTTCCCAACTACTCCAGAAAGCGTTAGGATGGTGGTATTAGTAAACTAAGAGGTAAGAAACATGAATGCAATTGAGTACAGTAAAGTAAATGATAAAATGAAGTAAAAGGATAAAGATAGATAAACAATTTAGTTGTTTGATTGATTGGTTGTGTGTTATATACAAAGAATGATTCTATTTATAGTACAAAAAAAGAAAAAGAAACTGTACAACGTGATCCCCCCCTCCATGCCAGCCATCAAGTAACCTACTAAATTCAATGGCCGACTATGGGGGAGGTGGTGCCGATTTTCTCGCCCTCTACTCCTCTTGCTCGGATAATGGCCCTTTCTTTTAGCTGTTGTTGGTCGTTACCGCTTCTAGGGGTCCGGAAACCCTTTTGACTTGGTCGTTGAGGCGTCTGCATCTAAATGGGTCTCAGTCGTACCTCTAACTAACAACTCGGCGAAGATTCCTTAATAGTCGATGAAGTTCTTGTAGTCGAGGGCTAGGAGTAAATTCGACTTTGGAACAGTTCGGCTGTCACTGAATTCGGCTAAACACTTAAATTATTTTTTGAGTGTTAACAGTATGTAGTCCACCTTATGCCCCCCCCCCTCGCTTTTTGTCCCATTAATTTTTAAAGGAAAAAGGCGCAAATATATCTCTTAACTTTGTGATATGGAGTAGATATATCTCTCGTTAAGAAAATGGTGCGTATATACCTCTGCATTTATATAAATGGTGTAAATATGCCCCCTTCATTACACAAATGGTGAAAATATACCCTTTTAGTTGATTGATTTTTTTAAAAAAATATTTAACTTATTTTTTAATTAAAAAATATCACGAGGCTTTAAAAAATGTGTATCTATTTTTTTAGTAGAATTATTTTTTAAAGTCACGTGGTATTTTTTTCTGGTTGGGTCGGGTCTGGTTCGTTTTAAAAAAATATCTCTGTGGATTTAAAAATATAAGTCTACCCATTTTTTAAACGAACCAGACCAATCCACCAGAAAGAAATTACCACTTGGCTTTAAGAAAATAAGTCTACTAAAAAATTGGGTATTTTTTTTAAAGCCAGGTAATATTTTTTAATTAAAATATAAACTAAATTTTTTAAAAGTATTCCGCCAGCAAAATGATATATTTGCACCATTTGTTTAATGACATTGATATATATACATCATTTTTTTAATGATGGGTATATTTGCTCTATATCGCAAAGCTGAAAGGTATATTTACACCTTTTCCCATCTTTAAATTCCTCCATTATTTCTTGAGAAAGAGATATTTTGTATTTTGTTACATTAAAAATTGACCTAGAAAAAGGTATATGTAGCACATTGATGAGTTTGCTTCTAGCGCCATTATATTTATATATATATATATATATATATATATATATATATATATTTGGCCTCTCAATCGGTATAGATATTCGCATTGGGATCCGACAAGATCCGGATTTGCGCTGAGGAGTCCCACTTGCGGGGCAAAACATTTCCTAACAAAAGCAACTCTGTATCCAAGGGGCTCGAATTCAAAACCCTGATTAATGATGAGAGTGTATTTTCGATCCACCACAACCCTTATTGGGGGTCAATATTTTATTATTAGTTTGTACTTAATTATACTCAAGACCTTGTTTTCCCTAATTTTTCTTGTGTCTGAATCGAATAAATGGTAAATAATGGAGAATTTTATACGAAGAGGTTTGAAGAATAACTAGAAAAAGAAATCCAAATTACGCATGTTAATTAGATGGTAGTCAAAGGTGCTAAGCTCGCCCTTCTACCAATCTAAGAGGTTGAGAGTAAGCATAAGCTCCCCGGAAGTTCGAAGAGCTTCCCTTCATTCGCTTCGCAGGAGCCACAAAGCACATAGCTGAAAGGTGAAACTATAATGATCTAGAATATAAGTTTAGAAATTCCATTTCAAGTCCCAACAAAGTTGTAATGGTTCTTATCAATTTATATTAGTCATCGCTTTATTACAAATAAAAACAATTCTCAAATAAGATAGTTATACTCCGGTAGTTCGGTCCTATTTACTTGTGATATCTTTTGGTTAAAATAGTTGTTTCCAAATATTTGCGATTTTGAAAAATTAAGGAAGAATTAATTAGTATTTTTACCTAATAAATGTTCTAAAAAGAAGAGAACATTGAGATAAAAGAATAAACAAAGATAATTTGATTAAATAGCTCTAAATGTCTTTCAGAAAGTTTTCAAAAGGGAGTATTATGTAGGGTTAATTTACTTGTTGCCTATAGTTTGTTTGAACTTTTTCTTGATCGGGAGGGAGTCGGTGGGGGGGGGGGATACTTTTTTAAGTATGTTCAATAAATTTGTTTTTTGGGCACACAATGTAAGAATGCTGAACCATATGTTAATGCTAGGATATGAGTGAAAGTATGCGGAAAAGAAGAAGAAATCTGTAGATCTACTAGAATAGGAGAAAGAAGAGAGAGAAAAAGAATATAAACAGTTTACACGAAATAAGAAATGAATTTAGCCAAAATCTATTATTGGAAATATCTCATCACCTTATATACAATGTACAATATTCAAACTAAAATACAAAACTGAATTAAATGATAAGTGGGCCAGGTCATGTTTTATCTATTAAACCGCTAATTTTCACACTTTCCCTCAGAGGGGAAAACACTCCATGCTTGGACAAAATGCCATAATGAAGAGGACCATATAGAGCCTTAGTCATAATGTCAGTCGATTGGTCAGCAAGGACACAAAGTGCAAAGAAACAAGTCCATCAGTTAAACAATTGCATACATAATGACAATGGATCTCAATATGTTTTGTTCGTTCATGAAAATATGGGTTCTTAGTAATATGTAAAGCAGCTTGATTGTCACAATACACTTGAACAGGACTGGAACAGATAAACCAAGTAAGCGTACAAGCCAAGAGATTCCAGCAACCACATTTCTAAGTACTCAATACTCAGCTTCGGCTAAAGATAAATAAATGGTAGGTTGTTTCTTGCTCTTCCAAGAAACAGGACTACCTCTAAGAGTAATAAAGAAATCAGTAACAAAATTTTTGGACATAGAACAAGGTGCCCAATCAGAGTCTAAATAGGCAGTGAGAGAAAAAATCAGGAGAGTTGACTAACAAAATGCCTTGAGCAGGGTCATTCAAGAGATATCTGAGGACATGTATAACAACCATCATGTGGGGGAACTTGAGATCTCATATATTCATTTGTACCTTCTCAAACCATCACAAATTACCCGCATAGACCATTAGAACTGTCTGAATAGTTGCGATCAAACCAATATCATCATATCAACTTGCAACTCCAAATAAAGTCCGATAACTCTACCATATCTTTGTTCTAAATGGATTATTGGACTATCCTAAATTGTGATAATAAATACATATGCCACTTAGTATTACATAAATGATTTTAACTTGGTGCAGTGCACAATTCCTCAAATGTCGCCAATGGTCTCCCGAACTAACTCAATCCCTTCACTAAACCAATCATAGAACTCTCATAGGTCTGTGGTGACCCATCCTAATTATGTTGTTCATGAATGTTCAACGCTACACTGACATCCCTGACTTTAAAACTTGAAATCTACTCGAGTCAATAACTTAGTACCGATGAACTATACCTTATAACTTAAATCTTCTTGTTTTCAACTCACATCTGATATGCAAATCTGACAGAACTCCATAAAATATGAGTACATTGAATATTCCTTCTTCCGCTTTCACTTAGCTTGTTCACTAATTACCCTACATTGAATATTCACTTCTTGTGGATGACATAGTGCTTACTGCCTTCTCCGATTTATTAAAAAATGAGATTATTGCATTGCTTAAATCCGAATTTGTTGTGACTGACTTAGGGAAGTTGAGCTATTTTTTGGGGATATCAGTGACTCGTTCTGCAGATACTATGTTCTTGTGTCAGCGCAAGTATGTAGATGAGATGGTGTACAAGGCTAAAATGGAAAACTCCAAGATCATGTCCACTCCAGTTGACTCTAAGTCAAAGCTTAGTGTTGTTGATGGTGCTCCAGTATCCGACCCCTACTCTTTATAGGAGTCTTACAGGTGCACTCCAGTATCTTACCTTTACCAGGCCTGACATTGCTTATGTTGTTCAGCAGGTGTGCTTATTCATGCATGCCCCCAGGGAGCCTCATTTTACTGCCTTTAAGAGTACCATTCGATACGTTAAAAGCACACTTGATTATGGCTTGCACTTATACCCCTCACCACCGACCAAATTATTATCATATACGAATGTTAATTGGGCCAACTGTCCAGACACGTGATGATCCACCTCCGGCTACTGCGTGTTCTTAAGAGATAACCTCATTTCATGGTCTGCCAAACAGCACACCACCTTATCTTATTCGAGAGTAGAAGCCGAGTATAGAGGCGTTGCGAATGTTGTTGCTGAGATCTGTTGGCTTCGAAACCTTCTTTTGGAGCATCAGTGTCCCCTGCATAAGGCGTCTTTGGTTTATTGTGATAACATATCTGCCATATATTTATCTCATAATCCGGTTCAGCATCAGCGAACCAAGCATATCGAGATGGATATACACTTTGTTCGCGAGAAGGTTGCTCTCGGTCATGTTAAGGCGTTGCATGTGCCTTCTTCATATCACTATGCAGATATATTCACGAAAGGCCTTCCCAGACAACTCTTTCTCGACTTCAGATCCAGTCTTAGCGTCCGGCCTCCTCCCACTCCGATTGAGGGGGTGTGTTAACGTGTATAATGTGTATTATTTAGCCATATTTAGTATTGTATAATTATAATAAATATAATCCTTATTATAATAGAATTCCTCATTATACACACTATATATATAAGAGAATAATACAATTCTATAATCACTAAGCTCCGAGCCAATAGTCCTCATTACTGCTCTTGTTCCTCCTGGCTATTCGAAGTCGTTCGACAAATGTATATTATGAGAGATTTGACATACAATTTAGTGTAGCCTTTTCTAGTTTAGTTTTATTATATCTTTCCTTTATTCTATTTGCATGGGATATCTTTTAGAGAATATTGCTCACTTGAGGATTGGACTTAATGCCTTGATTATCTTGTACCCATACTTAAGCTTTTCACTTTTTTTTTTGTGTGTTATTTACTTTGCGAGGAATATATTATACAAATGTTATTTTTTCAGGATAAGATTGCGCAAGATTGTTGACAAGAGTCAAATCACAGAAAAATAATATATAGTCATATAATGATCCTTTCGGACAGTCTAAAATACTTGAATTTGAATTTGTTTTTTCATTGAAATGTCAGATTGGCTGACCGAATTATCAAACTTAACTTTAGTAATTTAGTTTGACCAAAGTTGGTTCCATGAGATTTCATTAACTAATTTTTTCATTGGAACATCAGATTAGCATACCGGATTATCAAAATTAACTTTAGTAATTTACTTTGACCAAAGTTGGTGCCATGAGATTTTGAAAGAAATAATCCCCTTGATTATTTTCATTAATTGAAAGGCTATATATACAAGTTACATATTTCCATAATAGGAGAATCATATTCCTATTCTATTTCTAAAACCTTATTCTACCATAATTCTAACTATACAATTATGGTAAGTGTATAACACTAATTAAGGTAACATTTACACTACAATATACTATAAATATATATACCATATATACAAGATTGTCTTGTCCTCAATACACACGAGAATGGGCCACTGCTGGCCGAGAGCCCACTGCTGGCTGAGAGCCCACTGCTGGCTGAGAGCCCACTGCTGGGCTGAAGCAGTCCAGTCCACTGCTTTGCCTGTGATATACACTGTTGTATATTGGGTGTATATCACATGTATATTTCTCTTGTTTAACAGATTTCAATAATTAAACAAAGATTATAACACATATGGAAGTCTTATTTATTAGAGAGGTAGGAACCTATTTAAATATATATAAACAAAAATGGAAAGGCTGCCTAATTTTTTTTAATAGAAAATGTGGTATTGTTGGTTAATTCTCTTGTCATTTGTATAGGGAAAATGAGATGCTCATGCGTTTAAAACAATTCGTGTATTTGTATAAAACTTTCTTCTCGTAATAATTTCAGGTTTAAAAAGATGAAATAATTTGGGCGTTTGGGGGGGGGGGGGTATGGGGAGTTTGAAATTAATTAACATGTTATATTATAATTCCATGACAATAATTGACAAACCAAATATTAGATTAATTATTCGGTAGCAAACCTATTATTTATAATCCCGTGTTACAGCTTACAATCTTTGCTAGTAAAAGTAAAGAACCTATTATTAGATGTTGTTCAGTATTTATGTGGGGAACTAAATTGCCACACATGCAAGATATTATATTTTGGAAGATTCTTTTTTAATTTCTTTCTTGATGTTCGGTACTCATTTTTGGATCCTAATCAAATTTTATCTGGATTCACATTGTATAAAGTTTATTAAAGAGAAAAATGCTTTCTATTAGAATTTTTTTTCATTTTCAAATGTTGTATTTAACCGTAAATACTAGTTTAGGAGACTTATCAGTTTCTTCTTAGTGGAAGCGAACCTACAGCAATCCCTAGTCATGTCAACGGTCGGTAGGAATTATCACAAGATGGATGAATTCCTTGATTTTTACAGTCTAGATACCATCTTGGAGATGTAGAGTGCATTTTGTATGCAAACTCTTGCCGTCATATTATGATAGAATAACTTCTCTGTTTCAGAGGAGGACAAGGTAACAAGCTAATTAAAAGATGCACCCGATTGAATAGTTATTTCTAACCCTAGAACTCAAATCTGAAATTTCTTATTAATCCCACAGTATCAACGACATAACCTATCCCACAAAAGAAAAAAAAAACCATCGAAAAAGGACATCGAAATGACATAGTAACCCTTCATATATAATTCGGAGAACAAACACTAGTTTCCATATATGTTATTCCTCGTTCTCTCGTAGTGGCAGCATCAAAATTTTTTGTTATGGAATTCAGAAAAGTAAGAATGTCATAATATATGATTTAAAGTAATTACAACAACAACATACTCACTATAATATCATAAATGGTGTCTGGGGAGGGTAGAGTGTACGCAGACCTTATATCTACCTTGAGGGGTAGAGAGACTGTTTCCGATAGACCCTCGGATGAAGAGAAATTATTGGGTCAATATTATAATTATACTAAAAAATCTTATATTTAAGAAATTTAATAATATATATCTTATATAAAAATTTATTATTTTCTTTAATAATATATATCTTATATGGAAACAGCCTCTTGCAGAAGTGTGAGGTAATGATGCGTACAATAGACTCTTATGGTTCAGCCCTTCCTCGGACCCCGCGCATAGTGGGAGCTTAGTGCACCGAGCTTCTCTATTTTTATATAGTATAATTTTTTGACAAAAAAAATTCAAATAACCCTTGGAACCTTGAGGTTGTCCTCCGCCTAAACATACCTCTCCTCGTCTATATTTAAGTGGGCGTTTGGTCATTAAAAACAGTGAAATTCGCAACAAAAAAAAAGTAATATTTGGAAAAAAAATTGAAAAATGGTACTTGAAAATTGAAGTTTGTGTTTGAACATGAATACAATTTTAAAAAATGATGACATTGTTGGAGTAATTATGGGGCAATCCCATAATTACTTCCATTCATTACTATTGATTGATAATGTAATATTTTGTAATTAAGTAGCATCTTATAATTTAGGTACGATAGATTAGTCTTCCATAAGACAATGATATTATACTTGTATATATTGTACTATTGGGAAGCACAATAATCAAGGAATCATTTTCTACATGGTATCAAGAGTCAAAGATCTTTTGCCCTAAATCTTTTCTTTCTTTTCTCTTAGCCGAAATCATCCCTTCTCTCTTCATGTTTTCTTCGGCCCCCTTAAGAGTTAATACTCATAAACCCTAAACCTAAACATTTCCTTAACCATAAACCTAAAACATATCCTAGCCGACAACTACCCCCTTCCCCCTCTCGGCTAGAACTTATTTCTCTTCCAAAAATCCTACTACACTTTAGGGTTCTTTCATCCACTTTCATCAAAACACCACCTATTTCTCCTCTTCTTTTGATTCTAAGTGGACCCTATGGCTGAAAAACAAATCTTTCATCCCGCTCTTGCCGTTAATAACGTCAAGAACTTTATCTCCATAACTCTGGAAATGGAGAAAGGGCAGTATACCTCATGGGCTTAACTATTCAAAATTCATTGTCGTGCTTATGAGGTGATTGACCATATCCTTCCGTCCGAGTCACCGTCGGATACCACTACGGTGGACAAGAAATTATGGTCTCGGTTAGATGCTATAGTCCTTCAATGGATTTATGGCACTATTTCGAAAGATCTTCTCCATACCATCTTGGAACCCAATTCTATGGCTCAACAGGTGTGAGAACGGTTGCAAAATATTTTTCAAGATAATAAAATTTCTTGGGCCGTTTATCTTGAACATCAATTTACAAATGTTAAATTGAATGACTTTTCCAACATCTCAGCCTATTGTCAAGAATTAAAGGTACTTGCGGATCAACTATCCAACGTTGGTTCGCACGTGATAAATCAAAGATTAATCCTTCAGTTGATTGCGGGGTTGAATAAACAATATGATGGTGTTGCTACGTTCATTCAGCAAAGCAATCTGTTGCCTCCCTTTTACGAGGCATGTTCGAGGTTAATTCTCGAGGAAACGAGGAAAGCAAAGCAGGCATCATCGAGCACAACCACCGCCGGAACGACTCTCGTCTCCACCAACTCCTTTTCCACTGATTTGGAGCCCCAAAATTCTGGTTCAGGGGGCAATAATTCTCGTCAAAATAGTCGCCAAAACAGGGTTCAAACCGTAACAATAAAGGAAAAAATAATGGTGGAAAAGGACGAGGCTGGGGAGGTGGACAAACTACCGGCGGCAGTGGCCAGCCCAGGCAGTGGCGGGTTGGCAGTGGTGGTAACCAGTGGAGTAGTAGCAGAAATCAGTGGGGGCAGTACACACCGTGGGCTGCCTCGCCATGTCCATATCCGACTTCTTAATGGGTCAGGCCTCCTCCTTCTTCAAATCGCCAACTCGGTATTCTAGGATCTCGTCCACAACATGCATTTGCGACATAAGCACCATTTTCTGTCGGATATGCACCCACAGACATTGAACAAGCCATGAGCCACATGAATCTAAATATACAGATGAGTCGTGGTACATGGATACAGGGGCTACGTCACACATGAAGGAATCTCAAGGTAATCTTTCGTCTTATTATAATACGAGCAGTAATAAAAATATTATTGCCGGCAGTGGGCAGGAGATTCCAATTTGTGGTATTGGTCAGATAACACTACCCTCTCTCCACCCACCTTCTACTTGAAAAATGTCTTACATGCATCAAAATTGATTAAAAACTTGATCTCTGTTAGACGTTTCACAACTGACAACAATGTTTCTGTGAATTTTGATCCGTTTGGTTTTTCTGTGAAGGATTTTCAGACGGGGATGCCACTCATGAGATGTAATAGCACGGGGGACTTATATCCCATCACATTTGTTTCCAACAATCACATGGTCAATCCTTCACCTTTGCGGCCATCTCTCCTAGTATATGACACAATAGATTGGGACATCCAGGCGCACCGATGTTTAATCAATTTAGGAAGAATAATTTATTTTCTTGTAATAGACTTTTAGACTCTTTTGTTTGCCAAACCTGTGTGTTTGGTAAACATGTTAAAGCTTCCGTTTTCTCCGTCTACTATTCATACTTGCATAAGATAAATGATATTATACTTGTATATATTGTACTATTGGGAAGAACATTAATCAAGGAATCATTTCCTACATACATTTGTGAGTTGGAGCGAAAAATATGAAAATATGTAGTATTTGAAAATTTTCAATTTCGGAATATTCTAGAATACAACTTCAAGTCGAATCCGTAAAAATTATAACAATTCTATGTCAAAACATAATTGGGAAATAAAATTTCAGGAAAAAAGTGAAAATAATCCATGATCAAACGGCCCTAAGTGCCATCCTCGACCCCTAATCCCATTTGTTCGTACCAGATATTTTTCCAATCATCTGTTTCATCATTATTATCATCAATCTTCTTCCTGTCCCCATTGACATTATTATCATCATTTCCCTTCCTTCTCATATATCTTCTCCCTTCTAGTTTATCGTCTTTTTATTGTTTTGGCTTCTGTACAATAAAGTTGCAACATATTTTTTTCATTTGCAGAACAACTTACTTGGCATAATTGATTATTTGATCGAATATAATTTTGATTGGTGAAGATGGTGTTGTGGGTCGTTGGATGCCAATTCAATGATTGAAAAATATTGTCATGGTTTTTGCAATAGGAAAAAAAAATTCATACGAATTTCACACTGTTAGGGTCCATATAAAGGGAAATGCTTTTTATCAAAAAATATTTTACAAAATGTGTGGATTACTGTGTAGGGTCCATAGAAAGGGAAATTCTTTTTATCAAAATTTCTTTAAAAAATTGTGTGGATTTCCCTTCGTACTGGCTGGTCTTTAATATTTGCCCCTATTTCTCATTTAATAAAAGTTTGTGGGTCAAAATAACTTTTATTTGTTGGTCTATTAAATCAGAGATTTTGATCCCAACAGAGTAAAAAAAATCGCAAGGCAAGATTTCATTAGAAATTATACTTAGCATAGAAAATATGACTTAACTAACCGGACAAGGCATAATCCTAATGTTCAACGAAACATTACTTTCAGGCATAATTACATATGACATAATTTCTATACAACTTTAACCGAATAGACATATTTTCTAATGAAATCTTGCCTTGTGATTTTTTTTCTTTTTGACTCTCCTGAGATTCGAACCCACAACCTCAAGGGTATTTTCGGAGGCATAATTACATAGAAACTATGCCCCTTAAGGCATAATTTCTATACAACTTTGCTCGAATAGACATATTTTCTAATGAAATCTTGTCTTGCGAATTTTCTTTTCTCCTTTTTTCTCTGCTGAGATTCGAACCCACAACCTCAAGGGTATTTTCGATCATTTTTAGGCGAAAGGCAAAAATTAAAAACCACCTAAAATAGGGGCAATAGTGCGAATTGCCCAAATTGTTTTATTTTCAAGCCCGAATCCGATATCTCTAATTAAATATAAAAGAATTTAATTCATCCCACACCTCTTAGTTATTCATATCTAGTATAAAAAAAGGCAGTCTGGTGTACTAAGCTTTCACTATGCGTGGAGTTCGGGGAAGGGTCGGACCACAAGGGTCTATTATACGAAGCCTTACCTTGCATTTCTGCAAGAGGCTGTTTCCACGGCTTGAACCTGTGACCTCCTGGTCAAATAACAACAATTTTACCAGTTACTCCAAGGCTCCACTTCACATATATAGTATAGTCCCACAAATATATTTTGAAGAAAGTGGACATATCTTATCCCTACCTTTATGAGATAGATAGGTTATTTTCAATAGATCATCGTATTAAGTGTCGTTAAAGCAATCATTGGATTAAAAATTGAAAAGCTTTGTTTCAATTTTCCCTTCCAATTGGACGTTATTATATTTATCTAAAATCTATA
Organism: Anisodus acutangulus; assembly: GCA_029783415.1. Taxonomy (NCBI): domain Eukaryota; kingdom Viridiplantae; phylum Streptophyta; class Magnoliopsida; order Solanales; family Solanaceae; genus Anisodus; species Anisodus acutangulus. The sequence continues at coordinate 19,010,497 of CM056512.1, forward strand.
GGAAAAAATACGAAAGAGAAATTTGAGATATGTATCACTATTCAGTAATATTATTATATTGCTCAAAAGTAAATTGTTAACAAATTTTAAAATTAATAAGTTTAACTAATAATTTATTATTTGCCGTATGTCTTTCTATTGTCATTTACTTTCAGGTTAGAAGGAAATTATTAGGTATAGTTGTTTCAGAACATTAGTGTAGGTGAGGGTTAGGGATGTCAGTGGGGTGGGTAAATGCGGGTATCGCTCCGCACCCGCTTCAGTTGGATCGGGTATGGGGATGATTTGGTGGGTGGTGAGGCGGATATGAGTATCAAAAGTGCTACCCGTCATGGATAGTGGGGCGGGGGTGGATTTCATATAAGATCCACACCGCACCCGCTACCTGCACCGCCCGTACTCGCACTGCCTAAATAATGGGGTGGGTACCCGCATATACCTGCCCCACTGACATCTAAATTAGCCACCAAATCTGTTACATCACTAAAATGCATGAGTGCCTCCAAAATTTTAGAGACGGTATTCATAATTCATTTGCAGAAAATCATCAAGTCATCATAAAAAATAAGGTGTGTCAATTTTGAGATTTTAGACATAGGATGAAACTGATGGGTTTTAGGTGGCGGGTACGAGTATGGGGTACCCCTTCCCCCGCCCCCGCCCCGCCCCATTGACATCCCTAGGTGAGGGTATTCGGGTCAAAGTATACCAGAACTAAACTAAAAACATACTTTGACCGTAAAATATCCTCCTTCTGTTTTTAATTTATATTTCTTACTTCCCTTTATAATTTATTTTAAAAAAATTATCTTTCCTAATTTAACAACTCTTTAATAGGTGTTTGGCCATAAAATTTGAAAGCCTAATTTCGAATCAACATTTATTTATGAAATTTGCACATAATTTCAACTTCAATTTCAAATCATGATTTCAAATTCAAATTCTCCAAAAAGTAGGATTTGAGATTCCAAATTGTGATTTCAATTTTTTTTTAAATATAAAATTTGATTATTATATTATGTAAAAAAAAACATCCATCATTTTAAACTTTGCGAAAAAAGACCTATGCTTGGCGTGAAAAAGTTATCTATGTCATGTGGAAGAATTATATTAAAGAATAGCTAGTTACTACTATTATTGATTTTTTTGACTAGTCAATCTTTGTAAAATTATGTTTATTTGAAAGTTTATAATAACATGTAATTGGAAGCATTTATTTGTAAAAGGAACAGGGAGATATGAGATTTATTAATGCGGCACCTTAAGATATTCTGATACCATATTTATGAACTATATGTGGTTTGCTTATTTGGTAAGATTGTATAAGAGGTGAGGAAGTTTTGATAGTTTTCACATATTGTGGGGTTTTCATTTTTATGAGAAACGATACAACTTAAGAAACTCAAATTGCATATCCAAATAAAATTTCAACTTCGAATCAACCTGATTTAAAATTATGGCCAAACAGGTCCTTAATTTCAGAATCTCACGTGATATGTTTAAGACCACAAATTTAAAAAGTATTTTGATATATTATACATATCTTTAGTTAAAGGAGTACAAGCTTCAAATTGAAGTCTTCTTTACTTTTTAAAACTCCATACTCAATCAAATTATGATACATAAATCAAAACGAAAAAGTATCTGAGAAGAAGTTGATGATTATCTTATTCAAAATGAGGTTTATTAAGTCTTTCTAAATTAGAGAAATTTAGAGGTCTAATTAATTGATCATGAAAGCAAAGAATTTGGACTAATTACCTGATGGATAATTGGGAAGTAGAACTTGAACAAGATGCGGATAAAACGTTATCCTTACTGACTATAATCATAGGAAAAAGGTCTTTCTGAAATAATTTTAAAAATCTCTTGGTTAATGCTCTTTCTGTGCCAATTTATGTTTCATTTTCGCTTTTCGAGATTCAAATTGTATGAACTTTAATTAAAATTTTAAGATACTTCCTCCGTTTACTTTTACTTGCCCACTTTTAACATTTCACGCCCCTTAAGAATTAATAAATGAAGTATATATTCTACCATAATATCCATATTAATTAGTGCATAGTCAATAATTTTGAACATGAGTAATTAATGTTAGGGGTAAAATAAGAAAAAAAGTTTGTCTTTCTCTTAATATGCTAAACTGGACAAGAGTGAATATTTATTATTAATATAGTGGACAAGTAAAAATGAACGGAGACAGTATGTTTTTTACCAAATTGATATGAGAAAAGTTTAACTTATAGTTCTTTTCATGTAGTTTTCAATTATATAAATTTTATGTTAAAATATTGAGTTAATCTAATAAATTTAGCTTCAAAGTTTAGTCAGATCGACTCTCGAAAAGTAAAAAATACTATATAAATTAAGACAGAGGGAGTAATTAGGATCAAATCTATTCTACTGAATGTCCTTATTGACTAAGAACATTAGATTTTTAATATATGGACCTCTTTTACGAGTCAAAATAGCTCTTTAACTATGCAAAATGACATATGCGCTTCTGAACTTTGTGGATCATCCGAATTCGATCATAATATTTATCAACCGCCATCTCTCATAACTATTAACCGATTACCACCATAATAGTTGATTTTCTCTACTGTCAAAACACTATTAAAAGAACATGAATTAACGACGAACAAATTATGTAGCTAAATAGAAAAATTCACCGCTAATTCTAACGAAATTAACGACAAACTAAATAAAAAATTATAGCTATGAGCAATTTAGCGACGAAGTTTGTAGATAATGTCATTTTTTTGTAGTAAAAACATCACAATTAATTATTTCACCATCAATACTTCTCACTCCCGATACGCTAAAAGACGAACAACAAAAAACTTCACGAAAAGAAAAATTCACCCATTACAATCGTCTCAGACCTTTATCTTTGTCAGCTTCTCCCGTCACTATTTTACCGCCGATCGACCCTTAACCTTCTTTGACTGCTATAAAAAACTTTAATCTAATAAATATGTCAACTTGAAAATTTTATAATATTTAAGATAAAAAATTTGTAATTCTTTTTATTACAAAATAAAGTTATGTAATTTTGATTAAGAAAAAGTAATTATATCACTTTTTATGAAATTTACCCCTCAAATAATTATTCAATGGATTTTGTGTCCCATCAACTACCCTTTTTCTCAGCCAGTGTCCCATGATTAATTGTTACGTACATACGTGAGAGTATAATGGATCCAACAATGTGTTATGTACGTACATATCTGAAACCTAGCAGTACCCTAAGTTCTACATTGTGTATGTAGTCCACCTTATGCCCCCCTAGCTTTTTGTCCCACTAATTTTTAAAGGAAAAAGGCTAAACCCAAATATATCTCTTAACTTTGTGACATATAACATATATATCTCTCGTTAAGAACATGGTGCATATATACCTCTGCATTTATATAAATGGTGTAAACATACCCCTTTCATTACACAAATGGTGAAAATATACCCTTTTCGTTAATTGATTTAAAAAAAATATTTAACTTATTTTTTAATTAAAAAATATCACGAGGCTTTAAAAATGTGTATCTATTTTTGTAGTAGAATTATTTTTTTAAAGTCAAGTAAAAAAAATTCTGGTTCGGTCGGGTCTGGTTCGTTTTAAAAAATATCTCTGTGGATTTAAAAAAATAAGTCTACCCATTTTTTAAACGAACCAGACCCAATCCACCAGAAAAAAATTACCACTTGGCTTTAAGAAAATAAGTCTACTACAAAATTGGGTAGATTTTTTTTAAAACCATGTGATATTTTTTAATTAAAATATAATCTAAATTTTTTAAAAGTATTCCGTCAACAAAAGGGTATATTTGCACCATTTGTGTAATGTCATTGATATATATACATCACTTTTTTAATGAGGGGTATATTTGCTCTATATCGTAAAGTTGAGAGGTATATTTACACCTTTTTTCATCTTTAGATTCCTCCATTATTTCTTGAGGAAGAGATATTTTGTATTTTGTTACATTAAAAATTGACCTAGAAAAAGGTATATGTAGCACATTGATGAGTTTGCTTCTAGGTCTGTGGTGACCCAACCCATCCCGAACTAACTCAATCCCTTCACTAAACCAATTATTGAACTCATATAGGTCTGTGGTGACCCATCCCAATTCTGTTGCTCATGAATGTTCAACGCCACGCTGACATCCCTGACTTTAAAACTTGAAATATACTCGAGTCATCAACTTAGTACCGATGAACTATACCTTATAACTTAAATCTTTTTGTTTTCAACTCACAACTGATATGAAAATCTGACAAAACTCCATAAAATCTGAGTACATTGAATATTCCTTCTTGTGCTTTCACTTAGCTTGTTCACTAATTACCCTACATTGAATATTCACTTCTTGTGGATGACATAGTGCTTACTGCCTCCTCAAGTAAAACATCCTTGACATGTCAAACCTTCTCAAGTGCAGTCCTCAAAGTCGTACGCTTATTACTTCGTTACTTCCTTAACCATATGAATTCAAATCTCCAACTCGTTTCCCATCACACGTGATACCATATATGTACCTCTTCGACCATCAGATAACTAACTGTTGAAGATATGGAGATCATGAAATCCTTCGTACCATCGCTCCAATTTCGTAGGGATATCACTGAACCAAAAGTCTGAATCACAACCCTACTCAACCGAGTCTTCAAATCATAGCTCCAATCTAAACACAATATTGCATCTTTATCAAAGTGACACATCTCGTACTATACCACACGATGTCATATTCAGCAGCTCATGGACAAATCTGAGAATGTCTACTCACCGTTGGTGAGAGATTGAAATGAAAAAGTTTAGGCCTTAGACCGAATCACATACGCACGATAAGGAATGAAAGAATGGAAGTTTCTTCAATGTACTATAGCCTCTAAAAGATAGGTATGAAGCTATTTATACCGATCCGCAAGACTCTACTAGACACCGCTCTTGTACTCATGAGACCAATGAACCTAGTTCTCTGATATCAATTTGTCACGATCCAAAATCTCATTTATGTCATGGGTGCACCTACCTTAACCCGTAGGCGAACCACTAATCATACAAAATAAAATCATATAAATGTAAATGCGGAAAAAGTAAATAGCAACAGAAGTACTGACAAAGTCTTGACACTTAAAACATAAACCTTAGAAATATCCCCCAAAACCTGACTGTCATGAGTACATAGCTACTAATTAAATACAAGTCTGGAACTTTAAATATAATCACTATATGAAATATAGGATAGAAAAATAAAATAACAAGATGAAAAGTTCCAGTGTCGGGATGGAATCTATGACTCACCCTGGACTCCCAAGATGAATCTCCAAGCTTTGCATCAAGCCCCTCCGCTGGCGTCCGTCTTAGTACCTACATATAGAGTACAACAAGTGTAGAGTGAGTACTGGAAGCACATGTACCAGCAACATCTTCGACCGACCCTAACTATAGCAGTAGTGAGGGTTGGTACTCCCAATACTTCTCTTTTTGCTTGTATAGTCAAATTATACATTTTATAAGCATTAAAACCATCTAACTAAGGATTCCAGAACCGAACGAATGAAAAAGTACATTACTTTTCAAATATCATACTAAGTCTTCTAACTTTACCTCAATTAGGATAAGTTTAGCAATAAGGTTTCAACCTGCACCCAATCGGTCATCTAAATCCTCAAGATTGCATCTTTTATCCAAACAAAGAATTTACCATTAAAGGTTCAATCTTTTAGTTCTTATACTAAGGAACACGTAGAGATCTCATCTCTATATCATTCCTAGTAACCCAAGTCATAAAGATCCCATCTTTATATCTTGACCACACCATCTCACATTTTCTTTTTTACATCAAGTATAAGTTACAAGGTGCCAAGATTTCCTTCCTTAAAGGTCGCATGATTGTAACAACCTATTTGGTTGTTATGGCACTTTGACCCTTCTCTAAGCCCTATTAGTACGCCTTTGACCTGTGGAGATGTGTGGTGCAGTTCCCGAGGTGATCGAGTGAGATTTTCTATGATTTTGTGAAGTGAAAAAAGCTTGCCAAGCCTGTGTCACTTTCTTACGTCAGTAGAAAGGGAGAACAAATAAGTAGCTATTCTCCTCGAAACGAGTTGATTTGCATAGAGTCATAAGTGGAAAACATTTGACCAATAGATGACTTTTGGATGAACAGACATTTTTTTGGAAATTTGTCAATTCTGAATAGTCCAGATGGTTGATTGTAACTTGGTGGGATGTTTCTTTCAATTCCTGAGGAACTCGAGAGAATTTTTGGTTATTAGTTTGAAGGTTAGTTTTTGGCCATTGGTGGTTGACTTGATCAAATAGACCCCCTTTGGGAATTCCGAGACTACGAGTGAGTCCGTAGCATGCGTTTATATATGAATGCATGTCTAGTTTGTGTTTGGAAGGTCTCGGGCAATTATCAAATTTTGGGATTGAGTTTGTGAAAATTAGTATTTTTTTGGTGACTGGTGTCCACCGTAACGGCACCAGAGGCACCATAGCGGACCCGCCACAATATGGGCTGATCCGCTATGGAGAGTGGTGGAGATTTGTGTTGAGCCGCCATAGCGAGCAGAGGGTCACTAGCATGGACTCGCTGCAGTGGACCAGTGACTAATGTAGCGGAACTCGGGGATTAGATTTTATTTAATGCCTAGTTAAAATCCTTCATTTCCTATCACTTCTTTTATCAGTCTTAAGTATATTTGGGGCTAATTGAAGGAGTTCTTGGCTGATTTATGTTATGGGTATGTTCTGTAACCTATAATTCATTCCTTTACCTTTCCTAAACTTGAGTCCATGCTAGAAATTCTATAGAACTTAAGGAGGAAGATGGGTTTTGATGTCTATTCTACAAACTAGTTTTTAATTGTTCTAAATGAATATTGTTGGTGGATTTGATTAATTTAAGTATGTAGTTTGATGATTTAGCAAGTAATAGGCTTGAATCTTCCATTTTATTGATGAATTGAAAGCTTGAAAGTTAGGGTTTATACCGAATTGGGAGTTTTGACTTGAATAATGGAATTGACTTATTCTTGAGTTAATTTAGCAATTGATTAGTAGAATTAGACTTCTAGAACATTGGATTACTAATTTCACTTAAAATTACCATTTTATCCTTGTGGGCATGTTTTCCCCTTTTCCATAGTTGGTTTGATTCAAGGGATAATATAATAATCTGGGTATTGTTCTTTCTTATTTTTAATTTAGAATTCGTTTATGGATAGACTTTGAGTACTTTGAGGCTCTTCAAAAAGGCAAAGCGAAGGTGTGATTGTTTATGGCTCATGCTCGGCTTCCAGGTAGGTTATGACTTACCTTATCATTAGACTTCGATTAGGGAAGCATATGTAGAGTTAGTGATTATTGGAGAAATCATATTAAACCTTTTAGTCTGAAGTGGGGATGGAATACTTAGGTTATTATTGTTGCTTGATTATGTTTTGTTGCCTTATTTGATCTAGTGGCTCGTCGTCACATGTATGATACTAGACTTGACCGTGTATAGATGAAGGATTGATTTATTTTTGATATTATGTTATGTGTCCATGCGTGGCACGATTGGCTTGATACATTCTATTGATGTTGATATTTTCTCATTAGCATTGATATCATTCATAGATTCATGATTATATATTTGGAACGGGTTGTGCGCCGTAACATATATACATATGTTGGACTGGGTTGCACGTTCTGCAATATATATACATATTGGATCGGGTTACATGTTTTGCAATATATACTTATATTGGATCGATCTGTATGCCATAGCAGGTATATGGACTTAATGGGTCCCCCATGGGTTATGACTATCGAGGCGTAGAGGCATTTCCGCTCGGAGTGTATGTGTATCATTGCATTGCATATGCATTCATATTCACATATTCATACTTATTAGATTCGGACATGGTATTTGTAGTTGTGATGTTATTCTTGGATTGTGTAATCTTTATATCTGATTGTGAGCATGTCTATCTTTCAGTCTCTTACTTTATATATGTTAACTAACTGTTGTCAGCCTATGATACTTACTGGTACATAGTGTTTGTATTGATACTACCTTGTTGCATTCTTTTATAAGTGCAGAGTACGTGACAAGGTCTACTTTCTCTCATCGTGACTGATTTTTTAGGCTTTGCTGACGAGCATCTAGGGTGAGCACATGGATGGATACGCAGCCCGAATGTCTCTCTTAGTTACTTGTCTTATTTTGCTTTTCCGAGATAGTATTGTACTTTGCAAATTATGTATTAGTATTCAGACCTGTAGTTTGTAGTAGTGGATCTTGTACGGCCTTAGACCAGATTCCCTGAGATTGTTGTATTACTTCCACACTATTTCCTTATCTATCATAGACTTTATATTTATATTTGATGGTTTGCATTTTAATTTATTATTGGAACGTGAAAAGTTGTTATCAGATCCCTAGGTTACCAGTCTATAAGTACTAGAGCATGTCTAACAGAGTCTTGTGAATCAGTACGATAGCTCCGTACTCATCTGCGAGAGGCTATGTGACATTTAGAAAACTTTAATTTATTTATTATTCATGCTACTTTATTCAAATTGGTATCTAAAATGTTCGAATTGGTATCTCATTCATTTCTATTCTTTCACAGTTGGTGAGGACACGAGCTGATATCGCGAGGGTCGGCGCGCTCGAGCTCGTTGTTCGGTGCAAGAGAATGAGGATATGTTATAGGCCGCGGCCAAACTAGAGGCCATAGTGCTGCTCTGGCTAGGGGTAGGGTCCCTGTGGCTGGACAGAGGCGGGCACGATCAGCTTCTCCAGAGCATCAGATAGAGCGCCAACTCGAGAGAGCACAAGCAGCTAGGGAACGTATGGGGCCAGCCCAAACTCACCTTGAGGTCATGTCTGACCCAGTATTCCAGGACACCGTATCTCGTATACTTCTACATCTTAATGCCCAACATGCCATGGATGATACCACTACTCCACATGATTCCTAGACAAGAGCAGGATTACAAACTCCTAAGCAAAAGAAGACATCGGGGATGCAGTCTGCTGCTGCCATGGCCCCGTGTATTAATAGTATACTAGCCCCTGAGAGTGCTCTGAGGCCAATAACAGCCCAAACTTTGACACTTGGAGATCAGGAGCTCACCATCATATTTTTAAAGATGGAGCCACACAGATTCTATGTCACGCATAGCGAAGATGTATACGAGTTTATTATGGATATGCATGAGAGGCTATAATATGGGTATTGTAGAGTCTCATGGTGTAGATTATGTATCTTTCCAATTTTGCGGAGACACGAAGATGTGGTGGAGGTATTATATTGAGGACAAATCTGTTGGTTCACCTCTACTCACCTGGGTACAGTTCCACCAGACTTTTTTGGAGAAGTACGTGCCGCGTACTTTGATGGATCAGTGCAGGGATGAGTTTACCTATTTGCGACAGAGAAGTATGTCAATGGCGGAGTATAATGCCAGGTTCCTATTTTTAGCTCGGTATGTGACACAATTGATTTCTACAGAGGCATAGAGGGTTCATAGATTTGTTTATGGACTTTTGCTTCCACTTCATGTTTCTTGTCTTCATCTTATGGCTATGGGGTCTTCCTTCCAGGATTTAGTGGATCAGACTGTGAGTATGGAGTCTGCCATGGTTCAATCTTTTGAAGGGTCTAGTGAGAAGAGGCTTCGTCAATATGGTGGGTTCAGTGGTTCTAGTTCTAGAGGTGGGGGTTAGTCTTCTAGGACCTATCAGTCAGCCCCCAACTATCTCGTCTAGTCCGCACTACATGCATCTTTTAGTGGCCCTTTAAGATAGTGATTATGGGGTCGGCCAGTCTCATGGAGGTTTTTTCTCTCATCCAACCGACCAAGATGGTTCATCTGGTTTTTTAGCCTCTGTATATCAGCCTCCAACACCCAGAGTTTGTTATGGTTGTGGTAAGCTCGGTCATCTTATGAGAGTTTACACTCGACTTAGACAGAGTGAGACTTAGTAGGGTTCCCGATTACCGACCCTGAGGACTCTAGCATCTTCTGGTAGCCGGAGTGGTTTTTCAGCGAGAGGCGATGCTTAGTTAGGCCGCGGTGGTTCTTATTCATCCAGGGGTGGACATCAGTCCGATAGGGGTGGTTCTCAAGTTTCTAGGAGAGGAGCACAGTCTGGCCAGAGTGGTCATGGTGGTGTGCATAGCTATATTTTTCCCGGTAGGACCGAGGCCGAGGCTTCTGATGCTGTGATCTCAGGTAACATTTCTATTTATCATTGGCCATCTACGGTCTTGTTTAATAATGGGTATACATTCTCATATGTGTCTGCTTATCATTCGGTTGGTTGGGATTTGACTTGTGACCGTTTTGACATACCTATTCATGTGTCTACTCTAGTTGGGGATTCAGTATTGGTCGATCGAGTTTATCAGTCTTGCTTAGTTATTTTTATGGGATACGACACATGGGTAGACTTGATGATCTTGGATATGATAGAGTTTGATATTATTTTAGGTATGAGTTGGCTGTCACCGTACCATGCGATCTTAGATTGTCATGCCAATACAACTACCTTAGATATGCCTTAGATTTCTAGACTTAAGTGGAAGGGTACTCTGAGTCCCACACGAAGAAGATCTTTTCTTACCTCCGTGCGAATAAACTAGTTGATAAGGGGTGTTTGGTCTACTTGGCCCATGTTCATAATACTAGTGTTGATTCTCCAACCCTTGACTCTATGCCTATTGTATATGAGTTCGCAGAGGTATTCCCTTCCGATTTGCCGGGTATGCCACCTGATCGTGACATTGATTTCTGTATCGATTTAGAGCCAAGCACGTGCCCTATTTCTATTCTACTATATAGGATGGCACCTGTCGAGTTGAGGGAGTTGAAAGAGTAGTTGCAAGATATACTAAATAAAAGGTTTATTAGACCGAGCGTCTCTCCTTAGAGCGATCTCATTTTGTTCATAAAGAAGAAAGATGGTACGATGAGGATGTTCATAGATTACTATTAGTTGAACAAGATCACCATTCGTAATAAGTATCTGATTCTTGTATTGATGACTTATTCAACCAGTTTCAGGGTGCTTCAATATTTTTGAAAATTGATTCGAGGTTAGGCTATCACCAGCTGAAGATTCGGGCCGAGGATGTTCCGAAGATGGCCTTTAGGACTTGTTATGGTCATTACGAGTTCCTTGTGATGTTGATGAAAGAAAGGCCACGAGCTTAAGCTCCCAACATGAGATGATAGGAGACTTGCGAAGAGTGCCAAAGATTGTCGTCTGTCATATGGTGATTTGCATAATATGGAATGAAATATGGAGTGGAGTTGAAGATTGGACGTGACGATCCAAGAAGGAACATGTTTATTTTCTGATTTTATGTAGGTATTGGCCGAGACCACTTTCTTTTAGCTTATTTTAATTCCTAACTTAACTACTAGCTCTTCTTAGGACATAATTACTATGTCGTGTAATAGAGTAAGGTGACAAAGCCAAGAACCATCTACATGGATGACACAAAAGGGTAGCCTAGAAAATATGAAGGGTTGGTTTCCCATTCGGCCGAACCTAGCTTCCAAATAGGTGATTCATGAACTAGCTAGTTCATGTACTTATCTTCATAGATGACACAAAAGGTTGGGCTAGAAAACATGAAGAGTTGGCCAAAACATTTCCCCTTTTCTATTCGATCGAGATACATGTTAGAAGGAGAAACTTCCAACGTTTCCAAATGAGGTAATTCATGAACTAACTAGTTCATGCACGTATCTACATGGATGTCACCAAAGGTTTGCCTAGGGAACATGAAGAGTTGGGCATTTCCTTTCTCCCAATCGGTCGAGCCTAATCCCTTTACGATTGTGGCCGAATGGTTCATGTATTGTGTCGATCTAGTTGTCTTCTAGAAGGGTCTAAGTACTAGTATGAATATGACATATAGTTGATGTAAATAAACATTGAAGATTTATGAAATATATGTTAGTTTTACTCAACTTGCTAAGTTATTCAACTTTTGTGTTGGTTAATTTAGTTGGTCCTTTTGTGGGCCACCGGTCCTTTTGTGATTCGAACCTCGATCCTTTTGTGGGTCAAACCCTTGGTGCAAGTCTAGTTAGAAATTTTGTGATCTAGCTAAACCCAAGCTAAGTTTTTCTTCGGTGTAGGTTTAGTTAGAACTTTTGTGATCTAACTACACCTAAGCCAAGGTTCTATCCGGCCTTTCGGCCTACCTCACTTGGTTTGCACCAGAGCTTGTCCTTAGTAACCTCGTGTCCAATCCTTATCCGAATTGCTTTATTCTTTTCACCACAACATCCTAAAACACTTCCCCAATTCACACCCAAAGGCCTTAAACCGAAATATCACAAAACCACTAGAACACCCCGACCATTTCCCTCACCGTCCTGGTCGAGTCCCTATATCGTCAACCTACTGTCCTGATCAGTTTCCGCCACCTTACCACCATCCAACCACTAAACCTCGACCACCAATATAACCCTCAACATGTCTAGAACATCCCCACAAAACGTCTTAACCCATTTCCACCCTAAACTACCCATGCAAACCCCACAACACCACACTATCTGGTGAATCCGAGAATCCCACACCCCACCTTTTGAGTCCACTTTAGTTTCAACCCGTTTCCACCCAAACTCCGACCAAACTACCCTCACAAACCCCTCATTATATACATCAGATGTCATTTGGTCTTCCGAATGCCCCGACAACTTTCATAGACTTGATGAATGTTATTTTAAGCCATATTTGGATTCATTTATCAGTATTTAGATATCTTGGTGTATTTGAAGACTAAAGAGGAGAATGAGCGTTATTTGAGGATTTTCCTTGGGTTGTTGAGAGAGAAAGAGCTTTATGCCAAGTTTTCAAATTGTGAGTTCTGGCTTGATTCTGTGGCATTCTTGGGCCACGTGGTGTCAAAAGATGGGATTATGGTTGATCCCAAGAGGATTGATACTGTTAGGGATTGGACGAGGCCCACTACTGTGACTGAGATTCATAGCTTCGTGGGGTTGACCAGTTACTACCGTTGGTTTGTGAAAGCATTCGCTTCTATTACGTCTTACCTGACCAGATTGACTTAGAAAGAGGTTCTTTTTCAGTGGTCTGATGCTTGTGAAGAAAGCTTCCAAAAGCTCAAGACTATGTTGACATAGGCTCTGATTTTCGCATTACCCGTGAAGGATAATGATTTCTCAATTTGTTGTGATGTGTCCCGTGTTAGTTTGGGTAATGTGTTGATACAAGAAGGCAAGGTCATTGCCTATGCGTCCAGACAGTTGAAGATCCATGAGAAGAACTACCCTACCCATGATTTGGAGTTATTAGCGGTAGTATTTGCTTTGAAAATTTGGAGGCATTATCTATATGAGTTCCATTGTGAGGTGTTTACCGATCACCGCAGCCTTTAGACGTGTTCAATCAGAGGGATCTCAACATAGGTGGATGGAGCTTCTGAAGGATTATGATATCACTATACTTTACCATCCGGGTAAAGATAATGTGGTAGATGATTCCTTGAGCCACAAGGCAATGAGTATGGGAAGTTTAGCTCGATTAGTTGCTTTCGAGCGTCCCTTAGCCATGCCCAACAGTTTTGTACGACTGGATATTTCAAATCCGGGCAGAGTTTTAGCATATGTTGAGGCGAGGTTGTCTCTTTTGGAGCAGATTAGGGCTCAATAGTTTGAGGATGCTCAATTATGCAAGATTCGTGATAAGGTGTTGTGTGGTGAGGCCAATAAGGTCATTCTTGATTATGAGAGGATTTTGAGGATCAAAGGACGTGCATGGGTTCCTTGTGTTGGTGGTTTGATTCATTTGATATTGGAGGAGGCTCATAGTTCTACATATTCCATTTATCCAGGTGCTACTAGATGTATCATGACTTGAGGCAGCATTACTGGTAGGGTCGGATGAAGAGAGATATTGCAGATTTCATTTCCTGATGTGGGAATTGTCAGTAAGTCAAGTATCAGAACCATAGACCTGGTGGTGTGCTTTAGAGGATGCCCATTCCCGAGTGGAAGTGGGAGAGGATCGCCATGAATTTCATTGTAGGTCTTCCAAAGACCTTGGGTAAGTTTTATTCAGTTTGAGTTATTATGGATAGGCTGACCAAGTTTGTGCACTTTATTCTGGTTTAGGTTACCTATAATATAGAGAAGTTGGCCAGGATTTACATCCGTGAGCGATTGTATGTGGTTCTTATTTCTATCATCTCCGATCGAGGTCCTCAGTTTACTTCCCATTTCTGGCGTACTTGCAGGAAGAGTTGGGTACTCAATTGAATCTTAGTACCGCTTTGAGAGCATGTGTCATTGATTTTGGTGGTCATTGGGACCAGTTCTTACCCTTGGTGGAGTTTGCATACAATAATAGCTACTATTCCAGCATTGATATGACATTGTTTAAAGCTTTATATGGTAGGAGGTGTCGTTCTTTTATTGGATGGTTTGATGTTTTTGAGGTTCGACCGTGGGGTATAGATTTGTTAAGAGATTCTTTAGACAAAGTGATGCTTATTCTGGAAAAGGTTCTGGCAGCTCAGAGTCGGCAAAAGATGTATGCGGACCGGAAGGTTTGAGATCTAGATTTTATGGAGGGTGAGCAAGTTCTTCTGAATATATCACCCATGAAGAGTGTGATGCTATTTGGGAAGAGGGGCAAGTTGAGCCCGAGGTACATTGGTCCATTTGAGATTCTCCGTCATATTGGTGTTGTTGCTTATGAGTTGGCTTTGCCACCAGGCCTGTCGGGTGTTCATCCAATTTTCCACATTTCTATGCTAAAGAGGTACCATTTAGATAGGTCTTATATCATTCATTGGGATTATGTGTTTCTTGATGAGAATTTGTCTTATGAGGAGGAGCCTATAGCGATTTTAGATAGGTAGGTTAGAAAGTTGAGGTCTAAGGAGATAGCCTCTGTTAAGGTTCAATGAAAGCATTATCTTGTTGAAGAGTCCACATGGGAGATCTAGTCCAATATAGGTGCCAGATATCCCCAGTTGTTTAGTGACTCAAGTATTTTCCCCCCGTTCTTCCCTTGTTACTCAAGGACGAGCAATTGTTTAATTGGTATCTGATATAATGACCCATTTAGTCATTATGGCACTTTGACCTTTCTCCGAGCCTATTAGTATGACTTTTACCCGCAGAGATGGGTGGTGCAGTTCCCGAAGTAATCAGGCAATATTTCTTATAACTTTTACGAAGTAGAGCCTCAAGTGGAAAATATTTGACCAATAGATGACTTTTGGGTAAATGGATCTTTTGCAGAAATACCTCAATTCCGAGAGGTCCGGATGGTTGATTGTGACTTTGTGGGATGTTTAGTTTGGTTCCTGAGGTACTCGGGAGCATTTTGAGTTATTGGTTGGAAAGTTGGTCTTTGACCATTGGGGGTTGACCCGGTCAAATAGACCTCCGTTGGGAATTTCGAGACCACGAGTGAGTCCATATCATATTTTTATGTGTGAATACATGTCTGGTTTGAGTCTGGGAGGTCTCGAGTGATTGTCGGATTTTGGGGTTGAGTTTGTGAAAACTAGTAATTTTCTGGTGACTGGTGTCCGCCATAGCGGCACCAGAGGAGCTGTAGCGAACCCACCACAACATAGCCTGATCCGCTATGGCGAGTGGTGGGGATTTTTGTTGAGCCTCCGTAGCGAGCAGAGGGTCGCTGGCGCGTACTCGCTGCAGCGGACCAGTGACTGTTGTAGCGGAAATTGGGGACCATGTTTTATTTAATGTCTAGTTAAAACCCTTAATTTTCTATCACTTCATTTATCATTCCTAAGCATATTTGGTGCTAATTGAAGGAGTTCTTGGTTGATTTCTCTTGTGGGTAAGTTCTCTAACCTAGAATTCATTCTTTTACCTTTCCTAAACTTGAGTCCATGCTAGAAATTCTATAGAACTTAAGGAGGAAGATGAATTTTGATGTCTATTCCACAAATTGGGTTTTAATTATTCTAAATGAATAGTGTTGGTGGATTTGACTAATCTAAGTATGATGTTTGATGATTTAGTAACTAATAGGCTTGAATCTTCCATTTTGTTGATGAATTGGAAGCTTGAAAGTTGGGGTTTATACCAAATTGGGGGTTTTGACTTGAATAATGGAATTTACCTATTCTTAGTTAATTTAGAAATTGATTAGTAGAATTAGACTTCTAGAACGTTGAATTACCTATTTCACTTTCAAATTACCATTTTACCCTTGTGGGCCCATTTTCCCCTTTCCATAGTTGGTTTGATTCAAGGGATATGATAGCAATATGGGTATTGTTCTTTCCTATTTCTAATTTAGAATTCATTTATGGATAGACTTTGAGTACTTGGAGGCTCTCCGAAAAGGCAAAGTGAAGGTGCGATTGTTCGTGGCTCTTGCTCGGCTTTCACGTAGGTTATGGCTTACCTTACGGTTAGACTTCGGTTATGGAAGCATATGTAGAGTTAGTGATTGTTGGAGAAATCATGTTACGCCTTCGGGTATGAAGTGGGGATATAATACTTAGGTTGGTATTGTTGCTTGATTGTAGTTTGTTGCCTTATTTGATCTAGTGTCTCATCGTCACGTGTATGATACTAGACTTGACCATGTATAAATGATTGATTCATTCTTGATATTATGTTATGTTTCCATGCATGGCACGATTGGCTTGATACATTCCCATTTGTGTTGATATACTCCCATTGGCATTTATATCATTCATACATTCATGATTATACATTTGTATCGGGTTGCGCGCCACAACATATATACATATATTGGACCATGTTGCACGTTCCACAATATATATACATATTGGATCGGGTTGCATGTTCTGCAATATATACTTATATTGGCTCGGGTTATATGTCGCAACAGGTACATGGACTTTGCGGGTCCCCTATGGGTAGGGATGGCAATTGGGCCAGGCGGGTGCGGGTACCCCCTCCCCCACACTCGTACCCGCCAGAAAATTTTATACCCGTGGCGGGTATAATTTTTAACATCCATACCCGCCTAGACGAGTATATTCCTAAATCCACACCCGCTCCACCACCCAAGTGGATATTCGTCACCCGCCAATACCCGCATGTACCCGCCTGCCATATTTTGTAATCAATTCATTTGTGATCAATTAGTGATCAACATGATCCCAAAAATTCAAATTCCAAAAATTATCCCAAAATTTTGAGTCAAGAATCAATACTGTCACGGTCTCATTTTCTTTGGGAGAGAGGGAGGAGAATTCTGGATTTTTTCACCATCAGAATTCTCCATTTTTTCACCTTTTCCCCCTTGCACAACAAAGAATCAAGAAAATAAAATTTCCAAGAAAACCTAAAAATTATCCACCCAAATAGCTATATATTACAAATGTAGACAAAACTCAGATATTATTTCAGCTATATAAGCTAAAGTTTTTCAACTTTTTCAATTGAACTCCACAAAACCAATAGGTAAAACTTAACAAATGCACAAAAATTGAACTCACCAAGACAACCCCAAAGCACAAAGCAAAGACAACAATATTTTCTAATATTTCTCGATCAACATCTCCTTTAGATAAAAAGGCAGAGACGTCGAGAATAAGAGAAAAAGGAGAGACGGCGTGAAGGGAAACGAGAGAGAGGGAGGCGTGAAGGCGTGAAGGATTGAAGAGGCGTAGGATTTTGAGTTTTGTTGGAGAATGAGAGACTTGTCGTGACTTATGGGCTGAAGGCACGACTTATGGGCTGCTAATATTTTAGGCTTGGGGCGGGTAGGCAGGCGGGTAGGCGGGTATGACTGCAAATCCACCACCTACCCGCCTACCCGTGACGGGTACATTTTCAATACCCATACCCGCCTACTACTCACCAAAGTTATACCCATACCCGCCCCAACTGGGGCGGGTGCGGTGCGGAATCCGCAATATTATACCCACCTGCCATCCCTACCCATGTGTCATGACTATCGAAGTGTAGAGGTATTTACGCCTGAAGTGTGTGTGTATCATTGCATTGCATATGCATTCATATTCACATATTCATACTTATTGGATTCAGACTTGGTATTTGTAGTTGTGATGTTATTCTTGGACTGTGTAATCTTTATATCTGATTGTGAGCATGCCTATCTTTCAGTCTTTTACTTTATATATGTTAACTAACCGTTGTCAGCTTATGATACTTACCGATATATAGTGTTTGTACTGATACTACCTTGTTGCATTCTTTTATAAGTGCAGAGTACGTGACAGAGTCTATCCCCTCTCATAGTGACTGATTTTCGAGGCTTTGCTGATGATCATCTAGGGTGAGCATATGGACGAATACGCAGCCTGAATGTCTCTCTAATTTACTTGTCTTATTTTGCTATTCTGAGATAGTATTATACTTTGCAGACTATGTATTAGTATTCAGACTTGTAGTTTGTAGTAGTGACTCTTGTACGGCCTTAGACCAGATTCTTTGAGATTGTTGTATCACTTCCGCACTATTTCCTTATCTATCCTAGACTTATTATATATATTTGATGGTTTGAGTTTTACTTTATTATTGGTTGAGTTGTGATTAAGGGACGCGTTCGCCTACCGGGTGGGTGAAAAGAGGAATTATGAAAGGTCAGTCTAAACACAAAATAACTCTTCCTACATTACTAGGAACCCAATGTTTGGATACAGGGGAAGGGGACCGCATATGACATCTGACAGAACTTCCCCACGGTTCTTCTAGAGAAGATCCCCAGTTGAGCATCAAGAAAATAAGAGGGAAAAGGGTAGGTGCCCGCGCGTTCCCCGATTTGGGATGTGACAATTATCATAAAGTCTATTAGAAATCAACACTGAGCACACACAACATAAAATACATATTAGAAATATGAATGAATGCAATGCAGATGATATGTATGTATGCAATCGCCATATGTACCGGTACACACACGCTGTTGCAGTAGCTGTCATGTGAACCATGAGGGACTCATGAGGTCCATATACCCATCCGATCCCATTGGATATCAGCTCTGTGGCTGAAGTGTCATCATCATGCATCACTCTCGTATCATGTACCATATCTAATAACCGGCTTCCCAAGCCTCTTTCCTTAGTATCTCAACAGTTCAAATGTCAATATGATATATATATATATATATATATATATATATATATATATATATATGATATGGATATGAGTACACTATGCAATTAGCATAAGCAATATAATAAATATTAATAATTTCTTTTCAAGTATTTAGACGAGATGTGGAGTGATGAATGCATGAAAAGAAAAATCAATAATAACATATCACACGTGCCTACATGCCCAAATAATCAGCAATCATACCAACCTAAGTGAATTTATGCACCGCGCTCACGGCCCAAAGGCTAAACATATAATCTCCATCATGCATATCATACTAAGTTCATTAATTACCCAAGTTAAATTCACCAGTGCCCGTATTAGTGCTCGTCACCTCACTAATACTGGACCCCCAATTCCCCATTACTCCCAATAGTTATTACGCCAACACATAAACACTATATTAAGGTCTAGTAAGTCTCAAATTTCCTTATATTTGAAATTCCACAACTCACAAACCCTTACAACTCGATCCGCGTGAAGATTAAGCCTTCCGAAAGCTTCATCGTATCCAAACTCACTGAACGAGTTCAATATAGTCAAAATAGTAATCTACAGAATTAGGCTAATCCAACGATACCGATATTGCTATACTTTATTTCGGAATCCAAAAATAGACCCACAATGCTAATCCCGAGCCCCGAATGTCGAAACTATAATTTCATTGTAAAATCGAGTTACCCATAGCCCATAGGTTATAAATCCATAAAATTAACTAATTTCATCCATGAATTGACTCTCAAATCAAAGGTTTATCATTTCTCAACTCTATGGCTCAAAAATCCCAATATTCCCCAACCAAACACAGATAAAATCGATAACTAATGAAAACAAACTTGAAGAAATGTCAAAATAAAGGTTGAATACTTACCCCCCCCCCCTTGTTGATACGAGAACAACGCCGTAAAAATCACCTCAATTGGAGCTCCAGAACTCAAGTTATGCTCAAATTACTAAATGATCGCAGTCTGATTTTTAATACACAGTAATTTTCGTTTCCGAGGACCAAAATCCGCTATAGCGGGTCCGCTTACGTGCCCAGAAGTCCGCCTCGGCGGCAACACCAGAACAACAACAATTGTCCCCACTAAAATGACCATAACTCCCTTATACGATGTCAAAATTCGACGATTCAAGCTGCTACGGCTCACAAATTTTGATACACATCTATTCCAACAATCAAAACTCAATTCCAACATCAAATGAATATGATGGTACGTTGAAGTTAGGGATGGCAACGGATCAGATCTGGACCGGATCCTACTAGATCCAGATTCAGATTCGTTTTTCATACCTGAATCCAGATCCGGATCCAGATCCATCGGGTACATAAAAATCAGATCCAAATTCGGATCCACCGGGTCCACGGATCGAATCTGTATCTACATGTAAAAAAAATTACTTTGCTAAGAATGTAATCTTGCTAAGATTATTTTTTTAACTAACAAACGATTTTTACTTAGCATTTACTGTGTTTCAGTTTTGAAATGTTCATATGAGATATTTTGTTCGTTGTCTCGTTTTGATTGTGAGCTATTAATTGAAAATGTTGGACAATGACAATAGTTGTGGAAAATGCTGACTAGTATTTCCACAATGCAGAACTTGCATGTGCTTGGAATCATCACAAATTAAGTGAATATAATTTTAACTACTTGTCCATGGAGATGTTAGTCATTCACTAATATAACATTGATTTTATTATCGAAGTTACCTCTTTATTTTTTGATTTTTGAGTTAACGCGGGGATAAATTAAACTTATTTTGAGAATTAAACTTGCAAGGATGTGCTTAGCAATTTTAAGAAAATACTTAGAAAATTACATTCTAGGTTATGAATGTATTTAATAAAAAATGGATTCACGGGTCGGATCTGGACCGAATACGGATCTCAAATACAAGATCCAGATCCAGATCTGATCCGGATCCGTCGGGTCTAAATTTTGAAGATCCATATCCTATAAAACGGATCTGGATCCACTGCCATCTCTAGTTGAAGTGTCGAAGGCGAGCGACTTATGCCAACGACTCAAACACTTAGACTTGACCAAACGAAGTCCAAATCCAACTCCGAAAGTTTCTACAAATCACAAATGATTATACGAAGCTGCTCGAACTCTCAAAACATACAAATGGATCCGTTTTGACCCGATGTTGACCATGGTCAACTCCAAACCATCTTAAAAGCTAGTTTCTCAACCATCCACCTTAATTACATCTGAACCTCTCGGAAACCGAATCAACGATTCGACTAAGTCATAAATCACATTCCATACCTAACAAAATCGATGAAACTTAAAAAAAAAACGCATTTATCTAAAAGTCAATTTTTTTATCAAATTTCTTTCTTTCTTTAACTTAAGAGCTTCCATCTTTACTAAAGTTGATCCGAAACTCACCCGATTGCCTCGGAAATCATTCCACCTATTTTTGCAAGTAATAAATACCGAGAATATGCTACATGAAGGGCATTCTTAAGAAAACAAGTCCAAAAGTTCAAAACGATCAAATCAATCGTCACAACCGATAATCTTCACACCATATATATTTCCCATAAGATATTCTTTTTAACAAATGCACACAGAAGTAAGATTTCAGAGTTACAAATTATTTGCAGTAACAAGTTTTTTTTATTATCCGTCTTTTTTCTTGTTCGTTAATCATCATCTGTTGCAGATGCATAAATAAGACATAAAAGAGTGCTACTTGAAAATTAATAGATCCTAATTCGTAGCTAATAAAATTATTATTGGTGGAAACATATCAATTGGGGGACTGCCTTTGTTTTTGACTTTTTTCTCTTCTACAAAAGACAAACTATTTGTCACCTATTCACGATACGTTAATATTATTTTGTTTTGCGTGCTGAAATTAACAATGAAATGTTAAAGGTTGATATGAGAAGCTTATATTCGATGAAATGCAATATCGATATCCTAGTTAATTTTTCTTTAAAAAATTGCAGTACTCTTTAAATAATTATATTTCTTAAATATTTGTGAGCATTTTGTGATTGAAAAAAAAGTTTGTTTTATAATTATGAAAACAAATGTGTTTTACTTTCTTAATTACCGAATTTTCGTGTAAGTTGCAACTTAATTAATCGTTGTACTAAAAAATGTTGTAATCCTGACATTTCCTTTTATTTGGCAAGTATAGTGATCATGAATTTGAATGAGAAGATTAGTTTACATCAAAATTGCAGATTTTCACAAAATTAATAGATCTTATTTTCTTTTGCAATTTTAACGGAACTAAAGAAAAATATATAAATAAAAGGTTACTTACGACAAAACTAACTACGAGACCAACAATAACAAAGGGGAACTGGTACAATTATCAATATGTCTTTCCTCATTTTCTAAAATGAAGACATTAATTAGTATCTAATTCTCTTATTTGAAGAAATGGCCAGTTCACTCAGTGTAAAATGGATACTTAATAATGTATAAAGTTCAAAATGGATACTAAGAAGTAAAAATTACAAATATAGTCTCTCATAAGCAATAGACATTTGATTCCCAATATTAAACCCCGTATAACTTATGCAGAGTTTAATATCGGAAACCAAAAGTCGTATTGCTAATACTAGCGTATATACTGGAATATATAGTATCTTATACAAAATAAAATTTGAAATAAGAATACCTTTTATGAGAAATACATGAATAAATATATTTACATATTTAAAAAGTACCTATAAAGTAGGTAATTCCCACGTAACTGTATTATTATTCATCATATAACAATTCACACAATTATAATTCTTCGACAATTCCTACATTATTATTTATTGCATAAGTAATCTCTGTATAACAATTAATGCCCGC
The DNA here is from genome assembly GCA_029783415.1 of Anisodus acutangulus. NCBI lineage: Eukaryota > Viridiplantae > Streptophyta > Magnoliopsida > Solanales > Solanaceae > Anisodus > Anisodus acutangulus. The sequence continues at coordinate 19,033,447 of CM056512.1, forward strand.
ATGCGCATGCACAACTAAATGTAAATCAGTCGGCTCCTAAAAGTAATAAGTTACTGTGAAAAGACAGGGTAGAAGAAAATTTAAAAAGTGTTGCAAATAAATGAAAAAAGAAACTGAATGCTGAAATGCAAAAAATGCTCCCAAATCTATAAAGTTGGTAGTTCCTACATAACCTTATTATTGTTCATCATATAACTAGAGATGGCAATGAATCTTGGATTCGGTCCGGATCCGGTGGATCCATATCCGTTTTATAGGATATGAATTTTCAAAATTTGGACCTGACGGATCCGGATCGGACCCGGATCCATTTCTGACGGATTGGATCTGGATCTGGGTCTTGTATTTGAGATCCGTATCCGGTCCAGATCCGATCCATGGATCCATTTTTTTATTAAATATATCCATAACCTAGAATGTAATTTTATAAGTATTTTCTTAAATTTTTTCATAATTTATGTATTGGGTAAAGGGTTGAACCAGGATAAGGCACAAGTCACACAGCCATGTAATTTGTCTTTGAAGTTTCATTTCTTTTACTTATATGCTCTCTGCAGTTTCTCATATTTTTATTTCTATAAAAAGAAAAAATTATCACTCTTCTTTAAAATTCAATTTCTTAAATCTGCTAGCCGTAAGCTTTAAGTATCTTTCTCTCATTTGTTTGATCAGTAAAAAAAATGAAACTTTTGATATATGACTGACATTGTTTTATGTTGTTTAATGAAGTCAATCAATAGAACAAGTGGAGCATCACTAAAGCCTCCAAAAATTAGCTCAAAGTTGCAACATGTTCAACATCACTAATGAAGTCAATCGTCTTTATTTTCTTGTGATGCTAAAACTTTGTTCAGTATTTTGGAAGAATGGTGTCATGTTTGTGTAGGTTGATTGAATGAACTCAATTATTTTTTTCAATCAGATTGCGTTTCATTTTGTCATAAAAGTTTCAACATGTGAGAATATTATTCAAGCCAAAAAAATTTACATGTAGATCCACATCCGGTCCGTGAACCCGGTGGATCCGATGGATCTGGATCCGGATCTGACTTTTATGGACCCAATGGATCTGGATCCAGGAAAAATGGATCTGGATCTGGATCTAGTAGGATCCGGTCCAGATCCGATCCGTTGCCATCCCTACATATAACAATTCACAGAATTATAATTCAACAACAATTCTTACATTTTTAATTAATGCCCACATACACATGCGCATGCCCAAATAATTGTAAACCAAACGACCCCTAGAAGTAATAAGTTATTGTGGAAAGACAAGGTAATAGAAAATTAAAAATTGTTACAAATAAAGGGGAAAAAACTAATATGATTGCTGAAATATAAAAAATGCTCCCAAACTTAATTCACAATTCACACACAAAAATTTACGTACTTAAGGTCTTTTCATTATCTAGCGATTTCAACAAGTCCAACTAAATAATGACAATTTCATCGTAGTTTGATATTTTTTTCTATTTTCTAGAAAAAAATATTCTATAGATATTTCTTGTTAGAAATGCCTTTTGATTGACAAGCATAATGATGTGCAGGAAAAAAATATTTCTTTGTAGCAAAAGTAAAATCATAATTCATATTCTTCGACTTCATGCCTACTTGAAAATTTGTAATTACCGTTACAAAAAAAAAGTCAGAACAAACTGTAGCAATTTCGTATTACTTATCTTCTGTATATTTATGTATATTATACAATTACTCTCCAGTCACAAATTATTTATCTTTTTTTTATTTTACACACCCCTTAAAAATATTAATTAAGAGGAGTATTTGACTATTTTTACTATTATTTATGTGTAAGTTCAGCCGCTTTACCTACCAAGATGGAGGTAAGGTCTGTGTACACTCTACCCTCTACATACCCCACGGTGTGGGATTTCACTGTGTATGTTGTTATTGTATTTATATGTAAGTTATAATCCCTCTTCATTAAATGTTTGCTCCATTAATGACAAAATTCTACAAAATACGGAAGAAGTAATTGATTGTGTTTAAACTTCTAAGACGATAAATAATTTAAAATAATTATTTTAATAATCACGATAAATAATTTGAAACGGAAGGAGTAATTAGTTTCTATATTAAGAAACCTGACACTTTTTAACCTTTGAAATGCTAGGTACAGAAACGAGGATTACTGACCACATAAATTTGTTTAGATATATCAGATACATGTTTTTTCGATTTGCCAATACTTATATGTTTATTAATTTTCTTCTTTCTATGTAGAACTATTAATTGTCTTAAAATCTTCTTTCACTCTCAACATAAAACAAAATTTCAACAGATCATGTCGATCTGTCAACTGTTATCTATTTATTTAATTCTTTCTTTATATTTAGGACCATTAATTATCTTTTATAATATTAATGCTCTCTCATTATAAAATAAACTTTCACATTCTCATAGTGTGTATACATAGCTAACCAAAATATTAATACTCAAACTTTTATGTAAATGCGGCAAAAGTAAAAGTCCAACTTTCTGTGAAACCCTTAATTACCATGCATGAGGATGAAACAAAAGGTATACAATATATAAATCCTTATTCCTTATGAAGAAAGAGAGATCTTAAGAAGACATTTTTAAGAAAAAACGCAAAGAAAAGAAACAAGATGTTATACAAAAAAAAGAAAAATTATAATATGGTGCTTATGAGGACCCTCCTCATTTCACAATGTTTTGCACCTTTCTCTTTTATGAAGTTGTTACCTGCCAATTGTATTGGACAAAATATGGTTTATTTCCACCCCTTTACTTTTCCTTATCCCTTTTATTACCACAACCCCTGATTTTACGGGTTTATTTCTCGTTTTCCCCTCTGAAACAGTAGTCTACTAATAGAAAGCTTTGGTTGTGACTTGATCCAATAGAGTCAAAAAATCTTTCTATCTAAAAGAAATGGTGTTCCATAATAAAATCCATATCCCATACTATACTGTGGGCTGGGAAGAGAGTTGCTCTGTGAAGCGGTGCAATTCATATCTCTTCCCTAGTGCTCTGCTTCCCCTCTAATAGAGGTTGAAGACGAAAACGTGCCACATATAGCCATTATAGCACATTCAAATTACAGCTTGATTTAGTGCGGAGTTTAATATAGGAAACCAAAAGTCGTATCATATGTAGTATATGTATACACACATATATTGTTTTATACAAAGATAGATGATAAAATATTAGATAAAAATATGTTGCATTAAAATGTGGATAAGAGTATTTAAAAAAAAAATTAGAATAAATTTGGATCAGCAATACATAGATAAACACTATAAAAAAATAAAAATTAGTGACGGGTAACTTCTACCACTAAACAATAGATAATTATCCATAATTATACTTAATGAGGGATTCTAAGAAAATATTTTTAGCTATGAGCTACTTATCGACAGATTAGCAACGAATTTTATAGTTAATTTCTATTTGTGTTTTGTAGTGAAAAGTATTTAAAGACAATTTTATATATGTTAGAAAACAATGGTAATTAGTTTACTTGAGTGCCTTTTGTTTAACAAATATAATGATGTATATGATAGAAATAATCCCCTTGATTATTTTCATTAATTGAAAAGTATATATACAAGTTACATATTTCCATAATAGGAGAATCATATTCCTATTCTACTCCTAAAACCTTATTCTACCATAATTCTAACTATACAATTATGGTAAGTGTACAAGACTAATTAAGGTAACATTTACACTACAATATACCACAAATATATACACCAAATATACAACCTGCCCGTTATGCCCATTCTGTCCGAGATATGGGCTCTGTCCGAGATGGGCCATTACCCGTGATATACACTTCTGTATATTAAGTGTATATCATGGGTATATTACCCTGTTTAACACACATCCGCAGTCATAGCAGACGGTCTTCGAACGCTGAGATTGTCCCTAAAATCTTCAAAAAGGACCGTGGGAAAACCCTTTGTAAAGATGTCTGCAATTTGATATCTTGATGGGACATGACATACGCGTACCTGACCCCGAGCAACCTTTTCACGGACAAAATGTATGTACATCTCGATATGCTTAGTGCGTTGGTGCTGAACCGGATTACCCGAAAGGTAAATGACACTAATATTATCGCAATACACCAAGGTTGCCCTCGGAATGGGACAATGAAGCTCTAATAGTAAATTACGTAACCAACATGATTTCGAGACCACATTAGCTACCCCTCGATATTCAGCCTCGGCACTTGAGTGTGATAGAGTCGCCTAACGCTTTGCAGACCAGGAGACCAAATTGTTGTCAAGGAACACACAATAGCCAGACGTAGACCGTCTGGTGTCGGGACAACCACCCCAATCAGCATCTGTATACGAGACAAGTGTGGCCGTCAAGGAATGATATAATTATAAACCATAGTCAAGTGTTCCCTGAATATAGCGAATGATGCATTTGAGCGCATTCATGTGCTCAATTCGGGGATCATGCATGAACAAACACATCTGCTGGACAACATATGTAATATCTGGTCTCGTAAAAGTAAGATACCGAAGGGCCCCTGCAAGACTGCGATAGCGGGTCGGATCCTCGTAGGGTACGCCAGCCGCGGCACCAAGCTTGGGTTTTGTATCAACTGGAGTGGAAGTGGACTTACAGGATGACATCACAGCCCTCTCGATGATCTCAGTTGCATACTTCCGTTGAGACAGGAACAATCCATCAGAATGACAAGTGACGGCAATCCCCAAAAAGTAACTCAAGGGCCCTAAGTCTTTCATAGCAAACTCAGAGCTGAGCATGGTCATGATAGACTGGCATAAGGCATCTGTAAAGGCAGTCAAAATGATATCATCCACATACAACAGAATGTAGGCCAAAGACGAACCACGACGGTAGATGAATAAGGAATTATCCGACTTGCTGTGAGTGAACCCAATAGTCAAAACATAGTCAGCAAACTGTGTATACCATGCCTTTGGAGACTGCTTAAGCCCATATAAGGACTTCTTCAATAAACAAACATGATGAGGATGTTTGGGATCCCTGAATCCCAACGGCTGATGCATATAAACTGTTTCCTTGAGATCACCATGTAGGAAATCATTATTTACATCTAACTGATGAATAGGCCATGCTTTTGAAAGAGTCAAGCTGAGTACAGTGCGAATGGTAGCCGACTTGACCACCGGACTAAATATCTCACCACAATCCACCCCAACTTGTTGAGTCTTACCATCATCCACAAGTCGCGCCTTATGTCGTGCAAACGAACCATCTGAATTTTCCTTGTGAGCAAAAATCCACATAGACCTAATAATATTAATACCATAAGGACGGAGCACCAACTCCCACGTCTTATTATCAATAAGAGCATTATATTCATCGGTCATATCAATTTTCCAATTTGGGTCATTTAATACAGACACATGAGTACGGGGTAAGGGTGACTTAAGAACATTAGAATTTAAATTAAAATGTCTCTTTGGTTTAAAAACACCCCGCTGACTACGAGTGACTGGAGGAAAAAGTGGGCGGATTTTGGGAATTTTCTAGGCTCGGGATGGGTAGCCGGCATGCGGTGGGCTCTTGGCCCTGACGATCATCGACAGGCTGGACCGGTTCGAGGTGGCTGGGTCGCCCAATCGGCCGAACTGATCCAGTGATGGTAGTTTGTGACGCACCAGTGTGGCCGGCGGGCAGTGGGGTAGGTGGAGGATTTTGGGTGCGGGACATGTCCAAAAAATGGTGAGTAATATACGGGGATATATCATCATCCAAAAAATTATAAGAACTAGGCTCGGGAGTATGAACTTTAGTAAATGGAAATTGAGTTTCATCAAAAATTACATGGCGATTAATGATGATTTTCTTGGAGGATAAATCAAAGCATTTATAACCACGATGATTGGACAAAAAACCCAAAAAGAAACACGGAGTAGACCGGGCCTGAAGTTTGTTAATTGTGGTGGATGGAAATAACGGATAACACAAGCACCCAAAAACCCGAAAATGAGAATAGGAAGGAGTCTTATTATATAAAATTTGAAGGGGGGGGGGTGAAATATGTCAGACCTTTGGAAGGAATTATGTTAAGGAGATATGTAGCCATTTGAAGAGCATGAGGCAAAAAATATGGGGGTACAGAAGCATGAATTAAGAGAGTGCGGACAATGTTATTTATGGAACGAATTTTGCGTTCGATTTTCCCATTTTGTGAAGACGTATGAGGACAAGAAAAACAAAAATTGATCCCATTATTAGCACAGAACTCCCGAAACACCCCATTTCCATATTCTTTGCCATTATCACACTGAATATTTTTTATTTCACGTTCGAATTGAGTTCTAATGAATGCTCTAAATTTTAAGAAGACGAAAAACACTTGAGATTTATTTGCAATCGGAAACATCCATAAAAATTTAGAATAATCATCCAAAAACATAACATAATACCGGTGACCCAGAGAACTCAGAACAGGAGATGTCCATAGGTCGTTATGAATAATATCAAATGACATTAAAGTATGTGAATTCGAGTCAACAAATGGTAACCTAACAATTTTTCCTAAAGAGCAAGACTGGCAATTTGGAGTACTATTCGTACCCTTACATGAAATAAACTTATTTTTATGTAAAGATGACAAAATAGAAGATCCCGGATAACCAAGTCGAGCATGCCACAAGTAAGGAGCAAGGGCTACGAATGCTGACGGCAAGGCTGGACTCGATGGACTGAAACTGGGTGTGATAGGATAAAGATCTCCCCTATTATCACACCTCATGAGAGGACTCCCCGTCTTGAAATCCTTCACAGAGAAACCAAAAGGATCAAATTCAACAGAAACGGAATTGTCAGTGGTGAATTCTTGGACAGACACTAAATTTTTAATCAATTTGGGGGCATGTAAAGTATTTTTCAAGATAAGGGGAGGATTGGGAGAAGATAGAGTTTTATGACCATAACACTGAATTGGAATAGAGTTACCATTACCGACAATTATACCACGAGGGTTGCTCAAATTGACATAAGATGAGAGAGTACCTTGATCGGAAGTCATGTGTGTCGTTGCGCTGGTGTCCATGTACCAATTTGGATCCGGTTGCGTCAACCCAAGTGTGTGTATTGCGGCCTCAATGTCGGTGTGAGTAGATGTGGGGCCCACTGTCGAGAATGCTTGTGTGGGCCGAGGGCCAAGTAGTCCACCCCGCTGCCCTGGCCTAGTCTTTATGTAACGAGACGCCGTCACGATCGTTGGGCCTGGTTAGGTCGTCCCGACCTTGCCCGCTGGAAGGGCTTGGAAAATAGGGGCTGCTGGTCCACGACCTATTTACCCAGCCCCACTGCTGGGACCAATAGGGAGAAGGCCCACTGTTGACTGGACGGGGCCCATTGCAGGGCTGTTGACCATCTGAACCACCACCGGAACCTCCGTGTTTGCCCCCGCAGTTTTTGTTATTATTCTTACGATTATTTTTGCCGTCACCATGAGTACGGTTTTGGCCCAAATTATCAACAAAACCTGAAGAAGTTGTGGAGGACGTCATTAGGACGACGGGGCTTGCTCCGGTAGCCGCCTTTTTAGCCAAACCGGCTTCTTCCAAAGTAAGCATGGAGTGGGCTTGGTAAAAAGCGGAAAGTGGGTTGCTTTGACGAAGGAGAGTCCCAACGCCATTATAGGCCTTAGAAAGACCGGCAAACAGTTGTAGAACCAGACGATTATTTGTCACAGGTGCGCCAACTCCTTGAATTTCTTGCAATATGTAGATACGTTTGGAAATTCTTCCATGCGAACTTGAGAGAATTCCTGCTCGAGTGTGAAAATACGTGAATGTTGGTTATCTTGGAATATGTCACACAATCTATTCCAGGTAGCCATAGCTGTGGTATCCGGCTCAATAATCGTCTGTAAGAGGTCAACTGAAATAGTGGAATAAATCCACTGGAGAACGGTAGCATCAAGAGTAATTCATAACTGAGGATCCTCCGCGAGAATAGGTGCAGCGGGAGGAATTATGTGATGGATGACTTGATGGGAGATAGCGTGAATTTTAAATAATTCTGTCCACGTCGCATATTGGACGTTTTTCCATCTCAAGAACAATTGGGATGTTGTTCTTGATGTTAGAAACCATGAGGGCATGATGAAAATTGTTTTTAGACATATTGAAAGAACAAAGGGAGAAGAGGGAAAATTTGGGAAGAGTGGAGGTTAATAATATCACGAATTCCGGTGAAGGGAGACGGAATTCGGCGACGGTTGTGGCCGAGAAAAGGCACAAAAACCGAGAGCAATGGCGGAAGCAAGACCTAGTCTCTTGATACCATGATAGAAATAATTCCCTTGATTATTTTCATTAATTGAAAAGTATATATACAAGTTACATATTTCCATAATAGGAGAATCTTATTCCTATTCTACTCCTAAAACATTATTCTATCATAATTCTAACTATACAATTATGGTAAGTGTACAAGACTAATTAATGTAACATTTACACTACAATATACCACAAATATATACCAAATATACAACCTGCCCGTTATTCCCATTCTCTCCGAGATGGGCCATTATCCGTGATATAAACTTCTGTATATTAAGTGTATATTACCTTGTTTAACAATGTAGGTAAAGAAAAAGTTTTTTTTTAACAAAAACGAAAAAAATATCATAATTCTCCTTACATTCGATTTCATGTCGTTGAAAAGCTTTACCATTACTGTTGCAAAAAAAGAGTTAAAAGAAATAATTAATACGAATAAAGCTGTTATAGCAATCAGTCATTTTATTATTCATCTTCTATCCGTGTATGCTTTACAATCTCATTCGTTTTTGTTAAGAAAATAAATACGGAGTACTTTATAAATTTTGAAATGCTTATAAAGTTTAAAAGAAGCGGCAATTGACCCGGCTTCAAAATTTTTGGTTTGGTCAACGGAATACAGGTCAGATTTACCTGTCAATATATAACTACTTTTTTTGTTTGCTATTTTATATTTAGGATCAATACTTTTTAAAATCTTAATTCACTCTTAATATAAAATAAAACTTCAACAGATTACATCGATCTATCAAGTGTTTATTTAATTATCTTCGTTAAATTTATAACCATTATTTTCTAAAAAATTAATCACTCTTAACATAGAACAAACTTCAATAAATCCTCTCGATTTGTCAATTAAGCTTTTTGTTTATTTAGTTTTTTTAATATTTAAAATTATTATTTTTACGTAAACAAAGTTTCACATTATTGAAGTGTGTGACCATCTGATCTAAAAGCTTAAGTTGTTAAATAGAACACACTTTTAATATTTGATTATATTCTCAACACACATCCCTCTTTTCACCGTATACATACATATCTAACCATAACATTGGTTGAGCCATTACCTAAATTTTATGTAAATGGCAAAATATAAACTCTACTCCAGACCCAACTTGTGGGACCACACCGGGATATGTTGTTGTTGTTTACAAAAGATAAACTCTATCATTATACAAAACCCTTATATTACTATGCATGCATGAGAATGGAACAAATGAAACTATTATATCGTATAAATCCTAGTAATTCCTTATAAAGATATAGAATCTTTGAGATGACATTATAAGAAAATAGTAAAGAAAAGAAACAAGATGTTATACCAAAAAAAAAAGGAAAATTATAGTAAATTATACAAAAGGATGATTCTCACAACCATAACAAATTATTGTTTTTCTTTACTTGCAAGAGGACCCTCCTCTTTTCACTCAATTTTGCTTTCTCTTCTATGAAGTTATTATTATCTACCCACTGTTTTAGACTAAATAGGGTTTATTTCCACCTTTTCATTTTCCCTTTTATTACCACAAACCCTAATTTTAGGGTTTATTCCTCTGTTTATCCTCTGAACACGTGCGATACGTCACGCACCATATCACATGCAAGACACAGCTTGATTTAGTAGTTTAATATCAGAAATTAAATGTCTTATTACTAATATTAGTATAACGCTATAACGTAATTATGCGGTAATACATACATAAATAATTTTATATAAGATCAAATGTGGAATAATACTTTTGTAATTTCTACTTATTTGTAATTTATACAGGCATAATGCCAATAAGACTTTTTAAAGATAATTATGTAAATTTCTCTCATAGAAAATAATGGGAATTAGACATCACTAAAATGCTTTTGTAAGAATGATTAATGATGTACTATAGCTAAAGAAAAGTTTCTCAGCAAGAAAATTATAACTCTCCTTACATTCTTCAATTTCATGTCGTAGTAAAGTTTTATAATTGTTGATGCAAAAATGAAAAAAAAAACTAAAAGAGTAAGTCACAAGAAACAATTTGATGCGAATAAAGTTGTTATAAAAAATCTATTATTACTTTTCTTCCATCTACGGAATACGGATCTGGCACTTTTCTTATTTTGTTTTGTTTTTATGAGGCCCATCTTTCTTTGGAGCGAAATATCTTTTTTCTAAGTCCTACGTACTACTATACTCTCAATTACTCTTTGGTATTCATGTGGAAAGCGAATTGTTCGCGGCCGAAAGAGGCATTCGTACCAACAGAGCGAAACACTTTTTTTTATTGTGTCGTGAAGTGAAATTTGTATCACTTTACAATTTGATTCTATTTTGTTAAAGAAAATTAAATTTTACAATTACTGTCTCAAACCAAAAAGGATAAAAAATAAAAATAAGTCAAAGAAACAATTAAGGCGAATATAGTCGTTATATCATTACTTCTTATCTATTTGGGGACGCTTTAATCTGATTCAGTTTTGTTTTTAAAAAAATAAATTTTGAAAATTCTTATATAAAACAAAAAACGCAGTTTGACCCACAAAATTTTTGTACTTATCTACTGAATAATGGTTATATCGCGTAATCTGTCAGTAGTTATCTTTTTTTTACCTTACCATTTTTCAAAATCTTAGTTGACTTTTTAACATAAAACAAATTCACAGTCTCTTATTGTTAAAGACATAGCCAACCACAAAATTGGTTGATCCAACACTATACTTTTATGTAAAGGCAAACAAAATGCTCTACCTTTTATATGCGAAACCCCATTTTTCTCTTAATAATCAGAGTGGAACAAGTGACTAGTATTACTATATAGTACTCTAGTACTCTATAAAAGACATTGCAAGAAAATAAAAGAGCAAGTTGTTATTATACAATAAAGGAGAAACCATAAATTATACAAAGGTAACCCTAACAATTTAATTGTTTTGCCTTTTTAACCAAAAAATAAAGTAAATTGTTTTTCCTTATTTTAAAGAGGACCCCACTTGTTTTCTACTTTAATCTTTAGCAAGTCATTTTATTATTTTTCTTTTTCTAGTTATTGACTCTTTAGTTAACTCCATCATTTACCTGCCCATTGTGTTAAAATTAGAGTAGTAAAGTATTAGGGTTATTTCCCCCACTCCTTCACTTTCCCTTTTTGTCATTTTATTATTACCGTAACCCCAAAAATATATAGGGTTCTTATTCCTCGATTTCTCCTCCAAACATAATGCCACGTGGTACACACCTCAGCACGTGTCAATCACAGATCGATTAGTGTGTGGGGCATCTTGCTTTCGGACAAAGACAGTGACTATTAGAATACCCACAACCCCCACTCTCACCTGTCGCGTGAAATGCACTCGCTGGACTCTAATTGACTAGGGTTTTTTGGCAAGTGAGTTGGTGGTGATACACCAGAAATGCTGACATGTCGTCCCTTTATTGGATGCTGATTTTCTCTCTCGTCCATTCATGCAGATCTTAGTATATATAGAGAGAGAGAGAGAGATACATATAATATGTGTAAAGATTACGAGAATAGAAAGATAACATAGACTTTAATACCTCTGCACTTCACTAGTCCTATATAAACCCCTCATTTTCTTTATTTTTTTTTAATTGTATTTCCCCTTTCATTCCTTTTATGTGTCTTAAGAATCTTTTCTTTTCTCTCTTCTGTCATGCTTTCTCTCTCATTTGTCTGAGTCCCCTCTGTCCACTTTCTCTCTCTAGAATTTCATTTCCCCAAACCTAAGAAAAAACCTAAAAGAGGGGTTTTGCTTCGTTTTACCCTCGAATTCCAGTCAAACAGCTTCGAATTAATCCAAGATTCTTTTCTGTGTATCATTAGTTCTTAGTTTTGTGTCGAAAGGTGTTGGTTTTTTGTCAGTCGGAGAAAATTTTGGTGGATCGAAAAGTGGGTGTTGTTCTGATCTGAGTTCTTCATTCAGGTGAAATGTATGTTTTTTTCTTCATTTCTAATTGTTTTTTCCTGTTGGGTTTTTTATTTACCTTTTGTTTTTGTTGGATTCTTTACTAGCTGATTTATTTTTATGACTTCTCTTGAAATGAAAGATTTTTTCACTGTACGTTTTTTTTAGTCATTTATTTTTTGATCTGGTTGGTTGTACTTCCTTTCTGGGGTTTGTTTTACTTATCATTTTACTGTGGTTCTGGTTAAAACTTTATTTTTTGTCTGTGGGTTTATTCTTCGAGTATATCGAAATCATCGGCGACTCGAAAAAACCCTAATTTGGCTTTGTGGATTTTTAATCAGTACTTTTGCTTAGATCTGATATGAATTTAGCTTGGCTTGATTGTGTTATAACGATTTGATGTGAATCTTGAAACTTTTGATGAAGCTTTGGCTTTTTTACCTTTTCAATTTAAGTGAATTTGCTTAGAAAATTCTAAATTAGCTTAAAATTTATTGGTATATATGTTATATGGTTGATTTTTAAGGTTTATTGAGCTTGTTCAGGCATTTGTTTGATTGTAACGCTTGCTGATTGAATGATGGGTTGATGAAAAGAACTAATTTTCCGTCCATTTAGAATTAGGGTTTCTTGAATTTGTTCCATTAGGGTTTCTTAATTCACTAAATGGAGTGTATTAGTGTATGTTAATCATGTCATTACTATTGCATTAAATGTATTAGATTATATCGCATAACTAGATGATACATAGCTTTGAATATACAGGTTGGATATATACAAATACATGTAGATCTGTATGTCTTTCGCATGTTCGAGTTTTGATGCAAAAAATATTTATTCGTGTATACCAATTATTTTTATCTTCGAATTACTTGTTGTTTATCCAATTTTCTGATGTGAATCTCATTTTGTGGTGGTGAATTCACCGTTTTATGTAGTGTTTAAGTTTTTCTCCTTTTTTACATGGAGAAGAGCGCCACATCAGTACAAATTGGAGAGATATCAATAGATCTTAACCTTCCATTGCCGGTGAAAGAGCAAGGGGACTGTCAGCATAATTTTTCGATACGGTTAGTCTGCAATTTGTACTTTCGTTCTCTTATGTATTTACTGAAGCTTTTTTTTTCTTTTTCCTTTTCACTCCTTCGGTTTACTTAATAAAGTGATCTAATAAAATCAATCTTTTGTATTAACATGACTTAATGCGCATGGAATTATATATGCTGCCTATAAATTTTTGTTATCTCACTTACAGTATTAATTTCAAAATGTGTATGTATTAACTATCTTTGGATGATCTTTTAATTGGTCGAATTACTGTGAATTAACTGATGTATTTGCATTTTCCTCTTTCAAATTCATTGTCTGAGATGATTTCATATTAGATATGGAAGTTTACTTGGCCTTGTCTTGAAGCTGTAGTCAGAGGCAGATTCAAGATTTAAGTTCTATGTGTTCAATCATTAAGTTTTTTTAGCATTAAACCCATTATATTGTTAAAGTTATGGGTTCATACCTACTATGTTTTGTAATTTTAGTATATTTTTGCACATAAATATATGTTCTGCATTGAAAATACTGGGTTTTAGATGAATCCCTTGCCGCCTTGCTGTCTCTGCCACTGGCCGTAGTACTCTCTTCATGATACTACTGAGTTCTCATTTTCTTTTCATGCATTGCTATCCATGTCCAGATATAAAGATAAGGGGGTTTCTGTGAAAGGATACAAAGCTTTCTGGATCTGCTCTCCTCTATTACATAAGACAATGAAACTATCCAGTTTATGTATATGTATTATCGGGTAGCTGGCCAAATAGTATTTTCTCCATGATTTTAAGTAATAGGGATCCAGAGATTTTATTAAGGGGATTCAACTTCAGTAAAAATAGACTATATCAAGCTTGTTTCAACTCAAGAGGATTCAACCGTTGTATTAATCATGCATATTATTATTTTTGTCTTGTAATGTACCTGTATAATAAGTAAAAAAATAGCAAGGGGAATCATATGAACCCCCTTTCTTCAATGTGGCTCGGCACTGGCTTTAAGATTCGCTAATATATTTGTTGGTCATTTTCTATGTGACACAGTGGATATACTGCTGAGATGAGAAAGAAGGACAAGAAAACTTGTTCACCTTTTGGATCAAGCAGTAAGCCCAAAGAGCAACTTCCTCCTCTAGACATTCCCAAATTTAAGTGGTGGCTTTGTGATGATTGCATCCGTGAGGTTGGAGCTGATGAAAGTGCAGGAGATGAAATTGGTGATGTGTCTGTCCACACGGGCTCTACTGCTGCTGCGACACATAAATTGACAAAGATGAAATTTGTGTCAGAACCGCAGAATGGTGATGGAAGCAAAGCGGTCATGGATGACTCCGTAGATACTAGTGATGATGAGTTTATCTCATCAAGGAAACGAAACAAACCGATATGCAATGTGGTTGGAAATAACACTGTCAAAGCTGGTATATATTCTTTAATATTTCTTGTGGTATGACACATAGTGCTATTTGTTCAGCTGTTTTCAACTTGAAGTTATACGTTTTTTCTTCTATTCCCAGCTAAGTCTTTAGGTGATGGAACTGGACTTGGAGGTGTTAGAATAGAGGAGATTGGCAATCCAGCTACTGAGGTGATAGTATCTAAGCAATGCTCAAGTCGAGAAATAGAATCAAAGAGCCCAGGTAATTTAAGAACATCGTTAGGGCATTTGTTAATACGATCTTTAGATTTTGCACTTGTTCATTGCTGGTAGAATTGACAATAATTCCTTTGATTTTGAAAACAGTTGCTAATGTGTTGAACAACAGTACAAATTCTGAGCCAATTCCCTCAAATGATGGAAATGACAAAGTAGTTCCTCATAATTCAGAGAAAGAAAAAGGCTCTCGAAATGGACAGAGAACTGCTTCAAACACTTCAGATCAAATAGAAGTACTTGGTAACAACGAAAAAGTTCTTAATATGAGCAATGTGAAGTTACGCGGATTACCTTCTCTTGGATCGAGAAAGGGCACTGAAACATCTAAAGGAGGTGATGCAAATTTGGCTGAAAATCGTCAGGGTTATTTGCATGAGGATATTAAAAATAATCTACCGCGCCAAAAAACTCCAAAAGTGCGGTTGATAACCGATTTGTTGGGTGGAATAGTTAATTTGGAAACAAGTTGTGCCAATGCAGAACGATTTTCAGCCACGAATGAAAAAAATGTTCATCCTGGATTTGTGCCTTCTGAGCCAGATACAGTTGGTGCTCCTAAGGATATAGTATCCGTTCTTGAGGATTTAGGCAAAGGTATCAAGATTTCTCTAAAGAAGAGGAATATGTCTCAAGAAGATAGATGCAAATCAGGAATGAACTTAGATGGTAAGATGGGTAAAAGATTGAAGGCGTTAAATCAAAATAAAAAAGCTGAGAGGAGTCCCATGGAAATTGAAGTTACTGATTCACGTCGAGGAGAGAATGGACCTGATAGAGAACAACGTCTACTGATTAGTAGTAAAAGTGTGAAGATTAATAAGCATAAAAGTGATAAGGACTCTGGAGTAAGTAGAAAGAAACATAAGCAGACTCCAGTTTTCGGTGGATATTCTCTTCAAATTCCCTTGGAAGGGAAAAACATTGATATTGGCACTAACAGATATGGTGCTAATATTCTCCTTCAATCATCACCTGCTTCCACAAGTACTGGAAAAGTTGAACGTCATTTGAGGAATGACGATGAATCATTGCATGGGAAAGAAATGGACTCTGGTTTGAACTGGAACAGTAACAAGTTGCTCGAAGTTAGGCATGCCTTAAATGTGGCTCCAGACAAGAATTTGCAAAGAGAAAGTTCTTCAAAAGGGAAAGATGTTGTACAAATGCTAATTGGTATAGGAATGGTGACTCATCAGCCAGAAAAGGAGTTAACCATTAAAGAGAAGTTAGATCTGTCTTTAAGCAGCTACAGGAGTGCTCAGAAACATGTTGAAAATGACACAATCCAAACCAAAAGCACAACACATTGGCCATTGAATCTACAGAAGGGCAATAAGAGTAGTGATCCTCTCAGGTCAAATGGGTATGAATCAGGTCAATCTTCAAGGAAAGAAGTGAACTCTCTCATAAGACAGTCAAACGTGTTTGAATCAGGTCAATCTTTGAGGAAAGAAGTGAACTCTCTTGTAAGACAGCCAATTAATGTGTCTGAACCAGGTCAATCTGCGAGGAAAGGAGCGAGCGCTCTTGTAAGACGGTCAAATCTATCTGAATCAGGTCAATCTTCAAGGAAAGGAGCAAAATCTCTTTTTAGACGGCCTCATGTGCCTCCAACAGGTAAACCTTTGAGGGAAGGAGTGAACCCTCTTGTAAGACAACAAAATGTGGCTGAAACAGGTCAATCTTCACTGAAAGGAGTAATTTTGGACCTCAACCAGGGAATTGCTCAAACACCACCTATGTGGCAAGAGATTCAGAGTTCTCCAAATCTTCTACAACGGGGAAATCTCCAAATTCGAAAATCAATGGTATTGGTTTTTTCCTATCTTGGTACTATCTTTGAGAATTTCCGTTTTTTGCTGAAGAATTAGTTTCCTCCCCCCAGACCCCATCTTTCTGTATCTTTTACTATTGTGGTTCCTCCCCCCAGACCCCATCTTTCTGTATCTTTTACTATTGTGGTTGAAGGATTATTTACCATTAGCATATTGCTTAAAATGAATCTTAGAGATATTGCTTTTATTTAGTTTACTCAGGCTAAAAGTGTTGAAAATTTACTAATGTGGAATTAAGTTTTTCTCATTATTTATGACTTGAACAATTGAGGCCCCGCACGTCGGAAACTTCATTTTCACACACGTGCACACGTAGTGTCAAGTATCGCAAATTTCATTAGTGAAAGAGATATTGGTACGTAAGTGAGACGTTTGAAACATAGAATGATGGACGGTTATTGGACAAATGACAAGTATTCCACATTGGTAAACGAAGGAAGAAGTGTGAGAAGTGTAAGATGAAACGAGTCAAAAATAGCCGCGAAAGGCCGCGGCGCAGCCCCGTCGGAGCCGAGGCACCGGAGCGCCTCCCAGGCAGAGCTGCAGCGCTAATTGGGTGTTCAGTCACTGGAGCCGCGGCGCTTCAGAGGCAGAATGCTGTGACGGGAAGATGGAAAGTTCTGACTTTTGGGTTGGTTTTGGAGCATTGAATCTCCATTATTTGGCATATGAATTCAACCATTATTTGGCTGAATGTAACCCCTCAATAAGTGTCATTACATGGCTATTGAAAGCCATTAGTTGGCTAGTTGAGGGGTCATCTCATCACACTATAAATTGAGGCCTTTGACTCAATTGTTCAAGACAGAGAAACACACTTAAGAAATTTTCTGAAATCTTCTTCTTCCTCTCTAGCAAGTTTACTATATTCAAAGTTCTTCAAGAGTAACACTTGAGTTTCTTTGCTCATTTGTTATGTTGCTGTTGTATCTTGGAAGACTATTGCTCGACACCGTAAAATGATATATAAAGGGCAATCTTGTCTTAAAGACAGAGTGTCATCACTCGACTCAGCAAATCACAAGGAGTTTGTATCGGTCTTGATTCCAGTTTGTTGTAATCTTTAGTTTATCCTTTCTAGCAATTTATAATATTTACTTACTTCATGTTTTCTGCAATTGATTGTAACCCACAATTTTTAAGACAACATTGTTGTAAGTGCTTAGAAAGATGACTGGAAGAGAACAACTCGCTTCTGACTTTGCTGCTGCTGCTACACAAGGCAACCCCTCTGCCTTCCCCACTGCTGCTCAAGGCACACCTAATGCCTTCACTACTGCTCAAGGCTCATCCAATGCCTTTCCGGTTGCTCAAGGGAACGTTACTGTTCCTCCACCCTACGGTTTCCACAATGAACGCCCAGAGAAGTTTATGGACTCCAACTTCAAGAGATGGCAACAGAAGATGTCGTTTTATCTGACTGTTATGGGAATGTCTCGTTTTCTAACAGAAGATCCTCTACAAGCTGGAGATGAAGTGGACCCTCAGCCTAATGAAATGGCTGGAGGGGGCCAAGGTATCCATGTCATCAATGGCATGAATATGGTTCTTGATGCTTGGAGTCTATGACTTCATGTGTAAGAACTATATTCTGAACTGTCTGTCAGACCCACTCTACACGGTGTATTGCGCCGTAGGCACCGCCAAAGAGTTATAGGAAAAGCTGCAGAAGAAGTACAACACACAAGATGCTGGTACTAAGAAATTCATCGTTGGAAAATTCCTGAAATTTCAAATGGTGGATAGCAAACCTGTGATGCCCCAAGTCCAGGAATTCCAAATGATTCTACATCACATGGATTTGGAAGGTATGAAACCAAATGAGTAGTTTTTGGTTGCATCACTGATTGAAAAGTTACCTCCCTCGTGGAATGAGTTTATGAGTTACTTAAAACTCAAGATAAAGTAAATGACCTTTGAAGAACTTATTATCAAACTCCAGATTCATAAAGATAATAAGAAGGCATTGCCTAGGGGAAAACAGCCCGCTGAGGCAAAGGAAAATCTGCCTGAGGCCAAAGGGAACCCAAGCAAGAAGCGCAAGTTCCAGAAAGACGGCAAGACCCAAGCGGCGGAGAAGTTCAAGGGAAACTGTCACTATTGTGGAAAACCTGGTCACATGATCAAGGATTGCCGCAAGCTCAAGACTGAGCAACAAGAGAAGGCCAAGGCCAAAGGCAAGGCACAGGCTAACGTCGTCAAATACACGCTTCTTGACAACATGATTGAGGAGTTTTCGACGGTGGTACTTAAAGCAAGCCTTGTTGAGAATACCATGCAATGGTGGATGGACACGGGTGCTACCAGGCACATTGTTCCAATAGAGATACCTTCTCCACATATACACCAGTTACAGACAAGAAGTTGTTCATTGGTAACAACGCTTCCTCTGACGTGCTGGGGGTAGGAAAAGATAGTCCTGAAGATGACTTCTGGAAAGGAGCTCACTCTGAAAGATGCGATGCATGTCCCTGAGATTAGGAGAAATTTAATTTCAGGTCATTTATTGGTTAATGCTGGTTTTAGGCTAGTATTTGAGTCCAATAAGTTTGTAATCACCAAGAATGAAACTTTTGTGGGAAGTGGATTCGTCTGTGAAGGCCTCTTCAAAGTTAACGTTATGTCTGTAATACGTCCAAGCAATAATATTGAAGCTTCTTCTTACTTGCTTTAGTTCTCTAATTTATGGCATCATAGATTAGGACATGTTAACTATAAGTCCATCCAAAGGTTGGTTAAGTTGGAGTTGTTGCTGTCTATTGACGTAAACCCTCAACATAAGTGTGAGGTGTGCGTAGAGGCAAAACTCACAAAGCTTCCTTTTCGATCCGTCGAAAGGAATACCGCTCCTCTAGAACTTATTCACACAGATATATGTGATTTGAAGTTTGCACGAACTAGGGGGGACAAGTATTTTGTGACATTCATTGATGATAGCACAAGGTATTGTTACCTTTACTTGTTGAAAAGTAAAGATGAAGCCATTGAAGCGTTCCGAAGCTATAATGCAGAAGTTGAAAACCAACTAAGCATGCGAATTAAATCCATTCGTAGCGATAGAGGGGGAGAATACGTAGCGCCGTCTGAGGAATATTATATCGAATCGGGCATTGTTCATCAAACGACGGCTCTATACTCACCTCAGTCGAACGGTGTTGCTGAACGCAAGAACCGCACATTGAAGGAAATGATGAATGCCTTGCTCATCAATTCCTGTCTTCCTCAAAACATGTGGGGAGAAGCCGTCCTTACCTCTAATATGATTCTTAACAGAGTCCCACATAAGGGTAAGGACAAAACTTCATATGAATCATGGAAGGGAAGGAAACCCACCTATAAATATTTAAAGGTATGGGGTTGTTTGGCAAAGGTTGAAGTGCCTACGCCAAAGAAGGTGAAGATTGGGCCTAAGACTGTAGATTGCATTTTCATCGGATATGCAAATAACAATAGTGCTTATCGCTTCTTAGTGCATAAGTCAGATATTCCAGATATTCACAGGGGTACAATCATGGAATCAAGGAATGCTCAATTCTTTGAGGGTACTTTTCCTAGAAAGGAAAAAGACATAACCTCTCACAAACGAAGTTATGAACAAAGCTCTCAGGAACCAGGAATCGTTGACTGCCCAGATCTAGATAGTTCAGATCTAGTGGACTTCGAAGTGGCTGAATATCCGGAATCTAGTGTTCTATATTCTCAGAACTTAGAGACTCCAGAGATGGAACCGAGGTGAAATAAAAGGGCCAGGAAGGATAAATCCTTTGGTCCTGACTTTGTAGCTTATATGGTTGATGACGAACCAAGGACAATTGCTGAAGCATTGTCAACTCCAGAGGCACCACTCTGGAAAGAAGCTATTGAGAGTGAAATAGACTCCATCCTGCATAACCATACTTGGGAGTTGGTTGATCTTCCTCCGAGAAATAAACTGTTGGGTTGTAAATGGATACTCAAACAGAAGTATAAAGCAGATGGGTCTATAGATAAGTACAAGGCCAGGTAGGTAGTCAAGGGCTATCGGCAGAAGGAAGGCCTTGACTATTTTGACACGTACTCCCCGGTATCTAGGATGACGTCCATACGAGTATTCATTGCGATCTCAGCGTTGCTTGACCTTGAGATACATCAAATGGATGTCAAGACAGCCTTCCTAAATGGTGATATGGAAGAAGAAATCTATATGGAATAACCTGAGGGGTATGTGGTTTCAGGGAAAGAGAAGAAAGTCTATCGACTTGTCAAATCTCTGTACGGGCTGAAACAAGCCCCGAAACAATGGCATGAAAAATTCGATGGTACTCTACTATCGAAGGGTTTCTCCATTAATGAATGTGACAAATGTGTCTACACGAAAGGTAACTCTAACTCGTTCGTCATGATATGCATGTACGTAGATTACATGTTGATCACAGGGAGCAGTCCTAGCTTGATCCTAGAGACTAAGAACATGTTGAAACAATGCTTCGACATGAAGGATATGGGTATCATAGATGTCATCTTAGGGATAAAGATCTCTAAGATGTCTGACGGACTGATCTTATCTCAGTCTCACTACATCGAGGATATATTGAGAAAGTTTGAGATGTTTGACAGTTCGCCTATGAAGTCACCACTGGATAGAAATCAAAAGCTTGATAAAAATCGTGGTGCACCCGTATGCCAGGAGCAATATGCACAGGTGATTGGGAGTTTGATGTACATAACAAATTGCACCCAACTTGATATTGCTTATGCAGTCAACAAGTTGGCTAGGTTTACCCGTAATCCGAGTAATGATCATTGGAAGGCGTTGAATCGGGTACTACGATACCTGAAATACACGCTAATTTACGGGTTGCATTACTCGAGATATCCTGCTGTACTAGAGGGGTACAGTGATGCAAACTGGATATCTGATATGGAGAACACCAAGTCCACCAGTGGGTATATATTTACAATTAGTAGTGGGGCTGTGTCTTGGAAATCCTCTAAGCAAACTTGCATCGCCCGATCCACAATAGAATCGGAGTTTATCGCTTTAGACAAAGCAGGAGAAGAAGTTGAGTAGCTTCACGACTTCTTAGAGGATGTCCCTTATTGGGACAAACCCGTACCTTCTGTAATGATCCACTGCAACAGTCAGTCGGCTCTAGGAAGGGCACAGAGTTCTATGTACAATGGCAAGGCTCGTCATATTCAACGGAGACATAAGACCGTTAGGCAGCTGATCACCACGGATATAATATCCATTGATTACATAAAAACATAGGATAACATAGCGGACCCGCTGACAAAGGGCTTACCCAAAGATCAGATATTCTGCATGTCTAGGGGAATGGGCTTAAAACCCAAGCTATAAGGACCAACACAGTGGTAACCCAACCTTACTGACTGGAGATCCCAGGAATTAGGTTCAATGGGAAAACTAAGCTGTAAAGGTTCAGTTGAGCGCTTCGGTGGAAGCAAGAGCACTTTGGGTTATGATCCCTGTAAGGAACATAAACCCAAAGCCGCTCCCGCGATAGACGTTAAGTGCTATCTGCAGTGTGGGTAAAGGTTAAGTTTCCAAAACCTTTAATGATCATCAACGGTTGATGTTAGGTTTGGGGAAAATTTTAATGGTTCCTAAGACTTGTAAAGTGGGGTATAGCAGGATACCTTGTAGGAGACCACCTATTTAAGTGCGAGGACATACCGCCTCAAATGAACGCACTTAAGAATCCAAGAAGTGTCCACGGCCACAATGGATAAAACATTATGAAGAACAAGGTAAAGGAAGTTGTTGTGTTGGTACCGTTGACTTGGCTTATACTAAACACTGACGGTTCAAGACATCACGTTCACCGCGCAGTAAGTAAGTCCGATGGTATTCAACTATGGAAGGTTCAAAGCGGAAGCTACCTATCTAGGAATATACCAATAATTGAAACATAAATAACTGACCAACAGTAACTGCCTCTGAGGCCCTACTATACTTACCTACCTGTTACGCACAATGCAATATCCATATTCATTGGCCTCATCAGACATTTTTCTTACCATGACAGCCTCTGTGGGCATCATACCATGTAATGGTTAATGAATGTATGCATGATGCAAATGCGGTATATATATGTTAGTGTTGCAGATTGTGCAACCTGTCCCAATATATGTTAGTGTTGCGGATCGCGCAACCCGTCTCAATAAGCCATACATGCATCACATCACATCATCACATCATCACATCATATTGGCCTCTTCGGGCTCTTTTGTGATAGTCTGTATCAGTTGCACGTGGTGTGCGTATATAACGTCTTTCCCTTTTCCCATTTCCCCTACATATATATATATATATATATATATATATATATATATATATATATATATATATATATATAATATTTACCATATAGTAATGTGCATAGCACAAGTGGTCCAGGGTAATATATGAATGCAATGCAATTGAAAATGCATGAATGACAATAAAATACCCGGAGTGACATAACATCCTTGTATCTTTAGCTAATACTGTGAATATTAACATCTTTTTCGTATGCCTTAATAAGGACTTAGAAATATATTTAGATATGCTTTTAGCATAAGAATCGATAATATGAACATTCTTAACTGCTAGGGGTAGAATAAATTATGGAGCAATATCACAGTTATATTTCGTTACATGAAACATGCCAAAAAAAAAGAAATAATTTGCCTTAACATACCTTCGTTTCACTACACCGGAAGTAAAATATTGTTGATGTATTTCGTACGTTCTCCTTTTGTCTTTTCTAATTTAAAGCAAAGTTACAAGGTATTGTTTTTCTGTTTCAAAATAGGGGCTTAAGTGAATGTGTGAGGAGCAAAAATGAATTGCTTTGCTTTACGTTTTGCCAGCAATGTTTTATTCATTATGCTGCCGCCCATTTAGCCAATTGGCGGTGGGAGGCCTCGTTACATTTCCACATATGTGGCTAACATGTCACTTAATTTAATTAAGTGACTTGCCTCCGTGTAATTTATCAATCACACACATAATTAATTTTGTGATCCCAATTTACTTAAATCCCCATGACTTATAAGATATTCTTATACTCAATGTCATAATTTGTAATATGACATTTGTCCATTACCTCTTTTGGGGATATAAAACTATTATTATTAATCCCCCTTCGTCACACTTGTTACTTCCAAAATTATTTCGGGATCGCGTTCCTTGTATACTAATCCTTTATTAGCATACGTAAACATAACATAAATTTTCCAATGCTCTAAACACGTCTAACGATTCAAACTGTGACCCGAAAATACGAAATGTTACAGCTTTCCCCCCTTAGAAACATTCGTCCTCGAATGTTGGGTAACATATCTAATCCCCGTTAAACATCATGACAGGAATTGAAATTTACTTTAGGCTTCTCTTGAAATCTCGACATTAGTCTGGAATATGTGTGGATATTTACGCGTCATTTCCTCTTCCGCTTCCCATGTCATCTCTTCCACGTTCCTATTTCTCCACAGAACTTTCACAGAAACTACTTCCTTAGTCCTCAGCTTGCGGACTTGTCGATCTAGGATAGCAACAAGAATTTCTTCATATGACAGATCCTCTGCAACCTGCACATCCTCAATTGGTACAATCCGACAAGGATCTCCAATACATGCTCTCAACATGGAAATATGGAAACATGGAAGACCGGATGAACAAACTCCAATTCTGAAGGTAAGTCTACTTCATATGCTACTTGGCCGATTCTTCAAATTATACGATATGGTCCAATATATCTTGGACTGAGCTTTCCCTTCCTTCCGAACCTCATTACACCCTTCATCAGCGAAATCTTCAAAAATACCCAGTCATTAACCTGAAACTCTAAGTCTCGCTGTCACACATCTTTGTATGACTTCTGACGACTCTGAGTTGTTAACAAACGTTCTTGGATAAGCTTTACTTTCTCTATGGCTTGGTGTACCAAGTCAGGCCTAAATAACTCTGATTCGCCTACCTCGAACCATCCAATAGGAGATCTACATTTTCGTTTGTACAAGGTCTCATATGGAGCCATTTTAATACTGGCGTGATAGATGTTATTGTACGCGAACTCAATAAGGGGTAAGTGATCATCCCAACTTCCCTTAAAGTCCAACACACAAGCTCGTAACATGTCTTCGAGCGTATGAATCGTTCGCTCAGCTTGACCGTCTGTCTGAAGATGAAAAGCCGTGCTTAAGTTAACTCGGGTGCCTAACCCTTTCTGAAATGACTTCCAAAATTTAGCTGTAAACTGAGCACCTCGGTCAGATATAATAGAAACAGGCACACTATGAAGTAGAACAATCTCCTTAATATATAACTTCTTGTAATCCTCGGCAGTGTAGGTAGTTTTCACCGCAAGAAATGAGATGAATTGGTCAGTCTGTCAACAATCACCCAAATAGAATCAAACTTCCGAAAAGAATGAGGTAAACCCGTAATGAAATCCATGTTAATCATTTCCCATTTCCACATCGAAATCTCGATGTTCTGGGTCAAGCCACCACGCTTTTGGTGTTCTGTTTTTACCTGCTGACAGTTGGGACACTAAGCTACAAACTCTGCCACGTTCCTCTTCATGTCGTTCCACCAATAACTGCTCTTGAGGTCATGATACATTTTAGTTGATCACGAGTGAATAGAATACCGGGAACGATGAATCTCCGTCATAATCCTAACCCGTAATCCTGCTACATTTGGAACACATAGATGGCCCTGGTGCCTGAGAATTCCATGCTCGTCAATCTCAAAACTTATGGTCTTCTTTTGTTGAATGTCTTCCTTGATTTTTCTCAAACTAGGGTCTTTCCATTGTCGTTCCTTAACTTCCAATACCAGGAATGATTCTGACTTATTCCGAATCACAATACTACCATCCTCCGAATCCATTAGTCGGACTCCCAAATTAGCTAACTGATGAAGCTACTTTACTAGTTCCTTCCTCTCGACCCGCATCGGCATCGAGCTGACAATCGACTTACGGCTGAGTGCATCTGCTACCACATTAGCTTTACCCGGATGATATAAGATGTCCACATCATAATCCTTCAATAGTTCAATCCACCTTCTCTGTCTCAAGTTCAGCTCCTTCTGTTTGAATATGTATTGCAGACTTTTATGATCCGTGAAAATGTCTACATGAACATCATATAAATAGTGCCGCAAAATCTTCAGTGCATAGACTACTGCGGCCAACTCTAAATCATGTGTCGGATAGTTATTTTCATGTTTCGTCAATTGCCTTGAAGCATAGGCAATCACCTTACCATGTTGCATCAGCACGCATCCTAGACCTACTCCCGAGGCATCACAATACACAACATAGCCTCCGGACCCTCTGGAAGAGTAAGGACTGGAGCCGATGTTAATCTATCATTTAGCTCTTGGAAACTCCGCTCACAAGCATCGGACCGCTGGAATTTCATGGCCTTTTGTGTCAACTTCGTCAATGGTGCTGATATGGTAGAAAACCCTTCTACAAACCTTATATAATAGCCGGCTAAGCCCAGGAAGCTGTGAACCTCTGATGGAGTCGTAGGCCTCGGCCAATTCTTCACCGCTTTAATCTTCTGAGTGTTAACTCTTATACCCTCGTCTGACACTATATGACCAAGATAAGCCACCGACTTTAGCCAATACTCACACTTGGAGAGCTTTGCATACAACTTATGGTCTCGGAGAGTCTGTAGTACTATCCATAAGTGATCCATATGCTGCATTTCTGAATGAGAATAAACCAGGATATCATCTATGAATACTATCACAAACACATACAAAAATGGGCGAAACACGCTATTCATTAGATCCATAAATGCTGCTGGTGCATTTGTGAGTCCAAATGACATTACTAAGAACTCGAAATGCCCATACCTTGTCCTGAAAGCCTTCTTCGGAATGTCTTTCTCCTTAACCCTTAGCTGGTGGTATCCTGACCTTCAGTCAATCTTTGAAAAGCATCTTGCACCTTGTAACTGGTCAAACAAGTGATCAATTATGGGAATAGGGTACTTGTTCTTGATAGTGACTTTATTCAACATCCATTAGTCGATACACATCCGTAACGAACCATCTTTCTTTCATACAAACAATACCGGCGCACTCCAAGAATATATGCTAGGCCTAATTAAGCCTTTCTCGAGCAGATCCTTTAATTGCTCCTTCAATTCTTTCAATTCTTTCAATTCAGCTGAAGCCATTCTATAAGGAGGAATACATATCGATTGAGTGTATGGCAACACATCTATACCGAACTCAATTTCCCTTTCAGAAGGAAGGCCTGGAAGTTCGTCTGGAAATATATCAAGAAACTCACTAACCACCGGAATTGATTGAGACGTGGGTGGTTCGACATCGACCTCTCTCACCCAGACAAGGTGGTATATGCAACCTTTGGAGATCATCTTTCTTGCCTTAGTGTATGAAATAAACCTACCTTTTGGCGTTACCGTATTACCCTTCCATTTAAGGACCGGCTCGCCTGGGAACTGGAATCTAACAATCTTAAATCTGCTAAGGTCTGATGGCTACAAACTATTACCGCACAATTCTGATAGACTCACCTAGCAACTACCGCTTCACCAACCGGTGTAGATACCACAAATGGATACCTTATCAACTCAGGATCCATACCAAATTTACAGGCAATGAAATGAGTAATATATGATAAATTTGAGCTTGGATCTAACAACGCGTACACATTATGTGAAAGGACCGATAATGTACCTGTAATGACATCAGGTGAAGATTCCTGATCCTGTCGTCCCACAGTGCATAAGTACGGTTCTGGCCCCTTCCTCTTCCTCGACCAGATAACGTCTGCTAACTCTGCCTTAACGAGCATACTGATTGGGATGAAGCTGCTGCAGATCCGACCGGCTGGGCTCTAACAGCTTCACCTCTTGTCGGACAATCTCGCACTATATGACCACGCTCCCCGCAAGAATAGCATACTCTTCCCTCTTGTTAGCACGACCCTGTATGGGTCCCACCACACTGCCCACATCGAGCCAATGATGGCCTCATCTGCATAGAATTTCATGTATAATAAGATCCTGGTGCTCGTGAACTCTGACCTAGTCCCGTTTGAATATATCGATCAGCCCTCGATCCTAAAGATGGCAATGATGCGCTGGCTGCTGGGTAAGATGGTCGTCTATAAGGTTGTGGCCTGGGCCCACCTCCGAAGTCCCTCACGCCACTTACAAACCGGGCCCTTTTATGTTGGCCCCTATCACGTTCTCGATTGACCCGTTGTTGCCTCTTACGATCCTCCAGGTTCTGTGCATAAGCCTGGAGGCGAACAATATCCATAGCCGGATTCAAAGAAGTCGTAGTACACTCGTTGACCAAGTGTGGCCCCAAGTCAGTAACGAACCTGTGTACCCGGTCACTCATTTCAGCTATAATTGTAGGAGCATATCGAGCCAAGGAATTAAAGTGCAAGCTATACTCTCGAATGCTCATACTGCCCTGTTCAAGACGTAAGAACCTGTCCTATCTGGCTATTCGAAGCTCGACTGGCAGAAAAAGTTATAAAAAGGCCTCCGAAAATTCTCTCCATCTCGTTGGTGGAGCACAGGGTCCTCTGGATTGCTCCCATGTCTTATACCAAGTCACTGCGACATCCCGCAGTCTATAAGAAGCAAACTTTACCGACTCAATATCGGTAGCATCCATCACCCGCAAAGTACGTTGTACCTGATCAAGAAAATTCTGCGGGTCCGCGTTCAAGTCTGACCCCGTAAATACTGGAGGGTCTAGATTAATGAAATCCCGAGCTCTCGCATTAGCAGCTCTATCTGAAGGGTTGGGAACCTGACATGGGCCTGAGCGGCTACCAATCGTGTCAGTAAGTGTACCACACTCCGCATATCAACATCCTCGGCTGAGTATAAGGTGGAGAGACCGAGGGTACTGCAGCTCTACTAACCTCCTCCGATGGTGGCGAACTGGGAGAATCGTACGAAGGAGTCGCACCGAGGGTCTCATTCTGACCCTCGCTAGCGGGTGGCAATCGGTTGGTACCTTCACCCGCATTCATATGCAACTCCCTCATACTCTTGGACTTTTTCCTTGCGGGAGGCATCGCTGGAATCACAAACACGAAATGGATTAGGAATGAAATACTTATAACTCAGTTCTATAGCACGATTTATGAAATGAAAGAATGTAAACCATCCCTAAATGTCAGGCAGCCTCCTGCTTATAAGTATGGTGCACAACATACCCATAAACAATAACCTACTAGACACGGCTTGTAGACTTTCTAGGACAGATATGCTCTGATGCCAAGTTTGTCACGACCCAAACCGGAGGGCCGCGACGGGCACCGGATCCCCCCCGCCGGTACCCCAAATCACACCATCAATGTATAATCACAAATAAGCACGTACTAAGCCGAAAAAGATTATGAAAACTCTTAATCAGAAAATCGACTCATATATGTACATACCCATGCCAAGGCCGACCAGGCCATACAAAACTACTATACAAAGGACACATGTCTACAAGCCTCTAAAGAGTGTACAACATCAACAGGTCGGGACAAGGCCCCGCCATACCCATATAGACCCGCCAGAAATGTATCATACCAAAATTAGACCGACACTCCGGAAAGAGAGGAGTGCTTCCAAAAATCTGCTGAAATCTACAACCTATTCACGTGGGCCGTCGCCTTGCCTAAGCGAACCTGCGGGCATGAAACGCAGCGTCCCCGACAAAAGGGACGTTAGTACGACTGATGTACTAAATATGTCAGGCATAAATAGCAGCATAACATGAATATACCAATAACTGAAACATAAACAACTGACCAACAGTAACTGCCTCTGAGGCCCTACTACACTTGCCTACCTGTTACGCACAATGCAGTATCCATATTCATTATCCTCATCGGACATTTTCCTTACCATGACAGCCTCTGTGGGCATCATACCATGTAATGGTTAATGAATGTATGCATGATGCAAATGCGGTATATATATGTTAGTGTTGCGGATTGTGCAACCCGTCCCAATATATGTTAGTGTTGCGGATCGTGCAACCCGTCCCATTAAGCCATGCATGCATCACATCACATCATCACATCATATTGGCCTCTTCGGGCTCTTTTGTGATAGTCTGTATCAGTTGCACGTGGTGTGCGTATATAACGCCTTTCCCTTTTCCCATTTCCCCTACATATATATATATATATATATATAATATTTACCATATAGTAATGTGCATAGCACAAGTGGTCCAGGGTAATATATGAATGCAATGCAAATGAAAATGCATGAATGACAATAAAATACCCGTAGTGACATAATATCCCTGTATCTTCAGCTAATACTGTGAATATTAACATATTTTCCGTATGCCTTAATAAGGACTTAGAAATATATTTAGATATGCTTTTAGCATAGGAATCGATAATATGAACATTCTTAACTACTAGGGGTAGAATTAATTATGGAACAATATTACGGTTATATTTCGTTACGTAGAATATGCCAAAAAAAAAAGAAATAATTTGCCTTAACATACCTTCGTTTCACTAAACCGGAAGTAAAATATTGTTCATGTATTTCGTACGTTCTCCTTTTTCCTTTTCCAATTTAAAGCAAAGTTACAAGGTACTGTTTTGCTATTTCAAAATAGGGGCTTAAGTGAATGTGTGAGGAGCAAAAATGAATTGCTTTGCTTTACGTTTTGCCAGCAACGTTTTATTCATTATGATGCCGCCCATTTAGCCAATTGGCGGTGGGAGGCCTTGTTACATTGCCACATATGTGGCTAACGTGTCACTTAATTTAATTAAGTGACTTGCCTCCGTGTAATTTATCAATCAGACACATAATTAATTTCGTGATCCCAATTTACTTAAATCCCCATGACTTATAAAACCTTCTTATACTCAATGTCATAATTTGTAATATGACATTTGTCCATTACCTCTTTTAGGGATATACAACTATTATTATTAATCCCCCATCGTCACACTTGTTACTTCCAAAATTATTTCGGGATCGCGTTCCTTGTATACTAATCCCTTTATTAGTATACGTAAACATAACATAAATTTTCCAACACCCGGGTCTATTTACACACGCCTAGCGATTCAAACCGTGACCCGAAAATACGGGATGCTACATAGTTCCATAATTACTTCTTTCCTTTTACAAATATATTTACTGTTTTATTTTTTTATAAGATTCATATTTTTTTTAATGAGAAACAATTAAGTCATAAAAATAATTTTTGGGGGCCTCAAGTAAGTGCTTCACTTGCTTGCCCCTTGAGCTGGCCCTGGGTGAAGGGACTACATGCTGAATTTCAAGTCTGAACTCTAAGAGGATTGGTGTGGGTATGGATATCTTTTTTAGTCTGAGTTTACTTGGCTTATGTTTTATACAATTGCTACTTCTCAATTTGCTTTAATAGATATCACTGGCTGAAGTGGAGTTCAATGAGGGATATCTCACTTTTGGTTATTTTTGTGTTCTATTAAGTGCCAAATTAAATCAATCGATTTACTTGCAGGAAACGCCTCATCCCAGCAGCAAAGCAAACCTTAACGAAGTTCAAGGCCATTCCTATGTAGTTAAACCGCAGAAAGATCATCAGCTTAAGAAGGTTATGGAAAAAGGACCATCAGATATTGTATCACCAATGAATATTGTAGAGATGTTGGCCAGGAATCAGTATGAAAGGAATCTTGCCCAGACCCAAAGTAATTTGATGATTGAAAGAAATGGAAATGGAGGAGTTAGATGTTTAAATCCTGGATCAACCAACTTCTATCCAGTTCATGCAAATATAAATGCTGATGTTGGAGCCCTCAGAGGAAATATTCTCCACTTACCTAATGTTAAAGCGAATAATACTGAGATGGCGCAGGTTCAGGAGATGCAGTTCAAACTATTCGGCGCTTCAACACAAATTCAGCAGAAACCATCAAATAGAGTGCAAGTTTCTGCTCCCGTCCCCACCAGATGGGGATTGCAGCATGTCGAAGGACCAAAACCTGTATGGTTTCCTGCTGCTCAGAACATATTGTTTGGACATGGTAATCCGCAGAACTATGTCAATCAGAGTAATAACAGATTGGTTCTTGGACAAGCTCCTGGCTTAGTTCAGAAAGGTAGAACCATAAGCGATATTAAGACTGTGGATCCAAAAAGTTTAAAGAAACCAAAAAACCAGGAGTGCAGCAGCAAAGGTTTTGGGTCATCAAACTCCAAAGAGAGACCTTTCTCTCCCTGCAACAACCACCCACCTATTAACATGGATGGGAATCAAAGTATCCTCTTCAATGGATCGTTTTTGTCATATAATCATTCCCCTAGTGTTTATATGGGTGGTTATGCTGCAGGTCAAAGCTCCCGCCAACCTGTTCCTTACTTTCAGGGTAAGCTTGAATTCCCCACAAATCCATATGATTGGTCCATTACTGTTTCACTCAAATAAATGATATTCTAAAAGGCTTTTAACTTTACAGATCAAGTATCTCTTCAACCCCAAGGACAAGAGAAGAAAAGGAAGTCTCATGCACCTTCACTACTTGGCGGAACAACATTGCAGCAGTCAAGTGGCCTCATGCGCACCACTAGAGCCCCTGAGTCAAGAGAAATCATCGGTGCATCAAGTTCTAAAGTTGTTTCGTTGCAGGATCATAATACTTCCGAATCAACGGGCGTGAGGGGCTGTAGTACCCCTGTTGCTGTACTTCCTATCAGCAGCATTCTTGAAACGGATCCTCCTTGCCTTTTCAATCAAAACTCTACTGACATTGTGGACGCTGATGATGAGAAGTACATGAGAACCGTTGAGGATCAAAAACGTCGGGATAAGAGTGTGTTGAGAGAGAACTCTGGAGGTGTTCATTTGGATGGGCGAAAGAGACAGAGAAGGAAGGAAAGGCCGGGCAGAATGCCGCTAGGATGCCGTGCATCGTGAATAGCTTGCTTTGCTCTACTTGGAGGGTACAACCTACCTGCTTGATTATTACAGTTTTTCCTTTTTGTTTTGTGAGAATTCATGGACAACATTACTGCTTGATTTTCGAGCAGATAGTTTTATTTATTTCATCCTTTTTTCAGTTTTAAATAGCATAGTAAGAAACAATTCAGAATTTGAAGGACATTTAGATAGATAAAGTCTCATGCTGATACAATCTTGATACGATTCAAGAAAGTGTAGCTCTTGATGGAGCTATACTGTGATGGTGAGTAGGAAACTTTTGTGTTGTATCATTATTGTGAGAATCAAGGTTGTAATATTTTCTTGATGTGTTATGCAACCGGTATATGCCACAATATGCATATACGGACGAATGCCAATGAATATTGCCGAGCACTAAAGGAATCAAACCATATTGATTTCCTTGCTTCTAGTATTTCAAAATTTGATCTCCCAACTTGGATATCGAGAAAAACCTAAGAAAGCTTCCCAATTTTTTTTTCCTGAAGATGCTAGTACTAAAAGAATGAAACACTATCATAAAAGGAAAAATCCCAGGAATATTACATGCAAACCTAACATAGAAAATAAAACGCTAATGAGCTGCCACCTATAGATTACTTAGGCTTAGTCATTATCTTAGTCACATAAGCAGTTCACTCACACGCCACACGTAATATCCCACCTAACTCTTTTCACCCATTAAGATTACTAATTCCTCACGCAATTAATCAGTTACACACATAATTAATTTTTTGATCTCAATTCACTTAAATCTTAATAACTTATAATACCTTCATATACTCAGTGTCATAATTATGTGATATGACACTAGTCCATAACCTCTTTATGTACGCACCAAATTTATTTTCGATCCTCGTTGTCATACTTGTTACGTCCAAAATTATTTCGGGACTGCATCCTTTTATATACTAATCTCTTTATTAGCATGTGTAATTATGACATAAATTTCCCGAGGCCCGGGTCTACTTTCCTACGTTTAGGTGTTCAAACCATCGCCTAAAATTACGGGATGTTACATCCTTCCCCCCTTGGAAACATTCGTCCTCGAATGTTAGGGTGACATATCTAATCCTTGTCGCGTAACCAGCGACTACAAATATTTGTTCACAGAATCATATATTATCACAGACACTACTATATTTACATCAAGCTTATAGCATGAAAATATAACTCACCTTATGCTTCTCTTGGAACCTCGACATCAGTCTGGAATAGGTGTGGATACTTGTGCATCATTTCCTCTTCCGACTCTCATGTCATTTATTCCATGTTTTTATTCCGCCACAGAACTTTCACGGAGGCTACTTCTTTAGTCCTCAGCTTGCGGACTTGTCGGTCTAAAATAGCAATAGGAACCTCTTCATATGATAAATTCTCTGTGATTTGTACTTCATCAATCGGTACAATCCTGGAAGGATCTCAACATGAAAACATGGAAAACCGGATGAACAAACTCCAATTCCGAAGGCAAGTTCAATTCATAAGCTACTTGACCGATTCGTCGAATTATACGATATGGCCCAATATATCTTGGGCTGAGCTTTCCTTTCTTCCCGAATCTCATTACTCCCTTCATAGGCGAAATCTTCAAAAATACCCAATCATCTATCTAAAATTCTAAGTCTCGTCGTCGCACATCTGAATATGACTTCTGACGACTCTGAGCGGTTAACAATCGTTCTTGGATAAGCTTTACCTTCTCTATGGCTTGGTGTACTAAGTCAGGCCCAAATAATTCTGACTCGCTTACCTCGAACCATCCGATAGGAGATCTACATCTCCGTCCGTACAATGCCTCGTATGGAGCCATTTTAAGGCTAGCATGATAACTGTTATTTTACGCGAATTCAATAAGGGTTAAATGGTCATCCCAATTTCCCTTAAAGTCCAACCCACAAGATCGTAGCATATCCTTGAGTGTCTGAATTATACGCTCGGTCTGACAGTCTGTCTGAGGATGGAAAGTTGTGCTAAGGTTAACTTGAGTGCCTAAACCCTTCTAAAATAACTTCCAGAAGTTAGCTGTAAACTGAGCACCTCGGTCAGATATAATAGAAATAGGAACACCATGAAGGCGAACAATCTCTTTCACATACAACTTCGAGTAGTCCTCGGCTGTGTAGGTAGTTCTGACCGGTAAGAAATGAGATGACTTGGTCAGTCTGTCAACAATTACCCAAATAGAATCAAACTTATGGTAAGAGCGAGGTAAACCCGTAACGAAATCCATATTAATCATTTCCCATTTCCACATCGGAATCTCAATGTTCTAAGTCAAAACACCGGGCTTTTGGTGCTCTCTCTTTACTTGCTGACAATTAGGATACTGAGCTACAAATTCCGCCATGCTCCTCTTCATGTCGTTCCACCAATAAATGCTCTTGAGATCATGATACATTTTGGTAGATCCAGGATGAATGGAATATCGTGAACAATGGACCTTTGTCATAATTTTATCTCGTAATTCCGCTACATTTGGAACACATAAACGACCTTGGTGCCTAAAAATCCCATGTTCGTCAATATCAAGGGTTGTGATCTTCTTCTATTGAATGTCTTCTCTGATTTTTCTCATGTTTCCTCAATTGCCTTGAAGCATAGGTAACCACTTTACTATGTTGCATTAGCACACATCCTAACTCGGCTCCCGAGGCATCACAATACACAACATAGCCTTCCGGACCATCGGCAAAAGTAAGGACTGGTGCCGATGTTAGTCTATTCTTTAACTCTTGGAAATTCCGCTCACACGCATCGAACCACTGGAATTTTATGGCATTTTATGTCAACTTTATTAATGGTGTTGATATGGTAGAAAACCCTTCTACAAACCTCCTATAATAGCCGGCTAAGCCCAGAAAATTGCGAACCTCTGATGGAGTCGTAGGACTAGGACAATTATTCACCGCTTCAATCTTCTGAGTGTAAACTCTTATACCCTCGTCTGACACTATATGAATAAGGAAAGACACTGAATTCAATCAAAATTCACACTTAGAGAGCTATGCATACAACTTATGATCCCGGAGGCCAATATGATAATGATTATGCCCACCGAGGCCAAAATGAAATGATGCCCACAGAGGCTGTTATGGGAAGGAAGATGCCCTTGTGAGAACAATATATATATATATGTATACCACATTTGCATTGTGCATGACATTTAGGCATATTAGGGTCTTCAGAGGCGTTCATTATAGATCGGTTGTTACTATCAGCTATTGTTATCAGTTGTTGTTATCAGCTGTTTTTGTTTAAGGTTATTCTTGTATTCCTGTTATGCTATTGTTCGTGCCTGACATACTCAGTACATCAATCGTACTAACGTCTCTTTTATCGGGAGGCGCTGCGTTTCATACCCATTGGTTCAGGTAAAGAGGGTGACGGTTTGCACTAGTAGGTTGCTGGTTCAGCTGATATTAGAGCACTCTACTTGTTTTAGAGTTACAGCCTAGTCATGTTATGATATTTTTCATATGAATATGGGTATGGCGGGGCCATGTCCCGACCTTGTGATGTCATGTACTCTTTAGAGGTTTGTAGACAGTTGTCTTGTGTATAGTAGTTGTGTATGGCCCTGTCGGCTGTGATGTATGTGTCAGCCGAATATTTGGTAACGGCCCTTGCGGCCATGATTGATTTTGATTAGCTGGTAAGTATGGGAAGAATGGTGCTCGGCAGGTAAGGTCCGGATGCCCGTCATGGCCCTCCGGTTTGGGTCCTGACACTTACGAATTAGACTTGCCTTTGGAGTTAGAGTTTGTTCATCCGGTTTTCCATGTTTCTATGTTGAGAGCGTGTGTTGGAGATCCTTACCGAATTGTACCAATTGATGATGTGAAGA
Source organism: Anisodus acutangulus (assembly GCA_029783415.1). Taxonomy (NCBI): domain Eukaryota; kingdom Viridiplantae; phylum Streptophyta; class Magnoliopsida; order Solanales; family Solanaceae; genus Anisodus; species Anisodus acutangulus. The sequence continues at coordinate 19,069,987 of CM056512.1, forward strand.
TTATATAGGACTTATTAAATGAAGAAGTTCCTATTCCTATCTTAGATCGATAAGTGCACAAGTTGAGGACTAAAGAAATAGCCTCCGTGAAAGTTCTTTAGCGGAATAAGAATGTAGAAGAAATGACATGGGAGGCGGAAGAGGAGATGAAACACAAATAGCCCTACCTATTTCATACCAACGCCGATGTTCCGAGAGAAGCATAATGTGAGTTCTATTTCATATTATTATAATTACTGCTTGATGACCATGTGAGGTCTGATGTAAAGATGTGTGTTATATTATACGGCCCCATGAAAAGGTGGTTGTGTTTTCTGGATACGTGACGGGGATTAGATATGTCACCCCAACATTCGAGGACGAATGTTTCTAAGGTGGGAAGGATGTAACATCCCATACTTTCGGGCGATGGTTTAAACAGCTAGACGTATGCATGTAGACTTGGGTCCTGGGAAAATTTTATTATAATTAGGTATGCAAATAAAGAAGCTTAGTATATAAAAAGATGTGGTTCCGAAATAATTTAGGACTTAGTAAGTGTAATGACGGGGATTAATAATAATAGTCGTATGTCCTAAAAGAGGTTATCAACTAGTGCTATACCGCACGACTATGACATTGAGTATATGAAGATTTTATAAGTCATTAACATTTAAGTGAATTGGAATCAAGAAATTAATTATGTGTGTAATCGATTAAGTGTTGGAGCATAGTATTAATTAAGAATTATGGATAAGCAAATTAATGGAGATATCATCACGTGACAGCAAGTATGATTCTTGAGCAAGACTAGCTATGACTAGGTAATTTATGTAGCTAGGTGGCATGCTTTAGGAGACTCTTTTGCAAAGTAAGCTCTAAGAGTGGGACCCACATCCCACTATGGTAAAGAAACCACATACTCCATTAAAGTGATACGTGTTTTGCTAATGGAAGGTACATTTATGCATATGTATCATATACGTGGAATAGATAGAAGGGGGACATGAGAATTGATCATTAAATGTCTAGTGGTCTATATTAGTGGATTAGCAAAGGGAATGATATTTTGGGATATCTCACAAGGTTGAAACCAAACCTTTCTTATTTATTTCTTCCAGAAAAGAATACGCAACAGTAGTCATGCTGCTAGCAAACCTACGAAGTGGATTTTTGCTTTAAGGGAAAATATTGTCTTGCCGAGGACCTAGAAAATTGATTGTTTCAGATATTTCTCAACCACAAAATGGTGAAACCCCTCTAGTATTCATTCAAGATTAAATTTGTCGAGTCGTTTGAGATTCGTGGGACTATTATTAGCAAGGAAAGCATTAAAGGTATGTTAAGTCAATGTAACATCTCGTACTTTCAGATCATGATTTGAATCGCTAGGCGTATGTAAATAGACCCGAGCGTTGGGGGATTATTGGATAAAATTACATGGATATAATCCACATGTGCCATTAATAAGTGGGCAGCAAGTGGATAAACATGCATATTATATAAGGTGGCACTTTTATACTATTCAAGGAAAGGGCACAAGAGTGACACGTGTAAAGGGGATGTAACAAACACACATATATCTTTTCCATTCACTGCAAATGTGCAGCACCTCCTTAGATGCAAAGGAAAAAATATATAATAACTCTAGTACCATAGTAGCAACGTGAGCTCCAAACATAGGAAAGCATAATATAATCTTTATCAAAAAAACAACATATGGGTTTTGCTCACCGCTTTGATTTAGTTGTTCCGTTTATCGTTAAGTTGCAATTCGGGCTTTCTTCGAAGTGAAGTAAGGTGGAAGAAGAGGGTTTCTTGAAAAATAAGATTGAGGTGCGTTGGGAGTTGAATACGGCATGTCGACGGGTAGGTCGGTAAAAGGTATGTTAAGGCAAATTATTTCTTTCCTTTGGCATGTTCCATGTAACGAAACGTAACCGTGATATTATTCCATAAATTATTCTGCTCTTAGTAGTTAAGAATGTTCATGTTATTGATTCCTATGTTAAAAATATGTCTAAATATGTTCATAAATCCTTATTGAAATATATGGAAAAGATGTTAATATTCCCAATGTTGGCCGAAGGTACAAGGATATTATATCATCCGATAAGTTCAGAATGTTTCATTATCATTTATGCATTTTTATTTGCATTATATTCATATATTATCCTGGACCCACATGTGTTATACACACTACTATATGGTATCAATTATATATATGTAGGGGATGGGGAAAAGGGAAAGGTGTTATATACGCGTCACCACCTGCAGTTGGTACATATATCACAAAAAGGAAGATGCCCATATGAGGCCAATATTGATGCCCTTGTATGGCCAATATGATAATGAAATGATACCCACAGAGGATATTATGGAAAGGAAGATGCCCATGTGTGGCCAATATTTATATGTATACCACATTTGCATTGCGTATGACATTTAGGCATATGTATTAGGGCCCTTAGAGGCATTCATTGTAGTCAGCTGTTACTATCAGTTATTTCTGTCGTCGGGTTGTGTCGGTTGTTTCTGTTTCAGGTTGTTATGTATCTCTGTTATGTTACTTATTATGCCTAACATTCTCAGTACATCAGTCGTACTGACGTCCCTTTTGTCGGGAGATGCTGTGTTTCATGCCCGCAGGCTCAAGTAAACAGTGGCATAGTTCGCGCTAGTAGGTTGTTGGTTCAACTGATGTTAGCACAGCACTCTATTTGTTCTAAAGTTGCAGTCTAGTAGTATGATATTTTGCATATGTATATGGGTATGGTGGGGCCCTGTCCCGTCCTTGTGATGTCATGTACTCTTTAAAGGCTTGTAGACAATTGTCCTATGTATAGTAGTCGTATATGGACATGTCGTCCTTGTTGTGTGTCAGCAGAATATTTAGTAACGGCCCTTATGGCCATGATTGATTTCGATTAGCTGGTAAGTATGTGACGGGTGGTGGGTGACAGGTAGGTTCTGGGTGCTCGTCATGACCCTACAGTTTGGGTCATGACATGCAAATCCTTCTTTCTTTTGGCATGTTCTAAGTACGAAACGTGAACGTAATATTGCCCCATAAATGATTCTACTCTTAGTAGTTAAGGATGTTCATGTTATTTATTCTCATGTTCAAAGCATGTCTAAATATATTCCTAAATCCTTATTGAGGTATATGAAAAAAATGTTAGTACTCACAATATTAATCGGAAGTGAAGCGATATTATGTCACTCCGATAAACTCAGAATATTTTATTATCACTCATGCATTATATTCATGTATTACCCTTAACTCACATGTGTTATATACACTAATATATGGTACGCATTATATATATGTAGCGGATGGGAAAAGGGATACGGCGTTATATACACACACCACCTGATCAGTTGGTATATGATGATGATTATGCCCACAGAGGCTGAAATGATATGATGGAAGACGGCGTTATATACGCATATATATATATATATATATATATATATATATATATATATATATGACCGCATTGTGCATGGACTTTAGGCATATTATGGCCCTCATAGGCATTCTACACAGACATGATACTTAAGCATATTATGGCCCTTAGATGCATTCCCTACTGGTTGGTTGTTTCTTGTCTTATGTTACTTTCATGTCTCTATTATGCTGTCTTTCATTCCTGACATACTCGGTACATCAGTCGTACTGACGTCCCTTTTATCGGGGGACACTGCGTTTCATACCCGCAGGCTCACGTAGGCAAGGCGACGATCCGCATTAGTAGGTTGTTGACTCAGCGGATATTGGAGCACTCCCCTTGTTTCGGAGTGGCGGTCTAATCTCGGTACGGTGTTTTTTGCATGTACATATTAGTATGGCGGGGCCCTGTCCCGACCTTATGATATTGCGTACTCGTTAGAGGCTTGTAGACAGTGTCTTGTGTATAGCAGTCAGGTATGGCCTTGTCGGCCTTAGTATGTATATATGCATGGGTTGAGTCCTTCTGTTTGTAAGATTTTACGTAGCTTCTTTTCAGTTTATTATCTCTATGTGTCAGCAGGGTACTTTGTGACAGTCCTTGGGGCCTATGATTAATTATGGTTAGATGTTAACCGTATGATTAGTGGTACTCGACAGGTGTGGTTCGGGTGCCCGTCATGGCCCTCCAATTTGGATCGTGACATTAATGGTCTCAGAACCATTACTTCTCCCCCTCTAGAGGTATTCGGCAAGACAATCCCATGCCTCCTTATATATTCATTTTATGTATGGAACTTCTCTCAAAATACATCTCCTACCAGGTAGATATCCTCAATTGGGATCCTGTCTCATTAACTAGAAATGGACCTTGTTTTTCTCATTTATTGTTTGCGGATGACTTGACTTTGGTAGCAAAAGCAAATGCTAAATCTATATATACCATCCAGCATGTTCTTTCCTCCTTCTGTACCCTATCTGGTCAAAAATTAGCCCCTTGAAATCTAAGTCCTATTTTTTCAAAACGTTGCTCTAATAATATTAGAGTTCTAGTTCATCAGCTCCTCAATATTTCTCATACGGACAGATTTGGTAAATATCTAGGCTTCCCTATTTTAATCAACAAGCCTAAACCCACAGAGTTTCAATTTATCATTGATAACATGCGAAATAGATTCTCAAACTGGAAGCTCAATTTTCTCAATCCTTCCTGTCGTATTACCCTCATCAATAGGGCTGGCAATGGATCGGAGGTGGATCGGGTGGAGCTCAATCCGCCTCCACCTGCCAACCATCCATCCGACACCCTATTTTTCTTCATGCACATCTGATCCATCCATCAGCCACAGTTGAATCCGGTGGATCGGGTGCTTCGCAGATGAAAATTATAGCACAGTCAATCAATCACCTAAAATCCTTGGTAAAACGAAAAAAAAAAGTACATCAAATAAATATCATCATACTGTTTTTACAAACCGTGTCTATGCTCCAAACATGCAACCAAAACAACGGCGACTTTACTTCCTCATAAAAATTATACTACTAATAGTCTAATACAGTATTAAATAATGATGACTTTACTTGATTGATTTCATAAAAATAGTTGCTAATGAGTAATGACTTTGATATCTTCGCCAACTGAAAACAAATGCAATAATTACAATTAATGTCCCATGATAGAATTATGATTAAAAATTATCCTTTATAATAATTTTGGTTAGAGCTCTTATGCAATCAAGGATAAATGCAAGACACATTTCTAAGGGTGAAGACATGAATGACCCAAAAGTATAATGAATTTTAAAATTATGATATTTTGTATAGTAAGAAAATATTTTTAAAAAATATTTTGCCTTAAAAAGTTATTTGAAGTTGAAGCGAAAAAAAATAGTATCTAAAAATTAAACGTACTTGATATAAGTGTATTCAGAAAAAAAAAACAAATCTTAAAGTTGAAGATTTGCGAGGAAAACTAATATTTCACTCAAAATACACTTTCAAGTCAATATTTTAATATACCCCTTGAAATCATTTACAAGTACTTGAAGCAAATTAGTACTATTTGCCAAAAAATATATTCTGTTTTTTAAGTACTTCAAACTTTTAAAAATTATTTTAACAGTTACTATACATATATACTAGTACTAACAAATTTCACAGTACAAAACATTATATTTGTATTATAAAATTTTGAAATAATAATAATTTATTTATAAACGGGTGGATGGATGGGTCGGGTGATGGATCGGATGGTGGGTTGGATGTATGTGCACCCGAATCTGACCCGATCCGTCACCCGATTAAAATTCATGTTTTGTCAGATTTTCGTCTATATAATCGGGTCGGATGAATCGGATATTCATTGGGTGTAAAATTGTCGGCCCTACGCATCAAGTATACTCTCAGTGCTATCCCGGCACACGCAATGCAATATTTTTTTTCTACCTAGTACTACATGCAATACCATTGATAAGATCCAAAGGGACTTCCTATGGGGTACTACTCCACAAAAAAGGAAACATCTTATTAATTGGGACACTGTTGCTAAACCCATTAGTAAGGGTGGTCTTAATCTTTGCGAAGCCCGTAACAAGAACCTCTCCCTTCTTGCTAGTCTCTCTTGGAGACTTTACAGTTTACACCAACCGTAGCTCCCTATGGGCCAAAACCCTTATTAATAAATATAGTTTGCATACTTCTTCCAACTCCACCTCTTTCATTTAGCAAAGCATTCTCAAAGGTAGTAATATTTTCTCTAAAGCAGTTGCATGGGCTCCTGGATCTGGCACCACTATCAACATTTGGGATCATAATTTGATCCCTCAAACTCCGACTCTTAGAAGCATTATCCATGGTCCCATTACCACTGCCGAATCCCAACTTAAATTGTCCAATAATTCAAATGGCCTCTTCTCCACTAGCTCTGCCCTGAAACTCATCCAGAATAGTACCAATGAGGAAGCTTATTCCTTTGATTGGATTTGGTCACTTCATACTCTTCCAGAAATAAAATTCTTTCTCTGGCTTTGTTCACATAATAAACTTCCCACGAAATCTCATCTCCACTGCATTGGTATAACTATAGATGCATTGTGTGTTACTTGTAGCAGTATGGAGGAAACTATCCTTCATATTCTCTTTGACTGCCCCTTAGCTAGGAAATTTTGTCTTGACTTTGGTCTTAATATGAGCCATATCCTCAATACCCCTACATCATCTCAACATACCCATGGATCATCACCAACTCCATTGGACTGAGTTCTACCCCTTTATCATTTGACACATTTGGCTAAACCGTAACTATCGGCTTTTAGAAATGATTCCTCTACCCTTGATACCCGTCAAATTCTCATGAAAGCCACTGAATTTAAATATCTCACTGGCAATATAGCTATCACCAATGTTGGAAAGAAGAACATCCATCTCTTGGTATCCACCCCCTTTAACTTACTATAAGCTCAATATTGATGGTGCTTTCTCCTCTAAGAAATCTCAAGGAGGTCTTGGTGGAATTTTTCGCAATAAAACTGGTAACTGGATTCTTGGCTATTGCCAAAAAATTCATAGCATTAGTCACACCATGGTTGAACTCCGAGCTCTTTTGCAAGGTCTGGACTTAGCCCTCACTAGTCATTACATTCCCCTTGAGGTGGAAACAGACTCAGTTGAGGTAATCCAACTCTTAGATATACCACATTCTACTTACTCTAACATTGTTGATCTATGCAGGTTAATTTTGAGGAGATTGGGGAATCCAGCAGTACAACATAACTTCTGTGAAGGGAACAATTTAGCAGATTCTTTAGCCAAGAATGGACTCAAATTAACTGAAGTGAACCAGCTTTGTATTTGGTCATCTCCCCCACCTAATGTAACTTCTATTTTGGAAGCCGATAGACAAGGCGTATTTTCTACTAAACTAGTATCCCCATCTTTGTGTAATAGTTTAGCTAAGTTAGGTAACCTAAGTGTACTCACTGATAGTGAGCATGTAACCTCTACATCTGATGTAATTCTCTAGTAGTTAATGAAAATGTCTGTTTAACCAAAAAAAAAAACTGGCTTGAGGTTTGAGGACAACAAATTTGACCGTAAAAAATTGATACGGAACTCTTAAGTCACAATATTAACCCAGTTATGCTTGTCTCTTTTCTCCTTTTCATAAATGGACCATTTTTTAAAAATAAATTACATAGCATTAAGTGTTAAAATTCATGATCTAAGCTATTCTTCGAAAGTACGAGACTTCCCTGAAATATTAAGACCCGTGTACATTAACAGTTCTTGTTAAACTAGTTTGCTATATTGGGAAATGTGAGTTTGTCCCATCGGTGGTGCCAACCCATTTTAAGGGTTTTATAAGCCAATCCTTGACAAACAACAACTTATCCGGTGGTCTCATAAGTGAAGTTTACGAAGGATTGAGTTTAAGTAAACCTTATCTTATCTTGAGAGGTAGAGAGATTATTTTTTTATATTAATAATACACGCAAGTGTGAGTGTATATATAATATGTATAATATTAAATATCAAAGACTTGGAGTTGGCATTGAGCGCGAAACGGACCTTAAAATAAATATTTATTTTAATATCTTTTATAAATAAAAAATCAGTTTTATTTAAATTTAAATTTCAAATTAAAGTTTGAAAAAAACTAAATATATTTATTCAACAAGAGATGCATCTCTTTCCCAAATTAATATACGGCCAATATTTTCTCTAGGGTAAGTCGATATGACGCCTCAAGTCTTTCTTTAATTTGGTTTTCATCTTATAATTTTCTAGCAGTTATTAACTAATTAGGTCCCATTAGCAATTTACTCGAAGAGGACCTAAGCTATGTAGCTTTATTAAGTAAAGACTGGTGAGTGCTTCATGAACATGATGGGTGACTTGACCTAATTATTTGACCAAAAGAAACTTGTCGCCTGCATATTATAAGATAGAGTGGCAGTTATTATAGGAGTGTGTCGTCATTACAGCAGAGTGGCTAATAGCACTTCAGTAGTTCAGAATAATCCACCTTATCTCTCTACCTATAAATTGGAACAAGATTGTATTTGGAACAAGAATAATGAGCGTTTTACCACGGGTAAGGTGCTCAATTATAATAAATCGTAATTCAAGTATATATTTAAATGAACTTTATTGGTAAATTAATACTAAATTAAATTTATTCAGATACTCAATTATAACTTTTTATAATTGAGCATCTTAATATGTGATAAAGTTTTTTTATTAGACACTTTCGACTAACTTGTGCATGTTTTCAAGCGCTCATTACGTAACTAAGTAAATCACTTAAAAGATGGTACCTCCTTTAATTATACGCATTAACTTAAATAAACTGTAAATGTCAAGCATGTTACCGTTGATGCTGGTATATATAATTAAAGGAAGAAACATTTTTTTCATATGTATCTATATAATGAACGTTTGAGAAGACATGCATAAATTTTTCATAAATATATATAAGTCGGAATATCATATATATTTTTAAATGCTTAATTGAAATAGATTATAGTTTGAGAATTTAAATAAAATTTTATAACGAATTTAAGCGGTTGCCTATGTTTTTAGCCATATGATAATTTTCTGGTTTTTATGGCTTTTTCCCCTTAAAATATGATCAATCTTCTATTTCAATAGGGAGATCAACCTCTATTTAACACTGGATCTTAGCAAGCAAAAAATCCAAAAGAAAATGTGGACTTCCAAAATCTTAGCTATTCAACATCTAATAAATTTTGATCAAAACAATCTATAAAATCCAAAACGGAGAGCCCTCATGTATATTATGGTGTAGATATTAATAGAATATTTCTCAATATTCTTTCATTAATTGTATTGATTGTATATCTTCTATTTTAGGTAGAATTATAATCCTTTTGTAATTAGGTTAATTAGTTACCTAGTGGTATCAAAGTAAATATTCTTGTAATCGTATATATATTGTAAATCATTCATCAATAAAATGAAGGGAACATATTCTTTTATGATATCAGTAGCCTAAAACTACAAACTCTACCCTAGTTGCTAATACACTTTCTCGGCCGCCACCTTTTTTCACGTTGGCACCTAGCCCACGTCTGAACCCTAGTTGTCGACCTCTCTCGGTCACCCCCCCCCCTCTGTTACCCACGAAGGAACCCTAGTTTTTCCGGCCATTCTCCCTCCCTCTTCCTCCTAAATTTCCTCTTCCATGGCTGACAAAACCAAATTCCATCTGGCACTTGCCGTAAACAACATTAAAAACTTCATCCATGTGACTCTTGAGATGGAAAAGGATCAATACTCCTCGTGAGATTAGCTTTTTAAGATTCATTGTCGTATTTATGAAGTTATCGACCACATCATCCCTCACACGCCGAAGTCCACAGACGTACCATCGACTTCGACTTATGATGATGCACTCTAGTCTTATTTGAACGCAGCCGTCCTCTAATTTATATACGGCATGATATCTAATGATTTGTTGCACACCGGCATTGAGATCGATTCCACTGCCCACCAAACGTGGGAACGTTTGAACAGTATTTCCCACAACAACAAAACTCAACGAGCGTTATACCTTGAAAATCAGTTCAGGGACGTTCATCAGGACGCTTTCCCAAACGTGTCTACCTACTGTCAAGAACTCAAGATGCTTGCCGACCAACTCTCCAACGTCGGCACACCAGTCACTAATCAGTGATTGGTCATACAACTTATTACAGGTTTGAACGAATCCTATGATGGCGTTGTCACCATCCTTCAGCAATGCACGACGTTACATCTATTTTGTGACGCCCGTTCGAAGCTCATCCTTGAGGAAACACAGAAAATCAAGTGCACCACCACGCAGGCTAGCATTGCTGACGCCGCCCTCACCACCATCGTTGGTCCCTCCGCAGGGCCTCCCGGTCCCACAACCAGAACCGTCGGCCAGAGGACCCTCAATAGTCTGCCTCCTCCCGTAATACTGGAAGTTGCCTACTCGCCGTCAGCCGCATGGGCCCCACCATCGTGGACCTCCCCTCCTTGACCGTATACGACATCCTCGTAGACTCTACCTCAAAACAGACAAGCCCAACCTGGCATACTTGGCCCACGTCCACAACGGGATTACACAGCACAGGCCCCTCCCCCAACATCGACTTATGCACCGAATAACATTGAGGCAGCTATGAGCACAATGTCACTCAACACTCTAGACAAAAATTGTTATATGGACACATGCGCCACATCTCACATGACGCCATCACAATGTATTCTCTCGTCTTATTCCAATTTGAGTAATTTAAATCGGAATATTATTGTTAGTAGTGGACAAGGCATTCCCATCTGTGGTTATAATCATTCCTCCCTATCCCCATGACATTCAGCACTAATCTTAAAAAATATTCTCTATGCCCCTAAACTCATTAAGAATTTAATCTCCGTGCGACGTTTCACAACTGATAATTGAGTTTTCCTTGACTTTGATCATTTTGGTTTTACTATAAAAGATTTTACAATATGGAGACGAATAATGAGATGTGACAGCACTGGAGATCTCTACCCTATTTCAAACGCCGTCAACAATCCATCCTCAATTTCCTCAACCTTTGCTGCTCTTTCGTCTTCCTTATGACATTCTAGATTAGGACATTCTGGAGATTTTATTTTACGCTCCCTTAGGAAAAATAATTTTATTAATTGCAATCGTATTTCTAGGACTCCTATATGTGAATCTTGTATTTTTGGGAAACATGTCAAATTATCATTTTCTGCATCCACAAATTGTACTTTAATGCCTTTCGATATCATACATAGCGATTTGTGGAAATCTCATATTTTGAGTACGGCAGACCATCGATATTATGTGTTGTTTTTGGATGATTATTTCAACTTTCTATGGACTTTTCCAATTGGAAATAAATCTCAGGTCTACCCCATTTTTTCTTCATTTAGTGCTTTCGTAAAAAGCAAAATTTGAAAAGTGCATTAAATGTTTTCAAAGTGACAATGGCAGAAAATTCAATAATAACCAATTCAAACAGTTTTGCTCCAAAAATGGTCTTACCTTTCGTTTTTCCTACCCTCACACATCCTCCCAAAATGGTAAAGCCGAACGGAAAATCTGAACCATAGACAACCTCATTCGTGCCCTACTTGCTCACGCCTCAATTCCCTCTCAATACTGGCATTACACACTCTCCATGGCCACATATCTCGTAAACATAATTTCAAACAAGTCTCTAGCTCAACGGTCGCCCACATAAGTTTTGTTTCGTAGGAACCCATTCTACTAACACTTGCGTATTTTTGGATGTCTTTGTTACCCTCTCCATCCTACCACTCACAAACTCCAACCCTGGTCTTCTCTGTGTGTGTTTCTAGGTTACCTTTCCAATCATTGTGGTTACTCGTGCTATGACTTATTGAGCCGTAAATTTATTATTCCACATCATGTCCTATTTGATGAGGCTCTATTCCCCTTTGACTCTCTACACTCACCACCTCGACATTCCTACGACTTTCTAGATAATGGCCTAAACATTCTTCTAATTCACCATTTACATAGTCCGTCATCCCAGACCCAGCACCTACCACCACCTCGATCAGTCTGAGACTAGCTGCCCACCCAGTTTAGCCGACGGTGGCCCAGAACAGCCCACCTCAAGGTGATTCTACAGCCACATCTCAGCAAACCGAGGTTCGGCCAACCAGTACTATCTCCCCTGCTCTTCCTCCTCTTCCCAGTAGTCTCGCGGCAAACCCCTCACCCGTCCCGTGTCCCGAAACACATTCCCAGACCATGGAAACCCGTGCCATGCACGGAATTCATAAACCTAAATGGTTGTTTAACCTTCCCATTTCAGTTGTCCCTTCCCATGTCCTTCGTAACTCGAAGGATGTCGTGTCCGACCCTAATTAGAAAGCCGCAATGATTGACGAATATAATACTCTTATTGATAATAAGACATGGGACCTAGTACCCCATCCACCTAATGCTAACATTATTCGTTCTATGTAGATTTTTAGACATAAAAAGAAATCTGATGGTTCTTTTGAGAGGTACAAGGCTCGTCTTGTAGGTGATGTCAGGTCTCAACAGGTAGGAGTGGACTATGATGAAACGTTCAGTCCGGTCGTAAAGCCCGCAACCATTCGGACCGTCCTCAGCATTGCCATATCCAAGTCTTGGCCCATTCATCAGCTTGATGTCAAGAATGTCTTCTTACAATGGGATCTTCATGAAATGGTATATATGCACCAGCCTATGAGTTTTATAGATCTTATTCATCCGAATTATGTGTATGTTGCTGAAATCGCTCTATGGACTGAAACAGGCTCCTCGAGCATGGTACCAGCGGTTCGCTGATTATGTCTCCTCTATCGGTTCACACAGCATATCCGATCATTCTCTATTCGTCTACAACAAGGTTACAGACATGGCTTACCTATTATTATATATTTATGACATCATCCTCACCACATCATCTGAAGCTTTCTGTTGGTCTATTATGTCTCTCATTTCCTCTGAGTTTGCTATGAAAGATCTGGGGGCCCTGAGTTACTTCTTGGGTATCTCTATCACTCGACATTCTGGCGGCCTATTTCTGTGTCAGAAGAAGTACATTGAAGAGATCTTTGACCGTGCATGCATGACATCTTGCAAACCATCTCACACGCGTATAGACGCCAACTCCAAGCTCAACGTTGATTTTGGCCCTTCATATTTAGACGCGACTCAATATCATAGCCTGATGGGGCCCTGCAGTACCTCACATTCATGAAATCAGACATATCATATGCCGTGCAACAAATCTGTTTGCACTTGCACAGTCCGACGGAAGCACACATGCATGCTCTCAAACGTATTTTACGATACGTCCAAGGTACACTTCACTTTGGATTACATCTATACAGGTCTTCACTCACTGCTCATAACCTTCTACTTGAGCTTCACTGCCCGGTTCAAAAGGCAACAATGGTCGTCTACTGTGATAATATTAGTGCGATATATCTTTCCGGCAATCCTGTCCAACATCAGCGCACTAAACACATTGAGATGGACATTCATTTCGTTAGCGAAAAAGTGGCCTGTGGTCAAGTTCGTGTCCTTCATGTTCCTTTCAGATATCATATTGCCGACATTTTCACCAAAGGACTTCCGTGCTTACTATTTGATGATTTTCGAGCCAGTCTCAGTGTTCGAGAACCTCCCGCTTCGATTGCGGGGGTGTAATAGAATATTTTCTAATATTCTTTCATTAATTGTATAATTGTATATCTCCTATTTTTTGTAGAATTATAATTCTTTTGTAATTAGGTTAATTAATTATTTAATTTGTATCAAAATAAATATTCTTGTAACCTTATATATTGTAAATCATTTATCAATAAAATGAAGGAAATATATTCCTTTAGATATGATCATAAATTAGTGAAGTCACATGGGGAACCTAGTACATATATACATACTCCTATGAATTATGATTACATGTAGTAGCAATAACATCATTAGATAATTATGATTAGAAGCAAAAAGAAAATGTGGACTTCAGTGATAGAATATTTTTTGTACATCTCTTATATTAGGTAAAAATTGTAGTCCAATTGTAATTAGAAAGTGTTGTCTAATTATAATTAGGAAGATTAGTTATCTAGTTTGTAAAGGAGTAAATAATTATGTAACACTATATATTATACATAATAATCAATGAAAAAGAGAAAACATATTTTTTCATTCAGATTGTTCCTTGAAAGGCAGTCAGATATATATTTTTTCTTTGACAAGGCAAGGACTAAGGAATGAGGACACCAATAATTAATCAAAATATCGCCATTAAATATTCAGGGAAAAAAAATATGGGTTATTAATTTCTCTCAATTATTATGCTACTTGTTTAATCTATTTGTAATAATCATGTTAACCACATGATACAACAAAAAACGTCTGGCATATGTGCAACTGGACTTTGTGGGGCAAATCAATCATAGAACGAATCGTTGGATAAATTATACTCCATTGATGAAACCAAACTGATAAAAATACTCTCAAAACATTACAAAATTTGTTTTCGAATTTTTTTCTTTTGAAAAATCTGCTCTATGAAATTGGGGTTTGGAATTGATATTAATTTACAGATTTTTCTTTAAAAAAAACTCTTCTTCCACAATCTCTAAAATACTTCTTTCAATTTTTTCCAAAATACATCTTCCAAGTGTTGTCCAAAAGCTATTTCCTCTTGTTCCAATGTATGTGGTAGGTGTGTATCAAATTACTAAACTGAAATTAGATGTGATATTTCTGTATTCAACATATTATTTTATCATGACAAATAATTATAGTTATAGTAAGTTAACTGTGGTCCAGTCTTTAAAACTTTTAAAGTAAAATTTTACATTCAGCTATAATATTGTGTTTTAAACAATTTGTTGTGGCTAATGGTTCAATAATTTGAAATGCGTGGCAATAACAATAATTAGCTACAAATCTCTTTTAGCGATAAATTTGTAGCTATTTAGGCAATTATTGTTACGCCAGTTAGCAAGCGTAGCAAAAAATGAGAAATTAACTTTGTTAATTTAAATTTTGTGGCTAAAAGATTTTAGGAAATTTTAATTTTTTTACTATTACTAGGTATTGGTCAGGATCTTTCATATTACTTTGAGAATTTGTAATTGCATATGCATAATGTTCTGGTGTTTTATTTCACAATCCGGGCAGAACTATAGCTTCCCTTATGAGTTCGATAGAATTTATTAGCCTTGACTCAAACTTTATAATTGTGTTTAAATTCATTTAATATGTATAACTAATTTATCTAGAATTATATAACTTAGAGTAAGGTTTGCATACATACACGCTCTCCAAACTTCACTTGCAAAATTATACTCTCTATGTCATAATTTATGTGGCACTATTTCCTTTTTGTCTATCTAAAAAAATGTCATTTTTCTATATTTAGAAATAATTTAACTTTATGAGATGATTTACAGACATACATTTATATAATACTTGTTTTAGATCACACATTTCAAAAATCTTCATTTCTTTTTTAAACTTCGTATCAAATCAAATGGTACCACATAAATTAAAACGGTGAAAATCCTAGATATGACATGTTCTTTATAAATTTAAAATCTAATTAGTTCAGCCTCTATTTCACAATAATCTAGGAAACCGAGTAAGTACCTTCCTCTTTACTCCCATTGTTGGATAAATGGGCCTAATAAAACATCCAAGTTACGATAAACCAGATATCTTAACCCACCGAAACTACTTCATTCATTCACTTTTATTTATTCATTATATTAAAAATAAATTTTTATTTTTATTTGTTCACTTTAGCGTATCAAAAGAAAGATAATTTTTTCGTTTTATTCTTAACATTAATTACTTATTTTCAAATAATTTTTCAAGTCTGTTGAAATTATACATCAATTAATATGGATAATACGATAAAATACATATTTCATTTATTAGTTCTTAATAGATGGATAAAATTAAAAGTGGACACGTAAAAGTAAACGGTGGGGAGTAGTGATCATTCTTGAAGACATCAAACCTAACGTGCTGGATATCGTTATCTTTGAGGCCTACCAGGTAACTAAGTTGAACTGGGAGGTCACTTCGTGCAGGACCACGTAGATCTCACCAGGAAAATTGTGGGGCTAAGAGACTCAAATTAGGGTTGATTGATTGGTGAGATAAGAAATAATATTTCGGGATAAAATGTAAAATTATTTTATTCCGCATATGGATATTAATTAGTCTTAGGAATAATTTTGTACTAAAATAATGAAATTAAGGTATATAGAAGTTGGATGACTAATCTCATAAGATGTCTCAATCTGTAGGATATCCTTATTCACCAGACGGCCCTCATTGTGGTGAAGGTGAAAACTGTCAATCAACTGCAGCGTTACGTTGTATCAAAAGGATTTATTCCTGTGTGTGGCACTAACTTTACTGTGGAGGGTGCTTGATTTGATAGTAGAATAAAGAGTGATTTCACTTATTGGAATGTGATATATTGATTATGGAAATATGGTCATTCTTGACATATCTTCACCATACGAACCTCTTGTCTTGTGATACATTTTTATTACTCCGTAGTTTGTTAAAAAGAGAGTGCCATTTTCTAATCTAAAACTACTCATGCTTTCATATGTTTTTTCGTGATGTTTCCTAACTTGTTTCGGTAATGTTTTCAAAGTTGTAAACCCCAACCCCTCCCCCCATAGTATATAAGTTTTGATCAATATTTTAATTTTTTTAATCAAATTGATATGAGAAAAGCTACAACTTATATTACTTTTGGTATAGTTTTTGAATATTTAAATTTTAATTTAAAAAGATTGAGTTGATCTGATTCAATTTAACTTCAAAAATTTATCAAATTAACTTTCGAAAAGTGAAATATAACAAATAATTTGGGAAGGATGGAGTATATATTACTTCCTCCTATTTAAAAAGAGTGTTTACTTACCATTTGAACATCCTTTAATAAAATTCTAACTCCTAGAAAAAATAAGTAATTTGACTAACTACCCTTAATTAAATAGATATTTGAATTTGATCACTTAAAACTTAATAAGGGCAATTTTTTTTTTACCTACTTTCACTAGGAAAATCATGTTCCTCATTTTTAAAGAACTTATTTTCCTAGAAAACATGTTTTTCAAAAAAATTGACCAATCAAACATTAGAAACCAAACACACCCTAAGATCTTGAATTTTTGCAGAAAGCTTTGGATTTTTTTTTTAGCATCTCTTTTCATAATAAAAGATTCACCTACCCTTGCTAGGACTGGGATTCTGCATACTTTTTGCCACATTTTATTGCTTTTTAAAGGAATATGTTTTTTATTGTATTCATCAATAATGTACAATATATATAATAGTATAAGAATATTTAAACTAGATAACTAATCAACCTAATTACAATAGAAAATATAATTCTACCTAAAATAGGAGACCTAATTACAATAGGAATACAATTCTACATAAAATAAGAGATATACAATTAATGAAAGAATATTCGGGAAATATTCTATTACACCCCCGCAGTCGAAGCGGGAGGTTCACAAACATTGAGACTGGATCGAAAATCATCAAATAGTATGTGCGGAAGTCCTTTGGTGAAGATGGCGGCAATCTGATATCTGGAAGGAACATGAAGGACACAAACTTGACCACGAGCCACTTTTTCACGAATGAAATGAATGTTCATCTCAATGTGTTTAGTGCGCTGATGTTGGACGAGATTGTCGGAAAGATATATCGCACTAATATTATTATTGCAGTAGACCAGTATTGCCTTTTGAATCGGGCAATGAAGCTCAAGTAGAAGGTCACGGATCCAACAAGACTCAAAGACGACGTTGGCGACACCTCTATACTCTTCTTCGACACTGGATCAGGATAATGTAGGTTGCCTTTTGGAAGACCAAGATAATAGGTTATCTCTGAGGAAAATGCAGTAACCAGACGTGGAGCGTCGGGTGTCAGGACATCCACCCCAGTCAGCAATAGAATAAACAGTGAGACCAGTAAGCGAGGACCTGTATAGATGTAATTAGAAGTGAAGTGTACCTTGGACGTATCGTAAAATACGTTTGAGGGCATAAATGTGTTCTTCCGTCGGATTGTGCATGTGTAGGCAGATTTGTTGCACATCATAGGATATGTCAGGTCTCATGAATGTGAGGTACTACAGGGCCCAGCCAGGCTACGATAGTGAGTCGGGTCTAAATATAGGGGGCCTAAATCAGCGTTGAGCTTGGAATTGGTGTCTATAGGCGTGTGAGATGGTTTGCAAGATGGCATGCCTGCACGGTCAAAGATCTCTTTGGCGTACTTCTTCTGACACAGAAAT
Organism: Anisodus acutangulus; assembly: GCA_029783415.1. Lineage (NCBI taxonomy): Eukaryota > Viridiplantae > Streptophyta > Magnoliopsida > Solanales > Solanaceae > Anisodus > Anisodus acutangulus. Next base: position 19,088,269 of record CM056512.1, read on the forward strand.
AGGCCTCCAGAATGTCGAGTGACAAAGATGCCCAAGAAATAACTCAAGGGGCCCGGATCCTTCATAGAAAACTCAGAGGAAATGAGAATAATAATGGACCAGATGAGAGCATCAGATGATGTAGTAAGGATGATGTCATCAACATATAATAATATATAAGCCATGTATAAACCCTTGTTGTAGATGAACATGGAATTATCGGATCTGCTGTGTAAAAAACTGATAGAGGAGACATAATCGGCGAACCGCTGGTACCATGCTCAAGGAGCATATTTCAGTCCATAGATCGATTTCGGCAATAATCCAGATGAATAGGATCCCTGAACCTATAGGCTAATGCATATATACCATTTCATGAAGATCCACATATAAGAAGAAATTCTTGATATCAAGCTGATGAATGGGCCAAAACTTGGATAAAGTTATATTAAGGACGGTCCGGATGGTTGCAGGATTTACGACCAGACTGAATGTTTCATCATAGTTCACTCCCACCTGTTGAAACATGTCATCACCTACAATACGAGCCTTATACCTCTCAAAAGAACCATCAAATTTTTTTTATGTCTAAACATCTACATAGAACGAATAATGTTAGCATCAGGTGGAAGAGGAACTAGGTCCCACATCTTATTATCAATAAGAACATTATATTCGTCAATCATTACTGCTTTCCAATTAGGGTCGGACAAGGCATCTTTCGGATTTCGAGGGACAGAGGGAAGGGATAACTGAAATAGATAGGTTAAACAGTCGTTTAGGTTTATGAATTTCGTGCATGGCACGGGTTTCCATGGTTCGAGAGCATGTCTCGAGACGCGGGATGGGATAGGGGGTGTCGCGGGACTCTCAGGAAGAGAAGGAAGGGCAGTAGTGGCGGGACTGACTGGCCGATGCTCAGTTTGCCGAGAGGTGGCTGCGGAATCACCCTCTGAGACGGGCTATTCCGAGCCACTATTGGCAGAACTGGGTGGGCAGTGTGTCCCGGACTATCCGAGAAGGGCCGGTTTCTGGTTTGGGATGGTAGACTATGTAAATAATGAATTATGAGAGGGTTCAGGCCATCATCTCGGAAGTCGTAGGAATGCTGAGGTGGCGAGTTTAGGGAGGCAAAAGGGAATTGAGACTCATCAAATAGGATATTACGTGAAATAATAATTTTACGGCTTGACAAGTTATAGCATGAGTAACCATGATGAATGACGGGGTAACCTAGAAAGACACATGGGAAAGGTCGGGGCTGGAGTTTATGAGTGGTCGGATGGAGAGGATAACAGATACATCCATAGATATGCAAGTGTTAGTAGGAGGAGTTCCTTCGAAATAGAACTTGAGTGAGCGACCGTTGAGCTAGAGACTTATTTGAGATTATGTTTGGGAGACAGGTGGCCATGGGAGTGCGTAATGCCAGAATTGAGGCGTGAGTAAGTAGGGCACGAATTAGGTTATTTATGGTTCAGATTTTTCGTTCGGCCTTACCATTTTAGGAGGAGGTGTGAGGGCAGGAAAAATGAAAGGTAAGACCGTTATTGGAGCAAAACTATTTGAATTTATTATTATTAAACTCCCTGCCATTGTCACATAAAAATATTTGATGCTCTTTTCAAATTGTGTTTTTACGATAGCACTAAATGAGGAAAAAATGGGGTAGACCTGAGATTTATTGTCAATTGGAAAAGTCCACAGAAAGTTGGAATAATCATCCAAAAATAACACATAATATCGATGGCCAATCGTACTTAAAATAGGGGACATCCACAAATCACTTTGTATGATATCGAAAGGTAGTAAAGTGCAATTTGTGGATGCAGAAAATGATAATTTGATATGTTTCCCAAAAATGCAAGATTCACATATAGGAGTCCTAGAAATACGATTGCAATTAATAAAATTATTTTTTCTAAGGGAGCGTAAAATAAAATCTCCCGAATGTCCTAATCTACAATGTCATAAGAAAGACGAAAGAGCAGCAAAGGTTGAGGGAACTAAGGATGGATTGTTGACGGCGTTTGAAATAGGGTAGAGATATTCGGTGCTGTCACATCTCATTATTCGTCTCCATATTGTAAAATCCTTTACAGTAAAAACCAAAATGATCAAAGTCAAGGGAAACCCAATTGTCAGTTGTGAAATGTCGCACAAGGATTAGATTCTTAATTAGTTTAGGGGCATGGATGACATTTTTAAGATTAGTGGTGGGTGTAGTGGGGATAAGGATGAATGACCAAAATCGTGAATGGGAATGCCTTGTCCACTACCAACAATAAAATTACAATTTAAATTACTTAAATTGGAATAAGATGAGAGAGTACCTTGTGATGCCGTCATGTGAGATGTGGCGCCTTTGTCCATATACCAATTTTCATCTGGAGCGTTGAGTGACATTATGTTCATAGCTGCCTCAATGTCAGTCGGTGCATAAGTTGAGGGGTAGGGGCCCTGTGCTGTGTAGGCCTATTGGGGGCGTGGGCCGAGTATACCAGGGTGGGCCTATCGGTTCTGAGGTAGAATCCATGAGGATGTCGGATACGGGCTAGGAGGAGAGGCCAATGACGGTGGGGCCCACGCAACCCACAATTGGTAGGCAGCCCTCGACGGAGGCTGCTACCAGTGCTGCGGTCGCTGCTGGCTATTTCCTACCGGCGAGGAGTGCCCCTTCTCGCCGCCGTTGTTGCCGAAATTCCGTCCGCCGCGGACCTTGTCGAACTGCATGCTCTGATAGTTGGTACGGGTAGATGCGGGCTGCTTCGGGTCCTCGGGCAGGTAGTTCTTGTTGCCGGAGTTGGAGGCCCTGCCTTCAGCGGAGGGCCCGACGGTAGTAGTGAGGGCGGCGTCGGCAATACTGACCTAAGTAGTGTTGCGCTTGATTTTCTGGGTTTTCTCAAGAATAAGCTTCGAACGGGACTCATAAAACAGAGGTAATGACATGCATTGCTGAAGGATGGCAGCAACACCGTCATAGGATTCGTTCAAGCATGCAATAAGTTATGTTACACCCCGTACTTTTAAGCGATGGTTTGAGTAGCTAGACGTATGAAAGTATACCCGAGCCCCGGAGAATTTTGGTCATATTCAAGAATGTAAATATAGGGCTCGTCGTATAAGAAGATGAAGTCCTGAAATGATTCAGACTTAAAAGTGCAATGACGGTGATTAGAAATAATATTTGGTGTGTGTCAAAAGAGGTTACAGACTGGTATCATATTGCATGATCATGATAAGGAGTATACTCGTGTATGAGGTGTGTTAAAAATGATCTATTGTTTAAGTGAATTGAGACCAGGAAATTAATTATGTGGACAATTGATTAAATGAGAATTGTAGTGGAGGTAAATAAAAGAATTGGAATTGTTGGATAACTTTTAGGGGACATATCCACGTGAATCTTGGAAAGGTGGCACTAAGACATTATAATGAACGAATGAGTCAAAAGCACATAAAGTACATAGTGACACGTAGAAACAAGGAAAAGGACTATTTGAGTTACAATTCTATTGTTTTGACATTTCAATATAGGAAATGAGCTGCTGCACTTTTGGATATATATTCATTTGACCCTCTTATGTTCAATAATAGCTAAATAATGTTGGCAGCAACAAGAGAGGTTTTCTCATTTGAGCTAACTTATGGTATCTTAAGAAGACAAGCAGTAACATTTTCTTATGTTAAGCGGATCGAAGGTTACTTCATGGTGAAGTAAGGTGGAAGAAACGTAGTACTTGACATATAAGATTGAGGTGTAGAGGCGGTTGATTACGACACCATTAATAGGGGTTTGACATTAAAGGTATGTTAAGGCAAATCATTTCTTCTTTTGGCATGTTCTAATTACGAAACGTGAACGTAATATTGTCCCATAAATGATTCTACTCTTAGTAGTTGAGGATGTTCATGTTATTCATTCCTATTTTTCAAAGCATGTCTAAATATGTTCCTAAATCCCTATTGAGGTATATCGGAAAGATGTTAGTAATCATAAGGTTAATCGGGGTGAAGAGACATTACATCACTCCGACAAACTTATAGTGTCTTATTATCATATGATTCATGCATTATATTCATGTACATACTTTGACCTCAAAGGTGTTATATATACTACTATATGTATGCATTATATATGTATGGGGATGGTAAAAGGAAAAACATTATATACGCACCACCACCTGCAGCTGGTACAAATATGATGATGATTATGCCCACAGAGGCTAATATGATATGATGGGATGCCTACAGAGACTTGATCGCATTATATATATATATATATATATATATATATATATATATATATATATATATATATATATATATATATATGTATGACTGCATTGTGCATGATATTTAGGCATATTATGGCCTTCAGAGGCATTCTGCACAGGTATGACACTCATGCATATTATGGCTCTCAAAGGCATTCTCTACTGGTTGGTTGTTTCTTATCTCATATTACTTTCATGTCTCTATTATGCTATTTTTCATGCCTAACATACTCGGTACATCAGTCGTACTGACGTCCCTTTTATCGGGGGACGCTGCGTTTTATGCCTGCAGGTTCAGGTTAACATGGTGACAGTCCGCACTAGTAGGTTGTTGGTTCAGCTGATATTGGAGCACTCTATTTGTTCCAGAGTTGCAGTATAATCGTGGTACGATATTTTTGATATACATAGGGGTATGTGGGGGCCCTGTCCCGGCCTTATGATGTCATGTACTCTTTAGAGGCTTGTAGACAGTTGTCCTGTGTATAGTAGTCTTGTATGGCCTTATCGGTCTTAGTATGTATATATGAATAGATTGGGTTCTTCTGTTTGTAAGAGTTTACGTAGCACATTTCTAGTTTATCATTTCTATGTGTCAACAGGGTACTTTGTGGCGGCCCTCGAAGCCTATGATTAATTATGGTTAGATGTTAAATGTATGATTAGTGGTACTCGACAAGTAAGGCCCGGGTGCCCGTCATGACCTTCCGGTTTAGGTCGTGACATGCATGACCAATCACTGATTAGTGACTGGTGCGCCGACGTTGGGGAGTTGGTTGGCAAACATCTTGAGTTCTTGATAATATGCAGACACGAATGGGAAATCGTCCTGATGAACGTCCTTAAACTGATTTTCAAGGTATAACACTCGTTTGGCGGGCAGTGGCATCGGTCTCAATGATGGTGTGCAACAGATCATTAGAGATTGTGCCGTATATACACCGGAGGACGGCTACATCCAAACGAGACCAAAATGCATCATCAGAAGTCGAAGCCGAGGGTAGGTCTGTGGACTTCGATGTAGGAGGGATGATGTGATCGAGAACTTCATAAACACGACAATGGATCTTAAAAGCTCCGCCCACAAGGTGTATTGACCATTTTCCATCTCAAGGGTGATATGGATGAAGTTTTTGATGTTGTTTACTGCAAGTGCAGGATGTAATTTGGTTTTATCAGTCATGGAAGATGAAATTTAGGAGGAAAATGGAGAGAGAATGGATGAAAAAAATGCTAGGGTTCTGTGGGGCTGGCGGCCGAGAGCTATAGTCGACGGCGGTAGAGGTATTTTTAGGCTACTGTTACCATAAATGAATATGTTCTTTGATTGTATTCATCAATAATGTACAATATCTATAGTAGTACAAGAATATTTAAACTAGGTAACTAATCAATCTAATTACAATAGAAAATATAATTCTATCTAAAATAGCAGACATAATGACAATAAGAATACAATTCTACCTAAAATAAGAGATATACAAGAATATTCGAAAAATATTCTATTACTTTTGTTTTTCCTCGAATTGGAATTTTACATGTCTAGACAAAATAAAGGTACATTCAATGTGGACATTTCCGGTGGATAAAATGTTTATTCAGCTAGCTTGTTGAAGTTGATGAAAACCTACACACACGTGCTTCTTTGTAAACTAGCCCTCGCTTGCAAAAATAACCATTTGATGGACTACAATGTCTATCTTCTGAACAAATACATAGCCCTTCTAATGCACATCCATCACCCTTAATTAAACCTTCTTGCTTTACAAACAATAATTCATCTGACCATTCACTAGAAAACATATTCTTAGGATCCAATTCATTCTTGGCGGCAACAAACTTGTTAAATTTTGGATACTTCTTTTGCACTTCAAGAAATGCTACATTTCTATTCTTAGCCCAATGTGGGTTAGCTCCATACATAAAAAATGCCATTTGCTCAATTTCCTCCCAAATATCTTGGTTTAATCGCGGGGTTAAGGCATCACTAGCGCGATAATAGTTATAATCCAAGACAACTGAATCTTTGTCTTGCCCTAAATATGACTCCGAGGCCTTGATAAAACGAAAGAGAAATCCGTTATATATGTCAACCCCACACATGCTTTCTGGCTTGGCCAAATCGCGTAATTTTTTCACATCCCTTATGAAATCTCCGACTTTTGTAAATGGGAATATGGCTGTGGATTCATAGAAGAAGAGTCCATTGATTCTTGGATCCCAAGCACATGTGGTGGTGATGTCTATAGGTGATGAGTATAAACAAGAACCTGAAGTTTGCATTTTGCCTTGATGGCCAACTACTGGATATCCAGTGAACATTAATTTGTTGTTTTTATATCCATTTGCTATCAATTTCTTATATGCCACGAAAGAACTTGCCATTGTGCATTTTCCACCTTCGTTTCTCGTGTTCTCAAACCCCTTTTCTACAAATAAAAATAATATAAACAGTAAATGGTTTCATTTAATTTCTCACTGCACAATCAAATTGAAACTTGAACCTTTCATTATGTATAGGGATTTTAATATTTGATTTTGAAAATACAACGGGTGTATCTATAACTGAGTAAACTAATATAAAGGTAAGTGAATAATTAAAGGTAACTTGAAAGCAAAATATGAATTATTCCTATTTATTAAGAAGAGGAAATAGATTAGCAATAAAAAAATGGAAACAAAAAGAGAGCATAACTTCCTCTCATAGTCTCATTATATATTCATATATAGGGATGTAAATGTTTGGTATTGAAAATACAATGAATTTATCAGTAATTAAGTAAATTACTATAAAATTTATGTGAATAATCAAGGGCAATTTGAAAGTAAATATAAGTACTTAGGTATACAATATGAAATTTCTTTTATGGTAAATTACATTAAACACCCATATGATATGATTCAATTGTAAATATACTCCATGTATCTTAAATCAAGTGCATTTACACTCTCTAAACCATAAGAGTCCTATAGTGTTTACTGTTTAGTTTTGAAAAATATAAAGTATATCCGTAATTGTTAAGAGTCTCACGAATGTATCAGAGTCAGGCTCATTCCAATTATTTGTCCACCGATGTTAGGCCCCCAAATTATATTATTTACGCTCCAGTTAACAAGGTCTGGGCGTGGGAGTGTTAAGAGTCCCACATCGAATATGGAATGGGAACATGGACTTGGACAATCCTCACCGGATATGGAATGAGAACATAAACTCCCTTTGACAATCCTCACCCTACAAGCTAGCTTTAGGGGTTGAGTTAGGCCCATGTGACATATATTTACGGTAACTAAGTATATTAATATATAATTATTGAAAGACAAATTAAATTACAAGTAATAATTTCCGACATGATTAATTTTATGAAAGGTTAAGTTAAGTATTTGATTGAAAATATAAGGGGCATGGAAGGGTTCGTCATTGAATCACATCATATAAGTGTTTTGAGTAATCTACTCTAATAATCATAATATGCTACCAAAATAATGTCAATAAAGTGAATTAGATATAACAATACCTGTGGCTCGAACAGACTTGGATAGCAAAATAGGATTAGATTGAAATCCAAGAAAATCATTGACACCACCGCCAGATGTGTCTAAGGGGACTCTATTATCATATTTGTACACAGCAGTATGTCTTGAAGGGTACCATTGAATGTCACCAAATTCATTCTGCCTTGCATGTTTAATAATCTCGTCTTCTATATGACTATCATTTGTGAAATTGAATCTTACACTTCTCTTGAATGCTGGCTCCAATTGAAACGTCACCTGTTAGTTATAAGATCAAAGAAGATGTTCTTCACTTGCAATTAACGAAGAGGAGAAGTACTCTTTATACACAGATACAAGAGATGATCAAGTAGTATTAGAATATAATTATCCATGTGTTTAGTTATACTATTTCTAACGATTATTTAATAATTTATTTAATTCTATAAATATTTACATTAAATTGAGCATTTATTCTCCGTTCTTTTTACCTGTATTGTAGATGAAATAATATCTAGAGTTTTACCTTATACATAAATTATTAAATTATCAGTTCTTATTAGTTATAATAAAGTCCAAATTTATAATTTAAGATGGAAATCAGACAACTAGCGAAATGATTGTAGCACAATATTAAATGTCATTTATGTTGATTATAGGAATAGTATAGTTTTAACATTTTGTATATATTAAACGACCAAGTAATGAAAAGTGTTTTTATACTGACTAAATTTTATTATCTTTAATTATTTATTTGCATAACTAAAATAGAAGGATTAAGATGTATGTTTAAGGGTAAGGTAAGAGTAATAGTGATTCTTCTAGTAGGGTAACAAATGCAGAGGTACTTCTTCTAATAATCTTATTCCTAATCCCGATGATTTCATTGATTTCACTCATATAGATGAAACTGTTTTTTTAATGATATACCATTAGATGATGAGGTAGATGAACCAAACTTTAATTTAGACGATAACCTAGATGACACACTTACTAGTGCACCTCAACCTCATGCTCAAACTGAGTCTCGAACTGAAACTGGAATGCCTCTAATTCCCCCTAGTATGAGTCGAGGCCCCACACAATGAAAATTACTGGAGGTAGAATGAGAAGACATTTCCGACACTAGCAAAGATGGTCCGAGATGTGTTGAACATTCAAGCATCATCAACAGCATCTGAAAGCGTTTTTTCTGCTGGAAGATTTCAAATAGGAGAGCACAGACATTCATTGGCGGGAGACACATTGAAGATTGCAGTTCTTTTCAAAGATTGGATTCGAGCGGAGCGTAGAAGGTGCGGTCAACCGGAGATCAACGAAGAAGAAGACTACAACTACAATGGAATCTTGTCCGAGGGAATAGGAAGCAACATCGAACAATTTGATCAACAAATTCCAATTCCAATCGAAGATCCTCAAGACATTGTGAGGAAATTCAAAAAAGTATGATTAACTATGTAATTTTTTTAATTACAATTTTATTATGTGATTTGCAACTTTTGAAATTGTATTATAAAAAAATCATATTTCTATTATACAATATAAGAGACACAAAAACAGTTTTGGGATGTTTTTATTACACTATCTTGTTCAATTATTGAAGTGTTTATATATATTATTTTTTTAAATCAAGTGCAAAAAAAAAAGGAAATCTTGATCCTGATCCCGATCCCGATCCCGACCCTGCCCCGACCCAACCCGGTCCCCATTTTCGGCGGGATGTGGGACGGGACGGGACATCCGCCTGTCCCGTAAAGCCCGGCCCGCCATTCCCGCCTGAGACCCGGTCCCGACCCTTCCCCCGTCCCGTCCCGTCCCGTCGGGACCCGCCCCACCCCATTGGACAGCCTTAATATAAAACAAGTTCTCTAGTCCACAAAATGTACTTATAATCTTAATCTTGATGTAATTATTATAAGCAATATGTATTGTTTATTGTTTTGATTTATCAAAAAATGAGATCTTTTTCTAGGTCAATATGAATGATAAGTTGGATGAAAACAATATGTATTTGTAAAATGATAATTAGCTCATAGAAAAGTTAAAATTTTCAAATATAAAAAATATGTAAATTTTTTTAATAAATTTAAAAAGAAAAAGAATCATTGAAAACGGAACCGAGGAAATAGTTATTAATCGCTTGAACAAGTTCGATTTAAATCACCAGATCTATATAAATGTTTACTAACTAATCGAACAGCTTGTCAATTTTGGCATTCAGTTGGTGTCGTGATGGAAAATGTCAAATGTCATTCTCACTAGCCAGATCATGTTCCAATTCTTCACCCAAAAAAAGAAGAGGGGGGAGGGGGAGGGGGAGGGGGGGAACGTGTCTTGTTCCCAATTTTGCGTTCTTTTTTTTTTTGTTGGTAGATTCCAATTTTGTCTCCCTGAAAGTATTGAGTCAATATCATCATGAATACTCTTAATGGAGATAAATCTTCAAACAAAGTTCCTGGCCTTTAGAATAATTTTTTTAGGATAAAGATGATGATTTTACGGTAAGAAAACAGACATTTCATAAGATGCATAAAGGATAAAATTGAAACAAATTAACTAATCACACTCGAATGGGAAAGAATCATGAGGTGATGAACCAATTAATTACATGTAATCGTAAGTTATTTCATTCTAAGGAAACCATTCTTAAAAGAAATCAACTTATAACTAGGAACCAAAATAACTTAAATCCTCGTACTTACTTTATTGAATAAAAAAAAAGGAAACAAAATGCGGAATTTATATCAAAAAAGAAAAAGACTAACTTTTATACCATTTTTGCACAATCAAATATCCTAAAAATATCTTCAACCAACCATCCATAAAAAGTGAATTTTCTAACTTGGAAATAAAACAATTCAAAGGTTACGTGAAAAATTATTTATAAATAATTTTTATTTAATTATTTGATATCTGAAATTTACTATGTTTGCTGATTTCATATTCGAGTAGGATATACTCACTTAGAAATAAAGCTCTTTCTATCAAGTTTTTCATTCGCTCGGCCCTCGAACCTAAAATCTAAGGATAAACATTATACGTAGGGGTGGGCAAAAAATCTAGAGAACCGAAAAAATCAAATCGGCCCGAAATTCGATTCGGTTTTTCCTCGGTTTTTTTTTAAAAAAAACAATTTTTTTAAAAAATCGAACCGAATCAAGATTTAGTGATTCGGTTCGGTTTTTTTATTTTGGATATGAACCGAACCAAAAAATTGAATTAAATATATATTTTTTTATTTTTTATTTTTTATTTTAGGCTACCACTATCCCATGAATCATAGTCATTGAAGCTAATCTATGAAGCTTTTATGGAAGTCGCATGCGGCATGAACTTGATTAACATATCACGGAAGCATTGACATAAAATGTAGGGAGAAAAAATAGTTGTAAATTGATAAAATTTTAAACGGTCATAACTCTGCACTCGGATGTCCGTTTTAACCGACTTTTTTTTATTTTGCGTATTTTTTCGAGACGGGGCCGGTCAAACCGCCAAAAGGTGCAGCCAATTTTTAGAAAAACATCCATTTTCCCAATCAATTTGTGTTTTCCCCCAAATCGATTTCTAATTTTCCTTTTTCTTTAGTAAACATCTCACGATATACAATAGATTTTAACGTCGAAATTTCATGATAGTGTAGGTGTGAATGTCAATTTCAATTTTGGAAATTCAATTTTTTTTTAAAAATCCCCGACCCGACCCGGCCCACTAGAAAAACCGATATAATCCGATACATTCGGCATATAAACCGAACATATCGGGGTTTTTTTTAAAAAAATTGAATACAATTTTTTTAAAAAAAAATAATTTTTGTTCGGTTCATATTTTTCGGATACAAAATCGAACTGAACCGATATACGTCCACCCTAATTATAGGTTATTCTATGACGCCGCTTATCTTTGTGGTCCCTTGTAATTAATCAATTTTATCGAATAAAACAAGGAAACAAAAATCGGGATATTGGAGTATAAACAAAGAATACAAAAGAAAAATGTTTCTTACCTTAGAAATAATGCCAAGCAATCCAAGAGAAACTTTAGCAGCATTGAAAAGTGGATCTTGTCGTGTCAATTTAATTATTTTAGCATAACCCTCATATTCATGAGCTGGTACAATGAGACTAAGACCAATAACATGATCATGTACTGCTCCACCTTTGCCCCACCAAGAACTGCCGTGAGCCCCCGTACTTATAACTCCGGCCACCGTCACTCCTTCCCAATAAGTAGCCGCCACCAAGCTCAACCCCACGTTTTCGATCGTATCGATAAGCTTCCGGAGTCCAACTCCACCATCAGCAGTGACCGTAAGTTCTTCCATGTTAACATCAATATTCGTGTCATATCTTTCCGTGCTAATGAAAACAGATTCTTTTGAGTTACCGGGGCATGCTAGTTTAGGAATGGTGTGTGAAAATCTCGTGACGACTTTGACTTTAAGGTTGTTTTTGTTTGCATTCGCTAATTCTTGACGAAGTTCTTCTTCGGTTGTCGGATAAACAATATTTGGGGCGTGACATATTTGTCTGTCGCCCCAAACGCCGTAGGTATTGGAAAGTTGACAACCTGGTGATGAGTTAACGTTGTTGCATTTGATAGGGTTTGGTGGTGGCATAGCAAAAGAGATGGTTAAAGGTGTGGCTATAGAAATCCATAGAAGGACAAAGTGGTGGCCATGGCAGAGCCACAAAAGATTGGTCATTGTTTTATTTGAAATCTTTGATTGTAGTTAATGATAGATGGATGTATATAAAGATGAATATAATGTTGCTTCAAAGGGAAGTCGAGGTGGGGGTTGGGTTAGATTGTCATTGAGTGTAGAGAAAGAGAGGAAAGGGGGGAGTATGTAGGCCTAGGGGAGCCAAATGGACAGGTTTTAATGAATTTTGGCGTGAAAATGAGCACTAACACAAAAGTTACATGGGCTAAAACGGGTTAGGTTAAAAAAATAGATCATAATTTAATCTGTCAATTATTACTAACTTTTAATTTATTTATTTGTTTTTAATAATTTATTTAAGTATCCAATAAAATTACTTTTTCTTTATTATGACTGTATATAACATATCAAATTTCTTTGCGTAAATATTTTAACAAGGTTCTTCATGGTTCAATTAAGGCCATATATCTGGCCAATTTTTAGATGGGCCGAAAAAGATTAGGCTAAAGTAGGATGAGCTAATAAAAGGGCAGCTTATTAGCCCGTTCAAACTTGAACGAGTTAATCAGGTCATTGGCCCGCCCAAACTTAAACGGATTGAGTTGATCATGTTTTTATGGGCTAACCCTTATTTAGGCCTTTCATGTGAAGTCCAAACAAAGACATATATGAGTAAAATAAATAAATAAATAAATAAATACTATGAATTTAATTCATATACAAGGAATTTGTAGTATTTTTACCTATTAGGTACAACATGTTATCTTAATTTTGTAGGTTGCCAAAATAGATTTATTATAATACTTCTTAAATGTTAACATTGTAAATCTGATTTTGTAAATGGGTTTTACACGTTAATGTACTAAAGTAAAACTCATAAATATAGACATGCATTTGAGTGTGGAGATACTCAATTTTGACTTTTTGTCTAATATTTCAATAGTTTTTTTTTTGTTGGTGTTTTTCTTGTGCATTAGGGGTGAGCGGGTCCGGGTACCCTAACATTTTTTAACTATCCGGACCCTACCCGGTAAAAGATCGGTTCCTAAATTTACTACTCGTAACCTACCCGTAGCAATCATTACCCGGAGGGTCCGGGTAGGTTCCCGGGTACCCTGTAAATAAAAAACACAAATTAAACAATAATTTTTAAGCCTATGAGAATAAAAAAGAGTTCTAAAATAATTTCATCAAGTAGTTTTTTAGCCTGCAATCGGAGTTTTTAGTACCCTTATAAGAAGTTTTAGAAAACTTATTCATTGTAGAAAAGCTAATTCTGTAACCAAAACCTAAAATTGCAAGCCAAATTTGACACTCAATTAATTGAACGTGTTGATTTCAAAATAAATTTGAAAATATCTGAATTAAACTTATTTTCGTGTTCATAAGCTCTTCGATACAAAATGAAAGCTTTATTATACTAGTAAATCCCTAAATTTCATCTTCACAACTACAAAAATATACACAAATTTTAAAAATAGATTTACATTTCAAATAAAAAAGTAATACAAATTGAAGATGAGTATCGCCTGAAATAGAACAGAAGCATATGATATTAAAAAGAAATTGAAGAGTTAGATATGAACCCATATGCATTTTAGGAATGACGTGAACACAACCAAGGGAGAGAAAGAGGCAAAGGTGAAGCTTCAATGACGACAACGATGAAAGTACCTGAGAGAAAGCTTCAACAACGACGACGATGAAGCTCGGTGGTGTAGGTAAAACGTCATTGTTATTGAGAGAGTTTTGAGTGTTTTCTCTTAGGACACAAAGAACATTCTAGAATAAAGGGGTGAAAAAGCTAAAATATTTACGTCTTGGGATGGGGAAAATCAATGTGTAGGCGTGCAACAAACAATTTTGGAGAAAGTTAAAAGTGGTCCAAATGTTTCTAAAAAAAGTAAAAATATTTAATATTTTATAGGTTCCGGGTATCGGTTCCGGGTCCGGGTACTCTGTCTCTATTTGCCGGAACCGGAACCGGACCCGATATTAATCGGTTCCTAATTTTACTACCCGGACCCTACCCATTATTATAATATATCTACCCGAAACCTACCCGTTAGTGTCGGTTCCGGTCGGATATCTGGGTACCCTGTACCCGTGCTCACCCCTATTGTGCATGATGTTTCCATCTCATAATGTAGTTTTCTCACTGGATTTATTGTGATTTGTGGGCTATTTAGGATATCAGTAGCTTGTGGACTTCATTGACTCTTAGGAAAAAATAAAATCTTCGTGTAAATTTTACCAACTCCTTACCAAAAGTATCGCTTCCATGTACAGGCATCTTCATTACCATATTTAGTCCAATTATGGTCTTAATACTTGAATGACCCAATCCTTTTAAAAATAGTGGTTGCCACTTCCCTTTTCTCTCTCTCCCACATGATTTATCGAACAACCAACTACAATTTGTGTACGTCTATCGGCTAAACCTACCTAACAAAGTTAGATGTCTAAGGTTTTCTGATTATATCCCGCAACCGCTCAATCCTCTCAATAGGGACTAATTAATAAAATTAGTTAAATTTATTATTCTTTTTACTACATTAAATAGATATTTAGGGTGTGTTCGGTAGGAAGGAAAAAATAAAATGTTTTTCAATCTTCTCATGTTCGTTGGTAAAAAAAATTGAAAAATATTTTATTTAAGAAAACATGTTAAGAGTCTCATATCGGTAATGGAATGGGAACACGAACTCCTTATATGGACTTGGACAATCCTCACCCTACAAGCTAGCTTTTGGGGTTGAGTTAGGCCCAAAATTCATTCTTTATAAAAACAAGTTCCTTAAAAATGAGAAAAATGACTTCCCTAATGAAAGTGGGAAAAATAAGTCTCGCAAGCGGCATTCAACCAACTATGCACCACCCAACCCACCCACTCCACCAAACCCCAATCACTCCCACCACCCCACGCACCCCACCCATCCACCCCCCAACCCCCTCCAAAAAAAATTAAAAGTTTTTAATTTTTCACAACAACAAAAGGTTGTAAAATCATCAAGATTATGAATTGAGATTTGGTTGGGTGATAGAGGGTGTGTGCTTGGGTGGGTAGTGGTTTTGGGTGGGGTGAGTGAGGGGTGGGGTGGTGGGGTTGGTGAATGGTGGCGCTTCGGTGAGTATATTAAGAAAAATATTTTCTATTAACCAACTGAATATGAGAAAATAAGTAAGAAATTCACTTATTTTTTAAGAATATATATATAGAGAGAGAGAGATATATATAGAGAGAGAATATCATTTTTATATATAGCTATACTGAAAAGATACATTATCTATACGCTGATGATATTCAGCTGCAATTTGAGTTGGTTTCATGTGTTGTGTTTATACATGATATATAATACATATATATTATATATACAGAGTATATGTTATAGCTATACATAATATATACATTATATATACACTAATAATACAGTAAGCTACATCGGCAGCAAACTAGATGTGTGGGCTGTATATATGGGTTATTTCTCCGAAGAAAAAACATATGATAAAAATCATATTTCTTCTTCATTTTTGTGTGAGAAAATCAAACTTTACTCTATTTTAGATTTATTTTCTCTCCTTTTTTAGTACTGCCATTGACCTAAACATTAATAAAATTGTTGGATCAAAATCAGCTTAAAGATTTGTTTGGATGGTCGTTGCTCATGGTTTCATAATGTACAGTAGGTATTGTATAGTATGGTATCGTATTATATTATATTATATTATATTATATTAATGAATAGAATGCTTGGATATATTGTATCGTTTATTGTGATTTAATAATATTTTTATTACTTGGTTTAACTGTACGGTACAATATAATAACATATAAATTTACTAAGATACCATTATCCCTTAATTACATATTGGTTTATATATATTAATAAAACTAAGGTAAAGGATAAAATAGGAACTTTAAAAGATAAGTAGGTGGTGGGTGGTTTATGGGGTGATGAGGGTGGTTCGGTGGTGATGGTTGTGTGGGTGGTGGTGGAGGGGTGGATGGGGTGGGGTGGGTGGTATGGTGGGGTGCGATGAGTTTGGGGGTGATGGAGGGGGTGTATAGGGTGGAAATATAATGGGTAAATGAAATATGTAACCATGCAAAAAACTAAATTCGTGGTATAAAAAATTAGACTTTTTAATGGTTATATAATCACGAAATTACAACGGGTTTACAACACCATACAACATAATTTTAAGAACAATGGAAACAAACATGATTTTATAAAAAACAATACAATAATGAACCACGGGAAACAACCATCCAAACAGGGGGTATGTTATGATAAAGTTCGCTTTGGGTCAATGTTTTATTTTCTCTAAAAGACTCACACAATTACCATTAAGATCATATGTAAGCCTTATATGTAGCTTTTCTAGTATTTTCAGCTACCAATATAAACTTTTCTTCACACGTTCTAATAATCTCTCCCTCAAACAAGGTTCCACAATGACTCATAAACACACTACTAAAAACAGAAGTTTTTTTCACCGACATTCAGCGGAGAATTTATGTTATAAAACATGAGATTATTTTTACCGAACTAGCTCACTGGTAAAACGCAAGGTGAAAAATAGATTCCCACTGGAATGCTAGAATTTTTTTTTGTGTAAATACTAATATTTAAGTTTTTTGTATCTACATTCAATAGCAAATAGCCGATGAACATTTTTCAATGAGAAATTCATTGAAAAAATAGAATTTTTTTGATAGTGATCACAAGCCCCTACAATTGACCCATCAACAAGCCCCTCAAACTAAGTTTCATGGCCCATCTTATTCATGGGTTTTATTTAGAGATTTACTGTGTGCCAATATGTATCCATATTGTCCTAGTATATATGGCCACCAAAATCCAGAACTATCTTCTTTCGGTGCACGTGCTTCTCTAATTAAGCTACCTGGTTTGCAAAGGTAATAAACCGAGTTCCAAACTATCATCCCACTATCTACCTACTCATCCACCAAATAATAGGCTCTTAGATATTATTTGTTGGACTAAATTAATCCAAAGATATTTTTAATATGCATGTGTATTGTTTCGTTTTAGGTCAAATCCTTATGATTTTCACCAAAAAATCTCACATTATTACAAATATTTCTACACCTTATATGTAGTTCGTCAATTTTTTCAACTACCAATATGAAACTTTTATTTGCACATACAACCAAAAAAAGTTTATAATGCCGTTTAAATTTTAAGTATCCATTATTTATAGTTTTGTTTTGCATCAAATTCTCCCACATAAATCTACAAAACACCATGAAAAAGATGGTACGTTTGCATTAATTATTTTTTAAGATTAAAAGTAATTTTAATATATTTCAAGAAAACCAACTAATTTATCTTCTATAGCTAGAAATAGAACGTTGTAGTCTTAATTTTAAGCTCGAGGAATGAAATAAATTTAAAAATTATTCATAAGCAATTAATGTACTTCCCAATGATAGTAAAGAAAAGGCTAAGTACTTATAGGAACACGGAAAAGTCTAAGAACCGAGCATGGAATCACCAGAAATAAATATCACTGATCACTAAAATTGTTCATCATCATATTTCATACCTAGTTTTCTCAAATTTACACCCTCAGCCTTGTTCCAATAGGTACACAAATTCATGAATACTCTTTCACATGGAGCACCACAAAATTAAGAAGCTTGTCCTTCATAAGAGAAAAAATATTCAATACAAACTGGGCCATGCAGCTAGCATAAGCTCTAACCATCATTTATATTAGCTTGCAGGTTGTATTTCGTACAGATCTAGTATCAGGACCGGACAATATATCACACGAGTTGCGTCAACTTAGTAGGTGTTTGTGTAGGATTTTGTTGGGTACAAAGCACATAAGTAAGGCACAGCGGAAGTTTAAAATTTTGTTTCTTACTTACCCCAACAATATTTCTGGTATGGTTATACAACAATTAAACTTGTAAACATAAATCATACACTTACAAGTTAAAATTATCTGAAATCTTTATCAAATGTGAGGTGCACACGCGATTGCCCTTCCAATTGCAAGCTCCAAGTTTCAATGTATTTCTCTTTCGGAAAGCTAGGAAATCCGGCAGAGGTTCGAGAGAGTATTTGATTCTAAGTCTCTAAGGCTTAGAATGATATTCTGAAAATTGGTGTATGAATGATGAGGTGAATGCCTCTATTTATAGTTGAAAAATAGGTCAAAACCGGATTAGGGTTTGACCTTGGGCCTGGCCCAAAATTTGAGGCAGAGGCGTTGCGGCCCTAGTGTATGGGCGTCGCGGCGCTCGACATGCGCCTGCACTGCGCCGCGGCCCTAGGGTATGGGGTCGCAGCGCTCGACGTGCTCCTGCACTGTCTCGATTTATTTTTCGTGCATTCTTAATTAAATCCAAATTCCAATTTTGACTTAATTAAAATAATCATTATTCATTTAAATATCTCGATTCCAAATCGAACATTTAATTACTCTCTCTCAATACATCCTTAGATCGAAACGGACAATCGACATAGTGTGACTCTACAGGCCTTCTCATATCGACATTAATCAAATTAAGGTCTACACGGAACTCCTAGACGGCGCCAGATGACGAACTCAATATGTGAAGTACGTTTACGCGAATCCAGTAAACTTAACTTTTATGTGGTAAGATAAAATCATTTCATTCACGACACACCCGATCAAGTTTAGGATTTGTCAAATGTCTATCCAAATGGCTTAATCATTGTATCTCATCTATATTAGTTGACGACTAGACCATATTCTAAATATGTCTATTGCGTTGGCCAACGACTTAGTCAACCTAATATCACTGAGAATCCGAGTGTTCTCTCGAATATACATTCGAGGAATGAATCCTAACATTGGCTCAACTACCACCTTCAATCCACATCGTAATGTACCCAATACAAGTCGTATCTCAACCTATAAGGCATTTAAGCAAAGGAAGGGATCAAAGTACATTACTTTGTAGATAAGGCGTGTATTGACCTCAAGTCTAAGGACTTCTATCTCCCACACGCTGATCATACTTTAGACAAGTATAAAAAATAGTATATCAGCAGGGTATACCAATACTTCCAATGTATCCATGTGTCCATCACGAGTAGCCATTACTCGTAGCAGGTGAGACATACTACATCCTCTAAGGATGTGATGCAAACCACATGTCGACTTATCACATATCATCGATATCTCATTCTCGATGATCATTAGTCGAGGCTATTTTAAGAGTTACGCTCTATCATGAATATCTCACTCTATTAATGATAACGTAAGCTCAAGAAATGTACATTAATGAATAATTACAAATAATCAAATAATAATTCAATAATTGCAAATGCCAAAATATTAATCTCCATTAATAATAATATGAATGTGTATAAAGTACATTTGTCCTAATACAGATTGTCTCTAGGACATAAATATACTTTCAATCTCCCACTTGGCCTAGAGCTAATCTCCAACATATCTAATGCCCATATTTTCAAAATGACCATTATGCTTGACTAAGCTTAATGGTTTAGTGAATGGGTCAGCTAGATTGTCGACTGTGGGAACATAGTCTAATCTAATCTCTTCAGTCTCCACCATCTCCCTGAGTATGTGGTATTTCCTTGGTTCCTTAGCTTGCACAATCGCACCAGTGTTGTCACAATAAACCGTTATTGGACAAGTGGCACTTGGAACAATCCCTAGTTCCTTCAGAAACTCAGATATCGCGACAAATTCTTTACCAACTTCCGATCCAGCAATGTACTCAACTTCTATTGTCGAATAAGAAGTTGTAACTTATTTGGAACTTTTCCAGCTTACTGCTCCACCATTGAAAATGAATGTGTAACCTGATTGAGATTTGTAGTCATCAACATCTGCCTGGAAGCTAGCATCAGTGTACCCAGTACATACCATCTTCTCTTGTCCACCATAGACTAAGAAATATTCTTTAGTTTGTCTAAGATACTTAAGAATACTCTTGACTGCTTTCCAATGTTCTTTCCCAGGATTCTGCTGGAACTTACAAGTCATACTAAGTGCAAAGGCCATATCTGGCCTAGTACAGGTCATGGCATACATGATCGATCCTATAGCCGAAGCATATGGGATCCTTTTCATGCGTTCAAGTTCCATAGTATTAGAATGACTATCCTTCTTAGATAACTTGATGTCTTGTCCCATAGGTAGACCACCTTTCTTAGAATTTTCTATAGAAAAACGTCTAAGCACTTTGTCTATGTAGACTGACTGTGACAACCCCAACAATCTGTTAAGTCTATCTCTATAGATCCTAATCCCCAGAATGTAGCAGGCTTCACCTAAATCCTTCATCATGAAGGTACTGTACAACCATTCTTTGACTGACTGTAGGAGAGTCTTATTGTCTCCCATTATTAATATGTCATCTACATATATGATAATGAAGGCAATACTCTCATCCTTGCATTTACTATAAATGCATGGATCCTCTTTGCTTCTGACGAAATCAAATGACTTGATAGCCTTGTCAAAGAAAATGTTCCAACTCCTTGAGGCTTGCTTAAGTCCATAAATGGACTTTTATAGCTTGCATACAACATTTGGTTTGGACTCAATTGAAAAACACTCAAGTTGTTTCATATACACCTCCTCAACTTGATTACCATTGAGGAAAGCAGTCTTGACGTCCATCTGCCATATGTCATAGTCATAATATGCAGCTACTGCAAGCAAAATCTGAATGGACTTAATCTTAGCAACATGTGAAAACGTTTTATCATAATCGACCCCAGGCCGTTGATTATAACCTGTAGCCACCAATCTTGCTTTATAAGTCTGTACTTTGCCATATGCATCAATCTTCTTCTTGAAGACCCATTTGCATCATATGGGTCTAACCCCTGTTGGCAAATCTACCAAGTTCCAAACTTGATTTATGTACATCGAGTCCATCTCAGATTTTATGGCTTCTTGCCATCTCTGCAAATCAATGTCTAACATAGCTTCGTTGTAGGTTGTAGGTTCATCGTCATCATGAATATCTATCTCATTGTGTGTTTCAATAAGGAGATTAAGTCTTTCAGGCGGACGATGAGTCCTAGTGGTCCTATGGAGTTGAGTATTCTGCGTTTTAGTGTTTATTGCATTCTGATTATGAGAAGATTTTTGTGTGTTGGACAATCCATCACCTTGAGAGCTTTCAGGAATGTCATTTTCATGTATTTCCTGAATGAGATGATATACAACTATTGTATCATCTTCTATTAGTTGTGTATGAGAGTCTTGCACTTCAGCACTATCTCTCACAATACTCCCACTGGCTGAAGGGCGTACTCTAAGTACCCAATCTTCATCAGATACTCCCACTGAATCCTTGTTTAGGTCTTTCGACAAGGGTTCATTTTCTGTGTTATTTGGGGTTCTTGAATTTCTTCAAGTTCTATCTCTGTGCAGTTATATTCCTTGTAGACATATTCTTCTTCAAGGAAAGTTGTGTTCCTGGAAACAATGACCTTATGTTCTCCAGGAAGATAGAAGTAGTATCCATTAGTTTCATTTGGATACCCCATGAAGTAACATTTCTCACTTTTAGATTCCAACTTGTCAGTGAGCATCTTCTTAACATATGCAGGGCACCCCCAGGGTCTCATATATTTAAGAGTTGGCTTCTTACCACACCATATCTGATAGGGTGTCTTTTCTACTGACTTGAAGGAAACCCTATTCAGAATGTATATAGAGGTTTGTATAGCATGTCCCCAAATGTATGTCGGTAGAGCGGAAGAGCTCATCATGGATCGAACCATATCCAATAAGGTTCGGTTTTTTCTTTTGGTAACACCATTCATCTGTGGCGTTCTGGAGGTGTCCATTCGGATTGGACTCCATGCAGCTTTAAGTAATCTAGAAAATCCTTGCTCAAGTACTCACCTCCTCGATCCGATCGAAGGATCTTGATACTTATTGCAAGTTGCTTCTCTACTTCCGACTTGTACTCCTTGAACTTCTCAAAAGCCTCAGATTTGTGTCTCATAAGTTACACATACTCATACCTTGTGAAGTCGTCAGTAAAAGTTATGAAGTATGGGAAGCCTCATTTAGCTTAAGTCGAGAATGGCCCACATACATCAATATGGACCAACTCAAGCACCTCTTTGGCTCGCACACCTTTCCCAGAAA
Source organism: Anisodus acutangulus (assembly GCA_029783415.1). Classification (NCBI taxonomy): domain Eukaryota; kingdom Viridiplantae; phylum Streptophyta; class Magnoliopsida; order Solanales; family Solanaceae; genus Anisodus; species Anisodus acutangulus. The sequence goes on from CM056512.1 coordinate 19,110,823, forward strand.
GTGGTTTATTGGTCATCTTTCCTCTCAAGCAAGATTTGCAGTTACCATAAGACTCCAAGTTAAATGGTTCGAGGTAGTCTAACTTCCTCAATCTTTCTATCCTTGATTCGTTGATATGACCAAGTCTGCAGTGACATAGGTAGGTAGAGTTTCTATTAGTTGTCTTGGCTCATTTATTTTGTACATTGAATATCTCTCGACTACAGCTCAGTGTATATAATCTATCTACAAGAGGAGCAGTTCCATAAATAACATTATTAAAAGACAGTACGTGACTTCCATTATAAATATACGAGGAAAAGCCCTCCATGTCCACCACTGGGATAGAAATAATATTCTTCGTTAACGAGGGAACATAAAAACAATCATTCAACACTAAACAATAGCCGGAAGGTAAATTTAATCTATAAGTCCCTACGCGCTCAACATCCACTCGTGCTCCATTTTCAACGCGTAGGTCTACCTCTCTCGGTCCAACCTTCCTGCTATCAGTTAGCCCCTGCATATTTGTACAAATGTGTGACCCACAAGCGGTATCCAATACCCAGGAATAAGAGTTATTTATAGACATATTTATTTCAATGACGTACATACCTTGTCCACCAAAGGCAGGAGCACCTAATGGTTTTCCTCTTCCTGGTGCTGTGCAGTCCTTCTTCCAATGCCCCTTCATATGGCAGTTGAGGCATTCATCCTTAGCCGCATTCACCTTCTTCTACACACCTCTCTTGGGCTTCATAGCTGAGGGCGCAATGATTGCTTTGCCCTTCTTCTTCTGTCATTCCTTGCCTTTCGGCTTGGGTCGGCTAGAAGAGCTCACCATGAGCACAGCTTTGCCTTTGGAAGTGGAGGACTCAAAGGTGTTGAGCATGTTGTGCATCTCCGACAGAGTCGCCTTCGTTACATTCATGTTGAAATTCACTATGAAGTTCTCAAAGGAACGAGGGAGAGAGTTTAGGATGAGTGTGGTAGCGATATTATTTTCAAGCTTCGTTCTAATTTAAGCAAGCCTTTCTATCAGCCCTATCATCTTATACACATGCTGCGAGATCGGGCCCCCTTCATTGAGCTTACAATTGAAGAGTTCTATTAGCAACTCATATTCCATTATCTGGGATAGAGAGTCATAGAGACTCTTCAAGTGTTCTAGCATCTCATTTGGCCCCATGTTCTCATGATGTCTCTGAAGTTCCATATACATGGAAGACAGCATTACGCATTGCGCTGAAGTGGCATCATCTAGATGTTTCTGGTAAGCATCTTTATCAAAAGAGGCATATTCTTCAGAATATGTCGCAGGGACTGTTGGGAACACCGTGTCCAACATGTATTCTATTTTCTCTTGTCTCAATACTATTCGCAAATTCCTTAGCCAGTCAAGGTAGTTCGGTCCAGTAAGTTTATTCATCTCAATCAACATTTTCAACGACAAGCTCGACATCTTTTATAATCTGAAGAATTAGATAGACCAGAAATCAAACTCAAAATCTATTTCCTTTTATACACATTCATTTAGGCTAATCAACAATGCCTTTTGTTAAATTAGCTCCCACTATTTTAACATACTTCTACGACCCCGTGGTAGAATACGGACCTATATTAATTGAGGTCATAATGGGCCAAGATCCAAGCTTATGATATCTCCGCGTTTGCTTTGGGTGATAACTTCAATAACATATCTTGGTAGGTTCTAAACCAATTGCAAAACTTATTCGCGACTCTTGGTTGATCAAATTATTACATTTAATATTGCGTCCTTAGATTAGTCTGACACTTTGGCGCCAAGATTTGTCTAAGCAAGTCAACTCCATTACACGACTGCGTTTATGTATCTAAGCAAATTTGGCCTTTGTGAGCAAACACTTTGGTATAAATACCCACAAAAGTTTATCATTTACATTTACATGAAAACACATCTATGAAAGAGTCTGGGTCCTCGTAGACTTAGAGCAAATTCTTTGGCATAAATACTTGTATCGCCGAAAAGGATTTTACACTCTAACAATTATAATGGACGACGCGTTTTAATTTAGACTTGTATTAAAAGTTTTGGAGAATATTTTAATTCAGAGTTTTAACCAAGATCAAGTCTTTTATGCCATATCCAATATGACATCTTAACATCATGAAAAACTAATAACACATAAAGTTTGGGAACCGTCAACCCAATATGCATGATAGAAGATGGTTTAATCAAACATTGGGCGCTGCCTGCCCAGACAGTTATAACGGACACTATTCGAAAAATGTAAATGAAAAACATTTTGACATTTAGCACATAAACAGTATACTTAGCAAATAATATACTGTATAATAATAATCTTGGGTTAAACATTTTGAACTCTGAAAAAAATTGTTTTTTTTTATTTTGGACAGGTGGGGCCGCGGCGCTAATCATTAGCGCCGCGACTCCACTAAGGCAGTAGCCTTTCGGTTTCTGGAAAATGCAATAGCATCGCGGTGCTACAGAGATAGAAACATTTCTACTTCTGCAAATGCATTAGCGCCGCGGCGCTCCACCATGGAGTCGCAGCGCCTGTTGTCCAGTGAGTTCATGTTTTGAAATGAAGCATTAGCGTCGCGACGCTCCACTATGAAGTCGCGGCACCATCTTGAAACCCTAGCAAGCGCCGCGGTGCCCTACCATAGGGTCGCGACGCTCATGTCCTGACAAACGTTTCTGTGTTGATTCTCAGAATCGTTCGACCCCTAAATCCAATTTAGGGATCAAATCACAGGTCCTTTATCATCACCCATCATTATTAATAACGCATATATCGATGATCATCCGTTCTTACTCATTCTTAGCCGTGCACCATGCAATGAGCCGAGCAACACACTTTGGCTTAGTTCGAGTTAGAGCGGAATGACTTCCTCGAGTTAGTGTAGGAGATAATTTAGGGTGAAATCAAAAGGTCAACATTCGTTCAAGACATTTAGGATTTCAAGAAACCTTGTTTTAATCCAATTTTATGTTTAACCCATATTATTATTCTATTCAATTGTTATTTAACCATTGAATCAGCCTGAGCTCTGATACCACTGTAGGATTTTGTTGGGTACAAAGCACATAAGTAAGGAACAACAGAAGTTTAAAATTTTGTTTCTTACTTACCCCAACAATATTTCTGGTATGGTTATACAACAATTAAACTTGTAAACATAAGGCATACACTTACAAGTTAGAATTATCTGGATTCTTTATCAAATGTGAGGTGCATACGCGATTGCCCTTCCGATTGCAAGCTCAAAGCTTCAATGTATTTCTCTTTCGGAAAGCTAGGAAATCTGGAAGAGGTTCGAGAGTGTATTTGATTCTAAGTCTCTAAGGCTTAGAATGATATTCTAAAAATTGGTGTATCAATGATGAGGTGAATGCCTCTATTTATAGTTGAAAATAGGTCAAAACCGGATTAGGGTTTGACCTTGGGCCTGGCTCAAAATTCAAGGCAGAGGCGTCGCGGCCCTACGGTATGGGCGTCGCGGCGCTCGACGTGCTCCAACACTGTCTCAATTTATTTTTCGTGCATTCTTAATTAAATCCAAAATCTAATTTTGACTTAATTAAAATAATCATTATTCATTTAAATATCTCGATTACAAATCGAACATTTAATTACTCTCTCTCAATACATCCTTAGATCGAAACAGACAATCGACATAATGTGACCCTACATGCCTTCTCATATCGACATTAATCAAATTAAGGTCTATACAGAACTCCTAGACGGCGCCGGAAGACGAACTCAATAAGTGAAGTACGTTTACGCGAATCCAATAAACTTAACCTTTATGTGGTAAGATAAAATCAATTCATTCACGACACACCCGATCAAGCTTAAGATTTGTCAAGTGTCTATCCAAATGGCTTAATCATTGTATCTCATCTATATTAGTTGACGACTAGACCATATTCTAAATATGTCTATTGCGTTGGCCAACGGCTTAGTCAACCTAATATCACTGAGAATCCGAGTGTTCTCTCGAATATACATTCGAGGAATGAATCTTAATTTTGGCTCAACTACCACCTTCAATCCACATCGTAATGTACCCAATACAAGTCGTATCTCAACATATAAGGCATTTGAGCTTAGGACGAGATCAAAGTACATTACTTTATAGACAAGGCGTGTAATGACCTCAAGTCTAAGGACTTCTATCTCCCACACGTTGATCATACTTTAGACAAGTATAACAAACAGTATATCAGTAGGGTATACCAATACTTCCAAAGTATCTATGTGTCCATCACGAGTAGCCATTACTCGTAGCAGGTAAGACATACTACATCCTCTAAGGATGTGATGCAAACCACATGTCGACTTATCACATATCATCGATATCCCATTCTCGATGATAATTAATCGAGGCTATTTTAAGAGTTACGCTCTATCATGAATATCTCACTCTATTAATGACACCGTAAGCTCAATGGATGCACATTAATGAATAATTACAAAGAATCAAATAATAATTTAATAATTGCAAATGCCAAAACATTAATTTCCATTAATAATAATATGAATGTGTATAAAGTACATTTGTCCTAATATAGATTGTCTCTAGGACATACATATACTTTCAATTTGGCCATGCATTTTCCTATCATGATTTCATAATTTGATTTCAAATCACCGTTTGTTTATGCAAGTTAGATAAAATTTCAACTTCATATCATGATTTTAAATCCCAAATCATCCAAAAAAATTGCAATTTGGGATTCAAAATCATGATTTTAAATTTTTTAAATATAAAACTTGAACCATAAATTTGTAAAAAAGATCCATAAGTTGGTAGATATATTTACTAATCATATTTACCAACCATTTTATCAAATATTAAAAGATCTTCAAGTTGGAAGTATATTAAGAGACTGTCCATAACTTGTGAGAGGATTATATTAAAGAATAGTTCTACTACAATTCAAGTTCACTTTTCCTTTTTATTGAACTAAATCTCGATCAATTTATGTTGTATTTTTTAGAAAGCCTTTCTAGTAGCATGTTAATTTTGATATGCACTATGATTTGCTCATTTGGTAAGATTGTATGAGAATTGGGAAAGTTTTGATGGTTTTCACAGTTTGTGAGATTTTTATGTCTATGAGAAAAAAATACAACTTAAGAAACTCAAATTGTATTTGTATAACTGTTTCCTTCCGAAATGTCTGTCGTCTATCGGATGACAAATTGATTCCTTAACTAAGCGATTTCGGTTGGAAGCAAAACTCTAACTTACAGCAATAGGTTCCCCAACTACTCTAGAAAGCGTTAAGATGGTGATTGAATAAACTAAGTGGTAAGAAACATAAATACAGCTAGAGTGCAGAAAAAGGCGATGAATGTAAAATGAAGATATGTAAAATCAGTTGTTTGATTGATTGCATATATTTTCTGTACAAATAATCCTATATATATATTACAAGAAAAAATGAAACGTGATGCCCCTATGTTAGCCATTAGACTCCCCACTAAATCCACTAGCCAACTATGAGGAGGTGGTGCCGATTTTTACTCCTTGTTTTACTCTTGCATGATTAATGACACTTCCCTCTAACTGTCGCTGGTTGTTGCCATTTCTTGAGGTCTAGAAGGTTCTTTGACTTGGTCTTCGAGGCGTTCAAATATGTATGAGTCTCAGTCATTTTTCTCCAAATTATGACTCGGCTGGGCTACCGTAATAGTTGATGAAGCCTTTTTAGCCGAGGGCTAGGACTAGTAGATTCGGCTAAGAGTTAGTTCGGTTATCGACTTAGAATTCTGTTGCCTGCTCACTTTGAGGTTTTCACCTTCGGTTGCCACTTGATTCAGCTAAATACTTAAGAGTATTTTTTGAGTGTTAACAATTTCCCCCCAACATTAACTCAAGCGCCACTATTGAGGCAGCAACGAGTGTCATTTCAGTCATTTTTACCTAAAATGCATGCAATTATGATTTTCTCTGAAAAGTTTCTTCCTTTCAATCGAGGTGTCTCGGCTTCCATAACTGAATCCCGATGCATTTCAGTCGCACATTTTGAAAGAAAATAGTCCCAATGTGTGTCAGCCATATCTCTAAAAGAAAAAGATATTTTAAGGAGAGACACCCCTATAGGTTTCTCACTCAATCTTCACCCGTTCCCAAATTCCTTTCCTTCTCCAAAGAACCCTAATTCTTAAATCAGATAATTATGTCTTCATCTTTCTCTCCTCTTAGGGATCAGATAACGCAGATTTGGCTGTTGATGACCTAACCCCTACCTTTGCCTTCATCGATAAACAACTGGTTCTTGCCCTCTATAGTACATCTGAACAGGGCGGCCTCCTTCTTTCTCGGCATTTTAGCCCGACAAACTATGACCATCCTACTACCTGTGAGTGGTTCACCGGCGATCGATGTCCGACTATCCTGCGTACCTAGCCGACCAAGATTACCAACTACTCTGGTTGGTTGGAACGAGTGAAGTCGGCCAGAAAGTCCGACTAGAGACGAATGGGTCTCTATGACGCCAATGTATTGTCGGAGTTTGACCTCTCCTGTAACATTGGTCTCATATACGCTTTCCTTGGTTACTAGTCGACCACTGCCAATGCTTTTGTTTTCCCCTGGGGAATGGTGACCCCCACACTGCTTAACGTGAAGGCGATACTTGGCCTCCCGATACTGGAAGCTGAAGCGCTTGTCTTAGGCGACATAGATGTTGCCGATATGGGCATCAAGGTCTCAAAGACTTCTTCTAGCTATGGCCACTTCATGACCAATAACAACCGAGTATTACCTCTTCCAGTCGACTATACCGAGCATCATGCTTTGTTGCTCTTTTGGTTTAGCCGATATTTTGTCTGCACAAGATCTTGTGCAGTTGTGAAGGAACTGGAAATTTATGCGGCTCTAGTAGTTTCGAGGGAAGATGTCAGTTGGGCATCTCTTCCTGACTTATCTTTATATGGAACTTGGCGATGCCCAGGCAAGGTTAAGGGACTCCAGAAATCTGGATACCTTAGCCAGTCCCCTATGGTTCCTTCAGCTGTGGATCACCTCATATTTCCCAGAGTTTATTCCTGATGATTTTGACGATCGTCGTTTTCCATTAAACCAGTCGGTGCTAGCTGATACTCTTTGAAAAACACCCATCGTGCCCCAGGATGCTTTCACTGCGGTTTCCACCCTGCATGGTCTATCTCGAGACCATTACATAAATTAGCAACCTGTCCTTGAAAGATGGGCCATCCCCGATTGGTTCATCAAGTAGTCGATGACAACCTTACATTCTTCCAGCGGAGAACTATGGCCCTCACATGGGGGCGTATTCTTATGGCTAAGGATCTATTGGGTGGCTTGAAGCTCACTTCTAGGAACAATAAACTAACTACGGAGCCCTATCGGCCAAACTTTGTGGCAAGGCAATTCGATCTCACTCAGCACGTACCATGGCCTCACCGCAGTATTGTTAGTTCAACCCAATACTGCATCTTAATGCAAAACAAGCAAGGGAAATAGCCGATCACAATCTTGATAGGCTCGCCCTATTTGACTGGCAGCCATTTCCCCCGAGAGTAAAAACTATTGTCATTTTTGACGATTGGTGGAACACGGCCAAGGAAAAATTCTTCCAGTCTCCTCTAGATGTCTACAATGATCGATTGGTCCTGCCAAAGAAAAAAAAGACCCAAGAAACCTCTAAACCGTGGATGAAAGAGGGCCCATCGAGAGCTGATCCCCTTAAATTGGCTAGACATGCTGCCTCAAGGTCTTCTATCAGGTTGCGGCAAACGAAGAGAAAAAATAAATTGCTTTCTACATATGTGTTGGCCAGATTATTCTTGTGAATTTTCGGCTAACATCTCTTATGCGTCTTTTAGCAACTCCATCCTCCCAGCGTTTGTCGATCTGGAGACCACTTCTAACAATGAATCCCCGTCACCCAAGAAATCTGTTCCCAAGCAACCCAGGCAAAGCGGGGAGGAAGGGGTTGTCATCCGAGATAGTAGTAAGGAAGAATCCCACAGAATCAGAGTTTCCATTTCTGTTAAGGAAGAAGAGGAAATCGAGGTATATCCCTTGTCTGGCTTAAATATTTTCGCATTCGCTATCTTTCGATATTCATGTTTTCTATTTGCCCTTCAGGGACCACCACTAATAAGATGCAGACAGCTGCAGAAAGTGTTCGATACCCCTCTTCATACTGGTGGGTCATCCTCTTCAGTTCATTCTTCTGCACATTCGCAGGATCCATTATCGACTATCCTCAAGGATAAAATTTCTCCTATCAAGGTAGCCGAAGATTTTTATGTTGATGCAGCTTTAGCAGTATATTATTTCTCTTATGCTTGGTCTTTCACTATTTTCAAACCCTTATCTCTATTTTGAACCTGTCATTTCTGTACAGGAGACGGCTGAAGGTAATCCCTCAACTGAAACCAACCCAACTGATGACTCAGAAGCGCCAGCTGAGATCATCCATGAAGACGTGCTTTTATAATATTTTGGCTCAATCGATATTACACCTTCACCGTCTTTGCCTGTTGGCATTCATCGAGAGCGGGTTGAGGAGTTTCTTGCTAGGGGAATCCCGACCAGCAAAAAAAAGTTTCATGCTTTGAGGGCTTCTCTGTTCCGATTGTCAAAAGAAGCGAAGGATTCCCCAGTTTTGGCAACCGTCTATAATGACATGGCTTTGGCTCTAACTGACTTATTTGCTTTACACAAAATGTCCAAAGATAGCCATGATGAGACAGTCGCTGCTCTGCAACACTTGGGGTCTCTTTGATAAGAGAAGAACTACATTTAGACTTCTTTCAATGAGGTGAATGCAGAAAGGCAGCAGAATGTTAGCCGAAGGAATGTCTTGCAGGAGCAGCTGTCAAAACTGTGAGTCGGTTTGGAGAGGATCCAGGCGGAGATAAAGGTTATTACTCTGGCTATAGGTGCCTTGGAATCAACTATTAAGGCCCAAGATTCCTCCCGCCTATCTTTGTTTTGGCAGGGCATTTATTTGGATAACAAGATTCGGGAGCTCGGTAACCAACAGGTAGTTTGGGAATTGGATCAGAAAGCGGACAATGAACGGTTGGCCCAACTGGAGAATAAGTGGAGTGCATGGAAAAACAGACTTGTTCAAGCAACGCCAACACTCCCTGTTAATTTTTCCAAAGTGGTATCCGAGGGAACTTATTCTTCAGTTATGATTACTTATTTGCCAGTTGATCGCATTGCTCAGTTGTCAGCCGACATTCTCATGGACTTGCAATCCGAAGATATCATTGCTTTTGTTACTCAAGAGGTATTGGCAAAAGCCGAACAGCAGCCAGAGGACACTCTAACGGTCGACACTCAAGCTTTTACCGAGACCCCATCAATTGTAGTGGTTGAGCCTTTGTTGGATGCGGGAAGGGGAGTCCCAGAAGAAGTAAGAGCGAATGAGGTAGTAGCCGTTGGTACGGTTGAGGATGGAAAAGAGACTATGGCTACCACAGAAGACCAAGTAGTCGTAGATTCGGCTAATCCTAAGACTTCTGTAACTGATAATGTAGCGCAACCTCCAACTAGTGGCGGTGGTAGGGATGGCCCGACCAGCACCCGACCCGTCCGAAGCCCGCCCGGTCCGCCTCGGACCCGCCAAAAATAAAAATAACGAGGCGGGCCTCGAACTCGGGACAGGACGATGTCTCATCCCGCGAGACCCGAGCCCGTCCCAGGCCCGCCCGATCCGACCCCGCCCCGCCCCGCCCCGACCCCGTCCCTAGCCCGACCCCGACCCCGACCCCGCCCTTTTCCCCCCTTTGCAAATGTGGATGTTGCACCAACGACCATTTTAGGCCCCCCTCCCCCAACCCCCCTACCCTTAATATTTATTTTTAACCCATAAGTTATTATATTTACACTTTAACCCAATTTTCCAACTATAAATAACTCATTTTCTCTTCATCTTTCTCACAAATCTTCCTACAATCTCTCTAATTTCTCAATATATCTCTCTACAAGTCTACATTGTTTGCTAAATATTCAATTTTATTTATTCATTTGGGAATTGGGAGTGAAGTTGGCAACTAGCTTGAGGATCTTCCATCGAACAAAGTTTCAATTTTCAACCTCTCGATTACACGTCGACGTTACGTCGACGTTTGGTACATTCGTTCCTTCATTAAATTATTATTGTCTGTTTATTTTATTTAGCGCACTTAATTTTATTGTCTTTAATTATTTATTATCATAATTAAAATGGAATGATTAAAAGGTATGTTTAAGGGTAAGGGTAAGGGTAAGGGTAAGGGTGATTCTTCTAGTAGGGGCAACCAGGGCAAGGGTACTTCTTCTAGTCATCTTATTCCTACACAGGATGATTTTGTTGATACTCAACATTTTCCTACAATACCATTAGATTTAGACCAGGAGCTATTTTCTGGAACTCAAGAAGACTTTAATTTAGACGATGATCTAGATGATATACCCACTAATATTGATGACAACACACTCACTAGTGCACCTTCAACTGAAATACCTCCTATTCCCCCTAGTATGAGATGAGGTCCAACAAAACGACCATTAAAATTAGATGTATGGACATTTTTTTATAGGGACGTAGAGAATCAAGTAGCCATATGTAAAATTTGTAAAAATGTTTTAAAATTTAAAACTGGAAAAGGTCACGGTGGGACGGGGGGTTTAATTAGACATGTAGTAAGTGCTCATCCAGCTAGGTATGCCCAATACCATGCTTCAAAACCGGGTGCGCAAACGCCCGCTCCATCGGGACAAGGTTCACATAATCGTCTCGTCCCGGACCAAGTCTGAGGTCAAATTAACCCTATGACGGGGAATTGTAGGCTCTAAATACAATAAACATAGAGATAGGGAAGCAATATCAAAATTAGTTCTTTGTGGAGGGTTTGCCTTTTCATTTCCTTCATCTCCCGGTTTTATTCATTACATTAGAAATATATATAATCCTGCTTTTAACGGTTTTCCTAGATCAACTGTTAAGAGAGATGTATTTAAATTCGCGCATGAATATCAACAATATTTACGTTTTTCATTATATCATTTTAATGGCAAAGTATCTATCACGTCTGATATAGGTCGTAGTACTAACGGCCATGATTATTTAACTGTAACTTGTCATTGGATAGATTATAAATGGTCTATGCAAAAACGTATTTTAGCGTATAGATATATAGATGATAGGCATACTGGTACTTTTATTGCAGATAATATTTATCAAGTGTGCCATTATTACGGAATAACCAATAAAATTATGACTATTACATTATATAATGCTTCTTCTAACAATCACGCAATTACAATTTTAAAAAATAGTTTAACTCCATCTTTTTCAGATCATTTTCATATGAAATGCGCGTGCCATATATATAATTTAATTGTAAAGGATGGTCTATCACTTTTTGAAGACATTCTTAGTAAAATACAATTTGCTATAAACTTTATTTTTAAAAGTAATAAAGTACAACGTAGAAAAGAATATAAAAAAACTTGTCACGATTGTGGACTACCTTATAGAAAAATTCCACAAGAAGTATCCACTAGGTGGAATTCTTTATACGAGCAACTACTTGTTGCTTATGACTATAGAATACCTATAACTTTATTTTTTAACTCTCATAATAAAAATTCAGCTGATATGATTTTAGATAGTGATTGGGAAAAAATTTCCGAACTTATTGTATTTTTAGAGAAATTTTTTCAAGCAACAAAAGAATTTTCCGGTATATATTATCCTACTATTTCAACTATGTTATTTTATATAACTCTAATATTTTTATTACTTAGTGAATATGTGAAAAAACCAGCTTATAAGGCAGCTATTAAAAAAATGTTTGTCAAAATAAAAAAATATTTTATTCTTATTCCCTCTATTTATATTATTGGTTATGTATTAAATCCTACTATTAAAATAGACGGTACTAAATCACTAATTGAAACTATTTACGATTGTATAGAAGTACTACCACCTCCCAAGTCCCAAAAATCTAAATCACCCACCACCTATTGAACAAACTAAAGAAGAAGTGTTGTCTAGCGTAGAACACCAATGCAAAAATATATATAGATTTTATCAACAAGAAAATGCTAGTAACTTGCCGGCTTCCATACCATCTTCTTCATCTTCAACACAACCTGACAAAGACATCTTTGTTTCTGCGGCTAGTATTGAAAGCCTCGAAATAATAGAATGTGCGGCCGCACCTCTACTACTAACCAAATTAGCGAGTTGGATATTTTTGTTTTGCAGGGTTCTGCATCAGTATCAAGAAGTTATCAATGAAGATGGACATGAAGATTTGCTGAAATACTGGAAGGGGAATGAGAAGACCTTTCCGACACTTTCATTGATGGCTCGAGATGTTTTGAACATTCAAGCGTCATCAACTGCGTCTGAAAGCGCTTTTTCTGCAGGCAGATATCAAATAGGAGACCACAGACACTCATTAGCTGGAGACAGCTTGGAAATTGCAGTATTATTCAGAGATTGGATATGAGTGGAGCGGAGAAGGTGCGGTCAACCGGAGATCAACGAAGAAGATGATGAAAACTACAACGAAATCTTAATCGAAGGTAGTGGAAGCGACGTGGATCAATTTGACCAACAAATACCAATTCCAATCGAATATAGCTGATGCGAACCCACTAAGCGACCTGCTAGCCATTCTGTAACGGGCTAACAAATTTGGATATTTACAGCCATATTCCCAGTTAGTTGTTTGATAACCAATTGAGTGTCTCCACGAATCTTGATGCACTCCTCCTTCTAGAGATTAGGAGTTTGAGTCCCATGATGAGAGAATCGTATTCAGCTTGGTTATTTGTCAATTCAGAATCTATCCGATAAGAGAACCTCCACGTTTTATCTCTAGGATTAGTTATCGTCATTTTAACTCTAACTCCTTTCTGGGTTCTCAACCCATCAAAAGTTAGCGTCCAAGGGACGACGTCTATACATGCAGTAGAGGGGGCGCATGGGTCCTCCGTATCTACACAAGGGTGGTCTGTTAAGAAATCGGCTAACGTCTGACCTTTGACAGCCCTGAATGGCCTATACTCAAGAGAAAACGTAGTGAGCTTGATTGCCCATTTCATTAGTCGTCCTTGCAAACTAGGTCTATTCAATAAGTACTGGACGATGTCAATTTTGCATAAAATGTGAACCACATGTGACATTAATTAATGTTCAAGTTTTATACAAGCATAGAATAAGGACAAACAAAGATTCTCTATAGGGGTATATCTAGCTTCATCCTCATTGAGCATTCGACTGAGGTAGTAAATTGCCCTTTCGGTTCCATCATCGGCATCATGTTCTAACAGGCAGCCGATAGATAAATTTACAGCCGAGATGTACAATTTCAACGGTTTCCCTGACATGGAAGGTACCAACACAAGAGAAGTTGCCAAGACCTTTTTAATTTGGTTAAATGCCTCTTGCTGTTCCGGGCCTCATACTAGTTCTTCTGACCCTTTAAGCCTAAGTAAAGGTGAGAATGCTTTCATCTTGCCGGCTGAATTAGATATGAACCTCCTTAGGAAGTTGATCTTTCCTAACATGCTCTGTAACTCCTTCTTTGTTCTGTGTGGTGCAAATTTCATTACTGTCCGGGCTTTGTTATGATATATCTCAATACCTTTCTTATGTACTTAGAAGCCAAGGAAGTTGTCAGCCGATACTTCGAATATGTACTTGGCTGGATTCATTTTTAGACTATGAATCCTCATTCCCTTTAGTGCTTGTTCAAGATCGGATAAATGATCTATGAAGTCCTTAGAACTCACCACCACATGATCAATGTAGACCTCCACAGTCTTGCCGATCAAGTCATGGAAGATAGTGTTCATTGCCATCTGATAAGTAGCACCAACATTTTTTAGATCGAATGGCATAACTACCCACTCATAAATGCCCAAGGCTCTTGGACACCTAAAAGCAGTCTTGTGAATGTCCTTCTCGGCTACTTATATCTGATTATAGCCGAAGTATCCATCCATGAATGTCAACACACCATTAGCGGCTGCCAAATAGACCAGCATGTCGCCTATAGACATGTCGTATTCATCTTTGGGAGTGGCTAGATTTAGGTTCCTATAGTCAATACATACTCGAACCTTGCGATTCTTCTTCTTGACTGGCATAATATTTGCCAACCATTCCACATACCTAGCCATTATGATGAACCCGACCTTCAGCAACCGTTCAATCTCGACTTTAATTTGAGGCATCAGCTGAGGGTGATATCTTCTAGGCGGTTGTTGATGAGGTGTGAAACCCTCCTTAATTGGCAATCTATGCTCTACCAAAGTACGTGCCAGCCCAGGCATCTCATGATAATGCCAAGCGAAGCAGTCCTTATACTATAGTAGAAGAGCCGTTATGCTTTGTTTATCCTCATCCTTTAGCAAACCACTAATATGTGTTAGCCGAGGGACTTCCTCAGTACCCAAGTTAATATCTTCCAAGGGATCCTGGGACTCAAAACTAGGTATAGCCCTTCTTATGGGCGATTCAAGTTCTATCGGCAACTCAATGTCATTGGCTGCCAGTGTTGGTTCTTTGTTGTAGTCCTCTACCTGTAATGTCTCGGCTACCCTTGCTTCAGAACTTAGAGCAATCAGCTGATGCCACAAATCATGTATGATTTGGGTCTCCTCAATCATCTAACTCTTCCAAAGTAAGTCGTGGTTCGACTAATTATTTTATTTCAAAACCTCATGGAGTAAGATTGCAGTATTCCCAAGATTCTTCTTGGTATTACTCTACGACAGCTATGGGAGCCACGTAGGGTGAATATAAGGCAGCCTCCAAGTTCTTAACCCCTGCTTGAAATGGGTTATCATCGGTTGTGACAATCTCTATCTTGTCTCATTCCTAGAAAATGAGTTTTTGATGCATGGTAGAAGAAAGGCATCGGCTGGTGTAAATCCAGTCTCTGACCAATAAAATGGCGTTGGACGGTTTGCCATCTATTACAAAGAAGGCAGATCTGACCGTTTTAGGATCAATGGTGATTTCTGCTACTAAAATCCCCAAAGCTTCAGAGGCCTCTCCCATAAAGCTAACCATTTTCATGTTAGTTGGGATGAGATCCTCCTTGGTTTTGTTGAAGCCTTTCAAAGTAAGCAGCGGCATCACATTCATCACAACCCCATTATCGACGAACACTCGGCTGATAGCTTTGCCATTAATGTAAGCCTTAACATAGAGGGGTTTGAGGTGTTTAACCATCTCTTCCGTAGGTGTACCAAATATAGTGCTCAAAGCGTCCCTAGCTGTGGTATCAACTATAATCGCATATTCAGTGTCTTCCACACATACATCACCTTCCAAGCTATCTAGCATAGAGCGGCCGGCCCAGAACTCACATGGAATCAGGCTGACCACTTCAATAGTTGCCCAAATCTCATCGACTAAATTATGCTCAGATAAATCAAGGATGGAGTCTCCCACCTCATCCAATTCGGTTGACGAGAAGTTAATATCTTCTATCTCCTGGAGGCATTTAGAAACCGGCTGAGGTTCTAATGCTTGGATCCTCTGCGCGATCTGTGGAACCGTCTCGGCTAGGGATTCCTTCAGGATAGTAATCTTCCATCGGGGTTCCTCTATCGGGTTGTCATCAGGCTGCATATTCAACTCTGGTTGGTCCACAACTTCTTCTTCATACAACACTATCTCTGAAGAGATTGAGCCGAATGCCCGCTCGATAGCCTCATTTACGGCAAACTCAGAAATTTCTTGCTTATCAACTGCCTTAGCGATGGATATCATGTGCAATGTTTACTTCATCTTGCGCAAGGCTTTGGCACACTGCATCCTTATTTTCTAAGTCCTGAATACGACATTCGGTGGTGCCTCTTTCTTTTCAGAAGCCTGATTGATGAACCACCTCCATTCCTCTATATTGGCGGTTGTCTTGATCATCCTCTGGGGTCTCAGCTGACCTTCATCCCTCACTGTGATATGCAAGGAAGAAACACCTTCTTTTACGTTGAACTCAGCCACCCTATGTGTAGTTGTGGGGAGTGGTTCCTCGTCAATCTGGGGCACACTCGTATTCTCATTGACTGGTTGTCATGCTTGACCCCCAAGCCTGCGCTTGGGGTCTGTTGGGTCCCTTTTATCCGGTGTTGTTTGTGAAGTTCCCGAGCAATATACTCTGGTTTATAAGGGCGGCCATAAAAACTGCTTCCAGCTGGCTGCCTGTCTGTGTGCTCATAGATGTCACGTAAGCTGCCTAGCTAATCAAACACAAAGGTCCGTGTGGCCTCCTCCTTGCCAGTAGGCTTCTTTGGGACACATATATTTCTCGTCGGCTGTTTCCCCTTGACATCTTTTGATTGATCTGGCTTAGCAAATGACACCATAGATATCGGTACTGCAGAAAATGGGTCTGTATCAACAGACATTTCAGCTATACTTTTATCAGTTAGCTTGAACATCCCCTCCTTGATGCCCTTTTGAATTGCATTCCTAAAGACCACATAATTAGAAGTAGTGTGGCTATATGAGTTGTGCCATTTACAATACTTCTTATCCTTGAGCTCTTCGACAGACGGAATCCTATGGCCATCAAGCAGTCAAATTTGTTTATCTTTAAGCAGATGATCAAAGATATGATTTGCCTTTGTAATGTCAAATGAGTAACCGACCTTGTCATCAGTTGAACTCATCTCCTTGCCTTTTGTAGCTTTTAAAGCTGGGCAAGAATAAACCTTACCCCTGATAATCTTGACTACGGTTGCGTCTGCCGTGTAATCTGCTAACTCCGAGTCAGACACATCTGCCTCATTAATGGATACCAAATGGGAGCTTAGGTTTCGGTTAACTCTTCTTTTCTCCTTCTCCCGGATGTACTGCTCTATTTAGCTAGCCTTCTCAGCTAATTGTATTAAGTCAGAGTGGGATTATCCCACTAATTTCTCTTTTAGTCGAGGATGCATATTGTTGATTATCATATGGGCGCATTCCGATTCAGGGAAGTGTACAGTGCATTTCCCAACATTCCTTCTGAATCTCTCGATATAATCGGTAGCCGACTCATCGACATGTTGCTTGAGATTCTTCAAATCATTTATAGTGACTTGAGGTTGGGTCTAATAAAATCTATTATGGAAACAATGCTCCATGTCAGCCAGTTCTGTAGGGAGTCTGGGGGTCAAGGATGAGTACCAGGCAAATGTTGTCCCGGTTAGAGAAACAGGGAACAACTGTAGCTTGTGATACTCGTTCTGGCCAACCTCGCCATATTGGGCGGTAAATCTACCGATGTGCTCAATGGTAGATTTACCGTCATCACCCGAGAAGATGGCGAAATCAGGCATTTTGAAGCCTCTAGGATATGGTGCTATCCGATTTACCCAATTGGGGTAGGGCTTCCTGTAAATAGGCGTGTCCAAGGGTTTCAATTAGATTCCAAAGTACCTCTTCATGGTATTCGCGATAGTTTCATGGGTTCATCAGTTGTGAAGTCCCTTGTCGATTCTCAGCTGGAACCGGCTGGTTGGCATTCTGAACTGGAGGCCTCCATTATGTACCTTGTTGGATAGGATTTTGAAAGTTATAGGTATTTTGCTGGCCATTACCAATAGGTGGGGTATGTCCCCATTGCTGTTGTTGGACATAGCCACAAAAACCTTCAACATGAGCTCATGGAACACCAACGGATCCTGAGGATAAGGTGGAACAGTGTTCCATGTCTACTCTCCCCGGACATCAGCCGTCCTTGGAAAGTTTGTGCTTCTTGGATGGTTTGGATTAGGTACCGACTGTGACTGCTGGAATGGTGTCCCGTGGTAGACAGCGTCACCAGATAGCTGAGCAGGGTCATAGCCAGGGGCCATCAGCTGGCCAACATTGGTCGTCTGTACCATAGGGCCGTTTGTAGGAGCGTATGGCATAACGGGCGGCAACCCAAGGTGTCCGGATGGCTGAACTGGTCTCCGAGCCATATTAATTTGCCCATACTGCAGACTCGCTTGGTCGAGTGGCATAGTTTGTCCCCTAGCTTTTGGTGGAAACCATACAGTAGGCTAGTTACCAAGTGACTGGGCTTGTGCTCCTAAGTGTGCTATCGGTTGTACCTGAGTAGGTACTAACTGATACACATTCGGCCGAGGAACAACACCTAGAGTCACAGTTGCATGTTGCACATCACCACTCATCAGAGGGATGGCAGAACTAGTCGAACCTTCTCCTGGATGCAATCGATTGGCTTCCAATTCCCTCGCCTATTGAACCTCATTATGCACCATTAACTTGACAATGTCAGCCAACTGTTTGGAAACCTAGTACATAATGTCGTGGATACCTAAGTCAATCAGTTGTCTAATGAATGATGTGGTCATGATAATTGGACCTTCAGGTTGGCTAAGTTCACCCATAACTTGGTTTGATGGAGGAAGTGGAAGGGTATCAACCGATGTAGGCATACCCGAGGAAAGTGGTGGCTCGTTGTTCCTTTTGGGAGGATTCTGTTTAGGATGTGTACTGGACTCTGGGTTCATTTTTTTACCAGACCTTAGGCACATACGCCAAGCGTGATCCTGACCTGGAGAATCAAACTTTGCTATGGAGTCACCTATGGTCCCACTGGGTGTGCCAAATTTGTTCCCTTTCGAAATGTCTGCCGTCTATCGGCTGACGAAATCGGATAAATTGATTCCTTAACTAAATGATTTTGGCTGGAAGCGGAACTCTAACTTCCAGCAATGGGTTCCCCAACTACTCCAGAAAGCGTTAGGATGGTGATTGAATAAACTAAGTGGTAAGAAACATAAATACAACTAGAGTGCAGAAAAAGGCAATGAAGGTAAAATGAAGATATGTAAAATAAGTTGTTTGATTGATTGCGTGTGTTTTCTGTACAAATGATCCTATATATATATATATATATATATATATATATTACAAGAAAAAATGAAACTTGATCCCCCTATGTTAGCCATTAGACTCTCCACTAAATCTATTAGCCAACTACGAGGAGGTGGTGCCGATTTTTACTCCTTGTTTACCTCTTGCACGATTAATGACACTTGCCTCTAGCTGTCACTAGTTGTTGTCGTTTCTTGGGGTCTAGAAGGTTCTTTGACTTGGTCTTCGAGGCATCCAAATATGTATGGGTGTCAGCGTTTTCCTCGAAATTATGACTTGGCTGGGCTACTGTAATAGCCGATGAAGCATTTTTAGCCGAGGGCTAGGACTAGTAGATTCGGCTAAGAGTCAATTCGGTTATCGACTTAGAATTCCATTGCATGCTCACTTTAAGGTTTTCACCTTCGGCTGCCACTTGATTCGGCTAAACACTTAAGAGTATTTTTTGAATGTTAACAATATCTAAACAAAACTTTTACTTCAAATCATTATAATTTCAAATCACTCATTTCATATCATGATTTCAAATCACTGATTTCATATCATGATTTCAAATCACGTCCAAACGGCTCCTAATCATTTACTTTTTCCACTTTTATTTCTTCTTGTTCCGATCCTTTCATTGGATTAGCTATCTTTCGACTTTCGAGCACCACACTAAAATTAGGTGTTATGTGAGTCTACTAAGTATCTAACGAACCGTAGCCTAGTCGAATATATTAGTACTAGCTAGGGAAGGCAGTGATATGCACGGGCGCAACATGATTAATTTATGCACAAGTTAGTTTAGCAGGATATGCCTGAAGTTTTCTTTTTGTACCCTTACTTTGATCTTAATTACAAACTTTAGTACGGAAACTAAATAGTTTCTAGAGTTGATGCAAGTCCATTTTGATCTGAAACTATTTTTAATCTGAAATCTCTAATACATGTCAGCAGGTAGGCTCGCTTGCTTCCCATAATAGATGGCCAACAAGCAGACCTAATTACTTGCTCTGCACACACCACTCTAGATTAATTAACTCCAATACATAATTCTATTCAATGATCCTTAACGGATGCTGAGATTTGTGCGACTACATAGCTCGCGCAATTTACAATCGTCACCTATAAAATAAGGATCTTTTGTTAGTCCTATATAAGAGTGGCCAGTGGGCCGGGCTCGGTCCGCAGGTCGTGGTCGTATGGACGGGAGGTGGGTCGGCCTGGGTCCGCGGGCTCTGGCGGGTCGGGTCAAGTGATCGAGCAAGTCCCGTCCCGTCCCGATCCCGATCCCGTCGGTATCGGGGCGGGGCGGGCTCGGGGCGGGGCGGGATACGGCGGTTTTTTTTTTTTTTTTAAATAACATATGTATAAAAAAAAACTCAATAAACAAAACAAGATAGTGTAATAAAAACATCTCAAGGCTGTTTTTGTGCCTCTTATATTATTTAATAGACATATAATTTTTTTGTAATACAAATACAATTGTCTAAAATCTAAATTGCAACTTTGTGGTGTTGTCCAAAAGTTGCAAATTACATAATAAAATTACAATTAAAAAAATTAAATTCTCAAAAAAACCTGTCTAATTGCTTGATGATTTCATGTGGTTCTTCGGTTGGAATTGGTATTTGTTGGTCAAATTGATCCACGTCGCTTCCACTACCTTCGGTTAAGATTTCGTTGTAGTTTTCATCATCTTCTTCGTTGATCTCCGGTTGACCGCACCTTCTCCGCTCGCCAGATCCAATCTCTGAATAATACCGCAATTTCCAAGTCGTCTCCGGCTAATGAGTGTCTGTGGTCTCTTATTTGATATCCGTCATAAAAGCGCTTTTGACGCAGCTGACGACGTTTGAATGTTCAAAATATCTCGAGCCATCAATGAAAGTGTCGGAAATGTCTTCTCATTCCCCTCCAAAGATTTCAAAGAAGTCTTCATGTCCATCTTCATTGATAACTTCTTGATACGGTACAGAATCATGCAAAACAAAAATATCCAACTCGCTAATTTGGTTAGTAGTAGAGGTACGACCGCACATTCTATTTCTGAGGCTTTCAATACTAGCCGCAGAAACAACATGTCTTTTGTGAGGTTGTGTTGAAGATGAAGAAGATGGTATGGAAGCTGGTAAGTTACTAGAATTTTCTTGTTGATAAAATCTATATATATTTTTGCATTGGTGTTCTACGCTAGACAATACTTCTTCTTTAGTTTGTTCAATAGGTGGTGAGTGATTTAGATTTTGGGGACTTGGGAGGTGGTAGTACTTCTATACAATCGTAAATAGTTTCAATTAGTAATTTAGTACCGTCTATTTTAATAGTAGGATTTAATACAGAACCAATAATATAAATAGAGGGAATAGGAATAAAATATTTTTTTATTTTGAGAAACTATTTACGATTGTATAGAAGTACTATACGCTAAAATACGTTTTTGCATAGACCATTTATAATCTATCCAATGACAAGTTACAGTTAAATAATCATGGCCGTTAATACTACGACCTATATCAGACGTGATATATACTTTGCCATTAAAATGATATAATTAAAAACGTAAATATTGTTGATATTCATGCGCGAATTTAAATACATCTCTCTTAACAGTTGATCTAGGAAAACCGTTAAAAATAGGATTATATATATCTCTAATGTAATGAATAAAACCGGAGATGAAGGAAATGAAAAAGGCAAACCCTCCACAGCAACTAATTTTGATATTGCTTCCCTATCTCTATGTTTATTGTATTTAGAGCCTACAATTCCCCCCGTCATAGGGTTAATTTGACCCTGTACTTGGTCCTAACGATGTCGGTATGTGAACCTTGTCCCGATGGAGCGGGCGTTTGCTTCCGGTTTTGAAGCATGGTATTGGGCATACCTAGCTGGATGAGCACTTACTACGTGTCTAATTAAACCCCCCGTCCCACCGTGACCTTTTCCAGTTTTAAATTTTAAAACATTTTTACAAATTTTACATATAGCTACTTGATTCTCTACGTCCCTATAAAAAAATATCCATGCATCTAATTTTAATGGTCGTTTTGCTGGACCTCGTCTCATACTAGGGGGAATAGGAGGTATTTCAGTTGAAGGTGCACTAGTGGGTGTGTTGTCATCAATATTAGTGGGTATATCATCTAGATCATCGTCTAAATTAAAGTCTTCTTGAGTTTCAGAAAATAACTCCTGGTCTAAATCTAATGGTATTGTAGGAAAATGTTGAGTATCAACAAAATCATACTGTGTAGGAATAAGATGACTAGAAGAAGTACCATTGCCCTGGTTGCCCCTACTAGAAGAAGCACCCTTACCCTTACCCTTACCCTTACCTTTTAATCATTCCATTTTAATTATGATAATAAATAATTAAAGACAATAAAATTAAGTGCGCTAAATAAAATAAACAGACAATAATAATTTAATGAAGGAACGAATGTACCAAACGCAGACGTAACGTCGATGTGTAATCGAGAAGTTGAAAATTGAAACTTTGCTCGATGGAAGATCCTCAAGCTAGTTGCCAACTTCACTCTCAATTCCCAAATGAATAAATAAAATTAAATATTTAGCAAACAATGTAGACTTGTAGAGAGATATATTGAGAAATTAGAGAGATTGTAGGAAGATTTGTGAGAAAGATGAAGAGAAAATGAGTTATTTATAGTTGGAAAATTGGGTTAAAGTGTAAATATAATAACTTATGGGTTAAAAATAAATATTAAGGGTAGGGGGAGGTTGGGGGAGGGGGGGCCTAAAATGGCCGTTGGCCAACGACCATAATCTAAAATGGTCGTTGGTGCAATGGTCATTTTTGCAAAGGGGGGAAAAGGGCGGGGTCGGGCTCAGGGTGGGGTCGGGGCGGGGTCGGGTCTCGCGGGACGAGACATCGTCCCGTCCCGAGTTCGAGACCCGCCCCCGTTATTATTTTTTTTTTGGCGGGCTCGGGACGGGGTCGGGTCGGGGTCGGGCTGTCCCCGGCCCACTGGCCAGCCCTATATGCTAGCTATTGGACTCACATAAGGGTCCAGTATAAGTCTTTTCATAGACCGCCTTCAAGAGTTGGGTAAGTCTTTTGAGAAATCATACACTCATATCAAAAGTCAGGAAAAAAAAACTTAAAACATTTCATCTGCAATTTTCCTTCTCAAAATCACAAACGTGGGGGAAATTATATGAAAAAACTATTTGAAACATGACTTGATTTCCAGAGGCCTTTAACACAATTAAGTCAACTTAGGTCAAATAAGCCATAAAACATCATAATTAAATTATCATCTATACTCGGGGAGTTTTTTTTTCTAGTAGACACTTACATTCCATTTTGTATATTGTATGACCTCTATCGACCTTCTCGAGGGTCTTTATAGAGAAAAGAAAAATATATCCTAAATATTTGTAATCAATCATTTTCGGTTGACAGGTCATCCTCTATAGGTATATGCTACTCCCTATGTCTCAAATTATTTGTCTTTATTAATAAAAAAAATTGTCTCAAATTATTTATCATTTTAGAAGTTCAAGACATAATTAATTTTTTTTCCATTTTTCCATTTGTCATTAATGAAGATGACACATAAATAGAGTAAACATTCAATGGAAAGAGATTATAAGTTAGTAAGTGTTTGGACATGCGATTTCACAAGCGACTTCATCTCATGATTTCATCTCCCAAATAATTCAAAAAGACATGATTTGGGATTCCAAATCGTGATTTCAAAATTTTAAAATGTAAAAGTTGACCCATAAGTTTATATTTTATAAAAAAATCCATAAGTTGGTAGATATATTTACCAATCATGTTTACCAACTATTTATATCAAATACTAAAAGATCTACAAGTTGTTAGTATATTTATAACAAATTTACTCTTACCAACTATGTGGGAGAATTATATTGAAGAGTAGTTACTCACAAATTTGATTAAGAAAATCATTCTCTTTACATTTGTTTTGTGATTGCAGTTATTAATTTTCGTACACGAAATTTGTCGCGAACAGTAAGCTAATGAAATCAATATGACTGGTCAACTCATGTATAATTTTCTATTTTATTGAACTAAAGTTTGATCAACTGATATTGTATTTTTTTAGAAAGGTTTTCTAATAGCATATTAAGTTTGTTATGAACTATGACTTGCTCATTTGGTAAGATTGTGTAAGAATTGAGAAAGTTTTGATGAGTTTCATAATTTATGATATTTTTATGTATATAAGAAAAAATTACAACTTAAGAAATTCAAATTGATGTCCAAACAAAACTTTAATTTCAAATCATCATGATTTCATTTCATGTCCAAACGGCTCCTTAGACTTAATAAGGGCAAAGTATGTCAAATACCCTCCTAATTAATACTTTCTTTGTCCCAATTTATGTGACACAATTTCCTTTATAGTTTGTCCCAAAAAGAATGTCACATTTCTATATTTATAAACAATTTAACTTTCTGAGATGATTTACAGTCACACAAATTTATAAAGCTTATTTTGGACTACAAATTTCAAGTCTTTTTTTTTTAAACTCCGTACTAAGTTAAATGATGTCACATAAATTGAAATAGAGAGAGTATTTCTTGAATGACATGTAAATAAAAAACGATAAATAATTTGATACGGAGGGAGTATCAAATCTAAGGTGCACCGTAGAACTTTGGCTGGTGTGTTATAAGCTACCATTCACATGATTCTACTTAGGGTGCGGTTGTTTGTCGAGAATTTTCGTCTCGAAATTGTCAAGAACGGAAGTTATTGTCCCTTATTATACCTTTTACAGAAAGAAATTGGTCAAAATGTCAAATCTCTCTTTAATCATCACTGACAAATGAAAGATTGTTTTGGTTAAAAGAATCCAACAAACTTTAACTTTATTTACAAAGGATACTAAATCCATTTGTTCTCCTTCCTCATTTACTTCACATTTCATACTTGAGATCCTTCTCTTTCTTCCTTACTTTTTTATTTGAGAGATTAATTCATGTATATATATTTTATATTAAATTTATAAGTGAAAAATAAACTAACAATAATAAATATCATGGTCATAAATGTGCGTATATATTACTAATATTAATAGTACTTATTCTTTTGTTTTGATTTTTAAAATAGGAAATATAAATCATGTATAGGACCAATTCATGTATATATTCCACACATGTAATTGTGATTTAGGGACAATGCCACAAACCTTTGGGTAATATTAAATTCATGCCCATTGCGTACAACATTTCGCATAACAATAAAAAAAGTAACAACACACTTATAGAAGGGTTTAACTTTACAAGAATGCAAATGCACTTGTAACATAGTAATAATGTGGCGGTACTCGTCAGTACTGTATTTGAAGTACTTTTTGGAAGAAAATAAATATTTTCTCACTAGAGGAAAAGAGAAACTGGTCGACTAAGCATTTTGTTGATCAAACAAATATAGAACTAAACTGGATCATCTTGTATCGATTTATTGCAATAAGTAAATTACATAAGGATAATTCATATAGGGAAATAAGTATAAGGACTAAAGAGACATGGTTACAGATGATAAATTTATGGACAACTACAGCGATTTATTCTAAATAAAATTAAAGCAATTTTTTATGTAATTAAAAAGAGGAAATATTTGTGTTGCTGTTGTTCTTGTTGTTGTTGTATTCTTGTTTCTGTTACATTTGTGGGTACTTCACTTTCATTATATTGATATGAATTTCTTGTGTAAAATATCAATAGAGTATCGTTACGAAACAGTCATTCGATGTTGAAACTATATACTACTATTAATTAAAGGTGCAGGGTATAATTTATAGTAGAACTTTTTATTTAATTACTGTAGTTGAGATGTTTTTGTGAGCTGAAGCAACATTAAATGAGACACGGAGGAACTCCCTAACAGAATTTATTAAATGGATGCATGATGTTGTGCATATATATATATGTCAATAGATGCAAGAATGAAAAGAATTAAATGTTAGAAATTATTGTTTGCTAGCTATCTTAATGCATGCACCTCTTAAGGATGTAAAAAACATTTCTACCATATTTATCAACAATTATACTATATTTGGATAAAAATGAAAACATCAAATATGTACATTTCTTATTATACACCATACAATTATCACCCCCTAAATTTAGGCAGTAGATTCATCGACCCCCACAGAAGACTAATTTGGAAATAGACTCAGCAACTGCTCATTGGAAAATAACTAAATACTCACCGACTACAAAGGTTGTAACGAGATGGATAGAATTTCTCCATCCTTAATAAGAGGTCTCGAGTTCGAGAAAAAATTCAATTAGGAAGCAATTCTCCTTATATGAGCCTTAAAGGACGTGAATTCGAATTAATTGAGCCCCAATATAAGTACCTGATACCGAATGCGAAAAACACACGAGATATCTAATCGTAATAAAGTACAAAATTAATCTCTTGATGTGCCATCATGGAAGGAATAATATTATTTTCACTCTCAAAGATTCTTAACACAATGTATAAATTTCGCATGACAGTAAAAAAAAAACAAATTCTGAAGTATTAATCACCGCCAAATTTAGTTAAAATTTAACTGCTAATAATTCACTAGTCTATGTTACAATCAGAACAGTTTTGCCAAGAAAAGTCCATAAAGCCGGGAAATAAATTGAATAACATGGTGAACACACTCACATATATATAAATTTGAATCTGCATCCTAATTATTATCAGTAAATTATTGTACTGACTACTGGCACGTTTTTTTCCCTTTGAAAGGTGGAGACATTTTCTCTTGTGCGGTCCTTTTTTGTATTCTTTTTTTAATAGTATAGCAAGACTATTATTTTGTAACAAAGAAGGGAAAATAGTAAATATATTGGGAAAATAGTAAATATATTGGGAAAATAGTAAATATATTGGGCTCATATTGCCACGTTATTTGATTGTGTACAGAGTTTTATATATTAATTTTCCTTGTATTATATATGCACTAACAGAAGGATATTAGAGTAGTCTTATAAAAAAATTCATATCAAAATTTAAATTACTTTATCAAATAGTTAAAATTTTTAAAACAATAAAATCGGTCATGTAATGTAGTATTCATGAATTTGTCTTATAAAAATATTATATCAAAACGTAAATATACTTTTTCAAATTGTTAAAATTTTTTAGACAATAATACCGGTCATGTAATGTAGTACTCCCACTGTCCCAATTTATATGACACACTTTCATTTTTAGTCGGTCAAAAAAGAATGACACATTTCCTTGTCTGACAATAATTTAATTTTACGCTTAACGAGATGATCTATAATTACGTAAATATTTTTGACTTGTTTTAGAGCACAAGATTCAAAAGTCTTCCTTTATTTTTAAAATTCCATTCCCAATCAAACTACGTCATGTAAATTGGGGTCGAGGAAGTAGTACTTATGTATTTTTATTCTAAAATATTATATTAAAACTTTAATTTTACTTTATCAAATAGTTAATTTCTTTTGAAACAATATTACCGGTCATGTAATGACTTTAAAATTGTGGGATTTGTCAACATAAAAAATCAAATAAAGTGAGCAGTCTGTCCCAAAAACAAAACAAAAAAGGAGAAAAAACATATATATAAAGTGAGTATACTTAGTAATTGAAAAAGAAAAAAGAATAGATAAAGAGTACTTGTAAATGCCATTTTCAGCTCTCTTTTTTTTTCTTGCTTTTTTGCTCAAGATTCAAAACATTGAACACTTTCAGCTCATTCTATACGTTTGATTAGTTGCCCCAAAAAGATTTTTGAAGTTTCCATTTCAGCACTACCTTAACTAAATTGTCTCAAAAAAAAGGTTGTTTTTTTCGTATAACCTCGTCAAACTATGATTGCAACTTCTTGTTGTTTGTCCTCCTATTGAGTTGAATGCGAAAAAGATCGATGACCCTTTTGTTATTACAACAAAATGCAGTAACCCTTTTCATTTGAGCTCAAGATTTGCTCATTTGAAGTTCAAATCTGGCGTTTTCTTGAGGTCAGAATTGACTTTTTCTTTAATGGGTATTGGCCTTTTGTTGACTTCATTCAAGATTTGGTTGGTGGTGTTGTGTTCTTCTGTAAGAATGCTTTGATTTTGTTTTTATATAGACATGGTGTTGTAATGTTCGAGTATAGATCAATAGTTACTTAGTAAAGTTTTGAACTTTGATGAATTGACAGTGTATTGGTTTGAAATGTGTAATTATTGAGGATATTTTCACTGTATTTGATGTATTAAGATGGAGTTATTATCTATTCTGGTATTATAAGGTTTCTCTCATTTTTAGCTATCTATAGTACTAAGATGGAGTTTTCATCATATTGATTGAGTTGGATAAGGCATGTAAGGTATTACTTTAGTGTGCCAAATTCAGTGAATGTTGTATTGGTTACTTCTGGCTTGTATGAAACAATTTGAGGTTGCCTGATTAGTATTATGGCTTCGATTAGAAGAATGTTATCCCCAGTGCCTCGTCCTGGAAGTGCTATGAATGGAGAAGTAAGTCCTGCGGCAGCCTCTCCACTGTCCAAGTCATCGTCATGTAATCATAGCTATACATCAACTGGTGCATTGATGTCTTCTTTTGGTTCATTGGATTATGCAATCTACAAGGTTCAGACATTTGTAGTTGGTCTTTTGTCAAGAAGATCTTCTAGGCCCTTAGATAGGTCAAAGTTGAAGGGGCTCATTTGGAGGAGAGCTCTTCTACAGTTCTTTTTCTGCTTCGTTCTTGGAGTGTTTATTGGACTTACTCCATTACTAAATTTGTCAACAAATTTTATATCTAAACATCAAGCTCTATCCTTTGAAGTCCTCCAGCCAGAAGAAAATGCTCGATCATATGACACATCTAGAAACGTGTCTTCAACCACTGAGGACTTGTCTGTCATGGATAATTCGACATCACAGACTAAATTAGTACATGTTGAACTGAAAGAAAAAATTGCTTTCAATGCCTCCTTTAACCAATCACTTGACCAAGAATTGATGGTGTCCGGTAAACTTTTGATTATTGTGACACCTACAGAAATTCGGCCATTTCAAGCATACTATCTAAATCGTCTGGCCTATGCATTAAAGTTGGTGCCTTCTCCTTTGTTGTGGATAGTTGTTGAGATGAACTCTCAATCTGTTGAAACTGCTGATATATTGAGAAGAACTGGAGTCATGTACAGGCATCTTGTGTGCAGTAAGAACTTTACTGATGTGAAAGAGAAAAATGTGCACCTAAGGAATGTGGCACTCTCTCACATTGAAATACACCGTCTTGATGGTATTGTCTACTTTGCTGATGAGTACAACATTTACTCTGCTGATATCTTCGAGCAGATGAGACAGATCAGGTACTACTCTATTTATTGATTTTCTTACTTTCAGCATGTTAGCAACCTTGCTTTACTTTTGTTGATATAAAGCAAAGTGGTGAGTAAGTTTTCAGTAGTCTATATCCTTATGGAACATTACCTATGCTCAATTTAGTTGATATTTGCATGTTCTCGTTTCCTTTATTTCTGGCTTAAGCTGTTATTATTTTGTTTATAGTCCTTTAAATCCTTATCAGGTAAACTTTCGTATTCCTATGGCTTCTTGATCACTCTGATCTTGGGTGCCTCTCTTCTTTTCCTTTTGAACTAAATGCAATGAATCATGCCCCTTTAGGTAATGTGCTGAGTCTATAATTCCACGTATCAACTTTCTTGATAGAAAATTGTTGTATGCAGCCGGTTCGGGACATGGACTGTGGCAAGACTAGCTGAAAATAATAGGAAAGTTATCTTGCAGGGTCCAATCTGTAACGGTTCTCAGGTTATAGGTTGGCACACTGAAGGTAGAGCAAAACGATTTCAGAGATTCTATGCAGAAATATCGGGATTTGCATTCAATAGTACGATACTTTGGGATCCAAAGAGGTGGCACCAACCAACACTAGAACCTATAAGGCAGTCTGATACAGCCAGATCTAGTTCCCAAGTGAGTTTTGTCTCTATCCTGGATCTCTGATGATAATTAAGAAAAGAAATTCTGTTAGTGGATAGTTTCACATTCACCACAGCTAATGTGATAGTGTACCTTAAAGAGCATGGCTAGCGAAATGAACATGAAGTTGGAACACCGCACCCAACCCATCCTTGAAAGAAAGGGGAAGGGGTATTACAGCTGTTGTCTATATTACCTTACACAAAAATGTCAATCATATTGATTTTATTTGCAGGTGAGCACATTTATCGAACAAGTGGTGGAAGATGAAAGCCAAATGGAAGGCTTACCAATGAACTGTTCAAGAATCATGGTTTGGCAATTCAACACGGAGATATTGTACCCATATCCTCATGAGTGGCTGGTGAAGAATTACTCAAGCACCTGTATTTCAGTTTGATGACAATTTTGACATGCAGAGACATTCTTGAGCATTGACAAGGTAAGTGAATTATGTCTATATTTCCCCATGAAGCTCCTTACTAGCTGCTTACGTCTTTTTGTTTCCAGTTTTTATGAATAAACAATAAGAATGTTTCCCAGTTGTTATACATCTGGGTTGTAACTTTTCTTTTATGAGGTGTCTATTTGTCATGTTAGAATAAAAAATGATTCCTTTCTTCCAGTTCCCCTTCTCCCACAGTCTGTTCAATTTGCTGCTGTTTCTATTTGATTGTTAAAATATTATGTTATTGGGAATTCAGCAAACTAGAGGGTGCTGTTGCATATTTATAGAGGAAACATCCTGCTGAATATGTGAAGAGCTTCTTCGTTGTCCTAGGCATAGTCCAATTGATTCCCACAATGTTCAGGACGAGTTCCCAGATTTTCTTGGTGAATGAGCAATGGATGAAGAGGTGATTTATGTCCTCATTTTGTCTTTCACACAATGAGCATCTGCTTATGTTGATTCCTCTTCTTTGAAATTCTCATGAGTTAGGAACTTGAGGATAATTAAGATCTCCTAGAGATGCTTTAAGTAAGGAACTTGAGGATATTGCAGAAGCTGTAGAGATTTCATGGAGATAAAAGTCAAGGCGTATCTGGTTAAAGCATGGTGATAGAAATACAAAGTTCTTCCACAGACAAGCCAATGCACGTAAGAGGTATAATTGTATTGATAGAATTCAAGTTGAAGGAAATCTGGTGGCTGAAAAAGATGCAATAAGAGATTATCCTCTGTAGTGAATATGTTTGAAGGGGATAAGGCTCCAGGCCCTAATGGCTTTAATATGCACTTCTTTCAAAGATGTCAGAGCACTTCATAGCAAAGATGTTGGCTGAAAGGTTAACGAAGGCAATAAACAAATTGATCTCCGGGAACCAGAATGCTTTTATAAAGGGGAGGAAGATTGTTGATGCTGCACTGATAGCAAATGAATGCATTGATCACCATTTTAAAAAAAGGAAAAACTGGGGTGGTTCGTACGGGATTTGGAAAAGGCTTATGACCACGTTAATTGGTCTTGTCTGCTGAATGTGCTACAGTTAATTGAATTTTGGAAGTAAATAGATAAAGTGGATCAATACTTGTATATCCACAACCAGGTTTCTGTTTTAATTAATGGCAGTCCAAAAGGCTTTTTCAATTCCCAAAGGGGTCTTAGGCCAGGGAGATCCGCTCTCTCCATATTTGTTTGTCATTGAAATGGAAATATTGAGCCTGATGTTGAAAAGAGCTCAAAATTGAAGGGAGAGATAACAGGAGGTGACTATTTCACATACCTCGTATGCTGATGATACCCTAGTCCTGGGTGATGCAGATAAAGAAAATAAATCCATTTGCAGGAGATTTTGCTATCTATTGAGGCTGTTTCTGGTTTGAAAGTGAATCTTAATAAGAACAACAACATCTGTGTTAGTGCAGACAACAACATTAATGATTTAGCAGAGTTGATGGGATATAAAGTTGAGAAATTAGCTAGTGTTTACTCAGGGATACCTTTGGGAGCTAAAGTGAAGGATCAAACAATAGCGAAGAGTTTCATACAAATGTGCTAAGAAACTGGTTCCTTGGGAAAAAACAATATCTATTGTAACAACTCCAATTTCGATAGAAACACTGATTTTTTTTTGAGGAAGGTAACAGTTGTATTGCTATGAAACAAAAACTTAAGCACCCCAAAAAAGGTGCTAAGTTTAGATCTTTACAAACAGCAAAAGGGTAAAAAAAAACCTGTCCAAAAACCTATATTCTTATACATTGCCTATCAAGTCAACTAAATCACCTACTTCCCTCCACATATTCTGTTTACACCAAAAAAAGAACAGACTAAGACAATTCATCCTAATTTTCTGGATAGAACTACTAGTGCCTTAAAAAAATCTAGCATTCCTTTCCTTCCACACACTCCACCAGATGCAGGCAGGGATGATCTTCCACCACTCCTCCTCACCACCTTTCTTCCCTATACTCCACCAGCTGCTTAGAAGTCCCAAAGTAGTGCTAGGAATAACCCAATTTATCTCCAAGACACAGAAGAACACGTGGCACAGATTTAAACTTGTCTTGCAGTGTAAAAACAGGTGCTCATTGCTTTCAACCTCTTGGTCACATAGAAGACATCTTGAACAAATGTGGAAACCTCTTCTTTGTAAATTAACTTGAGTTAGGCATGCTTTCCTAATCACCAGCGAAACAAAACATGACACCTTCACTGGAATATTTACTTTCCAGACTTGTTTCCATGGCCAATTTACCTTTACTGGGCCTCTTTGATTCAATTTCCAGTAAATAGATTTTACTGAGAAAGACCCTTTGCTATTCAATCTCCATCTGATTCTATCAGGGCAGTCAGATAAACCACCAAAAGTTCCCAGTAACTGTAGTATTGTTATAAAGGTCCCAGGAGACCAATCATTTAGAGCTCTTCTAAAAATTAGACCCCAGCCTTGTTGGGTTCATAATTGATTGACCATGTTATGCTGTTGTAAACTAATTGAGAAAAGAACAGAAAAGATAGACTTCAAGCTGTTCTGCCCAATCCAATGATCAGCCCAGAAATCCGTCTTCATACCATTGCCCACAATGATCTCCACATTACCCCAAAAGTTCTGCCACTGGTTTCTTATAGTTCTCCAAACACTGCTACCATAGCGGCTGCTAACTTCCTGAGTAATCCACTGATCCAACATCCCATATTACTCAGAAATGAGGATCCTCCATAATGCCCTGTCATCATTGTTAAACCTCCATAGCCATTTTTGTGACAAACTACTGTTGTGCAATCTCAATTTCTTTATGCCCAATCCACCATGCTTTTCGCTTAAGGTTACAACATCCCATTTGACTAGATTCATGCTACTATCCTCCTTATTACCTTGCCAAAGAAAATCTCTTCTCAATCTATGAATCCTTTTTTCTATCCCCTTGGGTAAAGGAAAGACATACATCATATATGTAGGAAGTGCATCCAGAACAGAGTTGATGAGGGTCACTCTACCACCTAAAGATAAGTACTGGGATTTCCAGCTTGACAATTTTTTTATCACATCTCTCTATAACATCATTCCAGATCTCTAGAGTAGGGGTGGCCAGTGGGCCGGGTTTGGGGCGGGTCCCGGCGGGACGGGACCCGACGGGACGGGGGGAGGGCGGGACTAGCGGGATCCGCCGATGCCCCGTCCCGTTCCCGTCGGAAAAGGGGACCGGTCTTATCGGACCAGGGCGAGATCGGGTTTTCTGATTTTTTTTTTGCACTTAATTTAAAAAAATAACATATATAAACATCTCAATAATTGAACAAGATAGTGTAATAAAAACATTCCAAGACTGTTTTTGTGCCTCTTATATTATTTAATAGAAATATAATTTTTTTTGTAATACAATTTTAAAATTGCAACTTTGTGGTGTTGAAAGGCAAATAACATAGTAAAATTGTAATTAAAAAACATATTTATAAACACTTTTTTAGTTTCTTCACAATGTCTTGTAGTTCTTCGGTTGGAATTGAAATTTGTTGGTCAAATTGCACGACGTCACTTCTATCTCCGTCAGATAAGATTTCGTTGTAGTTTTCGTCGTCTTCTTTGTTGATCTCCGGTTGACCGCGCCTTCTACGCTCCGCTCGTTTCCAATCTCTGAATAAAACTGCAATCTCCAAGTTGTCTCCCGTTAATGAGTGTCTATGCTCTCCTATTTGAAATCTTCTGGCAGAAAAAGAGCTTTCAGACGCTTGAATGTTCAACACATCTCGGGCCATCTTTGATAGTGTCGGAAATGTCTTCTCATTCTCCCTCCAGTATTTCAGCAAGTCTTCACATCCTTCATTGAGAACTGCTTGGTACGGTACATCCTGCAAAACAAAAACATCAAACTCGCTAACTTGATTAGTAGTGGTACCACTAAACATTCTATGTCTAAGACTTTC
This sequence comes from Anisodus acutangulus, assembly GCA_029783415.1. Lineage (NCBI taxonomy): Eukaryota > Viridiplantae > Streptophyta > Magnoliopsida > Solanales > Solanaceae > Anisodus > Anisodus acutangulus. The sequence goes on from CM056512.1 coordinate 19,145,009, forward strand.
AGTACTAGCCGCAGAAACTACATGTCTTTTTTGAGGTTGTATTGAAGAAAAAGAAGATGGTATGAAAGCTGGTTGGTTGCTAGCACTTTCTTGTTGGTAATGCGTATATACTTTTTTGCATTCATCGTGTATGCTAGACAAAACTTCTTCTTTGGTTGGTTCCTTTGGTGGTTGTTCATTTGAATTTTTTAGAGTTGGAGGTGGAAGTACTGCTATACAATCATAAATAGTTTCAATAAGTATTTTACAACCGTTTATTTTAATAGTCGTATTTATTAGCTAATATTCTTCGAATATTCACAGTATATTTTGTAATTATGATAGATGTATTGGCATCCGAGATTGCCGGCCAGAGACACCAAATTTGGTACATCATTAACTGGATATAGAAAGCTTTTGCACCAATTAATGTGTTAGCCAGACAAAGCTTCAAAGATGGTGAGGATGGCTCTGAGGTGTCTGATCTGGCCCACTTCAGCTTCACAGAAAACTAAAAAATCATCTGCATACAATAAGTGAGAAATTTCCATTCCTACATTAGCATTTGGTTGAGATCCAAAACCCCTAATCCAACCATTTGATTGTGCAACCTTAATCATATGATTAAGTACCTCCATGGCTAGCAAAAAGAAAAGGTGACATTGGATCACCTTGTCTAAGGCCTCTCTGAGAGTGAAAGAAACCTTCAGGACCCCCATTGATCAAGACAGAAAATTTCACATTAGAAATGCAAAATCTTATCCAGTTAATCCATTTGTTTCCAAAACCCATATGTTTGAGGATATTTAACAAGAACTCCCAGTTGACATGATCATAGGCCTTTTCAATATCCAATTTGCATAATAACCCTGTCCTCTTGGATTTTATTCTGGAATCAACTAATTCATTAGCCAATACGATAGCATCTGTAATTTGTCTTCCTTTGAGAAAAGCCATTTGATGCACATCGACCAGCTTCCCCATCACAGATTTCAATCTTTCTGTTAAAAGCTTGGATAAGATCTTGTAGACTCCACCTATAAGACTTATAGGTCTAAAATCTTTTAATTCTTCTGCACCATTCTTCTTGGGAATCAGAGCAGTGAAAGTGGCATTGAATGATTTTTCAAAAATCTCAATTCTGATGAAAGTTCTGAACAGTTGCCATTATATCTTCTTTAAGGATTCCCCAGCACTCTTTGTAAAAGCCCATTGTGAAACCATCTGGGCCAGGTGCCTTGTCCACTTCACACATGTTAATAATTTTGAGAACCTCTGCCTCTGAAAAAGGTCTTTGCAACCAATCACTTTCTTCATCATTTACTTTGGGACAATCTGGAAAGTCAAAAGAAGGCCTCCAAGTTTCTGTTTCTGAGTATAGCTTCATATATAAATCCACCATAGTCCTTTTGATCTTAGGCATTTCTACCACAACTTCATCCCGAACTTTCAACCTGTCAATGGTATTGTATTGAACTAACAAAGAAATTGCATAACAACAATCCACTGGTAAAACAAAGAAGAGAACTATTGAAGAAGATAACTAGAAGGGAGATGAGAAGTTTAGACTCTAAGAAAGGGGATGTGGAGACTAAACAGTTTTCTCAACAATACGCATGAAACCGTTCTATCTAACCCTAATCCCTTTTAACCAATTACTAATTGGGCCTCGATCCAAAATAAAACTCTCCAACATTTTATGCGGCAAAATAATTCAATTAGATCAGTCCTATTTACCACTTCTAGCCCATAGGCTCTTATGTAGTCAGCTTGGTTCACAACATCTATCTTATGGTGGGAGAGTCACTTTAATCAGTAGTTTGCTTGATGGAATCCTAACTATTTGATATCCCTCTTCCCTATTCTTGGTAGTATTGAAAAGAGGTAAAGTTCTATGAGAAATCAGTTTCTTTGAGAAGGGAATTCTGAAAGGGAAAAGCTTCATTTGGTAAAGTGGCAGGAAGTTATAAAGGATAAGAAAGGTGGAGATTTGGGAGTAAAAGATTTGAAACTTCACAAGAGTTTGCTATTTAAATGGTTGTGGAGATGCAATGAAAAAGGAGGGGAACTCTGGAAGATGCTGATTGACACTATATATGGGAGAGAAGGCTTCTGGACATCTTGTATAGTGTCAATGCCAACTGGGGTATGGAAACAGATAAGTAGATTATGGCCAGAAATTCAGAAATTCATTTTATTCAAAGCTGGTGATGGCAGAATAATTAGGTTTCGAACAGATGTTTGTCTGGGAGAAGTTAAGCTGATGAGCAAATTTCCTACATTGTATATTTCAAACAGGAACAAATAGTGTACAGTTGCAGAATGTTATACAGGGGAATGGAGATTTGAGTATAGGAGAAATTGTCATCAGGAAATTGATGAAATTGGTCAACTTCTACATTCTTTGGAACCTCTGATTCTTGATGCTAGTATTTTGGATATTCAGATTTGGAGAGCTGAAAAGGATGGGAACTTCTCTATTAAAAGCTGATATGTTCTTTTGTAGAAACAATTAGGTCGCTGGTATTTGACTTGGCCATAGAAGCTGTTGTGGAAATCACAATCACCTCTTAAAGTAGCTTGCTTTGGCTGGCTTGCAGCTAGGAATGCATGCATTAACACAAGATATGTTGCAATGAAGAGAATTCCTTTGTGTACTAGATGCTTGTGTGAAAACTCTCCGGAATATCCAGATCAATAGACCCTTGTGGTCCGGCCTTCCCCGGACCCCACGCATAGCGGGAGCTTAGTGCAACGGGCTACCCTTTTTTTACACTGTAGTTACACAAAGCAGCTAGGGGGTCTCTTCCTTAACACCTGTGGTGAGCAATGAGTGATGCCAAATAATGTGAAAGATCTTTTGGTTTGCTGGCAGAATCAGAAAGTTGGGAAAAAGAAGAAAATCTGGAAGACCATAACTCTTTGCGTCATCTGGACCATTTGGTTGGAAAGGAATAAGAGATGTTTTGAGAATCAAAAGAGTCATTTAGCTATTGAAATAGGTGTCTTCAAAATCTTTGTTCCTGATGTAGGGTAATACGATAGAAAATTTGTGAGAGTTTATGGATTTTATAGAAGTTTTGATATTGTGATTGATACAGATATGTTGTAGGTTGTATGCTTTCAGTACCTTCTTGGTACTCAATGAAATTTATTATTTTACCTTATCAAAAATAAATAAAATTGGGCACACATAATTCATCATTGGGTTATTGGAATGATTGGAGTAATAATTTAGACAAGGACTTCTATTAGACTTTACATAAAATATTTGTGAAATAAGATTAAGTTTTTAAGATAGTTCTCTATAGGAGATCCATTGTAAAGCAAATAGTGTTTAAGTACTGTAGTCTTCTAATTTAATAATTAATAATTTACGTTAATGTCAGATAGGTAAACAATTACTCCTTCCGTCCCAATTTATGTGATATAGTTTGACCAGGCACGTAGTTTAAGAAAGAAAGGAAGACTTTTGAAACTTGTGGTCTAAAATAAGTCATTGATATTTGTGTGGCTGTAAGTCATTTCATTAAGGGTAAAAGAAGAAATTTTAAGTTATATTATTTCTAATACAGAAACGTATTATTCTTTTTGGGACAGATTAAAAAAGAAAGTGTATCACATAAATTGGGACAGAGGGAGTAATAGAGAGAGGGTAAGGGGGGACCATTATCACACTAAATTTTACAGTGAATTGCCTCTCTTATCTCCTTTCCAGACTAGAGAATCTGGTTTTATCTGGCTGAATGTGTATGCCTTCTGATATGAGCAGTAATTGTGCTAAGTTTTCTACTTCCAAGTCGCAAAATTTCCTCCTCAACCCTAAATGCCATCCTTCATACTCCGAAATAGTTGCATCTTGGTTAAGAACCATGCCAAAAACTTTAGGGACAGCCTGCCTCAAGGGGGTTCGATCTAACAATTGGTCAATGTACTTTCTGTTTTCTTTTTTCCATCACCTACTACAATCTCTATTAACAGTTGACATTCTTCACAGTGGCTATTAATGCTTTTCAAGAGAGATACACCATAAGGCCCAGTTGTTTGTTTATTGCACCATGGGCCATCCGAACTTTACTTTATGATGATCACTTTTTTCAGAAAGCTGGTTCTTCCACATTGAATCTCGGTAGCAATTTGAAGAGTAATCTTTTGTTATGCTTCCTCAGGTCTCTAATTCCCAGCCTTCTCCACTTTTAAGAGTGTCTAACCTTGCTCCACCTACTAAGCATCTATGTTGCTCGGACTCTCCAAAAATGTTGCCGCACTCCTGCCGGATTCTCAAAAAATGCACTATGGAGTATCCGACACGCACCCGTCGACATTTTTGTAGAGTCCGAGCAACATAACTAATATGTGGCTCTCTGAATCACCTTTCCTTAAATCCCTTCTTATTTTATCCAGTTGCTTCACTGCATTTTGAGGTGTAAATGCCATGATGTATAATAAGTTGGAATCCCTCCGAATACATTATTTATGAGGGTGAGTCTATCCCCATAAATAGATATTGCCTTTCCTGTGAAGCAAGCCATTTTTTCTCATTTTACTACAACATTCTGCCATACACCAGTCTGTCTATGTGGCTTTGTTTGAGGCCCTCAAGTGCATAGGAGGAAATTTTCCACTTTTATGCCCCAATATACCTGCTAATGACTCCATGTGTTCATGATGTTAACAAAAAACTGCTCTGTGCCAAATTAACATAATTACTTTCAAGTACCTTAGTTGTGATCCTCTGCACCAGGGAGTACCAGGGTATGATCTTCATATAGCATACGGGATACCTCAATTGTTTTCTGTCTTTCAGTACCAGTGAAAGGTCATTGATCAATTTCCTTTTTGCTGCCTACCAATCATTCTACTGAGAAAGGAGGAAAGGAGACATAGGGTCTCCTTGCCTTAATCCTCTTGGTAGCCAAAAGTATTCTATAGGAGCCCAATTGATTAGGATTGAGAACCGACTCTAGTGACACGTGCTATCAGTCACTGAATCCATTTATCTCCGAATCCCATAGCTGCCATCAAATTTAGATAAAAGGCGCAGTTAACACTGTCACATGTTTTCTCCAGGTCTAATTTGCAAATGGCTCCTGTTTCCCTGTGCTTTTTCCTTGTAACCAAACATTCGGTGGCACCTAGCACTGCATCCATAATCTGCCTCCCCTGTACAAATGCATTTGAGATTCAGTGATTAGTTTTCTGGTCACCACTTTCAGCCTTTCATTGAAAATGCTGCAATGATTTTGTATAAGCTACTCAAAGGACTGATAGATCAAAAGTCTTGTAACTAAATAGCTCCTTTCTTTTTAGGGTAGAGCATTATGAAGGTAATTGAACTTCTGTGAAATGGTTTTACGGGATTCAGCCAATTGTCTTGATCGTGAAATATCATTGAGAGATAGGAGTCCGGTTTATCAAAGGATTTCCTACGATTAATCTTCAGAAATTCCTGAACGAGAAAGCTGTATGTACGTATGCCTGGAAACTAGTCCAGAATGTATCAAAGAGCTAGTGAGGGACGGAATGGAATATCATATGTGGTGTTGAATCCAATCTGAAGCTCTCTCGAACAAGCGAGGAACGAGTGACCACAAGCTCCGATATTGGAACATAAATTTGGAAGAGTTGATGGAGGCAGGAGTTCATTCTGGTCATGGTACTAGGAAATGGAATCCTAAATTAGGTTATTTATAAATTTTCCTTCTAGTTAGAAATATTCAAAGGTGCCCATTGTGTCTCCTTTTTGAAGGAACATCTCTGGTAAAATGCTATGGTATACCTGTCGGGTCCAGAGGCCTTATCCCCAGCGTTACCTTTTGTGACACTGAATACTTCTCATCTGTAAACGTTCCGGTAGCCATTTGATACTATAGAGTCATAGAGGAAACTAATGCTTACTCACCTTGCTCGTGCTTCAGTTTGGAGCAAATGTTAAATATTTGAATCAACTGCGTATATTTCATTTGTAGTTGATGTAATCATTTATGTCAACTATACCGTGAAGAGGTAACCTTTCACGTCAACTACACTGATGTAACCATTTATGTCAACTACGATGAACAATTATTTAATTGATGATGTAACCAAAATGAGTCAGAGTATAGAAGAGTTGAATGTAGCAAAGGGAAGAGACTCGAGAGAGTCTTCCGTAGCAGCTAATGAAAAGATGTAGCATCTAAATTTGTTACTGCATTCTTGTTTAACCCTGATATTTGGAGAAAAATAAGACTTCTCTTGATTCTGTAACACATTTATAAGAAACTTGGACAACTAAATAGTAAATACCAACTGAAAACAGAATGACTTTTCATGATGTTGTTCTTCCCTTTGTCAATAAGGTTTGGTATTAGCTGTTTGACACGTTATGCAATCTTTTCTAGTGCAGGGAAATTTAGTGAACAATTATGAGCGTCTGCTGCAAATATTCATCGGATCAACCACTTGAATGCTATCAGTTTCGAGCTTGTATCTACATGCTGTTTCAAGTGTCTGCTGCAACTACATGCTGTTGTATCTAGAGAGATCAAGGAGACCAGTTCTCTCTGCCCTTTCGTCCGTCCTCCACAGTTCCTCTTCCGTTTTTCTGGCCTGCTGCTATATCAGTAGATATTAATTTGTACAGTTGCTTAGCTTGTCATGGTATAGTCTTCTGGTTACCAAGTCAGAAGCAGCAAAATTGTTGCCATGTGGAAATTATTTACGACAGATAGGTGAGGTGAGTTTCAAGTTCCGAGCCAATTCTTTCATCCGAAGTTTTTTAATCCAAGTTGATACTGAAATGGAGTATTGTTCTTCAACTGGCAGCTCTACTAATAGACTTGTGTGTATGTTAAGGTGCTACTCCATTCCAATTTATATGATACTCTTTCATTCTGGAACATCTCAAGTGTTTGGCATCATCTCATTTTTATAAAAAAAAATTCAGAAGAGACCAAATTTCATATTCACTATATTCTTCAACCTATTTGATTTGATTTGATTTTTCTTGTTTGACATCATTTCATTTTATACAACTTTTTCATAGGTTTCAAGATTTCGAATTAACTAACTTTTAAACCAGTTTGATACTTCTTCTAGTAAAACTTATATAATATAGAGATTAATTAACATCTTAACTTCGTGTCCAATTACATACTGTTACGTAAGATAGGTCGGAGTCGATGCCTTTGCAAGTCTTTTGTCGTATAGTGTAATGCATTTTTCAAGTTGGCTGTCTTTCAGTCATTGCTGCATCTTATTATTGAGACAAACCCAACTCAGGACTAGATGTGGTGTTATATTGGACTTTACCTTGTTAAAAGTTTAGAGCATCAAAATCATTAAAGCGAATTCCCTTTTTTAATTTTTTTTTACTGAGTTTGCAATGAATGTATTTATTTTGAGGCCAAATCCATCGGCATCCTACTATGGTCGTCCAGATTTGCTACTTGAACATTTCAAATAATGCCTGTTCCATCTAGACACTTCAGGTGAGCCTTTGCTGTGCCATTTAGGCATTTTTTGCTGATTTGGCAACTTGCGTGATTTTCACAGATAACAGATGTGTGAAAAGCCCAAAAAATAGATTTTTCTTTTCTTTTTATTTCTTCTTCATTCTTTTTCTCTACCATCACCAAGATGTTGCCGCCGATATTTCTACCGGAAAAAGCAAAAATTACACTTTTAGTTCAACTTCATTCTCTTGCTCTCTCATCAAAAAGAAAAACAAAATAAAAAGAGTTCATTGAAAAAAGAAAAATCAAATCTAGGTTTCAAATAATTTTCCGACGAAACTCCATTATTTCGATCTGGGTTTCGTTTTTTTTTTCTTTTTTTATGTGGGTTTTAGATCATGCAATTCCGTTTTGTCCCTTTGGATTATTTCAAATTAGTTGGGTCTAAATATCATTAATGGGGTCTTTAGAAAGCTTGAAGATGTAAAATGAGTTACTTGATTTGATGAAAATTGTGAGAAATTAATATTGGGGTTGCCTTCGGATCTTCATGGGGAATCTTTAGCTGAAGTTATAACAAATTTGGAGGAGTTTTTCTTGAAATTTTGGATTAAGTGGTTGGAACAAGAACACACGTGAAGATGGTGAAGAACACCAATCATATTTTTGTCATTTTGTTGTTTTAATAATGATTTCCACATGTCCTAATTTAACTTATCATTTTACCACGTTATCGGCGAGTGTTGTTACACACATTTTATATATTTAGCTGATTGTGCAAAAACGGTTTAAGTGGGAAAGCGGAGACCCGTCTGAAATGTCTAGATATAACAAACATTACTTGAGGTATTCAAGTGACAAATCTGAACGGCCACATATGGTTGACGATGGGTTTGGGCATATTTTAACAAAGGCATAGTGGCCGCCTTTTATTCATGAAAATAAAATGTGAGTTAAGTAGAGAACACCAGGTAACAAGAAATGAAAAGTAAACATATTGTTTTAATAATCTGAGTGAAAAATAATCTTTTTAAGTCGATTTCATCAAAAACGAATTAGAACTTCACGTGACGATATTAGTCTTTTGAGTTTGAGAAATAGTATTCCTTTCGCATTCTTAATGGGAAACATAAAAGGAAATTTGCACAAAATATACAACTCAGCGGGCCCCAATTAACGTTTTCCCCCAATCTGGCCAATCGAAATTACATATTTCAAACTAATCCCCATTTAAATCCAACCCCGATCCACCAGAGTTGAACTTTAAATTATAAGAGATTTTTGAATCTTAGAACGAAGATAGAAATGTTAATTGTTAAATATTATTATGTGTAATTTATGGTAAATATTTAATATCTTGGTTTATGTAATGTTGTAATATATTTAGTATTGTATTACCATAATTAGTGTATTACTATAAATGTATAGAATAAGATTTTAGGAATAGAATAGCACTGAACTCTGAACCCTGAACCCTGAATCCTGAACCCTAAACCCTAAACCCTAAACTCTAAATCCTAAACAATAATATTTAACACACAGTTTAAATGAGATTTGTTTTCTTCGATAAGAAAAGTACAAAAACGCGTCAATGTGTCCGAGTGGTTCGAAATCTGTTGGGCTTTGCCTGTGCAGGTTCGGATCCTGCTGTTGAACGATAAATTTTGTTTTTCCAACTCTATGTTGTATTCTTTTTACGCTTTTTATCTTATTTTCCTTAGAGTGAATATGTCAAAATCCCCCTAAACTACCATTACTATACGAGTTTCATACCTTGATCCGTTTGGATGGGCTTAATGACTTTTGATTTATAAGTCAAAAATTATAAGTTAGAAATTCTAACTTATAACTTTTGACTTATTTTTGTTATTTTAACTTAAAAATAAGTATTTAAAAGTATTTTTTCTTATTTTAGCCAAACACTATAAAAGTGCTTAAAATCTATTTTGACCTAAAAACACCTAAAATAAGTCAATCCAAACAGGCTCATAAACTATCAGGTGTTCAGAGAATTCCCTAAACTACACATGAATTTTTTCTTGAGTGAGTAGATTAAAAACCGCCTAAACTATCACAGTTATGTGAGTTTCATACCTAAAATAATAAGATGTTCACTGACTCCTGAACTACTATGAACTCATTGTAACAACATGTAGACTTATTTTTTTTTAAAAAAGATTCATCTCCCGCGCATCTCTAAGCAAGTTATTACAAACATTTTCAAGATATTCAACCGGTGGGGGAGGGGGGGGGGAGTTGGTTAATCTAAAGGGAGTTATAGTTCAGAGTAGTAACAGGAGCACTCAATAGATTAAGTATGAAACTTGCAAAATAGTGATAATTTAGGGAGAGTTTAACCTATTCGCTCTTTTCTTTATCAGTATTACTTTTCTTTTTTCGACGGAATAAATCTGCGAGGATTATGATGCATGTCAGAGTTTAACGTATTCACTCTTTTCTTTACTAGTACTCCTATTATTTTTCTTTTTTGACTCAATAAATCTCCGAGAATTATGATGCATATTGTAAATAATGGATATTGGGCCTAACTCAACCCTAAAAGCTAGCTCAAAGGGAGGAGGATTGTTCAAGCCATATAAGGAGACCAATGACCACTTATCCCACTGATGTGGGAGAACTCAACATCCCACCTCATGCCCAGGGCAGGACATTTGGAGCGTGGGCAATATGAGAGGGGGGCCCAACATCAGAAATAATGAATTGGGACAGGTCTGACTCTGATACTATGTAAAGAATAGATCTTGACCCTAACTTCACTCGAAAAGCTAGCTCAAAGGGAGGGGGATTGCCCAAGCCATTTAAGGAGACCAATGACCATTTATCCCACCGATATGGGATAACTCAACACCTATGAATATCATTGAGAAAGAGTAACAACATATATAGTAACTATAAATTAACTAATCTTTTAGTAATAAATATAATCAAGAAGTATTCGCTTCTCAGACTTTAGTTTTTTCAGAATTTTTAGTACTTAGGTTTGTGAATCGTAGTGTTTCCTTTCCAGTTGTATCTACCCTTCATTTACAAAAAAAGTGAGCGCTCAATAAATTAAGTATGAAACTTGTAAAATAGTGATAATTTAGGGAGAGTTTAACATATTCGGTCTTTTCTTTACTAGTATTACTTTTCTTTTTTCGACTGAATAAATCTTCGAGGATTATGATGCCTATCAGAGTTTAATATATTCACTCTTTTCTTTATTAGTATTATTTTCTTTTTCAACTCAATAAATCTCTGAGGATTATGATGACTATTTTGAATATCATTGCGAAAGAGTAACAACATAGTAACTATAAATTAACTAATCTTTCAGTATTAAATATAATTAAAAAGTATTCGCTTCTCAGACTTTAGTTTTTTCAGAATTTTTAGTACTTAGGTTTATGAATTGTAGTGTTTCCTTTCCAGTTGTATCTACCCTTATTTTTTTACAAAAATAAATAGAAGATTTAAATCAATTTCACAAAACAATTTTAAACTACTAAATTGCCTGCCACACTAATCCAATTGACTAGCACTAATTACATGTCTAGCTAGTGTCTTCTTGATAGTGGAATCTTTGTAAATATATCATCATTCTATTTTCTCTTTAACAGAAAAATAAAAAAACAAATTTTAGGTTATAACCAAAAAGGACATAATTGACAGTGATTACCTATTTGTCTGCAAAGCAAAGTTTAAAAAATTAGGATTCTACATATATGATGGTCTTAGCATTTTACAGTTGAATCTTTATCATCCTACCAAAAAGGAATAAACAAAATTTTCAATCTTGTTTCTTAACTAATGAACATTAATGACTTAAAATAAGCTAATTTGATGAAAATAAATTTGAAGTTCAAACTCAAAACAAATAGTGCATGCACAAAATTGTGAACTGATCTAGTTTTAATACAGTGCGTGAAATTTATATACAACAGAATACTTCAGTTAAAATTCAATTAAAACATTTCCCCATTCATGACTAATGCATCAATATCATAAAAAGCGAAATTTGCAAAACCACACTAGTATGCATAATCCTGACTCCTGAGAGTTAAGTTACAAGTTTCAATAAAGTTTAAACTTACGATAGCATGTTAGTTATTATATATACCCTATTATCAGTTAATATTTAAATAATTATCTATTAAGTCACTTGATTGTAAATTATTTTACATCATCAGTTCAAAAAATTTAATTCACCACTATCATATAATTGGTTTATTGACATTAAATGGAAACTCAAATATCAAATTGAAAGGAGAACCTCCAAATACGTTTGATCTTTTGCTTCAGGAACTATTGTTACTAAGTTCGTTTTTCTCCATTTCAAAATTACCTGATGCTTTTTTCTTCTTTTTAATTTGCTTTGAGTTACAAAACTCTAGAATTTTCTCTTTAAATAAAAAGAGGAAAACCCTTTAAAACTGGTTTCATTTTTTTTTCTTTTTAAAAACATTTGACTAGTAAATAATATCACTATCAGATAATATATGCTTATATTAGTTGACATTCTATGTCAATCTTTGAAATGAAGAATATATGTCTATGGAAAGAAACAGAGGCTCTTCTTGAACTGAATAGGAACATATTCTAAGATGAAGAGATCACCATTTTATGTAGATAAGGGAGGAACAAAAATATTTCATGAAAGGAACAACTTAGCTATAGGGTCAAACCAGAAAATTTAGCAGGAATAATATTTTCATCACTATAAATACCGGACCAAGAAGCATATTATATATCCATAAATAATTAAGCCAAGAAAGAACTTGCCAAGTTAGGAGGAGAGGCCTTACATGAACGAGAAGAGTCTCTCTTTGTTTAGTAGCCAAGGATGACTTGCCTTTCATCAATGCCTTGCAAAAAGGAAATTAATTAAACCCCTTTTTATGGTATTGGAATCATGAGTGGCAAGCATCTTTGGCGACTTGACAAGCTCTTTTCTATCATGTTAGTCCATCTTCTTCCTCTTCTCTATCATGTATGTTGATGCATATCATTTTGTTATAAGTGTGTCGAAGGTCTACCTAAAACAATCTCTACCTCCATTACAAGAAGAAAGATATTTGCCAACAACATGTCATATGTTGGATATTGTTGTCAAAAATAATTTTCGCAACAACAAAAATTGTTGCATATCGTTGCAATAACCTCCAATGCGAAAAGTTTTTGCAATAAGAAGTTATTTTTTGTTGTGATTTACGTTTTTAGCAACAATATATTAAATTGTTGTTGCCATTTTACTAAAATTTTATTGCCAATTTTATACTTTCTTGTAGTGTTCTCAAGGTGGGGGTAAAGTCTACGTACACTTTACCTTTCTCAGATCCCACTTTGTGGGATTTCACTGAAAATATTGTTGTTGCTGCTATATATTGGTTAATGGAATAGGTTGGTGTCTCCTTAATTATATAATTTTGAATTATCTTTACCTCGTAAGCTAACTTTTGTAATTGAGCCAAGTCGATGTGTGACATCATTATTAATCTCTCCATTCCCTTGAATAATAGACCCTAGGTACTTGAAGCTTCCTTTATTTGGAATAACCTGAGTACCAAGACTTACCTCCATGCCTGTCTCAGGGTCACTCCCGATGCTGAACTTCCACTCTAAATATTTTGTCTTGGTCCTACTCAACCTGAACCCTTTAGACTCCAGAGTCTGTCTCCAAACCTCCAGCTTGACGTCTACTCCACTGCGAGTCTCATCAATCAGGACTATGTCATCTGCGAATAACATACACTATGGTACCTCCCATTGGATTTGTCGTGTCAGTCCGTCCATCACCAAGGCAAATAGGAATGGGCTAAGAGCTGATCCCTGGTGCAGGACCATCATCACTGGTAAGTGTTCTGAATCTCCTCCTATTGTTCGTACTCTAGTCTCTCCATTATACATATCATTGATCGTCTTAGTGTACGCCACAGGTACACCTCTAACCTCCAAACATCTCCATAGAACCTCCCTAGGGACTTTGTCGTATCTCTTCTCGAGGTCGTTGAAAACCATATGTAAGACTTTCTTCCTCTCTCTATACTGCTCCACCAACCTCCTAATGAGATGGATGGCTTTTGTGGTCGAACGCCCCGGCATGAAACCAAACTAGTTCTCGAAAATAGATGCGTCTCTCCTCAACCTCATCTCCATGACCCTTTCCCACACTTTCATTGTGTGACTTAGCAGCTTGATACCTCTATAGTTGTTGCAACTCTGGATATCACCTTTGTTCTTGTACAAAGGGATCATTGTACTCCACCTCCATTCTTTGGGGATTGTCGCAGTCTTAAAAATGATGTTAAAAAACTCAGTCAACCACTCCAAACCTGACATGGTTATGCTCCTCCAAAATTCTACTTGTCGCGCCCGTTTTTGACCTGCCCGGTCAAAGCGGAGCACAACGTATCCGGTGATTCCTGGGTATCAAATTAAGGATTGAGGAGTCGCCACCTAATTATTTTTTACGGTGAATTAGGACACCTAAATATTAAACTAAATGCTGCAATGTAACTCCGATTTTAAGGTCTGCGAAGCTAATGAGATTCTAGGTAAGGGTTCTTTATTATCCTAAAGAGAAGGGGTTAGGCATCCTTTAAGATCCGCTAACTTGCGGTTATCCGGTCAAACTCAGGTTAATTATTGTACTAAGGAAAATGCAATTTTTTAAATAGAAAGTTAAACTAATGTTGCAAATATTTAGTAAAAGAATGTATTTTTTTGTACAAGTATGCATTTGTATGGTATTTAAAGTGAAATACACGTAAAGTTGGAAAAGTATGTATTTGACAATTGATAGTAAAACAAATTATTTATAATGCCAAAGAAGCAAATCCATTCGGAAATCATTGAGTAAAAAAAAACTTATTTGTATGATCGATAAAGCGAATAAAAGACGACCAAAGTTGTTTTGGAATTTTAAAATATGCATGACGAGCCTAAAAATAAATAAACTAGCGAAGGATTTCTAAGTTTGAATTTAACCGAGCCTACAAATAAATAAGCTAGCAACGAATTTCAAATCTTAAACTACCCTATGAATTAATTCTAAGTTTGCCTATTCTAAGCATTTTAATAGTTACATAAGTGCGATAAATAATATTACAATACAGAGCGGGATAAAAGCTGAATTAAAGAAAGTAAATAAAAATAAATAAACTCCGAGGAATATTTGCCTTTATTTACTTTAATCCCTGCAAGCTGTCAAGAACAAACGATTAGAAACAGTTAAATACAAAAAACTTCGGATCCGTATCCAAAACAGTGAATGTTTTGGTCACGGAGGGCTCATACTTAAATTTTGAAAAGACAATTCCAATCACGTCGTGGCTGCAAACGTATGACTCGGTAGTTATTTTGATTGCCTCGCCTACTAAACATGTTGGTCTCTCAGATGAAAAAGAAAAGATCATTATAATCACGTCGTGGCTGCGGACATATAACTTGTTGGTTATTTTAATCGCCCCGCCTACTAAACATGTTGATCCCTCGGATGAAATAAAAAGGTTTAAGCCTCATCCTTGCCCAGAAGTTATATCTCCGTCTTTATGACTGTGGAGGCCTCAAAATCGACGGATATTTTTCATCGGCCAGTGTAGTATCGTGTTCAAATCAGCGAAAAATTAAATTGGAAACAGTAAGCAGCCGCAGTAGGCAGTAAACAGTAAACAGAGAGGCAATTCCCGAGAAGACGGGATGTTTAATAAAACAGTAAATATCTGCTGCCCGGATGTTTTAAACAGTGCTGAAAAACAGAGAAACGAAACGAAACGAAACGAAAAAAAGTGCGACCTTGAATTCAATTTCATTAGCCTAAATGCGATATTAATAAAACAAATAAACAATAAATATACGCTGCCCGGATGTTTTAAAACAGTGCTGAAAAACAGAGAAACGAAACGAAAAAAAAGTGCGGTCTTGAATTCAATTTCATTGGCCTAAATGCAATATTAATAAAACAAATAAACAGTAAATATCCGCTGCCCGGATGTTTTAAAACAGTGCTGAAAAACAGAGAAACGAAACGAAAAAAAAGCGCGACCTCGAATTCAATTTCATTGGCCTAAATGCGATATTAATAATACAGTAAATATCCGCTGCCCGAATTCTAAAATTTTGGAACCGAAACAGGATTAAGAAGTATTTATGAAAAATCAGACCCGGATTATGAACAATGACCCGAATGAAATAGTGAACTAATTCTGAAAACAGATGCAGAATAGTGACCAGAATCGAAATTAAAAATTCAGATGTCAGATAACCAGCAACAGATATGAAATGCAAGGGTTCTGGAAAATATCCAAACCGGGTCGACCCGACCCGGATCAGTGACCCGACCCGAATCAAGTATCAAACCCGAATCAAATTTTCACCAATTTTCAGATAACCAATCGAATAAGATGCGAAATGCAATAATTCTAAAAAATATCCAAAACGGGTCGACCCGACCCGGATCAGTGACCCGACCCGAATTAAATGTCAAACCCGAATCAGATTTTTGCACCAATTTCAGATAACCAACATGCAAGAATGCGAAATGCAATAATTCTGGAAAATCTCAAATCGGGTCGACCCGACCCGAATAAGTGATGAAATAGAAGTATTAAAATACCAAAGTTCAAGAATGAAACTCACCCCTTTTTCTTTCGATGTTGGGCTTGTTTTCGGACTTAATTCTTGAAGAACAAAGAGGGCAAATGCTTATAATCAAGAATACAACAATATATTTTATATATGGAATCGTCTTC
Source organism: Anisodus acutangulus (assembly GCA_029783415.1). Lineage (NCBI taxonomy): Eukaryota > Viridiplantae > Streptophyta > Magnoliopsida > Solanales > Solanaceae > Anisodus > Anisodus acutangulus. Next base: position 19,161,171 of record CM056512.1, read on the forward strand.
CGAAAAATCCTCTCCTAAAATGAAGAACAACATGGGGTATTTATAGCTGGATTCCCCCTTAAAAACGTTCGAGAACGAGTTCGAATTTTCAAAATAAAGGAGCCAAAAATCGCGGATTTGAGGGGCATGGGTTACAGATTTTTGGGGTATGGGTCGAAGGGTTGATGATGTCAGCGTAACAGAGGGGGGTTGGTGGTGGCAGGGGTGAGGTGACGGCGGCGTGGGAATGCAGTGTGGGGGGCGTGGCCGATTTGGGGGTTAGGGTTTTGGATTTTTGTTTTAAGTTTATGTTTGGTTGGGGATAAAAGGGATGGGTTTGGGCTTGGGTTGGATGGTGGCGGTTGGGCTGGGGAGTGGTTGGTTGGGCTTGGTTGGGTGTGGGGAATTGGCCATTGGGGATAAAAGGGATGGGTTTGGGCTTTCGGGAGTTGGGCTGATTTGAATAGAATTTTGGGGTGGCCGGTTGGGCTTGGTAAGGGGATTTTGGGTGGGCCGAAAAAATAAAAAGGGGAGTTGAATTATTTTGGGTTGAGAAAATAAGAAATGAGTTATGGGTTTAGAATATAAAAGGGGTTTTAAAAATACAAAAAGGGATTTAATATAAAAAATACATTGAACCAAAAATGTAAATTAAAAAAAATAAGAATATAACGATGTGATAAAAAATATAATATTCGTGATATGCGTAATGCTTGATAAAAATGGACATGCGATGCCATTTTGCGGAAAATAAATAACACAGAATATTATGGATAAAACTATGATTATGATATTAAAAAATGCAAAAATGACAAATAAAAGATGCAAATAGTAATAAAATGATGATATAATATATATATATACACACACATGTATGTGTATAGATTAAAATTATTTTTGAGGTGTTAAAAATATTTAAAACTGCAAATAAAATCAGAAATGATGGGACAAAATTGGGTGTCAACAGATGCCCCTCTTTGGCCAGAGATGATGAAAGAGTTTTCGGACAAAGAAGTTGACTGAGTAGCCAATTTTGTTCTGATCATCGGCTTTGAACGAGGAGTAGGGATGCGTGGGATGAAATAGAATCCCGAGAGGGTTTGCAAAAGATGGCGCAGATTCAAGCAGCATTGCTCCAGTGTCGAGTTATGATGACACTGGTTTCAAATTTGGTGAAATACTCGGGAAGGGTGGAACAACGTTCGAAGTACTTCCCTGATGCAGATGACGATGTCGTAGCATATGCGTAATGAGATGACACTGTTTGCTTAGACGTTATACAGATGACGCCGTTGCATAAGTGTAATTGAAATTAAAATATCCGCATTAGAAGGTGGGTGACTGACTGAAATTAAATACCCGCTTTATGAGGTGGGCGCCTGAAATGTCATTGTTGTGTCGACGTAACGTTGTTGACGCTGTAAAGGATAGCTGTTGAACTGAAGACATCGTTGTATAGACAGTGCTGATGTCGTCGTTGTATAGACGCTGCTGATGTGGTCATTGTATAGACGTTGCTGATATCGTCGTTGTGTGGACGTTGCAGATGTCGTCGTTGTATGGACGTTGCTGATGTCGTTGTTGTATGGACGTTGTTGATGTCATTGTTGTATAGACGTTGCTGATGTCGTCGTTGTATGGACGTTGTTGATGTCGTCGTTGTATGGACGTTGCTGATGTCGTCGTTGTATAGACGTTGTTGATGTCGTCGTTGTATAGACGTTGCTGATGTCATCGTTGTATGGACGTTGTTGATGTCGTCGTTGTATAGACGTTGTTGTTTGTGACCTGTATCCAAAGAAAGCTTGTGAGTTTTGGGAGGGGGGTCGATTCGTATTGACTTTTGCGGCTTTGGCCCTCGATCCTTGGATGTCTTATTGATTCGGACCTGCTGTCTCGTCTGGTCCCCGGTCTTGGCAAACCGTGAATGAAAACATTTGCTGCAAATAATTTGTGCCCTAAGAAAGTATGCAAATCGATAAAATTCTAGTTGGATTCTAATGAAAATATTTGTTGAAAATAATTTGCTCATAAATATGTATGCATATATGTAAATGTCTGTCGAGCAGTGATATGCGATAAAACAAAGCAAACGTCTTATCACAAAATCTTTCTTCTGGCTGAAGATTTAGCTTGCCGATGCTTTTCCCTATTTATCGGCGTCCTCTGGCAGTGAACTTTTAACTTTGCCCTAGTTTCTGAATGCGAGGCTACTGAACTTATCAGTTGGATGAGATCGAGTGGCACGGGTTGCTTGCTTGTCCTATCAGGGTGATCAGGTGGGTGTATGTTGTCATATGTGAGCTAAAGAAGAAAAGATTTCCTAATGGTGGGACCGAAGCCGATTTTGACCGCCTACGTATCCCCATGAGGGAATCAGGTCATAACGTAGTTCATTACAAACAAAGGGGATTGTAAGGGTTTTCTAAAAGTGGGACCGAGGCCAATGTGGCCGCCTACGTATCCCGCCGAGGGAATTAGGTCATGATGTAGTTCGTGTTACAATCAAATGGGATTTTAATCTTGAAGAGACGAAACCCTATGTGGGTTCTATGCATATCCCGCCGAGGGAGCACAACTTTTACATCATAGAAAAGGTATTACATGGAGAACAATAAACCCTAGATATAGTATCTCTTCACTGCATCTGCATTGATAGGTTTTGGCCACACTTCGCCGTCCATTTCAGCCAAGATTAGCGCTCCTCCAGGTAACACACGATGAACCGTGTAAGGCCCCTGCCAGTTAGGCGCGAATTTTCCTTTAGCTTCACTTTGGTGTGGGAATATGCGTTTCAACACCAGCTGCCCTGTTTTGAACGTCCTTGATCTCACTTTCTTGTTGAACGCTCTAGCCATCCTGTTTTGATAAAGTTGTCCGTGATAGACTGCGTTCATTCGCTTTTCATCAATCAACATCAATTGCTCGTACCGATTCTGTGTCCACTTGGCCTCATTGGGCTCGGCTTCCTGGATAATTCTTAAGGACATTATTTCTACCTTTGCCGGCAACACAACTTCCGTTCCATAGACCAGAAGGTACTGGGTTGCCCCAGTAGAAGTCCTGATTGTAGTGCGATATCCCAACAGGGCAAAGGGCAAATGCTCGTGCCAGTGCTTGTAATTATCAATCATTTTTCGCAGTATTCTCTTGATGTTTTTGTTGGCTGCTTCGACTGCTCCATTCATCTGAGCTCGGTATGGAGTGGAATTGCAGTGAATGATCTTGAACTTCTCACATGTCTCATGCATCAAACCGCTGTTGAGGTTGGCTCCATTGTCTGTTACAATTGACTCAGGGATTTCAAATCGACAGATGATGTTATTGCGAACAAAGTCGACCACCACCTTCTTTGTCACTGACTTGTATGATGATGCCTCTACCCAGTTCGTGAAATAATCGATTGCTACTAAAATGAATCTATGCCCGTTCGATGCCGCGGGTTCGATCGGGCCAATGACATCCATCCAAGGAGAACTCATCACATTGAGTTCGTTTGGAGGTACTCGGATCAAATCGCCGTGAATCTGGCACTGGTGGCATTTTTGCACAAAGCGAATGCAATCTATCTTCATGGTCATCCAAAAATACCCTGCTCTCATAGTCTTTTTTGCTAAAGTGAAACCATTCATATGAGGCCCGCACGTGCCCCCGTGTATCTCTTCAATTAACTTGCTCGGTTCTTGGGCGTCAACACATCTTAACAAACCTAAGTCCGGAGTCCTTCGATAAAGAATTTCTCCGTTTAGGAAGAAATGGTTTGCTAACCTCCGTAATGTCTTCTTTTGAGTGCTGGTTATGTCTTTTGGATATTCGTTTGTCTTGAGATAACTCTTAATGTCATGGTACCAGGGCTTTCCGTCTGGTTCTTTGTCTACGTGGAAACAGTAGGCTGGTTGATCCAACAAATCCACCTTGATAAGATCAATGTAATTCTTATCTGGATGTTGAATCATGGAGGACAGAGTTGCCAAAGCATCCGCAAATTCATTCTGTGTTTGTGGGATATGCTTGAATTCTATATCCTTCACACAATGTAGGTATGGGAGTATCTTCATGTTCCTAGTGGCCCATTCGCCCTGCACTTGATGGATCAATAGGTCTGAATCGCCGATAACCAATAATTCTTGCACGTTCATGTCAACAACCATTCTGAGTCCAAGTATACACGCTTCGTACTCTGCCATATTGTTGGTGCATGGGAATTTGAGCTTCGCCGAAATTGGGTAGTGTTGACCCGATTCTGAAACCAAGACCGCTCTGATACCAACCCCTTTAAAGTTTGCAGCTCCGTCGAAGAACATTCTCCAACCCGGGTATGCTTCTGAGATATCCTCCCCAATAAACAATACTTCCTCGTCCGGAAAATAAGTCCGAAGATGGATGTACTCTTCATCCACGGGATTTTCAACAAGATGATCAGCTAGCGCTTGTCCTTTGATGGCCTTCTGGGTGACGTATATGATGTCGAACTCGCTTAGCAGGATTTTCCATTTTGCTAGCTTACCAGTAGGCATGGGCTTCTGAAGGATGTACTTGAGCGGGTCCATTTTTGAGATGAGATAAGTGGTATATGCTGACAGGTAATGTCTAAATTTTTGAGCGACCCAAGTCAAAGCGCAGCAAGTGCATTCTAGCAAAGTATATCGGGCTTCATAAGGTGTGAACTTCTTACTCAAGTAGTATATAACTTGTTCTCTTCTTCCTGTTTCGTCGTGTTGCCCCAGCACGCATCCAAATGCATTTTCCAACACTGACAGATATAGTAACAAAGGCCTTCCGGGCTCTGGAGGCACCAAAACTGGCGGATTAGATAGATATTCCTTGATTCTGTCAAAAGCATGTTGGCAATCTGCTGTCCAATTGGTAGCAGCATCCTTCTTCAGTAATTTGAATATCGGTTCACATATTACCGTCGACTGTGCTATGAACCGACTGATGTAATTGAGACGTCCGAGAAAACTCATCACGTCCTTTCGGGTCTTCGGATGAGGCAAGTCTTGAATAACTTTTATCTTCGAAGGGTCTAATTCAATGCCCCTTCTACTCACGATGAAACCTAATAACTTCCCAGCAGGGACACCGAATGCACATTTTGCGGGATTCAGCTTCAGATTGTACTGCCTTAGTCGGTCAAAGAATTTCTTCAAATCTGACAAATGATCTAAAGTCCTTCGTGACTTGATAATGACGTCATCCACGTATACCTCAATTTCTTTATGGATCATATCATGAAAAATGGTAGTCATGGCTCTCATGTAAGTGGCCCCTGCGTTCTTGAGTCTGAACGACATTACTCGGTAATAGTATACTCCCCAAGGTGCGGTGAACGCCATTTTTTTCGCATCTTCTTCGTCCATCAAGATTTGGTGGTAACTAGCAAAGCAATCAACAAATGACTGTAACTCATGCTTTGCACAGTTATCAATGAGTATGTGAATATTGGGGAGAGGGAAATCATCTTTCGGGCTAGCCTTGTTGAGATCCCGATAATCCACGCACACCGGTATTCTTCCATCTTTCTTCGGCACAGGTACAATGTTGGCTAGCCAAGTGGGGTATCTTGTGACTCGAATGACCCTTGCATCGAATTATTTGGACACCTCCTCCTTGACCTTTAAACTCAAATCAGGCTTGATCTTCCTTGGCTTTTGTTTCACCGGAGGGCAGTATGGATCAATAGGCAATTTGTGCTAAACAATATCTGTGCTCAGACCTGGCATATCGTCATAAGACCAAGCAAATATGTCTATATATTGTCTCAAAAGATCCGTCAATTCTTTCTTTTGTGCGGTGCTCAGATGGACGCTGATCCTTGTTTCTTTCACATATTTTGCATCTCTCAAATTTACTGCCTCTGTTTCATCTAGGTTTGGCTTTGGCTTATTCTCAAAATGGTGCAATCCATCCGTCAATTCCTCTGGCTGCGAGCCTTCCTCATATTCTTCGAAGTCAAGTTCGTTGTTTGGATTTTGTTTGCTTGTTTCGCTGCATGTCGCATTCATATTATCGACAGATTTATTAGTTTGCATGCTGAAAGAGAGAATAAAATTATGTAATGACACGAATATCTTTAAAAATAACAAAAGTGAAATGGATTTGTCATTTAGGCTTTCAAAAGATGGAGGCAAAACACATTAAATGCATAAATGAGATTCATGCCTCAATCTGAATCGCATTGTTTCATTAAATTTTAGTACAAATTCTACCAAGCTTCCCGGGGAAACAGGGCCGGGGCACAAGTCCAATTTTCCAGGACTTCTCATTGCTTTGCATCCCAAATGGTTGGGTCTTCAGCATGATCTTCCAAAACTACATTACATTCCGCTCCTTCTCTAGTAACGAAAAGGTTTTTGAGTCCCTTCACTATGCTGTCTATGTTGTCCTCTTTGGCAGTGTATGCTTTGACGAATGAGTGATCCAGAGGCGGAACAGGCCTATGCAAGAGAGTGTCTTCTTTCCTTTTTGGACCAGCCGAAAATGCTTCTTCAGGGTTAGGCTTATACCCGAGGCCGAAAATGTCTTTTTTTGCAGGCAATTGAACAGGTTCTGTGATTCCCTTTAAGCTTGAACCGAGACCTCGGCCGGGTTCGAAACCATTTTTTAGGATTTCTCGAGCAACCATTGTAAGAGCACGAGGTATTTGTAATTGTTTATCCTTGGCTACACCCCTAATTTTATTCACATGGAACACAAATCTGCCCAGTCCTTTCGTACTTTCCACGATAGGAATTGAGTTTTCGGCATTTATGGGGTTGCTCCCATCTCCATGAATCACGACCTCGTGATGGTTCCAGATGAATTTCAGACTCTGGTGTAAAGTGGAAGGAACTGCACCGGCCATGTGGATCCAAGGTCTTCCAATTAACAAGTTGTAGCAGACGGATATATCCAGTACCTGAAACATCACCCTGAACTCCGCGGGTCCCATTTCTAATGTTAGATCAATTTCTCCTACGACGCATCTTTGGGCTCCGTCGAAGCCTTTAACTCTAACATGGCTCTCACGGAACTTGCCGATGCTGACCCCCAAGGCTTGAAGAGTCGACACAGGACAAATATTGATAGCCGAACCTCCGTCGATCAAAACTCTGGAAATGAACTTATGCATGCTTTTGACAGTTATGTTTAGCGCCTTGTTATGCCCCAAGCCTTCAACTGGTAACTCATTGTCTTGGAAGGAGATCTTGTGAGCTTCTAGAATTTGCCCGATCAAGGCTGACATGTTCTCGTCAGTGGTATCTGCCGGAACATAAGCTTCATTCAATACCTCTAGCAAAGCACTCCGGTGGGTTGCGGAATGCGTCAACAATGACAGCAAAGAAATTTGCGCTGGTGTCTTATTTAATTGTTCTATGACGGAATACTCTTTAGTTGGCATTTTCCTCCAGAATTCTTCCACCTCAGCCTCTGTTACAAGTTTCTTTCGAGGAACTTCTCGGGCTATTTCTGCAGGTGTGTAACATCGCCCAGATCTCATCATGCCAGCGACGACGACTTCTATGATTTGTTTCTCTTTTCCCTTACCTTCTCTGGCCGAATGATGCCACTTAGGTACTAAGACCGAGAATCTTGGCTTTGCAGAAGCCATTTCTACTTCAAATGGAGCCTTTATCTGGGCTACGATCATAGGGGTAATGAGAGCAGAAGATTCAATTTTCTCTTCTTTTTGGACTAGCATGATGGTCCGCTCTAAGTTTCATTTTTCATCGATACTGATCAAGTTCACACAAGTACGGTCATGATTTGGTAGGGGGGTTGTTGTGCATATTGGGGGAGGCTTCCTTTAGTTGGATGATTCCGTCTTTTATTAGAGCCTCGATCTTATCCTTGAGAGCATATCAGTTTTCAGTGTCATGCCCTGGGGTTCTGGAGTGGTATGCGCATCACTTGTTCTCGTCATACCATTTTGGGATAGGTTGGGGATTTTTTCGGGTATTGGCTGGAGTATCCCTGCAGTTTTCAACCTTTCAAACAGCTAGGCTAAAGGTTCGGCCAATGGTGTATAGGTTTTGGTTTTTCTTTCGTGGCTTGTGTTGTATCTGTGTGCATTTGGCAGTTGGTTTTGTGGTTGGATTGAGTATGTGGGTCGATATTGCGGGGGATAAACGGGTTCTCGGGGTGCGTTGTAGATTGGATGGGTATGGTAAGCAGGGTATGGAGCAGGTGAGTCTTGGTAATAACGCGGATGGCTTTGGTGGCTTTGGTTGTAATAGAAAGATTGGGGTGGTGGGTTTTGGTAGGTTAAAAACCGATTTGGCCTACGCTCATGGGTGGTCATGACAGAGGATATTACATCTTTCTTCTTCTGTGCGACTCCCCCGAAGGAATTCGACTGGATTGCTTTACTTGTCGCTTGCAGTGCGGCCAAGTTGGTGATTTTGCCTGTTTTAATTCCTTCTTCCACGAAATCCCCCATTCTCACGACCTCTGAAAAACTCTTCCCTATGACGCTTATCAACCTTTCATAATAAGTTGCGTCTTTTAGGGACTGTACGAATAAAGTGGTCATTTCACTCTCAGCCATCGGAGGTTGAACCTTGGCTGCCTCTGCCCTCCATCTCATAGCATACTCTCTGAATGTTTCAGTTGCCTTCCGCTCTAGCTTCATTAAATAAAATCTGTCCGGGATGGCATCAGTGTTGAATCTGAACCTATCAACAAAATCTTGCGCCATCGCGCTCCAACTGTACCACTTCCGCGTGTCATGGCTGGTATACCAATTAAGTGCCTCTCCTGTCAGACTCCTGATGAATAATTTCATTATGATAGCCTGATCCTTCCCCACTCCTACCAGCTTGTCGCAGTATGACCTTAAGTGGGCACGGGGATTCCCCTTTCCATCAAACATGTCGAATTTAGGCACCTTGTATCCGGCCGTCACTTCCACATCAGGGTGCATACATAGATCTTCATACTCCAGGCCTTCATGGCCTTTGCTCGTCAGGATACTCCGGAATGCTGCCTTTAAACTAAGAATCTCTTTTGCCAAATTTTCGTCCATTTTTGCTCTGGCCTGCTTCTCAATTTCTTCGTACTGATCAGTTTCTTTGGGTGGTGTGTTTGGTGCTGGGATAACAAAAGGTTGAGCCTCCGCTGTATATATTGGCGGCACATATTGCACATTATGATTATTGATATGTCCCGCTGGTATATGCTGGGTAGCCCGGCAGTTTGGGATAAGTGGAGCAGCTTGGATAGGTGGAGGTTGAGCTATATATGGAGCTGTGAGGGGTGATGGATCATTTTGATGCGAGTTGTGTCGCGCCCTATTTTGACCTGCTCGGGTCAAAGTGGAGCACAATGTATTTGATGATTCCTGGGTATCGAATTTAAGGAGTCGCCACCTAATTATTTTTACGGTGAATTATGACACCTAAATATTAAACTAAATGTTGCAATGTAACTCCAATTCTAAGGTCTGCGAAACTAATGAGATTCTAGGTAAGGGTTCTTTATTATCCTAAAGGGAAGGGGTTAGGCATCCTTTAAGATCCGCTAACTTGCGGTTATCTGATCAAACTCAGGTTAATTATTATAGGAAAAATGCATGCTTTAAAAGTATAATAGATTAAAAAGATGTTTGCAAATATTTAGTAAATGATGCATTTAAAAAGAAAGATACATGTAAAGTTTGAAATATATGCATCTGTAACAATTTGATGTTAAAAATAAATTATTTATAATGCCAAAGAGTAGAATTTTGGAAATCATTGAATTGTAAATTGACAAAAGATAAACTTATATGCACGATTAATAAAGCAAATAAAAAGATGACAAAAGTTGTTTTGAGAATCTTGAATACGCGTGACGAGCCTAAAATAAATAACTAGCAGAGGGTTTCTAAGTTTGAAATAACCGAGCCAACAAATAAATAAGCTAGCGACGGGTTTCAAGTCTTAAACTATCCTATGAATTAATTCTAAGTTTGCCTATTCTAAGCATTTCAATAGTTACATAAGTGCGATAAATAATATTACAATACAGAGCCGGATAAAGCTGAATAATAATAAAAAAGGACAACAAAATAAATAAACTCCGAGGAGTATATGCCTTCCTTGACTTTGTTCCTTGCAAGCTGTCAAGAACAAACGGTTAGAAACAGTTACATACAAATAACTTCGGATCCGCATCCAAAACATTGAGTGTTTTGGTCACGGAGGGCTCAGACTTAAATTTTGAAAAGACCATTTCAATCACGTTGTGGCTGCAAACGTATGACTCGGTGATTATTTTGATTGCCTTGCCTACTTAACATGTTGGTCTCTCGGATGAAAAAGAAAAGATCATTATAATCACGTCGTGACTGCGAACATATAACTTGTTGGTTATTTTAATCGCCTCGCCTACTAAACATATTGATCCCTCGGATGAAATAAAAAGGTTTAAGCCTCATCCTTGCCTAGAAGTTATATTTCCATCTTTACAACTGTGGAGGCCTCAAAATCGAAGGATATTTTTCATCGGCCAGTGTAGTATCGTGTTCGAATCAGCAAAATTAAATCGGAAAGAGTAAGCAGCCGCAGTAAGCAGTAGAAGAAAAAAACAGAGAGGCAATTCCCGAGAAGATGGGATGTTTAATAAAAAATAGTAAATATCTATTGCCCGAATGTTTAAAACAGTGCTGAAAAATAGAGAATCGAAACGAAAAAAAAGCGTGGCCTCAAATTCAATTTCATCGGCCTAAATGCAGTTTTTAGTTTGAAAACAGTAAAACAATACTGAGACAAAAATCAGTAAATTATCAAACAACAAAACTGAAACAGAGAATCAGTGCTGAAACAGAGAAACGAAAAAAGACGCGGCCTCGAATTCAATTTCATTAGCCTAAGTGTAGTATTGTTCAAATTAGTAAAATAATACTGAGACAGCAAACTGAAATAGAAAATCAACCCCCGAAAAGACACGGCCTCGAATTCAATTTCATTGGCCTAAGTGTAGCATTTGTTCGAATCAGAAAAATAATACCCAAACAGTAAAACCGAAACCGAAAGGCATTTTTCTGGAGGGACGCGGCCTCGAATTCAATTTTATTGGCCTAAATGCGATATTTATTCAAAGTAGTAAAAATAAACAACATAGCCGCATACAATAGTAAATAATTAAATGTCCGACCCGAATTATGAACTGTGACCCGAATGAAACAGTGAACTAATTCTGAAAACAGACCCAGAATAGTGACCAGAATCGGAATCAAAAATTCATAGTTTCAGATAACCAGTAACAGATATGAAAAATGCGATAATCTGGAAATATGTCCAAACTGGGTCGACCCGACCCGGGTCAGTGACCCGACCCGAATCAGGTGTCAAACCCGAATCAGATTTTATCAATTTCAGATAACCAATAACAACAAGATATGAAATGCAAGAATTCTAGAAAGTATCCCAAATCGGGTCGACCCGACCTGAATTAGATGTCAAACCTGAAATCAAATATTCACCAATTTCAGATAACCAACAACAACAAGATAAGAAATGTAAGAATTCTGGAAAGTATCCCAAATCGGGTCGACCCGACCCGGGTCAGTGATCCGACCCGAATCAGATGTCAAACCCGAAATCAAATATTCACCAATTTCAGATAACCAACAACAACAAGATATGAAATGCAAGAATTCTGGAAAGTATCCCAAATCGGGTCGACCCGACCCGGGTCAGTGACCCGACCCGAATCAGATGTCAAACCCGAAATCAAATATTCACCAATTTCAGATAACCAACAACAACAACAACAAAAAATGATTCTTACCCGACCCGAGTCGACCCGATCCAGAATAAAAAAAAAGGCAGAATCAAAACACCCTTCTTTCGAATTTTGGACTTGTTTATTTCTTGGATAACAACCAGGGGAAAACTAAAATCAAGAACACAACAAGATATTTATATGGAATCGGACTCCCGAAAATCCTCCTCCAAAATCCTTTTCAAAAAAAAAATCCCCCTCATCGTAGAACAAAGTGGGGGTATTTATAGGTATCAACCCCAACGTTCAAACCCCCATACCCCTTACAAAACGAATTCGAATTTCAAAATAAAGAGGGAACAAAAATTGATTTTTGGGGGTGATTTCTTGGGGCATGTGTTCGGCGGTGTCAGGGTAGGGTGCGACGATGTAGAGGGTAGGGGGTAGGGGTGTAGGGGTGTCTGGCGGATGAGAGCTTAGGGTTCGTTTGTTTTTTTTGTTTTTGGACGATTTTGATAGGTTTTGGGCGATGGGGGGTTTAATTTAGGATTGGGCTCGGTCGATGGGTAGTGGGCTGGTTTAGTTGGTTTTTTTGGGTAAAGGGATGTAGGGTTTGTTGTGTTTTAGGTTTTGATGAGTAATATGGGTTGGGTCGAATTGGCCATCGGTTGGAGTCGAATTGGCCATGTCCGATTAAATTTGGCCGATTTTGGGCTAAAATTTAGTTGTGTTGGTTCAGGGATAAGGGAAATAAAGGGGAATGGGGAGTTGAAATTTGTTGGAGTGCAGCCGAAAATAGGAGTAAATTTGGAGATGGACTTTGGAGGTTGATAGAATGTTTTGGGTAGAAATTATTTTGGGTTGGGAAATAAAATGGTTTATGAGTTTAAAAATATAAAAGGGGTTTAACATTAAAAATATTTTTTTGTAAAAGATGTGAATTATTTAAAATAACATAACGATGTGATAATAATAAAAAATATAATATTTGTGAAATGTTTAATGCTTAAATAAAAAATGGAAATGCGATGCAATTTTTGCGAAAAATAGAATAACATAGGATTTCAGATAAAACTTATGATTATGATAAAAATGCAAATGACAGTAAAAACGCGAGTAATAATAATAATAAGAGAATAATATATATATATATATATATATATATATATACATGTATGCATATAGATTAAAATTATTTTGAGGTGTTAAAAAAATATTTAAAATTGCAAATAAGTCGGAAAAGACGGGACAAAATTGGGTGTCAACAAGTTGTTTTGTGGATTGATGGGACGATGATCAATATGTTACGGGTTATTTGTGGAATTTTGGGGAAGGTGCCGAGGTAAGGACAGATTAGGAGGTGGGGAAGTGGGCGGAGTAGTTGTGCTCGTTTTTTGCTCCGGGAATGGTGTATTTAGGCTAATGGACAGGTTAGTCAGGTTTCGGAGCCTATCGATTTCAGCCTGCATGGATGTAACTTGTTGTAGCAACTGGGCGAGGTATTCGTCTTGAGCCATGATATCTCTTTTTTCTGACGCTTCCGGCTCTTCTATAGGAACGTTGACAAGTCCCAAACCAGCCTGCTCGAATGCCCCTGAATCAATCATTTCATCGGGTGACCGTGCCTTTTACCTTGTAAAGTGCGGGTGCTCTGCCATGTCTTAGTCAATACGAACCGACCTTTTCTTTGGGGAAAAGATTAAAAGAATCCCTTCAAAAATTGTAGCAAAACCAGGTTAGTATGGGACATGTAAATAATGTGCGCTAAGATACAAACAACAAATATCAAGCAATTTTGCAAAAAATACACGAAGTTGAAAGCAACAAGTCAAAACGTATGTCCTAACATGCAGGGGCCTCTCTTATGCCAGAGGTGAGCCTAGATGCCAAACATGCAGAAATCATGATAAATTGACCCAAGCCGTCAAATTGAAATGCTTTTGTTGGGAATAAAAGTTGAAATTTACTGTAATAAAAGCACATACAATAACAGGGCTGATAACATATTATGACCAAGCTAAAATCTCGTTTGTGATTACATAGATGAAGATGGGGCCCTAACACTGCTAGGTCCGACTCCTGCATCTTCTAAATATTGCACTATGTCCTGCATTTGAGACCACATCTCAGGAGTAATAACTGTGTTTTTAAGCCGACAAGTCCTTATCCAGATCGTTGTGCCCACATCCTCGAAACCTTGTTCTCCTTTGGGGCTAAGATCCGAGTTGTCGTGATCTTCTCGAAGCCATACGCAATATTCGGGAGTATTCCCTGCTTGTCCATCTCCGATGTCTATTTTATCCACACTGTTCCATTCATGGAGAATCTGTCTGGCTTTGGGGACAATGACATTCGGTCTGAATTGAATTTCTGAATCTCTCATATTTGCTTGGAGAGGGATTATTTGCTTTTGACCGAACTGTTGGAGTATGCGTAGTGGCGCATATGGCTGGAGTCATTTTAACCCGATGAGCTCGATGTAGTAAAGCCTTCTGCATCTCATATAGGCTTTCTTGATGTTTGGGAGCAACGAATATTTCCACTGAATCTGATCACTAATGCGGGATGCTAAAAACTCGTACCAATCCTTGGTGCCGACTGGTGACAAAAACTGTTTCGTTCTATCGTAAAAGCTGGTGGTCTTGTTTGACTCACTGAAGCAAATGTCCGTCATGTTCGAACGCTGATAGAAATGTTCTACGGCCCATATCTGTAGGATAAGATTGCAACCTTCGAAAAAATTTGTTTTGCCTCTTTTACATTTTCCGAGAGCCCGAAGTATTTCTGCTAGTATCATAGGGACCAAAGTGAGCCGTGCACCGTCAACTCCCTAAAAAATTGCTCGAGCCACAGAACATATGCAAGTACTTATTTTCCCGTGCTCAAGTGGGAACACTAGAATACCTAGTAAAGCGACAGCAAATGCAATAGAGCGCCTGGCTCGCCAATGGTCAGGAGTGCAAGATAATTCCTTTTTAAAGGACTTGTAACCATCTAGACGGCCGAATCTCTCATAAAGGTATTCCAGGGAAACCTAGTTATTTTCAAAACAACGGAGTTTTTTGGTATTTTTTAACCCCAAATAACGCAGGAATTTCTTTTCAGACTGACCGTGAGGGATGATTTGACCTCTGTCTTGATAGGTCAGGTTGGTGAAATAGTTGAATTCTTCCAAAGTGGGAGTGAGCTCAAAATCCTTGAATTTGAAGACAACCCGGTCTGGATCCCAAAAATGAATTAATGCTCTGACTAAATATTGATCAGGAGAGATGTTAAATAGTGAAATGAGGCACCCCAACTTCCTCCTAATTGCCATTTGGCTGCCGAGATCAAAATTCTCCCACCATATCCTTAATTTACTCGGAGTGCCACTCACCATTCTAACTTCAGGGATTTGCGGAACTTGATTCATCCTAGAAAAGCATAGTAAAAGAAAGAAAAATATAAATTTCCCAATTTTGACATTTCAATGTTTAGGCTTGGATCAGTCTATCATTATCATGCTACACATAATATGATGGTATGGTCATTGGGTTGTGAGACCCGTTGACCTTTTTGGTAGATCTCTTAATTGTGGAGTCGATACCAAGGATTGACCCACCTAAGGTATATGCATGCATGACTTAAGATAAAGGGTGGTATAGCTCTATCCTAATTTTCTAAGATTTGGCTGACTAGACTCAAGGTTCCCGAGCGGACTACTCGAGTGAGAAGGCTACGCGGCCAACCAGATGGTCCGGACGCTCCGCGCATATACCGACTCTCCTAAAAATTTGGAAATTTGAAAGAAGTTTGCGGGTGCGCAAAACACACCTCGCGTGTAATGTGTGATAGTGTCAATTTTTCAGAGTGGAAGAAATATGAGCGGAATGCCAATTTAAGGAAAGCAGTAAAAAGAAAGTAGCAATTAAAGCAGTTTATGTAAGAAAATTTCAAAAGGAAACAATCTTGTAGCAATATAACCAATAAGAAGCAAGATAAAACACAGATAATAATTAACCCGAACTTGCCATGGTCAAGAACCTGAATATCCCCAGTGGAGTCGCCATGTTGTCGCGCCCGTTTTTGACCTGCTCGGTCAAAGCGGAGCACAACGTATCCGATGATTTCTGGGTATCGAATTAAGGATTGAGGATTCGCCACCTAATTATTTTTTACGGTGAATTAGGACACCTAAATATTAAACTAAATGCTGCAATGTAACTCCGATTTTAGGGTCTGCGAAGCTAGTGAGATTCTAGGTAAGGATTCTTTATTATCCTAAAGGGAAGGGGTTAGACATCCTTTAAGATTCGCTAACTTGCGGTTATCCGGTCAAACTCAGGTTAATTATTGTACTAAGGAAAATGCAATTTTTTAAATAGAAAGTTAAACTAATGTTGCAAATATTTAGTAAAAGAATGTATTTTTTTTTGTACAAGTATGCATTTGTATGGTATTTAAAGTGAAATACATGTAAAGTTGGAAAAGTGTGTATTTGACAATTGATAGTAAAACAAATTATTTATAATGCCAAAGAAGCAAATCCTTTCGGAAATCATTGAGTAAAAAAAAAAACTTATTTGTATGATCGATAAAATGAATAAAAGACGACCAAGGTTGTTTTGGAATTTTAAAATATGCATGACGAGCCTAAAAATAAATAAACTAGCGAAGGATTTCTAAGTTTGAATTTAACCGAGCCTACAAATAAATAAGCTAGCGGCGGATTTCAAATCTTAAACTACCCTGTGAATTAATTCTAAGTTTGCCTATTCTAAGCATTTCAATAGTTACATAAGTGCGATAAATAATATTACAATACAGAGCGGGATAAAAGCTGAATTAAAGAAAGTAAATAAAAATAAATAAACTCCGAGGAATATTTGCCTTTATTTACTTTAACCCCTGCAAGCTGTCAAGAACAAACGATTAGAAACAGTTAAATACAAATAACTTCGGATCCGTATCCAAAACAGTGAATGTTTTGGTCACGGAGGGCTCAGACTTAAATTTTGAAAAGACCATTCCAATCACGCCGTGGCTGCAAACGTATGACTCGGTAGTTATTTTGATTGCCTCGCCTACTAAACATGTTGGTCTCTCAGATGAAAAAGAAAAGATCATTATAATCACGTCGTGGCTGCGAACATATAACTTGTTAGTTATTTTAATCGCCCCGCCTACTAAACATGTTGATCCCTCGGATGAAATAAAAAGGTTTAAGCCTCATCCTTGCCCAGAAGTTATATCTCCGTCTTTATGACTATGGAGGCCTCAAAATCGACGGATATTTTTCATCGGCCAGTGTAGTATCGTGTTCAAATCAACGAAAAATTAAATTGGAAACAGTAAGCAGCCGCATTAGGCAGTAAACAGTAAACAGAGAGGCAATTCCCGAGAAGACGGGATGTTTAATAAACCAGTAAATATCCGCTGCCCGAATGTTTTAAACAATGCTGAAAAACAGAGAAACGAAATGAAAAAAAAGTGCGGCCTTGAATTCAATTTCATTGGCCTAAATGCGATATTAATAAAACAAATAAACGGTAAATATCCGCTGCCCGGATGTTTTAAAGCAGTGCTGAAAAATAGAGAAACGACACGAAATGAAAAAAAAGCGCGGTCTTGAATTCAATTTCATTGGCCTAAATACAATATTAATAAAACAAATAAACAGTAAATATCCGCTGCCCGGATGTTTTAAAACAGTGCTGAAAAATAGAGAAACGAAACGAAAAAAAGCGCGGCCTCGAATTCAATTTCATTGGCCTAAATGCGATATTAATAAAATAATAAAACAGTAAATATCCGCTGCCCGGATTCTGAAATTTTGGAACCAAAACAGGATTAAGAAGTATTTATGAAAAATCAGACCCAGATTATGAACAATGACCTGAATGAAACAGTGAACTAATTCTGAAAATAGACCCGGAATAGTGACCAGAATCGGAATCAAAAATTCAGATGTCAGATAACCAGCAACAGTTATGAAATGCAAGGGTTCTGGAAAATATCCAAACCGGGTCGACCCGACCCGGATCAGTGACCCGACCCGAATCAAGTATCAAACCCGAATCAGATTTTCACCAATTTTCAGATAACCAATCAAATAAGATGCGAAATGCAATAATTCTAAAAAATATCCAAAACGGGTCGACCCGACCCGGATCAGTGACCCGACCCGAATTAAATGTCAAACCCGAATCAGATTTTTGCACCAATTTCAGATAACCAACATGCAAGAATGCGAAATGCAATAATTCTGGAAAATCCCAAATCGGGTCGACTCGACCCGAATAAGTGATGAAATAGAAGTATTAAAATACCAAAGTTCAAGAATGAAACTCACCCCTTTTTCTTTCGATGTTGGGCTTATTTTCGGACTTAATTCTTGAAGAACAAAGAGGGCAAATGCTTATAATCAAGAATACAACAATATATTTTATATATGGAATCGTCTTCCGAAAAAATCCTCTCCTAAAATGAAGAACAACATGGGTATTTATAGGTGATTTCCCCCTTAAAAACGTTCGAGAACGAGTTCGAATTTTCAAAATAAAGGAGCCAAAAATCGCGGATTTGAGGGGCATGGGTTACGGATTTTTGGGGTATGGGTCGAAGGGTTGGTGGTGTCAGCGTAACAGAGGGGGGTTGGTGGTGGCAGGGGTGAGGTGACCGGCGACGTGGGGTACGGGTGTGGGGCAACGACGCCTTGATTTGGGGGTTAGGGGTGTTAGGGTTTTGGTTTTTTGTTTTAAGTTTATGTTTGGTTGGGGATAAAAGGGATGGGTGTGGGCTTGAGGTTGGATGGTGGCGGTTGGGCCTGGGAATTGGTCGGTTGGGCTTGGTTGGGGCTTTGGGGAATTGGCGGTTGGGGATAAAAGGGATGGGTTTGGGCTTTCGGGAGTTGGGCTGATTTGAATAGAAATTTGGGGTGGCCGGTTGGGCTTGGTAAGGGGATTTCGGGTGGGCCGAAAAAAATAAAAAAGGGAGTTGAATTGTTTTGGGTTGAGAAAATAAGAAATGAGTTATGGGTTTAGAATATAAAAGGGGTTTTAAAAATACAAAAAGGAATTTAATATAAAAAATACATTGAAGAAAAAATGTAAATTAAAAAAAATAAGAATATAACGATGTGATAAAAAATATAATATTCGCGATATGAGTAATGCTTGATAAAAATGGACATGCGATGCCATTTTGCGGAAAATAAATAACACAAAATATTATGGATAAAACTATGATTATGATATTAAAAAATGCAAAAATGACAAATAAAAGATGCAAATAGTAATAAAAGGATGATATATATATATATATATATATATATATATATATATATATATATATATATATATATATATATATATATACGCATGTATCTCTATAGATTAAAATTATTTTTGAGGTGTTAAAAATATTTAAAACTGCAAATAAAATCAGAAATGGTGGGACAAAATTGGGTGTCAACAACTACTAGGATCTCATCAGGCCCGGTCGCTCATCCCTTTCGCATTCTGCGAATAACACCCGTAACCTCCTCAACCTCAATGCTCATATAATACCCAAAATCCCCGCGCCTACCAGAATGCTCCAGATCTCTCAGCACAATGTTTCCATCTCCTTTTTCGTCCAAGAGTTTGTGGAAGTAAGACTACCACCTCCACCTAATATGCGCTTCCTCCACCAGTACTTTGCCATCCTCGTCCTTGATGCACCTCACTTGATCCAAGTTACTGGCCCTCCTCTCCCTTGTCTTGGCTAGTCTGTACAACTTTTTATCCCTGCATTTCTCTTATAATTCCACATACATGCATTCTAAAGTCGCCATTTTCACCGTTGTAACCGCTAGCTTTGCCTCATTCCTCGCCATCTTATACAGTTCATTATTCGTCCACTTTTCCACCTCATCTCCGCTTTCTACCAATTTCACATACGCTATTTTCTTCGCTTCCACCTTCTCTTGAACTTCACCATTCCACCACCAATCCCCTCGATATCCACCACGATAACACCGCGAGACTCCTAGCACATCTCTGGCTACCTCACGAATGCAACTGGCCATCCTGTCTCACATACTGGTCGCAACCCCACTACTCCCCCAAGCCCCCTTGGCCATCAACTTCTCCCCCATCTCCTTTGCACTAGCCACAGTCAAACTAACCCATTTGATTCTTAACCTGTCATCCCCAATCTTCCTCTTCTTCTCCAACTTGATCTCCAAATCCATCACCAAAAGCTTATGTCGGGTTGTAAGATCCTCATTCGGAATAACCTTACAGTCTTTACAAAGACTTTTATTAACCTTCTTAGGAGAAAATAGCCTATCTGAGTCTTAGCCACCGAACTACAAAAAGTCACCAAGTGTTCCTCCTTCTTCAGGAATCTAAAATTGGCTATCACCATCCCACAAGCTCTAGCAAACTCCAAAAGTGAGACGCCTCCCCCATTCCTGACCCCGAGTCCAAACCCTCCATGTAAGTCGTCATAACACCCTGGAAGTGACCCGATATGTCCATTGAAATTCCCTCCTACAAATAACTTCTCAGTGGGTGGTATACCTCCCACCACTTCGTCTAAATCCTCCCAAAAGCGTCTCTTCTCCTCCTTGTCCAAGCCTGCTTGTGGCGCATACACACTAATAATGTTCATAGTGCACCCTCCAACTACCAACTTAATTGCCATCATCCTGTCATTAACCCTCCTAACCTCTATCACATGATCCCTTAGTTCCCTGTCTACTAAAATACCTACCCCATTCCTATACTTCGACCTACTGGAGAACCATAACTTATACCCGTCTACATCTTTAGCCTTAGGTCCTACCCATTTGGTCTCCTGGACACATGCTATATTAATCTTCTTCTTCTTAAGAATCTTAACTAGCTCTATGGCCTTCCCCGTTAAACTCCCAATATTCCAAGACCTTATTCTCAGCCTAACATCTCCCTTACCCTACTTACCCCCTACCCCTTGCCCCCGTCCCCGACCGAGAACATGACTCTAGTCTACCATCATTCACCTAAGCCATTAAAGTAAATATATAATAGTAAACTACTCAAATGTTACCTAAAATAGGAAGGGATCAAAGTGAAAGCACTCGTTAACAAGAATCTAGGGTCACGTATGACCACTACGCCAAGAATGCTACAACTAAAAGTAAGAAGGGTAAATGCAACAACGTAAATTCACGAATTAATACAGTGAAACGACAAAATCTTACAAAAATAATAAGGTCAAAGGATGGATACGGGAATCCGGATGTACCAACCCCAGTTGAATCGAACCCGTTTGCCGGTGAAAATCATTGTTCCCAGTACTGTTCACCGGTATCAGAAGTACTGTTCACTTGAGTTTTTCTCCAAAATATTGAGTACTCGTATATGCCAAGGTACTGTTGTTGCTCGAAGATGTGCGGAGGCTCACATGTTAAATAAATATATTTTAAAAATTACTCATCAATTAAATAACTGTAGTTAAAGGAATAGCCCAGAATTTCCATTTTCTTAACTTAAAAACTTTCGATTTCACTAATTCTTCTCTGATTCTCATCAAAATGCTTCTTGAAAGGTGTTTTAGGGATGTTATGCCTAAAAGTGCTAAACGACCAAACATGTGTTATACTTCCGAAGAAAATTAAAACTTCATATGTGAATTTTATTACTTCAGTCACGTATGTCTGAAGTTGTGTGTACAAAGTAGCTAAATGTGCAAAAAAAAAGAATTAAACTTAGATACAACTTAAACAAATGGTCCCAAAATCGGATATTTCTGCATTTCCCCATCCTTCAGTTGGCCCATTAGACTCCTGGCAGTAACGTAGAAACACGTCCACTTTTTCTGGGATATCTTATTTGGAAACTAGTATTTAGTTTGTATCCAATTTTTTTTTTTTATATATTGACCCACTTCAGACATGCAACATCTAAATTATAGCTAGAGTTTAGTCATCCAACTTTCAGTCTACATTTGTCTTTGTGATTCAACTTTCAGGCTATATTTACCCTTCATTCGTTATATCTCCGTCTCCCCACATATTACCTACGTGAAAATATTTTTTAATTAAATCTACGTACTCACTCATTTAAACTCTTTTACCCCCATGTCAGATCCATCTAACTCATTCAGAAATTAAAATCCAAAAGCTTCATTGTTCATTCATGGTGGATACGATTTCATCACTCAAATCTCATCTAACCGATTTATTTTTCTTCAGATTCAATTCGTAATATATTGAAGAAAATTAGCTTTTGTAGGCGTCACACGGGCACCTCGTATGCCGCATGTGCATTTCATATACTGCACGTAAACTGCTTAGTGAACCCCGAAAATGGCCCATTTGTTTTAAAAATTTGATTTGGCAGTGCTGTCATAGAGATGACATTATAGTTGTACGATTTCTTATTTTTTTAATTGAGAGTGTGACATTCAATTTTGCAGTGAGGAGAGTCATGTTGTAGGTTGTGATAATGAGGTTGAAATTTGAGATTTTGAGTGAGGAGAGTGGTGCAATATGCATGGATGAGCTTGACACACTCGACGGTATATAATTCAACGTTGGATGCATTTTTCCTGAAATTCTTTTTCTGTTTGATCCATATTGTTGAGGAGCTTCTTAATAGCTATTGGTGTTCCATTAATCAAATTTCCCCTATAGACAAGAATATTCTCCTTCGAGAATCGGCATGTTGCAAGCTCTAGATCTGTCAATGTAATCCAGTGGCCCCAACCCACGTGAGAAAATTCAGGTAATCCGATTAGCGGAGACGGAGAACTTATTAGATGTGAATTGTAAGCTTTTGCACCAATTCTCGTCTTCTCCTAATTGTGACCCGCAACAGTCCTTGTTAACATGATGGAAGGAACCTGATTGACTGTTGCTATCTTCATTTTTTTCTCTGTTTCAAGATAAACTTACCTTATTTGATTTTTTATCACTGGTTTTGTCATGAAGAATCATACAAATGACTAATACATTCTGCAGAATCAGACAAATGACTAATAGTATCAATATGGTAATGTCGTATTCAAGCTTCTTTATTGCAAAGCATCATACAGAAAATAAGGGGCTCTAAAAACTAACTCTTAGGTACGCTTGGACTACATCTGATTCTGGAACTTCAACATTTCCATGAACTTCTTGGCACATCATTAAGCATCCAATTGACTTCTCCACTAATTATAAGAAATCGAGTATACAAGTGGTGGGAAAGAGCATAAAAGAACCTTGCTAAAGTACTGCAGCAACAGTAACTCCTTCACCAAACTACAAGTGCCACAAAAGTAAAGCATATTTGTCATTACTTCTGTAGAAACATTGTTCCATCGAGGAACAAGAACTGGAGCTAGAAGCCAGAAGATTCCATTGAAGAGCAATAGTTGATCGATATGAATGTTGTACTTTCAGGTGTTTAGAGGTGAGAAGTTTGTGTGAAGAGGAAAGAATGATTCTCATATATCAACAATATGTACACAAGTAATATTTATACACATTCTCCACTACTTGTCTAGAACCTTCTAACCACTCATTAATTACATTCAATTATTTGTAACTACCTCTTAACCACCTAACAAACTTAACAAACATCATTAACTAACTAAATAGAGAACATGATGTATAGTGCTCCTCATGGCACTTCTGTGCACTTCACTAACTCTTTTACACCCCCCTCAAGCAAGGGGATATGAAGATGTTCTTCATTCCTAGCTTGGACACCAAATGAGCATGTTGTGATCGACCAAGAGCATTGGTTAATAGGTCTGCTGGTTGTTCTTCAAAAGGCAAGAATGTAGTATAGATCAGACCTTTATGTATCTTCTCCTTTATGACATGACAATCTATATCAATGTGTTTAGTTCTTTCATAAAAAAACTGGATTGGTAGCAGACTTGATGACGTATATAAAGAGACTGGTGTTTGAACCTTGATGCCAAGCTCCTAATATAGGCCAATAAGCTAAATCACCTCTACCACTGAAGCACTCATGGCCATATATTAAGCTTTTGTTGAGCTTCTAGACACTGTCTCCTGCTTCTTAGACTTCCAAGATATTGAGGATGAACTAAACAATACCAAATATCCAGTGGTTGACCTTTTGTTGTTAATACAAGATGCCCAGTCTGCATTACATAATACTTCTAACTGGGGGTTATTAAAACTGGCTATGAGAATTCTCATTCCTTGTTCTTGTTTAATAAACCTCACAAGCCTGAGTCCAACTTTCATATGAGATATCTTGGGAACATGAATGAACTAACTTAGACACTATACTAAAAATGATATGTCTGGTCTAGTTGTTGTTAGGTACAGTAGCCTGCTAATTAATCTCCTATAAACACTGGGATCTGATAAAGGCAGATCTGGCTGTGATGTTGATGCAACCTTAGCATGTTGATCAAACTCAACTGTAGTGAACATCACATTCATATCCATAGGTGAGGATGCAAGTTTAGCACCTGACAACCCCATGTCTGATATAAGTTTCAAAGCATACTTCCTTTGATGCATATGCATGCCTTGAGTGCTTCTAGCAAACTCTATTCCAAGAAAATATTTGAGCTCTCCCAGATATTTTATCTTAAAATCTGACTTCAATGCCTCCTTGGTGGACTGAATAAGAACTGGATTATCTCCAGTAATCAGTAGATCATCTACATATACTAATATCACCACAATACTACCTCATTCCTGCTTGGTAAACAGAGAATAATCCCTATAACTCTGTTGAAAACCAGATGAAACTAAACACTTGTTTCTTCCCATCTTTGACATCAAATCCCTCTGGAATTGTCATATAGACCTCCTCATAAAGATCTCCCTACAGAAAAGCATTTTAGACACCCATTTGATGAATTGTCCACTGTTTGACTGCTGCAGTTGAGACTACTAATCTTATAGTAGAAATCTTGACCACAGGTGAAAATGTCTTTTGGTAATCCAACCCTTCTTTCTGATTATATCCTTTTGCAACAAGTCTGGCTTTAAATCTCTCCACTTCACCTGTTGCTTTATATTTGACTTTATATACCCACTTGCATCCCATAAACTCAACAAGAGGATATCATTATATCCTTTTAGACACCAGTTCCCATGTACCATTATCTTCCAAGGCTTTAATTTCAGCCTCAATTGCTTCAATCCGTCTATTATCCCTTGCAGCTTCTGAGTAACTACATGGCTCAGCATTGATTGAGAATTGATCCACAAAACTTTGATACTTAGGTGACAATCCAATGTAATCTACTCTAGTAGATATGTAGTATAAGCAACTGGAAGATCCATGCTTAGTAACATAATTTTTATGCCAGATAGGAGGCTTACTAGTTCTTGTAGACCTTCTAGTATTGGATCCTAACACAACTATTGTTGGATGATCATGCATGATATCCTCTTGTTGAGCATCAGTGGACATGCTCACATCTTGAACCACATCCTAAGCATCTAGGTGTGAGTTTTTGTGTTCGTTATCTGATGGCATAATAATATGCATATGTGAAACTGTCTGTGTGACTCTAGCTGTCTGGGGATGAATTAAGTCATCAAAACAAAAATGCTCATGTGATCTGATATGACTAATATGATCATCAGCTCCACCTTTGAGAGGAAAAATTATCTCCATGAATACTACATCTCTACTCATGAAAAATGTTCTATTTTCCATATCATAAAGCTTGTATCCCTTATGTGCAGAACCATAACCAAGAAATACAGCCCTCACAGCTCTAGGACTAAACTTATCTTGCATGACTAGAGTAGTTGCAAAACACTAACATCCTATCACTCTTAGATGTGAAAGTGATGGTGTCTTGTTGTAAAATATCTCATATGGTGATTTATTACCTATGACAGTTGAAGAAATTCTATTCATGATATACACAACTCCTTCCACACAAAAACCCCAAAACATGTATGGTAATCCTGCCTGAAATTTTGTGGCTCTGGTTGTCTCCAATATATGCCTATGCTTCATTTTCACTACACCATTCTGTTGTGGTGTATGTGGACAAGAGCTCTCATGAACCACACCATGTTGTATGAACAACTCCTTACAACTATGATTGAAAAATTCAATCCTATTGTGTGATCTTACTCTTTGTATCTTTACTTCAAACTGAGTATGAACTTCAACAAAGAATTTTTTAAGGACTGTAACTACATCAGACTTTAACCTCATAAAAAATAAATATGCAAGTCCATATGGAAAATTCATCCACAATTCTCAAGAAATATCTCATTCCATTATATGTTTCTACTTTATAAGGATCTCATGCATCAATATGTAATAGTTGAAAAGTTCTTATTTTTCTACTAGTGTTGACAGAAAAAGGAATTCTGTTTTGTCTAGTCAAAGGACATACTTCACATTTATTCAAAGTAAAAGCATTATCACTTTTGAAATATGAAATTTTCTTTAAGACACTCATAGGTACATGACATAACCTCTGGTGCCAAGTCACTGCATCAACATGCTGAACTGCTGCCAGACATTTCATCATATCTTCTCTTTTATTTTGTGCATCCAAATATAATATGTACAGTCTCTCTTCTTCATCACCAATCCCCCTCACCTTCCAGATGAGAGATCCTAAAAAATACAACATTTTGGAAAGAAAGTAACACTACAATTCAATTCTCTGGTTACTTTTGAGAGTGACATGAGATTAAACTTGAATGCTGGTACACATAAAATATTTCTAAGAACATTGTGCCCACCTGTTTTTTACCAATGGTCGGAACACACGGGTGTTTCCCCTGGATTTTGGAATGTTGTTGAGGAGTTGCCACATAATTATTCTACTATAAATTAGGACACCTAAATATTAACTAAATGCTAAAATGAACTCCGGTTAATGGTCTGCGAAATTATGAGATTCTAGGTAAGAGTTCTTTATTATCCTAAAGGGAAGGGGTTATGCATCCTTTAAGATCCGCTAATTTGCGGTTATCCGATCAAACTCAGATTAATTATTACGCTAAGGAAAATGCATATTTACAAGTATAAAGTTAAAATAATGTTGCAAGAAGTTAAACAGGATGCATTTTTGACAAAGTAATGATTTTTCTTTTTTGAGGAGTTTTGCAAAAATGATTGCAAAAATAAATTCTCGGTATGAAATCCGGAAGAGTATGTGTGACGTGTATTTGTATGGAAAAATACATATAAATGTAAATAGATAATTCATGAAAGGTAATATGCCGTAGCGGCTCAAAAGTATGTGAAAACAGCAAGGTGTGGGACCACAGGCCCGCGAGACATGCAAAGAGGAGGGAAATCCAATATCACAGTTAGAATACACTCGAAATTATCTAAAATAAGATTGGATAATAGAGGGGACAAAAATGGTTTCAAATGGATGACATTCATAAGCAGGCAAAGAAGCATGTGCTATATACTCATAATTCTCGGCTGAAACAAAAAGACAAGATGATCTTAATTCACTGAAACAACAACGGTGTACTGGCAATCAATAAGAGTGGGCTTGGCAAAAGTGAATATACGACAACAAGAAAGGCCAGAGAACAGAGGGATGGGTTATGCCCAACACATGTGTACATATGTTAAGGGAAAAACTGTTGAGCCCAATTCACAAGCAAAGCAAAATAAGATGCAGGGTCGATATGCAAAAATAGACACAAACATGTGTGGTATACAGAAAGATATACAAAGTATATAACCTGGATATACACATTATGTATACCAAGCATATATGCCTTATATATATCTCTGAGCTATACCAATTAAATCTTATAGTAGGCAACCGAAATAACATCCTCTCATAGACAAGCTCACTTAAAGGCAAAAACATGAGAAATCACATATGTGCAGTCCAAAATATGAAGGCGGATCATGTTTATATCAAATCAAGAAGGGAAACAACATGCACTTTGATACATTTCACATAGATGACAATAACTTAGGCATCTAATAGGTGTAGTTCTCAGCCTTTTCCAAAGAAAATAGTAACAAAGGAACAAGATACGCTAAAAGGAATGAGAAAGCTAAAGTCTTATAGTATATTACACAACATTGGGGTCCAGATTCCTATCCTTAAGAGGATAGTACAAACCATAGAGCTACAAATACAAGTTGTTTTCAACTGGACCAAACACATACATCTTAATATCTAGACAAGTTAACACAAATAGATAACTAACTCAGGAGGGTTGTTTCAAGGAAGAGACACAAATACATAGACATTGGTGCTAATCTAAGCATATACAATCACATATATATTATATATCAAGCATGTTGACTCCCAAACATGTAAGGTAAACATATACTTATTCTGGTAAATATAGAAGGAAAATATGGATGTCCTAATGACAAAACAAGAGGGCTTTGAGGCATGTGGAATTACTTAGGCCATGACAAACTCACATGACCTAGGATGTATTACTACTGATCAAACAATCACTTAGAACTAACAATCCAGAACTATCCTCATGAAGGCATACAAGGGGGCAGACTGGTGCTAAAACAGATGGGAAACAGGTGTGTAACCAGATTAAACTGAGCTTGGATATAACAAATGGAGTTAAATGGTGGTCTATAGGTAACACCTTAAGCATGAAGACTTACAAATTCTAAAGGAAACATATACACTTTATAATTCAAGCTGCAACTAGATGTGATGACATTTTGGGACATGCGTGCATTATTCATATAATACCTATACGGACTCAAAACTAACCACACTAAACCAAATAGGTCTAATACATGGTAAACCAGACACAAGACTCCAGCATGAACAAACAAGTCTTCAAGAATTTGCCCGGCACTTTTATTACAGCTTTCTAACATTTAGACATATATCAGATTTCACATTAACTGGTTTTAGGTAATCTTAGAACAAGACACAATATGCTTGGGCTGATACACACATAAATACACAAAAGGAAAACTAAACCTCAATCACATGAGATATTCCAAGCACATAGAATCACATAAAGTCAAGGCATACACATTTCATTATCTTTTCTAGCTTAAAACTTATGCATACAGATTTGATAACATGTTAAGAGAGGCTCAAAGATGAAGCTAATCTATCATCCAACATCAACTAAAGGTAAATAACAGAGGCAATTCACATATCCTAGATTTACTAGACACAGTCCTGATCTTTCTCATATTCTCAAAAATTTTAAACATAAAAGGGAACATGAACAATCAAGAAACATGTTTTAAACATACAAAGGTTGCTTATACCACACTAAGCATTAAAGCCCTGGACATGTCATCTCTAGATTCAAAACAGCTTTAACAGATTTGTCCCATACCAGTTTTAAGACCACCTAAGTAAAGAAACAAACATGCATCTTTTCTGAAAGTCATTAAACAACTCAAAACCATTAAGAATAGGCAATTTCATGTCTGTGTCAACATTAGACCTATTAAACAGTGATGCTGATTATTGGACTAAGCAAGGTCGTTTAATAACTTTAATAAATTCCAAAGGGCATCATTTTAGCTAACAAATAATGAGCATGGTAATAATCAAAGTAGTCCCTATATGCATATTTTCTAAGGAGTCAAAAGCAAATATCAAACTAATCAAGATATCAGCTAATGAACACATAAATATGAAACAACCTCAAGCTTTCAACTACTCAACACAGGTCATTTTATAAGACATTTATGTTTCAGCAAATCTAAAACTTGGTTGAACAGTCTGTTAATCATACAAATACATTATAATCATATAGCCTAACTAGTTTCACATACTAATTATACATTTTATGATCCTTATGTATTCATATTAATCTGAACGTATTATTTATACTACTTATAGTTATCCTACGATAATCATAGGCATATTATAAACTAGATAAAACCTACTCAAGTTAAAATGAACTACACACCGTACATCATGTCAACTTAGCATACTTAACTAATCACATAGCGCATAATACAAATCATAATACACCAATTAAAAAAGGGAATTCGAATTACTGACCTTCTCCGGACAGCGAACCGAGGCATCATCTCGAATCGTCGACTCCACTCGGAAAAGATGTTTGGAATTCTAATTTTTGATTTTGGAAGTCTGCTTTTCTGATTTGAAATTTTGATTTTTTGGACCCGGTTTCGAAGACCCGAAACAAAAACAGACCCGATTGACCCGAATTTTTTACCCGACCAAACTCGGAACAAAACAGACAAAAACAACCAAAAATGTAAAAAAGAGAGATTTTATGAGGATTTAAACTAATAGTCAAAGGATTTTGGATTGAAAATTAAGAAACAAAGGGTATTTTAATTGAGGATTTCAGGGTGCAAAAACAATATTCTTTTTTTAATTTTTTCGGACTCGAGAACAAATCTTAATTTTTTCCGATGTGTTCAGATTTGGACCAAAAGACATTGAAAAAACCGGCCTTGATTTTTATGACTTTTTTGGACCCCCTTAAACACAACCCAAAGGCTGTATTTACAGCCAAAACTTGAGGGGTTTCAACAGCTTCTTCAAGAAGCCTCAGTTTGAAATTCGAATTCAAACAAAAGGGAAAAAGTAGGTGTGACATTTTGACAGAAGAGGTCAAGAAAAGGATGACAAATCTCACTTTCTCAGTCCGATTTGAAAGAAAAGCAGATGTTTGGAGACGTTGGTGTTGATATTAGACTGGTTGGGTTCTTTTTCTAGTGAAACGGAGGAGAATCGGGTAAGAATCCATATGATCCTTACAGTTTTCAACCTTTTAGAGGTAGAATCGACCCTTTGGCAGACCTGAACTGTTACACCTTATAAGATTAAGACGATAATTAAGAACGTCATTAATGAAGTAAGATTCAGTTATTGAATATAAGGAGCACTTACATATGTTAATACGGGAAATTAGTGTATAAACGGATGTTATCCCGGAATAGTTTTTCTTTAGTGCTATACATGTGACGACGAGAATTAATCCTAGTAGTTGAATGTATTCCAATAGAGTTATAGAATAGTATTGTATTATAAAATTATGACATTGAGGATGCGAGGCTTTATGAAATTCTCGGGAATTAAAAGAGGTGGGTTTAAGATTTATTAATTGAAGAACTTGGGGACCAAAGTGTAATATTAAAAATCCAGATTTTTTTATTAACCTACATTCTTTCATCTTCTTCATTCAAAACTTAACACAAACTCTCCTTTCCTCTCCCCCCATACCCCAGCTGAGAACCCCCCAACCCCATAGCCAAATTTGAGGTTTTTATCTTCTCTTCCTAGACTACATTTTTCACCAAAAATTAGAAGCAAAACAACACCAAAAACAGTGACAAAAACAACCACTGCTGGCCGAGACTTTAGCCCAGAAATTTCGAGATTTGTGGTTGTAATTTTGGAAGAAAAATGTGTAAGGATGATGGCTTAACATTGTAGAACACTTGCATGTCAATTGGAGTTGAAGAAGTGAACAAAAAAGGGAAAGAAATACGAAAACAGTGGGGATTTTCGGACGAGCAGTGGGCAGAAAACTATGGACTGTTTTGGATGAAATTTGAGGTATAAAATTCTTATTTCTATTATAATTGGAATGCATATTGTTATAATTAAGGATATGAATTTGTGTTAAGGAAAATTTGGAATTTAAGCAATGAATGTGGCAATTTTGGGCTAGTTGCCAATTTGGGACAGATTTTGGTGTTGTTGGATTCGTTGGTTATTGTTGTATTATTATCACTAATTGCATGATGAAATTGAAAGGAAACATTGATATTAAAGTTTAAATTAGTTATATGGAAGTATTGAAATATGGAATTGGATTTTAGGAGTTAAGAGAAGAGTTATGGAATTATGACATGTTGTGGCCAAGAACTTGCATGAAATCGATGGACTGGTTTAGGGATTGTTTTGTGGTGTTATAATGCTGGAAATTAGTTATCATTATGCATGTTTAAGTGTGGTAATTACTAATGTAAGTCCTAAAGTAATAAGGGTATAGAACGGTGTAGAAGGTTTCACATTCTACCCTCGTTGTTGTTGGAACATGGACTATTTTTGTGGGCTGTTTTAATGTGGATTAAGAGGTTAAATTTACATGAGAAGTGGGTGTGTAAATCCACTTTGTTGCTATTTTAGTTGTGCCCTTAATTGGTGTTTGGTTATTGATGTTATTAGCCTCGTTTGAAAGTTGTGGAAACATGTATAAACAAGGGAAGTGCTGCCCGAATTTTTATAGAATAGGAAGTCGTTATTCGATATAAAGTATGCCAGTGATCATAGAATTGATGAACGTATTAAAATTATTATAGGTTGAAGTTCTAAAACGAGGCGTACTCTAATATTGAGTTGATTAGTTCGTCTAAGAGGTATGTGAACTATTCCTTCTTTTTTTGGCATGATTTTTATTTAATGAAGGTACGACGGACGTACATGATTCTTATACTTTTTAATTTCTAAAGATGTTAGTTATGAGAAGTGCCTATGATTTTTCAGTAAAGAGTTTATTATGACATTATTATAATGATTTTATCGGGAGTCAAAAGAAAATTTTGATTGCATATGGTTACTCATGAAATCTACTCGTGCTAAGTGTTATTACTTCACTTCACCGAGTCCCGGGTCGGGTTATGTTCGTGCACAACCTTGCATTTTTCACCGAGTCACAGAATGAGCCGGGTTACGATAGGACTTTACCGAGTCCCAGAATGGGCCGGGTTACGATATGACTTTATCGAGTCCCAGAATGGGCCGGGTTATGATATGACTTTACCGAGTCCCAAAATGGGTCGGGTTATGATATGACTTCACCGAGTCCCAATATGGGCCGGGTTATGATATGATTCGATCGAGTCCCGCATTAGTGGGATGGGTTACGTTACAGGTATATATATGTATATGGACAGACATTCATGTTTTCTTGACTTGACTCTTATTTTTATAAGGCACAACTGACTTTTATTGTTTATGGCACAGTTGTATTTGGATCCGGATTTTTATACTGATCTCTTGTTATCCATTGGCTACTTATGATCTCATTTGCAGCATTTCATGTTTTACATACTCAGTACATTATTTCGTACTGACCCCCTTTCCTCGGAGGGGGGGCTGCGTTTCATGCCCGCCGGTACAGGTTTTCAATTTGGTGAACCTCAGGCCTAGGTTCCTACTCAGCAGGTTGGAAAGCTCTTTTGATTCGGAGCTTTGTCATTTTGGGTACAGAACCCTATTATTTTGACTTTTGTATATTTAGGAGCACGACGGGGCCCTGTCCCGTCATATGTTGTTATCTTTCTTGTAGAGGTCTGTAGACAGTTGTGGGTTGTGCTTATGTAAGGGTTATAACTCTATTTTGGTCAGTCATGCTATTGTACTCTGTGTTGGGGTGTCCCCGTGTATATATGATATTATCTAGTGGCGGCCTTGTCGGTTTGCCTGTTGTATTGTGTTGTCTATTTGTGACTCCTCAAGAGGCATGTACATTCGGGGGTAAAGGCAGCCTTGTCGGCTTGCCTACCCTGGCATATGTTGTTATTGCAGCGTTATGCTGCCAGATTTCAGACTCATTAGGTGTTAGTTGGATTATGTGTGACAAGTCAGGATAATGACGTCATTTGGGCGGTTAGTCGCGGCCCGTCGGGTCGGGTTGTGACATGAACCTTCAGGAAAAAAGGGAAAAGAGACGTGATGGTAGTGACATCGAAGATGGCGTTTATCCAGTGGGGTTTTGGGGTTATCGATGGAGGACTACCGGATTTTGGGGCATCGTTCAGTTTTGGTTTTGGTTGATGGGTGTGTTTGGTTTTTAGACGATTTGGGGGGGGGGGTTTAGGGTATTGGGCTTTGTTGGGTTAGACAATGTGTTTAGACGATGGGGTTAGGGGATAAATGGGTATTGGGCCACGGGTGTAGGGTCTGTTTGGTGACTGGTTGGCCCTGGGTGTTGGGTATTGGGCTGCGGAATGGGGTAGCCAATTTGGGCTTGGGTCAATTCTGTTGGTGGAATTGATTAGCCCAATTATAGAATTAATTGGTAACTAATTCAATTTCCTTAATTCCTTTTCCTACTTTAATTAATTAAAATAGGCTTCTTCATCCTAATTAATTCCCAAAAAGTGCATACTTACATAAATTATGATACAAGTTATTTAATATACGTATTTAGTTCGAGAGAAAAAAAAGAATTATTCATAAAAGAATGATTAATTTAATAATTGGTGAAATATTATAAGAGAAAATCGATCATCGATACCGATGTCGGAATATTAAAATTATTTTTTGACTACTTTAATTATAAGAACATAATACCTAGTATTTTCAAAATTATGTGGTAATTGGTAAAATATTCAAAAATACTTTGGAAGATTTTTCAAGACTGAGAAGCATAGTGAAATTAACTAAAGATAAGTGGATGGCCAAAATAAGGTGTCAAAATATTTCGAATTGCGAATAAATAATTGGAAGATGGGACAAAACTGGGTGTCAACAAACATCACCTCCTCTTAGATGATAATCACCAACGTGTGACACTTTAATAGAATCACCAGTGGGTAACTGCATTTTTCCTGTGTTTTCTGCCAAAGATTTACTTTGTAAGTATCTTTGATCACTAATCATATGATTAGTTGCCCCTGTATCTACAATCCATTTTACCAGTGCTCAGTATAAAAAATACCTTTACCTGCAATGCTAGCAATTGCTTTAGTTTCTGCTTTGTCATTCAGTAGGTTGAGAAGTTGTTGATGTTAGCTGGGAGTAAACTGCATAAGTGGTGAATGTATGTTGTGGAATTCTCTGGCTGTGGTTATGATCTGGCATAAACTGAGATTGTAAGTTTCCCCCCATGCTGTTTTTGCACATATCTCATGTCATTCTGATGACCTTCACTCTCCTGCCCAGTATTTTCAAATGACATATTTTCTCATGTCACCACATATGCCTTCTTGGCTTTACTCTTAAAATTTTTAGGATATCCATGGAACTTATAACAATCATCATGTATATGTCCAGTCTTGTGGCAGAAATCATACTTCATCAGCTTGAAGCAATCCAGTTTAAAATGCCATTTCCCATGACAGAAATCACAAAAAACATTAGGATTGTATGACTTCTTCTGTATTGGACCTCCATTTCCACCTCTTCCAATCCCACTCATGGTTGTGACCAAGGCATATAATTCAACTGTTTCCTACAACATTCTGTTATTTTCTGCAACTATCCTTTGGCTCTCCTCTTGATTGATCATTGCATATACCTGATTCACGTTTGGTACATATTTCATCATGATTACCTGACTTCTAACCTGACTGTAGCTCTCATCCAGGCCCATTAGGAGCTGCAACATCCTCTGATATTGCAAATGATTGATAAACTCTCTGGACTTAGAACATCAAGAAGGTGGTGGCACAATTGAATCATATTTATCCCAAATGTCCTTGAGCTTGGAATAATACATTGAAACTAACATAGTTCCTTGCTTCATTGTGAGGATCTCCTTATGCAACTGAAAAGCTCTAGAACTATTCACTTTATCAAACCTTTCCTTTAACTCTTCCCAGATGATGTGTGAATCAAAATTGAATAACATGCCAGTGAAAAAGCTTTGGCTCACATTTTCCATTAGCCATGATACCACAATAGCATTACACGTGTCCCACAACCTTGACAAATCACCATGAAAAGCCTCTCTTTTAACAATTCCATCAATAAATCATATCTTGTTCTTTCCCAATAGGGCTAATTTTATTTCCCTACTCCATAATGTATAATTGTTCATGCCATTTAACACAATATCAATAGATAATGACCTTGGTGCATCAGATGAAAACAAATATAGTGGATGATTGTGGTCCATGTTGACAATCATTGTTGTAATTCCACTCGACAGTTCTTCTCCATTGTTCTCCAATTATTAATTTTTCACAAGTCTTCGATTTCAATTACTACTATTGTCAGTTGAGAAAAACAATGCAACATTATCTTCTACAGTTCTTCAATTTCAAATCTATGTTACCAGCTTAAGAAATCAATATATCAAACATGATGTGTCCTTCTGTTCCATTTGAGACTATTACTCACCAATTTCAGCTACTCGACTTCAAATTCTCTATGTTAGATGTACTGATCCCTCAAAGTTCTTCTTGCATGTAAAAGAAATCCCATTGATCTTCGTCAACTTCGTCACAACTCTGATACCATGTGGAAACACTGTTCCATCGAGGAACAAGAACTGGAGCTAAAAGCGAGAAGCTTTCATTGAAGAGCAATATCTGCTCGATATGAATGTTGTACTTCAAGTGTTTAGAGGTGAGAAGTTTGTGTGAAGAGAAAAGAATGATTCTCATATATCAACAACATGTACACAAGTAATATTTATACGCATTCTCCACTACTTCTCTAGAACCGTCTAACCACTCATTAATTACATTCAACTACTTGTAACTACCTCTTAACCACCTAACAAACTTAACAAACTTCATTAACTAACTAAATAGAGAACATCCTGTATAGTGCTCCTCATGACACTTTTGTGCACTTCACGAATTCTTTTACAACCTGCCATAATACACCATATGATGACAGACACTGTAATTTCAGGTCGTTTAGAGGTGCAAGAATCATAAAATGCGCCGCACGTGCATCTCATGCGCCACACGTGTATTCTGATCTCACCAATAGCACTTTTGGGGGAAACTATGAAAATGAATTAATTAATTATGTTTAGACCTAAGAAGCTGAAAGTTTTTTCAATGATTTAATTCATGTGAAATGGTAATTTATATGATTTTACTTAAATCGTGATTTGTTATAACTTGTTTAAAGTTTATATAATGTGCTTACATTACATTGAACATTTTATTAAAATCGTGTCCCACCTCAAGTGAGAGAGAGTTAATAACACTTATTGAGTATTGTGATGATGTAGTTTGCCCTTCGTGACCAGCCCTCTTTACATCTTTCAGGTGTGACACTGATGATTAGAACACGAGCTAGGATGACTCTCTTTTTCTAATTTAATTTGGTGAGA
This sequence comes from Anisodus acutangulus, assembly GCA_029783415.1. Taxonomy (NCBI): domain Eukaryota; kingdom Viridiplantae; phylum Streptophyta; class Magnoliopsida; order Solanales; family Solanaceae; genus Anisodus; species Anisodus acutangulus. The sequence goes on from CM056512.1 coordinate 19,197,766, forward strand.
TGCCACTCCTATGATCGTGGGTTACTCCACTTGTTTTTTCCTTTCAGTTAGCCGGGAGTTGTGTCTTGGGCGTCATTCTTATTCCAAGTATTTAGAAGCTCTGTAAATGGTGGTATTGGGTTGTAATAATATGGTTAATGCACAACATATAATATTTATATTTTATTTTTGTTATTTATATAAAAGTAATTCATGTATGGATTTTGAAATTGTTTTAATGCATATGTTGAGGTGTAACATATGAGATTTGTTCGCTCGGTGCATATATCGTGTTAAGTGTCAGTCACTTCAACAATGTGGATTTTAGGGCGTGACACCCAATTTCAGACTTTTTGATTTATATTTGGTCATCACATAATTTCAACTTCAGATATGCATATCTAATTTTGATCATCTAACCTTTAAAAATCTTATAAATTTTGATTATTTTTTAAATAAGGATTCTAAGAGAGCTATTTGTGCACTTTTCCCCATAGTAACAGTCAAAATGTCTTATTAAATACTCTAGGAGGCATGAAATTACATCTAAATGACTTTGAAATTTGGTGATCTGGAAACTTGACCTCTACTTACCCCATCGACATTTTAATGTCAAAAACAGTGTTTTAAAAGGTAGTTTTGGGACTTGCCTCGAGGCGGGCATTGACAAAACACTTCAAGGCTTATGTGTGAGGCTTGGTTCTGTGAGGCTTACGCCTTAAATGTCCGACTGTACGCCCTAAAGACGCTTAACGCTCGGGGCTCACCTAATAGTTCTTACACAAATTATGTGTCAAATTCATTAGTTAACACTTTTAACCCTCATGATTCTTAATAAATGAATGATGTTAATAAATTTTTTCATCTATAGAAATAAGAAGATTAAGAGTAACTCAAATAAGAAGATTAAGAGTAACTCAAATAACAAGTCGTAGTATTGCGTATTACTATTTGAGAACATCGTGAGGGTGAATACCACTTAACGTTTCTCTTAAAAATACATAGTCGAATTTTACATCTTCACTTATCATTAGTCTTCATATTTTTTTTCCTTATGTCTAAAAATTATCATATTTTCTCAAAATTATCATATTTTATTATTTCGCTATCTGAAAGTATTTTTTTTATTCACGAAGGAATGATGTTTTAGTTATAATACTGATAAAGTTTATTGATTATTTTCTTTTAGGAAGGTAAATTACATAGTATGATAGTAATATTTTAAGAAATTATGATTCTTTTATTGTTTGAAAGTTAAAATGTAAGAGTTGATTTGCATCTCTTAATAGATTTTATATAATTGCATAATTTATACTTATAAAATTATGTTAGATGTTTTATTTTCTATGAGTTTCTTTAATGATATTTTAAATTTTGTTAAACTATTAATGTATTGTTTTATATAATTTTTGTGTTATTATACTTATTTTAATATATATAAATTAAAAATTTAAAGATTCATGAGGCTTACGCCTCCCCTCAAGATTTACGCCTCGCCCCGTGCCAAATAATACGCCTGGCCTCACGCACCCCTTTAAAACACTGCTCAAAAGCTTTTCCCTAAATTTGCTGTTTTGCGCATCGAGCAAACATGATAAACAATTCAAGACCACATCATTTCTAAGATTACTCTTGTAGATCATCCTCTAAGATGAGGCCCGCTAGCATGTCTAGCCCAATTTGAGACACAAATTTATCTATTAACAGATATACATATACCGGTACTAATATCATTAGGGGTCGTTTGATCACAAGAATAAGGAATAACAATATTTTATCTTGTATTTGATTTTTTTTTTTGGTATAAAATATGGGACTATTTGTTAAATATACAAGTCATAGCGGGTGGTCTTCGAACGCTGAGACTGTCCCTAAAATCTTCAAAAAGGACCGAGGGAAAACCCTTTGTAAAGATGTCTGCAATCTGATATCTTGACGGGACATGACATACGCGAACGTGACCCCGAACAACCTTTTCACGGACAAAGTGAATGTCCATTTCGATATGTTTAGTGTGTTGGTGCTGAACCGGATTACCTGAAAGGTAGATGGCACTAATATTATCGCAATAAACCAAGGTTGCCTTTTGAATCGGACAATGAAGCTCTAAAAGCAAATTACGTAACCAACATGATTCTGAGACCACATTGGCTACCCCTCGATATTCAGCCTCGGGATAGAGTCGCCTAACGCTTCGCAGACCAGGAGACCAAGTTCTTTGCCAAGGAACATCTGATGGCAGGCGTGGGCCGTCTGGTGTCTGGACAACCACCCCAATCTGCATCAGTGTATGAGACAAGTGTGGATGTCGATGAAGGATACAAATGCAAACCATAGTCTAGTGTACCCTGAATATACCGGATGATGCGTTTGATTGCATTCATGTGCTCAACTCTGGGATCATGCATGAATAAACACACATGCTGAACAACATACGTAATATCCAGTCTGGTAAAGGTATGATACTGAAGAGCCCCTGCAAGACTGCGATAGCGGGTCGGATCCTCGTAAGGGATGCCGGCAGTGGCACCAAGTTTGGGCTTAGTATCAACTGGAGTGGAAGTGGACTTACAGGATCCCAACCCTCTTGATGATCTCAACCACATACTTTCTTTGAGCCAAAAACAAACCATCTGAATGACGCTTGACGACAATCCCTAAAAAGTAACTCAAGGGTCCTAAGTCCTTCATAGCAAACTCAGACTGCGGGGGTGTGTTAAATATACACAATATTGTGTATATTGTGTGTATTAAATCTCGGATTTGGTCCCAATAATAGCTCTCGGTTTTGGTTGTTTATGTAAAGTAATTTATGGTAAATATTTAGTATCCTAGTTTAGGTAATATTGTAATATAATTAGTAGTGTATTACCATAAATGTATAGAATAAGGTTTTTAGAATAGAATAGGAATAAGATTCTCCTATTTTGTAACTTGTATATATAGTCTTTCAAGTAATAAAAATAATTAAGGGGGTTATTTCTTTCAATATTTATACGATCACAATTGTGTTTTTACTTTATACTATACTTAATGTGAAATAACATTAATCTCGGGATAAAATAATGAAATGACAAAGATGCCCTTCTCCCCAAGTTCTTTAAGAAAAAAGGTTAAAATTGAAAGTATAATTTTTGCTAATTTATTTAGTGTAAACCTAAACACGTGTTTTGTATTATGCTAATATACCTCATTTTTAGTCCAATAAACCAACATTTACCATAAAATATGTCAACTAAATAATCTCATCATTATTTAATCTTCGTATTATAATCCTAATATAATTAACTTAGTCACAAACCAAAAGACCACACTCTTTTAAAGTAGAGGTCCAAAACGAAAATACTTCCCTTAGATATTCCAATAACTCAGTCCACCATTAATATTTTCCTGTTACACACATATAACTCAAAATTTTCCACAGAAACAGGCTGCTTGCCCTAGCAGTACGACGTTTGTATTGCTCTTCCACAACCCTGTTTTCACGGTTTAGGCTGCTCTCATTTCGCTCGCCGCTACTATGGGAATCGCTTTTGCTTTCTTTTCCTCTAGCTACTAAGAATACCACATGAGTGGATATATATATGAATTCAAATCTGCCGAATCACTCATGTTATGATCTTCTACATCCTGGGTATTCCCATTCTGTCATCTGGCTTCTGGTAAGAAAGGAATGAAGCAGCAAACATATAAAATAATATATTCAAGAATATATTCTCACACAGAAATTAAAGAATATAATAGCATTGTATAGATTGGGAGAGAGAAGGATTGTAGAATCTCATGGATGAGGCAATTAGGACAAAGGGTCAAACTCTTTCAATCAATTGGCTATAAAAATTGGAATAAGAAAGCAAAATAAAACAGAACCAAGAAAAGGTATGTTTGGAAGAGAGGCCTTGCATGAAGGGAAGAGCCTTTGTTTATTAGCCAAGGATGACTTGCCTACATAGATATATATACTACCAACAAGCTGAAATATTATTTCCTTGTTTGGTTGACATGTTAGGCAGTCATCTATGGCATTGTTGACAGACTCTTCTCCATCATGTTAGTCCTTCTCTTCCCCATTTTGGTGCCAAACATTGAGCCCTAAGTTATGATCCTATGTATTTAAAAAAAAAAGGCACTTCGGTGCACTAAGCTCCCGCTATGCACGGGATCCGGAAATATGATCCTATGTATTATTTTTCTTTTTATTTATTCTCCCTTCTTTTTGTAACTTTCTATGTATAGTGGAGCCATGAACATGCATTGAGAGATTTTTAGGCTTACAAGATAGGGGCATACTCATATAAAAAATTTTCTAGCAAAACTAATTGGGGTGATAGACCCACGAAGCAAAAAAAAATCCTAGCATTATATTGAACCTTATCTCAAGGACTGGAAAGCTTACAACACCGGAAATAGAGCAAAGTCTTAGGCTGATAAACTGATTGAAGGCAGACCAAGAGCACTACCTACGAGGATTTATTATTAAATAAGAATGCCGGCAATCTTAGGGACCATTTTGGGTGGAATAGCATTTTGTTAAGGACGTATTGTTGCATTTGAAACCGCGAGGACCGACATTGATTTTGATGGAAAATATTGAGGACCAAATATGAAATATATTCAGGTGTTGGATGTGTGGTACTTTTTGTTGGAATGCTATATGGCTGGTCCAAATGATTCTCTTAGTCAATTTCTATTTACAAAGTTGACAGAGATACATGGGTATTATAATTAATGGGAAAAAGAGAGCTGTTGTTACAAAAGATCACATCATTAGGTTGTCCATGGACATTTTAACCACAAAACTGTTATCAACTTAAAAGGTGAAAATGGAACTCATTCGGACTCATGTGAAAATAGATTGGTCTTCATGTGTAAGTTTTTATGAGTCTCTAAAATGGTAAATATAGTTCTTTTCTAGCATTAACTCGAATAATAAACTATTTATTTTGTTTATGATGCATGTAGAGATGGTTAGGTTCTTGAATATTCTAATGTGTTTATTGGTATAAGAAATTCTCTTGAGTAAAAGCTTTTTCTACAGAAAAATATTTTCTCCTGAAAATATATGCACCTTGTAGTCTTGTACAACTACCTTATATTACCTATTTTTGTACTCAATAGCACTGATAAATAATTCATAAAATGATTTCTTTAAAAAAAAAAACTATCAAAAGCACCAGTATAAAAGAACCAAACCGGACTAATTAAAGATGCTAATTATTTGAGTGACAGACTTATAATTCGCATTGTCCAAGCTCCTGCACTTCCTTAGCTGTTATATTCATTTACACGCCAAACAAGTAATCAACTCTAAAAGCCCTCAGGGCACAGGCGAGTTGGTAAGTGGCAAGGTGATTGGGGTACAATCATTTCGACGTCGCGGGTTCGAATCCGTGTGATGACAGTCTTTGCTGAAATATTGCATGGGTTGTTGCTGGGTTCGTGTCCCGTTGGTCCTCTTCCTTGCAGGGCTGCCACTCGCGCATATCCTCGATTTATATTCCACCTGGCCAAGGGGCCTCTGGTACAGGTGGGGGTTTTGCCTTCGGGACTTTTCCCTTCACAAAGTAATCAACTCTAAATAATCCATTACTTGTCACTTGTCAGTAAACATTGAACACCACTTACAAACCAACACCATAAAATAAAAAATCAGTTTTGCTTTAGATCATAAACCAATCTACATAAATAAGTAAATAAAGGAAATTGTAAAATTATTGGCAGTGCACATATTCCAACTTAAAACAAAAGGTTACTGAGCAATCCAACAGGTTTGTATTATGCTACTATTTAGGTTCTTTATTTTATTCCTTTACCTAAATTTAATGTCTTAGATCTGCATCCCGATTTATATGTTTTACTTGAGTCGAAGGTCTATAAAAACAGTTCATCTATTCTCACAAGATAGGGATAAGGTCTGCATACATACAGTGGCGGAGCCAAAATAGCATCCATTAGCAGCTTAAAATAAAAGATAAGTAACCAGTTATAAGGGGTTAAACTATATTGATACAATGTGAGCTTATATATATATATATATATATATATTAAATTCATAATAATATCACGGTAAGACTTGCCTTCACCTATTATTTACCATGATTAAATCATTAATTAAGATAAAATATGGATTACTTAATTATAATTAGTGATTAAAAAGTTATGAAGATATGTATCACATATTTATTGGGTTAATATAAATGCGACTAAATTCTTATCATAATGTCACCATTCATTTTGAACCCATCAACTCTAAATCTTTGGATTACGCTCTAAATTCTAATAGTAATAATGAAGGAATGTGTGGATAACAAACCCTTCATTAGTTTTTATTCAATAATATCACATTTTATCAACTCTTGTGGTGTGTGTTTACACGTATTTTGATACTTGAGTTGATAGTGTTGCAAATGATAGTAAGTAGATTTATCTTTCTTTAATTTGTTGGCCGATGTTAGAGGTAAATAAAAAGGATGAAAAATGTCAACTATGCAAAGTTTAGGGGTTTGGCATTTAAATCAAACCCGGGGTGGAAAATATTTTCAAAGTACACGTCTGTGATAAAGAAAACTCATGTATATTTTTCAAATTCAAACAATCAAGATTTGAGAAATAGATAAACCACAGTGAAGATAGCTAATTAAACTTATCACCACTAAATTATATCTTATCCATGAAGTTTTCAAAATTTCAATTAAAGATTGACCATGACTTGCAGAAAGATTCAATTGCAAAGAATTTGAACTTTATGCTAAAACTTATATTTGATTCTACACAAAATCACAAACTGATATTTCGGCTGGCTATTATAAGCTTTTTGTAATTCGGTTTGACATTTTATCTAAATACGTGGATAGACAACATATAGAGAGAGATAAGTATTCTTGAATTCAAAAGAGAATATATTCTTGTATGAAGGAAAAAGTATCAAAGCCTAGTTAAAGGGGGTTTATGGATAAGGCAATAATTTGGCTAAGGGTCAAACTCATTTAATATTCATCTAACTGAAAATTTTGAAAGCTTCTAGTTTTGGCTATAAATAGAGAGCCAACAAGCAATAGTACATATACAAATACCATATACATCTTGATTCAAGATATTAATTCACTATTAGCTAGGATGAGAGACCTTACATGACGAGAAAAATCTTTGTTTAGTAGCCAAGGATGACTTGCCTATGTACCACCATTTTTTCATATTTTTTCTTTAAAGAGTTATGGAGATGAAAACCAATTTTCAAATTGGTATTATAGGCAGTCATCTTGGGCTATATTAACATACTTTTCTCTTCATGCTACTTCTCTACTTCCATTATATGCCAATGCCACGCATTTTCTGTTATATCTTTTTCTTTTATGATAAGTAGATTTTCTGGCAGAGAGATGGCACTTGTAGCATGTTTTGGTATAATGTTTTGTGAAAGAGAATTCTCTATAGCTTATATCAATGTTTCAATAATAAATATGTAGTTACGGATGAGAATTATGGGGTTAAGCTCACGGATAGTCACACTTTTATTTTATTACACCAAAGTTATTAAATAATTTTTGTTACGAAAAAGTAATTGAATATTGTCTGAGTACCACAGAAAGTCATTAAATTATTTTTGTAATATAAAGTATTCAATTTTTTCAAAGTATCACCTAAAGTCACTAGATCATTGAATGGGATGTCTAGCTATTCTTTGTACCAAAAAAGCCACTCAAATAGTATAGTGACTTTTGATGATACTTAGGCATAACTGGCTACAAAAAATAGATTGATGATTTTTATGATATTTACATAAAGTTGAGCGACTTTTTCGTTACCAGATATTCAGAGAATAGTTAAGTTTAATGCAATTATGTGGAAGTGAATGATCAGATATATAGTTAACTAGAATTATGGTATCGGCAGACACCAATTATTCGCACCATATTTTAAGCTACTATTTAAATTTGGTCATGGAGTAGTTTATTTTAGCTAAATTTCTCTTTTAAAGGTAGTTGAATATTATTTTTTCAAACAAATTTAACCCACTGTGCTAATGGGGAGAGAGGAGAGAATTTAACGCGTGACTTAAAACATGTTCATTTGTGCAAATCCCCTGGCAAACACAATTTTAATAGGATAAAAGTCCATAACAAAGTTTAAACTACATGTAACAATCCGACTTTTGTTTTGCATATTAGCATTTTAATTTGAGTCTTGAACATATTTATATATTTATCTACTAGTTATTTGTGACGTGTTGGGATGATTTGGGTTGGGACTTAAAAATTTTCATATGTATTCTAAAGTATTGGAAAGTTGAGAAAATTGGTGCAACAGAGTTTACTATAAATACAACCATAATCATGAGGGTGAAGCCGCGATCACGGAAGTGTGAAGCCGCGATCACGGAAGTGTGAAGCCGCGATCACGGAAGTGTGAAGCCGCCACTACTAAAAATACGATTTTTTGTAATAAAAAAATTTTGATAAAAAAAACTGATGGATAGAGGTCTAAAAAAAATCGACGAACACCTTGAAATTATCTTATATCCTTCGTAATTAAATTAAGAAGAAGACAGTATTTTCTTATCACCGGGAAAAATATCAATGAACAACCGATAGTCCCTCGTTTTTAAAAAAAACAATTACACAATTATATTCACAATACTCTGATATGTTCTAGCCAAGAATTTAACCTAGTTTTGTACTGTGGCATGATACTATTTTACCTTAGATCACTGATGCTCATTGGTCTAAGTCTTCCATCGAACTATCCAATATCATCCATTGATTAATTAAACTAAAAACAAGATGATATTTTCTAACCACGGGAAAAAAGAATTAAACAAAAACCAATGAACAACCAAAATGGGGCAGTCTAGTACACAAAGCATCTCGCGTTGGCAGGATCCAGTTGAGGGGCCGCACCCCCAAGAAGTGTGATTTAGACAGTCTACCCTAATACAAGTATTAGTGACAAACTTTTGTAATATGTACATAACAATGAACAACCAATTGTAGAAAATAACCTTAATTTAAATAAATTCATTGGGCAAAACTTTTTATTAGAATATGTTAGATCTATTTATGGTAATATATGATTTGATAATTATGATAATGTAGGATTTGTAGTCCTATTAGAACAAAGTTACCCTTTACCCTTTTAGATTAGTAAAAGGAGAATCTTACCTTTATATAAGGAGGTCATTGTGACGAATGAAAAACAGAAAGAATTCTCATATTATTCTTGTCTCTCTAAATTCTCGTCTTTGTCTCAATTTTAATATACTATCAGAGCCACATTAGCAAAAACACAAAAGCCCTAGAATAATGGCAGGTGATGGTAAAGAAACAGGCGATAACGGCAAGAGAATCACCGGTGAAGAAAACAAAACCCAAAGAAAAAACAATATCTCCCTACGACATTACGTCGAATGATAATCCTGGAATTGTGGTGACACAAATTCAATTGAAGAGCGAAAATTATGAAGAATGGGCTAGACCCATGAGGACAGCCCTATGAGCAAGAGGGGAGTTCGGCTTCGTCGACGGTACAATAAAACAATCGGACGACGAGTCACCGGACTTGAAAGATTGGTGGACTATAAACTCACTGTTGGTGTCGTGGATTCGCAACACCATATAACTGACGCTTCGCTCAACGATTACACACTAAGAGGAAGTGAAAGAATTATGGAAGAGCATCCGAGAGCGGTTCGCCGTTATTAACGGCCCTCGGATGCAACAACTAAAGGTGGAACTAGCGGAGTGCAAGCAAAGGAAAGGACCATAGTGGATTACTGTGGAAAACTCACTACGATGTGGGATGAATCGATGAATTACGAACAGATCCCAACTTGTACGCTCGGAAAGTGCACGTGAAGTCTAGGAACGATCCTAGAAGCCAAAAGAGAAGAAGAAAAAATTCATCTTTTCCTTATGAGATTGGATGATGGAACATATGAAACGGTGATATCGGACATACTGGCCTAGGAATCATTGCCATCAGTGAACAAGGTCTACTCGAAATTGGCGTAAGAAGAGCGTGTGAGAGGAATCACCCATAAAATAGAGGATCGAAGTGAAAACATAGTTTTTTCCATACAAGGGAGAAAACAATACCGTGCCCAAGGTGAAGGAAAAAATGATAGTGCATTCTGCACACATTGCAAGAGATTCGGACATGTTGTGGACGGATATTTTCGAATCATTGGTTATCTGGATTGGTGGCCGAGAAATAAAAAAGAAAACGAAAAAATAGAAGTAAGAGGATGAGGACAACAACAATAACAGAGAAGTAGATCAGGATCCAATCGTTGTAGATGCAACTACCGGGCCAACGCCGTAGTTGTCAAAGAAGGAACTCAGATGGAAACAAGAACGGTGAACACAGGAACCAAACCAAAAACTATTCAGATGCAATGAAAAAGAAACATTAGAAAGTAACCAATTGGCAAGAAATCCAAGCACTGGGGGATAATAAAATATGAACACTAGAAACTTTGCCATCAGATAAGAAAATACTCGGATGTAAATAGGTGTACAAAATTAAGTACAACTCTGATGTCATAATCGAGCGATATAAAGCTCATTTGGTCATATTCGGAAAAGAAGGAAGGAATTGACTATAACGAAACTTTTGCTCCGGTTGCTAAGGTAGTAACTGTTCGGACCTTCCTGGCTGTTGCGGTTGCACGAAATTGGGAGTTGCATTAGATGAATGTGCATAATGCTTTCTTATACGGCGAACTTATAGAGGAAGTTTATATTAAATTGCCACTGGGATTTCGTTTTCCCAATTCGGGACAAGTATGTCGACTCCGAAAATCTTTGTATGGTTTGAAGCAAGTTCCAAGGTATTGGTTTGCAGAATTATCAAGTGCTTTCATGAAATATGGGTTCAAACAATCGTACTCTGATTATCTCTATTCACTATGCACTAGGAGGTATGCAACTTAACGTCTTAGTATATGTGAATGACTTGATTATCTTTAGAAACGACCATAGGGCCCTCTGAAGTACTTTTTGGGAGTTGAAGTTGCACGTGGACCAGAGTTGTCGTATTGCGTGCATGTTCTGTCCCAATTCATGTAGCAACCAAATGAAGCACATTGGAATGCGACTCTTTGTGTAGTGCGGTATTTGAAGAAGAACCTAGGACAAGGCATTGTGATGAGAAAAGATTGTGATCTCCAGTTGTACATATGGTGTGATTCGAACTGGGTCGGATGTCCGTTGACTCGAAAATCACTTACCGGTTGGTTTATATCCCTCGGGAAATCACTCGTATCATGAAAAATTAATAAGCAACACATTGTCTCTTGCTCGTTAGCAGAGGAAAAATATCGGTCAATGGCAATGACAGTCTGAGTTGAAATGGTTAAAGGACATTTTACATAGTTTGAGTGTGGAACATAAATTTCCGGTGAAAATGTATTGTGATAGTCAAGAAGCATTGTATATTGCGCAAAATCCGGTGTTTCATGAATGGACTAAACACATCGAAGTAGACTTTCACTATGTCCGGAACGCGCTCCAATCCGAAATAATACTTCTCAGTCATGTCTCAACCAGTTAGCAATTGGTCAATGTGTTTACAAAGGCTTTGGGCAAATCGCAACATGAATATTTACTTGGCAAGTTGGGCATTCGAGACCCTCATGCTCCGACTTGAGGGGGTATTAGAATATGTTAGATCTATTTATAGTAATATATGATTTTTGGTAATTATGATAATGTAGAATTTGTAGTCCTATTAGAATAGGGTTATCATTTACCCTATTAGATTAGGAAAAGGATGATCTTACCTCTATATAAGGAGGTCATTGTGATGAATGAAAAGGAAAAATAATTCTTTCATTGTTCTTGTCTCTCTAAATTCTCGTCCATGTCTCGATTTTAACACTTTTGTTGTTCATCAGGCATAAGTTCTCATTTTAATGTGCTTAAAAATTAATTTTGTATATGAAACATGAATTTAGGACATTTTAATAAGTTATGCAGATTTAAAATTTTGAAATGTGTTGCATAGTGGACTGGAAGTTTCAGTTGTATTTATTGACTTTTTTAATTAATCACTATTAAATTCAATTATATTTTTAACAGTAATTTAGCAACAAATATTTTCAATTAAAAAGGTATAGAATATTATTTTTTGAATTATAAGAACGACTCTTTATAAAGTGGAGGAGATAGTTGTGAACAAGTGACCATACAAGCACTTTTTGCATATAACATCACAGCTTTTGATTAGTGCAGCACGGTAGATAACAAATCTTGTTCGTCCGTCATAATTAACTTTGGACAATTTGAGCATCACATGTAACTTTTGTCGTAAAATAAATTTGTGGTCAATTAAGCAGGTTCACGATCTCTGACTAATTAAAATGTCCTGAACCCTTGTCTCATAATAAAAATTAATTTAATTCCCATAACTTAAGTCCAATGCGAAACAAAAATTTTGCCCAACAAATTTTCTTAAATAGAGATTATATTATAACAAAGCTTTTTAAGCGGATAAAAAATTCAATGTCACCCCTTTATGAGGGTCATTCTTGCAAATCACCTGAGGGGATCGGTTTTATGATTCATTAGAAATGGCTATTTAGTTACATGACTCTTTCACAAAAATGGGAAAAAAATAAACATAATGAATAGTAAATAAAATTTAGATATTTTATTTCTATTCAAATTATAAATAATCTTATGAGATCATCTTCTCTCACACGGTATCACTTCCTAGTTCCTACAAAATAAAAGAAATAAAAGGAAAAATAAATAAATTAAACAATTGTTTTCGTGCATATAGAAACAAGGTAATTTAACGTGGTTAGAATACGGTATAGTTAATAGCACTTCAATTATATATATTTAACATTATATAGTTTGTTTGGCCAAGTTTATTGAAAATTAAAAGTACTTATTTTTTAAAAAATAATAAGGAGTTTCTTTTAGAAAATTGAGTTGTTTGACCAATCTTTTTCTAAAAAAATTAGTGTTTTTGAGTAGTATAGCCTAAGTTGTTTTAGCTTTCTCCTTGAAGCATTTTTAAGAGTCAGATCAAACACAAATTGCTACTTTAATATTAATAAAAATATTTTTTTAAAATTAATTAATCAAATATAAACTGCTACTCTTCAAAATTACTTCTCGAAAGACTTCTAATAAAAATCACTTTTCAAAATAAACAGTTTATCCAAACAAACAGGAATATTACTTTGTCGTCTCACTCCGACGAAGAGAGAAGATAAACAACACAAATTTGAACAAAAGTCACTTCATGTCAACAACGAGCTAGAGAAGGAATTATGCATGTGAATTGTGATTCTAAATTGACTGATTTTGAAGATCAAGTAGTTACCTAGCTAGTCATCTATTTATTTGATTCCGAGCCAATTGACATATGCAATAGTAGAATGTCAAACATGAAACATCAGTATCTGATCACAAACTTCAATTTTTTAACATCATATATTCCTATCTAGTTGACAGTTATATATCAAGAAGAAGAAAAAATACTGTGTCTCAATTTAATTGTAATGTTTCGCTTTTACAGAGTCAAACTATGTCAATTTTGATCAACAATTTAAAATATATTTTTTTATTATATTAACATGAGAAAAATTTCGGCTCATAGTACTTTTCGTATAATTTTTAATATATATAAATTTTAATTTTAAAATATTATGTTGATTTAATCTAATTTAATTTTAAAAATTAATCAAATTAACTTTCGAAAAGTGAAACATCAAAATTTGGGAAGGGAAGAGAAATATTATTAATTACTAGTTTTCTCCAGCCTACTTGGACATTCCTAGAAGAGGATAAAATAAACATTGGCGATTAGGATTGGGGACAGGGCCATAAGAATTTATGGATGAGGCAAATTGTGTAAAGGAAATGCATTGAATTTCATAACTACAAATACAGAACCGAGGGAAGCCAATTATATCGACAATTACACATTAAATTCAGCTGCTACGCCCTTGCTTCTTGCCCCTTATTTCAAACTCAAGAAAAGCCTTGATCGATATGAGAAATATGCGCTCAAGCGCCCAACCTATACAAGTGGCTTGGGCTCGAAAGCCGGCCTAGTAATAAAAAAGGTTTACAAGTTTTGACTAAACACGAGTTTTGACTAAACACGAATTTCTTCAATAATAATTTGATCCAAAGTCGTAAAGAAGGCACCGGATAAGCAACTAACATAAACTGCTACCTTACAGGAAATGTGGAAGAGAGGTCTTACATGAAAAGAAAAGCCTTTGTTAATTAGTCAAGGATGACTTGCCTAATGTACTACGTGCTTTCCTCCATTTTTATGGTGTTTTAAGTATACTAGGCAGTTGTCTTTAGCTATATTGACAGTATTTTCTTTATCATGCTAGTACTCTGCTTCCAATTTATTTTTCCTTGCATAAATCAATATGGCCTCTCTTGCATTTTCCTTCTTAAACATTTCCTTTTCAAAAATTTCACCCTTTTGCTATATATAATGAAAGGAGTAGATGATGAAATATGGGGTCTTTTGTGTATCCTAATTTCAACATTATACCAATTATTTGTTGAAATCTTATGAAAAATACTTGATCACGAATACTGTAGGAAATTCTTGAAAGCTTGAGGCGTATCCAAAGACATTGTTCTTGAGGATATTTCACCCAGTATAGGTGTATCCCCAGGATTCAACAAGCTTTTCTAGTATATAAAACTAGAAGCCAAAATCTAACAAAGATTTACTTCGGTGAAAACCCAACACAATATATATGAGAGAAAGAATTGTCTTAAGAGATCTATCTCACTCAAAAGAAAAAGACAAAGAAATAGATATGTATATGGTTATACGAATGGATGAAGGATTTATCACTTTTGTTACTCTTCCTTCAAACTGAGCCAAGGTAATTATATAGGTCACAAATTAGACTGCGGGTAACGTTATGACTATATTATAATAAAGATTATAATGGCTATTCAATTGAGTGCTAAAGATAGCAGCCATTAATCCAAAATAGTCAAATGAAATATTAAATGACTTATAACGTTAGAATTGAATTAGGAACAATGACCAATTGATTGCTATTTAAGGAGTGGGATTAATTGTCTCACAATTGTAACTGCAGACATAATTTTTTTTTTTTGAGATATTAAGCATCATTTTTATAACAATCCATCACATATCTCAAAAAGAATATTAGGGAATAGAATAAGAAAATTTTGGTGAGTTGTCACATATCTCACAAGGAACAGACGGAGAAAGAATATTTTGCTGGATTTTCAAATATAAGTAAAATGCGTCGAATCTGATGTTTTGTAGGCTATGCACCAGATCTAGATAAAACAAGTTTAAACTTACAGAATAATTGGTGAAGTTTAGAACTTCTATGAACCAAGAATTTGTTTGTAAGCTCAGGAACTTATTCTATCACATTATATTCGCACAATCTTTATCGTTATCGCGGTTTGCGCTAAAAGGTCATGCGTGTTTCCTAGTATTCATGAGTGTTCTAGAGTTTATAAAGGATATGGTAATTGAGTTTATAACTCAGCCTCACTTTGTCTTGTAGTTTTGCACTATATTCACATATCATAGGAATGACATAATTTAATAGTGCATACTTGATAAACGAATGACCTGTTATTACCCATATTAACCTAATTCATGGGATCTGCAATCACATAGGTTGAGTTACCATCATTATTGATCTTCTCAAATTGACTTAAAAATCCTATCCCCCTCGATGTTTCTTATAGTGTGTGAATTGATAAAATTCACCTCTAACTTCACATAATTTACGTAAATAATTTCATCTCACAGCAATTGATTTATCACATTACGTCTCAGATGAATGTGTCTATTTTTGCCAATAAAAAATTGTCAGTCACAATGTATAAACACAAAAGATTTTAGTTTTATTCCAATTGAAATTCTCACTTAGAGGAATCTCTTAACCCTTCAGCCTCATTATCAACCAATTTCAAAATAACAAATTCAGATTTCAACTCAGGCTAAACACATAACAACTAGTGAATTTTGTTTCATCTGAATCAAAGATTCAATTAGCATCACTGTATTCTTCTAGTACAACGGAAAATTCACTATATTCAGTACCATAATTGTGGTACCTCTCAAATATCATTCTTCTTTTTTGTCAAAATCGAGTAGCAAAACATTAATAAGACACCCCACACTTTCAAATATTTCTCTTTTATAAGGTATTATATTTTGTATGTGATATACTAATTTACACACCAATGAAACAGAGAATAAAAATATCTATTGATATATCCGTATACTCCAAAGCAAAAGAGTTATAGACCATATATAGCCTAAGATCCAACAAAATGGATAAGATATTTTACCAACATAAATAAGAAAACAATTTAACTGCTAACATTCTGATACTTTAACAAACCCAATTACTAAAACAATGTAAAGGTCACACAATGTCATTCAAGACAGTGATCAATTATAATTCAATTGAATTGTTATTAAATGGTTTGTTATGATTTTCAAAAAGTAACGTTAATTCTAAAGAATAATTATTATCATAATAAAGACTCATATACAATATTAAAAAAGCAAATTTAGCCATGACTTTTTAAGATATCAAATTTATTTATTTATTTTTCCACATAAGAAAAACTAACATATCTAAGTTTAATATGTCTTAAATCATATAAATCAGTCGAGTAAACATAGTATTAATAATTTCATCTTGAAAATTATTAGGCACATATAAATCATGGTAACAATATTTACTCATCGCCCACAAAAACGTTATTATTTTTTTAAAATACAATTCTATCAAATTCAAATGAAACTTCACTCAACTTTTTTCTAATAATCTCATAGTAATCAAATTGATAAAGATATCATGAGCATGTATCACCTTAGTTAATGCCAACATTTTTTTTTTCAAAAGTGAGTTTAAGAAGAATTTTTTTCTTTTCAAGAACTTGAGTAGTTCTCAATTCACCAAAATAAATAAATCATTCTTCTTCAATTTGGGTGTAAATGAAACAAATTAACTTTGTTAGCACAAGAGTCTAACACTCAATCTCTTGCATTATCCACAAAATTCACTTGAGAAATGACCACAATAATTATATATATATCATCCACTTAGTCAAATTTATTTTTACTTAGCGGAATTATCATTTCTCTGAATTTTCTTCTACTTTGAGGGGTATTTTGGCTTAGTTGACCACACACAAATTCATTAAACCGTGAACAAGAATCCTATGTTATCTAATATACACAAAATCGTGATATACAAGTTATGTATATCACAGACTACTACTGTTTAACACACCCCCACAGTCATAGTGGGCGGTCTTCGTACGTTGATACTGTCCCTAAAATATTCAAAAAGGATCGAGGAAAGCCCATTTATAAAGATGTCTGCAATTTGATACCTCGAAGGGAGATGGCAGATGCGTACTTGTCCACGAGCTACCTTTTTGCGAACAAAGTGAATGTCCATCTCGATATGTTTAGTGCGCTGGTGCTGAACCGGATTACCAGAAAGGTAGATGACACTAACATTATCACAATAAACCAAGGTATCTTTCTGAATAGGACAATGAAGCTCCAAAAGAAGACTACGTAACCAACAGAATTCAGAGACCACATTGGCTACCCCTTGATACTTAGCCTCTACACTAGAGCGGGACAACGTCGACTGACACTTTCCAGACCATGAGACCAAGTTATTATCAAGAAACATACAATAGCCTGACGTAGACCATCTGGTGTCCGGACAACCACCCCAATCAAAATCTGTACATGAGACAGGTGTAGATGTCGACGACGGATATAAATGTAAACTATAGTCAAGTGTCCCCTGGATGTACCGAATAATGCGTTTGAGTGCATTCATGTGCTCAACCCTGGGATCAAGCATAAATAAACACACATGTTGTACGACATACGTAATAGCTGGTCTCATGAAGGTAAGATACTAAAGGGCCGTTCAAGACAACGATAGCGGGTCGGATCCTCATAAGGTGATCCAGCCGTAACACACAACTTGGGTTTTGTATCAACCGGAGTGGAAGTGGACTTACATGATGACATTCCAGCCCTCTCAATGATCTTAGTTGCATACTTCCTCTGAGATAAGAATAACCCACCTGCATGACGAGTGACATCAATCCCTAAAAAATAACTCAAGGGCCCCAAGTCTTTCATAGCAAACTCAGAACTGAGCATCGTCATGATAGACTGTCGTAGTGCATCAGAAGAGGCAGTCAAAATAATATCATCCACATATAAGAGTATATAAGCCACGAAAGAACCACGACGATATATGAAGAATGAATTATCAAACCTGCTGTGAGAGAACTCAATAGTCGAAACATAGTCTGCAAACCTCTTATACCAAGCCCGTAGAGACTGCCTAAGCCCATACAAGGACTTCTTCAACAAACAGACATGATGAAGATATTTGGGATCCCTAAACCCCAAAGGTTGATGCATATAGACTGTCTCCTTGAAATCACCATGTAAGAAAACATTCTTCACATCTAGCTGATGAATGGGCCATGCTTTCGAAAGAGCCAAGCTGAGCACAATGTGAATGGTAGCCAACTTGACCACCGGACTAAACGTCTCACCACAATCCACACCAACCTACTGAGTCTTACCATCACCTACCAAACGATTCTTATGTCTCGCAAAAGAACCGTCAGGATTGTCCTTATGAGAAAAAATCCACATAGAACGAATAATATTAACACTAGAAGGACGGGGCACCAACTACCACGTCTTATTATCAATAAGAGCATTATATTCGTCTGTCATAACAATTTTCCAATTCGGGTCATTTAAAGCGGACACAAGGTTACGGGGTAAAGGGGATTTAAGGACATTAGAATTTAAATTAAAATATCTTTTTGGTTTAAAAATGTCCCGTTGACTATGAGTGACCGGTCTATGACTTGGGGAAGAATTGAGCAGATTTTGGGAATTATCGGGACTTGTGACCGACTGGCCAGCATGCAGTGGGCCTGCTAGTCCGTAACGATGTCTGAAAGCGATCGATGGTCGAGCTGGACCGATTCGATATTGGGGACTTACCCAATTCTTTAAATCGCCAAATGAGATCGGGAAACATGTCTTGCGACGGACCAGTGGGGCCAGCGGGCAATGGGCCCGCTGGCGGATTTGGGGTGCGGGACATGTCCGAAAAATGATGAAAAATATATTGGGATATACTATCATCCAAAAAATTATACGAACTAGGCACGAGATTACTAACCTTAGAGAACGGAAATTGAGATTCATAAAAAATTACAGGACGACTAATGATGATTTTATTAGATAATAAATCAAAACATTTGTAACCACGATGATCTGATGGATAACCTAAAAACACACAAGGGGTAGACCGGTCCTGAAGTTTGTTAATTGTGGAGGATGAAAAGAGTGGATAACACAAGCACCCAAAGACCCTAAGATGTGAAAACGAAAGAGTCTTATTATATAAAATTTGAAGAGGGGATGAATATGTAAAACCTTTGGAAGGAAGAATGTTAAGGAGATATGTAGTCATTTGTAGAGCATGATGCCAAAAAGAAGGGGGTACGAAAGCATGAATCAATAAAGTTCAGACAATGTTATTAATGGTACGAATTTTGCGTTCGGCTTTCCCATTTTGTGAAGACGTATGAGAACAAGAAAAACAACAATTGATCTCATAAAAACTTAGAATATTGATCTCATAAATATGAGATTTTTTCGCTATCGAAAAAATCCATAAAAACTTAGAATAATCATAAAAAAAAGAACATAATGCCGATGACTCAAATAACTAAGAACAGGAGACGTCCATAAATCACTATGAATAATATGTAATGGCATTAAAGTATGAGAATTAGAGTCTGCAAATGGAAACCTAACAATTTTTTTGAAAGAACAAGATTGACAATACAGAGTACTGCGCGTACTTTTACAAGAAGTAAAATTATTTTTATCTAAGAAAGACAAAATAGACGACCCCAGATGACCTAGTCGAGCATGCCACAAGGAAGGAGCCAAAACTGCAAAAGTTGATGGCAATGCGTGACTCGAGAAATCGGAACTTGGCGTGATAGGATAAAGATCTCTCCTACTATCACACCTCATGAGAGGACTCCCCGTCTTGAAATCCTTCACAGAAACAGAAAACACAAATGGATCGAATTCGGTAGAAACAGAATTATCAGTGGTGAATTTACGGACATACACCAAAATTTTAATTAATTTACGGACAGACAAGGATATTTTTCAAAATAAGGGTCGATTGGGAGGGGGGAGACAGTTTTATGACCATAATCACGAATTAGAATTGAATTACCATTACCAACAATTATATCAGGAGTACTGCTTAAATTGGAATAAGACGAGAGAGTACCTTGGTCGGATGTCATGTGGGTAGTGACATCGGTGTCTATGTACCAGTTAGCGTCGGGTGGATTTAATCCAAGTGTGTGCATCGCGGCTTCAATGTCAGTTTGTGTGGGGCCCATTACATGATGGGTTTGCGGAGGCTGAGGCCCAAACACCCCTGCTTGCTGCCCCGGCCTAGATGAGTTACGGTAACTGGGCTACTGCATATTGGGTCGAGACATGGGCTCGCTAGCCCACGAATCAAGAGCTAGAAACGCTAGACATCGTGACCTATTGGGCCACTGCCCACTGCCAAGGGGCCCAGGGCTGTAGCCCACTATTACCGTATCGGGACCCACTGCTAGAGTTATGTCCGCCGCCACCGCCTCCCGAACCACCGCGTTTATCCACGCAATTTTTTCTATTATTTTTCTAATTATTCTTGCCGCCACCGTGAGCACAGCTCTGGCTCGAATGATCAACAAAATTCGAAGAATTTGTGGAGGACGTCATCATGACTAGAGGACTAGTACCGGTAGCCTCCTTTTTGGCCAAGCCGGCTTCTTCAAGCGTAAGCATAGAACGAGCCTGATAAAATTGTGAAAGAGGGTTGATCTTACGAAGAAGCGTGTCAACACCATTATAGGCCTCAGATAGGCCTCCGACCATCTGAAGGACAAGACGATCGTTTGTCACGGGCGCACCAACATTGCAAAGTTTGTCCGCCAATTCCTTCAACCTTTTGCAATATGCTGAAACGTTAGGGAAATTGGTTGCGGTATTTCTAGATGCTATGCAAGTGTACGTATCGCATTTAGTAATAAATTTCGGTAAGACCAAGTATCGTCCACAGAGACTGATTTATCAAGTACCAATTAACTAATCTTTAGTTTCTATTTGGATAACGAATATAAGTGATGATTTCTAACTAAAGAATTAACAAATTAACATTAATTTCTAGAATAAAATAGCAATGAAAACACACGAGGTTTAATTCAGTAATGAAGGAATTAGGGTTATAAAATTGTGAAAGAGGGTAGATCTTACGAAGAAGCGTGCCAACACCATTATAGGTCTCAGATAGGCCTCCGACCATCTGAAGGACAAGACGATCGTTTGTCACGGGCGCACCAACATTGCAAAGTTTGTCCGCCAATTCCTTCAACCTTTTGCAATATGCTGAAACGTTAGGGAAATTGGTTGCGGTATTTCTAGATTCTATGCAAGTGTACGTATCGCATTTAGTAATAAATTTCGGTAAGACCAAGTATCGTCCACAGAGACTGATTTATCAAGTACCAATTAACTAATCTTTAGTTTCTATTTGGATAACGAATATAAGTGATGATTTCTAACTAAAGAATTAACAAATTAACATTAATTTCTAGAATAAAATAGCAATGAAAACACACGAGGTTTAATTCAGTAATGAAGGAATTAGGGTTTCCAATCTCCTCAATTTCCACTCTATCATTCATTAATGCAAGACTAACGATTCTTCTTCTTATTAAGATAGCAGGTAAACTGAGATATTCTATATTCCGGTTAGGATATATAAAAACTCAACCTAAGTGAGAACTTTCTATATTTCTATGATAAGTTCGACCACATAGGAGGATTAAGATTAATAACCTAAAATGCTACACAGGCAATCGTGATACTTTCATTCAAGATTAAACCTACGTCTAATCAACTATAGCATATTCAAATCTCCCTTTTCAGATCTCGATTTGAAATCATATAGATAATGAAAACTAATGGCCAATTAATTATCATTCAATAAACGCAAGTTGAATAGATTTTAATAGATGAAGAAGAACATTAACAATGCATCAAATCATAATAGAGTTTCAAGTGATTCGACGGAAAACCATAATAAAGTAATTAGCTCCTAGACATGCTAAGAAAACTAATTAACTTAATATCTAACATAAACTGAATTAAAGTAAAGAAAAGGAAAAAAACTTGAACAATATATGTCTCTAATGGCTTCTTGTTCTCTTGTTTCTTGCCTCCCAAAGTGTTCCTCCTTTCAGAAAAACGTTCCCTTTAATATATATCACGAAGTACTCCCAAAATGGACCTTTTTGTCCTTGTTAAATTTAGCTTTTTCACGCTCCTGACGTCATCGGCGCCGCGGCTCAGCACTAATTCGATGCTGAAACATCCTTGCTTACTGCCAGAGAGGCGTCGCGTAGCTAATGTTGGGCGCTGCGGCGCTACTGCTTGTTACACCGCGGCTCTTCAGCCTTCTTCATCCGGAATTTATTTAAATTGCTTTCCTAGCTTTCTCGGGCTTCTTTGACTTATTTCTTGTGGCCAGGTATACATTTTTACCCTCAATAACTGCCTATTTTCTTTCGATTCACTTTATTTCTTTCTAAATCGCTTAAAACCTGAAAACACATAACACACACATAATACTGCACAAAACAACTAAAAGACAAACAAAAGACTCTCTAAAACAGTACTAAAATCTATCTAACAAACACCCCCAAATTTAAACTTTACTCATTCTCGAGTAAAGAATTCTAGATACCCTAAAAAGAAAAACACACAAACTCAAAAACGGAATCAGGTCAACCACAATAGATTATGCCTCGAAGATCATGAACAACATGCAATAAAATCTTCCGTAACATTCTAGCCATTAATTTGCTATCTAGAATTTCAAGTCAGATAATCCTCAAATTTGCTTAAAGTTATTAATGCATATGACTACTCAATCATGATTATTGAAATAACCAACTATTCAATATGTGTTTATGCACAATGAATTCTCACCAACATTCCATCAGGACAAAATTCTATAGGCTTGCTAACTTGCTATTCTCCACTAATTTAGACAACACATGCTCAATAATCAGTAGGACTTTTATAGGTTATGACGATAGGCTTATGCACGGGTAGATAAAATGTCATTTAGGCTCAACATTACCGTAAGCATATGAACCAACCAACCAAACTTGATATCCATATTACAAACCCACAACAATCCCCAGTTTCTTTTCTTTACCCAATTTTTCTTTTCTTTTCGAACTACACCCCCAAACTGTTTTTCAATGTATGTACAAGGGAGTGTAATATATTACCATTTTTTTTCTTTTTTTCAATCCTTTGTTCTTCTATTGATAGCACCCAATCTAAAATATCAATTACAAAGTGACAATCCCCCACTCATATACTTATATGCTCATGGAATTCAAGGGAAGGAACATATTTGTAAAGGGTTTCAAGTAGGCTAAGAATAGGTGTCAATCAAAAAAGGGTTACTTGAGGCTCAAAGAAGGTTACTAGGGATTAATGTAATCAAGGATGGCTTGAAAGGCTCAAACGTTCCAAAAATGGCCTAAATCATCTTCCTAAGCATGCATCATCTATGATTTCGTCTCAAATTGCAAGCAAGAAAGTTCTAGGAATTTCCACCATCTTTCCTCAAATCAAAATTCAATCATGCATAAACCAATATTCAGGTACACAAAAATCACCAATCATGATCAAGTTTTCATACTTATTAATAATTAAAAGAAAGTCAAGACCTATCCAACTTAAGCACACAGATTTATGCATTTCACGACTATCAATTTCGTCCAACTCTATCACATTTGTACACTCAATCTCATGAGCTATTATTATCAACTTGATTCATTGACACAAAACACTCAAACACTGACACTAAAACTAAGACACTAACAATAAACAAATAACTGAACACAAATAATTAACAGAAAACAGTAAGACTCTCCCCAAACCTATTTAACACATTGTCCCCAATGTGATAAGTAAGGCAAGAGTAAGAAGACTTACAAAAATCTGCAGCTAACCGATTCAGAATGGTGGTGGCGGTGGCTACTAGGGCGGGTACTGAGGAGGACAACTCACAATTCACCTAATCATAAACAACATAGAATAAGAAACAGTAGGACAATGAGATTGTTCAAAACAAGACAAAACAAAATAAAATAACAGAATTTAAAATATCGGGTTGCCTCCCAATAGCGCTGTCGTTTAACGTCATTTAGCCGGATGCAGGTTTCCTCTTCATTTCAGGATCTCTTTTCTCATCACCTCATTCATAGTTGTGATTCAACCTCCTTTGTGCCTCAATTGAAGGCATGCTCTCATTGTCTTCGTATTGTGTTAATACTACTTCAGAGAATCAGTACTCTTAAAGCTTTCCTCAGCAACCGCTTGGTCATTTACATCAATGGAAAAACAGTCGTCACTTGCTCTTGGGTAAGTTATTGCCGTGACTACATTAAAGACTATTTCTTCTCCCTGGACTCAGAGTTTTAGTTCGCCCTTCTGAACATCTATAAATGCTTACCCCGTGGCTAAAAATGGTCTCCTAAGAATTATGGGCACATCAGCATACTCATCCATGTCAAGGAAAATAAAATCAGCAGGAAAAATAAATTTTTCCACTTTAATTAACACATCCTCAATAATTCCCCATGGATGCTTTATTGAGCGATCTACTAACTGCAAGGTAACTGTGGTAGGCCTAGCTTCACCCAAACCAAGTCTACGAAACACAGATAAGGGCATCAGGTTGATACTTGCCCCTAAATCACACAAAGCATGCTGACACTCAAAATTCCTGATAGTGCAGGGAATAGTGAAGCTCCATGAATCTCTCAACTTCTGGGGAAGCTTTTTTTGCAAAATAGCGTTGCACTCTTCAGTTAACGCCACAGTCTTATAATCTCCTATTTTTCTCCTTTTAGAGAGAATTTCTTTCATGAATTTGACATAACTAGGCATCTGCTCTAAGGCTTCAGCAAATTGAATATTTATGTGCAGCTTCTTGAATATTTCCAAAAACTTGGAAAATTGTTTATCCAAAGAATTCTTTCTAAGCCTCTGCGGGTGCGGAATTGTAATTTGAGGCTCATTACTCACTGTTGGTGGTGCCTTTTCCGCCGTGGGGTGGTCTTCAGTAACCCCATCCTTCTCTGAATTAGCTATCTCACTCAATTTGTCTATTTTCTCTATAGATGGTAGAGGTGCAACTGGTTCAACTTGCTTACCGCCTCTCAAATTTATAGCCTAACATTGCTCCTTTAGATTTACAACAGTATTGCTAGGGAGATTCCCCTGCGATCTGTTGTTTAACATATTCGCTAGCTGACCCACTTGTGTTTCCAGGTTTTGGATAGAAAATCTCATTTCAGTCATGAACTGAGTCTGGGAATTGGTGAGGGTCAACAAGGCTGCTTGCAATTCATTGGGTTCAGCTTGTTGAACTTATGGTTTGGGCTGCTGAAACGATGAAGCTTGACTCATGGGCTGTTGTTTATTGTTTTGTTGATACAGCCCTTAGAATTGTGGCTGTTGGCCTTGGTCGTTTCTCCATGAAAAGTTAGGGTTATTCCTCCACCCAGGATTGTAAGTGTTGGAGAATGGATTGTTGTAGGGCCTCTGAAAATTCCCAACTGTTTGAACCTGAGCTTGGTTCATAGGAACATTGTTTAGATCCATTGTTGTGCACCGATCAAAAGTATATGGACCCCCGCACATTTCACAAACCACTTGCATCTGAGCAGCATTCACGGACATAGTATTCTGCTGTAATTGCTTTGTCAAATAAGCAACTTGAGCAGTTAATGCGGTGATAGCATCTAGCTCATGAACTCCAGCCACCTTTCTGCTGTTGGTCGGTCTTTCATCGGACCACTGATGATTATTTGTTGTCATATCTTCCAACAGCTCATACGCCTCATTAGCACTCTTGCTCATGAATGTCCCTCCAGTAGCAACATCAATTATGGTACGGGTCGTACCACACAACCCATTGTAAAATTATGGACTAGCATCCACTGCTTAATCCCATTATGAGGACATCTCCTTTGCAACTCCTTAAACCTCTCCCAAGCATCATACAATGACTCCCCATCGAGCTGATAAAAATTATTCATTTCTCCCCTTAACTTCGCAACCTTTAATGGAGGGAAGAACTTTGCAAGAAACTTCTGAGCCAGGTCTTGCCAGGTAGTGATGGAGTTAGCTTGCAGAGAATTCAACCAGCTTTTGACTCGGTCTCTTAGTGAGAATGGGAAGAACCTTAATCTAATGACATCATCAGTCACACCATTGTATTTGAATGTTGCACATAACTCCAAGAAATTGGCCAAGTGCATATGTGGATCTTCAGAGGGCAAACCCCCAAACTGAACTGTGTTCTGGACCATCTGCAGGATTGCTGGCTTGATCTCGAAATTATTTGCCTCCACAGCTGGTGGCCTTATACAAGTTTGCACTCCTGTTATGGTTGGAAGTATATAATCCCGTAAGCTTCTTACAGCGGGATTCTGGGCTTGCTCTTGCACCATTTCTGGCACCCCTCTATTCAACCCATCACTATTATGTTGATTATCCATAACGGTTGAATCAGCAATTCTTTTGTTCTTTCAGTTCTGCCTGCACGCTTTTTCAATCTCAGAATTCAGAGGAACAAGACTGTCTGCTCCTCTTGATTTGAAAGTCTTGGAAGATCCATAGAGACATACTTTCTTTTTGTAATGGGATCAAAGCATTTTGTGATGTCGGATAACTAGTGAAGACACATCTCATAGCTCTAGGATCCAATTTCTCATGAGAGATCTGCTTCGCATATACCAATGCTACCTAAAAATGATCACAAACAATGCACGTAGATAAAAAATAAAATAACATAATAATAATAATAAAAATTAATAATAATAAAATGTCTTCTAGGAACAACCAAAATAGAAATAAGATTAATTAACTTGATATTGATAATACTTCAGTCCCCGGCAACGGCGCCAAAAATGTTTTTGCGGTATTTCTAGATGCTACGCAAGTGTACGTATCGCAATTTGTAATAAATTTCGGTAAGACCAAGTATCGTCCACAAAGACTGATTTATCAAGTACCAATTAACTAATCTTTAGTTTCGATTTGGATAACGAATATAAGTGATGATTTATAACTAAAGAATTAACAAACTAACATGAATTTCTAGAATAAAATAGCAATGAAAACACACGAGGTTTAATTCAGTAATGAAGGAATTAGGGTTTCCAATCTCCTCAACTTTCCACTCTATCATTCATTAATGCAAGACTAATGATTCTTCTTCTTATTAAGATAGCAGGTTAACTGAGATGTTCTATATTCCAGTTAGGATATATAAAAACTCAACCTAAGTGAGAACTTTCTATATTTCTATGATAAGTTCGACCACATAGGAGGATTAAGATTAATAACCTAAAATGCTACACAGGCAATCGTGATACTTTTATTCAAGATTAAACCTACGTCTAATCAACTATAGCATATTCAAATCTCCCTTTTCATATCTCGATTTGAAATCATATAGATAATGAAAACTAATGGCCAATTAATTATCATTCAATAAACGCAAGTTGAATAGATTTTAATTGATGAAGAATAACATTAACAATGCATCAAATCATAATAGAGTTTCAAGTGATTCGACAGAAAACCCTAATAAAGTAATTAGCTCCTAGACATGCTAAGAAAATTAATTAACTTAATATCCGATATAAACTGAATTAAAGTAAAGAAAAGGAAAAGAACTTGAACAATAGATGTCTCTAATGACTTCTTGTTCTCTTGTTTCTTGCCTCCCAAAGTGTTCCCCCTTCTCAGAAAAACGTTCCCTTCAATATATATCACGAAAATCCCCCACAAATGGACCTTTTTGCCCTTGTTAAATTTAGGTTTTTCGCGCTCCTGACGTCGTCGGCGCCGCAGCTCAGCTATTACAGCGCCGCGACACTAATTCGATGCTCAAACATCCTTGCTCACTGCCAGAGGGGCACTGTGGCGCTACTGCTTGTTGCACCGCGGCTCTTCAGCCTTCTTCGTCCGGAATTTGTTTAAATTGCTTTCCTAGTTTTCCCGGGCTTCTTTGACTTATTTCTGTTGGCCAGGTATACATTTTTACCCTAAATAACTGCCTATTTTCTTTCGATTCGCTTTATTCTTTTCTGAATCATTTAAAACCTGAAAACACACAACACACACATAATACTGCACAAAATAACTAAAAGACAAACAAAAGACTCTCTAAAACACTCTAAAATAGTACTAAAATCTATCTAACATAAATCTTCCATATTGACGTGGGAGAATTCCTGCTCCAAGGTAACATCACGAGAATTTTGATTATTTTGGAACATATCACAGACTCTATTCTAAGCTACCATCGACCTAGCGTCTGGTTCGATAATCGTTTGCAATAGGTCGATAGAAATATTATAATAAATCCACTGAAGAACAATATCATCAAGTGTCGTCCATAATTAGGATCATCCTCGGGTTTGGGCACCTCAGTATCTGTAGGAGCCGCGGGGATAATATGATGGAGGACTTGATGCGAGCGTGCATGAACTTTGAACAGTTCGGCCCACGTTGCGTATTGGACGTTTTCTATTTCAAGAATGATAGGGATGTGATTTTTGATGTTAGAAAAGTGAGGGCTGGGTGAAACGTGTCCTTAGCCATAATAGCAACGCAAGATGTGAAGTAGGGATTGGGAAGAAAAATTGGAGAAGAGGAAAGAATTTCTGGGCACGAAAACCGAGAATGAGAGCTCGGAACCGGGCAGCTTTGGACGAAAATTTGGAGAATTTGGAGAGAGGATTTTATCACCTAGACTTGTGATACCATGAAAGAAATAATCTCTTGATTATTTTCATTAATGAAAGAGTATATATACAATTTACAATTTCCATAATAGGAAAATCATATTTCTATTCTAATCACAAAACCATATTCTACTTGTACAAGAATCCTATAATTATGGTAAATATACAATTCTAATTATGGACAAAACTTAACCAAAACCGTGTACACTAAACTTGACCAAAACCGTGATATACCTTATATGTATATCACGGGATACCATATATTTAACAAAAACTAATTATCATATTAAAATTTATTTAACACAATGCACACAAATAAACCATAGTAGAAATTGAAAAATCAAATCAAGCAATAATATACGAAAAATATGTTTTCCTTCCCTGTAATTTCACGGACTTTTGAACACAGATTTAAACACGATAATGCCATCTTTCAGAAATCAAGGAACGTGCACTTGTCTACATATACCAGTCATTTGGGTCTTCTTTGTAATTGGTATTTTACATAAGAACGTACTATGAAATATTCTTAAGATGGTTGGAAATCTTACGAAAAATATTTGATCACGGATACTGTAGGAAATTCTTGAAAGCTTGAGGCGTGTTCAAAGACACTGTACTTAAAGATATTTCATCCGGTGTGGGTGTATCCTCAGAATTCAACAAGCTCTTCTATTATAAAATTAGAAGCCAAAATCTAACAAAGATTTTTTGGGTGAAAAACCCAGCACAATATATATGAGTGAAAAAATTGTCTTGAGAGATCTATCTCACACAAAAGAAGAAGACAAAGAAATAGATATGTATATAGTTATACGAATGGATGAAGGATTTATCACTTTTGTTACTCTTCCTTCAAACTGAGCCAAGGTAATTATATAGGTCACAAATTAGATAGAGGGTAACGTTATGCACTATATTATAATAAAGATTATAATGGCATTCAATTGAGTGCTAAAAGATAGCAGCCACTAATCCAAATAGTCCAATGGAATACTAAATGAATATTATAACGTTAGAATTGAATTAGGAACAATTACCAATTGATGGCTATTTATGGAGTGGGATTAATTGTTTCACAATTGTAACTGCAGATATATTCTTTTTTGAGATATTAAGCATCATTTTTATAGCATTATTAAGTGACATTACAAATTAATGACCTGAAGGCCTACTGTTTATAAGAGCCTTTGTTGTTGCATTGATCACTAATGATCAGTGGTTTGGTTTTGAGTTGGCTTACAACTTAAAGCACATTGAGATCTTTATATGTTGCACCACCAATTAGTGTGGTGAGATGGCGTGATTTATTTACTTGATAATGAAAACATTTCTGGTAAGAAGCGCTAATTAGTAAACCCAATAGGCTCTGGATATATATCGAATGGTTAAACACAAAAATTTAAAAAATCTTTATCTGTTACAACATAGTAGGTCGAAATTTTGGAACCAATTTTACGTTTGGTTTAGAATTTTGTTAGTATATGGAGCAATACCCCGGCATGGTAAACAAACTGTCGAGACTTGAGGATATATTTATGGTGTGTTTGGTATAACGGAAAATGTTTGCCGGAAAATGAAAGATGGGATTAATCTTCTTGAGGACTCGTGAAAAAACCCATTTTCCTTGTCAAAATTTTCCTTTTGCTTTCCATATGTTTCAAGCTCAATAAGATAAAATTGTTTCTTCTAAGTTCAAACTTTCCAATATCTAAACACGTATGAGGAAACTTTTATTAAAATAAGAAGAAATAGCTTTAAACGAAAAAAAGAATTAATAGAAGAAAAAAAAGAAGCATCATATGAACCTATATATGTTAGGGTACCTTTTTTCTTTCATACCCTAATGAGGATAATTTTAAAAAGAATGAGTAGAACTCACTTCATTCTCTTCCCTCTCTTTTCTCCAAATCATTCTCCCAATGTAACAAGCAAAATGAAAATGTATACTACTTAATTACCACATCTTCTAGCATTATTATATCTTCATTACTTCTCTTGTTAATTCTCTCATGACAAATGGTACCAAATATGGAGCTAATTCTTCTTGCAGTTCTTTATGGTTCAATAATCTCATGTATTCTTATTCTTGCTGTCTTTATTATCTTGATTTTCCTCTTACTCACATTTGCTATCGTTCTTTCTGCATTATCTTGTTCGATTTTTATGATATCATTTCCTTGGTTTCATGGTACTTTGAAATCTTGAATGCTAATATTCAACTTGCTTTTGTTTTGGTGCTATGTACTTTGATACAAATTGGTCTCAATCATAAATTATCTTCCAAGCCATCGATGGAAAATATGATGACCAAGATAAAGGCGAAGATGCAGAATGTGATCGATCTTAATTAATTAGATGGGCTTTTGTTTTTTATTTCTTAATGTTTTGAGTATGAAAAAAACATTAATTTAGGAATCAGTTCGTTCCTAGTTCTTTTTTGCTCTTGTTGTATATATATTCACCTCTTTCCAATGTAAGGTTTAGGTAATTAGCGGTGTTTGTGTTTTTTAAGAATGTGGGAGAGAAGTTACAACTGGTCCATATTCTACGGACTACTCTCACACATACGTTCAAAGTAGGGGTGGCCAGTGGGCCGGGGCGGAACGGGGCGGGATCCGGGGGGACGGGCTCTAGCGGGACGGGAAGAGGTCCTTCTTGTCCCACATCCCGCCGGAAGAGGAGTTGGGATTTGGGGAGGAGACGGGTCGGGTTGCGGGATTTGGAGGATTTTTTTAGACACTTAATTTAAAAAATATATATTTAAACACTTAAATAACTGAACAAGATAGTGAATAAAAACATCCCACGGCTGTTTTTGTGCCTCTTATATTATTTAATAGAAATATGAATTTTTTGTAATACAATTTCAAAATTGCAACTTTGTTTCGTAGTTCAAAAGTTGCAATTCACATAATAAAATTGTCATTAAAAAATTACATAGTCAACCATACTCTTTCTAATTTCCTCACAATCTTTTGAGGATCTTCTGTCGGAATTGGAAGTTGTTGGTCAAATTGTTCAACCTGCTCCCTCGAATAAGATTTCGTTGTAGTTATAGTTGTAGTCGTCTTCTTCGTTGATCTTTGGTTGACCGCACCTTCTACGCTCTGCTCTAATCAAATCTCTGAATAAAACTACAATCTCCAAGCTGTCTTCCGCCAATGAGTGTGTATGCTCTCCTATTTGAAACATTTCAGCAGAAAAAACGTTTTCCGAAGCTGTTGATAATGCTTGAATATTTGACACATCTCGAGCCATCTTTGCTAGTATCGCAAATGGCTTCTCATTCTCACTCCAGTATCTCACCAAGTCTTCACGTCCACCTTCATTGACAATTGTTTCGTACGGTACAACA
This sequence comes from Anisodus acutangulus, assembly GCA_029783415.1. Lineage (NCBI taxonomy): Eukaryota > Viridiplantae > Streptophyta > Magnoliopsida > Solanales > Solanaceae > Anisodus > Anisodus acutangulus. The sequence goes on from CM056512.1 coordinate 19,230,076, forward strand.
CCTTGCAAGACATAAACATCAAACTCGCTAATTTGAGAAAAAGTTGAACCACTATACATTCTATTTCTAATGCCTTGAATACTTGAGGGAAGAAACATCATGTATTTTATAAGGTTGCAGCGAAGTAGAAGCAGATGGTACATAAACCGGATGATTATTTACACTTTATTCTTGGTAATATATATATATTATTGCATTCAGTGTGTATGCTAGATGTAACTTCTTCTCTAGTTGGTTCGTGAGTTGGTTCTTATTTGGGTCTGTTGGACTTGGAGGTGGAAGTATTTCTATACTTTCATAAATCGTTTCAACAAGTGTTTTACAACTGTCTACTTAATAGTCGGATTTAATACACCAATAATATAAATAGTGGGAATATGAAAAAAGTATTTTTTAAATTTTATAAACATTTTTTAATAGATGGAGCGTAAGATGGTTTTTGCATATATATTCACTAAGTAACAAAAATATTAGAGCTATATAAAATAACATAGTTGAAATAATAGAATAATAAATACCAGAAAATTCTTTAGTAGCTAGAAAAAATTTCTCTAAAAATCCAATAAGTTCTAAAAAAATTTCCGAACCATTATCTACAAGCATATCCTTGAATTTTGATTATGGGCGCTAAATAAAAGTTATAGGATTTCTATAGTCATAAGCAACAAGTAGTTGCTCGTATAAAGAATTTCACCTAGTGGGTACTTCTTTTGAAATTTTTCTATAAGGTAGTTGGCAATCGTGACAAGGTGTTTTGTATTATTTTCTTTGTTGTATTCTATTACTTTTAAAAATAAAGTTTATAGCAAATTGTATTTTACTAAGAATGTCTTCAAAAAGTGATAGACCATCTTTACCACTAAGTTATAAATATGACATGCACATCTTATATGAAAATTATCGGGAAAAGATGGAGTTAATCGAGTTTTTAAAAGGTTTACAACATAATCATTAGAAGTAACATTATCTAATGTAACAGTCATAATTTTATCAGTTATTCCATAATATTCACAAATTTCATGAATATTTCTTTCAATAAATAATCCAGTATGCCTATCATTAATATATTTATATGCTAAAATACGTTATTGCATAGACCAAGTCTGATCTATACAATGACATGTTACAGTTAAAAAAACGATAGTACAATTTAGTACGATCATTAAAATTAAGTAACAATAATAATTTAAAGAAGGAATGAAGGTACCAAACGCCGACGTAACGTTGACGTGTAATCGAGGTTGAAAATTGAAACTTTGCTCGATGGATGATCCTTAAGCTAGTTGTCAACTTCACTCCCAATTTTTGAACTATGATATAAATAAGTAAATAAAATAAAATATTTAGTAGGCAATGTAGACTTATAGAGAGATAGATAGATTAGAGAGATGGTAGGAAGATTTGTGAGAAAAATGAAGAGGAAAATGAGGTATTTATAGTTGAGAAATAGGGTTAAAGTATAAATATACTAACTTAGGGGTTAAAAATAAATATTAAGGGGATATGAGGGGTTTATGAGGTGGGGGGGTGGGTGGGGGGGGGGGAATGACCATTATAGACGTTCCACAACGACCAAAATCTAAATTTCGTTGTTGTGCAACGATTATTATTGCAAAGGGGGAGGGGGGACGGGGCGAGCCGGGTCGGAATGAGGGGTGGAACGGGTGGGATCGTGACGGGCGGGATGAGCCCTATTCCTATCCCGAGTTCGAATCCCGCTACCATTTTTTAAGAAGGATCGGGTCGGGGCGGGCCCGGCCAACCTGGCCCACTAGACAACCTTAGTTCAAAGTGAATGTTTGCTTACATGTATAGGTGCCATAAGTGAGTTTATCATAATTATTTCATGGAGCTAGGGGCTACAATATTAGATATGAGTTCGAATAAATTTAGTAACTTTTGCTTACAACAACATATCAAATGAAATCCCACAACATGTGGTCTGGGAGGGTAGAGTGTATGCAGACCTTACTTTTATCTTGGTAGGTAGAGCGGTTGTTTCCGAGAGACCATTGGCTCAAGACAAAGCATAAGCACAAGCAAAGCAAGAGAAACAGTCAGGCCCGGACAAAAAATTTAAAGCAATATGAAAATGCTGGTATCAAAAATGAAAAAGCTATGATAGTGCATTCTGAAAAAAAGAGCAGTAATTAATGCATGTAAATAAGATATACAAAGTACATTAAAGGACACATAGCAACAAAAATCAAACTACAGGGAACTATACATCAATACTACGCCTATTAGTATGATAGGGTAAGCAGGCCTACACTAAAAAAATACTACAACTACCTATTACCCTTCTACCCTAATCCGTGTCCTCCACAACTCTCTATCTAAAGTCATGTCCTCAGTAAGTTGCACCTACGTCATATCACGTCTAATCACATCTCCCCAATACTTCTTGGGCCTATCTCTACCCTTCCTGAACCCGTCCATAGCAAACCTCTCATACATCCTCACTGGGGCATTTGTGTCTCTCTTCTGCACATGCCCAAATCATATCAACCTCGCTTCCCACATCTTATCCGCCACTGAGGCCACTCCCACTTTGTCCCGGATATCATCATTTCTAATCTTATCCCTCCTTGTATGCCCACGCATCCATCTCAGCATCCTCATCTCCGCAACTTTCACCCTTTGGATGTGCGAAGTCTTAACTGACCAACACTCCGCCCCATACAACATAGTCGGTCTAACCATCGCCCTATAGAACTTGCCTTTAAGTTTTTGTGGTACCTTTTTGTCGCATAAGACTCCAAATGCAAGTCTATATTTCATCCATCCCGCCCCAATACAATACGATGTGTGACATCATCTAGTAACTTTTGTTTAGATATTATATTTGTATTAGGATTCATTAATATATAAAATGCAAATTCAGAATTCATATATTTTAAATTTTCACTCCGCCTCTTATTATGTGTATTTTATCATTTGTCTTTGTGATATTAATAGTTTAATTACACTCTGTAAAATATCATGATATTTAGTCTAATTTAACTCATAACTGCAATTATGCGTCAATTTATGAAGTTGAATTTATGAAGCAATTTAGGACATACGGGTTGTTCTGATTTAATTTTTAATTTACTTCCAACAGGGTTCACACATTACCAGACAAATACCAGTTTGTAACAATTTCTGATCTTTTATTGTTTCGTCGTGTGTTCTTTCTCATCCTTGCTAAATCTTTGAGCTTCTTTCTAATTTTTTGTCCCTATAAGTGTAGAAGCTAATCATGATTTTATCGTTTAGTTGCGTTAATTTAAAACAAGTTTCGTGTCAGGTTGGGTCATGGATGGTTTTGGTATTTTTTAGTTTGGTCAGAATTTTATGTGAATTAATAAATAAAAATTACGTGTTTAATTAAATTTAATTAAATGTAATATAATTTTACTGTTAATGGAGAGTAATTTTAAGCTTAAAAATAATGTTAAAGAAAATTTAATCCAATAAGTGAAACAAGAACACTTTTGAGATATTTTTAATACGTTAAGGTATTTTTTATCCAAAGGTGAAAAAATGAGGCAAATTTAATTCAATAGTGGAATCAAAAAAAATTTAAGCTATTTCTAATATTTTTGACTTTTCCCCCTATATTTAATACGAATACACGAGGGACCACTTTACAGCATTACTTATTAAACATAATAATTTTGCTTCACACCAAATATTATCTAGGGCCCACTTTCTGTTAACTTCTTTTGGGTTCAATTAGTTGAAGGATAAAAAATACACACATAATAAAATTGAAGGTTAATGATTTCTTGCATTTACCCCTTGTGTCTTTCTTCTTGTTGATCACAAAGGTTAGTGGCTTTCTCTCATTTTCCATTTTTCTCTATTGGGTTTCTTAAAGTTTGTATAACTTTTCGAAGTTCTTGATGCAAATTTACATCAATTGATCAGTTGCTTCACTTATAGATACGTTCTTGATGCATATTCTCTTTTTCCTTCTCTCTGGTTGGATGGTTGTTAACAATGGTTTCATAACCTACAATATAGTATTGTATAATATCATATTGTATTGTACTGTACTATATTAATGAATGCAATGTTTGAATAGGCTGTTTGTTATGGTTTTGTAACATTTTTATTTTTTTGTTTGATTGTATCGTACCGTATAATAACATGTAAGTTTATTAAAATATTCTTAATTCTTAATTACAAACTAATTTATATATATTAATAAAATTAGAGTAAACAATAAAATAGAAGCTTTAGAAAATAGGTAGGTGGTGGTAGTGGGTCTGCAATTTTTCTCAATTGACTTTCTTACATTTTAATTTATGCCTTTTTCATGTTCTTGCATTAATTGGTCGTTTGTCCTTAATCAAGGGGAAAAGGTGAAATGAATTAGGCATAATGTTGTTTGATCAACTATTTTTCACTCTCTGTTTAAAGGAGTAGAGTTGGTGCTACAACACAATTACTTAATACGACACCAAAGATCTTTCTTTTTCCAAATGTATATTACTCCTCCATTCCAAAAAAAATTGTCTTGATTCGGATTACGAGGGTCAAACTAACTAATATTCGGTGTGAATTCGAATATAGAATCTTTCATTCGTTTGAAATTAATTTACATATTTAGAAACTACTTAAAAGTACTATAAGTTACAATAGTTAACAATTCAAAAATATTTTGAAAATATTTGCAAAATTATGGTCAAAGAAAATATTCATTGACTGTCCAAATAGTTACTAAGACAATCTTTTGGGAAGGAGAGAGTATATTTTTTCACTTTATGTTATGGAATGTTTTTGCTAATAAAGTTGTGTGTTTATATAAGTTTTTATCTTCAGAGATAATCAAATTCAGGTTAAGAGTTCTACTCTGAGATTGTTTGACTAGTTATATGCTATTGCTAGCTGAATGTCTTAATTACACAGTGCTAGATAAATAAGATGCTCTTAGATCAGTATTGAGAGGTTCGTTGTTAGACGTTTTCCAGTATAATTCAGTTATATCTGATAAACAGATGTAGCAAAGGAGTCGTTGAAAAAAACATGACTAATACCTAAAGACAGTACAAAATACTGATATAAATATGTTTCAATTGGGAAAGAAGTGGAGTTATTAGCTTGTGTTGTCCTCTGCTTCCTTGATTTTCCGTCTTCCACAGTGTCTCATCATAGTCTGATTACTTAAATGCAGTGCACATGTATTTCATCTTCTCGTTCTTGATTGGTTAGTTTATTTATTAATTTTTTTCTGCACTTAGAAGGTAGAAATGTTTAAGGATGTTTCAGAAGGTTACCATGTGATCTAAATGAATAATCAACATTTCGATTGGTATAATTGTGAACTATGATTTCCAGCTCATATATAGTTTTCCTTAGCAACCTGATGCTCTATCGGATTCTATAAATAATTAAATGTTTTGTTGCTTCATACATTGTCCATTCAATAAGATTTGTTATGTTGTTTCATTTTATTCACAAGTTGGGTCATGTAACAGGTGAACCTGGAGGTTGTGTGAATAACCAACTCCAAAAGTACTTGTTACTCCTTAAAGAAAAAGATGGAATCAGAGGGTTCTGCAAAGGATCTCGTAGTGATCCAAATTAGTGTTGGTGGGTTCGATAATGATGTCAACGCGAAAATGCTTTCGGAATATCTGGAAGAACAATTTGGACAAGTGTGGAGGTGTAGATTAAAGACTTCATCCACTCCTCATAACTCTTACCCTACTTATGACATCGATGTAGAGAGGGTGCAAAGAATGAACTATTACGGAAAAGTGGAACCTCATGCATTCGTTCATTTTGCATCTTCAGAGTCCACAAAGTATGGTCTTGCTGCTTCTAGGCGTAATGAGATCTTATTAGAAGAGAAGCATTTGAAGGTTAGTTTGGGTCCTGAGAATCCGTTTCGTTTGAATGAGAGGAGAAGAACTATCATGCCCTTTAAGTTTACGAATGTTAGTGTAGAAATAGGAGTACTGGTTGGTAAAGATGACTTTGTAGTTGGTTGGAGGGAACCTCATACTGGTGTTAACTTTCTTGTGGACACATTCAACGGGACATGCAAAATACTTTTCACAAAGAACACTGTTTTCTCGTTCAATGGTGAAACAAGACATGCCATTATAAAATGCAATTTCGAGATTGAGGTGCTAAGGGAAATCGATGAGATAAAGGAATATAAAGACTATGCGTCTTTGGAAATATTGTTGCAGCTGGCTTCATCTCCGTTAGTTTTCTATAGAACTGTTGATGATAATATTGACAAATCAGTTGCATTTGACTTGTTAGACGGTGATGATCAATGGATCCGTACTACAGATATTACATGTAGTGGAGCCATTGGTAGGTTTAATACCTACCGTATTTCGATTCGACCTCGCAATGGTCCTAGCTTTGAGAAGGCCATGACGTATTTCAGTGAAAGTAGGGTGCCCATGGTAGAACGGTGTAACGGGAAGAGTCTCCGGGTGAGAGATGAGCCTGATTTTGGGGTGTACATGTCAGAACCTTTCTTCTGCTTCCAAAAGAATGAAGGTCTAAGCTTTAAGGTCTTGTTTCTGGTGAATGTTGTTCTGCACAAAGGCATAGTTAATCAGCATCAGATGACTAATGAATTCTTTTATTTACTTAGAAGGCATCAGGAGAGGGTTAATTTAGCTGCACTGAAGCACATGTTTTCTTACAAATGTCCTGTCAATGATGCTATTCAGAAGTTAGCACGCATCCAGAGATGGCTGTTGAAAAATCCTAACATTCTCGAGAGAACTGGAGAGTTGGCTAATGTTGTAGAGGTTAGGAGATTGGTTATTACCCCAACCAGAGCTTACTGTCTTCCACCAACTGTGGAGCTATCCAATAGAGTGCTCAGGAATTATAAACATGTTTCAGATCGATTTTTGCGAGTTACTTTCATGGATGAGGGCATGCCCAACTTGAATAGGAATGTTCTGTGATAGAAACTAAGAGTCCACAAAATAGTATAGAGAACCAAGTTCTCTATCTGTTCCATTAAGCAAAATAAAAAGTAAATAACACACATGATATTTACATGGAAAACTCCTTGCTCAAGGAATTAAAACTTACGACCTATCAAGTAGGATTTTCAACTTCACTAACTGAGCAACTTCAGATTACAACCTGGGAATTAAACTATTAATCCCTCGCCCCTTACAATACTTCTATTGTAAGCTATTTACAATAACTCTATTGCAAAGCTATAAACCTTGACTAACCCTAGCCAAGAACACAAACTAACAAAAGTTGAAATTTGTCCTACTATAACACTTCTTAAAAGTAGTGTAGGATTACAATAAAGAACAAAATGACAAAACGTAAAACAAACTAAAGGACTTAGACATCTTCAATGTCGGGATATGATCCTTCAGTTTGCAAACAACTTTGTTCTTGAGAGCGCTTGGAGAATTGTGGCCGCTGCAATTTGAAAGTGATTTTAGATTTTCAAGTGTTGCCTTAAACCTTGTATCATGTTGTGTATATATTAGGGAGCATGTGTGAGGAGATAGGGACAATTCATCCCTTGGTTTGTCCACTAGCGAACTGCAGCAGTGCTAGTGTACTTCTGCGAGTGAATAGTATAACTTTACAACTGTAACTGTTAATTGTACTATAGCAGAAGGAACGGATTGCAGACCAGGTCCCTATCTGGTTCCTCGACAGTTTGGCAAATCATCAAAACACAAGATGACATAACTTATCAATTTCCCCCTTTTTGATGATGACAAACACTGAATTGTTATTCCCCCTGAGAACCAGGTTCCCACATGTTCCCCTGCGGATCAGACCCATCTTTCAAACATAACAACATATTAGTCATGGCTATAACATTTTAACTTCTCTCTCAATCATAGCAAGCATATAAGTATATTCAATTCCCTATTATTTTCCCCATTTGGCATCATTGAAAAAATGTATTAGAGCGATACAAGCAAAAAGAAGTTCAACAACATTAACTCGGGGCCACTTGGGCAACACAACATGAGTAGAAACATGAACAAACAAGCCACCATCAATGCATAAAACAGAGTAATTGCCCAAAAATATGTTAGCATTAAAAAAATAGCAGCCAAAACAGTACAAAACATAATAATAAACTGCAATCGGTACCAATGTCATTAGGAAAAACAAAAACAGGGATCAAAAGAACGGAACTTAAAGAGAGGAAGGACCAAGTCTTAAGTACATGGGCTTAGTAGGCTAGAAAGGAAACTAAGGAGCAGGGGCTAGAGCCTTGAGGAGTCTATCCACTCGTTCATTGCTAGTGAGCAGGTCTTGGAGCATCTGATCACGAAGCTCATCAACCTTCTGTCTTAACTTCTCATTTTCAGCCAATAACTTCTCATTCTCAGCATTTGCAGCCTCCAATTCACCATGAGAACTAGGTTCCTGTGCCTTTTCAGCCAGTTGGACTATGAGGAGAGCATTCTCAGCCTTAAGTCGTTGAATCTCAGTAGTTGACATTTCTTGAGCCTCTATCAGAGTCGAAATGGTAGTTGTTGTTGTCAACACCTCTTTTCTTTGGCACACATTCGCATTCTTCCAAAGTCGTCATGGTGAACATATATTTTTTAGTGTCCATGGTAGACTTTTCAGTTTTGACTTTGAAATGCACAAGTACCTTTTTCAAATGGAAGCCATATGAAAGACCATGTTTGCCTTTCCTTACATTTAGCACTTTGATGATATGCTCAATCATGAGAGCAGGCAGACTGATGGGTTTAAAAGTTGACAGAGCCTCAAGAAGGACTAGGTCTGCTATGGAGGCAATAGAACGTCCTTCAGCCCTTGGAAGCACCACCTTGTTCACGAGTACAAACAAGAGCTGATACTCAGGTTTAAGCTCCTTCTTGAAGAGCCTTGCTCTAGTAGCAGACCCCTCCATTTTCACAATCATGTTCTTAAAGGCATCATACGCCTTGCCAGACAATGTCTTCATCCCATCAGTCGGGACTTCCAAAATTTCTCCAAGCTTCAACTCATCTAATTCAAAATATGTCCCATTTACTGACAGAACAAGAGTACAATCATCAGTATAGCTAAAGTTTGCATAGAACTCGGCCACTCTGCTTGTGCCGGTGGGACAAAGAGATGAGTCCATTTTTAAAACTCAACTATCTCAAGTAGTTCCTTAATGCCAAACCTGTCAGCAATGTTAGAATCAAATAGTCTCCCCAATAAAAGTTTTTGACTCTGCAAAGTCTCATTCTTTTCCTTTTCACTGAGCATAACCTTTTGTCTCTTGGAGGAACCGGGCCTTCATTGGTACTACATTTCCTCTTCTTTGGAGGAGGAGGTCGAGTTTCACGCTTTTCTCTGTCAGACTTATTACCCTCATCATCAGTGACAATCTGTTCCACATTTTTCTTTTTCTCCTTTTTCTTCCTCCTTGAATTCTTCCTTTCAAGTGGAGGGTTTCCACTTCTTCCACAACACCGTCATCAACCACATCTGCATCAACCAAAATATCTTCATCAACCATCCTGCTTTTCCCTAGTTGGTTTCTTGTCCTTTTAGTGCCCTTTTCTTTACTTACCTTTAAGGGAGAATTCAAAGCAGCTTTTGCAGCCTTTTTACTCTGTCTGGTTCTGAGAGCCAATTGGGGAATACTCTTTCTCACTTTGGGCAAAACCTTCTCCTTTGGCTTTTCAACAACAATGGCTCTTCTACACTTAAAGTATAGTGGCACTTCATCATCAGACTCAGCAGTAGGATTAGTAGACCAGGTTATTTCTTAGGTGACAAAACTCATAAAGGCACATCAATAGTAGACACTGGTTCGACATTGACAGCTAAATCCAAATTTATCCTAGAGGAATCTGGTGTCTCATCCCAGATAGGAGTTATCTCGAGTGCCGAAGACTCAGACTCTCCCTAGGCTGAGGGACCAGGTCCCTCTTTCATTTCCCCTACTGACTACACAAATCACCCACAACTCCCTCACTATTTTTATAGTTCGTAAGATGTCAGCAAAATCAACCATAATCTCAACCTCACTGTCCAAAATATTTGACCTATTCTTACCCATTTCAGATATAGACCCATTAAACACCATAGATGACTCATCTACCCCTTTACCACTATCAGATGGAACATGATTACCTGATTGTGCCGTAGTGTCTTCAACACTGTCCTTGTTGACACCTTCGTCCCGTTTCTTTGCAACAACTGCATCCTCACTCACATGCAAGTCACTAGAGATCATGTTTTCGTTCATATGATCTTGTACCACTGTTTTCTCAACTAGTTGACTAGTAACCTCTGTGTCCTCATCCTTTTCCTCTAGTTCCTCTATATTTTGAAAGAACTTCGACACAGACATGGTTTGCCCACTACCGACTGAGTCAGTTTTTTCAATCGGGCGGAAATCGATGAAGACAACACGAATTTCCTTGGGATTTGACTCTTATGAGTTCTAGGAGGATAAAAAATAGGGGAATTTGGGGATGTGACAGTGGGGTTTTGGTCGATGGTGATTGGGAATTTTAGGGGTGAAATATGAGGTATCGATTAAGATGGTGTTGGAGCTTTGAAGGGTGATGGAATGGGGTCCATCTCAGCCATATTTGGAGTGGTTGATTCTTGATTAGACATGGTGGATTTTGGTTTGAGGAATGAATGTAAAAGGTTTAGAGAATAGGTAGGTAAGTGGGAGAGAGAGAGAGAGTGAAGTTGGAGTTTAGAGTTTAAGTGAGGAGAGAGATGGAAAATGATTTAAAAAGAGAAAAAAAAGGTAACTGTTGGATCGGGTATGAGAGAAAAGGTCGGGCGGTTAAGAGAAAGTGTACCATTGAAAAAAATATTTTGAATTAAAGGAGGCAAAGGTTTAATGACTTGGCACCTTAAGCAATTAAAAATCATACAAGTACTGAAGGGACTACTGACCCGAGTCACAGGGACCAGGTCCCTTGTCAATTTTCTTGAAAATTTGCAGGCAAAAACTCTGAAGGATGCAAAGTCACCCAAGCTTGTGTTGTCCTGAAACTCCATGCACATATACATGGAACAGTATAAGAGTGAGTTAAATGCCATAAAAAATACTTTTTAGCATTGTACCTTTCCTCTTAAACATAGTCAATCATTGAGGGAACTTGTGAGGGACCAACTAGTTGCGCTCAAGCCCAACTCCAAGCGTTTTTTCTCAAAGTGCTCCTTGCTCAATGCCTTGGTGAAAATATCAGTAATCTGGTCCTCTGTCTTGCAGAACTTCATGCAAATCAAACCTTTTCAACATTATCCCTTAGGAAATGGTGTTTGAGATCAATGTGCTTGGTCCTTTTGTGTTACACTGGATTTTTTGCCATGTTAAGTGCACTTGTATTATCACACAACAAGGGAACACATTCAGTAAGCACACCAAAATCCTCAAGCTGTTTTTTGATCCATAACAGTTGAGCACATCAGGAAGTAGCAGCCACATACTCAGCTTCAGCAATAGAAAGAGCCACAAAGTTTTATTTCTTCGTACCCCAAGAAATCAAGCATGATCCCAGAAAATGTGTCATTCCAGATGTGCTCTTTCTATCCATCAAATATCCAGCATAATCAGCATCAGCATATCCAATCAAGTCAAAATTATCTCCTCAAAGATAGAAGAGGATTAGGTAAGGAGTTCCTTTGAGATACCTTAAAAATCTTTTTCCAACCTTCAATTGAGATTCTTTAGGACTTGATTGGAACCTTGTACATAACCCAACACTGAAGACAATGTCAGATCTACTAGCAGTAAAGTATAGTAGAGACCCAATGATACCCCTATACATGGTTTTATTTACAAGAGAACCAGGTTCATCTATGTCCAACTGGGTGGCAGTGGTTATAGGTGTATCAATAGGCTTAACATTCTCCATCTCGAATCTCTTAAGCAACTCCTTGATAAACTTTTGTTGATTGATCATGGTGCCTTTTGTGGTTTACTTCGCTTGCAGCCGGAAGAAATTTAGCTCACCCATCGTGCTCATCTCAAATTCACTTCCCATGAGCTTATCAAACTCTTTACAAAGGGAATCATTAGTAGCACGAAAAATGATATCATCAACATAGACTTGCACAATCAACAAATTTCTCCCTCTCTTTTTCAGAAATAAAGTGTTGTCAATTTTTCCTCTTGTAAAGCCATTTTCAAGAAGAAACTTTGACAATCTTTTATATCATGCCCGAGGAGCTTGCTTCAAACCATATAGAGCCTTGTTAAGCTTAATCACATTCTCAAGATGTACATGACTCTCAAAATTAGGGGTTTCTTGACAAAGACTTCATCCTTTAGATATCCATTCAAAAATGCACTTTTGACATCCATTTGGAACAATTTGAATTCCATATAGAATGCAAAGGCAATAAGAATTCTAATTGCCTCCATTCTAGCAACATGAGCAAAAGTTTCATCATAGTCTATCCCTTCTTCTTGATTGTAATAATGAACCACCAGCCTTGCCTTGTTCCTAGTAGTGTTTCTGAACTCATCGAGCTTATTGCAAAACACCCACCTAATCCCAATTATTGTTCTGTCCGAGGGCCTAGGGATCAGGTGCCATACATTGTTTCTTTCAAATTGATGAAGCTCTTCTTGCATAACAGCTATCTAGTCAGCATCTTTCAATGTTTTCTTGATATTCTTGGGTTCAATTTGAGATAGAAAGGCTGAGAAGTTGAACATGTTTTTCGCCTTAGATCTAGTTTGAATACCAAAGTCTAAGGGAATGATCACATTATGAAGTGGATGAGATCACTTGTGCTTCCAGTTGGATACTTGAACTGTAGGAACAGAGAGACCATGTTCCATGTTGGATCCATCATTGATATCAACAGAAGCATAACTTCCACTTCCTTGTCCAGCTTCAGGAGTGCTTGATACAACATCTGCTACTCTATGTTCAGCTTTTAGTGGAGTAATGGCAGGACCAGGTTTCTCTATACCTTCTGAAGACTCTGCTGCATTTTTTTCATTACTTTGCTTGATTTGACTCATCAACTCAGTCTTTCCATTTGAAATTTCAATAGCTTCATCAGGAACTTTTTAAAATACTCCATATTCAGCTTCATTAATCTGTGACTCCTTATTACTCAGTGCATTAGATTCATCAAAGATCACATGCACACTTTTCTCTACACACTGAGTTCCTTTGTTGTAGACCTTGTATACTTTGATATGAGATGAGTAACCAAGGAAGATTCCTTCATCATTTTTTGCTTCAAATTTCCCCAAAGCTTCCTTCATCACTTTTTGCATCAAATTTCCCTAAAGCTTCCTTATCATTGTTGAGGATAAAACATTTGCAGCCAAATGCTCTAGATAAGTCAGCTTGGGCTTTCTCCCATTGTGCAATTCATAAGGAGTCTTCTCAAGCAGGGACCTGATCATGCATCTGTTTATCACATGACAAGCAATACTGATAGCTTCAGCCCAAAAACTTTTAGACACACCACTTGCTATCAACATTGTTCTAGCCATATCTTCAATTGTCCTATTTTTCCTCTCCACAACACCATTTTGCTGAGGTGTTCTAGGAGCAAAAAAGTTATGAATTATACCATTTTCAGCATATAATTCTTCAAACTTGCCATTTTCAAACTCAGTAGGATGATCAGATCCAATACTCACAATGTGATTTCATAGTTTCACCTGAATCTGTTTCACAAAGGCATAGAACACTGGAAATATTTCATCATTGCTTCTTAAAAACAGAGTCCAATTGAATTTGGAGTAGTCATTATCAATCACAAAAATGTACTTATTTCCTCCTCTGCTTGGGATCCTCATTGGTCCACAGAGATCCATGTGAAGAAGATGAAATGGCCTTGAGGTACTCACTTCTTTCTTTGGCTTGAAGGAGGATATGACATGCTTTCATTTAATGCATACATCACACGCCTTGTGATCTTTGAACTTGTCCTTTGGTCAGGTCCTTTGCAGCAAGCTTGTTCAGCAATGAAAAGCTTGCATGTCCTAGTCGTCTGTGCCAAAGCTCAACATCATTAACCATGACACTTAGGCATGTCAAGTCACTATCATTCAATGATTCAAAATCTGCAACTCTTGAATATTTTTGCTATTAGCACCATTTTACCAGTTTTGAGGTTGGTGATTGTGCAAGAGAAAGACAAGAACTTCACTTCATTTCCTTTATCACATATTTGAAACACACTTAACAAGTTGTAGTTTAATCCATTTATATAGTACACATTCTCAATTGCATGAGAGATTGTCTTTCCAACCTTGCTAACGCCAAGAATGTATCATTTCTTGCCATTACCAAAAAACACACTACCACATTAACAGGCCTTGAGTGAGAAAATCATCCATTCTACCAGTCATATGCTTTGAGCAACCACTATCCATGTACCATTTTGATTGCCTCATCTCATTCCAGCCTGCAAACAAAATCATTGATTAGATTTGGGAACCCATACCAGTTTGAGTCCCTTATAATTGTAAAATGGATGAATTAGACTTCTTCTAGTCCAAACATGCAAAATATTTTTTCTTTCTTTCGAGGACCAGGTCCTTCAACTCTGAATCCATTCTCAACAAAATTCTTATTTTTCTGAAGTGACTGAAATTTAGCTTTGCATGCATACTTGTCATTTTGACCGCAATGAATGCACAACCAGTTTTCAGTTGCAGTGACACAGGGGTTTTTCTTTTTCAAAATCAAGTCCTTGCCTACCCCCACTTTTACACTTGTACATAGAGGTAATTACATCAGAGGACCAGGTCCAATGAAGTGCCTTATCAAGATCAACTTTTACCCTTTTTAAATATTCATGTAGCTATCTGTTCTTTCCTACCTCAGTAGTGAGACTCAATTTCATTTTCTTAAGCTCATTCTCAAGCTCCAGTTGAGTCTCACTAGCTATACATTTTCCTTTAGAGGGAGTATCCATACAATTTTTCAGTTGGTTTTCTAACTGTACGTTTTCTTGAGTTACTCTATCAACCTATTCCTTTAAATCTACAATAGAAACTACCATATCATCTCTTTCTTGTTCTACATCACAAATTTCTTCATTTAGAGCATTTTGTTTCTTTAACAAGAACATGATAAGCATCGATTAATAAATTCGCCAATGATATGAGTTTCTTTTGAGAATAAATTTTTAATTTTTTCTGAACATCAAGAAAATTTACCTCTTCTTGCTCATCATCATCATCAGATTTGGCCATGAGTGCAAAGATTGACTCATATTCAGAAGGTTCATTGTCAATGATAATAATTGATTTGTCACCATGGACATCATCATCTTCAGATTCACTTGAGGAGTCTCCCCAAGCAGCAAGAGCTTGCTTCACTAGGTTATCAGCCGCATCTCTCCTCTTGGACTTCTTATCAGAGACCCAGTTCCTCTTAATATTCATGTCTTTCTGATTGTCCTACTTGTGAAGAGGATATTCTTTAATGAAGTGACCAGGTTTCCCACACTTGTGACAATAGTTGTCATTTTCTTTGAAGTTCCTCCTGGAGTTTCCTATTCTGGGGACCCCACCATTCTTTCAAACCATCTTTTGTAACCTGCGAGTGAGGTATGCCATATCAGCTTCGTCACTGCTTGAGTCACTCTTGGCAGCTTTGAGAACCAGGTTTTTCTCTTTCTTTGCCTCACTCTTTCTAGTTTCTTCCTGGATTTCTTCAACTCATAAGTCTTGAGATTTCCAATTAGCTCATCAATGTCAGCGTCTTCAGGTTCTTGGCTTCATATATGGCATTCACTTTGCTATCCCAAGAGTCTAGCAGGACACCAAGTAATTTTCTGACTAGTTTGTTGGTTGTAATGACTTCTCCCAGAGAGTTAAGCTCGTTGATTATAGAGGTGAACCTGGTATGCATATATCCTCTCTCATCTTAAACAGCTCATACTCTATGGTGAACATATCGTTGGACTCCTTAACTTAAGTGGTTCTTTCATGAGCTATTTGGAGAGCTTCTCATATCTCCTTAGCAGATACACAAAATGAGACCCGATTGTACTCATCCGGTTGAATACCACAAACAAGGATCTTCTTAGCCTTGAAGTTTTTCTCCACAACTTTTCTGTCCACATAGTACTTTCCGTTGAACCTTGGTGGTCTTGTGGAAGATTGTCCTTCCTCTACGTTTAGTGGAGCAGCCATGAGAGATATTCTTTCTAGGTGTTAACCTTTTAGAAAGCAGTTGCTCTGATATCAATTGATAGAAACTAAGAGTCCACTAAACAGTATAGAGAACCAGGTTCTCTATCTGTTCCCTTAAGCAAAACAGAAAATAAATAACACACGATATTTACGTGGAAAACTCCTTACTCAAAGGATTAAAAATCACGACCTACCAAGTAGGATTTTCAACTTCATTAACTGAGCAACTTCAGATTACAACCTAGTGCAACCTTGAAATTAAACTATTAATCCCTCCCCCTTACAATACCTCTATTGTAAGCCCTTTACAATAACTTTATCGCAAAGCTACAAACCTTGACTAACTCTAGCCAAGAACACAAACCAACAAAGGTTGAAATCTATCCTACTATGACACTTCTTAAAAGTAGTGTAGGATTACAATAAAGAACAAAATGTCAAAACTTAAAACAAGCTAAAGGACATAGACATCTTCAATGTCGGGATCTTGTCCTTCAGTTTGCAAACAACTTTGTTCTTGAGAGAACTTGGAGACTTGTGGCGGCTGCACTTTGAAAGTGATTTTAGATTTTCAAGTGTTGCCTTAAACCTTGTAACATGTTTTATATATATTAGGGAGCATGTGTGAGGAGATAGAGACAATTCATCCCTTGGTTTGACAACTAGCGAACTGCAGCAGTGTTGTTGTACTTTTGCCAGTAAATAGTACAGCTTTACAGCTGTAACTGTTGACTGTACGATAGCAAAAAGAACGGATCGCAGACCAAGTCCCTATCTGATTCCTCGACAGTTTGACAAATCATCAAAACACAATATGCTCACTATAACCCATCCACCACAATTATCAGCTATTATTACTATCTACCACCAACTACCACCACCATTAACCACTACATCAAGCAATTATCTTCACTAGCTAGTATCCACAACCACCACCATCAGCCAACATTATCATCAATCACCACTCACTCGGCTATCACAATCACCACCGTAAGCTATTACCACCATTAACAATTATATTTTCTTAATATAATGTTAAATTAATTAGCCTTTTATATTATTAATATTTTAAATAAATGTTTTATACATTAAGAAGAAACAAACTATCTTAATTATTTAATATTTAAATATTAATTTAATATTTATTAAAATTCAAATATCTTAATTTTAAGATAAATTACATGGAGTATGGTAGCAAATATTACAGGGAGCTTAATATGGCAGCGGATAAATTAGTTAGTATGACAACTAATAGCAGATTCGGGGGTGACGTTTTGATATTATGGGAGCCACCTCATTTGTCCAGAAAAATATTAATCAGAGATGGTGAAAGTTCTCCATAGCGTCGTCTCAATACTATAATTATAAGCGCATGAAGCACAATAGATTAATTACTTCTACTTTCACCTTTTGGTAATATGGCATCATCGGATTTTGTGTTCCCCGACCCAATGAACATGGCTTTAACGTCACTATGTATAAATAGATGGTGTAATTAATATAAGGCCCAATACTCCTTTATAGTGTTTGTCTTGAAGTAATATAATGCATAATCTTTCATTACTCCAAAAAAGGTAGAATCTCTCACCCCAGGAGCCCTCACACCCCGGTCCGACAGGTATGTGAAGAAGATAAATCATGATGACTCAATTGATTTCAAAGGTTAGACCAGTACCAGCTACGCACAAGGGAATGCATAATCTTTCATGACCAAAAAACAAAAAAAGGTCTTCATAGCAGTAGTTTGCAGATCACATTTCACGTGGTTGGTTGCAAACTTTACATTAGGATTCAGTTTAGTGAAATTAAAATCGACAAGTAACCTTAAAAAATACCAGAAAATAATTACTCCTAATTGACAGTTGTCTCTCTCTTATATCAGCAAGGCACCTCAAAATCTCTACAAATTCACTAACCTCTTAACTAACTAAGCGAATACCTATAAATTTCTAGGATGGCTTCAATTGCAAATGGGGAACTCTTTAAGAATTCAGGTGCAGTGTCAAAAATGCATATGTACTTAAAGTCATTTTTCGAAACCACAAATGTTAGAACTGATTTACTCTTCCAACTCATAGTGGGTAAGAAAGTTGTTCATCCATACCCTTTTGATCATTTTGTCTAATGGAATCAACAGAGAAAACATTCTCCTAACCGACCGACCATGTTTGAAATATAACAGTGATTTTCTTTTAAAATATTAATTTTTTTAACACCCATCAAATTTGTCTTTCATACCTTTTTTTAATAGTAATAACTTTTGTCTTTCTTTTTCTCTAAATTAGTTATCGGAATAACTTATACATTTTTTCTTTCTTTCATTTTCTTTCTTGCCCTTTTTCTCTTTATTTCCTATTTTTTTCATAAACTAAATGTACGCACCTTTTGGCTCCTTCATTTTTTTCTTTCTTTCTTTTTTTGTATAAAAAAGATAACTAATATAGTATATTTTTATTTATTTTTACTTTTCGTTATATTAATTATCATAAAGTAACTTATTCTAGAATATAATATACCAAATTAATAGCAGTTGAAGTATACTGTTGCAATATATTATGATACTCACGTGGTACATCATCTACTGACAAGGTATCATAGAAAACTGATTTATTTCTTCAAAAAATACTAAAATCTTCTATGATACACACATGGTATATATCATATACTGACAAGGTATTATAGAAGATTGGTTCATTCCTTCAAGAAAACACTCGGTCCTCTATGATACCAACGATACCATATACTGACAGAGTATCATAGAGGACCGTCAGTTCAATCCTTAAAAAAAAATACTCAGTACTCTATGATACCAACTGATATATATCATATATTGACAGGATATCATATTCATTCCTTCAAATAAACACTACTCAGTCCTCTATGATGATCAAATTGTATACATCATATACTGACAGGGTATCATAAATAATTTGTTCATTCCTTCAAAGAAAAACACTTCTCAGTCCTTTATGATCTCACATGATATTTTTCATCTACTGACAGAGTATCACAGAGGACTGGTTCATTCCTTCAAGAAAAGGCAACTCAATACTTAAAAATTAAGAGAAAAACACTTCTTAGTCTTCTATAATACCCACATGGTATATATCACCTACCGATAGGATATCACAAAGGACTAATTCATTCTTTCCAAGACTCTTCATTCCTTTATGATACACAATTCTTTCAAAAAAATTCATCATTCCTTTATGATACACACATAGTATATATCAGATACTGACAGAGTATCATGATTACTTGTTCATTTCTTCAAACAAATCTTTAAAAAAAAAAAATACAACAACTATAGGTTAAACCTAATTTTGATATTTAATTTTATATCATTTTTAGCAAATATTATAAAAAGTAGAGTCATATTCTTGATATAATTTTTATTTGATTTGCAAAAGAGAAAAAAAATTATAAAGTATATTTTTTATTAATATAGATTTTAATAACTAAGTTAGCGACTATAGTATTTTTCTTATAGTCTAATTATTTTATTTTTCTATATTTTTATTAACTTAAAAATATCTAGTTAATATTTTTATTTCTATATGTTATTTTTTTATCTTTAAACGGGAAAAAAGACAAAAACAAAGAAAGAGACAAAGAAGAAGAAAATAACTAACCAAAAAGGAAAAGATTATTAGAGCTCTACGCTGCACGAATGGAGCCAACTAAGACGAGGAAATTAAGATACGCCGCAACAAACTAGATTCAATTTAAACCGCAATTTATCATGGGTATGCCGGTAAATATTTTGTTCCGTAACTTAATTAAATTTCATGGAGGCAAGTTTGGGTAAATAATTTGCCTAGAGTGGGCAGTTTGTGTTGTTTTTTCCTCAAACAAAGAAAGTATATCCATTTTGTTTTTGTACAAAATTATTTTTTAAAGTTATGTGATAATTTTTTCATAGTATCAGAAATTTAGGTTATATTTTCCTCTCCTAAATCTCCCTTCTCGTGACACGGTTTCTGAGGACATACTCTCGATTCCGACCACTTCTCCTCTCCCAAACTACCTAAATTTTCTTCCAAATCCCTACATCACGTCTTGTGTTGGTAGTATGGCTAAGAACACGTTTCACCCTGCCCTTACTGTTTCTAACATCAAGAATCACATCCCTATCATTCTTGAAATAGAAAACGTCAAATACGCGACGTGGGTCAAACTGTTCAAAGTTCATGCACGCTCGCATCAAGTCCTCCATCACATTATCCCCGTGGCTCCTACTGATACGGAGGTGCCTAAACCCGAGGATGATCCTAAATTGTGGTCGACCCTTGATGCTACCGTTCTTCAGTGGATTTACTCCACTATCTCTACCGACCTATTACAGACGATTATTGAGCCTGACGCTACGGCTAAGGCTACTTGGGATAAAATACGTGATATATTTCAAGATAATCATATTTTAGGGCTCTTACTCTTGAGCAGGAATTCTCTCATGTCAACATGGAAGATTTTCCGAACGTTTCAGCTTACTGCAAAAGGTTGAAAGAATTGGAAGACAGACTCTGCAACGTTGGCACGCCCGTTACTAATGCTCGTTTGGTCCTAAAAATGGTTGCAGTCCTATTTGAGGCCTATAGTGATGTTGGTACGCTTCTTCGTCAGAGCAGTCCTCTTCCGCAATTTTATCAGGCTCGTTCTATGCTTACACTCGAAGAAGTCGGCTTGACAAAAAGGCGGCTACCAACGCTAGTCTCGTGGTCATGATGACGTCCTCCACTAATTCTCAAGGTTTTATTGATAATTCGGGCCAAAACCGTGCTCACGGTGGCGGCAAGAATGCTCGGAAAAATAATGGGAAAATTGCGGGGGTAAACGCAGTGGTTTCGGCAGTGGTAGTGGTGGCCAAAATAGTGGCAGTGGGCCCCATCCCGGTAATAGTGGGCCACCGTCCAACTAGTCCCAGACATGTGCCCCTGGCAGTGGGTCTAGGCCAGTGGACAGTGGCCCAACGACCTATATTCGTTAGCGTGTCCAGTCCCTGGCCAGTGGGCTACCCCGAATTATATCTGGCCCAACACGCAGTAGTCCAATGGTTTCTGCCACCCATCTGGGCCGGGGCAGCATACTGGGGTGCTTGGGCCTCGGCCTCCGCAGACCCACCATGCAGCAGGCCCCACTCCAACCGATATTGAAGCCGCGATGCACACACTTGGTTTAAATCCTCCGGACCCGAATTGGTACATGGACACCGGTCCCACTACCCCCATAACGTCCAACCAAGGTACTCTGTCGTCTTATTTTAATTTGAGCAACAATAGTGGCATAATTATTGATAATGGCAATTCAATTTCAATTCGTGGTTACGGTCATAAACCTTTGTCTCCCCCTATCCACCTCTTATCTTGAAAAATACCATTCATGCTCCTAAATTAATTAAAAATTTGGTGTATGTCCGTAAAGTCACCACTGATAATTCTGTTTCTGTTGTTTTTTTATCCTTTTGGGTTTTCTGTGAAGGATTTCAAGACGGGGATTCCTCTAATGAAATATGATAGTAGGGGAGATCTTTATCCTATCAAGCCCACTTCCAATCTCTCGAGTCAAGCCTTGACATAATACTTTTGCAGCTCTAGCTCCTTCCTTATGGCATGCACGTTTGGATCACCCTGGGTCATCTATTGTTTCTTCCTTGCATAAAAATAATTTTATTTCTTGTAAGGGTGTGAGTAGTACTCCACATTGTCAATCATGCCCTTTAGGAAAACATGTTAGATTACCATTTGTAGCCTCTACTTCTCGTACTTTAATGTCATTTGATATTATTCATAGGAATTTATGGACATCTCTCATTTTAAGTTCTGTGGGCCATCGTTATTATGTTCTATTTTTGGATGATTATTCTAATTTTTTATGGACTTTTCCATTAGCGAAAAAATCTCACATTTTTTCCATCTTCTAATTTAGAGCATTCGTCCGCACCCAATTCGAACGCGAAATAAAGAACATTCAATGTGATAATGGCAAGGAATATGATAATGGGATGTTTCGGGACTTTTCTGCCGCTAATGGAATTAGTTTACATTTTTCTTGTCCTCATACGTCTTCACAAAATGGAAGAGCCGAACGAAAAATTCATACTATTAATAATATTGTCCGAACTTTGTTGGTCCATGCTTCTGTACCCCCTTCCTTTTGACATCACGCTCTACAAATGACTGCTTATTTTCTTAACATTCTTCTTACCAAAGGTGTCACGACCCAAACCGGAGGGCCGCGAAGGGCACCCGGACCCCACCCGTGGGTACTGCTAATCGTACATTCAACACCTAATCATAATCAAATACGGACTGAATCGAAAAGGGACTATGTATAAATATAACCAGAAAACCAACTTATATATATATATATATACACATACCCATGGCAAGGCCGACGAGGTCGTACATGACAACTAACCACATGATACATGTCTATAAGCCTCTAAGGAATACACAACAACAAAAGGCCGGGATAGGACCCCGCCATACCCATATACGTATGCAAAAATACTGTACCACAACCAGACTGTAACTATAAAACGAATAGAGTGCTCCAACATCAGCTGAACCGGCAACCTACTAGCGTGAACTGTCATCCTGTTTAACTGAACCTGCGGGCATGAAACGCAGTGTCCCTCGACAAAAGGGACGTCAGTACGACTGATGTACTGAGTATGTCAGGCATGAATATAGTATAACAGGGATATAACAACAACATAAACAGAAATAACTGACCAACAGTAAATGCCTATGAGGGCCCTAATACATATGCCTAAATGTTATGCCCAATGCAGTATACATATATATCGGCCCCATTGGGCATCTTCCTTACTATAACAGCCTCTGTGGGCATCATTTCATGTCGGCCTCTGTGGGTGTCGCCCCCCATTTTGACCTGCGGGCTTCGCGACGCAATGGCTCGATTCCCTCTGGATCGGTTAAAAAACTGCTTGCTTTGAGGAGTCGCCACCTAATTATTCTAAGGTGAATTAGGGCACCTAAATACTAACTAAAAGCTGTAAAATAACTCAAATTTTATGATCTACGAAACTAATGAGATTCTAGGTAAGGGTTCTTTATTATCCTAAAGGGAAGGGGTTAGGCATCCTTTAAGATCCGCTAACTTGCGGTTATCCGATCAAACTCAGGTTAATTATTATGTTAAAAGTGCATGTTTTACAAGTATAAAAATAATGTTGCAAGTATTTAATGAAATTATGCATTTGTACAAGCATGCATTTGTATGACAATAATATACATGTAAAGCTAAAAAAAGAATATGAATATGCATTCGTATGAAAATTGATAAAGATGTATGCAATGTGATTTCTTATGGACCAACGGCCTAAAAATAGATAAACTAGCGATTAACAATTTTAAAACTAACCGAGCCTAAAAATAAATGAACTAGCAATGAGTTTCAAGTTTTAGACTACCCTATTAATTAATTCTATGTTTGCCTATTCTAAACATTTCAATAATTTCACGAGTACAATAATATTACAATACAGAATGAAATAAAGCTGAATTAAGAAAGTAAATGACAACAACAAAATAAATAATCTCCGAGGGGTTATTTGCCTTCTTTGACTTTATCTTTGCAAGCTGTCAAGAATAAACGGTTAGAAACAATTAAATATACATAACTTCGAATCTGTATCCAAAACAATAAATGTTTTTATTACGGAGGGCTCAGACTTAAATTTTGAAAAGATCATTCCAATCACGTCGTGGTTGCGAACATATGACTCGTTGGTCATTTTAGTTGCATTGCCTACCGAACATGTTGGTCTCTCGGGTGAAAAAGATTTAAGTTTCATCATTGTCCAGAAGTTTTATTTTCCGTCTTTACAACTGTGGAGGCCTCAAAAATCGACGGATATTTTTTCATCGGCCAGTGTAGTATTTAGTTCAAATCAGTAAAATTTGTACCGAAACAGTGGAAAAAATAGAAATTGAGAAATGATGTCCGAAGGGACGCGGCCTCGAATTTAATTTCATCGGCATAAGTGCAGTATTAGTTAAGACAATAAAACAGTAAAACAGAAAGATATCCGTCGCACGGATGTTAAAGAAAACAGTAAACAGAGAAACGAAATGAAAAAAGTGCGGCCTCAAATTTAATTTCATCGGCCTAAATGCAATATTAGTTAAAAACAATAAAACAGTAAAATAACAAAATATCCGTTGCACGAATATTTAAAACAAGAAATGTAAAAACAGAAACCGAGAAACGAAACAAAAGCGCGGCCTCAATTTAATTTCATCGGCCTAAATGTGGTATTAATAAAAATAATAAAACAAAAAGCGATGAAGATATCCGTTGCGGATTCTCAAACAAAGCTAAAAATAGAGAAATGAAACGAAGAAAAGTGCGGCCTCAATTTAATTTCATCTACTAAATGCGATATTAATAAAAATAATAAAACAAGAAAGCAAGAAGATATCCGCTGCACGGATGTTTAAATGCCAAAATAAACCAACGATTTGCAATTAAAATATATCCGATCCGAAATCAACAAAGGAAAGCAGTGAAGAAGAAGAAAAAATGTGTTTATACCCGATCTTTGAAAACAGACTTAATCAAACATTTTTGGAATTTTCAGATAACCAACAACAAAATATTAAACACAAAAATATGGAATTATTACTGCACTGGTGACCGTCGAATCAAGCAAGCCTCGACCGAAATCATTTTTTTAATTTTATTTTCAGATAGCCAACAATGTAATATAAAACACAAAAATCTGAAAATTTACTCGAGCAAGTCGACCGATCCGATCGTTGACTGACCGGATCGGATGTTTCAACCCGAATCAATTTCTTCCAAATTTCAGATAACCAACAACAAAATATTAACACAATTAATCTGGAAATTTAACCAAACCGGGTCGACCTGAATCGGATCAGTGACCCGACCCGAATCGAATGTTTCACCCCGAATTGATTTCTTTCCAAATTTCAGATAACCAACAACAAAAAATATTAAAACACAAAAATCTGGGAATCTATTCGAACTAGGTCGACCCGACCCGGGTCAGTGATCCGACCCGGAACAGATTTTCCCAAATTTCAGGTAACCAACAGCACAATATAAACATACAAAAACTGGAAATTAACCGAACCGGGTTGACCCGAACCGGGTCAGTGACCCGACCCGATTTTCCTCCAAATTTCAGGTACACCAACAACAAAATAAAAACATAAACCTGGAGATTTTTGTCCGACAAGGGGTGACCCGACCCTGATTGTGACTCGACCGGAACAGTGACCCGACCCGAAAACGTTGATTTTTTGCTTTCCGAACTGCTGATTTTCTGATATTTAGCCTCTGGATTCTGACCCGACCCGGATTTTTACCCGACCCGGAAACAAAACAGCCTCCAAACGACCAAAAATGTGAAGAATGAAATATGATTTTCGGATTGAAAATTATGAAACAAATAGGAGAATATTTGGATTAAAGTTAAGAAACAAAAGGGGGTATTTATAGATGGGTTTCGGATTTTGGGGGTATGGGGTTGACGGGTTGGTTGGTGTCGGCGAGGTGTGGAGGGTGTAAGGTGACCGGCGATGTGAGGGGGTAGGTGGTGGCGTGTGCGGTGTCGTGGTGTTAGGGTGGTGGTGTGTGCGGCGAGGTGACCGGGGTTAGGGGTATGGGGGTGTCGCGGCGGTGATCCGGGAGCAAAAGGGTAGGGTTTTGGTTTTTTCTTTGTTGTTGTTGTGGAGTGTGATATATATGTTTTAGGTTTAAAGGGGGTAGATAAAAATGGGATAATGGGTTGGGTGTTGGGCTCGGGTATTTGGCCGGTTTGGGCACTGGGATTGGGTTGTGAAAATGGGTTGTTTTTATTGTAATGGGTTGAGTAGAAATTGTTTTGGGGGAAATGAAGTGGGTTATGGGTTTAAAATATAAAAAAAGGATTTTATTATATAAAAAGAAAGCTTTGCAAAATTTATAAACTGTAAAGATGATAATATGATAAAAATATAATATTTGTGAAATGCTTGATGCTTAAATAAAAAATAAAAATGCAATGCTGTTTTGCGAAAATAAAATAACATATAATATTAGGATAAAAGTATGATTGTGATATTAAAATGCAAATGACAATAAAAAATGCAAATAATAATAATAATAATAATAATGATATATATACATATATATGCCTATATTTTAAAATTGTTTTAAAGTGTTAAAAATATTAAAAATTGCAAATAAAATCATAAAAGATGGGACAAAATTGGGTGTCAACAGTGGGCATAATATGTCTAAATGTCATGCATAATGCGGTAAATACATATATACTTGCCACTCAAGGGCATCTTCCTCCCTACAACATATATATATATGTTGGCCCTTAATCAGACATCTTCCTTCATTAAGCCACACAGGCTTTATCATTATCATATCTCAGCTGATCAGGTGGTCTGCGTTTCCCCTTTCCCATCCCAATATACTGTCTTAGGTAAAACATGAATGCAATGCAAATAAAAATGCATGAATAACAATAGCACATCCTGGGTGACACAATATCCTTGTACCTTCGGCTAACACTGTAAATATCAACATCTTTTCTGTATGCCTAAATAAGGACTTAGGAACATATTTAGACATGCTTTTAACATAGGAATCAATAATATGAATATTCTTAACTCTTAGGAGTAGAATAAATTATGGAGCAATATCACGGTTATACTTCGTTACATGGAACATGTCAAAAGAAAGAAATAATTTGTCTTAACATACCTTATCCGTTTTGTGTTTACGATACAACTAAAGCATCCCAATCATTTTTCAAGTGTAGCAATCTGTCCTTTTGAAGAAAAAGAAAGAAACAATAGCTAATCGTAGCATCTGCTTAATTCATTTAAACTAAGGGAACAACTACTGAAGCACATAGCAATATCCCAAATATATAGCAGCTAGTACCACAAAGGCAACAACTATTTGCTTCAAATGTTTGGCCAAAACACAACAACAATCAGCCCTCAGAGAGTGCAGAAAGAGCTCCTCAACATGGGCATTTATTCCAGCACGATAAATCAAATTGTGGCATCTTTCACCCCCATAACTGCAGCAACGACTCAGCCAACACGCAGCAGTAAAACACTCCCAAAAGGAGGTGTAAATGACCAAGATTGCAGCAGTTGCTTGCAGCAACATAACATCACGTAACAGCTCAAGAGTGCCGAACAGATGGCCACAAAATGATGGCATATATATCCCAAAGCTGCCACTAATTCATACAATTTCATAGTCATATATTGCTTGTCTCTCCAGTTTCCATGTGGCTAATGGTTGCCACCTAATTGATTAATCCAAATGTTAATTATAATTTCACTTAGTCTTAGGCCACTTAACCTTATCCCCCATAATAATTAAACAATCCCATAATTGATCAATTACACACACAATTAATTCTAGATCACACTTCATTTAAATCCTAATAACTCATAAGACCTTCGTATATTCAATGTCATAATTCTTGTAATATGACACTAGTCCATAACTTCTTTATGCATACTCCAAATTTATTCTCGATCCCCGTCGTCACATTTGTTACGTCCAAAATTATTTCGAGGTCTAATTCTTTTATATTCTAGTCTCTTTATTAGCATACGTGATATCACATAAATTTTTCCAATGCTCGGGTCTATTTACATACGCCTAGCGATTTTATATACGCCTAACGATTCAAATCGTGACCCGAAAGTACGAGATGTTACAAAAGGTTTGGCGTATTCCTCCCCTCTTCAAATCTTATATAATAAGACTCTTTCGTATTCACATCTTCGGGTCTTTGGGTTCTTATGTTATTCGCTCTTTCCGTCAACTACAATTCACAAACTTCAAGCCCGTTCTACTCCTTGTGTGTTTTTGGGTTATCTCTCTACTCATTGTGGTTACAAGTGTTTTGATTTATCATCTAATAAAATCATCATTAGTCACCATGTTATTTTTGATGAAATTCAATTTCCGTTTGCAAAGGTAAATAGTCCCGGGCCTAGTCCGTTTAATTTTTTAGATGACGATGACTCTCCGTATATTATCCACCATTTATCAGACCTGTTCCGCACCCAAAATTCACCAGCTGGCCCACTGCACGCTGGCCTTCTATCACTGTCTCGGGTCCAACAACTGGGCTGAATATTCAGCCCAGTCCTACCCCTACTATTTCAGAGACTGGGCCAAATATTCAGCCCAGTTTTGCACCACTGCTCTCGGGTCCAGACCCTGCTTCAGTTTCTCATGTTGGGCCAGTAGGCCCACTGCCTGCTGGCCCGTCTGTCACCCTTCCACCTTCCACAAAAAATCCACTCAATTCTCCCCCAAGTCACAGATCGGTCACTCGTAGTCAACAGGGTATTTTTAAACCGAAAAGACATTTTAATTTAAATTCTATTGTTCTTAAATCCCCTCTACCCTGTAACCCAGTGTCCGCATTACATGACCCGAATTGAAACTTGGCTATGACCGACGAATATAATGATCTTATTGCAAATAAGACGTGGGAATTGGTACCCCGTCTTTCTGGTATTAATATTATTCGGTCTATGTGGATTTTTACTCATAAGGATATTTTTTACGGTTCTTTTGCGAGGCATAAGGCTCGACTTGTAGGTGATGGTAAGACTCAACAGGTTGGCATGGATTGTGGTGAGACGTTTAGTCAGATGGTCAAACCGGTTACCATTCGCACTGTTCTTAGTCTAGCTCTTTTCAAAGCATGGCACATTCATCAGTTAGATGTGAAGAATATTTTCTTACATGGTGATCTTAAGGAGACCGTTTATATGCACCAGCTCTTGGGTTTTCGAGACCCCAAATATCCTCATCATGTATGTTTATTGCAGAAGTCTGTGTATGTGCTTAAGCAGGCCCCACGGGCTTGGTATAAGAGATTTGCAGACTATGTTTCGTCTATTGGGTTTTCGCACAGCAGGTTTGATAATTCATTATTCATATATCATCGTGGTTATTCCTTGGCTTATATTTTATTATATGTGGATGATATTATCTTGACTGCCTCCACTGATGCTTTGCGCAAGTCTATCATGACCATGCTCAGTTCTGAGTTTGCTATGAAAGACTTGAGGCCCTTGAGTTACTTTTTGGGGATTGTTGTTTCTCGTCATGCAGGTGGGTTGTTGTTATCTCAACGAAAGTATGCAGCTGAGATTATTGAGCTTGCTGGTATGTCCTCGTGCAAGTCTACTTCCACTCCCGTCGATACTAAGCTCAAACTGGGTGATGCGGCTGGCTCACCTTATGAGGATCCGACCCGTTATCGCAGTCTTGCACGGGCTCTTCAGTATCTTACTTTCACGAGACCAGATATTATGTATGTCGTACAACAGGTGTGCTTGTTTATGCATGCTCCCGGGGTTGTACATATGAATGCGCTCAAACGCATTATTTGATACATCCAGGGGACACTTGACTATGGCTTACATTTATATCATTCATCGACGTCTACACTTGTCTCGTATACAGATGTTGATTGAGGTGGCTGTCCAGACACCAGACGTTTCACGTCTGGCTATTGTATGTTTCTTGATAATAACTTGGTCTCATGGTCTGCAAAATGTTAGTCTACATTATCACACTCTAGTGCAGAGGCCGAGTATCGAGGGGTAGCCAATGTGGTCTCTGAATCCTGTTGGTTATGTAATCTTCTTTTAGAGTTTCATTGGCCTATTCAAAAAACTACCTTGGTTTATTGTGATAATATTAGTGTCATCTACCTTTCTGGTAATCCGGTTCAATACCAGCGCACTAAACACATAGAGATAGATATCCACTTTATTTGTGAAAAGATAGCTCGTGGACAAGTATGCGTCTTCCAGGTATCAAATTGTGGACATCTTTACCAAAGGTATTCCCTCGGTCTTTTTTAAAGATTTTAGGGACAGTCTCAGCGTACGAAGACCGCCCGCTATGACTGCGGGGGTGTGATAAACAATAGCAGTCCATGATATACATAACTTGTATATCACGGTTTGGTGTATATTAGGTAATATAGGTTTTGTATTAAAATAGAATTGTACACTTACCATAATTGTATAATTATTGTACAAGTAGAATAAGGTTTTGGGAGTAGAATAGGAATACGATTTTTCTATTATGAAAATTGTAAATTGTATATATACTCATTCATTAATAAAAATAATGAAGGGAATATATTCTTTCACCAACCAAAATCAACTTCAAAGACCATATACGAACACATCAACAACATTGGTAATGCTTTCACTGCCTTAGTTATAAAAAATATGAGCACTTCAATGCATTGATAATGTTGATTACAATGGTGCAGGAAACAGAAATAAGTAACTGCTAAATATTACAACAAAATGAAATTACAACAAACTGAAATTTCAATAAACTGGAAGAAGAAACTGATTGTTGGGTCGAGTGATGACACTCTGTATTTAAGACAAGATTGCCCCGTATGTATCCTTTCTACGTTCTGGACAATAGTCTCCCAATATAAAACAGCAACTCAACAAATGAGCAAAGGAAACTCAAGTGTTACTTTGAAGAATTTAGTGTAATGAAATGATGCTGGAAAGTAGTAGAAAGAATATGATTTCGTTTGTGTGTTCTGATTTCGTTTGTGTGTTCCGTAGTATCAACATTTGAGAAAGGGTTCATTATATAGTGCAAGGAGGGGACTTATCAACTGCCCACATAATTGTTGTTACTGGCCAAGTAATGATAATTTAGTGAGGAGTAATTCAGCCAAAATAAATGATAAATTGATGTGCAACGAATTATAGATTTTAGGGAGAGTTATTCAGCCAAGTAATGACTGAATTGATGTGCATATTAATGGAGGTTAACGTTCCAAAACCAATAGCAAAAGCACAAGTTCTCTGCCCAATTTAACTTACCTGAAACTTCAGGGACCAAACTGTAAATAAGAAGCAATTTGGGTCCAAAAATATAATATCAGAAGAAGCCCACGACCCAAGACCGGACGGGACGGGCGGGCGGCGGTGGCGCGTGTGTGGGCTTAGCCTCAAACCAAAGCACATCTAGGTCCTTCCTCTTTCAAACACATGGGTTACCCCTTGGGGTCCCAAACCCCAAGCCAATTTTGAGACTTATAAACTAAACAAATCTTTCTTCCACCACCGATAAGGGAGGATTGGTCTTTACCACATTTTTCATGCTTCAAACACCTCACTTCGTGGACTAATATATCTTTCATTTCTCAATAAAATTTGACGATCCTTGGCCCTACGGTCATCTACTTACTTAGTAGATTATACACGTGTGAAGAATCAAAGTCTCCAACATGCGGAACCCTAGTGTTTAAGTCATTAAAGAAGGTTGGACGCAACTCACACCAAAGGCAAATTTCCAACAATCCCCTCTTGAAAGAGATTTTGGCGCACTCACATGGTGTCTTTTCCCAACAATATTTCAGCGGGCTTATGTTGCATAAGGAGAGGTAGCTTCAGCTTTAAACCTTCTATAGTTAAATACCATCGGACTTACTTATTGAGCGGTGAACGTAATGTCTTGAACCGTCAGTGTTTAGTGTAAGCCAAGTCAATAGTACCAACACAACAAATTCCCTCACTCTTTTCTTCGTAATGTCTTGTCCGTTGTGGCCGTGGACACTTCTTGGATTCTTAAGTGCGTTCATTTGAGGTGGCCTGTCCTCGCACTTAAATAGGTGGTCTCCTATAAGGTATCCTGCCATACCCCACTTCACAAGTGTTAGGAACCATTAAAAGTTTCCCCAAAACTAACCTCAACCGGTGAGGATCGTTAAAGGTTTTGGAAACTTAACCTTTACCCACACTGCAGATAGCACTTAACGTCTATCGCGGGAACGACTTTGGATTTGGTGTTTCTTTACAGAAATCACTATCTGAAGTGCTCATGCTTCCACCAAAGCGCTCAACTGAACCTTTACATCTTAGTTTTTCCATTGAACCAAATTATTAGGATCTCCAGTCAGTAAGGTTGGGTTACCACCGTATTGGTCCTTATACATAGGGTTTTAAGCCCATTCCCCTAGACAGGCAGAACATCTGATCCTTGGGTAAGCCCTTTGTTAACAGGTCCGCTATGTTATCCTTTGACTTTATGTAATCAATGGATATTATACCCGTGGTAATCAGTTACCTAACGGTCTTATGTCTCCATCGAATATGATGAGACATGCCATTGTACATAGCACTCCGTGCCCTTTCTAGAGCCGACTGACTGTCGCAGTGGATCATTACAGAAGGTACGGGTTTGTCCCAACAAGGAACATCCTTTAAGAAGTCATGAAGCCACTCAGCTTCTTCTCCTGCTTTGTCTAAAGTGATAAACTCCGATTCCAATATGGATCGGGCGATGCAAGTTTGCTTAGAGGATTTCCAAGACACAGCTCCACCACCAATTGTAAATACATACCCACTGGTGGACTTGGTGTTCTCTATATCAGATATCCAGTTTGCATCATTCTACCCCTCTAGTACAACTGGATATCTCGAATAATGCAACCCGTAAGTTAACGTGTATTTCAGGTATTGTAGTACCCGATTCAATGCCTTCCAGTGATCATTACTTGGATTACGGGTGAACCTAGCCAACTTGTTGACTGCATAAGCCAAATCATGACAATTTTTATCAAGCTTTTGATTTCTATCCATTGGTGACTTTATAGGCGAACTGTCAAACATCTCGAACTTTCTCGAAACATCCTCGATGTAGTGAGACTGAGATAGGACCAGTCCGTCAGATGTCTTAGAGATTTTTATCCCTAAGATGACATATGCGATACCCATATCCTTCATGTCGAAATATTATTTCAACATGTTCTTAGTCTCTAGGATTATCGTAGGACTGCTTCCTGTGATCAACATGTCATCTACATACAGGCATATCATGACGAACGAGTCAGAGTTACCTTTCGTGTAGACACATTTGTCACACTCATTAATGGCGAAATCAATTGATAGTAGAGTACTATCAAACTTTTCGTGCCATTGCTTCGGGGCTTATTTCAGCCCGTACAGAGATTTGACAAGCCGATAGACTTTCTTCTCTTGCCCTTGATTGACATACCCTTCGGGTTGGTCCATATAATTTTTTTCTTCCAAATCACCATTTAGGAAGGCTATCTTGACATCCATTTGATGTATCTCAAGGTCACGCAACGCTGCGATCGCAATGAATACTCGTATGGACGTCATCTGAGATACCAGGAAGTACGTGTCAAAATAGTGAAGACCTTCTTTCTGCCGATAGCCCTTGACTTCCAACCTGGCCTTGTACTTATCTATAGACCCATCTGCTTTATACTTCCGTTTGAGTATCCACTCACAACCCAACAATTTATTTTCCGGAGAAAGATCAACCCACACCCAAGTATGGTTATGCAAAATGGAGCCTATTTCACTCTCAATAGCTTCTTTCCAGAGCGGTGCCTCTGGAGTTGACAATGCTTCAGCAATTGTCCTTGGTTCATCATCAACCAAATAAGCTACAAAGTCAGGACCGAAGTGTTTATCCTTCCTGGCCCTTTTACTTCGCCTTAGTTCCATCTCTGGAGTCTCCAAGTTCTGAGAATCTGGAACACTAGATTCCGGATATTCAGCCACTTCGAGATCCACTAGATCTGAACCATCTAGATTTGGGCTGTCAGCGACTCCCGATTCCTGAGAGCTTTGTTCATAACTTCATTTGCGAGAGGTTATGTCTTTTTCCTTTCTAGGAAAGGTACCTTCAAAGAATTGAGCATTCCTTTATTCCATGATTGTACCTCCATGGATATCTGAAATATCTGACTTATGCACTAAGAAACGATAAGCACTACTGTTATTTGGATATCTGATGAATATGCAATCTACAGTCTTAGGCCCAATCTTGACCTATTTTGGCTTGGGTACTTTAACCTTTGCCAGACAACCCCATACCTTTAAATATTTATAGGTGGGTTTCTTTCCCTTCCATGATTCATATGGATTTTTGTCCTTACCCTTATGTGGGACTCTGTTAAGAATCGTATTAGCGGTAAGGACGGTTTCTCCCCACATATTTTAGGGAAGAACGGAATTGATGAGCAAGTCATTTATCATTTCCTTCAATGTGCGGTTCTTACGTTCCACAATACGGTTAGATTGAGGTGAGTATGGAGTCGTCGTTTGATGAACAATGCCCTCTTGGGCATAATATTCCGCAAATGGTGCTACATATTCTCCCCCTCTATCGCTACAAATGGATTTAGTTCGCATGCTTAGTTGGTTCTCAACTTCTGCTTTGTAATGTCGGAACGCTTCAAGGGCTTCATCCTTACTTTTCAACAAGTAAAGGTAACAATACCTTGTGCTATCATCAATGAATGTCACAAAGTACTTGTTCCCCCTTTAGTATGTGCAAACTTTAAATCACATATATCTGTGTGAATACGTTATAGAGGAGCGGTATTCCTTTCGACGGATCGAAAGGAAGCTTTGTGAGTTTTGCCTCTACGCACACCTCACACTTATGTTGAAGGTTTACGTTGATAGACAACAACAACTCCAACTTTACCAACCTTTGGATGGACTTGTAGTTAACGTGTCCTATTCTATGATGCCATAAATTAGAAGACTCAAGCAAATAAGAAGAAGCTTCAACTTTATTACTTGGATGCATTACAGACATAGCGTTAACTTTGAAGAGGCCTTCACAGACGAAGCCTTTCCCCACAAAAGTGTCATTCTTAGTAAGTACAAATTTATTGGATTCAAACACTAGCCTAAAACCAGCATTAATCAATAAAGGTCCTGAAATTAAATTTCCCCTAATCTCAGGGACATGCATCACTTCCTTCAGAGTGAGCTCATTTCCAGAAGTCATCTTCAGGACCACCTTTCCTACCCCCAGCACATCAGAGAAAACGTTGTTGCCCATGAACAACTTCTTGTCGGTGATTGGAGTATACATGGAGAAGGTATCTTTATTGCAACAGATGTGTCTGGTAGCACCTGTGTCCATCCACCACTGCATGGGATTCTCAACCAGGTTTTCTTCAAGCACCACCGCCGAGAACTCCTTAATCATGTCATCCAGAAGTGTGTCTTTGACGATGTTCGCATGCGCCTTTCCTTTAGCCTTGGCTTTCTCTTGTTGCTCGGTCTTGATCTTGCGGCATTCCTTGATCATATGACTAGGTTTCCCACAGTGGTGACAGTTACCTCTGAACTTCTCCGCTGGCTGGGTCTTGCCGTCTTTCTAAAACTTGCGCTTCTTGCTTGGGTTCCTTTTGGCCTCAGCCAGATTTGCCTTAGCCTCAGCTGGTTGTTTACCCTTAGCCAAGGCCTTCCTATTATCTTCCTGAATTTGGAGTTTGATAATAAGTTTTTCAAAGGTCATCTCCTTTTTCTTGAGTTTTAAGTAACTCATAAACTCATTCCACGAAGGAGGTAACTTTTCAATCTGTGATGCAACAAAAAACTGTTCATTTGGTTTCATCCCTTCCAAATCCAGGTGATGTAGAATCATTTGGAATTCCTGGACTTGGGACATCACTGTTTTACTATCCACCATTTGAAATTTCAGAAAATTTCCAACGATGAATTTCTTAGTACCTGGATCTTGTGCATTGTACTTCTTTTGCAGTTTCTTCCACAACTCTTTAGCAGTGCCTACGGTGCAATACATCATGTAGAGAGGGTCTGACAAGCAGTTCAATATGTAATTCTTACACATGAAATCACTATGACTCTATGCATCAAGAACCATCTTCATGCCATTAATGACATGGATACCTAGGGCCCCTTCAGCCGTTTCAGAAGGCGAAGGGTCTATTTCATCTCTAGCTTGTGAAGGATCTTCTGTTAGAAAACGTGCCATTCTCATAACAGTCAGATAGAATAGCATCTTCTGTTGCCATCTCTTGAAGTCTAAGCCCATGAACTTTTCAGGGCGTTCATGGTGAAATCCAGCGGAAGGAGGAACGACAATGTTCCCTTGAGCGGCAGTAAAGGCGTTGGATGAGCCTTGAGCAACTGGAAAGGCATTAGTTGTGCCTTGAGCAGTGGGGAAGGCAGAAGTATTGCCTTGAGTAGCAGCATCAGCAGAATCAGAAGCTGTTTGATCTCTTCCAATCATCTTTCTAGGTACTTACAACAAATTTTGTCTTAAAATTATTGGGATACAATTATTTCAGGGAACGGGAAGTAAGTGATTATCATAATGGTAGAAAGGATAAACTAACTATTACAATAAACTGGAAATCAAGAACTTGACAAAATGCTTGGTGATTTGCTGAGTAGAGTGATGTCACTTTGTCTTTAAGACAAGATTTCCCCATATATCTCCTTTTACGTCGTCGGGAAATAGTCTCCCAAGATACAACAACAACTTAACAATTGAGCAACAGAAACTCAAGTGTTACTCTTGAAGAACTTTGAGTATAGTAACTTTGCTAGAGAGGAAGAAGATGAATTCAAAAAATGTGGAGTATTTTCTAAGTGGTGAGTAGTGTTCATCAATTGAGCCAAAGGCCTCAATTTATAGTGTAAGGAGAAGACCCCTCAACTAGCCAACTAATGGCCTTCAATAGCCATATAATGGCACTTAATAGAGGGGTTACATTTAGCCATATAATGGTTGAATTCATGTACCAAGTAATGGAGAATCAATGCTCCATAACCAGCCCAAAGGTCAAAACTTTCCAACTTCTCGT
This sequence comes from Anisodus acutangulus, assembly GCA_029783415.1. Lineage (NCBI taxonomy): Eukaryota > Viridiplantae > Streptophyta > Magnoliopsida > Solanales > Solanaceae > Anisodus > Anisodus acutangulus. The sequence goes on from CM056512.1 coordinate 19,266,852, forward strand.
CGCAGCATTCTGCCTCCGAAGCACTGCGGCTCTGTGAAATAGTGCCATGGTGCCGTGGCTCTAGTGACTGGCCAACCAATTAGCGCCGCGGTGCTCCAGCGCTGCGGCTCCGATAGTGTGGCGCCGAGGCCCTCCACGGCTCCGTGGCGAAATTCGACTCATTTCATCTTACACTTCGTACAATTATTCCTTCGTTTACCAACGTGGAATACTTTGTTATTTGGCCAACAACCGTCCATCATTCTATGTCTCGAACATATTACAGACGTACCAATATCTCTTTCACTAATGAACTTTGCGATACTTGACACTACGTGTGCACGTGTGTGGAAACGACGTTTCCGACGTGCGAGACCCCAATTGTTTGAGTCATAAATAATGGGATATACTTAATTCCACATTTAGTAAATTTCCAACAATTTTCAAAAAAGGTATTTCATATTAAGCAAACCCGACAAAAGAAGTTCAAACAATACAGAATCTTTGAGATAGTAAGGTCAAACATCTCCCAAAGAAGCAAGTATAGTACATATTTCAACATTTTTCTTTGTGGTGTGATTCCTATAGGACCATTATTCAAAAAACCAAATGTAAAAATTCATTTGTTCATTCTTTAGGTAAGATTGTATTAATCTCCCTTGAAGAGGTTTTCTCATTAATACAAATATATATAGTGTACAATGTGTAGAACTCTAGTACAATAAGAATTCTCTACTTACCATAATTCTATATCACTAAATATTTACACAATATATGGGATATATTCTAATTATGGTGGTGGGATTGAATTGAGATTTTATTACATATGAGTACACGTTAATACACCCCGTCAGTCGGAGCGGGAGGAGGCCGGACGCTGAGATTGGATCTGAAGTCGAGGAATAGCTGTCTAGGAAGACCTTTCATGAAGATATCAACGTACTAATATTAGGAAGGCACATGCAACACCTTAACATAACCGAGAGCAACCTTCTCATGAACAAAGTATATATCCATCTCAATGTTCTTGGTTCGCTGATGCTGAACTAGATTATGAGATAAATAAATGATGGATATGTTATCATAGTAAACCACCGACGCCTTATGCAAGGGACACTGAAGCTCCAAAAGAAGGTTTCGGAGCCAACCGATCTCAGCAACAACATTTGCAACTCCTCTATACTTAGCTTCTATACTCGAATGGGATAATGTGGCTTGCCTCTTGGCAGACCAGGAAATGAGATTATCCCCTAAAACACACAGTAGCCGGAGGTGGAGCATCGCGTGTCCGGACAGCCCGTCCAATCCACATTTGTATATACTAACAACCTGGTCGGTGCGGAGGGGTATAGGTGTAACCCATAATCAAGTGTGCCCTTAACATATCGAATGATATGTTTAAGGGCAGTAAAATGAGGCTCCCTGGGGCATGCATAAATAAGCATACTTGTTGAACAGCATAAGCGATGTCAGGCTTGGTGAAGGTAAGGTACTGAAGTGCACCTGCAAGACTCCGATAGAGAGTGGGATCGGACACTGGGTTACCATCAACAATACTAATCTTTAATTTAGAGTCAACCAGAGTGGACATGATCTTGCAGTTCGTCATTTTAGCCTTGTACATTATCTCCTTTGCATACTTGCGCTGACATAAAAACATAGTATCTGCAGAACGAGTCAATGATATCCCCAAAAAGTAGCTCAACTTCCCAAGTCAGTCATAGCAAATTCGATTTTATGTAGTGCAATAATCTTTTTTTTCAATACATCAGAAGAGACAGTAAGCACAATGTCATCCACATATAATAATAAATATACAACGCTACTACCTCAATGAAAAGTAAATAGAGAATTATCACACTTGCTGCATACAAACCCAATTTGCATAATGTACTGTGCAAAGCGATCATACCATGCTCGAGGGGCCTGTTTCAAACCATATAGTGACTTACGAAGATGACATACATACTGAGGGGTTGCTGAATGGACAAAACTAAGAGGCTGGTGCATATAAATAGTTTCTTTCAAATCTCCATGTAAAAATGCATTTTTCACATCAAGATAATGAATAGGCCAATGATTACCCATGACAATACTCAGAACTGTGCGAATAGTGGTTGGTTTAACAACCAGACTGAATGTCTCACCATAATCTATACCTTCCTGCTGATTAGTGTCATTAGCCACAAGTCGCGCTTTATATCTCTCTAGATCACCACTGTCTCAGTATTTGTGATGAAAAAGCCACATGCAATGGATCACATTCACCCCATCCGGTCTAGGAACCAAATCCCATGTGTGTTGTTTCTTTAAAGCATCAAATTTCTCACACATAGCCGCATTCCAATGAGGGTTATGGTACCACCTACACACAACCACCTCACCTACCCTTTTCCCTTAACAATGTCATGTACGCTCCGAACATCATTAAGAACTTAATTTCTGTTCGAAAATTTACTGGTAATAATTTCGTCTCTGTTGACTTTGACCCTTTTAATTTTACTATGAAGGATCTTCGTACGGGGACACCTCTTACGAGATGCAATACCATGGGGGATTTCTATCCATTCCCATCCACCTCCGCTGCCAGCTCATGCTCTCCCGTTTCTCTAGCTGTTATCTCTTTGTCAACTTGACATAATAGGCTTTTCCACCCAGGAGCCCCAATTTTTAATTTTCTTAGAGGCTTTCTCATTAATACAAATATATATAGTGTACAATGTGTAGAACCCTAGTACAATAAGAATCATCTACTTACCATAATTTTATATCACTAAATATTTATATAATATATGGGATATATTATAATTATGGTGGTGGGATTGAATTGGCATTCTACTACATATGAGTACACGTTAATACTTTAGGCTGTCATATGACTTTGGTATTATGAATAAGAACCGTGTGGGAGGGTTTCCAACCACTATCTTTTGGTATAAATTAATAAGAACATGCATGTCTGTATTTACCTCTTTCCCATTTACCTAGGATGAACTTGTCGTTGTTTATTCATTAGATGAATTTCAATTTATACAGATCTCTCTATTGTGTAAGAATGATTAAAATCACTTGAGCAAAGACGTCTAATTATTTTGTGTAGAGTTTTTATTTCCACTTGGGACTCTCCCCATGATTGCAGGTGGTGAGCAGTACTTGCTAATCATTTGAATGATAGTTCAAACTTGTATCACACGAAAAATAATACAAATTTTGTACAATTATATATATGGATAGTGTAACTGATTTCTAGGGATCTGATGATCTAGTTAACCTAGTCATTTATATCCTTGTACTCTTTGATTATTATCATACCTTAAGTTACATGGAATCAGAGCATATAGGCTCGTAATCCTGTTTTGGCTCGATTTCATAAAGAAATACTAAAAGGTTCGATCTTATTTTGGCTCTGTTCTAGAAAGAGGGTCGAATTTTGTGTCACCTCCGCCATAGCAGAAGGCGGAGTAGCATTTCCGGCCGGACCATTCCTTTTCGGAGATTGACTCATTAGTTCCGGCATATCCCAATGATAGAACACTGTTTGGAGAATTTGTTTGTCGCTTCCAGGTGCGTTTTCTTGTGTAACTTCTAAGATATTCTATCTGGGTTTATTTCTGTGCTTCTAAGATATTTGTTTGTGGGATGCTTGTTCTTTATCTTTGTTCTTTGTCATCGCTGCTAGTGATTGGAATATGTCTTGACTCTCGGCTACACGCAGTTGGTCGATCTAGAGTATCTGTTTGGCTTGGAAAGTTTCTTGGTTTAAAACGACTGGGAAATCTTCAATTTATTCTCACTTTAGTTGTGAAATTTATCTCTCGCTGGTTGGGCTTCCTGGTGGGTCTCTCTTTTGGCCTATCAGAATATAAATTATTTTGGCTACTGCTTCATGAGTTCTCTTCATTTAATTGTTGAAGTTGGAAAAAAAAGGTTGTTGCGGCTCATAACCAGTTTTCTGATAAAATAATTTTAGTTTCGGCTGAGGAATTTGTTAAATTTCTTTAATGTTAAAAATCATTGAAGGAATTCACTTCAGTTAATGTTTTTACGGAATTTGATAAAACATATCTTATGATCTCTTAAAATAAATGAGTGATTGATTCAGGTGCCACAAATCACATGACAGTTAATTCTAATATTTTTTCTAGCTTTCAGTCACACAAAGCACCATTTCCAGTTACTATAGCTGATGGATCAACTTGTAACAATGTTGGATATGGGACTGTTAAGCTAACCTTCACTATTATCCTGTCATCTGTATTAAGTCTACAAAAACCGGCCTTTAATTTTATTTATGTTAGCAAAGTTACTAGAGACCTTAATTGTTATATCTTGTTTTTTTTAGATCATTGTTTGTTTCGTGATCTTACGACGAATCAGGTTATTGGTAAATGACATATATCAGATGATCTCTACATCCTTGATGAATGGGAGCTTCAATTTCTTGCCTGCTCTAGTATGGTATCTCCGTTTAAAGTACATTATCGATTGGGACATCCTGCTCTACCTCTGTTAAAGAAGCTATGTCCTTAGTTTTAGAATATTTTTTCATTGGAATGTCAGTTGTGTCGATTTGAAAAACATCATCGCATCTCATTAAGTCCGAGGGTTAATAAGTGAGTTGATTCAGCTTTTGAGTTAGTTCATTCTGATGTTTGGGGACCTTGCCCTGTCATTTCCAAAACTGGACATAAGTATCTTGTCACTTTTGTGGATAATTTCTCTCGGATGACTTGGATTTATTTTATGAAAAGTCGCTCTGAAGTATTTACTCACTTTTGTGCCTTCTATGTTGAAATTAAAACTCAATTTAATGCTTCGTTACGCACTCTAAAAAGTGACAATGCTAAAGAATATATGTCAGAATCATTTCAGTCGTACATGAGACAGTATGGTACTCTCTATCAGTCTTCATGTGTTGATACACCCTTTCAAAATAGAGTTGTTGAGAGGAAAAATAGGCATTTACGTAAGACAACTTGAGCACTTTTGTTCCAAATGAAGGTTCCTAAACAGTTTTGGGCAGATGCGGTCTCTACGGCTTGTTTTCTGATTAATCGCATATCATCGACTATGCTTGCTGGTAATATGCCTTACAATGTTCTTTTTTCCAAATAAGTCACTATTTCCAGTGGAATCGAAGGTATTTGAAAGCACATGTTATGTTCGAGATGTTCGACCATTTGTTATCAAGATGGATCCCAAGGCATTGAAGTGTGTTTTTCTAGGCTATTCTCACCTTCAGAAAGAGTATCAGTGTTATTCTACTAAACTTGGGAAATATCTGGTGTCGATCGATGTGGTATTTTCAGAAACTACCCCATTTTTCTATGCACCTCCCATTTCTACGAGTCAGGGGAGGAAGACGAGTGGTTAGTCTATCAGGTTACCCGTGCTTCGACAAAACAATCAACTGATGTTGTTCCTCCATCCTCCAGTTCTTCTGTCAAGCATCAATCAGTTATTGTGCCCTTAGAGGAAAATCACACATGGAATTTGGTAGATTTACCCAAGGAAAAAAATCAGTCGGATGTAAGTGGGTGTTCACAGTTAAAGTTAATCCAGATGGTTTTGTAGCTAGACTTAAGGCTATACTTGTGGTCAAAGGGTATGCTCAGACTTATTGGGTGGATTCCTTCTCCCCGGTTTCCAAACTCACTTTTGTCTGGCTATTCATTTTTCTAGCTACTTCTAAGAGTTGACTTTACATTAGTTGGATATCAAGAATGTGTTCCTTCATGGTGACCTTCAAGAGCAAGTATATATGATGCAATCACCCAATTTTATTGCTTAGGGAGGGGAGGTATGGGAAAGTCTGTCACTTGAAGAAGTCCTTGTACGGCTTGAGACAGAGTTCGTGGGTTTGGTTTGGAAAGTTCAATGAGGTAGTTCAAGAGTTTGGACTGAAAATGACCAATGTGATCACTCAGCCTTCTATAGGTAATCTGTAGCTGGCATTATTCTCCTTGTTGTATATGTTGATGACATTGTCATCACAGGAAATGATTTTGCGGGGATCACCTCCCTAAAGTCTTTCCTGCATACTAGATTTCATACGAAGGACTTAGACCAGATAAAGTACTTTTTTAGAGTAGAAGTAAGTAGAAGCAAGAAGGGAATTTTTCTGTCTCAGAGAAAGTGTATTCTTGACCTGCTTGCAAAAATTGAAAAGTTGGCAGGCAAACCCTGCAATAGTCCAATGACTCCTAATGTGCATCTCATGAAAGATGATGATGACTTTTTTGATGATCCAGAGAGATACAAGAGGTTAGTTGTAAAGTTAAATTATCTCACTTTGACTCGTCCAGATATTGCTTTTGTAGTAAGTGTTGTTAGCTAGTTCATGTATGCACCTACGGTCAAATATTTGGAAGCATTGAAACAAATTCTATGTTACTTGAAAAGAGTTGTTGGACTTGGCATATTGTATAGCAATCATGGCTACACTTGTATTGAATGTTTTGCAAATGTTGACTATGCGGGATCCAAGATCGATAGAAGAACTATCACATGCTATTGTGTCTTTTTTGGAGCGAACCTATTATTATGGAGGAGTAAGAAGCAAAACGTTGTATCTCGATCTAGTGCAGAATCCGAGTATAGAGCTATATCACAGTCTTCTTGTGAGATTATGTGGATACATCATCTTTTAACTGAAATTGGGTTGAAGCATCATACACCAACAAAATCTGGTGTGATAATCAAATGGCTCTTCATATTTCCTCAAATCATGTGTATCACGAAAGAACTAAACATACTGAGGTTGATTGTCATTTCATTCGTTAGAAGATTCAGAAAAATGTGATTTCCACTGGCTACATGAAGATATGAGAGCAAGTAGCTAATTTGTTCACAAAACAGTTGAGTAGAACTCGAGTTGACTACCTTGGTGACAAGCTGGGCATGATCAATATCTATGCTCCAGTTTGAGGGGGAGTGTTACAGAATCTGTACAATTATGTATATTGATAGTGTAGATGATTTTGAGAGATCTGATGATCTAGTTACCATAGTTAACCTAGTCTCATTATGTATTTATATCCTTGTACTCTTTCTTGAAGTCGTTTGTCGAAGCAATGTCAACCACATTTGAGATGAGCATGATTGGAGAACTAACATTTTTCTTAGGCTTGCAGATTAAACAGAATGAATATGTGATCTTTGTATCTCAAAGCAAGTACGCCAAGAATCTTGTTAGGAGATTTGGTCTGAAAAAAGCTAAACACATGAAGACTCCAATGGGCTCTACGCAACATGTATGTAAAGACGATGTTGGACAAGATGTTGATCCAACATTGTACCGATCTATGATAGGTAGCCTTTTATACCTTATTGCCAGTCGCCTCGATATCATGTTTAGCGTATGTATTTGCGCCAGGTTCCAAGCCAGTCCCAAGGTATCTCATTTTAATGATGTTAAACGTATCATTCGATATGTTGCCGATACAAGTGACTTGGGAATTTGGTACTCCAAAGACACTAATCCTAATCTAATAGGATATAGTGACTCGGATTGGGCCGGTGATGTAGACGATAGGAAAAGCACTAGTGGTTGGTGTTTTTATTTTGGCAATAATCTAGTCTCATAGTACAGTCGTAAATAAAATTGTGTATCACTCTCGACTGCCGAATCTGAATATGTGGCAGCCGAAAGTTGTTGTGCTCAACTGATTTGATTACGACATATGCTAGATGACTATGGCATATCTAATAACTCCATGATTTTGTACTGTGATAATCTGAGTGCTATTAATATTTCCAAAAATCCTGTTCAGCATTCACGTACAAAGCACATAGACATAAGACATCATTTTTAAGAGACTTAGTTGAAAAATAGTTAGTTCAAATCGAACATGTTGATACTCTTTTTCAACTGGCTGACAATTTTACCAAACCCTTATATTATGACAGATTTTCTAGCTTGAAAAAATCTCGTGGTCTCTGTTTTCTTTGAAAATAAGACAGGCTAGGTATATGTTGTCTGAAATATTGTCATAACATTCTGGGTAACATTTACTGTTGAATCAATATACATGATAAGTGTTGTAATGATGTTGCACTATTTTTTAAAAGATTCAAGCATGACCATAAAAGGACAAGATATGAATGTGATATCGTTCTCTGCGAGTATCATAGGAAGGCGAAGCCTCTACTAAAAGATTTGGATGTATACAAAAAGAGCAAAGCTCTAAGATTGGTATCGTTCCTATTCTATAGGAGTACCACGTGCTTCAAAAAGGTTGAAAATTCCTCAATATTTTTTAATCTGTATGTATTCAACTAAGTTGATTAAGGACAATGGTAAAATGTTACATTAGTCCAGCGATCAGTCTCATGGAGAACATATACGGAAATATCATCAGCCAAATTAGAAAATCCTTGGAGTCTCATAATGTTTGTTTAACTTGGAAATGTTGCCAACATCATTAACAACATCGTGTTCCAGTACATTGATCAATCTGACTTATCTTATTTTATTCTTTTTTTTTTGTATTTAACACGTCTATGTCTTTAACGAAAAATCCAAAAATTCTGGAGGACCATTTTTATTTAAATTTTAAATGATGTTATGTGTTATGTAAATCATTTATTTTAGGTGTGTAAATAGTTTTTATTCTTCTATACAATCTAAATTTAAGGAAAAGGAGTTTGAGTGTCAGTATATTTTTTTGCCATAATGAAACCTCCCATTTTTGTCTTGGAATCGTCACATCAGCCAATTTATCAAATCATGGTAGCCCAAACACCACCGTCATTTTTCAAAACTCAAAGCTTCCCAAACACGCCCAATTCTTCAAAACCCTCTCCCATGTCCATTTCCCCAAAATTCACAAACACCAAAGAGTATTCCCCAATGTCGACTAGTCCAGCAAATAGCAACAAGATTTACAAGCATTATACTTCCATCAATGACTTGAAACCAGTCGAGGGGGACTGCACACAGGCTATGATCCTGCTTGGTTCAGATAATCCATTACAGGTGAGCTACCCAGGCGATAATGAAAACCCAATTGATGTTGATGCAACATTCGATTTCTCAAACCATGTCTCAAGACAGAACTCAGTGTGCCCAGTTCTTCCAGAACTCCATCAACTTTCACTCCACAAGCAGAAACTGAAAAGGAAAAAGAAGAAGAAGAGATGTCAGATGACATACCTCTACGGAACTTCATTCCTAAAGGGGTCCGCGGAACATACTGGAACTTTGATAAAAATGTTGCCTCAACATCAAATGCAACAGACGAGAAAATGGACTCAGACTTTGTTACCCCAATATTCGAGGCAACACCTGCAGCCACCTCATCCGAACAAGAAAACACAGAATCTGAAACAGATTCTGAGATAATTCCATACTCTTCCATGTTTCAAACGAAATCATGCTCCAGTAACTGGAATTGGTTTAAAAAATAGAGGAGTTAGAGTGGAGAAGGTGATTGACCTAACTTCATTCTCCACAAATGGTTTAGTTGATTTCTTAAGTAGTCGAAAGATCTTAAGCTCTGTATCTGGTAAGAATCCTTATTGTGAGAAGGTGATTAGGGTGTTCTATGCTAATCTGACGCTTTCTGTTAGGGACACAACCTCGAAGAAATTTGGGAGAGTGTTTCTATACAACAAGGTATACAATTTTACACCTAATATCATCAACTCCACTCTTGGGATAATTGTTAGTGAGAGAGAACCTCAACCAAACCTCACTGTGGAGGAACTCAATTCGATGATCAAGTACCTTACGGAGAATTTGATCACTATTTGGGCTCATCGCAGTCCTGTGTCAAAACTCACTGCCTTGTTTCCCACTTTGCACAAACTTGCTATATACAACTGGCTACCCTCCCTCAACGAGACAGTAGTGACCCTTGATTAAGCATCACTGCTTTTCAAGATTGGAAGGAATCAGAAAGTTGACTTAGGAACCCTCATATTCAACCATGTTGCCAACTTGGCAAAAAGACAAAGCAACGCTGCCCTTCCATACCCCTCCTTGATTTTTCAAATCCTGCTCAACCAAGGTTTTAAGACTCCAAAAGGAGAAAAGCTGAGTACATCCTTAGAGGTCTACTCAGTACAGTAAGCAGTTGTAAACAACAGGGACAGGGTTATTGACCTGCCCTGGAAGAAAGATGAATGGAACACTGACACATCAAAGGATGTTGCCGACATTCCTGGCAACATTGGTCAAGGAAAGGTCCCAATGTCCAAAGATTGGTTTCGACAGCACATTGCTGAACTTGACAGGCAAATTCAAGACCTAGTGCGAGCCAAAAACTATTATGTGGGCTTACTTTCTTCACAAAAAATGGGAGATGATGTTGCTGCTGGAAGTAGACAAACAGGGGGAGCTGCTGATGATGTTGCTGCTGGAAACAGACAGATATGGGGAGCTACTACTGATGAGGATGCAGGTCAATGATGCAGGGGGGAGGAGTTGAGATGATGATTGCTGACTACTTTTGATACTATGGAGATGAAGATGGTGCTGCATAGAGTGATCGATCACAGAAAGCGGCTGGAAGCTACTGTGACTCGATTACTCTAGTCAAGGATGATCATGCTGATAGATGGAGTGCTGATAATCTCTGTTTATTTGAATATTGGATATACTGACATTTGGAATATTTTTTTTGGTTTGTAATATTTTACTTTGGGATATTTGGTTTGTTCTTGCAGACATTGTGACTGCTTTCTAAAGCTGTTTATATATGTTTGCCTGATGTGGATTGTTATGAATGGTTATTGTAGACTGATTACACAGTTGTTGTAAGTAAGTCACGACTAACAGAGCATAACTCCTATCTAATCAAATCATCGATACAATACTGCTTGAAATTTAATACTGCATGTTAAAGGGGAGCATAGCACTGATCCTACTGATTCTTGGAATGTAAGGACTACATCGGGAATCAGTATCCTAGTCATTTTCGCTTTGTATGGAGTTTTGTGAAGAAAGGCAAAAAGGGGGAGATTGTTGATGTTGGATGGATGTTGTGACAACATCTGTAAATGCTCAGGACAACATCTTATGAAAATAAGAATGTTGCCTGCGATGTTGTGACAACATCTCTGTAACGATTTTGCCTATTCTTTCGGCCAAAACAGGTTGTGTTACTGTGAGTAAAAAATTACATAGGCAAGCTTACAATGATGTTGTGTTTAAAACGTGGTAAAAGAAACAGTTAAAGCTTGGAGAGGAAGCAGCGTGAAGACCAAGTCCAGAACGTTGAGCTTTTTAAGGAGCAAGAACCGGTCCAAGCTGAAGCCTTCTTTTACTCAGCCTCCGCAACCAACCAGTGAGGATTTCAAGGGAAGTTCTATACTATAAATAGAGGGGAGCTTCAGAGTATCGACATCCATAATTGAACGAGAAGAATTACCAAGAGAGCTCTCGGATATTCACCTTAGAAACTGGATCAATACACTTAGCCTAAAGTAGTATAACAACATCTAGTCCCACATTACTATTGTTGCACATATTCTAGATCAAGTTATATTTCAAGCAACTGCAATGAAGATGTTGTATTTGTCTTTTTAGATCTTTTAACTTTAGGCTGAAGTCATCTGCGACTTCACTTTTGTTTGTAATTTCTTTTTCGCATTTATTGTTCAATCTTGTAAAAAGAAATTCATTTGTAATTGTATATAATTTATACAATTCTTTGGTCATTGACCATCAAGGGATATATTAATATATACCCTTGAAAATATAAACTTTGTGTCTCTTTACTTTTCCGCTGCATTTACTCTATAAAGATTTATAACTGTTTATCACAATGTTGTCACAGATGTTGACACAACATTGAAGGTAACATCCAGAAACTGTTTTAATTGTTTTAGATGTTACAGTTTTGTTCTTACATATTTTTGCTTATCCGTATCCCCGGACCCAACAATATACAACAACATTTCTAACATTATGGTCTTGTAAAACATGGACAGGTACAAGTACAATGAACTTTTAAAATTTTCATTAAAAGCATTTGACACAGTGCCTTTTTTTTTTGCTTCATCTGAGCAAGGTGTAAGGACATTTTCCACACTGAAATTTTATCAGAGCTACTATTGCAAGTACTTCACCAGAAAATCTCGATAAATATACTGGAATCTTTTCAAATGCAAGAGAGCAATATGCAAGTTTGTAATCAAGTACTCCCTCACTTTCCAAATACGTTGGGATTAGGCTTTTCATTTTGATGTTTTAGGATTTCAAAAAGAAATTGATATTATTCTTTTAAAATTATCTTTATTTATGTAATTAAGAATCATTAAATACTTCCACCGCCCTAAAAATATTATCTTAATTTAACTTGATGTTTAAGAAATAAAAGAAGACTTTGGAATGTGTGATCTAAAATAAACCTTAGAAATTTATAGTAATTGGTAAAGTTGATGCCATGTGACCAAGAGGTCATGTGTTTAAGCCGTAGACACAACATCTTGCAGAGATGCAAGATAAGACTGCATATCCTTGTGTCCGGCCATTCCCCGGACCCTGCGCATAGCGAGAGCTTAGTGCACCGGACTGCCTTTTTTATATTTGTGTAGTTTGTAAATCATTCTCGTAAAGTTAAATTATTTCTAAATATAAAAATATGTAAATTTGTTTAAGATAAACTAATAAGAAAAGTACAACAACTTTATGGAAAGGAGGGATTAGCTTTTCTTTTTCTAGAGTGAGATAAATTTAAAAGAGGTAAATTAGTAAAAACACTTTTAATTTTCTAATAGTGGTTAATTTCTTAAGGTTAACGTGTACCTAAGCTAAAAACACTTAATGGGGGGACTATATCAAATTATCAAAAGAAAATTAAAATTACTTGAAATCATTGGGTAGTGATTAAAATTTCAAATGAGGCATGAAGGCTCTAAGTAGAATCAAACTGAGGCAAGTTGCTACAGTATCAGCATTAGAAAAAGTAAGCAAAAAAAAGAAAATTAATGAAAAAAAAATCACAAACCAAATATGTACCAAGAAAGGTGAGATTGCCAGAATGCTTAATTTAGAACTAAAATAGAGACAAAGAATAGTTTGGAAATACTGAAATTTTTCTCTGCAGCAAAAGCCCCTAGTTGATGCTGGCCTCATCTAAAATGTGCAATTATAATTATGTCCCTCCATATTTGTGTCCGGTTACTTGTAAGTAGACCTGTTCCTGTCGGTTTGGATTGGGTTTTGTATATTTCTAATTATAATTTCGGTTTTCAGATTTTGTAACATGTAATTCGAATTCGATCCAAATATGTTTGGATGGGATTAGATCAGATTTTTTAAGTTCGATTTCGGATAAATCGATAGATAATTCGGTTTTTTTTATTCGGCTTATAAGTTGAATTACTTCTTCTTCTCCTTCTTAAAAAATAAATAATAAAATAAAATATTTATACCAAATTACCTTAATATATAGCTTTTCATTGCTATCACAATCATATAAATAAAGTACGCATACAAACAATAAAATCATTGTCAAGAAAGCAACAAAAACAGTATTAGTTTATGAAAGAACAAGTCTAATTTAGTAAAATCATCCCACGGAAATCTAAAAAGTAGTCATCTTCAAAATTAACAAATTCAAACATATTGAACTTTGTTATAAAATAATAAACTAAAGCAAGAATATTTGTCGAGAAAGAGAGAATGAAGCTCTTATTTTTTTTGAGGGATGAAATACAATAAGGAAACATCTCTATTTATAGGAGAAAATTAACTTGGTCTCAAAGTTAATAGCCATAATATTTCTTTTAAAGATAGACATCCACAATATATGGTAATATCTATAACACTCCTCCTTGGATGTCTATTTTGATAGATAATATGTCTCATTAAAACATTACTAGAAAAAACTCAATGGAAAAACTTCCAGTGAAGGAAAAAGAGTACACATTTCTAATAATACACATTTTGGTTGCATCAGACAAAACTTTATACGGAAAAAAGAGTACAACATGTATTAACTCCCCCTGATGAGAACTTCAATCCAAATGTTTGAGTCTTCGCATTCCAATCTTATGCACCATCTTCTCGAAAGTTGCAATTGGTAGAGACTTAGTTATTAGCGAATATTCTCAGAATATTCTCCGTATATTTTGTAATTATGATAGATGTATATTTAAGGTAACTTAGGATTCTAATTGTATTAGGAATCAACCTTTGTAAGGTAAGTTAGGCGATGAAGGCCCACCGATTGATTGATCTAGCAGCAAGAATCGGCAGCCCATTGCGATCCAGCGATGGCGACAATCGCAGCCCAGCAGCCTGGCCCCGACTGATTTGGGCCAGGCATACACCACCGTGAACCTTCAACAGCCCGACGACAATTGGTACATGGACACCGGAGCCACATCTCACCTCACCCGATCGTCAGGTAACCTATCTCAACTACGTCGGTTAAAGTGTCCTCAATTTATTACTGTTGGAAATGGTCATCGCATTCCAATTGAAGGTTACGGTAACACACACACTAAACATCCACACCCACCTTTCTCCCTAAACCACGTCCTATACACACCTTACATCATTAAAAACTTAATCTCTGTTAGAAAATTCACTAGCAATAATTATGTGTCTGTCGAATTTGACCCTTTTGGTTTTTCTGTGAAGAAACTCAATACGGGAAAAATTCTTACACACTGCAATAGTGTGGGAGATCTCTACCCATTCACTCAATCTTCCGCTGACAGACCGCAAACACCTATATCCCTTGCTGCGATCTTTCCCTCCACTTGGCACAACAGACTCGGACATCCCGGAGACCCAGTTTTTACCTTTCTTAGGACTTCTAAGCGTATTCAATGTAATAATGAAAAAATTGCCTAACACTGTTTTTCTTGTCCACTAGGAAAACATACTCGTCTTCCATTTATGTCATCAAACAATGTTACTTTTTCTCCCTTTGATATTGTTCATGCTGATTTGTGGACATCTCCGATTGTTAGCTCTTTGGGTCATAAATTCTATCTAGTATTCTTGGATGATTTTTCACATTTTGTCTGTCTTTACCCACTGAAATTCAAATATGGAGTTTTTGCAAAATTCCTCGAGTTTCAAAAATTCATTAAGACACAATTTGAAAAATCTACTAAATCATTCCAATGTGATAATGGACGTGAATTTAATAACTCAGAATTTCACAATTTCTGTTCTAAACAAGGCATAGTTTTCCGTTTTTCTTATCCCTATACTTCTTCCCAAAACGGAAAGGCTGAAAGAATTATACGTACCATTAATAACATGGTCCGCACACTTCTGTTTCATGCCTGCCTACCACCGTCTTTTTGGGTTTATGCTGTCAAAATGGTAGAATCCCTTCTAAATATTTTACCAACTAGCATACTCCAAAACAAGACCCCTACCGAAATCTTATACCGTAGGCAACCATCATATGATCACCTAAGTATTTTTGGATGCTTATGCTACCCCAACATAGCCTTCATTGCACCTCACAAACTTGCCCCTCGCACTTTGCCATATATTTTCCTTGGTCTGTCTCCTAATCATCGGGGCTACTTGTGCTATGACATTGCCACTCGCAAAATCATCGTCTCCCGTCACGTCACCTTTAATGAGACAACCTTTCCTTTTTCCAATCTCCAGAAATTTCAGACCACTGATTACTTCTTTCTCGATGAACCAAGTTTGTCTCCGGTCATCCAAAATCTATACCAACAGCAGCGCACTGTTCCGACACCACTGCTGCCTCTAGCTGTGTCGTCTGCCCCTCCAGAAGCAATGCTGCCACCCAGTCCAGCTCCCTACTCTCGGTCCCACACATCACCCATGTTGCACTCTGTCGAGTCTACTGAACCACCCACACTGCCTCCAGTCCAGCAACCAGTCGAGTCTCCTGCCTCTGCAGCAACACTGCTGCCCATCAGTCCAGCAACCAGTCCCGCAGCCCTGCTGCCTCCCAGTCCAGCAACCAGTCCCGACCTCCCACTGCTGCCCTCTCACCGCATGGAGACTCGTGCACAACACGGGATCTTCAAACCCAAGGTTCACTTCAATCTCTCCACACAAACCTTATCACTCATTCCAATGAATCCAAAACTAGCTAAACTAGACCATAATTGGAATGCGGCCATGTGCGAAGAGTTTAACGCTTTAACCAAGTAGAACACTTGGGATTTGGTACCTAGACCAGCTGGTGTGAATGATATCCGGTGTATGTGGCTATTTCATCAGAAGTTCAGAGACAGTGGTGACTTAGAAAGGTATAAAGCAAGACTAGTTGCAAATGGCACTAATCAGCAGGAGGGTATTGATTGTGATGAGACATTCAGTCCGGTTGTTAAATCGGCCACTATTCGGCCTGTTCTCAGTATTTCTATGGGTATGCATTGGCCGATTCATCAGCTTAATGTCAAGAATGTGTTTCTTTATGGGGATTTGAAAAAGACTGTGTACATGCATCAGCCTATTGGTTTTGTTCATCCGGCAGCTCCGCAGTTTGTGTGTCATTTCGGGAAGTCATTGTATGGATTGAAACAGGCACCCCGTGCTTGGTATGATCGGTTCGCCAGGTATCTTCAGCAGATTGGTTTTGTATGTAGCAGGTGTGATACCTTTCTCTTCACTTTTCACCGAGGTAGCAGCACTGCATATTTGCTATTATATGTCAATGACATTGTTCTTACTACCTCATCTGACGGATTGAAGAATGAAATCATTGCTCTTCTCAAAACTGAATTTGCTATGACTGACTTGGGCAAGCTAAGTTATTTTTTGGGTATATCGGTGACCAGATCTGCAGCCACTATGTTCATGTGTCAGCGTAAGTATGAAGAAGAGATAGTGTACAGGGCCAAGATGGCAAATTGTAAAATTATGCCAACTCCGGTGGACTCAAAATCCAAGCTTAATGCCAATGACGGTGCGCCAGTTTCTGATCTCACTCTATATCGGAGTCTAGTAGATGCTATTCAGTATCTTACATTCATTAGGCCTGATATTGCATATGCCATTCAGCAGGTGTGTCTGTTCATGCACGACCCCCGAGAGTCCTATTTTGCCGCCCTCAAACGTATTATCAGATATGTTAAGGGCACACTAGACTTTGGTTTACATCTATACCCCTCTGCCCCAACCAAGTTGCTAGCCTACACGGATGCAGATTGGGCAAGATGCCCCGACACACGTCGCTCCACCTCAGGGTACTATGTATTTCTTGGGGATAATCTTATCTCATGGTCCGCCAAGCGGCAGGCCACGCTATCCCATTCGAATGCTAAAACAGAATATCGCGGAGTTGCTAACATCGTCGTTGAGATCTATTGGCTCCGAAATCTTCTTTTGGAGCTCCACTGTCCATTACGCAAGGCGTCTATAGTCTATTATGACAACATATCTGCTATCTATATGTCTCATAATCCAGTCCAACATCAGCGGACTAAGCATATTGAGATGGATATCCACTTTGTGCGAGAGAAGGTTGGCCGTAGTCAGGTCAAAATTTTACACGTGCCTTCCTCTTATCAGTATGCAGACATTTTCATAAAGGGACTACCGCGACAGCTCTTCACCGACTTTCGATCCAGCCTTAGCATTCGGCCTCCTCCCGCTCCGTCTGAGGGGGAGTATTAGCGAATATTCTCAGAATATTCTCCGTATATTTTGTAATTATGATAGATGTATATTTAAGGTAACTTAGGATTCTAATTGTATTAGGAATCAACCTTTGTAATGTAAGTTAGGATTCGTACCATATTAGGAATCAACCTTATACAACTATATATATTGTGAATAATGAAAGGAATCCCCAAGGGAAATTATTCCATCTTTCATTAGTGAACAAATCAGTCATATTATCACTTGAACGAATCTGTTGCATGTTGATATCACCATTATTTTGGAGCTCGTGTGTGAAGAACAACTTTGGTAAAATGTGATTTGTCCTATCCTTTTATGAATCCTCCCTTCAATTGAGCAATGCATGCATTATCTTCATATAAGGTTGTGGGTACTTTGTCACATTTCAAACCACATTTATTTTCAAGGGATTCAAATTAGTCCTAACATCAATTGGATTTATTAATATTTCTTCATTTTCTTGAGTTTGCGGCTCATTAATTTCTTCAATAATATCAGGTTTGATCAAATCTTGCATTTCTTTATGAGATTCATTCTTAGTGTCATCTTGACCATTTATTTTTATTTTTCTAGGATTCCGATCTTTAGAACACAATGGTCTATCATGCTTCAGACGTGCTTTGGACTTATTTGCTACTAGTAGGATGGTCCTACATGGACATCAATTCTAATTGGAACATTCTCTGCAGGGATATGTGATTTGGTAATCCTTTTCAAATCTGTAAATGCGTCTGACATTTGATTTGCTATTTTCTGTAAGTGAATAATGTTTTTGACTTCTTTTTCACAAATAGAAGCACTTGGATCAAGATGAGACAGTGATGGATTATTCCACAAAATTTTCCTTTTATTTCATTATTCTCTCCCCCTAATTTTGGAAAAATTGTCTCATCAAATCAACAATATGCAATTATCTTATTTCTGTATCTCCATGTAAGGAATAAATTATATCATGCTCATAGTTATAGCAAGATAAATAAATGCATCAATTGAACAAATATATGGTACTTCAGGACCAATCAAATTTTCTCATTTCAACTTGTTTTAGCAGGTAGTCTACTGCTTTTCGAAAACTCTTCAAAAACTCAATAATATTCAAGTCACCAACTTTGCACAACATTATGAAAGATTTTGAATAACATAAAGGGATAATGGTAAACATAGTCATATTTATACCCCTCATCAATAAATATTTATTAAGGTGATTTCAGTACATCAACCTTAGTTCATTTAATCCGTTTAAGGATTACAAATAAGTTTTTTCAATAACTTGTATATGCTTGAGGCAATTTGAATCCTTCAAAAAATATATATAAATTTTGTCACGTGAGCCATATAAGCTGAGACAATTTTCATTTAGTATTTAATTTACATGACATCTTCTGATGTCAGGACTGCAGGTTCAGCAAATTTATCCTCACCAAGATGTATCTACTTGGTAATTATTTCTACATCAACATGCTTTAAGAGACGTAGAATTCAAATCCTCATAATATTATACAATATTGTGCACTATATTGTATCAAGATATAGTCGACGAGATATCATTTTGTAACGGTTTGCAATTAGACATAACTTACTGAGAACTTATCCACTTCATTATTTTTCAGGTACTTGAACCTCGTATGAGGTTTTATGAAGTGTTATGTCATAGGCTCTTCAAGAGCACATTGCCTCCTTATTATGATCATTTTGATCATTTGCTCCCCCCCCCTCAAGAATTATTACATTTGAAACCAATTTGTCTACCATATTTCACGCATGTTATAAACCCCACCCTTTAGGACATTTAGGAGCATCTTGCAGCTGGAATATGAAATAGTTAGGTCAGCAAATGCTTCTAGCATTTGACTTGAATTATCGTTTAAACGAGGATCATACTGATGATAGTTCACGATATATTTCTTAGTTGTTTATTCTCTCCCCCTAATGTTAGAAAAACTAACATACATTTCCATTTTTTTTAGGAATCCACATGTGTACATCGTGGTAGATTCATTAATCATATACCGCACATAAAAAATTATTAGATGAAAACATTTGGTTCTTGACCTTGAACCAATTATGAGGGGAGAATTTATCATAATTTATTGGTCTGAAGCATACAAATGTCATTGTATGCAACATATCATATCTGAGACCAACATATGAAACTTTATTCTCATAAGCAATGGTTTAGCTATCTACTGGAGGGCATTCAACGCTAAACCAATTTGAATATCAATCAGCATTATCAAGATGAATTGTCTTGATTACATAATTTGAAAATTATGCTCTCAACTCAATTATTTTGAGCAAGCAACTTCGTAAATGTCAAACTGCAGGTTGACAATAAACGCACATGTGACCGTCTCATGAGAACAAGAAAATTAATTTTTAAAGAATCTTCTAGTTCTTCAATATATTCTGAATACAAACTTAGCACATCAAATTTAAATCAGGACGACCAAAATTGTCACGTCAATTGATAAAATTATTTGTACTAGTAAATTTCAAATTTACCTCGACGAGTGCTATTTATTTTAGTAAACATCTGGTTTACTATTGCATGAGATTTTATATCAATAAACTTCTAGTTTATTGTAGCATGTGATTTCATCATGCTTATATTTGTGTAGTACAATAATTGGGTAACCATTCAAAAATATATTTCTTACCCACTATGATTTTGTAGATATATAATCCTTCAATCATTTATAGCTTCAATAAGATAGTCATTTACTTTAGTAAACTTCGGGTTTACTATAACTTGTGTTTCAATCATAACAACTTCGTATATTACAATCAAGAACGACTGGCATAATAGTAAATGAACTCTTTGGGAGCTTTCAATTTATTTTTCATAATCAGATATGGTTTATACACTACTGGTGTCATGATTCTTGTAGACCAACGATTAGGCTCTTCTGGAGATGTTGATCATTAATTTTGTACTATCAAATATTTCTTAGACAATTTTTTTAATGTCTTACTACTTCAGAAGTAAATTTCAAAGTTCAACTTCTTCGAGAGTAAAGTTCAAAGATTTACAACATTCAAGAGTAAAGTTCAAAATCTTACCACTTTGAGAGTAAACTACTACTTCACGAATAAATCTTAGAGTTTACTACTTCTAGAGTAAATTTAAAAATATTTACCAATTCATGACTAAATTTCAAAAGCCTACTACTTCGGGAGTAGGTTTCAGAGATGTACTACTTCAGGAGTAGAACTCAGAGTCTTTCTACTTCTGGAGTAAAATTCAAAGTATTATTAATTTGGGAGTAGAGTTCAAAGTTTTACTACTTCGAGAGTAGAATTTAAAATTTGCTATTTTGAAAGTAAATTTCTGAGTTTACTACTTTAGTTGCCACAGTATTTATTCGGTATTAGAATATTAACCTCATACATGATCAGCACAAAATACATAAAAAAAAAAAAAGGTTTACACATAATAATTCAAATGGACTTTTGGCCCAAACAAAATAGCATAACAGTACAATTTATACCAATAGATTTGATGAATCAATTTTCATCTGTTAATTTTTTTTGTAGATATATCTTTGGCCATAAAATCCGTCCTCTGCCTTATAACAACATACGATGAATAAGGAGTAGTATTTGGAAAATAATAATAATGACATGAGGAATAATTGTGGATGAGAACGAAATATGTGAAAAACAAAACATATTAAATGCAACTACCCATTACCAATAAAGTATATATGAGACGTGATGTAACGGGGAATAGGTCATCTGCCTTAGAAAAGTCGTCAATTTAATTAGTATGAACTCTTCCCATATGAATGTAATTTATTTGTTACCGTGCATATTCTGATTTCCAGAGTAACGTTTAAATTTTTACTATTTTCAAAATTTTACTACTTCTGTAGTAGAATTCAAAGTTTTATTATTTAAGGAGTAGACTTAAAATTTGCCACTTCGAGAGCAGATTTTTGAGTTTACTACTTCTAGAGTAAAATATAGGATATTTAGAATATTTTTTTCTCAATTGTTCTACCTTTTCTAGAGGTGAGTCGTGATAACTTCACAACCAAAATCACCTTGGTATTTATAATCTTTACTAAATATCATCACATTCACTTCAGGGAATGAATCTATATTTGTAACATTTATCAAAAGTTCTCATTCTTCGAGAATGTAACATAATCATCTGAACGTGTCTTAACCATGTCAAATTATGATTGCTTAGAACCCTTTTAAGATATTGATACTTTAGGAGCAAATCGAGGCATGTATATGATGTAGAAAATTATTCTCTAACATATCTTCATTTGTAATCACAACAAGCCTATAAAAATTATTACCACTTCTGGTGGTTATTAACGTAATTTAATCTTAAGCATACTATGACAATATCACTACTTCGGGTGGTATAAACGTAAATCTTAGTCACTGAGCCTAAAAAATGAATTGAAAAAAAAAGATAAACAATAATTTGATAAATTACTAAAAGGGTAAACCATATTAGATGTTGCATCAGTACTTAAAAAACTATACTTAACAAAAGAATTTTGGACATAACACTTGATAATCATATAGTCATGGAGTTAATGCCATAAATATGCTCATTATGAGTCACCATAGTTAACTAGATATAATAGTCTATTTGTACATTGTCCGTTGCAAAATTTAATTACGCGTTGTTGACCAGTCTAGACAATTAAAGTAGCAGAGGAAAAATATTACCTTTTGATATCTTGAATTTGGCTTTAGCTTTTGGAGACTTACCCTCAATTGATGCCTCTCGTTCAACCTTTCCTTTCATAGGAACAATTGTGCACCGACGGCATGTTATTTTTAACAAGAAAATTAATTTTAATTTAACAAATTAGAGACTTGTGTTGATAACGTGTTATAAAACAATAAACTAAAGCAATAATATTTGTAGAGAAAGAGAGAAGGAAGTTCTTATTTCTTTTGAGAGATGAAAGACAATGAGGCGAACATTGACTTGGTCCCAAATTTATTAGCTCTAATATTTCTCCTAAAGATAGTCATCCACAATTTATGATAATATCTATAACAAATTTAATAATTTTTTGAATATAGGGGTTGATATGTAATGAATACGGTATATTTGACTTAAGTAATGCACTAATATATTAACGGATAGTGGAGTAGCGTAAATATAAGGTGTAAGAAATTTGGTTTTCGGATATTCAAAAATTCGAAGTTTCAAATTCGAAAACTGATCTAAAATCCAAAAAAATTAAAAAATTCGAAACCCAATCCAGAATTTGAAAATTTCAAAATATAAATTAAAACAAAATGTTCGAATTTCGGTTCGCATTTCGAGTTTATCCAAACTATGCACACCCCTACTTGTAAGGTGTTTTTTTTCCTATTCCATCCTCCCTCCCTCCTTTTTTTAACTTGTCCAATTTATCTTTTGCACTTTTCTTAAAAAATATTAATTAAGTTTTTATTTTATTAAATTATCTTTATTATTGATATTTTGGAAACCTAAATTTAATATTAACATTTCAATTAATTTGAGAAATAGTGACTTAGTGATAGGGTATTAATGGTACAGTTCAATTGGTTATTTTAAAAGAAATATATATTATACTAATTATTTGATTGCTTTACTGTGTATAGTCAAGTTTAGACTTTTTAAAACGATCACAATCATTTTGATTTCTCTTTAAAGTATGGTCCAGTAAATTTTCTATTAATTTTTTAAAATATCATCTAAGAGTCGCATTGTTATTATAGTGTTTGATTCACAATATAAAAAAATGACAAGCTTTAATATAATGCAATATATATAAATATATATAATTCTCATGACCGCTCGAAACTAATATAGTTCTAAACTAGTCATGGCAATGAATTAATACTATCTGGATCTCTAATCGGGTTTAGCAATCGACAGCTTCACAAAAGAAACATGTCAATCGTCATATACAAAGAGAAACAACTGGTTTCATTATTCATGCCGGAGCCAAAACCAATTTTTTTAATCAAATAACTCAACATCACTCCCCTTTATCGGCCCGTTCATAGCCTTTTCATTCTTTAAATAAATTCCTATACATAGTTCTTTGAAATCTTTTGGACTTTCCCCCCAAAGTTTTTATTAGAACTATTTTACCCGGCTAAATCAAGTTGTGCTTTCTCTTGCCTCAAGAGTAAATGCTTTAACAAGCCACAATAAACTATTTCAAGAAAGTGGTATACATGCGTGTATGTGTATGTGTATGTGTATGCATAAGTGTGTGTGCATCACAAATTAACAGTAAGTTGAATGTTACGCAAAGATCAAAAGAGAGTGTTAAAAAATTTATTAAAAATATTTCAATTACATCATTCAGTATAGTACGATCAGCTGGTATACAATTCACTTTGAATGTGTGGTAATAAAAGAATGAAGTAATAAAGAGTTACAAAATGCTATCTCTATGGAAGACATAATTGATAGCAACAAATTAAATTAGAGCTCTATATGTAACTGCAATTTGAAGTACCGGATGATCTCGTTTTCGTTGCCTTCTATGAGATAACTCAACCAATTTTATGATAAGAGCATGCACAATTTTGAGCACCAATATCATCTGCAATACAAGGAGGCTCGACTCCGTCTTGGTACCATAGTTTTCTTTGTTGCACTAGTTCATTGATGAAACTGTCAAGCATATCTCGGGTTATACCTGGCATCACAATGACATGTGCCATATCTTTGACGCATGAAAGTTGCCAACGACGGATGAATTCATGGTCACGAGGCCTTTCAAGTACAACTATGATGCTAAGTTCATTTAGCATGACACTTATCCCTGCTTGCTGTAGACGATCTTTCAAATATTTAGCATTGTCGAGGCATCTTTTAACATCTTTTTGCAGGCCAATTTGACCTTTAGCGCTCAAACTATACCATAAGAAAATTGGAGTTAAACCATTACGACTACCCGAAATAGTGGCATCCACAGAAGCAATATACTCCACATTTCTTGAGAGATTGTTGATGTAGCTTTTTCTTGTAATTTGGACACCACAAGGCATTGGACATCCCAAGAACTTGTGACCAGAAATTGTGACACTTCCGATTGGCTTCTTGAAACTAATCATCTGTTCAAACTACATAAAAAATAATCAGAATGTTGCTCTAAAAATTACCCATGAGTTTGATAGAAGTAAGAAGTGAAACTCACATTGTTTATAAAGGGAACCATAAGACCACATAATGCTGCATCACAGTGAATGTAAAACATATCTTGTGAATAGCCACAATCATACAGTGTTTGAAGAATAATATCAAGATCATCAACAGCTCCTTTAAAGGTAGTTCCTACAATTAAAAAACAATGAAGGGAAAAGTTGTAAGAGGATTAAGTACATAAAAGGAAAAAGAAAAAGAGAAAGGATAGAGGTTGGAGTAAATATATACCTATTGTCACATTTATAATTGCTGGCTTGTTCTTATTTTGAAGTAACTTTGCTCTTAGATCTGAATAGTCCATTTCCCCATTTATTGATGTGTTGATCGTTTCCAAATCCATTCTGTACATTCTTGCAGCTTTGGAGACCGAGTAGTGAGAGTCTTTTGATGCATATAATATTCCTTCAGGAAGTAGCTCTCTCCTACATGAATAATGCTCAGAACTTTAAAAGCACTGAAACAATATAATTTCTTTCTCATACTAACATCTCAACTTTTTTGTTTTGTCAAACAATATAGAACTGAAACTTACCCTAGCAAAACACCATGGAGATTTCCTTCAGTGCCACCATTGGTAACATAGCCCCAATATTGATCCTTTTCAATTTCCCATAGTTGTGCAAACCAATCCAAAACTGCCATTTCGAAGTCTTTTGAATGGAAATCCACAGTGTTCTGAATGAAAGGGTCACCACAATTATTTAGGTGAAATTGCAAAAGTGGAGCTAAAGTTGCATAGTGATCATAGCATATGTTCACCGGATAACCTGAGAATAATAAGATGAAAATAGTTAAATTAGTCTCATTGAGTGGCTAATTGGTGGCAAGACAATAAAAATGATACAATAATAATTACCTAAATGAAAATTGACTCGTTGAGTAAGTGTGTCCAAATAATTGACTAAGATAGTGTCCAAGGAGGGAGCATCACATTTGAAACCAGGCTCCATCACTGCAAGTTGCAAGTTCTTCCTTGGGCCTCCAGGTGGTGCCACCTTCTGTCTCTTGTAACCGCCATCCAGAAACAAATTTGGCGAAGCTAAACCTCTAGGTGTTATGTCTGATGGTTCAAAGTCCTGTAATCCAATTTAAGATATAATTAAGTAAAATAAAAATGTCATATGTCTAACAATGTGAACGTCTAAATGAGGAGATCATACAATTCAACAATTTTGATAAATTCTCGCAAACTAGCAATAACTCAATGAAGCCAAAATGGGTAATAAAAATGAATACATTGTTTGTTTTGGGTGTTAAAAGACTTATATGGATCACAAATAATAGCTTCAATTAGAGACAATTTCATAAAACCTTTCAAGAGGACAACTAAATTTTTCGAAAAATAGCTTTTGGAACGAAACAAAGTGAGCTGTTTGTAATGGAATAAGATGATGTTAAGTTGTGCATGTAACATGAACAGTATATACCATTTCAATTGAGAGGCTACCCATTCTCGTGAAGCACAAATTAAGTTATTTGTTTGCTTAGAATGGAGAACTAATTGCTGACTGAATTTTGTAATTCACACATGTTGGGGTTTATATAGGTCTAAAAGATCAAGGGTTTGTGCACCAACCACCCTTCTCCTCTTCTTTTCCTTCTTTTTCCTGTTAGTTTCTTCAATTCATCCAACTTGGCTTTTTTAAAGTTCCACTAAGTATATTGCAATTGGTCTTGACTCCGTGTTAGAAAGTGACTGCTCAACTTATCAGCCAATACTATTCTATTATCAATGGGTTGGTGAGATCAATGTGAAGCCAAATCCAAATAAACATGCAAAGACTAGTGCCAGAATTATACCGCATCTGGTAGCAGCCATTGTCTAACTACAACCAATCAAATGTTAATTTTCTATCTGCCAAAATGAAATAAGTGGGAACTTTCATTCTTCAAAACGAGAATGTTTTTTATCCAATAGTTTTTGATCACCCACCAAACATGCAGCTCCAAATGTCAATAATAGAAAACACCAATAAAAGTTAACTAAAGATTCAAAAACTAGTCAACGGAGCAAAACAGCTGGAGCTTTTCCACTGACCAAGTCAACCTTTGACTTGTTCACACGAATTAATGATTTTAAAATGTTACTCATATAAACGTGTTAAGATGTTGAATAATGCAACTCCTGAGGGTGGGCATAGTTTAAGCAAAATTGAAATTTGACTTTTTTGAATTTCTGGCTTGGCTTTCAGATTTAATTTTAAAAAATTTATTATGATCTTATATTTAGCTTCGCCAATTAAACATCAGACCATATGCCAAATGCTAACTCCATCGATTGTAGAGGATACTACTAACTTGATTGGTACAACTGAGATTACCTTCTCCCACTGTTATAGAGAGGCAAACATTGTGACAGATTACCTTGCTAAGTCTGCCATAAATCAGAGATGAACATATTCTCTATAACAGTTTTGCTCAAATTCCGGGAAAAGCTAAGGGTCCTTATTTTTTTTTTGGATAAAATGCAACTGTCTAATTTTAGGATCAAATATGACAAGGCCAACTTTTTTGTTATTATATTTTTTAGATGGTCTCGTTGTTGGTCCCGAGGGACGGAGGAGGCTAGGTTAGCCGAAAGATGGTTATCGGTTCAAGAACATAAGGTGTCCCTACTTTTTCAGGGTAAGAAGGGGTAGAGAAAATGACTCGAGCCAATGTTGGGTGTTATATATCAGTGGCAAAAGAGTACAAGAGGTGGACTCGGCCTTGAACACCTGGATACAACACAATAGTATAAAACTTTATCCTTCAAACAGGGAAGTGAAGCTAAGGACTTAGCTAATAAACGACCCTTGCAAAAATATGACTCCTATACATATTAGCTTACAAAAAAAATTCCTTATCCTATTTGATCCTTATTGAAGTCATTTGGCTCTTGTCCCGTTTTTATGAACCTCTAGCCCCTTCAGGAAGTTGCTGATAGGAGTCATACAAGGCTGTTGACAACATTTTTGGCCAAGTAGTTTGCTACTCTATTAGCCTCTTTATAACAGTGATCCACTATGATATTTGCTCATATCTTCATTTATTTTGAATCCTCCAAAATCTGGCTAAGGTTATAATTTAAGCTCTTGTTCTCATTGATCATCTGTACAAGAGCTATAGAGTCAACTTCAAGAGTGAAACCATTATAGTTCCTCTGTAAACAGAGTTTTATTACTTGCCTTGCAGCCATTGCCTCAGCTTCAGTGTTACTAGCACATTGGATAGTAGAAGAAAAAACAAATACCATGTCACCCTCATGGTTTCTTAGAATTCCTTCTATCCTTCTAACTGCATTAGGAGATTTGAAACTACAATCTATATTAAGTTTGTAGCTACCACCAGTTGGTAGTTTCCAACAAAACAATATTGACTTAGGGATTGGCTTCAATCTGAGGAGGATGTCACAAAAAGAGATCTAAGAAAATGTCGAAGGGCTTGTAAGATAAGCCTGGAAAATAGCATTGTATATGTTCCTCTCTGCTTGTTGAATCATTATATAGGCACTTAACTTCTTCCTATCACCATATCTACATTCACAATTCTGTTTCCAAATTTCCTAACATATGAACAAAGGAACAATTTGCATAACCTTTTTGTGGATGTCATTGACACTCTTAACCTTCCACCAAGTGTGTAAAACATACATGATTGACAATAGTTGCAGTAAATGATCTGGCTTGGATTAATTCTAGAAAGAAACTCTTGAAATGGGAGTTTTTCTTGCCACAGTCTCCATGTTAAGAAATAGATTTAAAAGGGGTGTGAGAATACCAAATATTGCCCAGAGTCTGATTGATGGGCTTTTTTATCTCATTAAGTGCCAAGCAGTCTTGTTTGAATATCTTCCATCAGCTGTCAAATCCCAAAACACTTGATCTTTGTCGAGATGGTTACCAATTGGGATGGTGTTTATGTGATCCACCAACTCCTCTATAACTATGCTCCTCAACTTCTGAAGGTTCCAGTTTCCATTGTGAATAAAATGTCTGAATAAGGTTCTTATGCTCTTCTTACTGTCAACAGCATATAAAAGAGCAAGTGGACCTTTGCCTGTCCAATTATCCCACCAGAAGATACAAGAACTAGAATTAATCTTCCAAATCATGTGTTCCTCTGCTTTGCCTCTAACTTGAGTCATCTTTTTTCAAATGTGAGAGTTTCCTGAGGCCCATTGCTTAGTGATACAATGAGCCCATACACAGTATTTGTTCATCAAGAAGGTTTCCCAAAGAGGATGAACTGCTCTAAATTTTCACCATCTTTTTGTTGCAAAAACATTGCTTTGATCTTCCAAACTCCTAATGCCAATACAACTTCTATTTCTAGGAAACACAATTTTTTCCACGAGCTCCAATGATATTTCTTGTGATCTTAGTCTGCACTCCAAAAGAAATTTACAAAATGTTTTTCCAAAATCTTGAAAGTGGCCTTTGGTGGTGTAAGAGCTGTGAGAGTGTAGATTGGGAGAGCTTGCAAGACATGCTTAATGAGGATAATCTTGCCCCCATATGATATCATCTTCCCATGCCAACCACTTAATCTGTTAATAACCTTGGCTACCATGGAGTCAAAGTACTTAGATAGAACACATGATCTAAAAGCTTAAGCTGTTAGATAGAGCACACTTTTAATATTTGATTATATTCTCAACACGCCCCTTCACGTGCTGGCCTGATTTTTTTTTCATGGTACAAGCACGTGGAAATTCTTTTTGATAATGGGTGGCGGTGAGGT
This sequence comes from Anisodus acutangulus, assembly GCA_029783415.1. Lineage (NCBI taxonomy): Eukaryota > Viridiplantae > Streptophyta > Magnoliopsida > Solanales > Solanaceae > Anisodus > Anisodus acutangulus. Next base: position 19,296,293 of record CM056512.1, read on the forward strand.
TCGATCCCAAGACCTTTGGCCTGCTCTGATACCATATTGAAGTGTGTGACCATCTGATCTAAAAGTTTAAGCTGTTAGATAGAACACACTTTTAATATTTGATTATATTCTCAACAATAATCAACTCGATGGATCTGGTTTTTCCACGGCTGAAGATCACTATATTATCTGCATAAGCCAAATGGTTAATTAGTGGACCTCTTCCTGACATTGAAAAAGGTATGAAATTATCATTGAGTAGAAGCTTATTAAGTGATCTAGTTAAGACTTCAGCAACTAAAATAAATAAAGAAGGTGATAAAGGGTGTCCCTGTTTAAGTCCTTGAGATGATGTAAAGAATCCAATTCTTTTGTCATTCAAGATAATTGAATACCACACGCCTAAAATAAGATTAAAGATCAAGTCAATCCAAGAATCTGCAAATCCAAATTTCCTTAGAACTTCTATAACAAAGGTCCAGGACATTCTATCATAGGCTTTGGCCATATCCAATTTCAAAATAATGTTTCCCCCTTATTAGTATGGGAGATGGATTGAATGATCTTCTAGGCAAGTTGAATATTTTCAGTAATAAGTCTATCTTTAACAAAATCAAATTGATTATCAGAAATTAGATTAGGCAGAAGTGGATTTAATCTTCTTGACAATATCTTGGAGATAATTTTATTGAAAAAGTTTGATAAACTTATTGGTCTGAACTGGGCAAAACAGAAGCATTAGTTTTAAGGATTAAAGCTAAACAAGTATGGGAATAGAATTTAGTCAGTTTTTTCCCCTGAAAAAAATTCTATCACAAAATCTGTGATATCTTGTTTAATGATATCGCATCAACTTTGAAAAAAGGTTCCATTGAAGCCATCTGGTCCTACTATATTGTCTGCACTAAGACTAAAAATAGCCACATACGTATGTAAGTAATACCTATAAGGGTATATACATGGTAGTATACCTTACCACCGGACGGCCGGTTGGGTAGACGAGTGTTACCACTGAGCTACAGCTAGTTAGGCAGACAATTACTTACCACTGGATTATGGTCGGTCGGGAAGACATGTATTCACCGCCGAGCGATAGCCGGCTGGGCTTAGGGCTGGGAATGATCGAGTCCTTCTTATGGCCGGGTACGATATGGTATTAACATTGTTTGGGCAGAAATGTATTTACCACCGGTTGGACAGTTGTGTATCATTATTTACCACCGGTTTGGCAGTTACCACTGATCAGTGGGCAGATGAAAGGTTAAGGTACGACATTAAGGTAGCAGTATAGAAAAGGTTAAAGGATAGGTATGATCATTATGTATATTATGACTCATCGACATTTCAGAGGTTCAGGTTGATTCGTATCTTTCTCTTTTACAATCACGTACTAATGTGTTTTATTTCTGTCTTACATACTCAGTACATTATCTCGAACTAACATCTCTTTGCCTGGAGATGCTGCGTTGCATGCCACACAGGTTCAGGTTAGCGAGGAGAGGACATGCCCTTGTAGATTGTGTTCAGATATTAGCTTTTGTGGGTGAGCTCCATTTCCTTCTGGAGTATAGTCGAGTCAGGGTTATGATTATAATCTGTTGGAACCTTGCGTAAGTCGGTGGCCCTGTCCTGACTCATGTATTATGTTGACATTCTTTATAGAGTCTTTGTAGACCACTCCAATGATGCACATATGTTCGGTATGACTTTTTCGGCCTTGGTTTGTATATATATATGTGCATGGGTTGGGTTCTTCTATTTGCTAGGTTTATGTTGAGTCGTGTTAAGGTTATCATTTTGAGGCCTTGTCAGCCAAATTAAGTAAATACCCTAGATTTTTATGCAATGAAAATGCTAACCCCGAAATTTTAAAATTATTTACTTATGACTTTATTGATAAAATAATAATAGATGACACTTCTTATAATATTTCCAAACTACCTGGTGTTATTATTGAATCTGCTAGACCCATGATGGACTCTTTTTGAAGAGGTATATATGGCATACAACTTTTTGGACGCATCAATCGATTTAACTGGTAAACCTATTGTTATTTGTCAATTATTTAAAATTGGGAAAAATAGCAATATAAGCGGAGACAATGGAAATTTAAAAATGAAGATTCCTTGTACTATTAATAAATTTCAAGAATGACTAAGTTCTAAAAGAGTCATTGAACAATTAACATTAAAATAAAAAATAGAAGACATGTTAAAGGGCAAAAAAACATGTATTAATTATTCTGAAACAAATTAAGAAGCAAACATGACATGTAAAAGATTTGAGACTGAAGGTTAGGCCATAATCCCCCTCCTTATGATTTACCTTGGAATAAAAGCACACCCAAGCTTTAATGGGTGATTATAAATTACACACTGAGCATTCTGCTTTTACATAAAGTACATGAGAAGAGTTTGATAAATTGTACGATCAGGGAAACATTAAGGTAATTAAAATAAATAAATAAATTAATTAATTAACAGCTTCCTTCATCATTTTTCTCCTTATCAGCATACTTTTTAAGATTTTCACCATGCAACTTCCCATACCTAAACTCATCAAATATTTCAACTCCATTATCTATGTAGAAATCATAAGACTTCTTATTCCAAACTGCAACTATTCCATCTACTGAAACGAACCCATTGTTCGCAGCAATGGATGAAACAGTCCCGAACAACAATTTCCCCATTCCCAACTTACGATAACTTTCCCTGAAGTAAAGGCTCTCGAAATAGAACCCGGGTTTATCATAAAAGCACGAATAATTCGCGTAAAAGAAAGCATACCCCGCGATGAAAACATCACGTTTATCATTCCCGTCATCATATTTGGACCTGAATTCGTCAACTTGTCCTTCCAGAACGGGGAATTTAAGGTCGAACGTTGTAAGGACGGGCTTGAAACCTTCGTCCGTGGTATTCTTGGGTTCGATAAAAGGGGTCGGGGACACTTCGAGTAGTAGTACGGATGGCCCGTAGAAAAGAGGAAGAGGATTTTCTTTAAAGAGCAAGTTCGCTAAAGAGGGCTCAGTAGCTTTGTATAAATGAGTGTAGTTATGGTATACATGAATTTGGTAGAACAATTGATATATATGGTACAGATCAGCTTTCGTAGCAAGGCGGACTCTTGTGTAAATCTTTTCGGTGATCGTAACTTTGTTATTTTCCAGTGAAGAATTGGACGTGGTTATTGTTTCAGATATAGCTGAAGCCATGGTACTGTTAATCAGTTAGAGATTTGAGTTACCGAATGCTTAAAGAGGAAAAAAGAGAGCCTCTGAAATGTTGAAAGGACTAGGAAGAATATGCTTTGTAATGGGATATTGTTTGAATAGACTTTAGGATATATAATGGTTATTTATAGTGGAGATTTGGTCTTTTTTAAAAAAATTCTTTACGTATTTAGTTGGTGGGGTTGGTGAAGGAAACTCAAGTGTGCGTTGTAGCTATCATCAGCGGCTGCTATATCTTTTTCTTTATGTTATGCAAAAAGAAATGACAAAAGGGAATTTGGTTTCCACTAATAAATAGTAAGATATATCATGGGAAGTTTTTCAGGGTGAATGGTGTCTCTAAACATCTGGTTTTATATTAACCCTCTATATCTATAAAATACAAGTTTATAGTACCAATTAAAAGGAATCACAAAAAAACTAGTATTTATTAATTTGGGAGTAGAGTTCAAAGTTTTACTACTTCGAGAGTAGAATTTAAAATTTGCTATTTTGAAAGCAAATTTCTGAGTTTACTATTTTAGTTGCCACAGTATTTATTCGGCATTAGAATATTAACCTCAGACATGATCAGCACAAAATATATAATAAAAAAAAAGTTTACACATAATAATTCAAATGGACTTTTGGCCAAAACAAAATAGCATAACAGTACAATTTATACCAATAGATTTGATGAATCAATTTTCATCTGTTATTTTTTTTTGTAGATATATCTTTGGCCATAAAATCCGTCCTCTGCCTTATAACAACATACGATGAATAAGGAGTAGTATTTGGAAAAAAATAATAATGACATGAGGAATAATTGTGGATGCGAACGAAATATGTGAAAAACAAAACATATTAAAAGAAACTACCCATTACCAATAAAGTATATATGAGACGTGATGTAACGGGGAATAGGTTATCTGCCTTAGAAAAGTCGTCAATTTAATTAGTATGAACTCTTCCCATATGAATGTAATTTATTTGTTACCGTGCATATTCTGATTTCCAGAGTAACATTTAAATTTTTACTACTTTCAAAATTTTACTATTTCTGTAGTAGAGTTCAAAGTTTTATTATTTAAGGAGTAGATTTAAAATTTGCCATTTCGGGAGCAGATTTCTAAATTCGTTATTTCATGAGCAGATTTCTGAGTTTACTACTTCTGGAGTAAAGTATAGAATATTTAGAATATTTTTTTCTCAATTGTTCTGCCTTTTCTAGAGGTGAGTCATGATAACTTCACAACCAAAATCACCTTGGTATTTATAATCTTTACTAAATATCATCACATTCACTTCAGGGAATGAATCTATATTTGTAACCTTTATCAAAAGTTCTCATTCTTCGAGAATGTAACATAATCATCTGAACGTGTCTTAACTAAGGCTGGCCAGTGGGCCGGGACGGCCCGACCCCGACCCGACTCCGTCCCGAGCCCGCCCCGACCCGCTTAAAAAAAACGGTAGCGGGACTCGAACTCGGGACGGGACAATGTCTCGTCCCGCCAGACCCGAGCCCGCCCCAGGCCCGCCGGCCCAGAGCCCGTCCCGACCCCGAGCCCGACCCCGCCCGAGAGCTCCCCCTTTGCAAATATAACCGTTGCACCAACGGCCATTTTAGATTTTGGTCGTTGGACAACAACCATTTTAGGCCTCCCCCCCCCTCCCCCAACCCCCCTACCCCTTAATATTTATTTTTAACCCATAAGTTATTATATTTACACTTTAATCCAATTTTTCAACTATAAATAACTCATTTTCTCTTCATCTTTCTCACAAATCTTCCTACAATCTCTCAATATATCTCTCTACAAGTCTACATTGTTTACTAAATATTCAATTTTATTTATCCATTTGGGAATTGGGAGTGAAGTTGGCAACTAGCTTGAGGATCTTCCATCGAGCAAAGTTTCAATTTTCAACCTCTCGATTACACGTCGACGTTTGGTACATTCGTTCCTTCATTAAATTATTATTGTCTGTTTATTTTATTTAGCGCACTTAATTTTATTGTCTTTAATTATTTATTATCATAATTAAAATGAAAGGATTAAGAGGTATGTTTAAGGGTAAGGGTGCTTCTTCTAGTAGGGGCAACCAGGGCAAGGGTACTTCTTCTAGTCATCTTATTCCTACACAGGATGATTTTGTCGATACTCAACATTTTCCTACAATACCATTAGATTTAGACGAGAAACTATTTTCTGGAACTCAAGAAGACTTTAATTTAGACGATGATCTAGATGATACACCCACCAATGTTGATGACAACACACCCACTAGTGCACCTTCAACTGAAATACCTCCTATTCCCCCTAGTAAGAGACGAGGTCCAGCAAAACGACAATTAAAATCAGATGCATGGACATTTTTTGATAGGGACGTAGAGAATCAAGTAGCTATATGTAAAATTTATAAAAATGTTTTAAAATTTAAAACTGGAAAAGATCACGGTGGGACGGGGGGGGGGGGGTGTTTAATTAGACACGTAGTAAGTGCTCATCCAACTATGTATGACCAATATCAGGCTTCAAAACCGGGTGCGCAAACGCCCGCTCCATCGGGACAAGGTTCACATCACGTCTTTGTCGGACCAAATCTGAGGTCAAATTAACCCTATGACGGGGGGAATTGTAGGCCCTAAATACAATAAACATAGAGATAGAGAAGCAATATCAAAATTAGTTGCTGTGGAGGGTTTGCCTTTTTCATTTCCTTCATCTCCCGGTTTTATTCATTACATTAGAGATATATATAACGCTGCTTTTAACAGTTTTCCTAGATCAACTGTTAAGAGAGATGTATTTAAATTCGCGCATGAATATCAACAATATTTACGTTATTCATTATATCATTTTAATGGCAAAGTTTCTATCACGTCTGATATAGGTCGTAGTACTAACGGCCATGATTATTTAACTGTAACATGTCATTGGATAGATTATAAATGGTCTATGCAAGAACGTATCTTAGCGTATAGATATATAGATGATAGGCACACTGATACTTTTATTGCAGATAATATTTATCAAGTGTGTCATTATTACGGAATAACCGATAAAATTATGACTATTACATTAGATAACGCTTCTTCTAACAATTACGCAATTACAATTTTAAAAAATAGTTTAACTCCATCTTTTCGGATCATTTTCATATAAAATCACGCGTGCCATATATATAACTTAATTGTAAAGGATGGTCTATCACTTTTTGAAGACATTCTTAGTAAAATATAATTTGCTATAAACTTTATTTTTAAAAGTAATAAAGTACAACGTAGAAAAGAATATAAAAAACTTGTCACGATTGTGGACAATCTTATAGAAAAATTCCACAAGAAGTATCCGCTAGGTGGAATTCTTTATACGAGCAACTACTTGTTGCTTATGACTATAGAAAACCTATAACTTTATTTTTTAACTCTCATAATCAAAATCCAGCTGATATGATTGTAGATAGTGATTGGGTAAAAATTTCCGAACTTATTGTATTTTTAGAGAAATTCTTTCAAGCAACAAAAGAATTTTCCGGTATATATTATCCTACTATTTCAACTATGTTGTTTTATATAACTCTAATATTTTTATTACTTAGTGAATATATGGAAAAACCAGCTTATATGGTAGCTATTAAAAAAATGTTTGTCAAAATAAAAAAATATTTTATTTCTATTCCCACTATTTATATTATTGGTTCTGTATTAAATCTGACTATTAAAATAGACGGTACTAAATCACTAATTGAAACTATTTACGATTGTATAGAAGTACTACCACCTCCAAGTCCCAAAAATCTAAATCACCCACCACCTATTGAACAAACTAAAGAAGTGTTGTCTAGCGTAGAACACCAATGCAAAAAAATATATAGATTTTATCAACAAGAAAATGCTAGTAACTTACCGGCTTCCATACCATCTTTTTCATCTTCAACACAACCTCACAAAAGACATGTTGTTTCTGCGGCTAGTATTGAAAGCCTCAGAAATAGACTGTGCGGCCGTACCTCTACTACTAACCAAATTAGCGAGTTGTATATTTTTGTTTTGCAGGATTCTGTACCGTACCAAGAAGTTATCAATGAAGATGGACATGAAGACTTGCTGAAATACTGGAGGGGGAATGAGAAGACCTTTCCGACACTTTCATTGATGACCCAAGATGTTTTGAACATTCAAGCGTCATCAACTGCGTCTGAAAGCGCTTTTTCTGCCGGCAGATATCAAATAGGAGACCACAGACACTCATTAGCCGGAGACAACTTGGAAATTGTAGAAGAAGACGAAAACTACAATGAAATCTTATCTGAATGTGGTGGAAGCGACGTGGATCAATTTGACCAACAAATACCAATTCCAACCGAAGAACCACAGGAAATCATTAAGCAATTATTACAGGTTTTTTTGAGAATATAATTTTTTTAATTGCAATTTTATTATGTAATTTGCAACTTTTGGACAACACCACAAAGTTGCAATTTAGATTTTAGACAATTATATTTGTATTACAAAAAAATCACATGTCTATTAAATAATATAAGAGGCTCAAAAACAGCCTTGGGATGTTTTTATTACACTATCTTGTCTTGTTTATTGAGTTTTTTTTATACACATGTTATTTTTTTTAAAAAAAGGAAAACCCGCCTGACCCGACCCCGACCCCGCCCCAGGCCCGCCCGACCACTTGACCCGATTCCGACGGGATCGGGATCGACGAGGCTGAGCAAGTCCCATCGACCCGACCCCGCGGACCCGACCGACCCCTTCGCCCGTCTCCGCCCGACCCGACCCGCCACATTCGCCCACTGCATCGAGCCCACCACCGCCACCTCTAGTCTTAACCATGTCAAATTTTGATTTCTTAGAACCTTTTTAAGATATTGATACTTCAGGAGCAAATCGAGGCATGTATATAATGTAGAGAATTATTCTCTAACATATCTTCATTTGTAATCACAACAAGCCTATAAAAATTATTACCACTTCTGGTGTTTATTAGCGTAATTTAGTCTTAAGCATACTATGACAATATCACCACTTCAGGTGGTATAAACGTAAATCTTAGTCACTGAGCCTAAAAAATGAATTGAAAATAAAAGATAAACAATAATTTGATAAATTACTAAAAGGGTAAATCATATTAGATGTTGCATCAGTACTTAAAGAACTATACTTAACAAAAGAATTTTGGACATAACACTTGATAATCATATAGTCATGGAATTAGTGCCATAAATATGTTCATTATGAGTCACCATAGTTACCTAGATATAATAGTCTATTTGTACATTGTCCATTGCAAAATTTAATTACGCGTTGTTGACCAATCTAGACAATTAAAGTAGCAGGGGAAAAATATTACCTTTTGATATCTTGAATTTGGCTTTAGCTTTTGGAGACTTACCCTCAATTGATGCCTCTCGTTCAACCTTTCTTTTCATCGGAACAATTGTGCACCGACGGCATGTTATTTTTAACAAGAAAATTAATTCTAATTTAACAAATTAGAGACTCGTGCTGATAACATGTTATAAAACAATAAACTAAAGCAAGAATATTTGTAGAGAAAGAGAGAAGGAAGTTCTTATTTCTTTCGAGAGATGAAATACAATGAGGGGAACATTGACTTGGTCCCAAATTTATTAGCCCTAATATTTCTCCTAAATATAGACATCCACAATTTATGATAATATCTATAACAAATTTAATAATTTTTTGAATATAGGAGTTGATATGTAATGAGTAGGGTATATTTGACTTAAGTAATGCACTAATATATTAACGGATAGTGGAGTAGCGTAAATATAAGGTATAAGAAATTTGGTTTTCGGATATTCAAAAATTCGAAGTTTCAAATTCGAAATCTGATCTAAAATCCAAAAAAAATAAAAAATTCGAAACCCAATCCAGAATTTGAAATTTTCAAAATATAAATTCAAAATGTTTGAATTTCGATTCGCATTTCGTGTTTATCCAAACTATGCACACCCCTACTTGTAAGGTGTTTTTTTCCCATTCCATACTCCCTCCCTCCTTTTTTTAACTTGTCCAATTTATCTTTTGCACTTTTCTTAAAAAATATTAATTAAGTTTTTATTTTATTAAATTATCTTTATTATTGATATTTTATTAAATTATCTTTAAATTATCTTTATTATTGATATGTTAAGCAAAAAGAAATGACAAAAGGGAATTTGGTTTCCACTAATAAATAGTAAGATATATCATGGGAAGTTTTTCAGAGTGAGTGGTGTCTCTAAACTTATATGCATCTGGTTTTATATTAACCCTCTATATCTATAAAATACAAGTTTATAGTACCAATTAAAAGGAATCACAAAAAACTAGTATTTCTTAAAGACTGGATCACGCGTTAGTCATAAGTCAAAAAGAAATAAAAATAAAAATAAAGGAATATCACATCAAGAATTTTATACATATATATATAAATTAATACTATATATATATATATATATATATATATATATATATATATATATATATATATATATATATATATATATATATATATATATATATTTGTTAAACAAGTAATTGTATAACTATGTGATAAAAGTCATTCTCAAAGAAATTTGAGATGAAGACTTTCACCAATTTATTTTGACCTTTTATTTTGAGCGTGAAAATGCTTAAAAGAATCAAGTGGGCTGAGGAGTCAGTATTTTAGGACATGAAAACGTTAACTTCGTACCAAAAAACCTACAATTCTTCCAAAATTAAATCAAATGTTAACAATTTCAGCAAAGTAATGGAAACAATACCGGACAATTTATAATTATGTTTGATCACATGAGGTGTGAAAGTCAATCTAAGTCGTCAACATAATTGACAATGTATTACCAAGATGCATGAATCTCAATAAGGACGACATCACTACAGCAAAGTATAATATTGCAAACAAAACTTTAGTAATAATAAATATATTATCGTTAAAAAATGTAAATGACAATAAAAATTTAATATATTATTATTTAAAAAACGTAAATGGCAATAAAAAAATTATGTTATTGTTAAAACTTTGCGCATCGGAGGTTATTACAACGGCATGCAACAACTTTTGTTGTTGTGAAAAGTACCTTTGACAACAACATCCAACATATGACAACAAAAAAATTGTTAGCAAATATCTTTCTTGTTGTATTCCATATATAAGAATCCATATATATTCAAACTGAAAAGGAACATAATTTAGAGAAAACGAATAAATTTATTTTCATCTTAAACAAACTGTTTCCTGAACTTTCAAGGAAACACGGGTTTCCATAAATAGAAAGTCAATCAACTAAACTGTTCAAAGTTTGAAGACAATGACATTAGTGTGTGTTAACCAAATCGGTATGTTTCTATGCAAATAGGCTATCATAGTTGGTCCAAATTTTCCAGTGCAAATATCATCTTCTCAAAACTATGCGAATAGATAACTTTGTTCAGAGTTTACAGGAATCTACATCTTTAACAATTGGAAATTTGCCTTTGGCGGGAAGATGCGTCCACCCATCTTTAATGAATTAAACACTAGTGTTCCGCATGTTGGAGGCTTTGTCTCTTCACACATGAATAATCTACTAAGTGAGTAGATGACCGTAGGGCCAAGAATCGTCAAATTTCGTTGAGAAATGAAAGAGATATTGGTTCACGAAGTAAGGTGTTTGAGGCATGGAAATATGGTGTGGGACAAATCTACCACATCGGTGGGAATAGAAAGAATTGCTCTTTATGAGTCTCTAATGTGGTAAAGGGTTTGGGACCCCAAGGGGTATCCCATGTGTTTAAAGGAGGGAGGACTTAGATGTGCTTGGGTTCAACGCTAAGCCCACACGCACGCCGCCGCCCGCCCGGTCCGGTCTCGGTCTCGGATCACGGGCCGCGGGCCGTGGGGACTTTCTGATATTCTTCAATGACCATCATCAACCTCCTTCAATGGCCATGAACAGCCTCACTAATGGCATTAAATCTGCCATTAACAACCCTCCCTAATAGTCATTAACAGCCCTCTTCCAGCCTCACTAATGGCATTAAACCTACCATTACAGTCCTCCCTAATGGCCATTAACAGCCATGTTTTGGACAGCCCTCCTCCATGCTATATATTGAGCTGTTTTGTCTCAATTGTGGAGTACACATACAGATAGAAAACACCACAAAACAGTGATGAAAAACACTGCAAAAACAGTGTGGAAAAACATTGCAAAAATAGTGTGGAAAAACAGTGAGCAAAGACCCTCATATACACAAGATATATACAACAGAGACACATTATATACACAGAGACAAAACAGAAGAGAAAACAGAAACTCTTCCTTCTTTTTCCATATCTTCAGCAAGTCGATTCATATTTGTTTTCTTCGTCAGACTCAACCTATTGGCTTTGTAGCGTTGAGATTAAAGTGTTGTTTTATATTGGGAGACTATTGCCCGCTAACGTAAAAGCATATATACGGGGCAATCTTGTCTTAAGAACATAGTGCAATCACTCGATTCAACACACAACGTTGTAACCATCCAGATTTAGTTGTTTCTTGATTTCAGGTTATCAAGATTCAAGACATAACAAGCTTGCGGCAGTTTTGAAGATTGACCATTATTTATCCTTTCGAACACTTGTAATAGTTATTTACTTTCCGTACTGCTTTATACAATAGAATACCCAACAATTTAAGACAAGATTGTTTTGTAAGAGTATTAGTGTTCGAAAGATGTCGGTCAAAAGTTGTGTGACCAAATCTGGATATGGCTGTGGTTTTTTGCTTGAAGACAGTGATGATGATATTGTTGAAGTTCAACATGTTCATGGTGTCACCGCTCCCGAGAGTGGTGGGAACAAGCGCTCACGAAAGGCTGAGGATGTCAACTGGGATAAAAGGAGAAGGCTGAAGATGTGGTTCTATCTTGCAGCAGAAGGCCTATATCTGTCCTAGACAAAGGATCCGAATTAAGGTAAGGAGGAAATGGACACTCAGTCCGATGAAGTGACTGAAGTGGGCCAGAATCTGAAATTGGGATAAGTTAATTTCTTCCTTGTCAAGAATAAAGATTAAATGATGTCTGATTAAAAATGGCTTAAAGTAAGGAGGAATATGAAAATATTTTCCGAAATAGTTTATATTCCTTACACTTTAAAATGAGAAGTTTAATCTCTTCTTCTTTCCCGTTTAAAGATTGGACTTTGTAAACGACTTAAAAAGATCCATTCTTTTAAGTGTAATTATTAAAAGTGTGTAAAGTATGTTCGCACATACGATGGAGAAAGATCCACTAAATGTGCGAAAATTGTTACCACTCTTAAGTAAGCGCCAAGAATTGTCTGGGCACCAATCATAACAAAAGAAGTCTCAAAGCTAGAGACGTTGAGCCTGTCACACTATTTGGCAGAAAATCCTTCATAGGATGATATTGGACACTCAATCATACAAAGCCTCCGGGCGACTTGAGTGGGCCAAAATTCCTTTGATAGGATGATATTGAACACTCAGTCATACAAAGCCTCCGGGCGACTGGAGTGGGCCAAAATTCCTTTGATATGATGATATTGGACACTCAATCATACAAAGCCTACGGGCGACTGGAGTGGGGCCAAGATTCATTTCATAGGAAAAGGAATGGACACCTAGTAAGGTGGGCCAGAGTTTCCAGGTCTTAAATGATCTGAAGGCCTAAAGAAAGGCAGAAAAGAAATTGGACACTCAGTCTGCCAAAGCAACTAGAGTGGGCCAGAGTATCTAGATCACATATGATTCGGTTACGCCCTAACTACGGGCAAGAGGTTGTTCATGTGAAGCAATTGCCACCTCTAAAGTAGAAGGGGTTGGAGATGTTGTCCTCAATAGGACTTCAGGGAATGAGATCACTCTAAGATAAGGTGCTACATGTCCCAAACTTGGTTTAAGGGACGTTGTTGGTCAAGCTGGTTTGAGACTAGTCCAACAGGTCTATAAAAGCTAAGAATGGTACCGTATGTCTGTAGCCAAATGAATGATATATTTGTAATATGTGCATTTATGCCATCATAGATTAAGACACTTTAAATAGCAAGTCATTCAAAAGCTAACGATGTTGAGATTGTTGTCTTCTGTCGACATAAACCCTCAAAATAAATGTGAGGTAGGCGAAGAGGCGAAATCACCTTTCCAAATTTCGTCAAAGGAATAGCGAAAGAAGCACCGCTCCTCTAAAACTTAGTCACACCTACTTGGGTGATTTGAAGTTTATACAAAATAGAGGGGGGAGACAAGTACTTTGTGACCTTCATTGATGATGGTACAATGTATTGCATCATTTATTTGTTAAAAAGCAAAGATGAAGTTGTTGAAGCAGATAAGCGCTACAAAGCAGAAGTTGAAAATCAACTAAGCCTACGGATTGAGGAATTCGTAGTGATAGAGGGGGAGAATGTGAAGCATCTGCTCATTACTCACCTCAGTCTAACGGTGTTAGCCAAGCGCAAAGCCGTACGCCCAAATTATGTGGGGCAAGACGATCTTTACCGCTAATGCGATTCTCAAGAAGAACTCCGCATAAGGATAAGGGTAACCCTCCGTGTGAGACATGAAATTGATCTCACATACAAATGTTGTGATGTGGGGTGATTTCGTACCTAAGACTGTAGATCTGCAAATAACGGTAGTGCTTATCACCTCTTGGCGTCAAAGAATGTTGAATTCTTTGAAGATAACTTTCCTTGAGAAAAGGAAAAAGGAGTAATTGCCCAAGGTTAACTAGAACCCGCGAGGGCCTGACTGTCTGGAACTAGACATTCCGTATCTACAAGACTCGAAAGTTGCTGACTATACGGAACTTAATATTCCAGATCTGCAGAACTCAGGGATTCTAGATGTTGAACTGAGACGGAGCAAAGAAGGGGACAAAGGCTTTTTCCAGTCCTTCTAGCTTGTATGGTTGAGAACGAACCATGGACAATTAACAAAGAATTGTCATCTCCAAAAGCGCTGCTTTGGAAAGAAGCTAAAGAGAGAAATAGATTCCATCATATAGAACCATACTTGTGTAATGATTGATCTTCCTCAGGGAAAAGAACCTTTGGATTGTAAAATGTGCTCCCCTGTGAGTAGCTTAACATCCAGGGCCATTGCAGTCTTGCGTGGCATGGATGTTGAAACAGTCTTTCCAACCGGAGAGTTGGAAGATGAGAATCAGAGTTGGTTTGCTGGACTGTTGGGCTTTTTCCTGAACTTTCATTTTGGTCCCTGAAATGTTTACATTTTGGTCTTGAAAGTTTCAGATAAAACAGAAACAGTGAATCTGACCACAGAAACATTGACTTTGAAGTTAGAAAGCCAACAGTTGGAGAATCAACAGTCTAAAAGTAAAAGTCATATTGAAATAAAGTCTCGATATGAAAGATATGGGTATCACAGATGACATCTTAGGAATTGGATTTCTAAGATATCTAACGGACTGGTCGATAGTTGACAGTCTCGTTGAAGCCACCAATGGATATGAATCATATAACTGATTGAAATCATGGTGCACCCATAGACAAGGAGCGATATGCACAGGTCACGTGTAGTTCAATGTATTGTACATACTACAACTGACCTGGTATCGGCCTACAAAGCAGATCAGTTGAACTAAAGTTCACTGATGATTTTAATACATGATCGGTAGAAGGCGTTAAGTCGGATATGACGATATCTGAATTATTCGCTTATCTACGGATTATAGTATTCTGGATGTCCAGCGGTTCTGGAAGAACACAATGATGCAAATTGGACATCAGATATGAAGAACACCAATGCCACAAGTAAATGTGTATGGTGGGTCTTGGAAAATCCTCTAAGAAAACTTGCATCGGCCGATTCATGATGGAATCGGAGTTTATCGCTTTATACAAAGCATGAAAGAAGTTGAGTAACTTCATGACTCCTTAGAGGACGTCCCTTATTGGGAGAAACCCGTGCCTTCAGCAGTTCTACACTTTGGCTAGCCGGTCGGCTTCAGGAAGGACACGGATGACGGCGTCTGAACATATCTGTCAGGATCTGTCAGAGACATAAGACCGTATGGCAGTTGATCATCACGGGTGTCACATCCTTGTTTACTAACTAAGGGACTACCCAGAGATCAAGTGTTCTGCCTGTCTAGGGGAATGTGCTTAAAACCTAAACAATACGAACTATTGCGGTGGTAACCCAACCATACTGATTGGAGATTCCAAGAATTTGGTTCAATCGGAAAAACTAAGCTGCAAAAGGTTCAGTTGAGCGCTTCGGTGGAAGCAAGAAGCACTTCGGATGATGATTTCTGTACGGAAACATGAATCCAAAGTTGTTCCCGCGATAGACATTAAAGTGCTACTTGCATGGTGGGTAAAGGTTAAGCTTCCAAACCTTTAAACGATCATCAAACGGTTGAGATTAAGGTTGGAGAAATTTTTAATGATTTCTAACACTTGTGAAGTGGGGTATAGCAGGATACCTTGTAGGAGATCACCTATTTAAGTGCGAGGATGGCCGCCTCAAAAGAACGCACTTAAGAATCCAAGTGTGTCCACGGCCACAACGGACAAAAACATACAGACAGAAAAACATCACAAAACAGTGAACAAAACCACTGCAAACAGTCACGAAAATATACACCAAATAGTGACGAAAAACAGTGAGCATAAACACAAGATATACACAACAGAGACACAATATATACACAGAGACAAAACAGAAGAGAAAACAGAAACTCTTCCTTCCATTTCCATATCTTCAGCAAGTCGATTCATATTTGTTTTCTTTGTCAGACTCAACCTATTGACTTTGTAGCGTTGAGATTAAAGTGTTGTTTTATCTTGGGAGACTATTGTACGCTAACGTAAAAGCATATATACGGGGCAATCTTGTCTCAAGGACAGAGTGCAATCACTCGACTCAACACACAACGTTGTAACCATCCAGATTTAGTTGTTTCTTGATTTCAGGTTATCAAGATTCAAGACACAACAAGCTTGCGACAGTTTTGAAGATTGACCATTTATTTATCATTTCGAACACTTGTAATAGATATTTACTTCCCGTACTGCTTTACTACAATAGAGTACCAACATTAACTTCTTAGTAGTACAATCAAAATATTGAAGAGAAATTTAAATAAATAAAAGTGTGTTCTGATAATTCAAACCGAAAAAAATTATACAAAGAATTGACGCTTATGTTTTCAAAAACCATAAAAATTAATAACGTTTAACCGTGTAAAAGGTCCAAAAGTGTTCCACGTCATTCGGGAGCGCTTTTTGAAGTGGCAATAAGGTATTTTCTTTTTATCATTTTATCATAAAGTTGATAAATTTAATGGTGTATATAAAAAATATTCTTTCTTTTCCACCATTTTACGTGCATCGAAAAATTGCTATGACATTTCAGTCCTTACAATCTATTCAAATCACTATTATTTATGACGAAACGGTTGATTCGATCGATTATAATCGAAATATTTTGAAATGTATAAACAAACTTTCAATAATTATGATCAACTATTTCAAGTTGTGGTAAAATAATTGAGATTTCTTTACACTTAAACTAAAGATTTTAATTCGATCCATTTAAATGTAAAACTTTTTTATTATTAGGAAGGATTTGCTTTTTTAGTGAAACACATGAATCCAAATTAGTAGGGACAATGATAAAAAATACCCAAAAAATTCAAAAAATTAAATTATGCACAATGCAAAATCCTTATACTACTTCATCTCCTCTAGCGAGAGGACTTTGTCAAAGTAGTCAACATGTCAGTTGCCACTTACCCACCACGTGTGGTATATTCAACATATGTGTGAGTTAATGGTAACATGTTGATATAGTCCTATTTGCCGTTTTCTGGAATCACAATACTCTCTTTCGTTACAAATTCTACAGCAGACGATAAATTTTTAATCTAAAAATATAAAGGTGGTAGTTACCTCTATATTTTAAAGAGGGAATTCCAAGCCTATCATTACTAAAATGTAAACGGAAGGGGCCACTGATGCAGAGCACTAAGGTACACATAAACTAATAATATCCCTAACAAATTGAACTACTTATGTAGGCTACTAAGATTGTCTTGGCAATCTTCTTTTTGCTCATTCGAGGCTAGGTCCATGTCCTCCTTTACTTATATATGACATGGTAGGGGTAAAGCTAAACTCCCCACACGTTAGATCCACGACCTAAAGGTGATGGCTTAATATAAAAAAAAAATATTGAACTACTTAAAGTAGATTAAGAAAAAAATTTAATAGTGATTGATGACATGAACCATGGACTTTTCAGTAGCTGGGTTTTTGCTGAGGGGGGAAAATCTACCAAATCCTGTCTAATGGTGAATGTAGTCTTATACATAGACATATATTGTGATGGAGAAAAAATGAAGTTATCTTACTTCATACTGTTATGTATATACTGTGATGGAGAAGGAGGACGCGAGAATATTGATCAACAATTTGTATGGTCTATCAACGATCACTAAAAAGTTGATGCGAATATAACAGAGTTGAGATAATTTCTTGGTACTCGATTTTTATTTTATTGTACCTAGTCATTTAAATTATTACTATGTTTTAATGATAAAATTACCTAATTTGGTAAGTCTCATAAAAATCGCTAAAGAATTGTTTGTAA
Source organism: Anisodus acutangulus (assembly GCA_029783415.1). NCBI lineage: Eukaryota > Viridiplantae > Streptophyta > Magnoliopsida > Solanales > Solanaceae > Anisodus > Anisodus acutangulus. Next base: position 19,314,123 of record CM056512.1, read on the forward strand.
TAAAAAGTTACTCAATTTTGCTGAAATACCATAAAAGTGTCCCATTTATTCTCTCCAAATGACTTCTAGTAGGAGTAATACATAAGCAAAGTCGATCAAATAATACTTTTGTTATAAAAACTAGTTTTGACTTCCCAAATAACAATTGTTCCACACACTGCGCATACTGCTCTTACAGAAAATAAGAAGAAATTGAGAGGAGTTCTTAAGGTAATTACAATAAATAAATAAAATCTAACAGCTTGCTTCATCATTTTTCTCCTCATCAGCATACTTTTGAAAGTCATCAAATATTTCAACTCCCATATCTATGTAAAAATCATAAGACTTCTTATTCCAAACGGCAACTATGCCCTCCACCGAAACAAACCCATTGTTTGCAGCAATAGACGCAACAGTTCCGAACAACAACCTCCCCATTCCCAGCTTTCTACAACTCTCCCATAAGTAAAGACTCTCGAAATAGAACCCCGGTTTGTCATAGAAGCACGAATAATTCGCGTAAAAGAAAGCATATCCTCTTATAATTTCAGTAAAGTAATGACAACAATACCTAACAACAACCTCCCCATTGTTGGAAATTTAACTATGTGGGATTGAGTTTTTCCCGTCTTTAGTGACTTAACACGTGGGCCCCGCATGTCGGAAACATCGTTTCTTCGCACATGCCTAATCTACTAAATGAGTAGATGATAATAGTGTCAAGTATCGTCAAATTTCATTAAGGAATGAAAGAGATATTGGTACACAAAGTAAGGTGTTTGAGACATGAAGAGATAGATTGTCTTTGCCAAAATGACAAATCTCCCACACAAGTAGAAGATGGAAGTATTGAGCACTATATAAGCTCTATTTTTGAGTAAGTGTTTGGGACCCCAAGGGGTAACCCATGTGTTTAGAAGAGGGAGGACCTAGGTGAGCTTGGGTTCGGGGCTAAGCCCCACACGCGCGCCGCCCGTCCGGCTTGGGCCATGGGCCACAGGCTGTCTTCCGGAATTTTCTTTTTGGTCCCTGAAGTGTTTCTTATAGAAAGCGAAATAGATTCCATCATGCAGAACCATACTTGAGAAATGGTTGATCTTCCCCAGGGAAGCAAACCTTTGGGTTGTAAGTGGATACTCAAAAGAAAGTACAAAGCAGATGGAACTATTGACAAGTATAAGGCCAGATTAGTAGTCAAAGGCTACAGACAAAAGGAAGGCCTCGATTACTTTGACACATACTCCCATGTGTCCAGATTAACGTCCATAAATGTATTCATAGGCATTGCAACTTTGCATAGTTGGAAGAGGAAATATACATGGAACAAGGTTGTTCCAGGACAAGAAAAGAAAGTATGTCGACTTGTTAAGTCTCTGTACGGACTCAAACATGCCCCAAAATAATGGCATGAAAAGTTTGATAATACTTTATTATCAAAAGGTTTCTCCATAAATGAATGTGATAAATGTATCTATATCAAAGGGAACTCTGACTCATTTGTCATGATATGCCTTTACATAGATGACATGCTCATCACCGGAAGTAGTCTAAACTTGATCCTGGAAACCAAGAATATGTTGAAACAATGTTTCAATATGAAGGATATGGGTATTGCAGATGTAATCTTAGGAATTAAGATTTCTAAGACATTTGACGGACTGATTTTATCTCAATCTCATTATATTGAAGATGTTTTGAGAAAATTTGATGTATTTGACAGTCCCCCTATGAAGTCACCAATGGATATGAACTATAGAATTGATAAGAACCGTGGTGCACTCGTATCACAAGAGCGATATGCGCATGTCATTGGTAGCTTAATGTACATTTCAAACTGCACCCGACCCGATATCACTTATCCAGTCAATAAGTTGGCTAGGTTTACTCGTAATACTGTAAATGATCACTGGAAGACGTTAAATCGGATACTACGATATCTAAAATATTCGTTGACTTACAGATTACATTATTCAAGATATCCAGCCGTATTGGAAGGATACAGTGATGCAAACTGGATATTGAACATAACACCAAATCAACCAGTGGGTATGTTTTCACAATTGGTGGTGGGGTTGTGTCTTGGAAGTCCTCTAAGCAAACATGTATAGCCCAATCCACGATGGAATCAGAGTTTATTGCTTTGGATAAAGCAGGAGAAGAAGCAGAATGACTTCACGACTTCTTATAGGATATCCTTTGTTGGGATAAACCCGTACCTTCGATGATGATTCACTGTGACATCCAATCGGCTTTAGAAAGGGCACGAAACAGTATGTACAACGACAAGTCTAGACATATTCATCGGAGACATAAAATCGTTAGGCAGTTAATCACCACGGGTGTCATTTCCATTGATTACGTCAAATCAAAGGATAATATAGCGGATCCATTAACTAAAGACCTACTCAAATATCAAATGTTCTGTCTGTCTATGAGAATGTGCTTAAAACCCAAACAATAAGAATATTTATGGTGGTAACCCAACCTTACTGACTGGAGATCCCAAATATTTGGTTCAATGGGACAACTAAATTATAGAGGTTCAGTTTTAGCGCTTCACTTGAAGTAAGAGCACTTTGGATTATTATTCTTTAAAGAAATATAATTCCAAAATTGTTCCCGCGATAGACATTAAGTGCTACCTGCATAATGGGTAAATGATAAGTTTCTAAAAATCTTTTAATAATTCCTAACACTTGCGAGCGGTGTATAGCAGGATACCTTATAGGAGATCTCCTATTTAAGTGCGAAGACAGGCTGCTTCAAAAGTACGCACTTAAGAATCCAAGAAGTTGTCCATGGCCACAAAGAACAAAACTATAAGAAGAAATGAATAAGGGGAGTTATTGTATTGATATCATTGTGTTGGTTTACACTAAACACTGACAGTTCAAGACATCACGTTCACCCACGCAGTAAGTAAATCTGATGGTAATCGACTAATGAAGGTTCAAAGTCGAAAGCTACCTTTCCTGATGCAATATCTTTCCACTGAAATATTGCTGAACTTTGGCACCCTGTGTGCACCAATTCTCTTTCAAGAGGGGATTGTTGAAAATTTAACTATGTGGGATTGAGTTTTTTCCGTCTTTAGTGACTTAAACACGTGGGCTCCGCATGTCGGAAACATCGTTTCTTTGCACGTGCCTAATCTACTAAATAAGTAAATGATATTAGTGCCAAGTATCGTCAAATTTCGTTAAGGAATGAAAGAGATATTGGTACACAAAGTAAGGTGTTTGAGACATGAATAGATGAATTGTCTTGGCCAAAATGACAAATCTCCCACATAGGTTGAAGATGGAAGGATTGAGCACTATATAAGCTCTATTTTTTAGTAAGGGTTTGGGACCCAATGGGTAACCTATGTGTTTAGAAGAGGGAGGACCTAGGTGAGCTTGGGTTCGGGCTAAGCCCCACACGCGCGCCGCCGCCGCCCGCCTGTTCAACTAGGGCTCGGGTCTAGGGTCTTGGGCTGTCTTACGGAATTTTCTTTTTGGTCCCTGATGATTTCAGAAACGTTGCAACAACCATCCTCTTCACCTATAAATTGAACATTACTGTTCAGTTTAAACAAAGAACAAAAACTCTTCTGTTCTGTTCGAAATACAGAGAATATATAGAACGGAAAAATCCTCTCCTTTTTAGCAATATGTTCAATATTTATTTTCTTCACTAGAATCAACCTTACTTGCTTAGTATTGTTGATTGTTATTGTTTATTTTGTGAGACTATTGTCCATTACCGTAAAAACATATATACGGGGCAATTTTATTTTAAAGACAAAAAGTCATCTTTCGACTCAGTTTTCTTCTTGTTTAACATTTCTGACACCATTTTACCTACAAGTATGTCATGGGTTACTTCATCGTTGTATCTATTCAACATGAATTCAGATTAATAGGGACAATGATCAACAATACCGAATAATTTTAAAAAATCCGCAATGTCAAATCCTTATACGACTTCCTTTCCTCTAGCGAGAGGATTTGTCAAGCTAGTCAACATGTGAGTTGCCATTTAGCCACCACAGCCCTTTGACTTCTTAAAATAAAAAAATTCTTCTTCCACGTGTGGTATATACTGAAGAATGAAATATACGACTCCTACATATGTGTGTTGCAGCTCTAATAAATTAATGATAGCATGTTGATATAGTCCAATCTGCCGTTGAATCACAATACTCTCTTTCGTTAAGAAACCTATGGCAGACGATAAACTTAAACAAAAAAAATATAGAGGTGGTTGTTTCCTCTATATTTTAATTAAAGAGAGAGCTCTAAATTTATTGCCGAAATGTGCTTATGAAAATATCTAATGCAAGTGGCCACTGATGTAAAGCACTATTAATTATAAAGGTGCATTTCACACAACGCAAGAGCACTAAGGTACAAAAAAAATTGAATGTAAGACAAAGTTAGAGAGCCATCAATATCCCCAACAAACTGAAGTAAACTATTAAAGTGGAAAAGGTAAGTTTATAAAATTGATTGATGACTATGCACATCATTACGTACGAACCTTGGACTTTCCAATAGGTTTTCAGTTTCACTGCCAAATCCTCAAATGGCAAATGTCGTCTTATACATAGCCCTATATTAATTGTGATGGAGAAGAATATGTAGTATGGTTTAACAGCGATCACTAAAAAGCTGATGCTAATATAAGTGAGTTGAGATTAAAAAAAAAAAGGATGATTACTTAATTTTTATTTTATTAAACTTCATCATTAAATTATTTTCTTAATAAAAAAATCATTCAATTTTACTTTAGGTCCCATAAAAAATCACTAAACAATAGATGGCAACATAAAAGATACTCAATTTTAACGAAGTATTTTAAAATGTCTCATTTACTTCTTCCTAGTATCTTTCAGTGATACAGTAGCAAAATTGAAAAGAACCGAGCGATTATGTTATACTATATGATAACAAATTTAAAGTTTTCAAATACAAGAGTAATACACACTGAACATTCTGCTTTTGCAGAATTAATAAGAAGAAATTGATAGGAAATCTTACGGTAATTAACCTAAACAAATAAATAAAAAAATGAACAGTTCCCTTCATCATTTTTCTCCTTATCAGCATACTTTCGAATATTTTCACCGTGCAATTTTCCATACCTAAACTCATCAAATATTTCAACTCCATTATCAATGTAAAAAATCTTAAGACTTCTTATTCCAAACTGCAACTATTCCCTCCACCGAAACGAACTCATTGTTTGCAGCAATGGACGCAACAGTTCCAAACAACAATCTCCCCATTCCCAACTTACGATAACTTTCCCTGAAGTAAAGACTCTTGAAATAGAACCCCGGTTTATCATAGAAGCACGAATAATTCGCTTAAAATAAAGCATACCCTGCGATGAAAACATCACGTTTATCATGTTGGGAAGAAACGAACAATAATCAAATTGCACGACAAGATAATTACGGAAGGATACCCAAGTCAAAAAACTTTCTACACTATTTAAACAAGAGGAGCAAACTAATTTCAAACACAAACGGATATATGAACAACAGCTATACCAACATTAAAATATCAAAGCAAGCAAAAAATAAATCGAATGCAAGAGACATCAAATTTACAAGGAAACCCCCCTTCAATATGAAGAGGAAACAACCATAGGACCTCCGCCCACAAAAGCTCCACTAAAATCAAAACGAGTTACAACAATGTTCTCCAAATGGATACAACATAAACGCCAAAGACGAAGCAACAATACATAAAAAAATAGCACCAAAACTAGTGAAGAAATGAGAGAAATCACCCCCAAAAAATGAGCTACTGTTCGTGCTCGAAATCTGGAGCTACAGACCACAAAATCCAATCTCCACCTTCGCAATCGAAGACCCAGATGTTGAGAACACCCAGTTCAAATTTTAGCACGATCCAACGGTTAACGAAACATAAACTGTTGTTTTAAGCGGACTGCTATAACATATTTTCAATGTGCGAAAATCAGTTTTTCTCTCTATATGACTGCTATGAATTCATTCTTGTGTATATGAAATAAGACCTAAGTTGATTCTATATATAGTGAGTTTTAGCACAAAAGTGGGCTGGTCTAAATTGAACTGGATTTTATTAATCCAATTCCACATAGAAAGGGAAAACTCCAAAACCCAACAATTCTCCCCCTTCCGACTATGTGGAAGAAACCGTCATCCCAGCGAAATTAATTTTAAAAATGTTACGAAATGAAATTATTTTAAAAAAGGCTAAACTATGTCTTCTTTTAAGCTTCTTGGGACATCCGATTGTCAATAATTTTGGCCGGATGGCCATTTGTGTACTTTTTCCTTTTTAAAATGTGAATTTTTTGCATAATTTTTCTTTGCTACCTAAGGCACCGTGTATGTACAACAGTCGCCCAAGTAATAATGTGATGAAGAATAGAATGTCGATTTCATAAAAAGAAATGGTGAAATTATAAAGCAATATGATTATTCTATGGTGTTTTTGAGAAATTGAATATTCGGATATAAAGGCATTAAATAATCTAAAGCTTAAAGCAAGAAACACAACTAATATGAAAATTTACTCAGTTTTTTAATATAAAAATTAAATTATAAAAAATATCCATGTTAAAACACGAAAAAACTGCAGGACATTTGCCACTTTAACTTCATGAATCATCTCTGTAATTTGAACTGATAAAACTGTGAATTACATGAATTAATTATGGAGTTTGAACTCCGTGAATTATTCTTGGAGTTCCACTAATCAAATTAAAGCTTCTAACTTCAGCATCGTGTTCGGGCTTTATTCCGTTTAAATTTTATTTTCACATTAAAAATGCTATTTTTCAATTTTAATTTAAAACGATGGATAAATTTTTATTACCGGTTTAAAAACTAACCATCCACCTAATTTTTTCATAGAAAAAAGAAATTGGGGCCCAAAGCAATGTATGAATGACTTGACCCTTTAGACGACGCTGCCTATAGATATAGAACGCACATTTGAGTTGATCATCTCCACCAACCACACTAACTAAATAAACAATTTTAAAGAAAAAGGACCAAATCTCCACTATAAATAACCATTACGATCCTATGGTCTTTCCAAATAATATCCCATTACAAAAACTTTACTCCTAGTCCTTCCAACATTTCCTTCAACTTTTTTTAATCTGAAACCTCATCCAATGGTTGCTGCTCCTTTGTTGGGAAGAAACGATCAATAATGAAATGGTAAGATAAGGTAAATGTGGAAGCGGAAGGATACCCAAAGTCAAAAAACTTTCCACACTATTTGAACAAGAGGAGCAAACTAATTTCAAGCACAGACAGATATATGGACAGGCCCGACCCGGTCCCGCCCGAAACTCCCCCTCCTTTGCACAAATAACCGTTGCACCAACGACCATTTTATATTTTGGCCGTTGTGCACCGACCATTTTTTGCCGTTATGCAACGACCATTTTTGGTCTCCCCTCCCCCAACCCCCCACCCCCTTAATATTTATTTTTAACCCATAGGTTATTATATTTACTCTTTAATCCAATTTCTCAACTATAAATACCTCATTTTCTCTTCATCTTTCTCACAAATTTTCCTACAATCTCTCTAATCTCTCAATCTATCTCTCTACAAGTCTACATTGTCTACTAAATATTGAATTTTATTTATTCATTTGGGAGTGAAGTTGGCAACTAGATTGAGGATCTTCCATCGAGCAAAATTTCAATTTTCAACCTCTCGATTACACGTCGGCGTTTGGTACATTCGTTCCTTCATTAAATTATTATTGTCTGTTTATTTTATTTAGCGCACTTAATTTCATTTACTTTAATTATTTATTAGTATAATTATAAATTTATAATGGAAGGATTTAAATGTATGCTTACGGGTAGGGGTTAGACATCTTCTAGTAGAGGCAACAAGGGCAATGGTACTTCTTCTAGTCATCCTATTTCTAGACAGAATCTTATTCCTACACATGATGATTTTGTTGATACTGAACATTTTCCTACAATAACATTAGATTTAGACGAGGAGCTATTTTCTAGAACTCAAGAAGACTTTAATTTAGACGATGGTCTAGATGATACACCCACTAATATAGATGACAACACACCCTCTATTCCACCTTCAACTGAAATGCCTCATATTCCCCCTAGTATGAGACGAGGTCCAGCAAAACGACCAATAAAATCAGATGCATAGATATTTTTTGATAGGGACGTAAAGAATCAAGTAGCTAGATGTAAAATTTGTAAAGATGTTTTAAAATTTAAAACTGGAAAAGATCACGGTGGGACGGGGGGTTTAATAAGACATGTAGCAAGGGTTCATCCAGCTAGGTATGCCCAATACGAGGCTTCAAACCGGGTGCGCAAACGTCCGCTCCATCGGGACAAGGTTCACATATTGTCCCGGACCAAGTACAAGGTCAAATTAACCCCACGACGGGGGGAATTCTTGGCCCTAATTACAATAAACATAGAGATAGGGAAGCAATATCAAAATTAGTTGTTGTGGAAGGTTTGCCTTTTTCATTTCCTTCATCTCCCGATTTTATTCATTACATTAGAGATATGTATAATCCAGCTTTTAACGGTTTTTCTAGATCAACTGTTAAGAGAGATGTATTTAAATTTGCACATGAATATCAACAGTATTTACGTTATTCATTATATCATTTTAATTGCAAAGTGGCTATCACTTCTGATATAGGCCGTAGTACTAACGGTCATGATTATTTAACGGTAAACTGTCATTGGATAAATTATAAATGGTCTATGCAAAAACGTATCTTAGCGTATAGATATATAGATGATAGGCACATTGATACTTTTATTGCATAAAATATTTATCAAGTGTGCGATTATTACGGAATAACTGATAAAATTATGACTATTACATTAGATAATGCTTCTTCTAACAATTATGCTATTACAATTTTTAAAAATAGTTTAACTCCATCTTTTTCAGATCATTTTCATATAAAATGTGTGTGCCATATATATAACTTAGTTGTAAAGGACGGTCTATCACTTTTTGAAGACATTCTTAGTAAAATACAATTTGCTATAAACTTTATTTTTTAAAATAATAGAATACAACGAAGAAAAGAATATAAAAAAACTTGTCACGATTGCCAACTACCTTATAGAAAAATTGCAGAAGAAGTATCCACTAGGTGGAATTCTTTATACGAGCAACTACTTGTTGCTTATGACTATAGAAAACCTATAACTTTATTTTTTAACTCTCATAATCAAAATTCAGTTGATATGGTTGTAGATAACGATTGGGGAAAAATTTCCGAACTTATTGTATTTTTAGAGAAATTTTTTCAAGCAACAAAAGAATTTTCCGGTATATATTATCCTACTATTTCAACTATGTTGTTTTATACAGCTCTAATATTTTTACTGCTTAATGAATATATGGATAAACCAGCTTATAAGGCAGTTATTAAAAAATGTTTATCAAAATAAAAAAATATTTTATTCCTATTCCCACTATTTATATTATTGGTGCAGTATTAAATCCGACTATTAAAATAGACGATACTAATTCACTTATTGAAACTATTTACGATTGTATAGCAGTACTACCACCTCCAAGTCCCAAAAATTTAAATCACTCACCACCTATTGAACAAACTAAAGAAGAAGTGTTGTCTAGCGTAGAAGACGAATGCAAAAAAGTATATAGGTTTTACCAACAAGAAAGTGCTAGCAACCTACCGGCTTTCATACCATCTTCTTTTTCTTCAACACAACCTCACAAAAGACATGTTGTTTTTGCGGCTAGTATTGAAAGCCTCAGAAATAGAATGTGCAGCCGTACCGCTACTAACCAAATTAGCGAGTTTGATATTTTTGTTTTGCAGGGTTCTGTACCGTACCAAGCAGTTCTCAATGAAGAAGGAGACAACTTGGAGATTGTAGTATTATTCAGAGATTGGATACGAACGGAGCAGAGAAGGTGCGGTCAACCGGAGATCAACGAAGAAGAAGAAAAAAAAACTACAACGAAATCTTATCCGAAGGTGGTGAAAGCGACGTGGAGCAATTTGACCAACAAATACCAATTTCAACCGAAGAACCACATGAAATTATCAAGAAACTAGAACCATTTTTTTTCAAAATGTAATTTTTTTAATTGCAATTTTACTATGTAATTTGCAACTTTTGAACAACACCACAAAGTTGCATTTTTAACTATTGTATTTGTATTACAAAAAAAATGACATGTCTATTAAATAATATAAGAGACACAAAAATAACCTTGGGATGTTTTTATTACACTATATTGTTTAATTATTGAGTTTTTATATATATGTTATTTTTAAAATTAAGTGCAAAAAAAAAACCCATCCCGACCCGATCCCAAACTCGATCCCGCCCCAACCCGATTCCGATGGGATCGAAAACAAGACGGGACGGCGGTGAATCCCGCCTGTCCCGACCCGCCGGTCCCGATCCGCCCCTCCCCCTATCCTGCCCCATCCCGATCCCGTCGGTCCCGATCCGATCGCGGCCCACTGGCCACCCTTAATAGCAACTGATTGCTGGCCAACCACATCATCTTGCACTAGAGCATCAACAATATCATGTTGGTCATTATAAACATGATCACCATCTTCATTATCAACTTGATCTTCATTATTTTAAAGATTTTCTTTAGGTGTAATAGTCATAGGAACTGGATCAACATTAACTAAGCTCTCACTGCTCTGAGAATCAACCTTCTCATCTTTGTCAAAATCTTCAATTGTCTGGTCTTCAAAGAATATAACATCACGACTTCTAATAATTTTCTTCTCAACTGAATCATAGAAACGATAGCCGAATTCGTCTTGACCATAACCAATGAAGATACACTGCCTCGTTTTAACTTCTAGCTTTGACCTCTCATCCTTAGGAATATGCACAAATGTCTTACACCCGAAAACTCTCAAATGAGCATAAGAGACATCCTTATCAAATCAAACTCTATCATGGGCATTACCATCCAAAGCAATAGTAGGAGATAAATTGATAATATAGGCAACAATATTAAGTGCTTAAGTCCAAAATAAATCTAGCAACTTAACATTTGAAAGCAAACATCTAAATCATTTAAATGAGAAGTCATGGAAGGAGTTTTCTGATGTCGAATACCATGCTCTCTGCAATAATTATTAAAAGGACCAATATATTCACCACCATTGTCTGAGCGGATGCATTTTAGTTTCTTCCCTATTTATCTCTCAACCGGGACCTGAAAAGTCTTGAACACACCAAGTACTTAATCCTTGGACTTCAAAGGATATTTTCAGAATTTGCGAGAATGATCATCAATAAAAGTCACAAAGTAAAGTGCACCATCAAGTGACCTTACTTTAAAAGGACCACACAAATCAGAATGTACCAACTCCAGCAAATCAAGCTTTCGTGAAGGCGAATGACTCTGAAAATAAATATTTTTCTGTTTCCCGGCTAAGCAATGAACACATCTCTTTAACTTTGCTTGTTTTACTCCAGAAAGCAAATTCTTCTTAGCCAAACTATCAATCCTCTTCTAGCTCATATGACTCAGCCTTCTATGCCATAACGCTGATAAAGTATCATTCTCCACTAAATTTTCTGAGTCTCTACAAATGGAGCCCTGAAATAAGTACAAGTCAGATATCTTGTCACATCGAACCACAACCATTGAACCTCTAAGAAGCTTTCACTGGCCACCACTAAGGGTTTTATCATAACCTTCATGATCAAGCTTTTCTAGAGAAATTAAATTCAGACGAACATCTGGAGCATACTTGACATTATTAAGAACCAACCTCAAACCATTCTTACTTTTCAAGCAAACTGTACAGGTACCCCATACCTCAACCTCACTATCATTATCCATTTTTAACATTCCAAAATTACCTGGAGTATAAGAAGAAAATAATTCCTTATTTGGCGTGACATGAGAAGCGACACCTGAATCTACAAACCAGGTAGACTCATCATAAATAAGATTGATTTCATTTTTACCACATGCACCAAGAAGATCATTTTCATCAACAATAGCAACACGATTTTCATTATCGCCATCCTTATTTTGTTGTTTTTGGTCTCTCTTAAACTTGTAGCAATGTATCTGGATATGCCCTTTCTTGTGACATGTAACAATCTTGTACTTGGATCTTGACTTGCTTCTACTTTTGCCTCTGGCATTCTGACCTCTGAAGTGACTTCTCCCTCTGTGTTCAGCAACCAAAACATCGGAGTGTGAAGCTGAAGAAGATGAGGCTTGAGATCTTATTCACATCTCTTCATTTAAGACACCACTCTTGACATATTCCATAGTTACAACAACACTAGGAGAATAATTAGTCAAAGAAATCTGAATAGCTTCTCAAGAGTCTGACAGAGTATTAAGAAGCCAAAATTCATGTACTTCATCATCAAACTTGACACCCATTCCAGATAGTTGGTCAAGGACACTATGGAAATCATTAATATGATCATCAATAGGATTTCCCTCTTTAAATATGATATTCATCAATTGTTTCAGTAGGAACAACTTGTTATTGCTAGTGTTCAAAGCATAAAATGTCTCAATTTTATCCCATAAATTTCTAGCATGTGTTTCATTCACAATATGATTATGCAAATTATCTTCAACCCGTTGTCTGATATAACACAAACTTGTAGGTGCTCGAATTCCCAATCTTCATCATTCATAGACTCAGGCTTGTTAGAAGCAAACACATGTAAATGAATTTTCTTGACAAATAATAGATCTTTCATTTTGCCTTTCCAAATATGGTAATTATTGCCATTTAAACAAACCATCTTGCTCATATTTGCCTCCCTCATTCAAATAGATAATCAACATAATCAAATACAACCACAAGCTCTGATACTATTTTATTGGAAAAAGATGAGCAATAACCAAATTGCACGGTAAATGCGGAAGGATACCCAAGTCAAAAAACTTCTCACACTATTTGAGCAAGAGGAGAAAAATAATTTCAAACACAAACAAATATATGGACAACAACTACCAATAATAAAATACCAAATCAAACAAAAAAATAAATTGAATGCAAGAGACACCAAATTTACATAGAAAACCCCCTTCAATGTGAAGAGAAAACAAACATGGGACCTCCACCCACAAAAGTTATACTAAAATCAACAAGAGTTACAACAATGTTCTCCAAATGTATATAAAATCATCGCTAACTATGGAGAAACTATACATAAAATATAGTACCAAAACTAGTGAAGAAATGAGAAAAATTACCCCCAAAAGTGAGCTATTGTTCGTGCTAAAAATCTGGAGATACAGACCACAAACTCCAATCTTCACCGTTGAAATCAAAGAACCAGATGTTCGAAACCCTCAGTTCAAATTTGAGCCCGATCCAACAGTTAACTAAACGGCAAACTCTGTTTGAATAGGACTACTGTAGCAGATTTTTAATGTGCGAAAATCAGTTTTTCTCTCTCAAGTTTTCTCTCTATATGGCTGCTATGAATTCACTTTTGTGTATATGAAATAAAACCTAAGTTGATCATATATATAGTGAGTTTTAGGGTAAAAGTGGACTGGTCCAAATTGGATTGGGTTTTATTAATTCAATTCCACATAGAAAGGGAAAACCCAAAAAACCCAACATATCATTCCCGTCATCACATTTGGATGTGAATTCCTCAACCTGTCCTTCCAGAACGGGGAATTTAAGGTCGAATTTTGTAAGGACAGGCTTCAACCCTTCGTCTGTGGTATTCTTTGGATCGGTAAAAGGGGTTGGCAAAACTTCGAGTAGAAGTACAGATGGATCGTAGAAAAATGGAAGAGGATTTTATTTAAAGAGAAAGTTCGCTAAGGAGGACTGGGTGGCTTTGTATAAATAAGTGTTGTTATGGTATGCATGGATTTGGTAAAAGAGTTTGTATATATGGTACAGATCAGCTTTCTCAGCCAGACGAACTCGTGTGTAGATCTTTCTGGTGATCATAGCGTTGTTTTCCAGTGAGGTATTGGTGGTTATTGATTCACATATAGTTGGTGGTTGAGGAGTGTTGGGTTTTTGGGTTTTCCTTTCCTATGTGGAATTGGATTAATAAAACCCAATCTAATTTGGACCAGTCCATTTGTGCCCTAAAACGCACTATATATAGGATAAACTTAGGTCTTATTTCATATACACAAGAGTGAATTCATAGCATCCATATAGAGAGAAAAGTTGATTTTCACACATTGAAAATCTGCTACAGCAGTCCTCTTCAAACAACGTTTTCTATTTCGTTAACCGTTGGTTCGTGCTCAAATTTGAGCTAGGGGTTCTCAACATCTGGTTCTTTGATTTCAACGGTGGAGATTGGATTTAGTGATTCGTAGCTCCAATTTTCGAGCATGAACAATAGCTCATTTTTTGGGGTGATTTCTCTCCTTCCTTCACTAGTTTTGATGCTATATTTTATGTATTGTTGCTCCGTATTTAGCGTTGATGTTGTAGCTATTTGAAGAATATTAATGTAACTCTTGTTGATTTTAGTAGAGCTTTTGTGGACGGAGGTCCCGTGGTTTTTTCTCTTCATATTAAAGGGGGTTTCCCACATAAATTTGGTGTCTCTTGCATTCAATTTATTTTTTGTTTGCTTTGGTATTTTATTATTGGTATAGCTACTGTCCATATATCCGTTTATATTTGAAATTAGTTTGCTCCTCTTGAGAAGAAAATTATTAGAAGCCGTGATGTTATTTGAAGACCATATAATTGAAGATTTTGATAAACCTAAGAAGGTTGATTCTCAGAGCAGTCAGAGCTTAGTTAATGTTGATCCAGTTCCTATGACTATTGCACTTAAAGAAAATCTTTAAAATAATGAAGATCAAGTTGATAATGAAGATGATGATTATGTTTAGAATGACCAATATGATATAATTGATGCTCCAGTGCAAGATAATGTGGTTGGCCTGTAACCAGTTGCTATTGATGCTCCAGAGAGTTCTCTCAGAAGATTTACTAGAGAGAAAGTACCTTTATCTCGTTATTCTCCCAATGAGTTTGTACTCTTGACCGACGGGGGAGAACTTGAAAGTTTTGATGAGGCCATGGTTATTGAAGAAAAAGAAAGGTGGTTTGATGCTATCCAAGATGAGATTAAATCTTTACATGATAATTATATATTTGATATGGTTAAGATTCCTAAAGACAGAAAAGCTTTGAAATATAGGTGGATTTTCAAGGTGAAAAATGAATATGGTAACCCAATTCCACGGTACAAGGCTGGATTGGTTGTAAAGGGTTTTAATAAGAACAAGAGAGTTGATTTTGATGAAATCTTTTAGCCAGTTGTGAAAATATCATCCATTCGGGTTGTTCTGGGCTTAGCTGCAAGTCTAGATTTAAAAGTTGAGCAAATGGATGTTAAAACAGTTTTTCTTCATGGTGACTTAGATGAAGAAATTTATATGGAGCAGCCAGAATGTTTTGAAGTAAAATGAAAAGAGAATTATGTTTGTAAATTGAAGAAAAGCTTGTATGATTTGAAATAAGCTCTCAGGAAGTGATACAAGAAGTTTGGTTATTTTATGAGTCAACAGGGCTTCAGGAAGACTTCTTCATGTCATTGTATTTTTGTGCAAAAAATCTCTGATGGTGACTTCGTCATTTTATTACTTTATGTTGATGACATACTTATCGTTGGTCATAATGCTTGCAGAATTCAGAGTTGAAGTAAGAGTTAAATAAGTCTATTGCCATGAAAGAGTTGGGACTAGCAAGGCAGATTCTTGGCATGCAGATTGTCCGTGACAGAGAGACCAAAAAGTTGTGGTTATTACAAGAGAAGTACATTCAGAAAGAACTTCGCAGGTTTAACATGGATAAAGCTAGTGTTGTCTGTACACCATTAGCTATGCACTTGAAATTGAGCACGAAGCGGTGTTCTTTCAGTGATGATGAGAAGGAAGATATGAAGAAAATTTAGTATGCTTCAACTGTTAGCAGTTTGATATATGCGATGAATTGTACGAGACCAGATATTGCTTGATGTTGGTATTGTTAGTCGTTTTCTTTCTAATCTAGGAAGAGAGCATTGGAATGCTGTGAAGTGGATGAGATATATTTGTGGCACTTCTAGTTTGAGTTTGTGTTTTGGGACAGAAAGCCTATTCTTTTTTGTTACACTGATTCAGATATGGCCGGTGATGTTGATACTCGCAAGTCTACTTCAGGCTATATGATTACTTTTGCAGAGGGAGTTGTGTCTTGGCAATCTAGGTTGCAAAAATGTATTGCTCTATCTACTATAGAAGTTGAGCATATTGTTGCCGTTGAAGTTTGTAAAAAGTTGCTCTGGATGAAGAGATTTATGGAGGAACTTGGCTTTGCTCAAGAGAAGTATGTGCTTTATTGCGACAGCCATAGTGCTATTCATCTTAGCGAGGACTCTACTTTTCATGGTAGATCGAAATATATTGATGTGAGATATCATTAGATTAGAGATGTGTTGGATTCTAAGTTGCTTGAACTTGAGAAGATTCTCACTGATGATAATGATTCGAATATGTTGACAAAATCTTTTCCAAAAGGTATGTTTGAGGATTGTTGCTTGATCGCCGGGATGGCGGTTTCTTCCACATAGTCGGGAGGGGAAGAATTGTTGGGTTTTGGAGTTTTCCCTTCCTATGTAGAATTGGATTAATACAATTCAATTCAATTTAGAACAACACACTTTTGCGCTAAAACTCACTATATATAGGATCAACTTAGGTCTTATTTCATATATACACAAGAATGAATTCATAGCAGCCATATAGAGAGAAAAATTGATTTTCGCACATTGAAAATCTGCTATAACAGTCCCCTTGAAATAACGATTTCTGTTTCGTTAACCGTTGGATCGTGCTAAAATTTGAACTGGGTGTTCTCAACATCTGGGTCTTCGATTGCGATGGTGGAGATTGGATTTTCTGGTGTATAACTTCAGATTTCGAGCACGAACAGTAGCTCATTTTGGGGGGTGATTTCTCTCACTTCTTCACTAGTTTTGGTGCTATCTTTTATGTATTGTTGCTCCGTCTTTGGCGTTGATGTTGTAGCAATTTAGAGAACATTGTTGTAACTCTTGTTGATTTTAGTTGAGCTTTTGTGAGCGGAGATCCCGTGATTTTTTTCTCAAAATATTGAAGGAAATTTGATCTCTTGCATTCGATTTATTTTGTGCTTGCTTTGATATTTTATTGTTGGTATAGTTGTTGTCCATATATCCGTTTGTGCTTGAAATTAGTTTGATCCTCTTGTTCAAATATTGTGGAATGTTTTTTGACCTGAGTATCTTTCCACTTCTGTATTTACCTTATCGTGCAATTTGGTTATTGCTCGTTTCTTCCCAACAAAGGAGCAGCAACCATTGGATGAGGTTTCAGATTAAAAAAAGTTGAAGGAAATGTTAGAAGGACTAGGAGTAAAGTTTTTGTAATGGGATATTATTTGGAAAGACCGTAGGATCATAATAGTTATTTATAGTGGAGATTTGGTCTTTTTTCTTTAAAATTGTTTATTTAGTTAGTGCGGTTGGTGGAGATGATCAACTCAAATGTGCGTTCTATATCTATAGGCAGCGTCGTCTAAAGGGTCAAGTCATTCATGCATTGCTTTGGGCCCCAATTTCTTTTTTCTATGTAAAAATTGATAGAATTCATGAAAGTATTTTATTCATAACATGAATTCTTACAAAGAAATAACAAGATAATAAAATAATACTATTCTTGAGAGCTAAAAGTGCAAGTAAAAGAAAAGCAAGTAAAGCCCTTTATATAGGGTTTATTACATGAGATACAAATGTGTTTTTCCAATGTGGGACAAAAGCAAATGCTAATATATCCTCTCAAACTCGCGATGGTGTAGACAGAAGCATCGAGAGTTTGCCAAGAAAGAACCGGTGACGCCTTAAGGTATGCGCCTTTGTGAAGAAATCTGCAAGTTGCATCGAAGATGAGACAAATGGCAAGGATAGAGTGCGTTGCTGAAGATGATATCGAATAATATGACAATCAATCTCAATATGCTTGGTATGTTCATGAAAGACTGTGTTGTGCGCAATCTTAATAGAACTCTTATTATCACAATACATCGGTGTTGGTGAAGAAAGACAGACACCCATATCAACCAATAACCGACGTAACCATACAATCTCACACGTAGTAGAAGCCATAGCACGATACTCGGCCTCAGTTGAAGAGCGAGAAACCACATCTTGTTTCTTACTTTTCCATGAGATGAGTGAATCTCCTAAAAATACACAATAACCAGTAGTTGATTTTCGATCAGTTAGGTCACCAGCCCAATCTGCATCAGAAAATGCACGAAGCTCCAAGGATGAGGTCGATGGAAACAAGAGACTCTGATAAATCGTTCCTCGAAGATAGCGAAGAATACGCATAACTGCAGCCAAATGTACAGATGTAGGAGAGCAAACAAAGCGACCGACAATGTGAACAAAGATATGCAATGTCGGGCGAGTAATGGTGAGGTACACCGGACTCCTACAATCGAACGATATAAAGTGGGATCGAAGAGGATCCCGTCAAGAGGTGTATATCGAACATTAACCTCAAGAGGAGAGTCAACTATACGAGTATCTGTGAGACGGGCCAGCTCAAGAATATCTGCAGTGTACTTAGACTGAGAGAGAAGATATCCCTTCTCAGAATAAGCTACCTCAATGCCTAAAAAGTAACGTAAATGACCTAAATCTTTCATCTCAAAACGGCGAGATAAAGTAGATTTTAGGTTTGCAATACCATCAATATCATCACCTGTAATGATCATGTCATCAACATACAACAAAAGCAAAATACAACCTGCAGGGGATGATTTAACAAATAACGCCGAATCATGAAAGTTGGAAATAAACTCAAGAGATGATACTACAGTGGAGAACTTGTCGAACCAAGCGCTTGGAGCTTGTTTGAGACCATACAGAGCTTTCTTAAGCCTGCACACTTGTCCTGGACTATGTGAAACACCAGGTGGAAGGACCATGTAGACTTCTTCTTGAAGATCCCCATTTAAAAAAGCATTTTTAACATCCATTTGTGAAATATGCCAATGACGAACAGAGGCCACTGCAATAAGAACCCGAACAGATGTCATCTTTGCAACAGGTGCAAAAGTCTCTTCATAATCCATACCATATTCTTGAGCAAAACCCTTTGCAACCAAATGAACTTTATATCGCTCAATAGAACCAGCAGACTTTGTCTTAATCTTGTATACCCATCGAGAACCAATAGTTTTCTTACCAGTCGGTAGAGAAACCAAATCCCAAGTACCAGTTTTGTTCAAAGCAGCCAGTTCCTCATTCATAGCCTCTTGCCAAAGAGGATCACGAGATGCCTCAGAGTAGGATGTAGGCTCACGGAGAGAATTAATAGAAACTAGAAAGGAAGCGAATGATGGAGCATAGCAAGAATAATCAAAATCGGATACCTGAGTAGATCGCAGAGTGCGTTTAGGATAGCGAGGTGGATCTGGATCTGCAACCACAAGAGGTTCTGAAATAGGCGTAGGAGGGGGCTGAGTATCAATATCATGGGACCTGCCAGAAGACTGAGAAGGAACAGATGATATAGATGTAGAATCAGATGGACAATCAGCATCAAAGGGATCAATATCAATAAGGTCAGATTTTGTCATGCCATGTGAGGTAGGTGGGATGGAAAAGAAAGGAACATGCTCAATAAAGGAAACATTACGAGACACATACAATTTTCCAGAAACTGAATCATGACAACGATAACCTTTCTGCCCAACCCCATATCCAAGAAAAACACAAATGGCGACACGAGAAGATAACTTAGTACGCTCTGCATGTGGACGTAGAACAAAACATGTAGAACCAAAAACTCTCAAATGGAAATATAGTGGGGTGTGGCCAAATAGTCTAGCATACGGAGAAATCCCAGAATTATGAGAGGTAGGGATCCTATTAATAAGATAAACAGAAGTAAGGACAGCTTCTCCCCAAAATTCACTAGGTACACTAGCGGACAAAAGTATAGATCTAGCTGTCTCAACAATATGCCTATGTTTTCTCTCGGCTACCCCATTTTGTTATGGTGTATCAGTACAAGAAGACTGATGTATTGTACCATCAGCTTTGAAAATACCAGAAAGATCCCCACTAGTATATTCACCTCCTAAATCAGCCCGAAAATATTTAATAATGGCAGAATGTTGAGTTTTCACATAGGCTTGAAACTCAGCATAAGTATGAACAAAATCAGAGCGTCTTTTCAACAAATAAACCTAACAATGACGAGTATAATCATCAATAAAGAAAACATAATATCTGGAGCCACCCTTAGTAGGGATAGGTGCTGGCACCCAAACATCTGAATGAACTAGATCAAATGGTGCAGAAGAAGTAAAAGTACTAAGATTAAAAGGCAAAGCAGAAAATTTTCCAAGTTTACATCCACTACAATCAGAAATATCATCGGATTGTAAATCACCAAGAACACCAGTATTACACATAAAACGCGTAGAACTCGATACATGACCAAGTCTAGAGTGCCACAAATAAAACTTCGAAGAGGAATGTGTTAAATGAAAAGAAGACAGATTAACAGGCATAGTTGTTGCATGAGTAGGAAGATGCAGCTCATCCAAAACATATAGACATCTCCCCTTTCTACGCCCTGTCCCAATCACTCTCTTGGATTTTAGATCCTGCACATAACAAGAATTAGGGAAGAGTCCAATAAAACATCCAGAGTCACATATTTGACCAGCAGAAGCAAGATTTATATGTAATTTTGGAATGCAATAAACATCAGGTAATGATATAGTGGATGTATGAATGGTGCCAATGCATGTCAATGGCATAGGTGTGCCATCAGCAGTCACAACAGAAGTGGGAGGGGAGTCAGAAGACATAGATACAAAGACGAAAGAATCAGGAGACATATGATTTCCAGCTCCAGAGTCCAAGATCCAAGAAGGCGAAATTATACCTGAACCAATAGATGGTGATGAGCCGGAAGGAACAGAAAGAGCATAAGACTGAGAATTCTGTTGAAACTGTTGGAAGGCGAGGAACTTCTGAAATTGGTCACTCTGAGAATCGATCTTGTGACTCCCAGAGGCTTCTGAAGCTGGGTGATCAAGAGAGGGCACAAAGGCAGCCTGAGTCGGTGGATACAAGTTCTGGAATTGACCCCCAGAATATGGCTTCTGTTGAGAAGGCTTCTGTCCTTGTCCCGAATGTGGAGGCTTAGAACCTGACGTCTTCCGTAACTCAGGACATTGATTCTTCCAGTGTCCCGGTTTCTTGCAATAATTACAATTACCTATGATAGATGTTCTATCTTTGGTGTATAGGGTCGCAAGGACCTGCAAGGCATTTAAGGAGCTGCTAGTACAAAAGTAGAAGCCTTATGTACCCCTTTTAGAGTCTTCAAACATGTTTCTTCAGCCATAAGTTCATTTACCACATCTTCAACAGATGGTAAGGGTTTGCGGTGCAACAAGCCTGAACGACAATTCTCAAATTCTGACCGAAGACCCATCAATAGCTGAACAAGACGATCTTCATCTCTACATTTAATATAAGCATCGCATGCTTGCAATTCAATACATTATGTCATAGCTAACTGATCTCACAAAGTGGTCATTGCACAGAAATAATCTTGAATGCCCAAGTCATTTTGTACTAGTGCACGAATTTCATATTGTAACTGATATTTAACAGCAAAATTATTCTGCACAAACAATCTTGACAAATAATCCCAAATCTCTTTAGCAGTTTTGAACTTAGCCAATTGAACACCAATTCTTTGTTCAACAGAGTTATTAATCCAAGTAATAATCTTTGAATTATTGGTCTCCCAAGTCCTAATAATTCATCAAAATTTTCATCTCCAAATTTAGGGCATTTGGTTTTTTCAGACATATAATCTCAAAGCCCCTTTCCCTTCAAAAAATTTACCATGACATAGCTCCAATAGGAATAATTTTTTCCATCTAACCGAACACCAATAGTTTGCAAAGAATCATCACCTCCAGCCATTATGAATTTTAAACAGAAAAATCCCAAATAACAAGTAAAAAAAAAGAAAAGAGGGCAGATCTCACCAATCAGATGCGGAAGCCAAAAAGACGAAACCCAGATGTGGAAGCCAAGATCAGAACGAGCACGAGCAGCCAAAACGAGCACGAG
Source organism: Anisodus acutangulus (assembly GCA_029783415.1). NCBI lineage: Eukaryota > Viridiplantae > Streptophyta > Magnoliopsida > Solanales > Solanaceae > Anisodus > Anisodus acutangulus. Next base: position 19,336,284 of record CM056512.1, read on the forward strand.
CTTCCAAAACAAGCCAAAAAAAATTTTTAACTGATACCAGGGGCGTGCTGCATGCGAACCCCCAACTAACTCACCGCGAAGTTGGATTCGCGATCGAGCTAAAAATATTAACTTGTGCTCTTGGCTTTGATACCATGATAGAATTCATGAAAGTCTTTTATTCATAACATGAATTCTTACAAAGCAATAACAAGATAATAAAATAATACTATTCTTGAGAGCTAAAAGTGCAAGTAAAAGAAAAGCAAGTAAAACCCTTTATATATGGTCTATTACATGAGATACAAATGTGTTTTTCCAATGTGGGACAAAAGCAAATGCTAATAAAAATTAGGTGGATGGTTAGTTTTTAAACCGGTAATAAAAATTTATCCATCGTTTTAAATTAAAATTGAAAAATAGCATTTTTAATGTGAAATAAAATTTGAACGGAATAAAGCCAGAACATGATGCTGAAGTTAGAAGCTTTAATTTGATCAGCGGAACTCCAAGAATAATTCACGGAGTTCAAACTCCATAATTAATCATGCAATTCACAGTTTTATCAGTTCAAATTATAGAGATAATTCATGAAGTTAGAGTGGCAAATGTCTTGCAGTTTTTTTGTGTTTTAAGTTGAATATTTTTTATAATTTTATTTTCATATTAAAAATGACTAAATTTTCATATTAGTTGTGTTTATTGCTTTAAGCTTTAGATTATTTAATGCCTTTATATCCGAATATTCAATTTCTCAAAAACACCATAGAATAATCATATTGCTTTATAATTTCACCATTTCTTTTTATGAAATCGATATTCTATTCATCACATTATTACTTGGGCGACTGTTGTACATACACGGTGCCTTAGGAAGCAAAGAAAAATTATGCAAAAAATGCACATTTTAAAAAAGGAAAAGTACACAAATGGCCATCCGGCCAAAATTATTGATAACCGGATGTCCCAAGAAGCTTAAAAGAAGACATATTTTAGCTTTTTAAAAATAATTTGATTTCGTAGCCTTTTTTAAACTAATTTCAGCATATGTATAGAAATTGTATCATTGTTGTATAGAAAATATATCATACGTATAGAAATTATATTATTGTTGTATAGAATATGTATACCCTACAGTATTTGTTTAGAAACTGCATAATTGTTGTATAATTTGGGTTTAATAAATGTATAATCAATGTATACTTACTAATTATACATATATTATACATGTTTTGAAATATTTCTTAAAGGCTAAATCAATGTATACTTACTAATTATACACATATTATACATATTTTGGGATATTTTTTGAAGGCTCAATATGAATTTTTTTCATTGCATATTTGTTTCCTTTTGTGCCAAGCTTAGTCGCCATAAAATGTGTCTAATAGTCACACAAAACTTTTAGCAACAACAGTACATGTAACGATTTTTAGTGGCGACTTTAATCTTTGTTGCGTCTTTAGTAACCACAAAAGTGATCTTTTGTAAGGAATTGAGCTGATAGGCTAGCGCATGTCAATAGTTTGGGCGGAAAGACAAATTCGCAGCATCAAGCCCAACATGGGTCATTAATATTTGGAGAGGTCATGTAATGTCCTTTTCCCTTTTAAAAAATATATCGTAACCAGCGTAAAAAATATTTTTAGTGCAAATATCATCTTCTCAAAAACTACTGCGAATGCATACTTTTTCTCAAAGTTAAGAGATATATTAACTTCTTACTACTAGAGTTAAAGGTGAAAACTATACAAATAAAAATTCTACAAATAATATTCTATAATAGCTCAAAACAAATTTATACAAACAATTGAAGTTTAAGTTTACAATACCATTGAAAAAGAAGAAAAAAAGATATTGTTTAATGGTGTGAACAGGTCGAAGAGTTGTCCACAACGTTAAGGAGCGCTTTTTGGTGTAGTAACAAGGTATCCTTCTTTTTATCATTTTACTAAAAGATTGATAACAGTATATAAGATATTCTTTATTTTTTATCAATTTTATACGTGTCAAAAAAATATTATCACATTTTAGTCCTTATACTTTATTCAATTTATTATTCTTTATGTAACGAAATGGTGAATTCTTTGGATTACCATCGAAATATTTTTGAAGATCTTCATTTTTGTGTTGGGAAAGAACACGCAAAATTTATAACTAATCTTTTCAAAGTGGATAAAATGGTTGAGATTCATTTATTCTTAATTAAATTAATCGGGTAATGGACAACAATTACTGAATAATTTAAAAAAAAACAGAGCTATGAGTCAACGCCAAATCCTCATGACGACTTCCTTCCCTCCAAGCGAGAAGACTCAAACTAGTCAGCATGTAATTTAATTTGTCACTTACCCACCACAGCCCACTGATTTCATCATTAAAAGACAAACTGAAATTTCTTATTCCAAAAGGTGGAATCTCCCACCCCAGGAGCTCCCACACTCCGGTCCGACAGGTCTGTGAAGGAGGTAAATCATGGTGACTCAATTGATTTCAAAGGTTAGATCAGTACCACGCTGCGCACAAGGGGCCCTCCTTTATTTCAAGAAGAAACCCCCACCGCCACGACGGATTCGATCCTTGGTCTCTTATTCCAAATATCCCCCTTGAAACCAATTGAGCTGCCCAAGCGGACTAAACTAAGGTAGGGTAAACTTTTTAAAGTGACTGGTCCCACCGCATTACGGCCCCATCCCCAGAAAACCCCACCTCCGGCCTGGCCCTACGGATTAGTATACACCGCTTGGCCCTACGCGTATGGAGGGATTTTTTTTGGGGGAACACAGTTCCACTCTCGCTGATCAGAGGACTCGAACACGGAACCTCAGACAACAATACCCTAATGTATTGGCCACTGGGCCAAACACTTTGGATGAGAAACTGAAATTTCTTCTTCCACGTGAGGATATATACCGAATAATGGAGTACGTAAATCTCCATTACTCCCTCAGTCTCATATTACTTATCTATTTTCTCTTTTACACGTTTTTAAAAAAATCATAAGTAATATTGGACGGAGGGAGTAATAATTAACAAGTTGCATCTCCAATAAATTATATAGTACCATGTTGAAATAGTCCACTCTGCCGTATTTGTGAAGCACAGTACACTCTTTCGGTGCAAAAAATCTAAAGCAGATGACAAATTAAACTATAAAGGTGGTTGTTACTGTTGGGTATTTTTGCTCTATGGTACTTTATAAAGCAGTACGGGAAGTATATAACTATTACAAGTATTCGAAAGGATAAACAATAGTTCAACTAGTAATCTGAAAATTACAAGATAAGCACAAAACTGAAATTACAATTTTGTTGAAAACGAAAAAATGGAAACTAGTTTTGCTGAGTCGAGTGTAGCACTCTGTCCTTAAGACAATATTGCCCCGTATGTATCCTTTATACGTCCTGGACAATTTGTCTCCCAAGATAAAACAGCAATGGAACACTTGAGCAAAGGAAACTCAAGAGCTACCGTGAAGAATATTGAGTAACGAAATGATGTCTTGGAAGGTGTAGGAAGAAACTGTTTTGGTTGTGTATGCTTCTGAATTTTCGTGTATCATATATGTATGTTCTTGGTCATTCTCTTGTGTGCTCAACAATGGTGTAAGGGGGTGTTTAAATAAGTGAGGGAGGGGTCGATATCGCCTCCATATGACAAATAATGGCCATTATGGAGGTAGTAAAGCCACCAACATTAATGGGAGAATAATGGCCAACGGATTTGGCCATTATAGGAGGAGTAATTCAGCCAAAATAAATGGCTGAATTGAGAGCTTGGACGTTTCTGTTCTGACCGTCGAAATTCTAACTTTCTGAAAACTTCAGGGACCAAACTGTACATCTGAAAGAATTCTGGTCCAAACTGTATTTCTGGCAAAGGTTTCTGGCCCAAAAAGATAATAGCCCACAGCCCGTGGACCCGGAACCGGACGGGCGGCGGCGGCGCGCGTGTGGTCTTTCCTTGAACCGAAGCACATCTAGGTCCTCCCTCCTTTAAACACATGGGATACCCCTTGGGGTCCCAAACCCCAAACCAATTTCGAGTCTTATATACACAACAATTCTTTCTTCCTCTACCGATGAGGGAGAATTGAACACAATACCACACTTTCCATGCTTCAAACACCTTACTTCGTGGACCAATATCTCTTTCATTTCTCAATGAAATTTGACGATTCTTGGCCCTACGGTTATCTACGTACTTAGTAGATCATGCATGTGTGAAGAACCGGATTCTCCAACATACGTAACACTAGTGTTTAAGCCGTTAAAGTTGGTCGGTCGCAACTCCCGCCAAATGCAAATTTCCAACAGTTACCACATAATTAATTAGTAAAATATATACTTAGTACTTACTTTTTAGTAGTATTCCTTGCTTTAAGCTTTAGATTATTTAATCTCTTTATATCTGGATATTCAATTTCTCAAAAACACCAATAGAATAATCATATTGCTTTCTGATTCCACCAGTATTTACAAAATATTCAACAGATATATACGGTGTATACTTGTATATTTTGGGGTATACAATTCACATGTTATTCATATTATTAGTGTATAACAATGTAATTCGACTATAAATACTATTTTATAATTATAATGTTTATACCCAATATAAATAACTGCTGCAATATAACTTTTAAAATGATGAATTTATTTACTAAATAGATACAAGGAGATAAATATTTTATTCCGCCTCAAAATCATGAAAACCCCTAACATTTTGTATCAAGGGTCAACAGCCTTAGATTTTGCACTGCATTTTGTACGAAACATTTTTAAAAAATCATTGTTTCTTTTTAAGAAGTGATTTACGAGAAGGTCTATGTGTATATACACACAATATACATGTGTATATTGCCTTATGGAAAGGTCTATGTGGATTTTTGCTCATAAAGAAAATTCAGATGGTTCATTTGCTCGACATAAGGAGCGGCTTGTGGGTGATGGTAAGACTCAGCAGGTTGGGATAGATTGTGGGGAGACGTTTAGCCCGGTTGTCAAGCCGGCTACTATTCGCATTGTGCTTAGCTTGGCTATTTCAAAGACTTGGCTTATTCATCAGTTGGATGTCAAGAATGCTTTCCTACATGGTGATCTCAAGGAAATAGTCTATATGCATCAGCCGTTGGGTTTCAGGGATCCCAACCGTCCTCATCATGTATGTTTGTTGAAGAAGTCCTTATATGGGCTTAAGCAGTCTCCACGGGCCTGGTATACGAGGTTTGCTAACTTTGTTTCGACTATTGGGTTCACTCACAGCAGGTCAGATAATTCCTTGTTCATCTACCGCTGTGGTTCGTCCTTGGCCTACATTCTGTTGTATGTGGATGGTATCATCTTGACTGCCTCTTGCGATGCCTTGCGCCAGTCTATCATGGCCATGCTCAGTTCTGAGTTTGCTATGAAAGACTTAGGGCCCTTGAGTTATTTTTTGGGGATTGCCGTCAAGCGTCATTCAGGTGGTTTGTTTTTGTCTCAACGAAAGTATGCTGCTGAGATCATAGAGAGGGCTGAGATGTTATCCTGTAAGTCCACTTCCACTCCAGTTGATGCAAAACTCAAGCTTAGTGCCACGGCAGGTGCACCATACGAGGACCCAACCCGCTATCGCAGTCTTGCAGGGGCCCTCCAGTATCTTACCTTTACCAGACCGGATATTACGTATGTTGTTCAGCAGGTGTGTTTATTCATGCATGACCCTAGAGTTAAGCACATAAATGCAATCAAACGCATCATTCGGTATATTCAGGGGACACTAGACTATGGGTTGCACTTGTATCCTTCATCTACATCCACACTTGTCTCATACACAGATGCGGATTGGGGTGGTTGTCCGGACACCAGACGATCTACGTCAGGATATTGTATGTTCCTTGGCAACAACTTGGTCTCCTGGTTCCGCAGCGTCAGGCGACTCTATCCCGCTCAAGTGCAGAGGCAGAATATCGAGGGGTAGCTAATGTGGTCTCAGAATCATGTTGGTTACGTAATTTGCTTTTAGAGCTTCATTGCCCCATTCAGAAGGCAACCTTAGTATATTGTGATAATGTTAGTGCCATCTACCTCTCAGGTAATCCGGTTCAGCACCAACGCACTAAGCATATCGAAATGGACATTCTTTTTGTCCGTGAAAAGATTGCTCGGGGGCAGGTACGCGTATGTCATGTCCCGTCAAGATATCAAGTTGCAGACATCTTTACAAAGGGTCTTCCCTCGGTACACTTTGAAGATTTTAGGGACAGTCTCAGCGTTCGAAGACCGCCCGCTATGACTGCGGGGGTGTGTTAAATAAGGCAATATACACACAATATACATGTGTATATTGCCTTATGAAAAGGTCTCGGATTCTGCCCATAATTGGGCAGTCTCAGATTCAGCCCTCTCGGTTGGTACATAGTAAATAGACAAGAATATTGTATATTAGGAAAATATATGTGTAGTATATTGTAATGTATTTGTTACCTTAATTAGGAATATACACTACCATAATTGTAGAGTTAGAATTATGGTAGAATAAGATTTTAGGAATAGAATAGGAATATGATTCTCCTATTTTGTATCTTGTATATATACCTATTCAATTAATGAAAATAATCAAGGGGGTTATTTCTTTCAATATTATTAGTGTATAACAATGTAATTCGACTATAAATACTATTTTATAATTATAATGTTTATACCCAATATAAATAACTGCTGCAATATAACTTTTAAAATGATGAATGTATATACTAAATAGATACAAGGAGATAAATATTTTATTCCGCCTCAAAATCATGAAAACCCCTAACATTTTGTATCAAGGGTCACAAGCTTTAGATTTTGCACTGCATTTTGTACGAAACATTTTTAAAAAATCATTGTTTCTTTTTAAGAAGTGATTTACGAGAATGATCTTAAACTTTTGATCTCGCTTGCCTGGGTAAAATTTTAAATTTAACAAGTTTTGTCTTTTGAACTTGAAGGTTTAGCAATGGGGCAACTAGCGGGGCCAAAAGTTCAAGACCATCCATTTCAGGTCATTATGATTTCCTGTTTTTCGAGTATCAAGAATTAAGTGTTTTCTTATCCTTTTTTATGTTCATTATTTACTCAGTTGGCCGCTCGGCCAAAACTATAACTGCTGGTTAATATACATATATTATACATTAATTATTCATATATTATACATTTGAGGGTTATTTTTCTGAGCAGATGGTTATTTAAGTTAATTTACCTTCTTCTATTCCTTTTTTACTAATGCTACTACCTTTGAAACAGTTGTGGTGATTTAATTTATGAATTCACGTTATACATACCATTGTGGAAAAAAATTCAATATCACAAGCACAAGCAGTTAGAACAAAATTTAATACTTAGAAAATATCACAAGCACTGGAATAATAATTTAAACAAGACATTATAAACCTAATTAAGACATAAATTTCTTATCTTCAACACGGTTTCTCCAAGAGATGAAAAATTAGAAATTAAGTATTTAAGAACAGAAAACACCAAGGTTAAAGTAAATAATGTGCCGTCCTAGTAAGAAGCTTAAACTGCATCCTCCATGAGTAAATGCTTAACCTCTTCCTGGTCAATGAAAAGGTAGTAGTCAATACGCAGCGGAGGAGTTAGAATTTTTTACACGGATGTTCGAATTCATATATATATATATATACGTAATAACTGATCATGTATACATGGTATAATCCGAATAGCTTGTTGGGTTGTGGCTCTGCCACTATCAATATGTAGAACTTCAACAGGAAACATGGCAAAGAAAAAAAAAGAGTAATCGTAGAAAAAGAACAAGGGCAGCTTAAGAGAGCCGGTGGCCTAAAGACGAAATTTAAAAGAAGATCTTATATTTATTTAGTAAAATTTTAATATATTTTATTTGATATTCATTCTTATAGCTTCTTAAAATGAAAGATACATTAGTTAATTATATTATGATAATATTTTTTTAATTGGCAATGTAGTCAATTCGTGTAATTTTTTGTGAATACTGAATCGCTAGTCTTTTATATTGTGTTATGATCATCTTATTGATGTAGTTTATAAATTCAATCGATTGTTATAAAAAATTTAATATTATTTTATAAGCAATAGAAACATTTAAAAATAGAGCTAAGACTTCATGACTTGATTGAATATGCCAATAAGAGTATCATCGATATTATTTCTCCTATCACTTTAACTCTAAAAATAGATTAAAACCATCAATATTATAGTGACTATTACACTATAAAAGATATCTAAAGCTTTAATAATGACTTTTTTATTTTAATCGTTTGATAATCTACTTGGTTTGAGCTTGAAAAATGTCTATAAAGGCACTCAGAAAATTGAAGAAGCTCTTATAAAACTAAATTTATAAAATAGATTGATTAAAGCTGAAGTGAATTAAATCATATTAAATAGAAAGTAATTAAAAAATTTATTGACTAAAACTATCACATCATTAATATTTTTAAAAAGTAGCATAAACTTTTAAAAAAATATACGTAATAACTGATAAATAATTGACAACAAATGATTAATTTTTTTATTTGTCATTAATAATAAATATATAATTTTGGGGCCTTATTATATTGGGGGCCTAAAGCCACTGTTTTAGTGGCTTTAGGCATGAGCCGGCCCTGAAAAAGAATAGTAAAACCTGTAACCCATTAATTAATTTTAAATAATTACAAAATTCATAAAATATAATTAGAAAAAGTACAAATCAAATTTGTTAGGTTCTCATCAGTTGGCGACGACAATTTTGGACAGAAAATAAGAGTATTTTCTTCTTTTTCTCCTCCATGTCCAACTCTTTTTCGACATTCGGGACAAAAGCACAAACTCATTGTGCTAGTTTCTTTCTAGCTAGACGATAGTTCTCTTTTTTTTCTTTTTTTTTTTCAATATAAAATACATTGTGCTAGTTCTACGAGGATAAAAAAATATGATAGTTACACTAAACATTTTTGTAATATGATTTAATTTTTGGTACATTTTTATACTTATACTCTCTATGATATATTTGTAACCAAGTATATTAAATATTTATTCCTGTGAAATTTACAAAAGAATATTGTTCTTGAAAACCTTTATTCACTCCTTTTATTTAAAAAGAGAATAAATATATTTTGAAATATGTATATATTGAAACTCTTAAATAGAAATGAGCACAAATTACTTAATAAGATTACTAGAATTTTTATCGTATTTGACAAAATATATTTATCTTAAACTCTTAATTATATGATGTTATTCATATTTTTCTAAAAACAGTTTAACCTCTTATACAATGGAAACTCTACTCAAATGTCATCTAACTAAGTAAATTAAAGATAAGTTTACAAGGTAATAATAAATAAATAAAATAGAAATAATTTTTTATATAATAAAATATTTCAATTAAATAAAATAAACAACTTACATGATTAAAGTGCAAGAAAATTATTATTAGTAATTTATCTATATAAGTAATTTGTGTTCCTTTTCTATTTATGAGTTGTGAGATATGCATGTTTCAAGAAATGTCTATTCTTTCTTTTTAATCAAAAGAGAGAATAAATATTTTAATAAAAATGTATATTTTCTTTTCTAAATTTTATAAAATTTAATACGTAAAATTAGTTATTTATGATTTTAATTTATTTTTTAGTAATTATAATTTTATATCCCTGGTTACGCATATACTTCATAGGGATTTAAGTATAGGATTTTTATAGTGTAGAAGGTGTAAATATTTAATTTTAAAACGCAGGGAATGTACCCGAGCTTAAATTAAATTATAGAGGTGTTTAGCAATTAATTAATTCTTAAAAAATAATAATGTAAAATAATCTACACTATCAACTTATATTAATTAAACAAAAAACAATACCTCAATCACATGACGTGGGATGTCCAATCCGAAGCTTTTGTAAGGTACTCCATTTCTATCTACCAAAAACTTGTGGAATTCAGTCTTGATAGCTTCTCCTATATCAAATTTTGACCTTAGATGTACAAAAAGCGGATGTGCCCTTCGACCATTGAGTTTTACCTGTCATTATTATTGATATTGGAATTTAAATTTTTCAGAAGGAAAAAAGAAAAGAAGCTAATGTCTTACGCCCTTCATTTTAAATTATTTGTCCCATTTTAAATTATTGTCCAAGTTAACTGTCTCTCTATATATATAAACGATATTCGTAGTTTATATTAAAGAGAATGTTAGGGGGGAAAGATTGATAAGATTAACACCTCAGTTATTTTATTAAGATTAAGACGTCTGAAAATTTTAAATATTAAAATATGCATTAAGATTTAGATACCTGAATTTGAATACACATTTAAATATTAAAATTTGAATACTAAATGATTAAGAATGCTTACTAAATTAATCTAACATTATATCACCAAAATAAATTATATGATGGTTATTTGTGGTGATGACTAACAATGGTGGTTATGGATGTCAAATTGAGGATGGTGTTGGCTAATATATAGTGGTGTTGTAGGTAGTTGTTAGTGGTAATAGTGACTGGTAGTAGAAATTGATGGTAGTAGTTGGTGGTTGCGGTTGATAGTTGGATGATAGTGATAATTAAAGGGGATGGTGACAGATGAAGGCTCTTGCGATATAGAGTGGTGGTTGATTGTTGGTAGTGATCAGTGGTTGGTGTGGTAATAGTGATTGGTGGTGATGATTGTAAATAGTGGCTAGTGGTGGTAACGACTTATTATAGTGATTGTCAGCGGTGGTAATTATGGCTGAGCATGGTACTTGTGAGTGGTGGTAGCTGATAATGATAAGATTGGTGAACTGTCTTATTTGTAGAAATTTTTGATATACTTTTTCTTTGTTACATATCTTAATCATTCAGACACATTAAGTAGTTGTAACATAAAATGAAATAAACACTTAATTATTAAGATCTGAATGATTAAAATTCGGTTCTAAGAAACATACAGACTTAATGTTGGAAATTTACTAATGTAGAATTAAGTTTATCCCATTATTTATGACTCGAACAATTGGGCCCCCGCACGTCAGAAACGTCGTTTCCACACACGTGCATTCGTAGTGTCAAGTATCGCAAATTTCATTAGTTAAAGAGACATTGGTACGTAAGTAAATGTTTGAGACATAGAATGATGGACGGTTATTGGATAAATAACAAGTGTTCTACGTTGGTAAACGAATAAATGATTGTGCGAAATGTAAGATGATACGAGTTGGAAAGGGCCGCGGAGCCGAGAAAGGTCGCGGCGCTAAATGGCTAGTGGCATTCTGGAAGTGCGGCGTCGCGGTGCTAATGTGGCAGAGCCGCGGCACTTCCCATGCAGTATTTGCTCGACGGAATCATAAAAGTTTGGTTGTTGAGGTGGTTTCAATGGCATTGAATCCACCCAATAATGGCCATTACTTGGACCATTATATTGTTGCATTACTTGGGGATTAAATGTCATCTATTACATGGCAATTGAATTCCATTATGGGGCATTTTAAAGGTCATCTTGCACACCTATAAATTGAGGCATTTGGCTCAATTCTATGGATGAACAAGATACACACAAGTTAACAACACCACAAAAAGATCAAATTTTCCTGATAGCAATCCTTCTCTTAGCAATCTTCATTATTCGTGTTCTTCGCTGGGATCATTTGTGTAGGCTTTGCACATTTGATAGTTTGCTGTTTTATCTTGGGAGACTATTGTCCATACTTCCGTAAAGCCTATACACCGGGGCAATCTTGTCTTAAAGACAGAGAGCCATCTCTCGACTTAGCCGGTGTTGTTGTGATTATCTAATTGGTTGCTAAGTATTTCAGGTGTGAACTTGAATCTCAAAGGACTCTAACCGTTCGGATTCTCAGCGGTTCTATAATCCACAAGTGTAGCAGTTCATGTTCTTGTATTTCTTAATACAAGATCCAGATTTGAAGTTCTAGATCAAGATTAAAAGATTGACAACTTATTGTTGTAATCTTTATTGTTTATCCTTTTGAAGCACTTGTAATAGTTATTTACTATTTCCTGTAATGCTTTGGATCCAATAATTTTAAGACAATATTGTATTAGTGCTCGAAAGATATTTGCCAACAGATATGGTCCCAAATATGGATGTGGTTTTCTTCTTGAAAACAGTTCTGTTAATAGTTCAAACACTGTCTCTGTCAACAACCGTGCTCTCAAATCTGTTTTCATCGAAGGTGGGATCTCTGGATCTGATGCTAAGCTTCAAGATACTGCCGATAGTCATGCTAGTACGACTAAAGATCAAGGACGAGTTGGTGTCACCGCTCCCAAAAGTGGTGGAAACAAGCTCCCACGAGAGGTTGATGATGTCAACTGGGAGAAGAGGAGAAGACTGAAGATGTTGTTCTATCATGTAGAAGAAGGCCTATATCTGTCCCAGACAAAGGATTCGAATTATGATAAGGAGGAAATGGACACTCAGTCTGACTGAAGTGGGCTAGAGTCCAAAAGATCTAAGTTAATTATCATTCCTTGTGTATAATGTGTTTAGATAATATCTGAATAAGAGTGTGTAAAGCAAGGCTAGGAATATGAAAGTGTTTTAATTAAAAACTTATATTTCCTACACTCTAAACTCAGATATTGAATCTCCATCATTCCCGGTTAAAGATTGGATATTGGAAAAACAAAACTTAAAAGATCCATTCTTTTGGGTGTAATTATTAAATGTGTGTAAAGTATGTTCTCACATACGAAGGATAGAGATCTACTGACTGTGCGAAAACTGTTACCACTCTTAAGCAAGCGCTAAGAACTGTATGGGCACCAATCTAAAAGGAATAAGACTAAAAGATAATGGCTTATATTAAGATGTTGAACATGTCACACTATCTGAAAGAAGATCCTTTATTTGATAGGATGATATTGGGCACTCAATCGTACAAAGCCTACGGGCGACTGGAGTGGGCCAGAATTTTCAGGTCTTAAATGATCTGAAGGCCAAAAGAAAGGCAGAAAAGAAATTGGACACTCAGTCTGCCAAAGCAACTGGAGTGGGCCAGAATATCCAGATCACATATGATCCGGTTACGCCCTAACCACGGGCAAGAGGTTGTTCATGTGAAACAACGTCACCTCTAAAGTAGAATGGGTTAGAGAGGTTGTCCTCAATAGGACTTCAGGGAATGAGATCACTCTAAAAGGAGATGATACATGTTCCAAACTTGGTTTCAGGGACGATGTTGATCAAGCTGGTTTGAGAGTAGTCCAACATGTCTGTAATAACTAAGAATGGTACAGTATGTATGTAGCCAAATGAATGATATATTTATAATCTGTGCATTTATGCCATCATAGATTAAGACTTGTTAATTAGAAATTCATTCAAAAGCCAACTAAAGTTAAGATTGTTGCCTTCTGTTGACATAAACCCTCAAAATGAATGTGAGGTAGGAGAAGAGGCAAAATCACCTTTCCATTTCGTCAAAGGAATAGCAACAGAAGCACCTCCCCTCTAGAACTCAATCACACCTACATGGATGATTTGAAGTTTGTACAAAATAGAGGGGGGAGATAAGTAGTTTGTGACCTTCATTGACGATGGTACAACGTATTGCATCATTTTTTTGTTGAAAAGCAAAGATGAAGCTGTTGGAGCAGATAAGCGCTACAAAGCAGAAGTTGAAAATCAACTAAGCCTACGGATTGAGGAATTCGTAGTGATAGAGAGGGAGAATGTGAAACATCGTTCATCAAACGACTGCTCATTACTCACCTTAGTCTAACGGTGTTAGTCAAGCGTAAAGTCGTACGCCTAAAATATGTGGGGCAAGACGATCCTTACCGCTAATACGAGTCTCAACAGAACTCCGCATAAGGATAAGGATAACCCTCCATGTGAAACAGGGAATAGCTTAACATCTAGGGTCATTGCAGTCTTGCGTGACATGGATATTGAGACAGCCTTCCTAACCGGAGAGTTAGAAGGGGAGGATCAGAGTTGATTTGTTGGACTGTTGGGCCTCTTCCTCAACTTTCTTTTTGGTCCTTGAAATGTTTACATTTTGGTCTTGGAAGTTTCAGGTGAAACAGAAATAATGAATCTGACAACAGAAATATTGACTCTGAAGTTAGAAAGCCAATAGTTGGAAAACCAACAATCTGAAAGTGGAAGTCATATTGAAACAAAAGTCTCGACATGAAAGATATAGGTATCACAGATGACATCTTAGGAATTGAGATTTCTAAGACACCTAACAGACTGGTCTAATTTCAAACTCATTTGTGAGGTATTTGACAGTCTCGTTAAAGTCACCAATGGATACGAATCATAGAATTGATTGGAATCATAATGCACCCGTATACCAGGAGAGATATGCACAAGTCACATGTAGTTCAATATATTTTACACACTACAATCGACCTGGTATCGGCTTACAAAGTAGATCAGTTGAACTAAGGTGCACTCGTGATTCTAAAAATGTTCGATAGAATGTGTTAAATCGGATATGACGATATCTAAAATATTTGCTTATCTACGATTTATGGTATTCTGGATATCCAGCGGTTCTGGGAGAACACAGTAATGCAAACTGGACATCGGACTTGAAGAACACCAAAGCCATAAGTGGATGTGTATGGTGTGTCTTTGAAAATCCTCTAACCAAACTTGCATCGGCCGATTCATGATGGAATCTGAGTTTATCTCTTTGGACAAAACATGAAAAGAAGTTGAGTAACTTCACGACCTCTTAGAGGATGTCCCTTATTGATAGAAACCCGTGCCTTCGGAAGTTATACATTGTGGCTAGCAGGTCGGCTTCAGGAAAGGCACGGATAACGGCGTCTGGACATATCTGTCGGAGACATAAGACTGTATGGCAGTTGATCATCACGGGTGTCACTTTCTTGATTACTAATCAAAGGATATAGCGGACCCATTAACTAAGGGACTACCCCAAGATCAAGAGTTATGCCTGTCTAGGGGAATGGGCTTAAAACTCAAACAGTACGAACCTTTGTGGTAGTAATCCAACCATGGTGACTGGAGATCCCAATAATTTGGTTCAATGGGAAAACTAAGCTGTAAAAGGTTTAGTTGAGTGCTTCGGTGGAAGCAAGAGCACTTCGAATGATGATTTCTGTAAAGAAACATGAATCCAAAGCCGTTCCCGTGATATACATTAAAGTGCTACCTGCATGATAGGTAAAGGTTAAGCTTCCAAACCTTTAACGATCCTCAAACGGTCGATGTTAAGGAAGGGGAAACTTTTAATGATTCCTAACACTTATAAAGTGGGGTATAACATGATACCTTGTAGGAGATCACCTATTTAAGTGTGAGTACATGCCACCTCAAATGAACGCACTTAAGAATCCAAGTGTGACCACGGCCACAACGGACAGAACAATAAGAATAAACGAATAAAATGGAGGTATTGTGTTGGTACCGTTGTCTTGGCTTACATTAAACACTGACGGTTCAAAGCGGAAGCTACCTCTCCCGATGCAAGTCCGATGGTATTCAACTAGGGAAGGTTCAGAGCGGAAGCTATCTCTCATGATGCAATATCTTTTCGCTGAAGGATTGCTGAAAGTAGGCACCTTGTGTGTGCGCCAAAATCTCTTTCAAAAGGGGATTGTTGGAAATTTACTAATGCGGAATTAAGTTTATCCCATTATTTATGACTCGAACAATTGGGGCCCCGCACGTCAGAAACGTCGTTTCCACATATGTGTACTCGTAGTGCCAAGTATCGCAAATTTTATTAGTGAAAGAGATATCGGTATGTAAGTAAATGTTTGAGACATAGAATGATGGACAGTTATTGGATAAATAACAAGTGTTCCACGTTGGTATACGAAGGAAGGATTGTGTAAAGTGTAAGATGGTACGGGTCGAAAAGGGCCGCAGAGCCGAGAAGGGCCACAGCGCCAGAGCGCCGCGGCGCCCCCCAAGCTGAGCCGCGACGCTAAATGTCCAATGACATTCTGGAGCTGCGGCGCCGCGACGCTAATGTGGCAGAGCCGTGACGCTTTCCAAGCAGTGTTTGCTCGACGGAATCCCAAAAGTTTGGTTGTTGAGGTGGTTTCAATGGCATTGAATCCACCCAATAATGGCCATTACTTGGACCATTATGTTGTTGTATTATTTGGGGATTAAAGGCCATCCATTACATGACAATTGAATGCCATTATGGGGCATTTGAAAGGCCATCTTGCACACCTATAAATTGAGTCATTTGGCTCAATTCTATGGATGAACAAGAGACACACAAGTTAACAACACCACAAAGAGATCATATTTTCCTTATAGCAATCCTTCTCTTAGCAATCTTCATTATTTGTGTTCTACGTTAGGATCATTTGTGTAGGCTTTGCACATTTGATAGTTTGGTGTTTTATCTTGGGAGACTATTGTCCACACTTTCGTAAAGCCTATACACGGGGGCAATCTTGTCTTAAAGATAGAGAGCCATCTCTCGACTCAGCCGGTGGTGTTGTGATTATCTAATTGGTTGCTAAGTGTTTCAGGTGTGAACTTGAATCTCAAAGGATTCTAACTGTTCGGCTTCTCAGCGGTTCTACAAGCCACAAATGTAGCAGTTCATGGTCTTGTATTTCTGAATACAAGATCCAGATTTGAAGTTCTAGATCAAGATTAAAAGATTGACAACTTATTGTTGTAATCTTTATTGTTTATCATTTCGAAGCATTTGTAATAGTTATTTACTATTTTCGTAATGCTTTGGATCCAACACTTAATAATTGACTTCTTAATATGAAGAGTAAGACCTTCAGTAAGTACAAACAAATGAGACCAGTCTGTTTCCTTTCTCAAAGAGACGAGAAAAGAAAATAAATTACTAGAACAATATTTCCAAAAAATATATAGTGTCCTCATTTCAAAATGTAAAAGTAAAAAAAGAACTACTTACATTACTTGTAGTTTCTAGATAACTAGATATTATGACAAAAGTTGCTAAAATAAATAGAGAAATTAGCACGGTATAATAATTTGTGCAATAATACCATAAAAGAACTTATTTTTTTAGCATATGGTATACGGAAGCCCAAATTTGATATTTATCTACAAAAATTAACACCCAAGAACCAAAGTTATTTTCCTTAAAAATAGTAAAAGATATATAGTAGCATCTCTCTCGTAATGATTTCACCATAATCTTTGATTTTTTTTCTATCAAATCCCTCTACTTTCTTTTTCGGCTAAGAAATCTTCATTGATTTCGTGCTTGTATTGCAGTGCCAATTTTCCTTAATTTTTTGGATTATTCATCAATTTCGTTGTTAGGTTAAAATATTTTTTCATTAATCAGAGTTGTCATCGATTTTTTGTACATAAGCATCTAAAAGCACCATTAAAGACTAGTAAAACTTGATTTGATTTTTTTCGATTTGTGTATCAGTGATTTATATTGACTGGGTGACATTGAGTGTTGTTTGAAAACTTCTTAAGGAGCTTAAATATCAATTTTGGAAGTGGTTCGAAATGATTTGAGGCGGATATGAGCTGAATTTCATATTGAAAACTAGAGGTAAATGACTCATATATGCATTCACATTGTATCTCGTGTATATCAAACTGTATATTTGTTTATCTTCTGTATATCACGTATATCTTTTTATCTTTATGAAAATTTATATGTGATATACGCAATATACACATGTTGGGGAGACATTTTATAGATTAAATCACTCCTAATCTTCCTCAATTTGTGTATATAATCTCGTTCAGGAATTTTCGTTCAATTCCAACAACACCCAGACACAACTGCTCTATCCAACATAAGAAGAAGAGGAGGAGAGATGAAAAAGAAAGTAGAAATTTATTTTTTTCCTTTTTCTTCTCTCTTAATTTTTGGTTCTAATCTTCATTGATCTGATCAGATGAAAATGACTACATTAATTTTTGCAAGACATATTTCTAGCATAAAATTAGGAGGAGAATGCCAAAAATAAAGAAGACAATATTGAGTTTTCTATTAAATCATTGATTATAAGTAGAAATGGCTATACAATGTCAAATCGTTTGGGTCTCAATTGCTAAACCTAATCTTTAACGAAAAAGTATACAAAATAAATACTTAAAATTGTACATACTGTAAGTGTTAATATTTCAAGTAAATATTTCAATCAGCACCCGAGGATCGATCAAATGAAACTTTTAAAAAATAAAAATACTCATGGTAAAGACGTAAATAAAAGGGGTCATTTATGATATTGAAACTTTGAAGTTGTTTAGTTATAGTAATTACTGCCCTAGACGTTTAGATTGTTGGGAGTTTTTACTCTGTTGTACTTTATAATGCAGTACGGGAAGTATATTACTATTACAAGTATTCGAAAGGATAAACAAAGATTCAATAATTCAACTAGAAATCTGAAATTACAATTGTTGAACAAGAAAAACTGGAAAACTGTTTTTGCTGAGTCGAGTGTGGCACTCTGTCCTTAAGACAATATTGCCCCATATGTATCCTTTATACGTCCTGGACAATTTGTCTCCCAAGATAAAACAGCAATGGAACAATTGAGCAAAGGAAACTCAAATGCTACCGTGAAGAATATTGAGTAACGAAATGATGCTTGAAAGTTGTAGGAAGAAGATTTTTCTGCTTGTGTATGCTTCTGTATTTTCGTGTATATGTGAGTCTTAGTGTTAGTGCTCAACAATGGTGTAAGGGGGTGTTTATATAGGTGAGAGAGGGACTGAAAACTGCCTCCATAACAGCCAAATAATGGCCATTATGGAGGTAGTAAAGTCACCAACATAAATGGTGAAAGACCAACGGATTGGCCATGGCCATTTATAGGAGGAGTAATTCAGCCAAAATAAATGGCTGAATTGAGTGCTTGGCTTTGACTGTCCAAATTCTGACTTTCTAGAAACTTCAGGGACCAAACTGTACTTCTGGCAAAGTTTTCTGGCCCAAAAAGATAACAACCCACAGCCTGTGAACTCGAAACCGGACCGGACGGGACGGGCGGGCGGCGCGCGTGTGGTCTTTCCTCGAACCGAAGCACATCTAGGTCTTTCCTCCTTTAAACACATGGGATACCCCTTGGGGTCCCAAACCCCAAACCAATTTCGAGTCTTATATACACAACAATTCTTTCTTCCTCTACCGATGAGGGAGATTGAACACAATACCACACTTTTTCATGCTTCAAACACCTCACTTCGTGAACCAATATCTCTTTCATTTCTCAATGAAATTTGACGATTCTTGGCCCTACGGTTATCTACGTACTTAGTAGATCATGCATGTGTGAAGAACCGGATTCTCCAACATACGTAACACTAGTGTTTAAGCCGTTAAAGTTAGTCGGTCGCAACTTCCGCCAAAAGCTAATTTCCAACATAGATAAAGTTTGCAATTCTTTTTATTGTTCAATTTTTTGCATGAATTCTTATCTTGTTAGTTTCATTAGTCAATTTATTTCAATTATTTCGTTTGCGTGTAATTCAAACAATTGGTATAGAGTTATTTCAAAACATATTTTGATATTAAAGCATTCTCAAATCATATTTGATATTTTTCTATCTTTAACTTATATGAGTCATGCACTGTGAAATTAACAAACTAACCTTATCGAATATCCGAAACCTAGCCGCACTAATATGTAGTTGTCCCCTTGGTGGTGCTTTTCGTGTATATCTATATCCTGTACTGTCAGTTTCTTTCTTGTCGTAGAGAAATGCAGCTATCTCTAACCCTACATCAAGTTGATGTGCAACTTTCATGACAGTGAAAATAGAATAATTTAAAGTTAAAGTAAATAATATTTAATAGAGGGATTTAATTACATATTTCCAGTTATACATAGGTTGAGAAAAAAGTCATATGAAAGTTTTGTTAACAAAAGAAATTTAATTAAGGTACTTATCTTGAGACTTATAATTATCATATAGATAATGAAGTAATTCGTATTGCGACTTTGTCCACACAGAACTGAAATGAGCAAATTCAAAATTTCAATTGGGCATACGATATAATTTAAAACACAATTAAGAGAATTAAATTAAAAATCACCGAGTGAATTATGATTATTTCATGGACAAAATAAGAGGATACCCTTGCTCAGGAACATTGACAATCAGAACAACCTTCTCTTTAAAGCAACTGAGTGAGAGACCTCTTCTCTTTTCCTATCAAAGAGATGAAAAATAATATTTCAGTTGTAAAGATAAAAGAATTAATGAATATTACTATTTTGAACTCTTAATTAAAGTGGCACGCATCACCAGAAGAATAAAATTTCACAAAAAGAAAATGAAAAGAGAAAAAGAAAAGAAGAAATACCCAAATTTTGTTTCTCTTCAAAATGGAATTATGGGAATAAATTGGTTATAGATAGAAGTACATAATTACATTGTGGCAATTTATTGTGCTCCAAATTATACAACATGATTCTTTTAATATTGATGGTTTTTTTTACTCAGCAACTTTTGCTATATTTAAAGATTTAAACTTATTAAGAAGCGAAGTTGAGATGGTTCGGATATCTGAAGAGGAGATGCACATATGTCCTAGTACGGAGGTGTGAGAGGTTAGCTATGTATAGTTTTAGAAGAGGTAGAGGTAGACCGAAAAAGTATTGGGGAGATGTGATTAGATAGGACATGACGCAGTTCCAGCTTACCAAGGATGTGACCTTAGATAGGAGGTTATGGAAGACACGTATTAGGGTAGCAGGTAGTTGTGCGTTATCCTACTTAGTCGCTCATACTAGTAGTCACAGTATTACTCTTATAGTTTCTTGTTCTTCGAGTTCTGCTATTTTATGTTGTTTCTTATTCTTCGATTATCGTATTAATTTGTGCTACTTATTACTTCTTTTTCATACTGTTTTATTATGCTTTTATAATATTTTTTCCATAATTTTTTTATACTACTTTGAGTTGCTCGTCCTTGTGTCGAGGTTCTAACGGAAACGACATCTCTACCTCTTAAGGTAGAAATAAGATTTGCGTACACTTTACCCTCCCCAGACCTCACTTTGTAAAATTTCACTCGATATGTTGTTGGTGTAAACTTATTAAGAAGATAAAATTTATATTTTGAAATGATGTGTTTCTGTCAAATCAATTTATTGCACAAATTAAAATGGTGATGCAAATGATGTTTCTGCCTCGCGGCCTTCTATTTATCCCAATTAACAAATTTGGTGCAAAATAGTGTTACTTTAGAAAATCAAAAGGCATTAATTCTTTTCTTTTCCTAATCTCCCTTATGGTCATTGATTACTCATTAAAGGAAGGAATAAGGATAATGGATAATCCAGTCAAAAAGCTCTTAGGACGAATGTATTATTAAATAGTTTTTAAAGGTTAACTACACGAAATACCCTTATAACAAATCCTCATTTTGTTCAAATTAAATTACAGGATAAATTACATAGACTAAGAACAAGAATAACAAGGACAAGGGACAATAACCTTCCAATTTTGTAAACAAAAAAGTGACAAAATATATAATACTAGTAATTAAAAAAAACCATACCTTAGCTTGGAAATCATAGATAATATGTTCTCCAAGTGGAGAGGTTTGGGCAGTGATAATATTCAAAGATGGAGATTTTGATACAAACGTTGAGAAATTTGGTGAAGGAAAAGTGAAATCACCATGGATATATGAAGATTTGTAGCTGCAGTCAAGAGAGATTTTGTTGGATAAAATACAAAGAGCCTTAGAGGGTGAAGAAGAGTGCTTGGAGTTTATTTTTGGTTTAGAAAGTGATAAAGCATTCAAAGGTGATGAAAGAACCATAGAACTCATCTTTGTTTTATTTTGTTTTGTGTTGCAATTTGCTCTTTGAGTTTGGGCAATACTTTTATATAAAGATCACTACGTAATGTACATTAGTGATTCCAATTACATACGATCTTAGATACACACACTCTCCTGCTCAGTTTATGTTAAGAAAGAAAAAACGTTCAAACTTGTAAGTGATAAATATTTATGTGGCTATAAATCATCTGATTAAGGGTAAAATAGTAAGTTTAAAGTCTAAGTTTTTACATTTAGAAACGATCATTTTTTTGGAACAGACTAAAATAAAAATGCATCACATAAATTGAGACAGATGGAGTGCGTGTGTATGTATACACGGGTAAATTTCACAGATGGTCACATAAATATTACTTTTTTTCATAAAAGTCACTTAACTATCTTTTCTAACACAAAAGTCACTTAACTATCTTTTCTAACACAAAAATCCCTAAACTTTGAGTATATTAATACAAAAGTCACTAAAGTGAAAAATACCAAATTTCCGATGCACAAGTTTTCCGAGTTTTGATCCAGCTATAACAAGAATTAATAAGTTTTTGTCGTACATCACTTAACCTAATAATTAGTATAAGTAATTAGACTCTCTCGATGCACATAAGTAATTAAACTCCTCATCATCAGGTAGGCATTAAAAGCTAATAATTCGTACGACCAACATAATCTCACGTTTAGAGGGAGTAGTTTTTTATACCATTTCTACGTTATAAGCAAAGAATATTGGTGATCAGTGAAGAAAACTTAAAAATTGTGTAAGGTATAATCACTTTGACATAGAAGTGACACTAGTATAACTTTAGACTGAAGAACCAAATAATTTTTTTATTCTTGCCGCCACCGACAGGGCTCGTTTTTCCCATAACCATAACGTTCCTCCTTTTCTTTACTTTTAATTTCTTTCTGAATAATTATGGGTTCGAACAATTCTTTAAACATAATAACACAGTCAAATCTATATATAATGGTTGTGATTGTCCGAAAATTTTATGGTCGTTATAGTGATGTGTTGATATATGTATACTGATATTTGATGTTTAGATCTCATTTAGCTGTTATAAATTAAAGTACGCAAAAATAATTTTTTATACTACTTTTTATACTATAAACGCAAAAAATATATTTGTTAATTTTAAAATCTCAATTGATTTTCATATCTCATTAATTAAAAATAAAAAAGACTAATAAATTACAAATAAATTCATGACTAGTTATACCATACCGATAAAGAATTGAAATTTAAGGAACATATGCATTTAAAATTAATTGAGAATTTAAATACAATTTCAAGTTTGACGTAAGAATTCTACAATTGTAGATTATTTCGTAAATTTCATTCTCTTAACGATAATATAACGCTTGAATTGACGAAATATTTTATCCAAACTTTCTGCAAAAATAAATTCAATAGTTTTCCCTTGAAGGTTGTCTAAGAGCATAACAATTAACTTTTTATCTCAACCCAAGTAACAATAGGTTGAGGCTCTTCATCAACACTTTCGTTGTCACATTCTGTATCCATTTTCTCCTGTTCTTCCACTCCAATCAGATCACTCTGAGAAATATATTTTTTCCTTTTAGATATTCATACTTGAAATTTACTATGTGCTTGACATTAATGATGATTATCATTGATATATTGATATTTTATTTTTTAATACATAATATACTTCTTACAAATATTATTACACAATTTTTGAGTATGATTGTTAGAGAGAGGTAATTTTATAAAGAGTGTACCACTATAATGAATATTATTGTTGTAATAGGTAGAACAATGTTATAGAAAAATAAAATATTACATGAAATATCGGTTCCGAAGAAAATCAGACTATTATATTAAAATATTGTTATAACGAATGACAATTATAGAGATTTTACTGTATTCCCAAATCTAGTCAGGTTTAAACAAAGATGAACCTCATGGTTCACGTAGAGTTCGATTCTACTAATCCGAAAGAAAAGTTCGTAAAAACCATTCCCTCCGTCTTCATTTAAAAAACATAATTTGTCTGGACACAGAATGAAGAAAGAATGAACCATTCACTAGAATACTCAACTTCCTACATGTTAAGACATGAAAACGTTACTAATTATAGTGGCCTCGCAAATAATCCCTAATTGAATATATTCTCACAAAAATAGTCCCAAACACAACGATACAGAGAAAAAGCGCTCAGGATGAAAAATGAGAAGCAAGATGGGGAGAAAAAGCAAGAAAAAATAGGATGGAGATGATTTCGAAACAACACCAACAACAACATACCAGTGGAGTTCCACAACGTGGGTCTGGGGAGGGTAGAGTGTACGCAGACCTTACCTCTACCTTGATAGGTAGAGCGGCTGTTTCCGAGAGACCTTGACTCTGTTGGTACTCTATTGCACTTTATAAAGCAGTACGGGAAGTAAATAACTATTACAAGTGTTCGAAAGGATAAATAAATGGTCAATCTTCAAAACTGCCGCAAGCTTGTTGTGTCTTGAATCTTGATAACCAAAAATCAAGAAACAACTAAATCTGGATGGTTACAACGTTGTGTGTTGAGTCGAGTGATGTCCCTTTGTCCTTAAGACAAGATTGCCCCATATATATGCTTTTACGTTAGCGGGCAATAGTCTCCCAAGATAAAACAACACTTTAATCTCAACGCTACAAAGCCAATAGGTTGAGCCTGACAAAGAAAACAAATATGAATCGACTTGCTGAAGAAATGAAAAAGGAAGGAAGAGTTTATGTTTTCTCTTCTGTTTTGTCGCTGTGTATATAGTGTGTCTCTGTTGTGTATATCTTGTGTCTATGTGTGTGTTTGCTCACTGTTTTGCAGTGGTTTTCGTCACTGTTTTGCAGTGATTTTCATCACTGTTTTGTGCTGCGTTTTACTAATTTTTTCGTCCAACACAATTGAGCCAAAAGTCATCAATATATAGCATGGAGGAGAGACTCCTCAACTGCCACAAACATGGTTGTTAATGACATTAGTGAGGGTTGTTATTGGCATTAGAGAGGCTGATTTATAGTCATGAAGGAGGTTGATGATGGTCATTGAAGGAGGGTTGTTTATGGAGTAGTTAACATCCAAGTAATGACTGATTAATGCTCCAAAAATAGTCCAAACGGTAGGCAGAAAGTTCCTGCCTTCCGTCACTCTCAAAATCAATTTTTCAGAAACTCTAGGGACCAAACTGTAAATATTAAGCAATTTGGGGTCCAAAAAGATAATATCAGAAAGTCCCCACAACCCACAACCCGTGACCGAACCGGACGGGCGGGCGGCGGCGGCGCGCGTGTGGGCTTAGCCTTGAACCCAAGCACATCTAGGTCCTCCCTCCTTTAAACACATGGGATACCCCTTGGGGTCCCAAACCCTTTACCACTTTAGAGACATATAAAGAGAGCAATTCTTCCTTTTCCCACCGATGTGGTAGATTTGTCCCACACCATATTTCTATGCCTTAAACACCTTACTTAATGGACCAATATCTCTTTCATTTCTCAACGAAATTTGACGATTCTTGGCCCTACGGTCATCTACTCACTTAGTAGATTATGCATGTGAGAAGAGACCAAGCCTCCAAGATGTGGAACACTAGTATTTAATTCATTAAATATGGGTAGACGCACCTCCCCGCCAAAGGCAAATTTCCAACAATCCCCTCTATGAAAGAGAGATTGTGGCGCACACACAAGGTGCCTACTTTCAGCAATCTTTCAGCGAAAAGATATTGCATCAGGAGAGGTAGCTTCCGCTTTAAACCTTCCCTAGTTGAATACCATCAGACTTACTTACTGTGCGGTGAACGTGATGTCTTGAACCGTCAGTGTTTAGTGTAAGCCAAGACAATGATACCAACACAATAACTCTTCTTATTCGTTTTCATTCTTATGTTTTTGTTCGTTGTGGCCGTGGACACACTTGAATTCTTAAGTGCGTTCATTTGATGTGGCCTTCCTCGCACTTAAATAGGTGATCTCCTACAAGGTATCCGACTATACCCCACTTCACAAGTGTTAGGAATCATTAAAAGTTTCTCCAACCTTAACCTCAACCATTTGAGGATCGTTTAAAGGTTTGGAAGCTTAACCTTTACCCACCATGCAGGTAACACTTTAATGTCTATCGCGGAAATATCTTTGGATTCATGTTTTCGTACAGAATTCATCATTCGAAGTGCTTCTTGCTTCCACCGAAGCGCTTAACTGAACCTTTTGCCGCTTAGTTTTCCCATTGAACCAAATTCTTGGGATCTCCAATCAGTATGGTTGGGTTTCCACCGCAAAGGTTCGTATTGTTTGGGTTTTAAGCCCATTCCCCTAGACAGACAGAACATTTGGTCTCAGGGTAGTCCTTAGTTAGTAAACGAAGAAGTGATACCCGTGATGATCAACTGCCATACGGTCTTATGTCTCCGACAGATCCTGACAGATATGTCCAGGCGCCGTCATCCGTGTCCTTCCTAAAGCCGACCGGCTAGCCATAGTGTATAACTACTGAAGGCACGGGTTTTTCCCAATAAGGGACGTCCTCTAAAGAGTCGTGAAGTTACTCAACTTCTTTCATGCTTTGTATAAAGTGATAAACTCTGATTCCATCATGAATCGGCCGATGCAAGTTTGCTTAGAGGATTTTCCAAGACCCACCATACACATTTACTTGTGGCATTGGTGTTCTTCATATTTGATGTCCAGTTTGCATCATTGTGTTCTCCCAGAACCGCTGGACATCTAGAATACTATAATCCGTAGATAAGCGAATAATTCAGATAACGTCATATCCGACTTAACGCCTTCTATTAATCATGTATTAAGATCATTAGTGAACCTTAGTTCAACTGATCTGTTTGTAGGCCGATACCAGGTCAGTTATAGTATGTACAATACATTGAACTACACGTGACCTGCGCATATCGCTCCTTGTCTATGGGTGCACCATGATTCCAATCAGCTCTATGATTCATATACGTTGGTGGCTTCAACGAGACTGTCAACTATCTCACAACTGAGTTTGGAGTTAGACCAGTCCGTTAGATGTCTTAGAAATCCAATTCCTAAGATGTCATCTGTGAGTCCCATATCTTTTGTTTCAATATAATTTCCACTCTCAGACTGTTGGTTTTCCAACTGTTGACTTTCTAACTTCAGAGTCAATGTTTCTGTGGTCAGATTCATTGTTTCAGTTTTATCTAAAACTTTCAGGACCAAAATGTAAATATTTCAGGGACCAAAATGAAAGTTCAGGAAGAAGCCCAACAGTCCAGCAAACCAACTCTGATCCTCTTCTTCCAACTCTCCGATTGGGAAGGCTGTTTCAACATCCATGTCGCGTAAAACTGCAATGGCCCAGGATGTTTAGCTACTCACATGGGAGCACATGTACAAGTAGCCGAGGCTTTATACTCGACACTAGATCCATCTACTTTGTACTCACATTTGAGTATCCATTTTCATAACCCAAAGGTTCTTTTCCCGGAGGAAGATCAACCATTACGCAAGTATGGTTCTATTATGATGGAATCTATTTCTCTCTTTGTAGCTTATTTCCAAAGCAGCGCTTTTGGAGATGACAATTATTTGTTAATTATCCATGGTTCATTCTCAACCATACAAGCTAGAATGACTGGAACAAGTCCTTGTCCCCTTCTTTGCTCCGTCTCAGTTCAACATCTAGAATCCCTGAGTTCTGCAGATCTAGAATATTAAGTTCCGGATAGCCAGCAACTTTCGAGTCCTGTAGATACGGAACATCTAGTTCCGGACAGTCAGGCCCTCGCGGGTTCTTGTTAACCTTGAGCAATTACTCTTTTTTCCTTTTCAAGGAAAGTTATCTTCAAAGAATTCAGCATTCTTTGACGCCAAGAGGCCATAAGCACTACTGTTATTTGCAGATCCAGTGGATATGCAATCTACAGTCTTAGGTACAACTTGACCTGTTTCGCTATTCCAACTTTTACCAAGCCACCCCACATAATTTGGGCGTACGACTTTGCACTTGGCTAAGACCGTTGGACTGAGGTGATAAATGAACAGTCGTTTAATGAACGATGCTTCACATTCTCCCCCTCTATCACTATGAATTTCTCAATTCGTAGGCTTAGTTGATTTTCAACTTCTGTTTTGTAGCGCTTATTCGCTTCAACAACTTCATCTTTGCTTTTCAACAAACAAATGATACAATATGTTGTACCGTCATCAATGAAGGTCGCAACGTACTTGTCTCCCCCCTCTATTTTGTATAAACTTTAAATCACCCATAAAGGTGTAACTAAGTTCTAGAGGAGCGGTGCTTCTTTTGCTATCCTTTGACGGAATTTGGAAAGATGATTTTGCCTCTTCGCCTACCTCACATTTATTTTGAGGGTTTATGTCGACAGAAGGCAACAATCTCAACTTCATTAGCTTTTGAATGACTTTCTATTTAACGTGTCTTAATCTATGATGACATAGATGCACGGATTACAAATATATCATTCATTTGGCTACAAATATACTGTACCATTCTTAGTTATTACAGACCTGTTGGACTAGTCTCAAACCAGCTTGACCAACAATGTCCCTTAAACCAAGTTTGGGACATGTATCACCTCATTTTAGAGTGATCCCATTCCCTGAAGTCCTATTGAGGACAGTCTCTCCAACCCCTTCTACTTTAGAGGTGGCGTTGCTTCACATGAACAACCTCTTACCCGTGGTTAGGGCGTAACCGGATCATATGTGATCTCGATACTCTGGCCTACTCCAGTTGCTTTGACAGACTGAGTGTCCAATTTCTTTTCTGCCTTTCTTTAGGCCTTCAGATCATTTAAGACCTGGAAACTTTGGCCCACCACGCTAGGTGTCCATTACTTTTCCTATGAAATGAATTCTGGCCCCACTCCAGTCGCCCGCAGGCTTTGTATGACTGAGTGTCCAATATCATCATATCAAAGGAATTTTGGCCCACTCCAGTCGCCCGGAGGCTTTGTATGACTGAGTGTCCAATATCATCCTATGAAGGATCTTCTGCTAAATAGTGTGACAAGCTCAACGTCTTTAGCTTTTAGTCTTATGATTGGTGCCCAGATAATTCTTGGCGCTTACTTAAGAGTGGTAACAGTTTTCGCACAGTTAGTGAATCTTTCTCCTTCGTATGTGCGAACATACTTTACACACTTTTAATAATTACACTTAAAAGAACGGATCTTTTTAAGTCGTTTACAAAATCCAATCTTTAAACGGGAAAGAAGAAGAAATTAAACTTCTGATTTTAAAGCGTAAGGAATATAAATTATTTCATGAAAATATTTTCATATTCCTCCTTACTTTAAGCCATTTTTAATCAGACATCATTTAATCTTTATTCTTGACAAGTAAGAAAAACTACTTATCCCAATTTCGGATTCTGGCCCACTTCAGTCAATTCATCGGACTGAGTGTCCATTTCATTTTTACCATTATTCGGATCCTTTGTTTGGGACAGATATAGGCCTTCTGCTGCAAGATAGAACCACATCTTCAGCCTTCTCCTCTTGTCCCAGTTGACATCATCAACCTCTCGTGAGTGCTTGTTCCCACCACTCTTGGTAGGGGTGACACCATGAACACGTTCATCATCATCACTCTATTCTACCAGAAAACCATAGCCATATCCAGATTTGGTCATACAACTTTTGACCGACATCTTTCGAACACTAATACTAATATAATATAATCTTCTCTTAAGCTGTTGGTACTCTATTGTACTTTATAAAGCAGTACGGGAAGTAAATAACTATTACAAGTGTTCGAAAGGATAAATAAATGGTCAATCTTCAAAACTGTCGCAAGCTTGTTGTGTCTTGAATCTTTATAACCTGAAATCAAGAAACAACTAAATCTGGATGGTTACAATGTTGTGTGTTGAGTTGAGTGATGGCCCTCTGTCCTTAAGACAAGATTGCCCCGTATATATGCTTTTACGTTAGCAGACAATAGTCTCCTAAGATAAAACAATACTTTAATCTCAACGCTACAAAGCCAATAGGTTGAGCCTGATGAAGAAAACAAATATGAATCGACTTGCTGAAGAAATGGAAAAGGAAGGAAGAGTTTATGTTTTCTCTTCTGTTTTGTCGCTGTGTATATAGTGTGTCTCTGTTGTGTATATCTTATGTATATGTGTGTGTTTGCTCACTATTTTACAGTGGTTTTCGTCACTGTTTTGCAGTGATTTTTGTCACTGTTTTGTGATGCGTTTTACTAATTTTTTTGTCCAACACAATTGAGCCAAAAGGCATCAATATATAGCATAGAGGAGGGACTCCTCAACTACTACAAACATGGCTGTTAATGGCATTAGTGAGGGTTGTTAATGGCATTATAGAGGCTGATTTATGGTCATGAAGGAGGTTGATGATGGTCATTGAAGGAGGGTTGTTTATAGAGTAGTTAACAACCAAGTAGTGGCTGATTAATGCTCCAAAAATAGTCCAAACGGTAGGCAGAAAGTTTCTGCCTTTTGTCACTCCCAAAATCAACTTTCCAGAAACTCTAGGGACCAAACTGTAAATATTAAAAACACATGTGATACCCCTTGGGGTCTCAAACCCTTTACCACTTTAAAGACTTATAAAGAGAGAAATTCTTCATTTTCCACCGATGTGGTAGATTTGTCCCACACCATATTTTCATGCCTCAAACACCTTACTTTGTGGACCAATATCTCTTTCATTTCTCAACGAAATTTGACGATTCTTGGCCCTACGGTCATCTACTCACTTAGTAGATTATGTATGTGAGAAGAGACAAAGCCTCCAACATGTGGAACACTAGTGTTTAATTCATTAAATATGGGTGGACGCACCTCCCCGCCAAAGACAAATTTCCAACAGACTCAAGACAAAGTATAAGCCCAAACAAAGCAAGAAAATAAGTCATGCTAGCGCATTATTAAAATACAGGTACATAAGATAAATAAAGTACATTAAAGAACACATAGCAGTAGAAATCAAACGCTACTATAAAGTACTACTGCGCCTACTAGTATAATAGTCTAAACTTTGTTAATAAATGTGATGAATGTCAAAGACATGAACACATGATTCATAGACCGGTGGAGTTAATGTATCTGGTCATTTCACTATGGTAATTCATGAAATGGGGAATGGACATTATAGGACTGTTACCAGTGGCACCCGACAAGTGATATTTATTTGATTATGACTATTTATTTTTCTAAATGGATCAGCAAAGGCTTTTAAGCAAGTCAAAGAAAAAAAGGTCACCAATTTCATTTTGGATCATATCATATGTCGATTCGAGATACCGAAGGAAATTACTTGCGACAATGGTCGTCAGTTCATTGGAAAGAAGGGAACAAATTTTTTGACGGATTGAAGATTAAAATGATGTATTTGCTCCACGCGAATGGACAAGCAGAGTCAATGAATAAAATAGTTATTCAGAACTTAAGGAAGATACTCAAGTCATCAAAATACAAGTGGAGAGAAATACTTTCGGATGTATTATGGGCGTACAAAACAACACCAAAAGGCAACACCAGAAAACACCATTTTCCTTGGTGTATGGCGTAGAAGATATAATTTTGGTGGAAGTCGGAGAGCCAAGTTTGAGATTTAGTCTTTCAACCGAGGAAAAGAATAACGAGGCTATGTCGGTCAATCTTGAATTGACGGAAGAACATCGAGAGTTGGTATTACTACGGTTGGTAGCTCAGAAGCAAAGAATAAAAAAATATTACAACCGACAAACGAATCTTAGACACTTTCAAATAGGGGACTTAGTTTTACGAAAAGTAATCCCCAATAAAAAAAAATCCTAACGAAGGAAAGTTAGGTCCGAATTGGAAGGGACCTTATAAAGTGTCAGTTATAACCAAAAAAAGGTTCGTATCAAATTAGAAGTAGAAGATGGACAAAAATTGTCGAACACTTGAAACATCAGCCATTTGAAGTGATACTATTTCTAAGGTATGTATCAATTTGTTGATTAAGTTGTGTTTATTTCAAAGTAACTAATTTTGTAGGAAAGAAACCGGAGCTACAAGATGTTTTTTGGAGAGTTAGAACTAGGACTGAAAATACGTGTTGCACTCTTTTTCCCTTAGTCTGGTTTTTACTAGTGAAAATAATTGACGAAGAGAGGGCTGAAAGTAAAGAGGAGAAAATAATGGGTGATGAAGTCAAAAAGTGTAAAGTGCTTAGGAAAGTGTAAGTCACTATCATATAGTTGTCCTACCCGTCCCCTAGCCAACATTACAACATGTTGAAGTCCTATTTGATTCTACTTAAACACGCTTAATTAGTATAGATGTACATAATGGGCAAGCCTATGGTTCTTTGCGCATATATGTGAATTCCTTTGTGAGTGTGAGATTTGTCTTTGATGCTAAGTCCTTAAATCATATTTATTCTTTGATTTGAGTGTGTGGACTATTTCTTCTTGTGAAGGCACTTGTTTCATGGTAGATATGTGACTTTATTAGCTTTCTTTGACAGAGTAGGTAAGCGAACTTGAATTGATAAGTTAGAGTCTGTCTTTCAGGTTAGGAGGTTATAAGTCTATTATTTGATTGAGTTGACTTGTATATCTTGCATGATAATCAGGAAGTGTATATTTGATGATTTGAGTTGCTATAGGACCTAATTGTTGGTATCAACCAAAGTGATGATGTTTTTATTGAGGGCCCGTTTAGTTGTTAATGAAATTTAGGTGAAAGAATTGAACACCTTATATCCAGCAAAAGTACAGTATTCTCGAGCCTGCAGGGTCAGGACTCAACAAACAATTATTCTTAACCAACCTCCAACAAGCTTTCATTTCAATCAATTTGTACGTCATATTCTTGCTTTTGGTTTTGTTGGAAATTTGCCTTTGGCGGGGAGGTGCGTCCACCCATATTTAATGAATTAAACACTAGTGTTTCGCATGTTGGAGGCTTTGTCTCTTCTCACATGCATAATCTACTAAGTGAGTAGATGATCGTAGGACCAAGAATCGTCAAATTTCGTTGAGAAATGAAAGAGATATTGGTCCACAAAGTAAGGTGTTTGAGGCATGGAAATATGGTGTGGGACAAATCTACCACATCAGTGGGAAAAGGAAGAATTGCTCTCTTTATAAGTCTCTAAAGTGGTTAAGGGTTTGGGACCCCAAGGGGTATCCCATGTGTTTAAATGATGGAGGACCTAGATGTGCTTGGGTTCAAGGCTCGTATTGCGGACTGTGGGGACTTTCTGATATTATCGTTTTGGACCCCAAATTGCTTAATATTTACAGTTTGGTCCCTAGAGTTTCTGGAAAGTTGATTTTGGGAATGACGGAAGGCAGAAACTTTCTGCCTTCCGTTGGACTATTTTTTGGAGCATTAACCAGCCATTACTTGGCTTATTAACTCCTCCATAATCAGCCCTCCTTCAATGACCATGAACAACCTCACTAATGGCATTAATAACCCTCTCTAATAGCCATTAACAACTCTCACTAATGGCTATTAACAGCCTTGTTTGTGGCAGTTGAGGAATCCCTCCTCCATGCTATATATTGATGCTTTTTTGGCTCAATAACTGGGCAGAGAAATACACGAAAAACACAGAACATACAACAACGAAAAACAGTGCAGAAACAGACACGAAAAACAGTGAGGAAAGACACTCATATACACAACAGAGACACACTATATACACAGAGACAAAACAGAAGAGAAAGTCAGTCCAACAACGTTGGACGAAAACAAAAACTCTTTCTTCCTTTTCCATTTCTTCAGCAAGTCGATTCGTATTTGTTTTCTTCATCAGACTCAACCTATTTGTTTTGTAGCGTTGAGATTAAAGTGTTGTTTTATCTTAAGAGACTATTGCACGCTAACGTAAAAGCATATATACGGGGCAATCTTGTCTTAAGGACAGAGTGCAATCACTCGACTCAACACACATTTGTAACCATCCAGATTTAGTGTTTCTTGATTTCAGGTTATCAAGATTCAAGACACAACAAGCTTGCGGCAGTTCTCAACATTGGCCTATTAGTTTATCCTTTCGAATACTTGTAATATTTATTTACTTCCCGTACTGCTTTACAATAATAGTCTAACAGGTTTAAGATCAGCTCTCATATTAACAATAATCATGTATCATGTATATATGTGCGCGCATACTCATATGCCAAGTCAGTCTTAATTTCATATATTGTCCAAAACAGAATAAACCAATCGGTCATCGGAGACTTCGCACACGAAGTCATTTTCCTATTTTCTTATCATTGGTCAGTACCTTAGAAGACTGCGGAGCATTTTACTAATCTTCAATTACCCCTAGTTAAGTTGTTCATATATTATATAATTAGGAAAAAAGAAAATAGCAAATATACGGTTCACTTTCACTTTTGCTGGGTAACTAGCTTAATGTTCTGACTATGACAAATTTTAGGAATATTGCTTTCAATCCTCAATAATAAATATGAACTTGTAATGCATGGAATGTCCTTTTTTCCTAATTACGACAAATTTAGGGGCCGGGGTCTGTTTCCAGTCTTCAATATAATCTGATAATCCATAAACCAGAAATGTATTTTTTTTCTTCATGTTTTATGTTTTAACACAATTATTCCCAAGTATCTGACCTGAAACGTAATATAGGTCATGAGTTGGAAGACCTAATGATATATCACCGAAGAAATAGTTGTTCTGTGCATTGTTTATGGTGTACCATGTTCTTGAATGTTTGTACATTGGATTTTGGCATGACTAACAATCATTTCGCAGTATTTCCAATTCCAAAACAATAAAATCTTTGGAATGTTTATTCCAATGTCGCATACAGCTATGCGCCAAACAAATTTCGATCTTCTCATCCATTGTTCTAAGAAATGAGCAATTGAAAAACTTGGCCAAACTCATTTGAAAATCGTAAGTTTGATCCGATAGCAATGTAATGATTTGCAAAGGTTATTTGTGGATGAAAATGGACCCATTTTTTATAATTTGATATACGGTCCCGAAAAGGATTAAAAAAAGAAGGCTAAAGAATTTATCTATTGGCAAAATTCAAATTCAAGAATTAATTAATACTAGAAAAATCTCATCCACCTTACTCACACTTTTTAGTTATAGGATGGACCCAATTGGGTCAACAAGACAACTATATAAAGTATATTATTACTCCTTCGGACCTATTTTAAGTGTCTAATTTGACTTGATATAAAATATAAAAAATAAATGAAGATTTTTTAATCTTGTGATCTTACATTAAAAATATGTGTAGTCTTTTAAATCTTGTAATCTTAAATTTACCATGTAGAATGTTAAAATCGAAAAATTTACTATATATACAAATATATATTCTTTTTGAGACGGAATAAAAAAAAACGTAAAACACGTTACGAAATATTGTTCTGTTTATTAGATCATCACATTCTAGTAAATTTAAATTTTCACTTGTTTTGAACCTTTAGTAAGATTAAAAAATTAGGTGTGTAACTACATTTTTTACCTTGCTTTTCTCTGTTCAACCTCCTTCAAAATCCTTGGGTCTTCTAAGTGAAGCCTGCCAGATAGCACTAGAAGATGCCTTTTGTTTTGTCCTATTTCTTTGCTGTCAATAAACATCATTCATGTTGGGGAAAAACAGATAGTGAGTTTCAAAATACTTTTTTCATATTTAAATATTTAAAAATTATATAAAAGTATTATAAATTATATATTAATATTATAATAAAATATATCTCAAAATATATATAATTTGACTTCTAAAAAACGTAATATGACAAATATTTTGGAATAGATGAGTGTTAGAAGCCAAGCAAACGTCAAACTAGGGTTTTACGCAAGTCCTATTATGTCAAGTATAACGGCCTTGATCTCGCCACGCATAGTGCTAAATTAGGCTGCACAATAACACCCGTGCTCTCTCCCACAGGAGAATACTAAGATAGTCAGTCTCCCCCTACTACCCAAAAAAACGCCTCCTTTCCCTTCTTCTCCATCACAAGTCCTTCTTCCCATCCTCTTCATTTTTTTCCTATCAATTTATAATTAAAATCTCACCGAAAATATTTGTCTTATTTTTTTTTAATATTCTGTTAGCAATTTTAGATCAACCCATTTATTTAATTCTTACAGTAATACTTGTACATCTTTTATTATTATTATTATTAATATTCTTTTTCTTTTTCTTGATCAGTTACTATTTTTTTCAGCTCAAGTTTAATTGTATCTACATACATCAAATAAAGTTTTGATTTTTAATCCTTTTATTGGGTGTTTACCAATTTATTCTTGACATTAGTATGTGCTCAAGCAACAATTTGTATAAAAATCCAAAGCCCTGCAAGCATCTTGCAGATTACAAGTTGAAAAATGGTTTATGTGGGTACAGTTTGATCCAAGAATGTTTTAGGACAACCCCATATGGTAGAACCACATTGGAAATATCCAAATCAGAGATACCTAGATGTAATATTTGTAGTGGATGTCATGGTAGATTTTACATGTGTTTGATCTGTTCATCAGTATTATGTTGTTGGTCACCTGAATCAAACCATGCCCATTTGCATAGCCAGTCTCAAACTGGGCATGAGATTTCAGTAGATATAGAAAGAGCTGAGCTTTATTGCTTTGTGTGTTGTGATCAAGTGTATGATCCTGATTTCGATAACGCTGTGATGTGTAAACATATTATGGGGTTTTCAAGAACTGAAAATGGGGGTGTAGAGAGTGAGTTGAGGTTGAGTAAGAGGAGAAGGTCGAGTTTTGGGATGGATTTAGATTCAAAGAATATGAAAAGATTGTTTTTTCGTAGGGATCAGAAGTCGAAATCGTGTTTTCCGTTAGGATTAAGGGGTTTGAACAATTTGGGGAGTACTTGTTTCATGAATTCTGTGTTGCAAGTGTTGCTTCATGCACCCCCTTTGAGGAATTACTTCCTTAGTGATAGACATAACAGAGAAATCTGCAGAAAGATGTCGTCGGATCGGTTGTGTCTGCCTTGTGATATTGATCTTATGTTCTCAGCTGTATTTTCGGGTGATCGGACCCCTTATAGTCCAGCTCAATTTCTTTACAGGTCTGTGACTGTTAGTAGCATTTATCTCCTTCGATTGAACTCCGAATAACTAGATACTTGGTTATAACATGATCTGCAAAATGTAAAAGATGTTTAATCCCCACAAATGCACAACCTTGCTTTTAGTTGATATTAGAGTTGTCTCATCAATTACAATGTAATGGTGAAACCATATGTTTTTTTTACTTTGAAGATTTTTTATAAAGCCCGCAAGGGTGGCTCAATTGGTTGAGCATGGGCTTTGAGGTCTCAGGTTTGGAACCCTCTGCATACGACAACAGGGGATGCTTCTGGGTCGAGCTCGTCATACGGGGCTTGCCTAGCGGGCTATTGCACAGGAGCGGGGCTTACCGTGTGCGCACCCGGGTAGCGGCTGCGGGTTCCCTTGTCATAAAAAAAAGATTTTTCATAAAGTTTTTGATAACCAAGATTTGGTGCATTTCCTCTAAAATCAGAGAATACACAAGTTTGATATTACCTTATCGTGATAAAATAATTCTTTTGAGATTTTCTCTATGATACTTCTTTGTCCTCTAAGATATATCATCATTTGTCAACTTAGATCGGTGGAGCCAGGATTTTCACTAAGTGGATTCAAAATATAAAGAAGTAAACACACTAAGAAGCTATGAGAATTTAACATCTACTATATATACATCTAAAATAATCTTAACCTTGTATATATAGTGTAATTTTTCGCCGAAAGGGGGTTTGGATGAACCCCCTTGCAACCATGTGGCTCCGCCCCTTAGATCGGATGCTTAAATGTGGAAAAATGTTAACTTTGATTGGTTGCTGCCATGTTGGAGAGTTATGTAGTGATTCTTTTTAATTGAATTGTTGTTTATGTTTGCAGTTGGTGGCAGCATTCAGAAAATCTTGCTACCTATGAGCAGCATGATGCTCATGAGTTCTTCATTTCAATGCTGGACAGGATCCATGACAAAGAGGGGAAAGAAAGTTTGGCACCCAAAGGTATATTTTGCTGAGAATGAACTCTGATTCATCTTCTCTGTGCGGGACATTTTCTATTATCTTATGCTTAGATAATGGTTCATCTCTTTCTGTTTGAAATGCAACACCGTGAGTAGATATAGTACAGATCTTGTCCATGTACATGGAAGGGATGATTCACGTATTAAGACGTTGAGAACTCGAGAATTTTGTGGCTTTCTGTTCTTCATTTTCTCTGATAAAGAAGCATTTCTTAAACAGATAATGGAGATTGCCAGTGTATTGCTCATAGGGCTTTCTATGGGCTCTTGAGATCTGATGTCACATGCGCATCATGCGGGTTCACTTCAACGACTCATGATCCTTGTATGGACATTTCTCTTGACTTGAGTTCCTGCAACTCCAACCCGAAGGGTTTGACTAGTAAGTCCAGTAAGCCAAATGAATCTCTTGGGGGTTGCTTGGACCTCTTCACAAGACCAGAAAAGTTGGGATCCGATCAGAAACTGTACTGTGAAAATTGTCAGGAGAAGCAAGACACATTGAAACAAATGTCCATCAAGAAGCTCCCACTTGTCCTTTGTTTTCATATAAAACGATTTGAACATTCTCCAACCAGGAAAATGTCCAGAAAGATCGACTGCCACATGCAGTTTCCTTTCTCTTTGGACATGAAACCATATTTAGCATCTTCAATTGTAAGAGAAAGATACGGGAACAGAATCTTTTCGTTTGACAGTGATGAATCAGATATTTCTACACAATTTGAAATTTTTGCAGTGGTCACACATTCAGGCATGTTAGAATCTGGTCACTATGTGACATATTTGCGTTTGAGAAACCAATGGTACAAATGTGACGATGCATGGATTACTGAAGTCGATGAAGAAGTTGTCAGGGCTTCACAATGCTATCTGATGTACTATGTACAAAAGATGCTTTACCATAAGAGTTGTGAGGATGTTAGCTGCCAGCCAATGTCACTACGAGCAGACGCATTTGTTCCTATAGCTGGTTGCTGCTAGAACTGCAGTTTGTGCGATGGCTTTCTGGCCAGCCGGGGATTATATTGGTTGGACGTGAAGCATGTTAGTATGACCAGGTACTTTCCACAGCCAAGGCATCTGGTTAGAAGGGGGATGATATGCCGGATATTGTATGTTAGTATGACTCAAAATTCGGATTGTGAGATAGAAGGCTGAAAACTTGTCGGGCAGTCTCTTTGATGAGGATTCTTACCAAGATGGAACCAGAAGCTTGTTGGCATCTTTTGTTCCAGCATTAGTTTTCCTTTTTGAAGCCTTAGGAGGAGGCCTTATGAATGTGCAGTAGCTTAACTATGTCAGGGGCATGTTTTGTTTGGTCCCTTCGATCTCTTCAAGATTCTGATAATGTTCATTATTGGGTTCTTAAGATTGATCTCATTTCATACTGGTTTGCTTGAGATTGTGTTATAACTTAAAAAATGTAACTTTATTTACCATTCAAGAAGATAATATACATGAATAGATTGATGAATTTGTTTTCAGGATGATGAATGGTTTTGGTAAATGCCAAAAAGTTAATGGTAGAATGTTGCTTTGGTAGAACAGTTATCAATCTGTTTTTCCAATGTAATAGAGGAAAAGAGTAATCGACGTTGCTATGTTGACAATATCTCTATCCATAGTGCTTTAAGTTTTTGGTAAATAATACTCTCTACTCTTTTGAATGGGACGGTTAATCTCCTTGATTTTATATCGTCTGAAAATGAAATGGTCATTGCATGTATTTTCAAAACGTTATAGTGACGTTATTTATGATGGTTGATTATACGGTTTTCTTTAAATGAAAATTTTCCTAATATCTTTAAAAATATTATACCGGTAAAGACTCAGAACTCAATAAACTCTTCTAGTACTGTAAATTAGGAGCAAAACTTAAATAAAATAACACCCAACAATAGAAAATGAGGAGAATTGTTTTCTCTTAGTTTCACTTGATATTTTTCTATCTTTCAAAGAGAAGCCAAAATGAAGATGATGCAAAAGGAACGTCTCAACATTTGAAGAGCAGTAACAACCATTAAGATTATCCAACACTCATTTAAATTGATCAGTTACAATGACAAAATCACAATGTTAGAATTTGAATTAGAATAATGGTCAATCAATGGCTATTTGAGGAGTGGAATAAAGTCAATCAGTGACTATTTAAGGAGTAAAATCAACTGTCTTATAATTATAATTGCAGACATAATAATTTTTTTTGAGATATTATTCAACAATCTCCCACGTATCTTAAGAAGAATATTAAGAAATAAGACAAAATAATTTTTTTTGCTGGGTTTTCACAAATGAACATAATGTATTGAATCTGATATCTCTTGGACTAGGAACCAATCTATAAGATTAAGCTTACGAAGTAATTGTGAAGTTTAGAATTTCTATGAATCAAGATTTTTTTTGTAAGTTCAGTATTTTATCTATTATTACATTATATCCTCACACACTTCGTTGTTTATCGTGATTTTGCGCTAATATGTCATGCGCCCGCCTAGTTATTCATGAGTGCTCTAAAATTTTATCATAATTTTATAGATCTAATCGTCAAGTATATTATATAGCGCAATATGCTTATAAAGGACATGAATTGAATTAAGAACTTAATCAACCTCACTTTGATTTGCAGTATATATCCACACACTAGGAAGAGACATAATGTGATAGTGCACTTTTGTTCAACTAATGACTTGTTATTACCCATACGGACCTACTTCATGGAATCTCCAATCATATAAGTTGGATTGTCATCATTATTGATCTTCTTAAATTGACAAAGTCTCATTCACCTCGATTTTTCAAATTTACTATCCTTTGCAAAGATTTAGTCAAAGGTCACCCAAATTTATTTCTAACTTCACATAATCTATGGAAATAATTTCATCTCCCAACTTATGCTTTATAACATGTGAAACTTACACAAATAACTACACTTTGGGATCTTTTTTAGGCATAGCTATACGTTTGATAATTACATTTAGTAGCTACAGTAAAGTGTATTCAAATTTTTTTTGTTGTATTCAAGTCAAATTTCGTTGTATTCAAGTAAAATTTTGTTGTATTCAAGTCAAATTTCGTTGTATTCAAGTCAAATTTAGTTGTATCCAAGTCAGATGTATCTAACTCAGGTGTATTCATTTATAGCTACTTTTACATTGTATTCAATTTATTTGTGCTTAAAATCGATTGTATTCAAAAATCATAAATGCAAAAAAATAGTAGGAAAAATTCTGTTGTATTCAAATTCACTTTTTTTATTTGTAAAAAAATCTTCTTCAAAATACAAGCGAAAAATATATAAAGAAACACTGCATTTTACACTAAAAATAACGAATGCACTCAAATACTGAATACAAAGAAATAATATACACCCCATATGAGATACAAGAAATAAGAATACACCCCTATATGAGATATTAGAAATAAGAATACACTCTTATTTTAAGTAGAAAAAAATAAAATACTTTCATCAGTTGGTTCGCCGAAGTTCAATGTGGTTTTGTCGGCGCCGATCATATCTGAGTCACCATCACTCTCTGCCATCGCCGGCCAGTTCTCATCAGCGTCACTCCCACCACCTCCACTGCCGGCCATATCTGATCACCATCGCTCCCACCACCGGCACCAACAACCCTAGTTTGTAGCATGGACCATTTGGCTATGGATCGGACCATAGATTCCAAGGCCCTGCGATATGGATCTGACCATAGATTACAAGGACAATAGATCTGACCATAGTTTTGTAGATTACAAGTCCCTGACGCTGAAGTTCAAAGTTTATTCAGCCATCTTATGGAGCTCCGGCGGCGATTTCGTAGTGGCCGACGGTGACGGAGGAGAAGAAGCATCTCAAAGCCTAGCCCTAAGATTCTCAGTCAAGAATAAAAATAATAAAAATAAAGTAGTCAACTTTAAATATATAATGTAGCTATAATAGGTAACTCAAATACACATTATAGTTATGCTTTCTAATTTATTTAAACAATAGTTACTATAGGTATTATCTCTTAGATGTTAGCTATGAGATGTAATTATTCCTTTTAACATTATATGGCTGGCCAGTGGGCCGGGATCGGGTCTGTCAGGTCGGGACCGGTGGAATCGGGTCGAGGTGGGACGGGGGAGGGGAGGGGTGGGATCGGGTCGGGTCGGGATCGGCGGGATCGGGACAGGCGGGATTCGCCGCTGTCCCGTCCCGTTTCCGATCCCGTCGGAATCGGGTCTGGACGGGATCGGGGCAGTTTTTTTTTTGCACTTAATTTTAAAAATAATATATATATATATATATATATATATATAAAATTCAATAATTAAACAAGATAGTGTAATAAAAACATGTTTTTGTGCCTCTTATATTATTTAATAGACATATGATTTTTTTTGTAATACAAATACAATTGTCAAAATTGCAACTTTATGGTGTTGTTCAAAAATTGCAAATTACATAGTAAAATTGCAATTAAAAAAATTACATTTTGAAAAAAACTTGTTCTAGTTTCTTGATAATTTCATGTGGTTCTTCGGTTGGAATTGGTATTTGTTGGTCAAATTGCTCCACGTCGCTTCCACCACCTTTGGATAAGATTTCATTGTAGTTTTCGTCTTCTTCTTCGTTGATCTCCGGTTGACCGCACCTTCTTCGCTCCGCTCGTATCCAATCTCTGAATAATACTACAATCTCCAAGCTGTCTCCGGCTAATGAGTGTCTGTGCTCTCCTATTTGATATCTGCCGGCAGAAAAAACGCTTTCAGACGTCGTTGATGACGCTTAAATGTTCAAAACATCTCGAACCATCATTGAAAGTCTCGGAAAGGTCTTCTCATTCCCCCTCCAGTATTTCAGCAAGTCTTCACGTCCTTCTTCATTGAGAACTGCTTGGTACGGTACAAAACCCTGCAAAACAAAAATATCAAACTCGCTAATTTGGTTAGTAGCGGTACGACCGCACATTCTATTTCTGAGGCTTTCAATACTAGCCGCAGAAACAACATGTCTTTTGTGAGGTTGTGTTGAAGAAGAAGAAGATGGTATGGAAGTCGGTAGGTTGCTAGCACTTTCTTGTTGGTAAAACCTATATAATTTT
The DNA here is from genome assembly GCA_029783415.1 of Anisodus acutangulus. Lineage (NCBI taxonomy): Eukaryota > Viridiplantae > Streptophyta > Magnoliopsida > Solanales > Solanaceae > Anisodus > Anisodus acutangulus. The sequence goes on from CM056512.1 coordinate 19,379,131, forward strand.
TTGCATTCGTCTTCTACGCTAGACAACACTTTTTTTTAGTTTGTTCAATAGGTGGTGGGTGATTTGAATTTTTGAGACTTGGAGGTGGTAGTACTGCTATACAATCGTAAATAATTTCAATAAGTGATTTAGTACCGTCTATTTTAATAGTCGGACAACACCAATAATATAAATAGTGGGAATAGGAATAAAATATTTTTTTATTTTGATAAACATTTTTTAATAGCTGCCTTATAAACTGGATTATCCATATATTCATTAAGCATTAAAAATATTAGAGCTATATAAAATAACATAGTTGAAATAGTAGGATAATATATACCGGAAAATTCTTTTGTTGCTTGAAAAAATTTCTCTAAAAATACAACAAGTTCGGAAATTTTTCCCCAATCGCTATCTACAACCATATCAGCTGGATTTTGATTATGAGAGTTAAAAAATAAAGTTATAGGTTTTCTATAGTCATAAGCAACAAGTAGTTGCTCGTATAAAGAATTTCACCTAGTGAGTACTTCTTCTGCAATTTTTCTATAAGGTAGTTGGCAATCGTGACAAGTTTTTTTATATTTTTTTCTTCGTTGTATTCTATTATTTTTAAAAATAAAGTTTATAGCAAATTGTATTTTACTAAGAATGTCTTAAAAAGTGACAGACCATCCTTTACAACTAAGTTATATATATGACACGCACATTTTATATGAAAATGATCTGAAAAAGATGGAGTTAAACAATTTTTTAAAATTGTAATAGCATAATTGTTAGAAGAAGTGTTATCTAATGTAATAGTCATAGTTTTATCAGTTATTCCGTAATAATAGCACACTTGATAAATATTTTCTGCAATAAAAGTATCAGTGTGCCTATCATCTATATATCTATACGCTAAGATACGTTTTTGCATAGACCATTTATAATCTATCCAATGACAGGTTACCGTTAAATAATCATGGCCGTTAGTACTACGGCCTATATCAGAAGTGATAGCCACTTTTTCATTAAAATGATATAATGAATAACGTAAATACTGTTGATATTCATGTGCGAATTTAAATACATCTCTCTTAACAATTGATCTAGAAAAATCGTTAAAAGCAAGATTATACATATCTCTAATGTAATGAATAAAACTGGGAGATGAAGGAAATGAAAAGGGAAAACCCTCCACAGCAACTAATTTTGCTATTGTTTTCCTATCTCTATGTTTATCGTATTTAGGGCCTACAATTTCCCCCGTCATAGGGTTAATTTGACCATGTACTTGATCCGGGACAGTATGTGAACATTGTCCCGATGGAGCGGACGTTTGCGCACCCATTTTTGAAGCCTCGTACTGGGCATATCTAGCTGGATGAGCCATTGCTACGTGTCTCATTAAACCCCCCGTCCCACCGTTTCTTTTCCAGTTTTAAATTTTAAAACATCTTTACAAATTTTACATCTAGCTACTTGATTCTCTACGTCTCTATCAAAAAATGTCTATGCATCTGATTTTAATGTTCGTTTTGCTGGACCTCGTCTTATACTAAGGGGAATAGGAGACATTTCAGTTGAAGGTGCACTAGTGGGTGTGTTGTCATCTACATTAGTGGGTGTATCATCTAGATCATCGTCTAAATTAAAGTCTTCTTGAGTTCCAGAAAATAGCTCATCGTCTAAATCTAATGGTATTGTAAGAAAATGTTTAGTATCAACAAAATCATCCTGTGTAGGAATGGGATTCTGTCTAGAAATAGGATGACTAGAAGAAGTACCCTTGCCCTTGTTGCACCTACTAGAAGAAGCATGACCCATATCCATAAGCATACGTTTAAATCCTTCCATTATAAATTTATAATTATACTAATAAATAATAAAGTAAATGAAATTAAGTGCGCTAAATAAAATAAACAGACAATAATAATTTAATGAAGGAACGAATGTACCAAAGTCGACGTGTAATCGAGAGGTTGAAAATTGAAACTTTGCTTGATGGAAGATCCTCAAGCTAGTTGCCAACTTCACTCCCAAATGAATAAATAAAATTGAATATTTAGTAGACAATGTAGACTTGTAGAGAGATAGATTGAGAGATTGTAGGAAGATTTGTGAGAAAGATGAAGAGAAAATGAAGTTTTTATAGTTGAGAAATTGTGTTAAAGTGTAAATATAATAACTTATGGGTTAAAAATAAATATTAAGGGGTTGGGGGGGTTGGGGGAGGGGGGAGGCCAAAAATGGTCGTTGCACAACGGCCAAATTATAAAATGGTCATTGGTGCAACGATTATTTGTGCAAAATGGGGAGTTTCGGGCGGGATGGGACCGGGTCGAGCCTGACAGGATTGGGGCGGGCGGGGACAGGACGGGACGAGACCATGTCCCATCCCGGTTCGAGTCCCAATACCACAAATTTTTTTTTAAAAAAAAGATCGATACCGGGCCGACCCGGTCCGCTGGCCAGCCTTATAACATTATGTCTCAAATGTATGTGTCTATTTTTGTCATTCAAAGATTTATTTTTCGCTACTGCTATCGTTGATTGGCAATCACAATGTATAGATACATAATGTTTTATTTTTTTTCAAATTGAAATACTCACTAAGAAGTTTCTCAACCACCAACCTCATTAACAACCAACTCCAATCCAACAAAAGCAGCTTTCATAGTTGATGTGTCAATTATGATTTGTTTGGCTGATTTCCATGTTATGACATCCTTGATCAAGAATAAACACATAACCACTAGTGAATTTTATCTCATCTAAATCAGACATCCAATTAGCATCATTATATCATTCTAATACAATGAAAAATTTACTATATTTAATATCATAGTTCATGATACCCTCAAATATTTTAAAAGTAATCAATACATCAATCTACATACTGCATATGCTATATCTCTAATAAAATTCATCACATGCATTAGCATTAGAAATAGTGCTCACAAATACATCAAAGTTTTCAAATTTTTTAATAATTTTTTCTACGTAATATTGTCCTTGAGTTAAAATTAAACTATCATTGTCCCTAATTATTTGTAAGTACAAAATGAAACTTGTTTCTCTCCTGTCTTTCATTACAAAGTTAGAAGACAAAAATGGTTTCATGTACTACAATAAGATTAGAACTAAAGATAAGCATGTCATCCACATAAATGCATAAAATTATACAATGACCATCAACAAGTTTTGTATAAATGCACTTATCTACCTCAACAGATGTAAAATCATCCCTTAACAAAATTTGACTAAATTTTTCATGGCATTGCTTTGGAGCTTATTTTAAATCATATAAAGATTTTATTACTTTTGCAAACTTTATTTTTTTGATCAGTCACAACACAATCTGCAGATTTCTCTATAAAAATTTCCTCCTCTAACGTTGTTTTAACATCTCTTTGGTGAATAAATAATTTATGAATAGATATCAACACAACTAAAACGCAAATAAAGAAATTCCAATCACTAAAATATAAACATCAAAATAATCAACATTTTATTTTTGAATAAAATCTTTAGCAACAAATCTAACTTTATATTTATCAATAGAACCATCACTACGAGTTCTTTATATTTATCATTCATGGACCTGCAGGTCTCTCGGAATAATGTTGCCTCGTAGGCCAACTCCCGAAGTTCCATCTCTTTCAGCATCATCTCTTTATGCAGCTTTGACCGCATTGCAACCGCTACTCTGCCTCCGAAAGTGTTGCCAAATTATCATCGACCTGAAGTCCTTTGCCATCTTTCTTTCTGCCCATATCAAGAGGATACTGTGCATAATGGATTTCAGGGAATGCTCCTCCATCCCCAAAGTTAGCAAGCCGTCTTGTTGATGGTACCATGATGAAAAAAGATGATGTTGGGAATGAATTGGTATGTCTGAAGTTATATAACTTTTACGGTAATCCTAAAAAGACAAGGAATGTAATTTGTACTCCTTAAATAATTATTGGGATCCTATAACCTTTCCTATATAAAGTTATTGCACCTCAAAAGATGTGCTTTGTCTCAGAAAGAAAGTAGGTCAAGGTAGACAGATGGATGATGAACTAAATAGATGACAAGAAATTTAAGAATACTTCCATGAAAAAGTAATACATATTGCAAAAATAACAAACTATATACAGTTTGAAATGCTATTATTACACCATAGTATTAGCTCAGATATCTTGTTCTTGAGGGGAAGAAAACTTATTTTTCTACCCCAGTATATATTTTATACACTTGGGACTAAAAACGCTGTCCACCTTGAAGCGAGTAGCCATCAGGGTTTTCTTCGGCATGAAACACTTGTAAGAGAGGTTAGCTATAACAAATCCAGCGAAGACCTTGAAAACAAAAGAAGCAAAATGGCTTTAATGAACTTGAGTTTATGACCTGTAACTTTTCTCAGTTTCTAGAACTTAATGTAACACACTCCAAGCATGTATAAAAGTAATAGCTTTTATTTCATCCAATCCAGTAGGAAGTGGATCACATAGACCCCTAGAACTTTCCATAATGATTTTTAAAGATTTTTCCGTTTCTTTTTCTTTTTAACATAACATAGGAGTAAAGATGGCCCTGTAAGTTTGGAGATCACTACTTGTAGTTTCTGATAGGCGATCGGAGTTCGTGATAAACTAAAAACTACAAGAGAAAAGTGAATTCTTGAAGCTATGTAGGGAGTGACCAAGAGAAAACCTGAATGCATCCAAGAATATAAACTGCAGAGTAACGACGACTGTGAACTAGCATGTCAGCAACCATAGCAAAGAGGTATGGCCAATGTTAAACAGAGCAATATACCTGTGATATACACCCAATATACAGTAGTGTATATCACAGGCAAAGCAGTGGACTGGACTGGACCAGCCCAGCAGTGGGCTCTCGGCATCTCCCAGCAGTGGCCCATTCTCGTGTATGCAGTGGGCTCTCGGCATCTCCCAGCAGTGGCCCATTCTCGTGTATATTGAGGACAAGACAATATTGTATATATGGTATATATATTTGTAGTATATTGTAGTGTAAAGGTTACCTTAATTAGTGTTATACACTTACCATAATTGTATAGTTAGAATTATGGTAGAATAAGGTTTTAGAAATAGAATAGGAATAGGAATAGGATTCTCCTATTATGGAAATATGTAACTTGTATATATAGCCTTTCAATTAATGAAAATAATGAAGGGGATTATTTCTTTCATGGTATCAAAGTGACTAGGTCTAAACAAAAGTTTTTCTCTCAACTTTTGTCCTCTCTTTGATTTTTCGGCCGAGACACCCCCCCCCCCTCGGGTTTCTCTTCCAAAATTCGTCTTCCGCTCTAAAAAATACCTCTCTTAAATTTCCCTTCCTTCTTTGTTCTTTCAATATGTCTAAGAACAATTATCATCCTGCCTTCATGGTTTCCAACCTCAAGAACTGTATCCCTATTGTCCTTGAGATGGAAAACGTCCAATATGCGACGTTGGCGGAGTTGTTTAAAATTCACGCTATCTCCTATCAAGTTATTCATCACATCATTCCTCCCGCTAGACCTCTTCCTGCGGAGGATCCTGAGTTATGGATTACTCTTGATACTACCGTTCTCCGGTGGATCTACGCCACTATTTCAGTGGACCTTCTACAGACGATTATTGAGCCGGATACCACGGCTATGGCTGCATGGAATAGATTGCGTGACATATTCCAAGACAACCAACATTCACGTGTCGTCACACTCGAGCAGGAATTCTCTCTAGTTCGAATGGACGAATTTCCGAACGTTTCTGCATATTGCAAGAAACTAAAGGAGTTGGCAGATCAACTCCGAAATGTTGGCGCACCGATAACTAATAATCGTCTCGTTCTACAGTTGGTTGTCGGTCTTTCGGAGGCCTATAATGGTGTTGGAACTCTCCTTCGCCAAAGCAACCCTCTTCCCGACTTCTATCAAGCCCGCTCCATGTTTACTTTGGAAGAAGCCAGTTTGGCTAAAAAGGCGGCTAACGGAGCAATCCCCGTCGTCATGGTGGCGTCCTCTCCTAGTTTTTCGGGATTTGTTAATAATTCGAGGCCAAAACCATAACCATGGTGGCGGTAAGAATAATAACAAAATTCGCGGGGGGAAACGCGGAGGTTCTGGTGGCGGTTCCGGTGGTCAGCAAGTAGGCGGTGGGTCCCATCCAGGGAACAATGGCCCACCACCCCCCTGGCCCAAAGAATGGGGCCCATGGCGATGGGGCTGAGGCGATGGGCCATGGGCAGCGATCCTCAACACCAAGATGGCGGCCCATCGCCATTGGCCTAGTAGCGGCGGCGGCAGCTTCTGACCCGGCTCCATCACTGACAGAATTCTTGGGCCTCGACCTCCGCAAGCCTATCATGCAAAGAGCCCCACTCAAACCGATATCGAGGCCGCGATGCACACACCGGGTTAACTCAACCTGACCCAAATTGGTATATGGACACCTGCCACTACTCACATGACTTCCGAATCGTGTACTCTCTCATCTTATTCCACTTGAGCACCCTGGGGATAGTTATTGGTAATGGCGCTCTATTCCAATTCTAGGGTATGGTCGACGTTGTCTCCCCAATCCACCACTTCTCTTGAAAAATATTTTACATGCTCCTAAATTGATTAAAAATTTAGTGTCTGTCCGAAAATTCACAAATGACAATTACATTTACTGTTGAATTTGATCCTTTCGGTTTCTCTGTGAAGGATTTCAAGACGGGAGTCATCTCATGAGGTATGATAGTAGGGGGATCTGTATCCTATCATGCCCGGTTTGATCCATCAAGTCCAAATTTGCCGCCGCTTTTGCAGCCATCTCTCCTTCCATGTGGCATGCTAAATGCAGGTCATCCGGATCTTCTATTTTATCAGTTTTAGATAAAAATAGCTTTATTTCTTGTAAGGGTACGAGTCGTACTCCAATTTGTCAGTTTTGTTCATTAGGAAAAATTGTTAAGTTGTCATTTGTAGACTCCAATTCTCATACTTCTATGTCATTTGACATTATTCATAGCGACTTATGTACGTCTCCTGTTCTTAGTTCAATGGGTCATCGATATTATGTTCTCTTTTTAGATGATTATTCTAGATTTTTGTGGACGTTTCCAATTGCAAATAAATCACAAGTGTTTTCCGTCTTCATCAAATTTAGAGCATTCATTCGTACTCAATTCGAAAGAGACATAAAAATATTCAATGTGATAATGGGAAAGAGTATGACAATAGGGAGTTTCGAGAATTCTGTGCTACTAATGGGATCAATTTTAGGTTTTCGTGTCCTAATACATCTCCACAAAATGGAAAGGCCGAACGCAAAATTCGTTCCATCAATAACATTGTTCGAACTCTCTTAATTCATGCCTCCATACCTACATATTTTGGCATCATGCTCTACAAATGGCCACATATCTTCTTAACATAATTCTTTCTAAAGGTCTGACATATTCTTCCCCCCTCAAAATCCTATTTAATAAGAACCCTTCTTATTCTCATCTTCGGATTTTTGGGTGGTTGTGTTATCCGTTATTCCCATCCACCACAATTAACAAACTTTAGGCTCGGTCTACCCCGTGTGTATTTTTGGGTTATCCGTCGAATCATCGTGATTATAAATGTTTTGACTTATCCTTCAAGAAAATCATAATTAATCGCCATGTCAGTTTTTATGAAACCCAATTTTCTTTTGCGAAAGTTCATACTCCCGAGCCTAAGTCATATAATTTTTTGGATGACCAAATATCCCCGTATATTATTCGGAATTTTTCGGACATCTCCCGCACCCAAAATTCTCCAGCGGACCCATCGCCTCACGGCCCCACGATCCGTGCTCGCTTCCAGCCATCGAATAGTTCCAGAATTGGGCGATCCACCCACTCGAACTTGTCCAGCGACAGACAGCCACGATTTGGGCCAAGAGCCCACCGCTCACGCCACCCGTCCTGAGCCTAGAAAATTCCCTCAATTCTTCCTTGAGTCATAGACCGGTCACTCGTTGTCAGCGGGGTATTTTTACACCTAAAAGACATTTTAATTTACATTATGATGTCTCTAAATCCTCCGTACCCCGCAATCCTGTGTCCGCATTAAATGACCCTAATTGGAAAATTGCTATGACTGATGAATATAATGCTCTTATTGATAATAAGACGTGGGAGTTGGTGCCCCGTCCATATGGTATTAATGTTATCAGGTCTATGTGGATTTTTGCTCATAAGGAGAATTCAGATGGGTCATTTGCTCGACATAAGGCGCGACTTGTTGGTGATGGTAAGACTCAGCAGGTTGGGATAGATTGTGGTGAGACGTTTAGCCCGGTGGTCAAACCGGCTACCATTCGCACTGTGCTTAGCCTGGCTCTTTCAAAGACTTGGCCAATTCATCAGTTGGATGTCAAAAATGGTTTCCTACATGGTGATCTCAAGGAAACAGTCTATATGCATCAGCCGTTGGGTTTCATGGATCCAAATCGCCCTCATCATGTATGTTTGTTGAAGAAGTCCTTATATGGGCTTAAGCAGTCTCCAAGGGCCTGGTACACGAGGTTTGTTGACTTTATTTCAACTATTGGGTTCACTCACAGCAGGTCAGATAATTCCTTGTTCATATACCGCCGTCGTTCGTCCTTGGCCTACATTCTGTTGTATGTGGATGATATCATCTTGACTGCCTCTTCCGATGCCTTGCGCCAGTCTATCATGATCATGTTCAGTTCTGAGTTTGCTATGAAAGACTTAGGGCCTTTGAGTTATTTTTTGGGGATTGCCGTCAAGCGTCATTCAGGTGGCTTGTTTTTGTCTCAACGAAAGTATGTTGCTGAGATCATAGAGAGGGCTGGGATGTCATCTTGTAAGTTCACTTCCACGCCAGTTGATGCAAACCCCAAGCTGAGTGTCGCAGCAGGTGCACCATACGAGGACCCGACCCGCTATCGCAGTCTTGCAAGGGCCCTCCAGTATCTTACCTTTACTAGACCGGATATTACGTATGCGGTTCAGCAGGTGTGTTTATTCATACATGATCCCAGAGTTGAGCACATGAATGCAATCAAACGCATCATTCGGTATATTCAGGGGACACTGTCTGGTGTAGGGACAACCACCCCAATCAGGGGACACTGGACTATGGGTTGCACTTGTATCCTTCATCTACATCCACACTTGTCTCTTACACGGATGCTGATTGGGGTGTCGACTTCTGGCTACTATATGTTCCTTAGCAACAACTTGGTCTCCTGGTCGGCAAAGCGTCAGGCAACTCTATCATGTTCAAGTGCAGAGGCAGAATATCGAGGGGTAGCGAATGTGGTATCCGAATCATGTTGGCTACGTAATTTGTTTTTGGAGCTTCATTGTCCCATTCAGAAGGCAACCTTGGTATATTGCGATAACATTAGTGCCATCTACCTTTCAGGTAACCCAGTTTAACACCAACGCACCAAGCATATCGAAATGGACATTCACTTTGTCCGTGAAAAGGTTGCAAAGGGTCACGTTCGCGTATTCCATGTCCCGTCTCGTTATCAAATTGCAGACATCTTTACAAAGGGTCTGCCAGCGGTTCTCTTTGAAGATTTTAGGGACAGTCTCTGCGTTCGAAAACCGCCTGCTATGACTGCGGGAGTGTGTTAAACAGAGCAATATACATGTGATATACACCCAATATATAGCAATGTATATCACATGCAAAGTAGTGGACTGGACTGGCCCAACCCAGCAGTGGGCTCTCGGCATCTCCCAGCAGTGGCCCATTCTCGTGTATGCAGTGGGCTCTCGGCATCTCCCAGCAGTGGCCCATTCTCGTGTATATTGAGGACAAGACAATATTGTATATATGGTATATATATTTGTAGTATATTTTAGTGTAAATATTACCTTAATTAGTGTTATACACTTATCATAATTGTATAGTTAGAATTATGGTAGAATAAGGTTTTAGAAATAGAATAGGAATAGGATTCTCCTATTATGGAAATATGTAACTTGTATATATAATCTTTCAATTAATGAAAATAATGAAGGGGATTATTTCTTTCAGTCAACGACATGCCCAGTGTTGCAACTAATGGTGTTGTCCATACTACAGGAAGGGCCCTGCTTCATATTTCAAGAAATTACCCGTGTTAATCTAAAAAGAAATAGAGCAAAAGTAGATACCAATGTAGAGAAAAGAGACGGGCGGATTCCGGAAGAGCCTGAACAACACAATAATAAAAAGGTGGTAATCTTCAAGAGAGCAAAATATAATCCCATTTATCATTCAATTTAGCAAAAGCAATGTCTCTCAACAGCCTGCCCCAACTAATTGGTCCTTGCAATTTTATTTCATTTGCCTCCACTACCATCTGATTATCTGATTGTGGTCAAGCTAAATGTGCACGCGGGCTTAACCCCAGGAAATGTTTTCCCCAGTGCTGATCAATATGTTCGAAAAACTAAAGATTATCTGAACCTAAGCAGCATATGAAAAGTGGAATTAACAAAAGATCCAAATGATTTTTATTGAAAGTCAAGATTTAATGCAACTGCATGATAGAATATTCTAGGTTCATTCTGTGGGTTTTATTTGAAACTCAGAAGCATCAGTTCAGATAAATAGACATTGTCTGTCATTCCATAAGGGAGAAGGCAAGGTTAGTGTTTTTAGTATACAATACATTCACACAAAGGAGCAACTCGCAGATATCCTAATCAAAAGCCTTGAAAAGATTCAGCATGAATACCTTCCTGTGCAAGCTGGGTGTGAAGAATATCTTCTACCCTAACTCGAGGATTATTAAATGGTGTGGAAGAAAAGAGAGTGGAGTGAGTGCGGTGAGCAATGTGACAATCCATAGCTGTGGTGTAATGTAAAAAACAGTTGATGAGCTTAGTTAAATTAATTAATTGGCTTGTAGCTGGTTTAGTTAATTAGCAAGTGAAGTTGCTATTTATTAATTGTAACTAGAATTAGACAATGGAATGAACCATTTTTAAAATCTTGTTCCATACAGTTGCAACTACTCGAGTTTCTTTCCCCTACTTTACTCGTCTCGCAGTTACACCAACTCGATATATCCATTGATGGACCTTTCTAAACAAGATTAATAGTATAGAAAATCTTCCTAATTCTGACATACGTCTCCATATTCAGGTAATTTTCCTATCTAGTTATTGTATCTCATTTCAAATAGTTTTAAGTTATCTTATTTCTGGCAGGGGCGCTCCTATATAAGGAGCCATCTTGTATCTTGTTTACGATCAATTCGAGACAAGTTACCTGTTCTTAATTACACAAGGATGAGTTACGCACCATAACTAGTCAGAGAGAACACTCCCAATAAATCCATTCAGCAGCACAATCTCGGCAACAGAAGCTGAGCTTGGGAAATCAAACTTAGGTTCCAACCCAACAGCATTTAATGGCCATACTGGAAAAAGAATTAGGTGGGATAGAAATCAGTAAGACACAATCAATTAAGCAAGAGATTCAAATTAAGCACGGAATATATTATATGGTTGGTTGCAATCACACTTGAATTCTGGAAGTTCTTTCCACTGGCTTAGCAAGAATTTGAATTCCACCCATTACGGAAAAGATTATCTGTCGTCTTTCCTTTTAAAGTTGTACCAAAATGTTTCATTTTCCATGAAAGGGAAGTTTATTCCATCATTAGTCATTGTTTTTGCAATATTATAGTACTTCGAAAAGTAAATGTTCCCACTTCTATTCTTATAAAATCTCAAACTTCGTAAGTGAACTCTCTCGACCAGCTTCCGATATATTATAATTTCAACCTTCAGCCTTCAACTCTTCAAATACACTTAAATTCCATTCCAAGTCAAAACTAAGACGATTAAATTAGAACGGTGTTAGTATACGGAACACTATATCATCATAAGTACAATAATAAAATAACAGAAACCAACTTAGACCTAGAAGTTCCAAATGAACACATTTTCATCACAAAGACCACTGTGAAGCACAAAGGAACCAACTCCAAACCTATAAGTAAATCAGTTCCAAAATTGAGCACTACCTAAAGAAAATCGTCCTTACAAAAGCAATTGTGTTCTCACCTTTTCTTAGATACCTGAAGAATTTAATCTCTGTGCATGGTTATCCAATATTTCCCCTCTTTCTTTCCCTTTAGTATATACCTGATGTTTTTTCTGCATCCACCCCCCTTTCCAAACTAATTAAGAAGAACAACAAGAACTGATCACCTTGTTCAATTCTTGTGGTTCTTGGTTTATATTTGACTAATAAGAATGCTACTTTTCTCTTCTTTTTTTATGGGTGTCCAGGCCAGCTAGCGCACCTCGACTAATTTCACAGGGTACGTACTAACTTCCACCAACACAGGTACCGGGTAGCTCTATCCACCAAGTCTTGGACAAAGGGAAAGAAATCGCCTAGTTTTTTTTTGCCTTCCTTGGAATTTGAACCTAAAATCTCATGGTTTTCAACAACTTCATTGATCACTAGGTCACACCCCGGGGGCAGAAAATGTTATTTTCTCTTGATAGGCCAAAAAATAGTGGCAGCTTCTTTGAATACGAAAAAAAATTAAAAAATTCATGCTGTTCTTCTAGGGGCACAAATTTCCAAAATGTCCATTACCAAGCCACCAAAGGCCAAACAAAGTGAATATTCCAAGATATCCAAAGAACCGCTCCATATCTGCCTTTTCTCCTGATCCAGCAGATTTCTTGAGGAGCACTGAGTACATCAAGAAAACCATACAACAGATCAAAATAAGAACCATGAAACTAGAGTTATTTGTAAATTAAAGTGACAATTTCATCCCAAACCTGATAGATAACCTACCTGTAAATAGGCCATAACACATTGCTGAAAGAAGACCAAAAACATCACCAACAATGGAATGCTTAGCAGTCCTATCAGCCGCAATGAACCCACATAAATGATGCACTAGATTTAGCCATAAAAAGGAGCACATAGAAGTAAATTAAAAACTACTTAATATTTGCACTACATACAAAATTGAAAAGCCAATTATGTCTAAGAACCATACGGGTTAGCCATGACCAGAAACAAAATAAATATATTTTGAGTTATTTGTCAAAGAATCAAGTTATGTCAGCTTAAACATATCTTTATAAAAACAGAGAAGGAAAAGTTACTTTAAACACCGAAATTGTTTCATAATAGCATTATTTAGTTGAATGCCAGTGCCAGAATTTGTTAGCTGACAATAAACTGAGTAAGATTGTAATCTTTTATTCAGAGAAGCTTCTGAGATCTTTTGATTGGTAAGCCTATATTAAACGTTCTGTTAGGTGCCACTCCTAGAGGGCCTTTGAGATTTTGACGTTTTCCATAGATTCCTTTTCTCCTTCATTATTTATTTTCCACTAGTTCTGGATTTAACTGCCTGGTTTCAAATTTGTCCTACATCATTTACTCCAGCATACTTAGATCCTGCTCTTTGTTTCTCTATTGCATAAGGCTGGTAAGTATCCATTTCAATTACAGGTGCAAAGACCAAGCTCTTTACCATAGGTATAAGCCTTGAACAGTTCTATTATCTTTTCCTGCAAATCATCAGCACCTTTTAGGCATTTTCACCAGGAAAGCTCCATCTTTCTCATTTCTTGTAACTTACACATTTTGATTTTAGATTGGACAGTATGCATTTTCAGAACCAACCTGAAGTGAATGAAAATCAGTAATACACCAATCAATTTGATATTAGCAGAGAGGGCTTTTAGATTGGTGTATATATATACAACAACAACATACCCAGTGAAATCCCACAACGTGGGGTATGGGGAGGGTAGAGTGTACGCAGACCTTACCCTCTACCTTGGTAGGTAGAGCGGCTGTTTCCGAGAGACCCTCGGCTCAAGACAGAGCATAAGCACAAGCAAAGCAACAGATTTGTGTGTGTGTGTGTGTGTGTGTATATATATATATATATATCCTGAGCTTAAACTGCATGTATCATTTCAAAGTCACTTATTGGAACTTTTTCACGTTTTTTTGTTTATCACAATTTCCATTATGGGTAACTTTTCGGATTTCTGCAAACTGTACAATGAAAATCTTCTCCTGGACTCATCTTTGTGGTTGATATCAACCAATGGAAAGCCTTCTTCCGGGTCGCTGAAATCCATGTCTTCTGTGAAGTAACCATTCAAACCTCCTTCGGGATGGTTGTGCATGTCATTAAGTTTGAGTGGCACATCAAGAACTGAGTCCAGGAGAAGATTTTCATTGTACAGTTTCTTCGTGAAAGAATTAATCCCTTGATTATTCTTATTGAATGAATAGGTATATATACAAATTACAATATCCAAATATGAAAAATCATATTCCTACTAAACTTCTAATATCCTAGTTCTACTTGTACAAGAATTCTACAATTATGATAATAATTATACAACATAATTTACAACTTCTATTTATGGTACAAGACTAGTAAAAACCGTGTATATCATAGGGATATACACGGTATTCTATCACACCCCCGCAGTCATAGCGGGCGGTTGTCGTGCGCTGAGACTGTCCCTAAAATCTTCAAATAAAACCGAGGGAAGGCCCTTCGTAAAGATGTCAGCAATTTGGTACCGTGAGGGCACATGTAAGACGCGTACTTGTCCCCGAGCTACCTTTTCGCGAACAAAGTGAATATCCATCTCGATATGTTTAGTGCGTTGATGTTGGACCGGATTGACAGAAAGATAAACTGCACTAACATTATCACAGTAGACCAAGGTAACTTTCTGAATAGGAAAGTGTAGTTCTAACAAAAGATTACGCAGCCAACATGATTCTGACAAAACATTCGCCACACCTCGATAATCGGCCTCTGCACTGGATCTTGATAATGTAGCTTGTCGTTTTGCAGACCATGAGACCAAGTTATCCCCAAGAACCATACAATAACCAGAAGTCGAGCGTCTGGTATCAGGACAACCACCCCAATCAGCATCTGTATAAGATACAAGTGTAGAAATGGACGTAGGATACAAATGCAAGCCATAATTCAGTGTGCCCTGGATGTATCGTATAATGCGTTTGAGCGCATTCATATGCTCAATCCGTGGATCATGCATAAACAAACACACATGTTGAACTGCATAAGTAATATCAGGCTTTGTGAATGTAAGATACTGAAGTACCCCTGCAAGGCTGCGATAATGGGTGGAATCCTCGAGCTTAGTGCCAGATGTAGCACTCAGCTTCGGGTTAGTATCAACCGGAGTAGAAGTAGATTTACACGATGACATACCAGCTCTTTCAATGATCTCAGCGGCATACTTCCTTCGTGATAAAATAGACCACCTGAATGACGAGTGACAGCAATCCCCAAGAAATAACTCAGGGCCCCCAAGTCTTTCATAGCAAATTCGAAACTGAGAAGTGTCATGATAGACTTGCGCAGATTATCAGACGAAGCAGTCAATATAATATCATCGACCTACAACAAAAATGTATACCAGAGAAGTACAGCGACGATATATAAAGAGAGAATGATCAGACCGGCTGTGAGAAAAATCAATAGAAGATACATATTCAGCAAACCTTTTATACCAAGCATGTGGGGCCTGTTTAAGTCCATACAAGGACTTCTTCATCAAATAGACATGATGAGGATGATTGGGATCTCGAAAACCCAAGGGCTGATGCATATAAACTGTCTCCTTAAGATCACCGTGTAAAAAGACATTTTTCACATCCAACTGATGAATGGGTCATGCTTTTGAGAGAGCCAAATTGAGAACAGTACGAATAGTAGCTGGTTTGACCACCGGACTAAACGTTTCACCACAATCCACACCAACCTGTTGAGTTTTACCATCACCTACAAGACGAGTCTTATGCCTCTCAAAAGAACAGTCAAAATTTTCTTTATGAGTAAAAATCCACATAGACCGAATAATATTAACACCAGAAGGACGGGGCACCAACTCCCACGTCTTATTTTCAATAAGAGCATTATATTCATCAGTTATAGCTAATTTCCAATTCGGGTCATTTAATGCGGACACAAGGTTACACTGGAGGGCGAATTTAAGGACATTAGAATTGAGATTAAAATATCATTTTGGTTTAAAAATACCCCTTTGACTACGAGTAATGAGCCCTTGACTAGAGAAAGAATTGGATGGATTTTGGGTAATATGTGGAACGGGGACGGACTGGCCAGCAGGTAATAGGCCTGCTGGCCCAACAATTGGAACAAGAACAGTAATAGGCTCGGGATTGGGCTAAAACACTGAAACAATACCGAGATCGATGTTGGGAGTGTCATCGGCCTTGCTGGGTAGAAACGATGGTTCTGCGATGAAGGAGCGGTGACGATGGGCTTTCTTGGCATAGTTTGATCACGGGACAAGTCGGAAAAATTGTGGATAATATATGGCGAGACCTCGTCATCTAAAAAATTATATGAACTCGGCACGAGACTACTCACTTTAGTAAAAGGAAATTGGGTTTCATCAAAAATAACATAGCGACTAATTATGATTTCATTAGATGATAAATCAAAACATTTGTAACCACGATGATTAGACGGATAACCCAAAAACACACTAGCGGTAGAACGGGCCTGAAGTTTGTTAATTGTAGTTGACGAAAAAAATGGATAGCATAAACACCCAGCTATTAAACGATGACTTTGGTTTACTAGAGAAAAGACCCTAAGATGAGAATACGAAAGATCCTTATTATAGAGAACGTTAAGGGGAGATTTAGATGCTAATCATTTGGTAGGAAGTACGTGAAGGAGGTAAGTAGACATTTGTAGTGCATGATGCCAAAAAGAAGGGGGACAGAAGCATGGGTTAATAAAATTCGGACAATATTATTGATGGTACGAATTTTTCATTTGGCTTTCCCATTTTCTGAGGACAAGAAAAATGAAAAACTATGTCATTAGCATCATAAAATTCCCGAAACAATCCATTATCATATTCCTTGCCATTATCACATTAAATACTTTTAATTTCCCGTTCGAATTGGGTACGGATGAATGCTCTAAAGTTTAAGAATGTAGAAAAAACATGAGACTTTTTCGATAAAAGAAAGGTCCACAAAAAAATAGAATAATCATCCAAAAATGGGATATAATAACGATGGCCACAGAACTTAACACGGGGGATGTCCATAAATCACTATGAATAATGTCAAATGGCATCAAAGTACTAGAAGTAGAGGCTACAAATGGTAATTTAACATGTTTTCCTAACAGACAAGAAGGACAAAGTGTGATACGCGTACCCTTACAAGAAATAAAATTATTTTTATACAAAGAAGAAATAATAGACGATCCCGAATGACCCAAACAGGCATGCCACAAGGAAGGAGCAAGGGCGGCAAAAGTAGATGGTATGGCTTGACTCGCGGAAGTGGTGGTATTTGTGATAGGATAAAGCTCTCCCCTACTATTGCATCTCATTAGAGGTATCCCCATTTTGAAATCCTTCACAGAAAAACCCAAAGGGATCAAAATTAACCGAAACCCAATTATCAGTGGTGAATTTTCGGACAGACACCAAATTTTTAATTAAGTTAAGGGTATGAAGGGTATTTTTCAAAACTAGAGGTGGATGTGGGAAGACAAAGTTGTATGTCCATAACCACGAATTGGAATTGAATTGTCATTACCAACAATAATACCACAATTTTTGCTCAAATTGAAATAAGACGAGAGATTACATTGGTCAGATGTCATGTGAGAAGTGGCTCCGGTATCCATATACCAATTCACGTCTGGAGGATTTAATCCAAGCACGTGCATTGCGGCCTCAATATCTGTCAGAGTTGGTGTGGAGCCCACTACCTGGAAAACTGGGCTTGGCCTGTTGCTGGAACTGGGCCCATTTACCCGGGTAAGGGTCGGGAGGAAAATAGGGATTGTTGGGCCAATGGCCACTGGCCCAGTTCCACGGCCAGGGGGCCCACGGGTGGGACTAGTTGGCTTGCGGCCCAATTCCACTACTACCGTTGTTTCGGCCACCTCCGTTACCACTGCGGGTTTTGCCATTATTTTTACGATTTCGACCCTTTTTGCCACCACCGTTGTTGCGGTGTTGGCCAGAATTCTCGAAGAATGAGTGAGGTCGTCTTACGTAGTCATCATGGCAACGGAATTTGCACCTGTAGCCGCCTTTTTAGCTAAGCCGGCTTCTTCTAACGTGAGCATGGAACGGGCCTGATAAAAGGGTGGTGGAGGGTTACTTTGACGAAGTAGTGTACCAACATTGTTATGGGCCTCAGATAGACCTACAACCATTTGGAGAACAAGACGATTATTGGTAACTGGTGCACCAATGTTGCGGAGTAAGTCTGCCAATTCCTTCAGCCTTTTACAATATGCCGAAACGTTAGGAAAATCTAACATATGGACATGTGAAATTCCTGCTAGATGGTGACAGCACAGGAATTCTTATTATCTTGAAATATATCACGCACCCTATTTTAAGTTTCCATTGCCGTAGTGTCGGGCTCAATGATCGTTTGTAGGAGGTCGGTAGAAATAGTGGAATAAATTCACTGGAGAACGGTAGCATCGAGTGTCGTCCATAACGTAGGATTTTCCTCGGGGTTAGGCACCTCCTCTGTGCCAGGTGTTGAGGGAATTATGTGATGGAGGACTTGATGCGAACGTGCATGAATTTTAAATAATTCCGCTTATGTCGCGTATTGGACGTTTTCTATCTCAAGAACAATAGGGATGTGGTTCTTGATGTTGGAAACTGTAAGGGCCGGATGAAACAGGTTCTTTGACGTAGACATAACGAAAAAACAATAGGAGAATTAGGGATTAGGAAGAAAATTTGGGAAGGGAGGAGGAAGAAGTCGGCCGGAAACCGAGAAGGGTTCTCGGAATTTGAGCCGAGAGTAGCGGAAGAAAATTGGGAAGGGAGGTAGTCTAGACCTAGAGCTCTGATACCATGAAAGAATTAATTCTTGATTATTCTTATTGAATGAATATGTATATATACAAGTTACAATATCCAAATATGGAAAATTTTATTCCTACTAAACTTCTAATATCCTAGTTCTACTTGTACAAAAATTCTACAATTATGGTAATTATACAACATAATTTACAACTTCTATTTATGGTACAAGACTAGTCAAAACCGTGTATACACGGTATTCTATCACTTCAAGGAACCTTTTTCTAATAAACTGCATAACCAATCTTTACAGACTGCTATGGGCAGGAAGATTGCCATAAGAGAGATCCCCAAATATGTAACCGCAAAAGGTTGTTTATACTCTACAAAAATTTTCTGCAGCACAGACATATAATGGTCTTATCTTAGTATCTTCTGTCCAAAACTTCTGCATCATATGATCGTAAAGCTTTGAATCGAGAGAAACTGATGGCAACAGAAACAAGTGAATGGAAAAAGTAAATTTGTTTAGAAATGCCTTCAGAGGACTATGAAAAGATCAGCGCCTTCAGCATAGGAACTGCACCATAATGGAGACATTCTAATTTTCCCTTTTGGAGAAGCTATGAAGCATTTCTTTACCCATAATCCCCAAGTATTTGTTGTTAAGATACTAGAATTTATAACGAAAAATTTACAATACAGACGTGAAATGGAGACATAATTCATATAGCAAAATGATCATTCGAAACGAACCTTTAGAAAAGCTTGTACTAGGAAAACAACGTATCTCATGTGACAAAGAAATAGTTAATAGTACCTTACAAAAAAAAGATGTTAATAGTAGCATAGGCACGTGTTACAGAATGTGATATGAACAATGGATGGGACATACTTAGTCAATCCGAATGAAAGCAAGTAAGCATATGATATTATATAGATGCATTCAGCATGATTAGTGGAAATACTGTGGATGTGATCAATCAACAGGCTTAGTGTTCAAAAAGTTGTTCTGTGTTAGACACCGTGCATACGCATATGTTTAGAACAACACGAGATAGGAAAATGGTTGAGGCTAACTTGCCTCTCTCAAAGTACCTTTTGAAATCAGTCTAAGCAAGAATGGAAAATGGTTGAGACTTCATAAACCAGACTACATTTAGGGTGTGTTCGGTGAGGAAAATGTTTTTCCTGAAAAATGTGTTCTTGAAAAAATAAGTGAATTTTTTTTGAAAAACAGTTTTCGGAAAATACTCATCCACCACCCACCATGGTAGGGGTGGTGGGGTGTTCGAGGGTGGTGGTTCGGTGGTGTGGGGTGAGTTCAATGGTGTGGAGGAGACAATTAATATGAAATGCTACTTGTGAGACTTTTTTCCCCTACTTACCTCTGACAAGTTATTTTTTCTCATTTTTAAGAATTTGTTTTCCCAATAACTATGTTTACTTATCAAAAAGAAAAGTTTGTTTATCCGAAACTTTACACCAACCGAACATGAGAAAATTGAAAAAACACATCCTTAGCTTTGATCTTTTTCATGTTAGAACTAAATTAGAAAAAAGAAAAGGAAATTTGAGGTTATAATATAATATTAATATATACCCTTTACTTGTATCAATCTTTTCCCCTAAGAAAAAAAAATCTTCGGATTCAGCAAAGAAAAGAAACAATGAGTCCACAAAACAAACCAAGAATATATTTCATAATCCCAGAAAATGAAACGGGTTACCTGAGTAACCTCAGCAGAAGCAACCCATATAAACACAAAAGCCCCAATCCAGCATTGTATTTCCAACCCATATCTTAGAAAGCACAATTAGAATAACTCAAAACAAAGAGTATTAAACAAAAACCAATTTAGCGTGTAAGAGTCGAAGGAATTGAAGTTCAAACGCATTTTAATATTGAAATCGGCAAGTTGACTGGTATTTCCAAGAATAGCTTAAACGAGAAAAATGCCTTTCTTATTTTTTTTGTTGTAATTCAGTTGTTGTTTAAGTAACGTACGGGACTGACAAGTTGTTAGTTCACTTTTTTAGCAAGTGGAAACGTCTTTTTCTTCTTACACCCAACTACGTGTCTGCTCAATTTAAAGTCGAGTCAATATTGTTCCTAAAAAGTTGGTCCAAAGAAATGAAATAAAGATAAACAAGAAAGCTTATAATTAGAGGTTGCTTGGTTTGAAGTATTAAGAAAATTTGATCTCCGTATAAAATTGTTGTGCCTTTTATAATATTTTTTTGCGTAAATAATAGTCTATATGCATTTAGTTTTCCGTTTATAACTTCACATTAGTTATGTGGAGTTCAATGAAACTGTTAGGTTAATGACTTTAAGATCAAGTTAATTTTTTATTATAATAGAGATAATATTTTATTATTTTATAACACATAGCACGAAATTCTTTAACATTTACTTTGAAAAAATCTAGAGATGTGGAGAGAGGAAAACTCTATTTATCCTTATTCTATACCATTGGTCTATACGGTAAGTAGTACAAATTTATTATATTTATGAAATTTTTACCTTTTATTATATGATGGTAGCCTTGAAGGAGTGGTATCTGTTCGGCTAACTATTTACTTTAATATAAACAAGTAAGATAATCTCATGATTGGCTTAAACTAAGCAAATTATTCAACAATTCTCAATATTTTATACTTTCATATATTTGTTCGACACTAATTGTTTGGTTGAGTTGAGCAAATAAAAGTCTTATTATAAATCTGATTGGATTGTCATCTGAAGAATTTTTCACAAAAGGCTAGTATTTCCTTTAAATCTTACTAGAGGTGGCGGTCGGGCTCGAAGTCTGACGAATTCGGGCTCAGTCCGATAGGGTCGAGGAGTCGGGGCGGGACGGGCGAAGAGGGTGAGTCGGATGCAGCGGGACTTGCTCCAGTCCCGTCCCGATCCCGATCCCGTCGGAATCGGGTGGGGCCGGGGTCGGGATTGGGGCGGGTTCCGGCGAGTTTTCCTTTTTTTTATTTTTTATTTTAAATAACATATGTATAAAAAAAAAACTCAATAAACAAGACAAAATAGTGTAATAAAAACATCCTAATGCTGTTTTTGTGTCTCTTATATTATTTAATAGACATATGATTTTTTTGTAATACAAATACAATTGTCTAAAATCTAAATTGCAATTTTGTGGTGTTGTCCAAAAGTTGCAAATTACATAATAAAATTGCAATTAAAAAAATTACATTCTCAAAAAAACATGTTCTAATTGCTTGATAATTTCCTGTGGTTCTTCGGTTGGAATTGGTATTTGTTGGTCAAATTGATCCACGTCGCTTCCACCACCTTCGGATAAGATTTCATTGTAGTTTTCGTCTTCTTCTTCGTTGATCTCCGGTTGACCGCACCTTCTCCGCTCCGCCAGATCCAATCTCTCAATAATACCGCAATTTTCAAGTCGCCTCCGCTAATGAGTGTCTGTGGTCTCCTATTTGATATCTGCCGGCAGACAAAGCGCTTTCAGACGCAGTTGATGACGCTTGAATGGTCAAAACATCTCGGGCCATCAATGAAAGTGTCGGAAAGGTCTTCGTGATTCCCTCCAGATTTCAAAGAAGTCTTCATGTCCATCTTCATTGATAACTTCTTGGTACTGCATGTAACCCTCAAAACAAAAATATCCAACTCGCTAATTTGGTTAGTAGTAGAGGTACGGCCGCACATTCTATTTCTCGAGGCTTTCAATACTAGTCGCAGAAACAAAGATGTCTTTGTGAGGTTGTGTTGAAGATGAAGAAGATGGTATGGAAGCCGTAAGTTACTAGCATTTTCTTGTTGATAAAACCTATATATTTTTTTGCATTGGTGTTCTACGCTAGACAACACTTCTTCTTTAGTTTGTTCAATAGGTGGTGGGTGATTTAGATTTTTGGGACTTGGAGGTGGTAGTACTTCTATACAATCGTAAATAGTTTCAATTAGTGATTTAGTACCGTCTATTTTAATAGTCGGATTTAATACAGAACCAATAATATAAATAGTGGGAATAGGAATAAAATATTTTCTTATTTTGATAAACATTTTTTAATAGCTGCCATATAAGCTGATTTTTTCATATATTCACTAAGTAATAAAAATATTAGAGTTATATAAAACAACATAGTTGAAATAGTAGGATAATATATACCGGAAAATTCTTTTGTTGCTTGAATTTTTTTTTCTAAAAATACAATTACTTCGGAAAATTTTTACCCAATCACTATCTACAATCATATCAGCTGAATTTTGATTATGAGAGTTAAAAAATAAAGCTATAGGTTTTCTATAGTCATAAGCAACAAGTAGTTGCTCGTATAAAGAATTTCACCTAGTGGATACTTCTTGTGGAATTTTTCTATAAGATAGTCCACAATCGTGACAAGTTTTTTTATATTCTTTTCTACGTTGTACTTTATTACTTTTAAAAATAAAGTTTATAGCAAATTATATTTTACTAAGAATGTCTTCAAAAAGTGATAGACCATCCTTTATAATTAAGTTATATGTATGGCATGCGCATTTTATATGAAAATGATCTGGACAAGATGAAGTTAAACTATTTTTTAAAATTGTAATTGCATAATTGTTAGAAGAAGCGTTATCTAATGTAATAGTCATAATTTTATCGGTTATTCCGTAATAATGGCACACTTGATAAATATTATCTGCAATAAAAGTATCAGTGTGCCTATCATCTATATATCTATACGCTAAGATACGTTTTTTCATAGATCATTTATAATCTATCCAATGACAAGTTACAGCTAAATAATCATGGCCGTTAGTATTACGATCTATATCAGACGTGATAGATACTTTGCCATTAAAATGATATAATGAATAACGTAAATATTGTTGATATTCATGCGCGAATTTAAATACATCTCTCTTAACAGTTGATCTAGGAAAACCGTTAAAAGCAGGATTATATATCTCTAATGTAATGAATAAAACCGGGAGATGAATGAAATGAAAAAGGCAAACCCTCCACAACAACTAATTTTGATATTGCTTCCCTATCTCTATGTTTATTGTATTTAGGGCCTACAATTCCCCCCGTCATAGGGTTAATTTGACCACTGCATTGGTCCCGACGATGTCAGTATGTGAACCTTGTCACGATGGAGCGGGCGTTTGCGCACCCGATTTTGAAGCCTGATATTGGGCATACCTAGCTGGATGAGCACTTACTACGTGTCTAATTAAATCTCCCGTCCCACCGTGACCTTTTCCAGTTTTAAATTTTAAAACATTTTTACAAATTTTACATATAGCTACTTGATTCTCTACGTCCCTATCAAAAAATGTCCATGCATCTGATTTTAATGGTCGTTTTGCTGGACCTCGTCTCATACTAGGGGGAATAGGAGGTATTTCATTTGAAGGTGCACTAGTGGGTGTGTTGTCATCAACATTAGTGGGTGTATCATCTAGATCATCGTCTAAATTAAAGTCTTCTTCAGTTCCAGAAAATAGCTCCTCGTCTAAATCTAATGGTATTGTAGGAAAATGTTGAGTATCACCAAAATCATCTTGTGTAGGAATAAGATGACTAGAAGAAGTACCCTTGCCCTGGTTGCCCCTACTAGAAGAAGCACCCTTACCCTTAAACATACCTCTTAATCCTTTCATTTTAATTATGATAATAAATAATTAAAAACAATAAAATTAAGTGCGCTAAATAAAATAAACAGGCAATAATAATTTAATGAAGGAACGAATGTACCAAACGCCGACGTAACGTCGACGTGTAATCGAGAGGTTGAAAATTGAAACTTTGCTCGATGGAATCTCCTCAAGCTAGTTGCCAACTTCACTCCCAATTCTCAAATGGATAAATAAAATTGAATATTTAGTAAACAATGTAGACTTGTAGAGAGATATATTGAGAGATTAGAGAGATTGTAGGAAGATTTGTGAGAAAGATAAAGAGAAAATGAGTTATTTATAGTTGAAAAATTGGGTTAAAGTGTAAATATAATAACTTATGGGTTAAAAATAAATATTAAGGGGTAGGGGGGTTGGGGAGGGGGGAGGCCTATGGATGTTGCCCAACGACCAAAAATCTAAAATGGTCGTTGGTGCAACGACTATATTTGCAAAGAGGGGGCTCTCGGGCGGGGTCGGGCTCGGGACGGGCTCGGGGCGGGGTAGGGGCGGGCGGGCCTGGGGCGGGCTCGGGTCTGGCGGGACGAGACATTGTCCCGTCCCGAGTTCGAGTTCCGCTACCATTTTTTTTTTTACCGGGGCGGGTTCGGGACGGGGTTGGGCCGTCCCGACCCACTGGCCAGCCTTAAATCTTACTATGTATACCGTTTGTCCTTTGCTCCTAATGTCATGACGTTGGGTCCGTTTGATCCAAGTAACATAAATAATTCACATGGCAGTTCATGCCTCAGATTTATTCCCGAAGAAGAAGATGGATTATGATATTAATTCTATATCCCTTAATATTTAACTATGACAATTTGTAAGAAATATATGATTACTAGAAGTGATAATATATCTTAATTTGTTATGATTAAATTTATTTGTGCATGTGATTACCAAAAGGGGTTATATTTTCATATGCTTGTTGTGGCTACAACATAATATATGTTAAAATTCTTTACATTATATATATACGTCGATTTGTTTCTGAAGTAGCAATTTCTTAAAAGAGGTTCTAAACTATCATAATTTGATATGCTTAAGGTACGTTCAGATAATTATGTTTCATTCCTGAATAATGAGAACTATTGATAAATGTTACAAATACAAATCCATTCACTGAAGTGGATGTGACAATATATAGTAAAGCCTATAAATATGAACGTGCATTTGGCTGTGAAAATATCACGATGCATCTCCAGAAGAGATAGAATTGAGAAAAAATATTCTGAATATTATTTGCAGTACTCCCGAAGTAGCAAACTCAAAAATTTGCTCCCGAAGTAGCAAACTCTGAATGCTACTCCCGAAGTAGTACAACTTTGAGATCTACTCCCAAAGTAGTACAACTCTGAGATCTACTCCCGAAGTAATAGAACTCTGAAATTTACTCATGAATTAATAAAAATTCTGAATTTACTCCTGAAGTAGTAAGATCTTGAACTTTACTCCTGAAGTAGTAAAACTTTAAACTTTACTTCTAAAGTAGTAAAACTTAAAACTTTACTCCCGAAGCAATGTCTTCGTGTGCTTGAGAAAAATAATGAGCAATAGATGAACATTGTATATCAAGGACATTTAAATAATCGGGATTCATTTTCCGAATCAAATGAAAATATACCACAGCCTACCTCCTGAAGAGATAAAATAATAAAGAAAATACATATGGTATAAAAGTTATTGCAACACATACCTGTCGTACGTAAAAATATTGTGAATAAGTTTATAGATATGAAATCTCATGCAGTAGTAAATCATAAGTTTACTAAAATAAAGAGCACACGTCATGATAAACTTGAAGTTTACAACTAGTACAAGTAATTTTATCATTGGACCTGACCATTTTGGTCGTCCTGATTCAAATATGGTGTGCTGATTGAGTATTCAGAATATATTGAAGCAGTGAAAGATTCTTCAAGATATATTTTGTGTTGCTTGTTCTCGTGATAAATTGATCACACCAGCTAATGCTGGGACTGAATTTCTTAAATTTTGGAAAATATAAAAAGTGAATATGGGTCCATTCACCTGTAGGTGATGTCTTAAATAGATGCATCGATAAGACAGTCACATGTGTGTTTATTGTCAACTCGTAATTTGACATATACAAAATTACTTGCTCAAAATAATTGGGTTGAGAGCACATTTTTTCAAATTATGTAATCAAGATAAATCATTTTGGTTTAACATTGAATGCCTCCGATAAATAGCTAAATCATTGCTTATGAGAACAAAACTTCATGTGTTGATCTAAACTATGATATATTACATACATCAACACTTGTATGCTCAGACCAATAAATTATGATAAATTCTCCCTCACAATTGATTTAGGGTTAGGAATCAAATATTTTTATCTAACAGTTTTTATTTGTGGTACATGATTAAGTAATCTACCATGATGCACAAAAGATGAATTCCCTCAAAGAAGATGGGATTTATGTTAGTTTCTCTAACATATGGGGAGAGAATAAGCAGCTAGAAAATATGTTATGATTTATCATTAGTATGATCCTCATTCAAAAGATAATTTAGGTCAATCGCTAGAAGTATTTGCTGCCCAAAATTCATTTCTAATTTCAGCTGCAAAATGCTCCTATTAAATTCATGTCTTTGAAGGACAAAGACTACAACATGCATAATGCATGGTAGACCAATCGGTTCTAAACAGAATAATTCTTGAAAAAAGAGAGGAGCAAGTGATCATAATGAGGAGGCAATGTGTTCTTGAAGAGCATACGACATAACACTTCATGAAACCTCATGAAAGGTTTAGGTACCTAAAATAATGAAAGTGATGAGATCTCAATAAGTTATGTCACATTACGAACCAATACAAATGATATATCGTCGACGATATCTTTGGTACAATATAGCGTAATATTGTAAAAGGTTGTGAGGATCTGAGTTCTACTCCTATAAAGCATGATGACATAGACATCATTACCAAATGAAATGACTCATTTTAGTAAGCTTCAAGCTTATTGGACCTGCAGTCCAGACAATAGAAAATGTCACGCATTTAAATATTAATGAATATTGTCACTTGGACAAAATTTATATGAAAATTTTTGAAGAATTTTAAATGCATGAAACATATACAGATTTTAGAAATTTATTCATAATTCTTATTTGAGCTAAATCAAGCAAGGTGAATGCGATTTGATCACCTTAATGATCATAATATGGAGGCAATGTTTTTATGAAAATCAGAATCTATTATATTGTTATGCAAGTTGATGACTAGTATATTATTGAAAACTCTTGAAGTGTTTCCAAAAGCATAGATTATCTGCTGAAAGAAGTTGAAATGAGAAATTTATAGAACTCTTTGATCCTGAAGTGCCATATTTTTATGCAATTTATGCACTTCTATATTTTTCTATGACTATGAGGGATTACAGTCATATGATGTTATTCTACATGACAGTTAAATCATATAAAGATAACATCTGTTTATAAAACAAGTCAGAAATGCACTTGGAGTGATTTCAACAATATTATATGCCGATGCAACTCTATCCAAAGATTGAAGATGCAGCAACATACACATCCCAACTAAAATGAAGATTCATAAAAAGGGATAGAATAAAGCATATTTCACCAAAGTTGTTCTTCACACGCGATCTCCAAAAGAATGATAATATCAACGTGCAACAAATTCGTTCAAGTGATAATATGGTTGATTTGTTCAATAAGTCTCTATCAAATGCAACTTTCTAAAAGATAGTGCACAAGATTGGATTGCGAAGATTCAAGTTTTAAATTGATGTTCTCATCAGGGGGAGTTAATATGCATTGTACTATTTTTCCCTTATAAGGTTTTGTCCCATAGGGTTTTCCTTGCAAGATTTTTAATGAGGCAGCCAAAATGCGTATTACTAGAGACGTGTAATCTTTTTCTTTCACTAAAATTTTTCCCACTGGATTTTTTTAGTAAGATTTTAATAATACACATTATCTATCAAATAGACATTCAAGGGGGGAGTGTTATAAATATTATTCATTTATTATTGCGGGTGTCTATCTTTAGAGAAAAGTTAGGGTTACTAACTTTGGGACAAAATTAATCTTTGATTATAAATAGAGATGTTCTCTTCATTGTATTTACATCATCTGTCAAAAGAAATAAAAATTCTCCTCTCTTCTCTCTTTCTCTACAATATTCTTATTCTAATTTTATTATTATATAACAAAAACTAAATTGTTGAAGACTAGTGATTGTGAGGCTTTTCCAAAAAATCATGTATCTTATCCAAATCGTATAATATCTTCAGAGTATCTTTGAATCTTTTGCTTATAATTTACTCTCTCTATCTCAATTTATATGACATGCGTTTTTTAGTCCGTTAAAAAAAGAATGACATAATTGCTTATTTGACAACAATTTAACTAACTTTATCTTTTACGCTTTACGAGATGATTTATAACTACACAAATATGTTTGACATGTTATAGACCATAAGATTTAAAAGTCTTCATTTATTACTTAAACTCCGTGTCCACTCAAACTATATCATATAAATTGGGACGGAGAAAGTATACAAAATCTATGTAATGAAAGTATGATTTTTTTAGTTCCTCAAATATCGACAAAAATCTGACTTTAAATTTTGTCATTTTTAGTAATAAAACAGATTTCAATTAATTGTGCACCGAGAAGGAATATTCTACATTTAACTTCATGCTTATTTAGGACCAAGTGAAACCACCAAATCGCATCAAACCAATAAATTCCGTCAAATCGCAAAAAAGTTGACTAGTAGTTTGATTCCTCCTGAGGAGTTTGGTTTCAAACCCCGATTCAAACAGGAGGAGTACGCCTTTAATTTGATATTGAGAAAAAGATCGACTACACTTGGTTTAATTTGACATTAACAAAAGAAAGTCATACCGGATCAAACCAAATCGAAATCACATATATACCATTTTTTTGAATTTTTTATACTTTAGAAATAGTCATTATAATCTAATTTGTAAATATTTTCTTGCATTTTCAGAAGAACTGCTACTGTTTTCCTAACCATTCCTTCTATGCAACTATTATTGCTTCTGTTTCTGATCCTTGACTTGTTTTTTCTTCAAAAGCCACTCCCTTTTGAACTCTCTTTCTTTCTCCCCCCTTTTCTAGTTTACCCAAAAAAAAAAGTATGAGATGTATCAACAGTTTAACTTGAGGCATAAATTTTGACCACAATCAACTGGAGAAGATTTTACAGAACCAAAAACAAAGAGAATACTCCATGTTACTCAACAATATTAATTCAAGAATCACAATTCTACTTTGGAACAAACTCCTTATTATCTTATTTGAAATAAGAACATGCGAGGTGGTTTGTTCATTGCCACGCTATATAGCTCAGATCTAACAAATTTGCTAGAGTAAAACATGAACATTGCTTTTAATATTCAAACTCACACTGTAAATTCAGTTTAGTAGCCAACGATCATAGCATACACATTCAGCCTCAAAGTCAATTCCGTAAAAAGACATTCAGCATGTATTTCAAGAAGATATATAACACTTGCAACTTGTCTTTTTAACATATATCCTATAGCCGTTCCCATTATCATATACTCTCTCTGTTCCAATTTCTATGACACTTTTCTTTTTATTCAGTCTCGAGAAGAATGATACATTTTTATAGTTAGTAACAATTCAACATTAAAAATACATTAATATTATTAATGACATGATTTCTAGCCACACAAATTTCTATAGATTGTTTTGAACCAAAAGTTTCAAAAGTTTTTCTTTACTTCTTAAACTTTATTATAAGTAAAAGACATTCATATACGATGGGACTAAGGGAGTATACAATATCATTTGATACATTAACATGGAGTAACTTCCCATTTGTGAAATGTTAGCTGCAAAACAGAAAGTGTCCCTCTGACAATCTTGTAGTACAATACATATGAACAAGGTATGCCATATTATACCCTGTCGCAATAGTTTTTTTTAACTCAAGTGGTCTTTTATTTTCTGTCAGCAGAGTAATAATTAGTGCATCAAGTAACGAGATTGTCTAAGCTAGCAATAAAAGCAGATGTAGCAGCAAAATTGGATTGATGAACTACTCGAGGAGCAGATGCATAATATGTCATTCTCCATAAAGGTCCATGTTTCACCAAAAAATTGTAACTCCTTGGCAGTTGATTGAAGGGCCATGGAGTATGATCTGTCCATAAATCAGTAATAAACACCTGCAATACACATTCTTTATCATAGGTAACATATAAATCCTATTTAATAAAAATCAATGCATCGATTATGTTTCTTTTGAGTCGATGGTCTATCGAAAATAACTTCTCTACCCTTGTGGGTACCGATAAGGTATGCGTAGATCCTACCTTCCCAAGACCCCACTTATGAGATTATAGTGGGTATGTTGTTGTTGTTTGTTGTATAATAAAAATCAATCGAAATGACCTGATATTTATCTCCGAATTGTTCGTTGAAGGTTGCCTTGATGGCTTCAGCAGAGGCCCTGTGACCACCACCAGTATCAGTCATCAAAATTAGCACCTTTTTTGGACTTTCTGATTCAACACAATTAATGGGTATTTCTTCATCCTTAATAACATATCCATTGCTATCTCCACAACCAACACCAAATGAGGCAAACCTAAGTGGAATTCTCTCACAATGTAGCCTAATATCTCTATTGAAGTGATAACTCTACTAATGTCTGAAATACCACCATTGCTGCTACTATTCAAACTAAATAAAGGCGGTAATTCAGCCTTTGGCTTCTTCTTCATGTGATTCACAGACCCTTTCTTTAACATAAGATCAAAGTACACGTCATTAGGCTGCAAATTTAGTGTGCATCTGAATTATAGCTGGTCCTGTTGAGTTTATTGGAGTTATCAAACACAAAAGAGCCCAACTTGGATACAAAACCAAAGGGGTTGGTAGATTCTTGAGTAACAGACGAAGGCTGTATCATTCTTGAAATTTGGGAGATGGCAATATACTCAAAATTGTGGAAATTGGCATTTTTGTAAATAGTCAAGTTAGTTAGAAGATAATTAATGAGGCGGTTGTATTGTTAGAGATAGAGTTAGTTAGATTAAATATTTTGTCTAATTTAGATAAATAGGAGCCTTGTACATTGGATTCTCATTCATTCTGTTTTAATTAGCTTTCGATTCAAGCTGGATATTTTCTCAGATTCTCTCAATTCTCATTGCTGTGTAGATCTCTATTGAAGGAGTCTACAAAACTCTTTATGATATCAGAGCTAACATCACAATTGTGATTATCATCTTCTCTGTAATCTCGTTGTAGTAGTTGCAACAATGGTGGTACCAATAGAGTTGACATCTGCATCTACGGAGAGAGAAGTTTTCGATCACAATCATATGTTGTACCTTCATCCTTCGGATACGATCGGAGCTCAGATCATCACCATGCAATTGATTGAATTGGAAAATTACTCTGTCTGAAGTCGTGCAATGGTTATTCAATTACTCGGTAAGAACAAATTAGGGCTAATTGACGGCACATGGAAGAAGGAGCAATTTGGTCCAGAACTAGCACACCAGTGGGACCGTTGTAATGCAATTATTTTGGGATGGATTATGAGCTCGGTATTGAAGGATTTCGTTACAGGAATTGTGCATGAAAGAGATGCATGTAAGGTCTGGAATGATTTGAAGGAACGTTTTGACAAGGTCAATTGTACATGGATTTACCAGATGCACAAAGAGATTGCTACTATGTCTCAAGGAATGAGTAGTGTTTCGGTCTATTTTTTTAAGCTTCGAGATCTATAGGCCTAATTTGATAGTATGGTGCCATTACCAGATTGTGATTGCGAGAAATCCAAAGATTTTGTGGTTTATATGCAGAGGCAAAGGCTATTGCAATTTCTCATGGGTTTGAATGAGAATTTTAAACAAGCTCGAAGCCAAATTCTCATGTCGCATCCTACTCCAAGCTTGAACAAAGCATATGTTATGATAATTGAAAGGGAGAGTCAAAAGTTTGCTTCAAATGTTTCCATGACATGAGAATATAGTAAGGTGTCTGCATTCATGACTGGCAGAGGAAAACCTTACCAGATTGGTGAATCTAGTGAAGCTGGTGGTAGAAGAAATTATCAAATTGGTAAATCTAGTGAGGCTGGTGGCATAAGGAACTATCAGATGAATGAATCTAGTGATTACAATAAGGGGAGAACTTATTAGAAATTCAAGAAGAATTGGAATTTATTCTGTGATGTTTGTAAAATTAAGGGACATACTGAGGCCAATTGCTACAGAATCATAGGCTATCCGGTAGACTTCATGTTTAGAAAAAGAGGTTTAGTCAGTACTGCATACAATCTGAACACTACGAATTTAAAACTAATGGCTTTCATGCAAATATATGAAGAAATGATGTTGCAGAAGAAGCATCAACACCTAAGGCTGGTGACTTTCCTAGACCACCACAATTCATTACGAATTAATATGATCATATTATGAAGATGCTCAATAAGAATTTACCACATGAGACAATGTCAAGCATGACAGGTATAGTTAATTTTATTAACCCATTCATGGCTAATGTTGATAAGAAGAAATGGATAGTGGATTCAGGAGCGACAAATCATGTGAAATCTGATTTAAGTATGTTGACAAATATTGAGGAAGTTGATCATATGCATAGTAAGACAGTTCATATGTCAAATGAAGGTGTGACATTAGTTACACATACTGGAGAGTTTAAGATCTCTAAGTGTAGTATTTTGAAGAATGTGTTGCATATTCCTGACTTCCAATGTAATTTATTGTCAATATCAAAGGTAACTAGGAAACCCCATTGTGTGGTCTCATTTTATCCTGATTTTTGCCTTTTCTAGGACCTCTCAAGTGGGAGGGTCAAGGAAATTGGTAGATAAATAGATGGTTTGTACTTGATTGACTCAAAAATAAAAGTTGCAGACAGAAGTTTGAGTGCAAGAAGTGAAGCAGTTGTAATAGGTGCAACAAGTGAAGCTGTTGATGTAGCATTATGGCATAGGAGATTGGCATATGCATCAGGTGGAGCAATGCAAGAACTGCTTGGAATAAAACCAACTAGTTGTAAGGATGTAATAAACACTTGTGAAATTTGCCCTCTAGCTAAGTATACTAGGCTATCTTTTCCTTATAGTACTAGCAAAACTATTGTTATTTTTCAGTTGTTGCACTTGAATGTTTGGGGACCTTATCATGTTCAAACTTTTGATGGAAATAGATTTTTCTTGACTGTAGTGGATGATTTCTCTCGTGTGACTTGGGTTTTTCTATTGCATCTTAAGAGTGATGTGATAATTGTGCTGAGAAATTTTTTCAAAATGGTTCTCACTCAATTTAGTACATCAGTCAAGATTATCAGAACTGATAATGGTGGTGAGTTTCTGAATGAAAGTTTTGCTACTTTAATCAATGAGCTAGGCATAGTACAACAAAAAACATGTGTGTATACACCCCAACAAAATGGGGTTGTAGAAAAAAAACATAGGCATACTCTTGAAGTTGCCAGGTCTATCAGATTTCAGGGGTACATTCTATTGAAGTTTTAGGGACATTGTATCTTGGCTGCAGTTTACATTATCAACAGGTTACCCTCTATGGTTCTCAAGCTATCCAAGACTAAGTTTGGGATAAATTTTATTACCTTGTTTGGTTAAAGGTATAAATTTTTTGTTGGAAATTTGTCTTTGATGGGGATTGCGTTCACCCATCTTTAATGACTTAAATACTAGGGTTCCGCATGTTGGAGACTTTGGTTCTTCACACGTGAATAATCTACTATGTAAGTAGATGACCGTAGGGCCAATGATCGTCAAATTTCATTAAGAAATGAAAGAGATATTGGTCCACAAAGTAAGGTGTTGGAGGCATGAAAAATATGGTGGAACAAATCTCCCTCATCGGTGGGGAAATGAAGAATTGTTCATTTTATAAGACTAAAAAATGGACAAGGGTTTGGGACCCCAACAGGTACCCATGTGTTTGAAGGAGAGATGACCTAGGTGTGCTTAGGTTCAAGATTAGGCCCATCCGCCCGGTCCGGTCCGGGCTTCTGATATTATTTTTTTGGACCACAAATCACTTAGTATTTACAGTTTGATCCCTGGAGTTTCAGGAAAGATAAAATTGGGAAGTTTCTGCCGCTTGGGCATCCTCCTTACACTATAAATTGGGGCATTTGACTCAATTGTTAAGTTATTATTTTATCTTGGGAGACTATTGCCCATAACGTAAGAGGATATATACGGGTCAATCTTGTCTTAAAGACGTAGTGTCATCACTCGACTCAACGAAGTTTCAAAGTGGTTGTAATCGTTCTTATTTCTAGTTTGTTGTAATCGTTAGTAGTTTATTCTTTCTGGCTATTTGTAACTATTTACTTACTCCCGTTTTCTACAATTGTTGTAATCCACATTTTTTTCAAAATTAAATTTATACCTTCAACCAAATAAGATATAAGTTTTATCTCAAATTATCCTGGGATATTCCACGACGATCACGTTAGTTGCATTGCTGAAACTACAATCACCATTTTTTTAATATTAGAAATTGCTACGTAACATTTAAGTTTATACATGGCATTTAAATTAAAAATATCTCCCTCCTCCAATAGCCCTCCCAACAGTTAACAGGAGAGGTTGAATTTCTCCTTATCCTTCTAGAATTTTCAGTTATGGGATTGAAGAAGATTTTTTGTAATTGAGATCCACTCTGTTCAGCTTTTTTTTTTTTCTCTCTTTTTCCTTTATGCAATTTCTTCACTTTTCTAGAAAAGTATCAATGATGAGTAATACAACATGCTATCTGTCTAAGCAAAAATGGCAGTACTCCCTCGGCTCTTACTAATAGAACCCTCCCCCTTCTAATCCTCCATCTTCACCACTGCCATCACCGCCACAATCTCCTCTTCCACCTTCATCTCCACCATCTGTAAGTGACTCTCCTCCTCCAACACCACCGTCACATCTTCAATCATCTTCGCCACAATCTCCCGATGGAGTATAAGTTGCATATACTTTAGATTGTAAATTAAAAGTATTTAAATAATTAAAAGTCGCTTAAAATTTGGGGATTAGTCGATGGGTAAAAAAGGAGGGTTTGATCGGGTTATTTAGTGATTTTTTTAAATTTAAATGCCACATGGCAATTTAATTGTTAAAAAAATAAAATTTAATGGTAAATAATATTTCGAATGCAACTAACATCCATAATGGTATATACGTTCCAAAAGTTGGACGGTAAATGCAGAAACGAGCCAAACTTCAAACTAAGGGTATGGAATTTTCTCAAAGTTCAGGGGCATATTTGACATTTTCCCTATTTTTAATTTTCGATAAATAGATCTGACAAAAATAGTAGAAAAGAAAAGACTCATCATAAACCTAAGAAAATCTCATCAAATTCTAAAATATATAATACAAAACTACACTAGACACTAAAAAATTATAAATACAATTAGTAAAAATTATACAGTAAAACCTCTATAAATTAATAACCTTGGGACCATGAAATTTTATTAATTTAGAGAGATATTAATATATCGATAAATTAATAGTTTATTAATTAACAGAGAGACTTTTTAAATTCAGCAAATTTAGTACATACATATGTATTGAAAATAAATGAATTCATATATGTTTCATTGATTATATTCATGCATCAACCAATTCTTTGTAACTAATTAAATATATTCATGTATAATATCAATTCATTGTATACAATTAACTCCAAGTCCTGCTCCTTGAAGATCCTACTAATGATGAAGTCAAGATGATTCAATACCGTTGGAACCAAATCACGAGAAAGGAGGCTTTGAGCGCGACAACACCTCTTCAAAAATTTTTGTTGCAAATAGAGAACTTCGACATCTAACTCTTGGTGCAATTAAAAAAGTTAGGGATGAAATCCAATTAGATTTAAATTTTAAGAAAAATCAAGTAACAATAGATTCATATTTTAGCAAATTATCATAATATTTATAATTGTAATATTTATGAATTATTAATTTAGAGTTTTAATGGGACCTAATATTTATAAAGGGATTTTCCGAAAAATTATTATCTTATCGAATTTGATGATTTTTTACAAAGGCCCAAGTCGGGACCGGAAGATTTTATTATTTTAGAGAGTTTATTAATTTATAGAGGTTTTACTGTACTTTAAAAAGTTACACCAAACTCTAAAAATAAAATAAAAAAATAACAAAAACTACAAAACTCTAAATGTAAATTTCTGCTATTTTCTTTATTGCCATAGTTTCAGTCATACAAAGTTTGGTAAATCTTTTTGACACAAATTAAAAGTGTAAAAGCAAACTTAAAGGATCAAAATTATTCAACACATACTTAAGATATTATTTTTAACCTACCCTCAAACTTAAGATATTATTTTTGGTCATTTTAGTCTGATCATCTGGGAAAGTTTTACATCTGCCTTTAGTTTGATGGAGCAGCTGCGTCAAAATAAAGATAGATTTAAAACTTTTCCAGACAACCGGGTTAAAATGATCAAAAAGTGGAACATAGGATTAAGTTCAACAATAAAACAAAGTAGAAGAGTATATATGAGGAAAAATAACACTCTATGCCAA
This sequence comes from Anisodus acutangulus, assembly GCA_029783415.1. Taxonomy (NCBI): domain Eukaryota; kingdom Viridiplantae; phylum Streptophyta; class Magnoliopsida; order Solanales; family Solanaceae; genus Anisodus; species Anisodus acutangulus. Next base: position 19,416,195 of record CM056512.1, read on the forward strand.
TTAGAGTGAAATATTTACCCGGTTTAGCTAAAAATCTTTTTACCCGCTGTAACTGCTGAAAATGTTGTTGCAGAGGTTGTTTTCTCCATCCTCTCCACTCTACCACCGGATCTCCGCCGTCTCCTTCATCATCTCTGTTGTACCATCAGATCTACACCGAAGAGGTCGCCGGATAGGTCGTTTCTTTCATCCTGTTCGTTGTACCACTGGATCTCCACTTTCTCCTTCATTCTCTCCGCTGTACTATCAGATCTCCACCGAAGAGGTTGTCTCCGGTCAAAGGCTCATCGGAAACGACGTCTGAAGACTTGTTCTTCTTGTCAATTGCTTTGCTACGACTGGCTACTACATCTCCTTTGAACATCAACCGACCTCCTTTCACTCTCTCCATCAGATCTCCACTGAATATCCACCCGAGAGGTTGTCTCAATCATCCTCTCCCCTGTAACACCAGATTTCCACCGAATCTCCATTATTATACATTTTTATACAATATAGAAATATATATAAACACCTCTTATATACGTTTGTATAATATTGTATATTAGTGTAAAAGTGTGTATAAACATCTCTTATACATTATTATATACCTTTATACAAGGTTGATACATTGTCTACAGTGGGCGTATAAAGTTGTATATTATTGTATAATGTTGCATACCGTTAAAATGTGGCTATGTAAATGTAAAATAAAAATATGACTATAAAAATGCAATTTCTTGTGTTGGATTGTATACAACAACAACAACAAACCCAATGTGATCCCACAAGGTGGGGTCTCAGGAGGGTAGGATGTACGTAGACCTTACCTCTACTTTTGTGAAGTAGAGAAATTGTTTCGGTAGACCCTCGGCTCAGAAGAAAATTACCTATTGCAGAAATATATAAAAGGAGAGAGCAAATAACAAGATATAAAATAAAAGTGGAAACATACAGTAATAGCCTTCAAGGAAATAAACTAGTGTGATATCTGAAAACTACTACTAAAAGGAAAAGAGGAGAGGAGGAAAACTCGACCCCTCCCTCTCCACACCTACCTGCCTACTATCCTTCTATCATAATTCTAGATCTTCATTTTCTTAATGAAAGTCATGTCCTCAGTCAACTGAAGTTGTATCATGTCTTGTCGAATCACCTCCCCCAATTCTTCTTCGGCTCACCTCTATCTCTCGTAACTCCAACTACATCCAACCTCTCGCACCTCCTTACTGGCACATCATTATGTTGGATTGTATATTATTGAAATTATCCCTATATATGACCATTTTCCAATAATAATAATAATATTTATATTTTACAATAATTAGAACTTTAAGCAGTATTATTGTACATAATTAAAATTAAACACTTGTCTTTTTTCTTCTTTATATTTCTTTTCGAAACCTCGTTTGTTATATGATTTTTTTTGTAAAACTTCAAAGTTTGAACGATCCACTTTACTACCTATATTATTAGTAATATTGAAATTTTACCTTAACCAGTCAATTTATTGTAAAGTACTGTTTTTATTTCCACGTCCTACCTATTTGAAGGTCTAGTTATCTCTCAAAATATGTGATTCGATAATCATATCGAAAATGAAAGTATTTTTTTTTAAAAGGTGACCACATTTCAAAATTTAAAACAACCTGAAAATGCTAATCCAATAAAAAAATTATTTCATGCAAAAGAATAAGATATTATTTTATTATTTAGATACATACTGGAGCAGATAGATGAAATTAACTGATTTCCATAAAATATTATTGGGTTCTATGCACCTCAAGCTTTCAAAATACAACAAATTTCCAATATGAATTATATTATTTTGACTAATTGTTTGTGAAGGGTAATGGGTACAAGATCATTTTTTAACTAAATAACCAAAAATAAGCATCAACATTCAGTACAATATAATACACAACTGAAAATGTTCAATTTCAGAGTTAATTATATGAATGATCACTAAAATTTTGCTTATCAAACCAAAATTACCTATTTATTCTTTAAAATAAAAAAGTCATTAATTATATCAAAATCTTGGAGAAAGTAAATAACTACTACTATTAGAAACAAAAAAGCCGCTAAATAATTTTTCATTACAATATTTATTTTTTACCTTTATAACCCCCCCCCCCCCCCCCGTCCGTCTCAAATTATTTGTCGTTCTTTTGTTTCACACGCCCCATAAGTAATATGGAGGGATATTTGACTACTTTTACTTTTATTTATGTCTCTTTATTAAATGTTTACTCTATTTATGTGTCATCTCTATTAATGATATAGGGTAAATTGAAAAAATAATAATTAATTGTGTCTTGAAATTCAATAATTTGATATAACTATTTTTAATAACATGACAGGGAATATTTTGTTGCAATAAAGCAAAGTTGAGTTAAAGATGTTATAACTAGGGTTGGGCATAAAACATCGAAAATCAAATTACTGAACCGAATCGAAAATTTTAGTACTTCGGTATTCGATATTTCGGTTTTCGGTTGAGTTTTCAGGAATAAAATTCAAAAATTCGATATTCGATATTCAATTTCGATATTTAATTTGAGATTTTATATCATTCGGTAATTCAATACTACTGAATACCGAAATAATTACTAAACAAAGATCCATTAATAGTCCAGCCCATGAATTAATGGCAATCAATCCAGCCATATATAAGACCAAATCAGCGTAAAACCCAATTAACAAGAATTCACTGACCCATACGATACAGACAAATCAAATCCCCAAAATCCTTTGATTGCGTATTGAATATAGATCCATATTTTTCTTGTTCCACTAGCTAAGACCAAATTCTCATATGTCCCTTTCTAGCGAATTCACGACCCAACTAAACTAAACTTCAATTTACAACAAAACTAAAGAAACAAATACATTCTTTATAAGATCTGGATGAAACATCAAACATGTAAAGAAAAAGGTCCAAACTTTTGGCAGAAAAGCACAAAAATAAAGCTACACAGAAAAGAGAAAAACCAAAGAACAAACTTTTAAAAATTTAACTAAGTGATCCAAGAATTCAGAACCATATGTACCATAAAATGCTGTCAATTTTTTCTTAAAGCTACTCAACCATAAGACACCCAAATTTAGCAATGAGAAAAACCCATATCAGAATTCAAGAATTAGAGCTAACTTTTTAATCAGATACTAAATCACAATAGTTATCTTTAGTAAACATATTCTAGTGAAGTTTATTTTCGAGACTTTAAAAATAAAGAAACGCACCATGTCTTATTTAATTTCCTTACATTAAAAAATAAAAACTACACAAACTTCATTCAGTTTCTGTTTTCGTAACCGCAATTGATAATCAAACGGAGGTAGGTGTAATCCAGGGGAGATGGCGGACGAGGAAGAGAAAGCACTTGAAGAGCAGTTGGAGGTTCAATTGGAAGAGCAGAAAGATGCTCTCAATTCTCTCACTCAAGCCCTATCCTCCGATCCTTCCGATCCCGAACTCCTCTCGGTTAGGGTTTTCATTTTACAATCCCTTTCTATGCACTTGTGTTTGTGTTTCTTGTGCTTCAATTATCGCATTATTTCGTTGTTGTTACTGTTCTTTTTTCAAATGCTATGTTCTGATTTCCCTATTGCATTATTTTGTTGATTGTTACTACTTTCATTATTTCCATATTCCCTTTTTCAAACTGCTGTGAAATGCTTTACTTGAGTCAAGGGTCTATTGGGAACAATCTCTATATCTCTACGAGGTAGGGGTAAGGGGTAAGGTCTGCTTACACTCTACCCTCCTCATTACACTGGGTATGTTGTTGTTGATTCTATGCACTTGTGTTGAATCCTAAAAAGAAAAGAAAAAGCTACAGGAGTTTTACACAGAAATACGGCTTTGGGGTGTAATGGCACAACTATATATTTTTCAGTTTAAGTAACCAATGTTGTCAAAGGAGAAAAGCTCTAAAAAGCTGTCCGCTTGGGCAGCTCAATTGGTTTCAAGGGGGATATTTGGAGTAAGGACCAATGATCGAATCCCGTCAGCGGCAGTGTGTGGGTTTCTTCTTGAAATAAAGGAGGGCTCCTTGTGCGCAGCGTGGTACTGGTCTAATCTTTGAAATCAATTGAGTCACCATGATTTAACTCCTTCACAGACCTGTCGGACCGGGGTGTGGGGGCTCCTGGGGTGGGAGATTCCACCTTTTTTTGGAGTAAGAAATGCTCTAAAACGCGCTCCATATTTGTTGGGGCTTTAAGCACAAAGCGTAATTAAAGTATGTGCTTTAGTTTTAAAAAGGTTCAATGAAGGGAAACAATAAAAATATATATGTAATTCAAGAGAAAAGTAATAAGTCCATTATATTTCCTTAACAACTTAATATTCTTATTGCCGATTATATTTGTTGCCCTTGTTGTTTAGTACCGCTCGATTCAAGATAGAATCCATGGGAATGAGGCACACTCCTTAGTGCCTTGCCTACATTTTAGACTTTTAGTGCAACTTAAGTGAGGCGAAGCGTTGAGCTTTTTTGAGCTTCAGGGCTTAAGCGTGCCTTAAATTTGACAACACTGTATGCAAGTTATGAGAAGTTGAACGTAGTCAAATATCATTCAATCTAATAGAAAAAATTACTATCTAATTGTGAAATCCAACTTTTTGGGATAACTTAAAGGTTTGCACTTCACTGCACATGTTTTAAGTGCAATGAGATAGTTGAATATGACTATGTTTTGGAAACAGGTTCATGAAGAGCTTGTTCAGTCTATAAAAGATGCTCAGGAAGGCCTCTTTCATCTAAAACGTTCAAGGTTGTTGCTAGAGATTGATGCTTCCTTACATGGTGTTAAGGAACAACCTGCTGATGTTGAGGTGGAGCCTCTTGATCCAACAGAGATTGAAGCAGAACCTTTAGTGGATGAAGAGTATGCTGTTGGATCAAAATGTAGATTCCGCAATAATGATGGAAGGTGGTATAATGGTCTAATCGTGGGGTTGGAGGGTTCTGATTCTGCAAAAATTTGTTTCCGTACTCCAACATCTGAAAACATGCTGGTGGGTATCCTCTGTTCTCTTGCATTTCTTAACTGACTTTTCTTATTCTCACCAACACTGCTTATAAGATGATCTCTCTTTTGTCGTTTTTAGTGTTTTTGTTGCATCATTTTAATGTACTTCCTTTCACTATTAAAGGATTTGGGGTTCCTCTTGGGACATAAATAAAGGTTGATAGTTGATTCCTATATTCTATATATGCTGCATTGTCTAGATTCCTTGGTGTATACTTTTGCTTAATGATGCTTCTGTAGTTTGTTTGGCACTGTTTAGAGACATGCCTGGTTGTTGTGCTTGAGCCTATCCACCAAACTCATGTATTATTGTGTATCAACCAAAACATATTTAGTTATTCCTTGTATACCAACTTTTTGCCTTGGGCAGCCCAAATTGTGGTTCAGCTCTTGTATACAGTGGTATGTCAGATAAGATCTTGTCTTAGTACTTAAGTGCTTGGAACCATTTTTCCAGTACAAGCTCATCTGTTACTTCCTTACGATTCTCAATATGATGCCTTTTTTTTTGAGAAACTGGTACTGATATGATGCCTTTTCTATTATAAGTTTGATTTCATGTTAATCAACATAACTTAATGGAACCTAATGCTCTTTTGCTGTTTATTCATCAATCTAACTATAAATATTCGTCTCCCGTCTTTCATATACGTACATAGTTTGGGCAACAACTGTTGTGCTACTCTTAGCAGTTAACTTCCTTCCAACAAATTTGATGCACTCGTCTCTTTTGATCTTTGGTATGTTTTGTGTTCATAGGTAAATCTTAGCACAATCGCCTCCGTTTCTGGTTGAGAAATAGTGAAGTTGTTTTTATATCTCTTTTTCTCAGATTATGCAGTCCTTGCTTCTTGAATCTCCTTATGATTTTCCTAGTCACAGAGTGCTTAGATTCTAGTCATATCACTTGCTAATGATAGACCACGCTAGTGCAGATGTGCAAGTTCTTTCTACAGCAGCGATGTCGATTTGGTAGTAGTTGCCGCTTATCACATGGTATGTTGGAATGAACATATCTGGATAGAGATCTTAGTATTGGTTTGAACATTCATAGCTTTCTTTGCGTCTATCCCTAGTGGAGAAAATATGACAGAAATCAGGCTTTTGCTTTTACTTTCATAATGTATACTCATTTCATTTGAAATAAAAGTAATTGACTGTGTAAGATAAAGATCTCTCCGATGAAAAAGAGAGATAATTGTCAACTTTTTTTGATAAGGTAAAAGTATTATTGATAGAAGGTACACCAAATTACATCAGAAACAGACAGTCCCTACAAGATTAACAGATTACAAATTTCCAAGAGAATCCAAAAAGTCCATGTACTCTTCTTACACCATACGAACAAATTGAGCAGACAAAGGTTCTTGATTCTAGAAATCTGATTCTTTTTGTTCTCAAAGCAAGCACTATTGCTTTCTCTCCAAATAGTCCAGAAAATACACAAGGGGATGGTCCTCCAAAGTTGTTTCTGGCTCTTTGCTATTTTCTGCCCTTGCCAGTTCTCCAAAAGACTTCTAACATCTGAGGACATTACCAAGACTACACGACACAGACTTAGGATAAGTTCCCAGCACTGTTTAACTGGTAAAGTTGCTGCCATGTGACCAGGAGGTCATGGGTTCAAGCCGTGGAAACAGCCTCTTGCAGAAATGCAGGGTAAGGCTGCGTACAATAGACCCTTGTGGTCCGGCCCTTCTCCGGACCCAGCGTACAGCGGGAACTTAGTGCACCGGGCTGCCATGACAATGGATAAAGAGATGATTGACTGATTCCAGCTCCACTTCACATAAATAGCACCTGTTGCTTAAATTGAAACCACCCCTTTGCAAATTATGTCGAGTCAAACAAGCATTTCTAATGACAACCCAACTGAAACAGGCTACTTTGACCGGTGCTCTTGTCTTTATTAGTGCAAAAGTCTTGATGATAAATTGCCTACTGTAACCCTTGCTACGGTCAATGTTCTGCATTGTAATGCAACAGGTTGCAAACTTTAAGCATGGTTGACTATAATTTGCAAATAGTACTTTGCTCTGTTATTTGGATGGCTGATCATAAACATTGAGCTTCAGATTTACTACTGCATAGATCAGTGTGTGAAATGCGTGCAATTTTGCTAGTTTCTTAAAACTCAATTGTAGTCTACTGTTTTGTTGTTTCAGGTATCACCATTCCAATATCCTCGTTAAAGAAGTATATCCCTATGAAATGGGATTCATCACTTGCAGGTTCCAGCATCTGGGCTCGCTCAGATAGCAAAGCTGGACTTTGGAAAGAAGCTGAACTTGAGTCTTGGGACGAAAAGCTTAATTTGGGTCACATTGTTTTCCGTGGTGATGGAAGTTCTGCTATGCTTGGAGCTGAAAATATTGAACTGTCTGAGCATGCAGAGGCAAGTGATGAAGAAGATAGTTACTCAGGTTCAGAAGAATCTGATTCTAGTGACTATGAAGCTGACAGTCCAGAAGGGTTAGGATTTGTGGAAAGCACAGCCCTGCAGCGCGGTGTCCAGACAGAAACAACACTTTTTGCTAAGTGGGAGAATCACACACGTGGCATAGCTTCCAGGATGATGGCAAACATGGGTTACCGTGAAGGAATGGGTTTAGGCGCATCTGGACAGGGAATGGTGGATCCTATTCCGGTCAAAGTTCTTCCACCAAAACAATCTCTTGACCATGCTGTTAAAAAACAGAAAGCCGAGAATGAGGACAAAAAGGATAAGAAAAGAAGTAGGGGCGGCAAGAGGAAACGCGAGAAGAAATTTGCAGCAGCAGCTCGGGCTGCAAAAGCAGAAGAGGAATCACGACCAGATGTGTTTAGTCTTATCAATACTCAGCTTGCAGTGCATGAAGAAACCATAAACAATAGTGCAGGAAATAGGCAGCGAAGTAAGACAAAAGTGGAAGAGAAGAAAGAAGATAGGAGGGCTCTGGTCGCATATGATGATGAGATAAAAGAGTTGAGGATACGAGCTCAGAAACTGGAAGAAATGGTGCAGCGAAACAGGAATGAAAAGCCTGTTTATGAAGCTGCTATGAGGAAGCTAAATGAAACTCGTAATGCTATAACCACTGCTGAAGCTGCTCATGCATCTGCATCGAATGCAGTTCACAGCAAGGAAAAGGAGAAGAGATGGCTGAAATTTTAGAGTAGCTCAAAACATATCTTGTATAACCTGAATGACTTCGAGGTTTTTCAATTCAGTATGATGATTCTGGTGAATCATAATTCTTTTAATGTTACTAAATCTCTTTTATTTTTATGCCCCTTTTCATGAGTTCATTTTACTACTTTGATGATAAAATGAAAACTATACAACAAAATTTCTGTTGGATAATATGTGGCATTGATTTCATACGGACATCATGAATTTCAACAGATGGATTCTGTTTACAAAAAAGCTTGTGAAAAAGGTATTGTGCACTCTCTTTTCTAATGAAAGAACAGAAGCGCCGAAAATACTCCTACCGGATATTATACAAATTACTAGTTGCTAAGCTACCTGAAACTTGAAAGAGTTTGGAAGTTGGCCCTAGATCGGATAATATATTTTTTGATTTCAAGTTGGTGAAGTATAGGGCAATGAACCTCTGTTCCCAAATTCTTAATGAAATAATACATAATACTAATGGCTTATGTTCAATATATTAGACATAACAAGCAGCTTATATGATCCGGAAATTAGGTCAGCTTGTTACAATGTTTGCATCTTTCTGCCTGTCTGAAACTGCCAAACTTGTCTACTCTCTGGACAATACTTTCAACCAAAAAAAAAGAGGAACAGATGCATGACGAAGCCAGTGTTTCTTAGTCATTAAATCTATAAGAGAAGTTATCATCCCTAAATCAAATTAGCAAACAGAGCAAAGAGGCACAAAAGAGGACCATTTCACTTCAATCATGTAATGATCTACAGAGTTAATTATAGATTGTGCACTAATGCGCTTTACTTGTAAAATGAACTTTCCCTTTGCTATTGAACTTCTATAAAAAGGTCATAATGCACAGAAATTGTTCATTTCTAAGGAGATTGAGAGGCCGTCTTTCTATGGGATACGGTCAAGTTATAGCTTAGAACATTGCTGCATATAGTCCTTTTTTCGGCTAAATAATCATAAATTGCTAGAGGCAATGTGATTTATACAATTAACTAATTTAGCGAAAGATAACAGTCAAATATAGGTTCCATACTACCTCCAGCAATCATCCACTATCAATCCCAAAACATCAAACAAAGCCTTAACACAATCAAACAACAGTATCTGCATTCATCAAGAGCTCGTTACTATAAGAGTTCCTTTACTCTTCCTCGGCATATTCACCACTCTTGTTGTTGTGCTTCCTAGCATATTCTGGTTTCTCTAAACTTGGGATCCATCCCTTTGGTGGAATCACCATGGTGCTTTCTGGGCTTCTTGTTACCGTTCTTGTGTTCTACATTACGCATTCTTGATAGAGGTTTTATTCTGTTCCTTTTCCTTTTCTCATATACACAATTTTCTCTCTCAATGCTATTCTTTCTTCTAGAGTAACTTCCTTGGATTGGTGTCCAAGGTGATTGCTTTACTCTATCAGCCATTGCTTGTAGCATTATACTATCATTTCAAGACTTTTTTTCAACTTCAATGATGTTATTGTAAATTCTAAAACTAAATTATTAGACAAAGAATGGAATGTGCTCCAAATTCCAAACACTAGTCCATCCTTAACCCTGAGTGGCAAGATTGTAGTATTAGTTAGTATTCACTTATATTTTATTGCTTTAATTTCCACTACTACTTGTTGTTTCATTTGCCTTGTTTATCTTGCTAGTAGTGGAGTGTTGTCGCACTATTATTCTTAGACGTGTTTTACCATTTGCTATTGCGTGTGTTTTGCCTCTTGTTATTAACAACACTATTTAGTACTCGCTTAGTTTTTTCCTCTTCGATGTACATTACCATATGTTAAACATTTGCGTTTTGTCTTGTTATTTTATTGTTATACTTTTTGTATCTGCTTCGATTTACTTTTATATTCCTTTTATTTTCTTTTCTCTTCTTTTCTTCTCTTTTTCTTTCTTTGAGCCGAGAGTCTTTTGAAAATAGCCTCTCTGCCCCACAAAGGCAGGGTACGATCTGCGTACATTCGACCCTCCCCAGAACCCACTTGTGGGATTACACTGAGTATGGTGTTATTGTTGTTATAGCCTCTCTGCCCCACAAAGGCAGGGTACGGTCTACGTACATTCAACCCTCCCCAGAACTCACTTGTGGGATCACACTGAGTATGGTGTTATTGTTGTTATCTTGCTATTTTGCTGCCAGTATTTTCCTTTCTATCATGCTTTGACTATACTTCTTGTGAGCTGAGGGTTCATCGGTGGTCATAGTGTGCTTATGTGAGTTTACATAGCATTGGGATTTCTCAACTTAATAGCTAGCTTTTGGGGTGTGAGTTAAGTTCAAAGTTGTTACATTCTCCAGCCCATAAAGATAGGAGTAAAGTCTACGTACATCCCAGACCCCACTTGTGGAATTACGGGTATGTTGTTGTTGGCTCAGTGATAAGATTATTTATGTTAACGTAACCAAAGGGCTAGGGATCGCTATTATCTAGCATACTCTACTAGGGAAACACAATATGTATTCTGAATGATCATGCGAACAACTTCCTTTGGTTCCTCTCTTGCCAAAAAAAATATACTCCAATAGCTAAAGCCATCTTATATACTTCAGCCTGCGCACTTCTTCCTTTCCCATAAGTGGTTGCCCAATTCAGCTCTATGCTCCAGCTTTGGGCCTGCCTGGGTATATCTGAGTATGGCATTCCATATTTGAGCAGCATAAGGAAAGCAAAAAAATAAATGTTCAGCAGTCTCCAATCAAAATATCCTTTCATAGTATATGTATATTTAAGCATATACTTTACTAATATACATATCAGTGTATAGTTTTTATATGTTTGAGCTACTGTCAGTAATTAAGTTTGGCCAACGACACATTTACCTAAGTTTCCCGTCAAAATATCCTTTCATATTAAACCAAGAATGAAGTTGAAATAATGCCCACCAACTACTTCTCAACCCTTTTTTTTTTATAAAATGACTAATATTTTAGAGTTTTAAATTATATCAGTTAATTTTAAAATATTATCCTGAAATTTTATTTATAGAATCTAAAATTCTACGATAACGGTTATTTGTGAATTTATCCTAAAGAATGGAACCTTTCATCTAGAGACATATTCTATATTCAAATTTGACAAGTTCAATTTTAAAATGTTCAATCACTGAATTTCTTAATCTTTTTTAAATTACAAATACTGAAAAATGGTTATTTGTGAATTTATTCTAAAGGATGGAACCTTTCATCTAGAGACATTTAATATTTAAAGTTGACATGTTCAATCTTTAAATTTTCATCGTTGAATCTCTTTCTCTTTCTGAAAGAAATAATCCCCTTGATTATTTTCATTGATTGACTAGCTATATATATAAGTTACATATTTCCATAATAGGAAAATCATTTTCCTATTCTACTTCTAAATCCTTATTCTACCATAATTCTAACTATACAACTATCGTAGGTGTATAACACTAATTAAGGTATCCTTTTCATTACAATATACTACAAATATATATACCATATATACACTTATCCTATTGTTACTTGGATCTGCAGCAGTGGCCGAGAGGCCCACTGCATCGGCCCAAGACTGCTGGACGATCCCACTTTGTTTCTTTGCTACCGTGATGGGCTCTTTGGGCTGCGCATTTCTTTGAGCCCACTGCCACGCTGGCGATGGGGTGTCCTTACTTTGTTCTTTGCTTGTATACCGTGATATATCTTCTTTGTATATTCGTGTATATCACAGGTATATTACCTTTGTTTAACACCCCAGCATCATAGCGGGCGGTTTTAACGCCGAGACTGTCCCTTAAAATCTTCAAAGAGAATCGCTGGGAGACCCTTTGTAAAGATGTCAGCAATTTGATAACGAGACGGGACATGACATACGCGAACGTGACCCTTTGCAACCTTTTCACGGACAAAGTGAATGTCCATTTCGATATGCTTAGTGCGTTGGTGTTGAACAGGTTACCTGAAAGGTAGATGACACTAATGTTATCGCAATATACCAAGGTTGCCTTACAATGGGACAATGAAGCTCCAAAAGCGGTTACGTAGCCAACATGATTCGAAACCACATTTGCAATCCCTCGGTATTCGCCTCTGCACTTGAGCGTGATAGAGTTGCCTGACGCTTTGCCGACCAGAGACCAAGTTGTTGCCGAGGAACATCTGATGGCCAGACGTCGACCGTGCGGTGTCGGGACAACCACCCCAATCAACATCCGTAAGAGACAAATGTGGATGTAGGCGAAGGATACAAGTGCAACCCATAGTCCGGTGTCCCCTGAAGATACCGAATGATGCGTTTGATTGCATTCATGTGCTCAACCCTGGGATCATGCATGAATAAACACACTGGCCGAACCGCATATGTAATATCCGGTCGATAAAGGTAAGATCTTTGGAGGGCCCTGCAAGGCTGCGATAGCGGGTCGGGTCCTCGTATGGTGCACTGGCGGCACTCGACTTTGGGTTTGCATCGGTCGGTGTGGAAGTGGACTTACAGATGACATCACATCCTCTCGATGATCTCGAAGATACTTCCGTTGAGACAGAAACAAGCCACCTGAATGACGCTTGACGGCAATCCCCAAAAAATAACTCAACGGCCCTAAGTCCTTCATAGCAAATTCAGAACTGAGCATGGCCATGATAGACTGGCGCAAAGCATCGGAGGAGGCAGTCAAGATGATATCATCCACATACAACAGAATATAGGCCAATGACGAACCACAGCGGTAGATGAACAAGGAATTATCTGATCTGCTGTGAGTGAACCCAATAGTCGAAACAAAATCAGCAAATCGTGTATACCAGGCCCGTGGAGACTGCTTAAGCTAATATAGTGATTTCTTCAACAAACAGACATGATGAGGGCGGTTGGGATCCCTGAAATCCAACGGCTGATGCATATAGACTGTTTCCTTGAGATCATCATGTAGAAAAGCATTCTTGACATCCAACTGATGAATTGACCAAGTCTTTGAAAGAGCCAAGCTAAGCACAGTGCGAATGGTAGCTGGTTTGACCACCGGACTAAACGTCTCACCACAATCAATTCCAACCTGCTGAGTCTTACCATCACCAACAAGTCGTGTCTTATGTCTAGCAAAGGACCCATCTGAATTCTCCTTATGAGCAAAAATCTACATAGACGTGATAATATTAATACCATATGGACGGGGCACCAACTCCCACGTCTTATTATCAATAAGAGCATTATATTCATCAGTCATAGCAATTTTCCAATTAGGGTCATTTAATGCGGACACATGATTGCGGGGCAAAGGGGATTTAGAGACATCAGAATGTAAATTAAAATGTCTTTTAGGTGTAAAAATACCCCGCTGACTACGAGTGACCGGTCTATGACTCGAGGAAGAATTAAGGGAATTTTGGGAATTTTCTAGGCTCGGGACGGGTGGCGGCGAGCGATGGGCTCTTGGCCCAAATCGGTAAATGCTGGAATCGGCTTCTGGACCAGTTCCAGAGGTGGGCTGGACTGGCCCAATAGCTGGAACTGTTCGATGGGTCATGCTTCTTTGGCGTGGCGATGCTTGTGGGTCCAGTGGGCGATGGGCCATTGGAGGATTTTGGGTACGGGAGATGTCCGAAAAATTCCGAATAATATACGGGGATATTTGATCATCCAAAAAATTATATGACTTAGGTTCGGGAGTATGAACTTTCGTAAATGGAAATTGAGTTTCATCAAAAATGACATGGCGATTGATTATGATTTTCTTGGAGGATAAATCAAAACACTTATAACCACGATGATTTGACGGATAACCCAAAAACACACACGGGGTAGACCGAGCCTGAAGTTTGTTAATTGTGGTGGATGGGAATAACGGATAACACAAGCACCCAAAAATCCGAAGATGAGAATAAGAAGGGTTCTTATTATATAGGATTTTGAGGGGGGAAGAATATGTCAGACCTTTTGAGGGAATTATGTTAAGAAGATATGTGGCCATTTGTAGAGCATGATGCCAAAAATATGGAGGTATGAAGGCATGAATTAAGAGAGTTCGGATAATATTATTGATGGAACGAATTTTGCGTTCGGTCTTCCCATTTTGTGAAGATGTATGAGGACATAAAAACCGAAAATTGATCCCATTTTTAGCACAGAAATCCCGGAACTCCCTATTGTCATACTCTTTCCCATTATCACATTGAATATTTTTTATTTCTCTTTCGAATTGAGTACGAATGAATGCTCTAAATTGGATGAAGACGGAAAACACTTGTGATTTATTCGCAATTGAAAACGTCCACAAAAATCTAGAATAATCATCTAAAAAGAGAACATAATATCTATGACCCAATGAACGGAGAACATGAGACGTCCATAAGTCACTATGAATAATATCAAATGGCATCGAAGTATGAGAATTTGAGTCTACAAATGGCAGCTTAGCAATTTTCCCTAATGAACAAGACTGACAAAGTGGAGTACGACTCGTACCCTTATAGGAAATAAAGCTATTTTATCTAAAACTGATAAAATAGAAGATCCCGGATGACCCAGACGAGCATGCCACATGGAAGGAGAGATGACTGCAAAGGCTGATGACATGGTTTGACTCGATGAACTGAAACCATGCATGATAGGATACAGACCCCCCCTCTACTATCACACCTCATGAGTTGACTCCCCGTCTTGAAATCCTTCACAGAAAAACCAAAAGGATCAAACTCAACGGAAATGTAATTATCGAGTGAACTTGAGATGCATACACTAAATTGTTAATCAATTTAGGAGCATGTAAAGTATTTTTCAAGAGAAGGGGTGGATTGGGGGGAGACAACGTTTTCTGACCATAACCCTGAATTGGAATAGAGTTGCCATTACCAACAATTATACCCCGAGGGGTGCTCAAATTGGAATAAGAGGAGAGAGTACCTGATTCGGAAGTCATGTGAGTAGTCGCCCCGGTGTCCATGTACCAATTTGGGTCCGGTTGAGTCAACCCCAACGTGTGCATCGCGGCCTCGATATCAGTCTGAGTGGGGCCTGCTGCATGATGGGCTTGCGGAGGACGGGGCCCAAGGACTCCATTCCGTGATGCTGCTGGGCCGTAGGTGCTGCTGTTGGGCCACTGGCCAGTGGGCCGCCACTGCTGGGCGTTGGGCCTGGACTGTTGGCCAGCCCACTGGCCACTAGAATTTCCAGCGTTGTATTGACTGTTGGCCCACGGCCCACTGCCCCAGGCCCACTGCCATGGGCCCCACTGCTGGGCCCAGAGGGGTGGTGGGCCACTGTTCACTGGATGGGACCCACCGCCTACTTGCTGACCACCGGAACCGCCACTAGAACCACCGCGTTTGCCCCCGCGGTTTTTGTTATTATTCTTTCAATTATTCTTGCCGCCACCATTGTTATGGTTTTGACCCGAATTATTAACAAAACCCGACGGACTAGGAGAGGACGTCACCATGGCGACTTGGCTTGCTCCGGTAGCCGTCTTTTTTGCAAAACCGGCTTCTTCCAACGTAAGCATGGAGCGGGCTTGATAGAAGTCGGGAAGAGGGTTGCTTTGGCGAAGGAGAGTTCCAACCCCATTATAGGCCTCCGAAAGACCGACAACCAACTGTAGAACTAGACGATTATTTGTTATTGGTGCGCCAACATTATGGAGTTGATCCGCCAACTCTTTTAGTTTCTTGCAATATGCAGAAACGTTTGGGAATTCGTCCATTCGAACGAGAGAGAATTCCTGCTCGAGTGTGACGACACGTGAATGTTGGTTGTCTTGGAATATGTCACGCAATCTATTCCATGCAGCCATAGCCGTGGTATCTGGCTCAATAATCATCTGTAGAAGGTCCACCGAAATAGTGGCCTATATCCACCGAAGAACGGTAGCATCAAGTGTAATCCATAACTCATGATCCTCCACAGGAAGGGGTCTAGCGGGAGGAATGATATGGTGAAGAACTTGATAAGATATAGCGTGAAATTTAAACAACTCCGCCCACGTTGCATATTGCACGTTTTCCATTTCAAGGACAATAGGAACACTTAGCTTGATATTGGAAACTGTGAGGGTAGGGTGAAAATTGTTCTTAGACATATTGATAAGAACAAAGAAGGAGGGGAAATTTAAGAGAGGTTTTTGAGAGCGGAAGACGAATTTTGGAAGAGAAACCCGAGGGGGGGGGAGGGGGGTGTCTCGGCCGAAGGGTCAAAAATTTTTGGGAGAGAAACTTTTTTTTGTAAAACCTAGTCTCTTGATACCATGAAAGAAATAATCCCCTTGATTATTTTCATTGATTGAATAACTATATATACAAGTTACATATTTCCATAATAGGAAAATCCTTTTCCTATTCTACTTCTAAATCCTTATTCTACCATAATTCTAACTATACAATTATGGTAGGTGTATAATACTAATTAAGGTATCCTTTTCATTACAATATACTACAAATATATATACCATATATACACTTATCCTATTGTTACTTGGATCTGCAGCAGTGGCCGAGAGGCCCACTGCATCGACCAAGGCTGGGACGATCCCATCGCTTTGTTGCTACCGTGATGGGCTCTTTGGACTACTGCCATTCTTTGAGCCACTTTGCCCTTGTGGCAGTGGGCTGTCCCTTCTTTATTCTTTGCTTGTATACATGATATATCTTCTTTGTATATTCAGTGTATATCACAGGTATATTACCTTTGTTTAACACTTTCAAAATCATGGGTCAAAATTTAATATTTTGTAAAATTCTAATGATTTTTATTTATATATATGTTTCATGTTCGTTTTAATGAATTTAACGAGTGTTGGATTGTTTGTTATATGCTATATAAATCAGTCTTTGTTCTTAATCAAATACTATCTCATAGGAGGTGCTTTATCTTTTACAGCCTAATTTCATATTAGCTAATTTGGCCAATAATACCCAAAATTAGATTGTTAAACTAAAAAAAAGGAACTAAAAATGAAAAAGTGGTAGTGGGGAGTTAAAGAAAATGTTTCTCGTACTCTCAAACTTCCAATTTACTTTTCAAATGTATGCATGAAATAAAATGAAATCAATCTTATTTTACTTTTTTGCTCGAATTTTTTTAACAAATATGTTTTTCCATTATGTTAGGGAAATCCAATGGAGGTTTTGTGTACTAGTATAACCAACTTTCTGAACTAAATCAAGTAACGATACCCTAATTTTTTTGAAAATATACTTTTCAGTATTTAGTAAACGTTAGAAATAACAAGTTAAATATTGTTTTACTATGCAATAAAAAATTAGATTAAATCAATTAAAATATAATTAAAGTTAAAAATGAATTGTAATACCACAAAATTATCTGAAAAATTAAGTTAAACTTTACTAATATCGAACTATAGCATTTCTAACTTACAAGTTCTTCTGCTGAGTTCCAGAGCCATTATAATATAATATTTATTTTCGTTAACAGTATCATATGATTATTGTAAAATACGAGATCTCTGAAGTATATAATTTAGAAAACATCAAAGTATATCCTTTTTTTTTAAGATTAAGATACGCTACTAATATAAAAATCAAAGAAAGCATATGGTCCAAAACAAAATAATCCACCATCCAGATACGTCTAACTTAATTTAAATATTGTTTGGATACTTAAAACATAAAGGAGATAATATCTTTTGGCAAAGTGTATCCTCTTAATTTGGCGTGAAAAGAGGTTTTAGTTTTATTATGAGATACAATTGAAGTGCTCAAAAAGTGTTACAAAAACAATATGAAACGTTACAAGAATCAAATATCCACAGAAAGAATATCTTAAATTACAAAAAGTTGACACATAAAGTGGAAAAATGTAATCTTCGTTAATTAAGAAATGTAGTTTTGCCTTTTAAGCTCAAGAATGGTAGCATATACTTCCCCTTTCTTTTGATTTATGCTATCTAAAATATTTTCCATAGATTTAATGTCATTTTTAATAGATTCCGTTTCTCTCTTGAGATTCTCCACATTGAGATCGAAACTTCTCTTTTGTCTCCTCATATTCTGTATTTCAGCGAATGTGACCTGCAATAATCCGAGTTTAGGTGTTACTTTATTTCCAAATGAATCATAAAACATTAATATCAAATGCATTTAAATTGGAGTAGTTCAATAAATTAGGACTCCCCAATTTATGTGATCGTCTTTCCTTTTAAGTCATTCTAAAAGAAATGACATATTTTTATACTTAATAGTAATAATTTAATTTTTATTTTTTTATTTTATTCTTAATGATATGATTTATGGAGTAGTACATAATTATGGAAATACTGATATCTAAATGAACAAAGAGTCCAATTGTTGACTGTTTAATAAGACCAATATTATGAGTTTAATAATAAATCCAAATTAAAAAATCTTCCACATGTTCAAAAATTTTCCTACAAAATGTAAATGTTGTTACCCGATTTTGATTCATTTTTGTATCTTTAGAACAGACAATTTTCTTTCCTATTTCCTTTGCTCTTCTCATCTCCTTAAAAATCCTCTTCTCATCAGCCAAAGTTTTACTCCCATGTTGTGTCTTGTAACACAAAGTCTTAATCTGTCATCAACAGAGGAGAATTAATAATTAATTTGATAAAGCTATCCAATTAATTAGCCTATGAATCAAAGAGGGAAATGAAAATAGACATCTTACATATAAAGGTTCATCAAGTTCCTCTTCTTCTTTTTCTGATGTGGAAAACTTTTTTATCTCAAAATTATATTGTGTTACGTAATATTTTTCCCTATGTTTTGGCTTAACTCTATATTCTTCAGGTAATAGCTCCATCAGTCTTCCAAGTAAAAAATATTTATCCGACTGTATAGAGAAAACATACACAAGATAAAGAAGCGATTAGTAAAAATAAATATAATATTAAACATAAATGTTTAAGAAAATAATAGAGATAAAATTATGAAGAAATATAAAAGTAAAATTAGCCTCTTCCTCAATTTTTATGCATAGATGATATATCATACAACTCTTTTCTAAAGAAAAAACAAACTATTTGTTCCACCAGTGCGTGGGAAATTTTAATGATCAAATTAGTTAGTTACCTGAGTATTTTCCCCTCTCCTCACCCTACATATAATAAAATTAAAGACAAAAAGTAGAAGTCTCACGTACTCCTACACAATTTATTATACTCATATGTAGGGTATGCCTACATCGGTTGATACCCCTCCACTTCCTCCATCAATCCAAGTCGTGGGTGAACATAGTCAACCTGATGGTCCAACTGTTATGACCACGTCATTCATTAGACAGCAGATTGACTTAGGCATCCACGACATTAAGTACCAGGTTTCCAAATAATTGGCTGACATTGTCAAGTCAATGGTGCATAATGAGGTTCAGCATGTGAGAGAACTGGAAGCCAATCGACTGCATCCAGGAGAATGTTCGGCTAGTTCTGCCATCCCTCTAACGAGTGACGTTGTGCAGCATGCAACTGTGACCCCATGTGTTGTTCCTCAGCTGAATGTGTATCAGTCAGTACCTACTCAGGTAAAGCTGATAACACGCCTAGAAGCACAAGCCAGTCGTTTGGTAACCAATCTAATGTATGGTTGCCACCAAATACTGGGGGGAAGACTGTGCCACTCGACCAAGAGAATCTACAGTATGGACAAATCAACATGGCTTGGTTTGCCACCCGTTATGCCGTACGCTCACGCAAACTGCCCTACGGTACAGGCGACCAATGTTGGCCAGCCGAATTGGCAGCCGATGGCCCCTGTCTATGACCCTGCTAGGCTATTTGGTGACGTTGTCTACAGCGGGACACCATTCCAACAGTAACAGCCGGTACCCAATTCATACCATCTAGGAAGCGCAAACTTTCTAAGAACGGCTGATGTCCGAGGAGAGCAGACATGGAACACTGTTCCACCTTATCCTCAAGTTCCGTCGGCTGTTCTAGGAGCTCATGTTGTAGGCTTTGGTGGCAATGCCCAACAACAACAATGAGGATATACCCCACCTGTTGGTAATGGCCAGCAGATCACCAACAACTTTCAAAATCCTGTTCAACAAGGTGCAGAATGGAGGCCTCCAGTTCAGAACGCGTACCAGCCGGTTCCAGTTGAGAATCGGCAGGGGACGTCACAACTGATGAACCCCAAAACCATTGCGAATACTATGATAAGGTACTTTGGCATCCAATTGAAACCCTTGGACATGCCTGTTTACAGGAAGCCCTACCCCCGATTGGGTAGATCGGCCAGCACCATTGCCAAGAGTCTTCAAAATGCTTGATTTCGCCACCTTCTCGGGTGATGACGGAAAATCTAATATTTAGAACATCGGCAGATTTACCGCCCAATGTGGCGAAGTTGGCCAGAACGAGTATCACAAGCTGCAGTTATTCCCCATTTCTCTAATCGGAACAATATTTGTCTGGTACTCATTCTTCGCCCCCGACTTTGTATAGAGCTGGGCTGACATGGAGCGTTGTTTCCATAATAGGTTTTATCGGCCCCAACCTCAAGTCACTGTAACTGATTTGATGAATCTCAAGCAACAGGTCAATGAGTCGGCTACCGATTATATTAAGAGATTCAGAAGAAAGGTTTGGAAATACACTGTACACTTCCCTGAATCGGAATGCACCCACATGATAATCAACAACATGCATCCTCAGCTAAAGGAGAAATTAGTGGGACAATCCAGCTCTGATTTAAGCCAATTAGCCGAGAAGGCTAGCCAAATAGAGCAGTATATCTAGGAGAAGGAGAAAAGAAGAGCTAACCAGAACCGAGGCTCTCATCTGGTATCAATTATTGAGGCAAATGAGTCTGACTCAGAGTCAGCCGATTACACGGCAGACGCAATGGCCGAGATTGTCAGGGGTAAGGTTTATTCCTGCCCAGCCTTGAAAGCTACGAAAGTCAAGGAGACAAGTTCAACTGATGACAAGGTCAGTTACTCGTTTGACATTACGAAGGCAGATCAGATCGTTGATCATCTGCTTAGAGATAAACAAATTCAGTTGCTTGATGGCCATAGGATTTCGCCTGCCGAAGAACTCAAGGACAAGAAGTACTGCAAATGGCATAACTCATACATCCATGCTACTTCTAATTGTGTGGTCTTCAGGAAGGCAATTCAAAAGGGCATCAAAAAGAGCAGGTTCAATCTAGCTGATAAAAGCATAGCTGAAATGTCTGTTGATACTGACCCATTCCTTGCAGTTCCAATATCTATGGTATTATTTGCCAAGCCAAATCAATCAAAAGACGTCAAGGGGAAACAACCGATGAAAATATATATGGGTCCCAAAGGAGCCCACTGGTAAGAAAGGGGTCACCAAGACCTCGGTGCTTGATCGGCTAGGCAACTTACGTGACATCTATGAGGACACAGACAGACAGCCATCTAAAAGTAGTTTTTGTGGCTGCCCTTATAAGCCAAAGCACATTGCTCGGGAACCTCACAAATAATACCCGGTATTCAGGAGGGACCCAACAGACCTCAAGAGCAGGCTTGGGGGGCAAGCATGGCTGCCAGTCGATGAGAAGCCGAGTGTGCCCCAGATAGGCGAGGAACCACTACCCATGGCTAAACAGAGGGTCAACATGAAGGAAAGAGTTTATTTCTTGCGTATCACAGTAAGGGATGAAGGTCAGCTAAGACCCCGAACGATGATTAAGCCAACCGCCAATATAGAGGAAGGAAAGTGGTTCGTCAATCAGGCTTTTGGAAAGAAAGAGGCACAGTCGGGTGTTATATCCAGGATGCATAGCAGAAGGATGCAGTGTGCCAAAGCCTTGCGCAAGATGAAGCTAATATTTCACATGATATCCAGCGCTGAGGCAGCCGATAAGCAGGAAATTCATGAGTCTGTCGTAGCTGAGTCTATCGAGCGGGCATTCAGCTCAACCTCTTCAAAGATAATATTGCATGAAGGAAAAGCATTGGACAAACCAGAACTGAATATACAGCCTGATGACAACCCGATAGAGGAACCTCGATGAGAGACTAACATTCTGAAGGAATCCCTAGTCGAGATGGTTCCACAGTTCGCACAAAGGATCCAGACATTAGATCCCCAGCCGGTTCCTACATGCCTCTAGGAGATCGAAGATATTAACTTCTCGCCAACCGAATTGGATGAGGTAGGAGACTCCATCCTTGATTTGTTTAAACATGATTCTGTCGATGATATTTGGGCAGCTATTGAAATGGTCATCCTAATTCTATATGAGTTCTAGGCCGGCTGCTCTAAGATGGATATCCTAGAAGGTGATGTGTGTGTGGAAGACACAGAATGGGTGGCATTAGCTGATACCACGGCTAGAGACGCTTTGAGCACTGTATTTGGTGCACATACGGAAGAGATGGTTAAACACTTCAAACCATTCTATGTTAAGGCTTACATTAACGGCAAAGCTTTCAGCCGAGTGTTCGTCGATAATGGGGTCGTGCTGAATGTAATGCTGCTGCTTACTTTGAAAAGCCTCAACAAAACCAGGGAGGGTCTTATCTCAACGAACATGAAAATGGCTAGCTTTATAGGAAAGGCCTCTGAAGCTTTGGGGATCTTAGTAGCAGAAATCATTGTACACCCTAAGACGGTCAGATCTGCCTTCTTTATGATAGACGGCAAGCCATCCTACACCATCCTGTTGGGCAAAGATCGGATTTACACTAGTCGTTGCCTTCCTTCCACCATGCATAAAAAGGTCATTTTCTGGGAAGGAGACAAGATAGAAATCGTCCCAGCCGATGATAACCCATTTCAAGCAGGGGTTAAGAACTTGGAGGTTGTCTTATAATCACCCTATGTTGCTCCCATAGCTGTCGCGGAGCAGTACGAAGAAGGATCTTAGAAATACTGCAATATTACTTTACGAGGTTTTGAAATCAAATAATTAACCCACGACTTACCTTGGAAGAGTTAAATGACTAAGGAAACCCAAATCATATGTGATCTATGACATCAACTAACTGCTTTAAATTCTGAAGCAAGGATAGCCGAGGCATCACATATAGAGGACTACAACAAAGAACCAACACTGGCGACCGATAACATTGAGTTGCCGATGGAACTTGAATTTCCTATAAGAAGGGCTATGCCTAGTTTTGTAGTCTCAAGATCCCTTGGAAGATATCAACTTGGGTACTGAGGAAGTCCCTCGACTAACACATATTAGTGGTTTGCTGAAGGAGGAGGATAAACAAAGCATAATGGCTCTTCTATTGTAGTATAAGGACTGCTTCGCGTAGGATTATCATGAGATGCCTGGGGTGGCACGTACTTTGGTAGAGCACATATTTCCAATTAAGGAGGGTTTCACACCTCATAAGCAACAGCCCAGAAGATATCACTCTCAGTTGATGCCTCAAATTAAAGCTGAGATTGAACGACTACTAAATGGTTGGCAAATATTGTGCCAGTCAAGAAAAAGAATGGCAAGGTTCAGGTATTTATTGATTACAAGAACCTAAATCTAGCCACTTCTAAAGATGAATACGTCATGCCCATAGTCGATATGCTAGTCGATTCAGCGGCCGCTAACAGTGTGCTGACATTCATGGATGTATGCTCTGGCTATAATCATATAGCAGTAGCCAGGAGCCTTGGGCATTTACGAGTGGGTAGCTATGCCGTTCGTTCTGAAGAATGCTGGTGCTACTTATCAGAGGGCAATAAACACCATTTTTCATGATTTGATCGGCAAGACTATGGAGGTCTACATTGATAATGTGGTGGTGAGGTCTAAGAACTTCAAAGATCATTTAGCCGATCTGGAACAAGCACTAAAAAGAATGAGGATTCATAATCTTAAAATGAATCCAGCTAAGTGCATGTTCGGAATATCGACTGGCAACTTCCTTGGCTTCTTGGTACATAAGAAAGGTATTGAGATAGATTAGAACAAAGCCCAGGCAGTAATGGAGTCGGCACCACCCAGAACAAAGAAGGATTACAAAGCCTGCTAGGGAAGACCAACTTCCTAAGGCGGTTCATATCTAATTCAGGTGGCAAAATGAAGGATTTCTCACATTTTCTTAGGCTTAAGGGGTCAGAAGAGCTAGTATGGGGCCCGAAACAGCAAGAATCATTTGACCAAATTAAAAAGGCCCTAGCAACTCCTCACGTGCTGGTACCTCTCATGCTAGGGAAATCGTTGAGATTGTACATCTCGGCTGCAGATTTGTCTATCGGCTGCCTGTTAGCACATGATGCCGATGATGGAACCGAAAGGGCAGTTTACTATCTTAGTCGAATGCTAAATAAAGCTGAGACTAGATATACTCCTATAGAGAAGCTTTGTTTGTCCTTGTTCTATGCTTGTACAAAACTTGAACATTATTTAATGCCACATGTGGTTCACATTTTGTCTAAGATTGACATCGTCCGGTACTTATGGAATAAACCTATTTTGCAAGGATGACTAATGAAATGGGCAATCAAGCTCACTGCATTTTCTCTCGAGTATAGGCCACTCAGGGCTGTCAAAGGTCAGGTGATAGCCGATTTCTTGGTAGACCACCCTTGTGTAGATGTGGAGGACTCATGCACCCCCTCTACTGCATATATGGATGTCGTCCCTTGGATGATAACTTTTGATGGGTCAAGAACCCAGACGGAAGTCGGAGCCGGAATAACGATAACCGATCCTAGAGATGAAATATGGAGGTTCTCTTATCGGTTAGATTCTGACTTAACAAATAACCAAGCTGAATACGATGCTCATCATAGGACTCAAACTCCTAGTTTCTATGAAAGCAAAGTTCATCAAGATTCATGGAGACTCTCAGTTGGTTATCAAGCACCTGGCCGGGGAATATGACCGTAAAGATCTAAATTTATTAGCCCGTTACGATACGGCTAGCAGATTACTTAGTAGGTTCGCATCGTCTACGTTAAGTTATGTTCCCAGAGGCATGAATGTTGAGGCTAACGATTTAGCACAAGAAGCTTCTGGCTTTAGGAAGTATCTACTCACTCTAGAGTATGATGAGCTACCAGCCGAAGTGTTAGCCATGGACCAGATCGACTCGTAGAAGCAGGTATTAATTGGCTAATTAAAGTATCCTTCCACGTGCAAGGACCTTAAGGTTAAGAGGAGGGCCTTGACGTATGTGCTCATTGATAAAGATCTTTACAAAATGAGCGTAAATAGGGGTGCTACTCAAGTACATTAATAAGGAAGAGGCCTTAAGAGTCATGGGAGAAGTTCATGAAGGAACCTATGGATCACATAGAGCTGGGCCAACGATGAAGTGGTTAATTTATCGCCATGGCTATTATTGGGTTACCTTCACGACCGATTGCTTTCAATACGCAAAAAGGTTGTGAAGAGTGTCAGAGACATGGACCAATCCAACGGGTACCAGCCGAGGTGTTGCACTCGATCGTGAAGCTCTGGCCTTTCAGAGGATGGGCTATAGACCTAATCGGCAAGATTCACCCATAATCGGTTAAATGACATGATTTTATTATTGTGGCTACCGATTACTTTACTAAATGGGTAGAGGCACAACCTATGAAGAGGGCTCACCAGACAGATGTCATTCAGTTTATCCAACACCAGATCATATATAGATATGGTATTCTTGAGATGATTACAACTAATCAAGAGACGGTGTTTACTGGTTCTAAGGTGGCGGCCTTTGCTGAGAAGTTTGGGATCAAGATGATCACATCTTCACCTTATTATGCACAGGCGAATGGATAAGCCGAGGCAGCTAACAAGCTTATTGTGGACATAATTAGTAAAAATGTGGAGGATAGACCGGCAATGTGACATCTCACTTTGGATGAAGCTATTTGGACAATCAAAAAGTCTAAGTCTACTGCTACGGGGATAACACCTTATCAGCTAACTTATGGCCAAGATGCAGTATTACCCCTATAAATTAATGTTAAGTCATTACGGATGGCCAAACAAAATTCTTTAAGCTTGGAAGAATATCAGCAGGTCATGCTAATGGAGTTAGATCACCTAGATGAAGATCGACTGATGGCCCTAGAAAGAATCAAAACCGGTAAACACAAAATGGCTAAAATATACAACAAACATGTTAAGCCCAAGAGGTTCGCCGAAGGAGACTTAGTTTAACCGTATTGCCGCTTGGAATGAAAGATCGTAAATACGGCATATGGTCGCCAAATTGGAAAGGACCCTTCATAGTAAGCAAACGGATTGCTGGCAATGCTTATCGACTAATAGACATGCATGATGAAGAGCTTGACAGAAACGTAAACATCAAGTACTTAAAAAAGTATTACCCTTCGATTTGGGGTATGCATGAGTAAGCAACAGTGACAGACCGACTGCCTAGCCACACAAAAGAAACTAATTCCCTTCGATTTGGGGAATACATGAATGTATGACAGCCACAAGCCGGCGGCCTGGTCACAGTCACATAAAAGGGAAAACAATACTTCCCTTTGATTTAGGGAATGCAAGAGTAAACGACAGCCACAGACCAGCTGCCTGGTCACAAAAATAGACCTTACGATTTGGGGTCAATAAAACTAGGAAGCCAAGTTGGTTGTCATTTCACTAGCTGGGGGTTGCGCTACATTCTCAGTTACAAAAATTTTAGGATTAGCCGATTCCACGACTGTTTGGTCACAAAAAATAGACCCTTCAATTTGGGGTCAATAAAACTAGGCAAGCAAGTTGGTTGATAGGTCACCAGCTAGGGGTTGCGCTATATCATTAGTCACAGGGGTCTCAGGAATAGCCAAATCTACTGCTGCTTGGTCACCCTGGATAGCCGCAGTCTCTTTCTCATCCTCAGCCGCACCAACGACTACTACCTCATCTTCTCCTACTTCTTCGGGAAACCCTCTTTCCGTATCCAACAAAGGCTCAACCACCACCACTGACGGGACCTCAGAAAAATCTTGAGTGTCGGCAACTAGAATGTGGTCTGGCTGCTGCTCGGCTACTGGCAATACTTCTTGAGTAACAGAAGAAGCGATGCCTTCAGACTGCAAGTCCATAAGGATGTCGGCTGACAACTGAGCAACGAGATCAACCAACAAAGGAGTAGTCATAACTAAAGAATAAGTTCCCTCGGATGCTACTTCGGAAAAATTAGCAGGAAGTGTTGGCGTTGCTTGAGCAAGTCTATTTTTTCACACAGTCCACTCATTCTCCAGTTGGTTCAGTCGTTCACTGCCCACTTTCTGATCCAATTCCCAGACTACTTGTTGGTTATCGAGTTCCCGGATGTTGTTATCCAAATGAGTGCCCTGTCGAAATAATGAAAAGTGGGAAGAATCTTGGGCCTTAATAGTCGACTCCAAGGCGCCTATGGCTGGAGTAATAGCCTTTATCTCCGCCTGGATCCTCTCCAACTCGGCTCGCAGTTTTGACAACTGCTCCTGCAATTCATTCCTTCAGCTGACATTCTGCTACCTTTCTGCATTCACCTCAGTGAAAGAAGTCTGAATGTGTTTATTCTTTTGCCGAAGAGACCCCAAGTGTTGCAGAGCATCAACCGCTTCATCATGACTATCTTTGGTCATTTTGTGTAAAACAAATAAGTCATTTAGAGTCAAGGCCATGTCATTATAGGCAGTTGCCAAAATTGGAGAACTATTTGCTTCTTTTGACAGTCTGAACAGAGAAACCTTCAAAGCATGAAACTCTTCTTTGCTGGTCGGAATCCCCTTGGCAAGAGACTCCTCGACTCGCTCCCGATGAATGCCAACAGGTGAAAATGGTACAGGTGTAATATCGACTGATCCAAAATATTGCAGAATCACATCTTTAGGGACGATCTTGACTGGAACTTCAGAGTCATCAGCTGGATTAGCTTCAGTGGGGGATTATCTCCAGCTATCTCTTGTACAAAAAGGGCAGGTTCAGAATAGAGGCAAGGGTTTGGAAATAGTGAAGGACCAAGCATAATAGAAATGATATACCTCTACGGCTGCATCAACATAAAAATCTTCGACTGCCTCGACCGGTAAAATTTTGGCCTTGGGGACAGCCGATAAAAAATCCTGCTGATGCGTGGGAGAATGAGCCGATGAGGATGATCCAATATGAAGAGGGGAACCAAATGATGTCTGTGACCTTCTGCGTCTTATGAGTTGGGGTCCCTAAAAGGCAAACAGAAAACATGAATACTGAAAGATAGCCGATGCAGAGGTATTTAAGCTAGACAAGGGATATACCTCAATTTTCTCCTCTTCCTCGGCTGCAACAGGAACTCTGGTTCTATGGAGGCCTTCCTCACTACGATCTCGGAAAACAACCCCTCCACTTCGTCTGGGTTGCTTAGGAACATGTTTCCTGGGTGACAGGGATTCGTTGTTGGAAATGGTCTCCAAATCGACAAACGCTGGGGGATTGAGTTGCTGAAAGACACATGAAAGATGTTAGCCGAAAATTCACAAGAATAATTTGGCCGACACATACGTAGAAAATAATTTACCTTTTCTCTTCGTTTGCCACAACCTGACAGAAGACCTTGAGCCAACAGGTCTAGTCGATTTAGAGGGAGCAGTTTTCAAAGGGGCCTATTTCACCCGCGATTTAGAAGTATCTGGGTCTTTTTCTTCTTTGACAAGACCAGCCAATCACAATAGACATCTAAAGAAGACTGGAAGAATTTCTTCTTAGCCGTGTTCCACCAATCGTCAAAAGCAAACAGTAGTATTTGCTCTCATGGGAAACGACTGCCAGTCAAATAGGGCGAGCCTCTCAAGATTGTGATCGGCTATCTCCTTCGCCTATTTTGCATCAAGAATAAAACGTTGGGTTGAACAAACAATACTGTAGTGGGGCCATGGTACGTGCTGAGTAAGACTAAATTGCCTTTCCACAAAGTTTGGCCGATAGGGCTCCGTTGTCAATTTTTTATTCCTAGACGTGGGCTTCAAGCCACCCAAAAGATCCCTAGCTGTAAGAATATGCCCCCATGTGTGGATCATAATTCTCCACTGGAGAATGTAAGGTCGTCATCGGCTACTTGACGGACCCAATCGGGGGTGGCCCATCTTTCAAGAATCGGTTAACAATCTGTATAATGGTCTCGAGACAGACCATGCAGGGTGGAGACTGTAGTAAAAACGTCCTGAGACACTAAAGGTGTCTTCCGAAGAGTATCAGCTAGCACTGATGGGTTTAATGGAAAACGACGGTCATCAAACCTATCAGGAACAAATTTTGGAAAATACAGGGTAATCCACAACTGAAGGAACCACAGGGGACCGACTAAGGTATTCAGATTTCTGGAGTCCCTTAACCTTGCTTGGGCATCACCAAGAGACATATAAAGATAAGTCAGGAAGAGGGATGCCAAGCTGATAGCTTCCCCCGAAACGGCTAACGCCGCATACATTTCCAGTTCCTTCACGACTGCACAAGATCCTGTGCCGACAAAATATCGGCTGAACCAAAAAAGAAGAAAAGCATGATGCTCAAAATCGTCGACTGGGAGAGGTGATACTCGGCTGTTGTTGGCCATGAAGTGGACATAGCCGGAAGAAGTCTTTGAAACCTTGATTCCCATATCGGCAACATCCATATCGCCTAAGACAGGCGCTTCAGCTCCCAGTATCGGAAGACCAAGTATCGCCGTCGCGTCAAGCAGTGTGTGGGTCATCATCCCCTAAGGGAAAATAAAGGCATTGACAGTGGTCGACCAATAACCAAGAAAAGCGTATACGAGACCAATATTACAGGGGAGGTCAAACCCCGATAGCGCAATGGCGACATAAATACCCATGCGTCTCCATTCGGCATCTCTAGCCAACTTCACTCGTTCTAACCAACCACAATAGTTGGCAATCTTGGCCGGCCAGGTACGCAGGCTAGCCAGAAAATGGTGAACCAATCACAGGTAATATGAAGATCATAGTTTGCTGGGCTAAGATGCCGAGAAATAAGGAGGTCGCCCTTTTCAGATGTACCATAAGGGGCAAGAACCAACTGTTCGTCGATAAAGGCAAAGGTAAGGGTTAGGTCACCATCAGCCAAATCCACGCTATCTGACCCCTGAGATAGAGAAAAAGATGAAAACATGGTTCTATGATTGAAAAAATAGGGTTTTTTGGAGGCGCAAAGGAATTTGGGAACGGCTGATGGCTAAGTGAGAAACCCCTAGGAAGACGTCTCCCCTTAAATATCCCATTTCCTTTTGGAAGATGTGGCTGATACGTATTAGGACGCCTTTTCTTTTAAACATGCGACTGAAATGCGTTGGAAAATTTATTTATGGTAGTCGAGACACCTCGCTTAAAAAGAATTCAAAGAAACTCATCATTGCGCGCATTTAGGGAAAAAGTGATTGAAATGACACCCACGGCTGCTACACGAAACGATGGCTATTCTTGAATACATCAACTCAACAACTTTATTAGAGTTATTGTAGGGGGGCAATTGTTAACACTCAAAAATACTTTTAGTGTTTAGCCGAATCAAGTGGCAGCCGAAGGTGAAAATCTCAAAATGAGCAGGCAACAGAATTCTAAGCCAATAACCGAACTGACTCGTAGTCGAATCTATTAGTCCTAACCCTCGGCTAGAAAAGTTCCATCGGCTATTTCGGTAACCTGGCCGAATCATAATTCCAAGGAATGACTGGGACCCACACATATTTGGACGACTCGAAGACCTAGTCAAAGCACCTTCTAGACCCCAAGAAACAGAAACAAACCATCAATAGCTAGAAGGAAGTGTCGTCGGTCGTGCAAGAGGAAAACAAGGAGCAAAAATCGGCACCACCTCCTCATAGTTGGCTAGTGAATTTAGTGGATAATTTAGTGGCTAACATAGGGGGATCATGTCTTATTTCTTGTAGTATAAATGTAGGATCACTTGTATAGAATAACAACAACAAAATCAATCAAAAATCTGATTTTTTTTTCATATCTTCATTCTATTTTTATCGCCTTTATTGCACTCTAGCTGTATTTGTATTTCCTACCACTTATTCTACTCAATCACCATCCTAACGCTTTCTGGAGTAGTTGGGGAACCCATTGCTGGAAGTTAGAGTTCCGCTTCCAGCCCAAATCGCTTAGTTAAGGAATCAATTTGTCGTCCGATTTCGTCAGCCGATAAAACGGCAAACATTTCGGAGGGGAACAGAAGTATAGGAGAAGATTATATTTCCTTCCTTAAATTCTAATGAAACGAATGGATGTTCCACCAGAACCTTTCCTTACCGCCCTCTCCAAACCCAACCCCACCTTGAGGGATCGTTTGGTTCAAATATTTATTTTGCAGAGATTGTAATACAGATATTAGTAATATAAAATTCGTAATATAAGAATCAACTATGCAAAAATTGTAATATAGGAGATAGTAATACAAAGATCATCATGCGGTGATTATTTGTTATTGAATGTTGGATTATTGTATTAAGGAAATTAATTAGTTTGACGATCACGAGGAAATTTTTGTCATTTAGTTTGTTTAATCCATATATTACTACTAACCGTATTCTTATTCCACGTTACCTATATAGTATAATATACAATTTTCTGTGAAAAAAAATACATATAGAATCCCCCCTTCACTTATTGACGCAGAGAAATCGAAATTGCCAATGTCGTAAAGTAGCTGCATTGAAAAATAAATTTTAGCTGGATAAACTGAAAGTTTTCAAATTTATACCAAGTCCGTGATAATACTATACCGGTCAAACAACTTAATTTCGAGTATACTTTGAGCCCACTAGAGTCGGTCGCACACCCTTTTATACAATCTCGAAAATTCATCAAGTCAAGTTGAGAGACGCGAGATACAATGGCACGCACAAGAGCTGATGCTAATTAGCTGAGTGTAACAACCTAAACCTATAAAACATATTATTTGCTTCAGCCCAATAGACTTAATGGATTTATTTCATGACCTACCTCATCATCGATCAAACTAAAAAAATGTATGTATCATATATATAAACTTATGTTATGTTTTAATTCTAGAAAGAAGTGATTTGTTGAAAATATAATTAAATATTAAAAGTGTGCTCTCTCTAACAGCTTAAGCTTTTAGATGAGATGGTCACACACTTCAACATGGTATCAGAACTGATCAAAGGTCTTGAGATCGAACTTCACCGCCACTCATTCTCAAAAAGAATTTCCACTTGCTTGCACCATGAAAAAATAGGAAAGAATTTCCACGTGTTTGGACCATGAAAAAAAATTAAGCCAACACGTAAGGAGGCGTGTTGAGAATATAATCAAATATTAAAAGTGTGATCTCTCTAACAACCTAATCTTTTAGATGAGATGATCACACACTTCAACATAATTGATTAAAATTCATAGTAATTGATAACTCTTGGATTGATTCTACATTTACCAAATAAGAAGCACATTAGAGCTTCGTGTAATTTATTTATCAATAACATCGCAAAATAGCGAGTCAAAAGACATAGAGCCCAAATAGTAATCCTTCATGTCATTAATTTGTGAGAGCTGAAAACTTCCTATCATTAAGCCTAAACATAATTAAATTAAATTTGTTTTACTGACGGATGTCATATGCATGTTGAAAGGAGATTAAATTTACTAAAATAAAAATAAAGGAAAAGAAATACTATTAGCACGTGTACTACCTAGATTAGGTTACATATTTTACCATATTTTGTATTTGTATAATTATGGTAGGATTGTGATCCTTGTTGTAGAAGGATTCAACATTGTACATCTATATATATTTGTATTAATGAGAAAGACTTCTCAAGGAAGATTAATACAATCTTACATGGTATCAAGAGCCAAAACCCTAACCTAGAAAAATCCTCCTCCTTGCCCCCTCCCCCCTTTCGGCCGACGGCACTCTCGATTTTTCCCACTTTTTTTCCCCAATCCCCAGTACTCTAATTGAGAATTTGGCTACTCCCACCTCTTCCGATGCTTTCGATTCTACCCCAGTCGTCATCCAAACATCCACTACCCTCTCCTCACCATCTTTCCATCTGGCTCTCGTCGTTACTAACATGAAGAACTTTATACCTTTAATCTTGATCAGGAAGATGACCAATATTGGTCATGGGTGGAACTGTTTCGAATTCATGCATGTGTATATCATGTGCTTGATCATGTAAACGACTCTTTCCCTCGTCCTCCCGATATGGATGACACCACATGGCGTCGCCTCGATGCCGTAGTCAAACAGTGAATATATGGCACTATATCTAAGGATTTACTCTACACAATCATGAAAACGGGTGACTCCGCCCGTGATGTATGGACACGTTTGGAAGAAATTTTTCAAGATAACAAGAACACCCGAGCAGTGTACTTGGAAGAGCAGTTCAATAACACCCGTATTAAAATTTTTTCTAATATGTCGGAGTATTACAGGCAACTAAAACTGGTGGCTGACCAATTATCCAACGTATGCACGCCTGTTTCCGAAACGAAGATGGTGTTACAAATGGTTGCAGGCCTACCAAAGGCTGAATATGACACGTTAGCCACGATGATACACCAGGTTGACCCCCTACCCAGTTTTAACAAAGCTCGTTCACAGTTACTATTGGAAGAGACACGACGTGCGAAGAAAGACGAGTACAACCAAAAAGCGTGATCAGTTGACACGTCCACACAAAACAATACCGCCGCCGGCCAACCACCATTGCCGAAAAACAGTCAGTCGCAGCAGAACCGCAGTGGTAGGGGCGGTAGGGGCCGCGACAGTGGACATAATGGGATGGGCCATAGAAAAGGAAACAGGGGACAACTGGCCAGCCAGCAGCCGCAGCAGCCCAGTTCATCAGCCTCGTGGGCTGGTCCAGCATGCGCCTACCAACACGGGAATTGGGCCTCATATCCAGCAGTCCATCCATCCCAGTTCCACTTTCAGAATCTAGGTGTATTGGGCTCGGGTCCAAGATATAGACCAGCCCACTACCAACAGCCACAGGCCCACATCGCCCATGCCCATTAATCTGGCCCCCTCTGATTTGGGTCAGGCTTTTAGCAGTTTGAACTTGCAGCAACCCGATGAAAATTGGTACATGGACTCGGGCGCCACATCTCACCTCACCCGCTCTGCAGGTAAAAATTTTAAACTGTTTCGTTTAAGGCATCCTCAATACATTACTGTTGGAAATGGTCATCGCATTCCAATCCAGGGCTATGATACCGCCTACACACCACCATCTCATCTAACGTTTTCCCTTAATAATGTCATGTATGCCTCGAACATTATTAAGAACTTAATTTCTATCCGAAAATTTACTCGTATTAATTCCGTCTCTGTTGACTTTAACCCTTTTTGTTTTACTGTGAAGGATCTTCGTACGGAGACACCTCTTACGAGATGCAATAACACGGGGGATCTCTATCCATTCTCATCCACCTCCGTTGCCAGCTCTTGCTCTCACATATCTCTAGCTGCTATCTCTCCGTCAACTTGGCCACCTAGGAGCCCCAATTTTTAATTTTCTTAGAGACAATAATTTTATTACATGTAATAATGGAAAACCTGCCCAACACTGTGTTTCTTGTTCTTTAGGAAAACATGTTCGTCTTCCTTTTAAATCATCTACAAATGTTACGTTTTCTCCTTTTGATATTATTTATGCTGATTTGTGGACATCTCATATCTCTAGTTCACTGAGTCATAAATATTATTTTGTCTTGTTAGATGATTTTTCTCATTATATTTGGAACTACCCACTCAAATTTAAATAAGAAGTGTTTGCCAAATTTCTTGAGTTTCGTACCTTTATCAAAACACAATTTGAAAAATGCATTAAATCCTTTCAGTATGATAATGGTCGTGAATTCAATAATTCCATGTTTCACCGATTCTGTCGAAACAATGGCATGTTTTCATTTCTCTTGTCTCCACACATCGCCTCAAAATGGTAAAGCAGAACGAATCATTCGCACCATAAATAACATAGTTCGTACTTTATTGTTTCATTCCTCCCTTCCTCAGTCCTTCTGGGTCTATGCCACCAAAATGGTAGAATACATTCTAAATATTTTACCTACCAACACCTTTCATAATATGACCCCAAACGAAATTTTTTACCGTCGGATCCCTTCCTACGACCACCTTAGGATATTCGGTTACCTGTGTTTCCCCAATCTTGCCTCCACCGCCCCTCACAAATTAGCACCTAGAACCACACCATGTGTCTTCGTAGGCTTCTCGTCTAATCATAGGAGCTATCTCTGCTATGACCTGTCCACTCGTCAAATCCACATCTCTCATCACGTCACGTTTGGCGAGACCGTCTTCCCTTTTTTCAATATTAAAAAAATTATGAAAAATGGACTATACCTTTCTTGATGAGTCCGACATCTCACCCATCATTCTCATTGAACTATGTCAGTCAACTGCCCAAACACCACCTCTGCCACGCACTGCCGACACCACCGACCGCTTGTCTGCGGTTCTGCCACCTCCAGCCACCACCACCACCGACCGCATCTCTGCGTCCCCATCGCCATCCTGTTCTCCGTCACAAATACCGCCGACTGCTACCACCGGCTATCAGCCCACCATCTCTATTTTACCACCAGTCGTCGTCCCTTTCACTTTGTCACCTCCACCGTCCCATGGCAACCCCGCAAACCCACAAACCCCCAAGCCACTGGAAACCCACACCATACCATCACTACCGGAACACCGACCCAACCCCCCAACTACTGGACACCCACACCATACCACCACTATCGGAACACTGACCCAACCCATCCTCCCAGCTCCAACGACATCGTACCCTACATCCTCCGTCTCACCCCATATCAATCTGCCCAGATCGGTATATTCACACTTTCCGTCGTCGAATCCAGACCCTAACCGACCCGTAGCATTACCTAGGAACCAAATCGACACACCATACCCGTACCTGGACCCACCCCACACCGTGTCCCAAACCCGATTACTTGCACAAACATCCATACTGCCCCATGCACCTTATGGAAACCCGTGCCCAATACAAGATTTTCAAACCTAAAGTCCAATTTAACCTATCCACATAAACCATTTTCCTAATTCCCAAAAACCAAAAATTAGCCAAACTAGACCCAAATTGGAATGCGGCCATATGTGAGGAGTTTAATTCTTTAACAAAATAACACACTTGTGATTTGATTCCTCGACCGGAGGGGGTGAATGTGATACGATGCATGTGACTTTTTCAAATCAAATACAGAGACAATGGTGACTTAGAAATGTATAAGGCTAGACTTGTGGCCAATGACACTAATCAGCATGAGGGTATTGATTGTGGTGAGACGTTCAGTCCGATTGTGAAACCGGCTACCATTCGCACAGTTCAGAGTATTGATATGGGTAAGTATTGGCCTATTCATCAGCTTGATGTAAAGAATGAGTTTCTACATGGTGATTTGAAAGAAACGGTTTATATGCACCAGCCGCCTGGTTTCATTCATATAGCAACCCCTCAGTATGTATGTCGTCTTCGTAAGTCACTCTATGGTTTGAAACAGGCCCCTCAAGCGTGGTATGATCTCTTTGCACAGTACATTATGCAGATTGGGTTCGTATGCAGTAAGTGTGATAATTCTCTCTTTACTTTTCATCGAAGTGGTAGCATTGCATATTTATTGTTATATGTGGATAACATCGGGCTCATTGCCTCATCTGATGTGTTGAAAAATGAGATATTGCACCACTTAAAATCGAATTTGATATGACTGACTTGGGGAAGTTGAGCTATTTTTTGGGGATATCAGTGACTCATTTTGCAGATACTATGTTTTTATGTCAAAGCAAGTATGCAGATGAGATAATGTACAATGCTAAAATGGAAAACTGTAAGGTCATGTCTACTCCGGTTGACTCTAAATCAAAGCTTAGTGTTGTTAATGGTAACCCAGTGTTCGATCCCACTCTTTACAGGAGTCTTGCAAGAGCACTTCAGTATTTTACCTTCACCAGGCCTGACATCGCTTATGTTGTTCATCAGGTATGCTTATTTATGCATTCCCCTAGGAACCTCATTTTACTGCCCTTAAGCGTATCATTCGAAATGTTAAGGGCACGCTTGATTATGGATTGCACTTATACCCCTCAACACCAACCAGGTTGTTGTCATACACGGATGTTGACTGAGCAGGATGTCCGAACACGCGACGCTCCACCTCCGGCTACTGTGTGTTCTTATAGGATAATCTCATTTCATGGTCTGCCAAGAAGCAGGCCACCCTATCCCGTTCGAGTGCAGAAGCAGAGTACAGAGGTGCTGCAAATGTTGTTGTTGAGATATATTGGCTTCAAAACCTTCTTTTGGAGTTGCAATATCCCTTTTGTAAGGCGTCTTTGGTTTACTATGATAACATATCTGTCATATATTTATCTCATAATCCGGTTCAGCATCAGCGAACCAAGCACATTGAGATGGATATACACTTTGTTTGTGAGAAGGTTGCTCTTGGTCATGTTAGGGTCCTGCATGTGCCTTCTTCATATCAGTATGCAGATATATTTACCAAAGGCCTTCCTAGACAACTCTTCCTTGATTTGAGATCCAGTCTTAGCGTCCGGCCTTCTCCCGCTCCGACTGAGGGGGTGTATTAGCACGTGTACGACTTAGACTAGGTTACATATTTACCATATTTTGTATTGTATAATTATGGTAGGATTGGGATCCTTGTTGTAGAAGGATTCAATATTATACACCTATATATATTTGTATTAATGAGAAAGACTCTCCAATGAAGATTAATACAATCTTACAAATACTAATACTTGTATTATGCAAATTATCTCCATCAAGTAAAAATTGCTTCAAGACAGGCTATTCCAACCACTAGATATGTTTAATCTCATTCTGAAAATTTATCCTTTTTCATTTCCCCTTCTTAATAATGTTATTGGCCTTGAATTGATTTCATTAATCAATGTAGGTCAGTGGGTAAAGTTGGGCATTCAAATGGCATATGTAACCTTCCGAAAGGGTAAAACTTTGTCCGTGAAAATATACAAGAATATACACGGTATACTAATACCTTGTGTATACCATGTATATCACGGAAACCCATAACAAGTGGGAAACCATGACATTAACGATATACACAGCCGTGTATATAACTGTTATGGTAACATATTTAGTTGTATATTTTATATATAATTAGTATTGTACACTTACCATAATTGTAGGATTCTTGTACAAATAGAATAAGGTTTTGGGAGTAAAATAGGAATAGAATTTTCTATATTATAAAAATTGTAAATTGTATATATACTCTTTCATTAATGAAAATAATCAAGGGATTATTTCTTTCATGGTATCAGAAGTCTAGGTCTCAAATACCTCATTCTCCAAAAGCTTTCGCTAGTCCTCAGTTTCCTCGCAATCCGAGCCCCCTCCTCGATTTCCGTGTCGAGTTCTTCCTCTTTTCCCCCCCAAATTTTCTTATAAATCCCTCAAATCACCTTTTGTTCTTTCATTATGTCTAAGAACGTGTTTCATCCTGCTCTTATTGTTTCCAACATCAAGAACCACATCCTTATTGTTCTTGAGATGAAAAACGTCCAATATGCGACGTGGGCAGAGTTGTTCAAAATTCACGCAATCTCATATCAAGTCCTCCATCACATTATTCCTCCCGCTACCCCTACTCCCGCGGAGGATCCTCAGTTATGGATTACTCTTGATTCTACCATCCTTCAGTGGATTTATTCCACTATTTCTACTGACCTTTTACAGACGATTATTGAGTCAAACACTATGACTATGGCTACATGGAATAGATTGCGTGATATATTCCAAGATAACCAACATTCCCGCGTTGTCACCCTTGAGCAGGAATTTTTCCAAGTCAGCATGAAATATTTCCCGAATGTTTCAGCTTGTTTAAACGGCTCATAGAATTGGTAGACCAACTCCGTAACGTTGGAGCGCCTGTTACCAATAATCGCCTTGTTCTACAAATGGTGGGATGCCTATCTGAGGCCTATAATGGCGTGGGGAGTCTCCTCCATCAAAGTAATCCACTTCCGCCCTTTTATCAAGCCCGCTCGATACTCACGTTAGAGAAAACCAGTTTGGCCAAAAAGGCGGCTACCAGCGCTAGTCCCGTGGTCATGATGACGTCTTCAATTAATTCTCTGAGTTTTGTTGATAATTCGGGCCAACATTATGCTCACGGTGGAGGCAAGAAAATTGGAACAATAATGGCAAAATTTGCGGTGGCAATTGTGGTGTTTCTAGTGGTGGTGGGGCGGTCAAAACAGTGGTAGTAGGCCCCGGTACGTCGGCAGTGGGCCGTAGGCCGACTGGTCCCAGTCATGTGCCCTGTGGCAGTGGGCCTAGGCTGGTGGCTTGTGGCCCAACGACCCCTATTTTCTACCTTCTCCAGCCCTTGGACAGTGGGCTGCCCAGTAGAATTTGCGGCCCAATTTGACATGGTCTAGTGGCCTCCGCAACAACGCTGCGCCGGGGCACCAAGTAGGTGTGCTTGGCCTCGGCCTCTACATGTCCATCATGCTGCGGGCCCCACTCCGACCGATAATGAAGCCGCAATGCATACACTTGGATTGAATCCTCCGGATGCAAATTGGTACATGGACACTGGCGCTACTTCTCATATGATGTCAGACCAAGGTACTCTCTCGTCTTATTCCAATTTGAGCAAAAATCTTGGCATAATTGTTGATAATGGCAACTCAATTCCAATTCATGGTTACGGTCATACTACTTTGTCTCCTCCCCTATCCACCTTTTGTCTTGAATAATGCTCTTCATTCCCTAACTTAATTAAGAATTTGGTTTATGTCCGTATATTCACCACTAATAATTGGGTTTCTATTAATTTTGATCATTTTGGGTTTTCTGTGAATGATTTCAATACGGGGATACCTCTCACGAGATGTAATAGTAGGAGAGATCTTTATCCAATCACACCTGCATCCAGTCTCTCGAGACAAGCCTTGCCATCTACTTTTGCAGCTCTAGCTCCTTCCTTGTGGCATGCACGTTAGGGTCACCCTGGGTCGTCCATTGTTTCTTTCTTGCATAAAAACAATTTTATTTCTTGTAAGGGTACGCGTAGTACTCCAATTTGTCAATCATGTCCTTTAGGAAAACATGTTAGATTACCATTTGTAGCCTCTACTTCTCGTACTTTAATGTCATTTGATATTATTCATAGCGATTTATGGACATCTCTCGTTTTATGTTTTGTGGGCCATCGGTATTATGTTCTATTTTTGGATGATTATTCTATTTTTATGGACCTTTCCATTCGCGAAAAAATCATAAGTTTTTTCCACATTCTTAAAATTTCGAACATTCATCCGTACCCAATTCGACCAGAAAATTAAAAAATATTCAATGTGATAATGGCAAAGAATATGATAATGAGTTGTTTTGGGATTTTTGTGATACTAATGGCATAGTGTTTCGCTTCTCTTGCCCTCATACTTCCTCTCAAAATGAAAAAGCCGAACGAAAAATTTGCACCATTAATAATATTGTCCGCACTTTATTGGTCCATGCTTCCGTACCCCCTTCCTTTTGGCATCATGTTCTACTAATGGTTACTTATCTTCTTAAATACTTCCTACCAAAGGTTTGGCATATTCATCCCCTCTTCAAATCCTATATAATAAGACTTATTTGTATTCACATCTAAGGGTCTTTGGGTGCTTATGTTATCCGTTATTTTCGTCAACTACAGTTAACAAACTTCAAGCCCGTTCTACCCCTTGTATATTTTTGGGTTATCCATCTAATCAATGTCGTTACAAATGTTTTGATTTATCATCTAATAAAATCATAATTAGTCACCATATTATTTTTGATGAAACCCAATTCCATTTTGCTAAAGTCAGTAGTCCTGGGCCTAGTTCGTATAAATTTTAAATGATGAGGCCTCCCCGTATTTTCTCCACTATTTATCAGACTTGTCCCGTACACAAAATCCGCCAGCCGGCCCACTGCCCTCTGGACCTCCTGTTCCGTTGCCTCTGCCCAGTTTATCCGTCATGGGTCCAGCAACTGGGCCGCTTATCCAGCCCAGTTCTGCCCCTGCCACTATTCTAGATCCCGATTCCATCGTTGGGCCGGTAAGCCCACTGCCTGCTGGCCAGTCCGTCAACATGTGTGCTTGTTTATGCATGCTCCCAGGGTTGAACACATGAATGCGCTCAAACGCATTATTCGAGACATCCAGGGGACACTTGACTATGGTTTACATTTATATCCTTCATCGACGTCAACACTTGTCTCGTATACAGATGTTGATTGGAGTGGCTGTCCAGATACCAGACTTGGTAATAACTTGGTCTCGTGGTCTGCAAAGCGATAATCTACATTATCACGCTCTAGTGCAGAGGCCGAGTATCGAGGGGTAGCCAATGTGATCTCTGAATCCTGTTGGCTACGTAATCTTCTTTTAGAGCTTCATTGTTCCATTCAGAAAGCTACATTTGTTTATTATGATAATATTAGTGTCGTCTATCTTTCTGGTAATCCGGTTCAACACCAGCGCACTAAACATATCGAGATGGATATTCACTTTGTTCGCGAAAAAGTAGCTCGTGGACAAGTACGCGTCTGTCATGTCCCTTCCAGATATCAAATTGCAGACATCTTTACCAAGGGCCTTCCCGCGGTCCATTTTGAAGATTTTAGGGACAGTCTCAGCGTACAAAGACCGCCCGCTATGACTGCGGGGGTGTGAAAATATACAAGGATATACAAGGTATACCAATACCTTGTGTATACCGTGTATATCACGGCAACCCATAACAAGTGGGAAACCGTGATATACACGGTATACACAGCCGTGTATATCACTATTTTGGTAACATATTTAGTTGTATATTTTGTATATAATTAGTATTGTACACTTACCATAATTGTAGGATTCTTGTACAAATAGAATAGGGTTTTGGGAGTAGAATAGGAATAAGATTTTCTATATTATGAAAAATGTAAATTGTATATATACTTTTTCATTAATGAAAATAATCAATAGATTATTTGTTTGTGTCCGTATAGAATATTTACATCAAACCGTAAATGTATTATAAATAAGTATTTAATAAGATGAAAATAAATGTAATTAATCATGTCGAATTGAAGTGAGAGAAGTTTACGTGCAACTACATTTTTTATATTTGTTTGTTAATTTGGTGGAGACATTCAATGAAAGTTTGTATCCTTTCAAAAAGTAGTCCTTCAGCAACAAGAAGTTGCTATTATATAAATAAAATAGCACAATTAGTGCCAAATCCGATTCTTTTCCCTTCCAAATCATAAAACACATTAAATCCACGCTGTTGAACCATAGCAATTTTACTAGTCTCATCCGTTAGGATTTACGTCCCAAATTCTACTTAAATCAAAAATAGTAAATAAACGAAGAACAAATAACACACACAGATTTATAATGGTTCACCCTCAATGCGAGAGTTACGTCCACTTGCCGCTGCAGATTTACTATAATGGAGTTTTGAGTTTACAATTTCTTTCTCTCTCATCGGCTACACCGTCTCACGACTCTCCTTTTTCTCTCAAGAAAGAAACTGTTTTTGGCCGCTATATTAAACTCACTAGCTCATAGAAGTTGCGCCCTAATTTATATATATATATATATAGAAAACTAGGGCAAACATAATACAAGCCTAAAATTTCCAAAATATCCCCCACTAAATAACATTACATAATGTCGGCTGAAATTAGGCATCCGCTGAAATTAGGCTCCACAACTCAACACCATCTCCCATTGGAGCAAAAGCCAAACAATGTATTGTATCACTTTGACACCTCCATATAGTTCCACTGTTTGACAAAGTCACATCAATAGTATTTTCTTCTCTAAAATGAAATTTAATCTCCGGTAACACAATTGGTTCGTTTCCATCTGAGATGTAACAAGTGTCTAGGAGCTCATCGACATATTCTAATAATGTATAGTTCGACATGGACGGTCTAA
Source organism: Anisodus acutangulus (assembly GCA_029783415.1). NCBI lineage: Eukaryota > Viridiplantae > Streptophyta > Magnoliopsida > Solanales > Solanaceae > Anisodus > Anisodus acutangulus. Next base: position 19,459,186 of record CM056512.1, read on the forward strand.
AAGCATCGCGAAGTGCATAGTATACCACTTCTGGTAATCGAGTGATGACCGTTCCACTGTCTATACTTATCCCTCCGTATGTAAATTCTGTGGAAGAGACACCAAGTTTATTTCAAGCTACACTTATACCAATTAGGTTAAGATAGTAGTATACTTTATTATAGCCTTCTAGCAATGGCGTAAATTTGTTTGAACACGCGTTAGAAATTGTCCTGGCTACATTTCCAAGATGTAGATTCCCATCACGTCCATTTTCTGGGACAAAATAACTAAAAGTTTGCACTGATGCACCACTTTGAGATGTCAAAGAGAACTCTCCTCTGCCAAGTCCAAGAAATCCAGTTGCACCAACAAAATTATCGCCATCAATAATTGTTTGGCCACAACCAAATTGAAAGTTCATTATTAGATCAAGATCATCTATAGTAAGAGTATCACATCCCCAAATGCCGTTTGTAAATGAGTTATCACCATAAACGACTTTAAAGGGATTCGATAATGTATCTTTGCACGATGATTTTGAAGGATCATACAAAGGATTATCGGATTTGCAACCCTCAATACAAGATTGGCAACGTACCCAAGTCAAATGGCTACTAGTGTCCACAATTAAATTGTAATCTTGTTGTGGTATGCCAAGACTTACGTTTACTGTAAACCATCCATAATCAGAATTAGTTGGATCAAGTCCATTATCAGAAAGACTGTTATTATAATAATGACGATTCTGTTTTTTATTGATTGAACGAACTCCAGCTTGATTCCTGTTTAGACGTTTGCCAGACGGTAGAGTTTTCATTCGATTAGCATTTGGAGAGCAAGGTATTAGTGAATATTAGTAGAATATTCACCATATATTTTGTAATTATTAGTGTTGTATAATTATGATAATTATAGGATCTCTTTTGTATTATGATTCCACATTGTACACACTATATATATTGTATTAATGATAAAGACCTCGAAGGGAGATTAATACAATTCTACATAGTATCAGAGTCAGACTCATTCCAATTCTTTGTTCACCGATGTTGGACCCCCAAATTATATTGTTCACGCTCCAATCAACGAGGTCCGGGCCAGCGTTAAGATTCTCACATCGAAAATGGAATGGGAACATGGACTCCTTATATGGACTTGGACAATCCTCACACTACAAGCTAGCTTTTGGGTCTATGCACTCATCAGATACATTAAGGGCACACTTGATCATGAATTACATCTAATACCCCTATGCACCTACAAGGTTACTATCATATACAGATGTAGATTGGGCAGGTTGTCCGGACACGCAACGCTCCACCTCAAGCTATTGTGTATTCTTAGGGAATAATCTAGTTTTATGGTCTACCAAGATACAAGTCACACTATCTCGTTCGAGTGCAGAAGCAGATTACAGAGGCGTTGTTAATGTTGTTGATGAGATCTGTTGGTTCCGAAATCTACTTTTGGAGCTTCAGTGTCCTTTGCGTAAGGCGTCTATAGTTTATTGTGATAATATATCTGTTGTTTATTTATCTCACAATCCGGTTCAGTATCAGCGAACCAAACACATTGAGATGGATATACACTTTGTTCGTGAGAAGGTTGCAATCGGACATGTCAAGGTATTGCATGTGCCTCTTCATATCAGTATGCAGATATATTAACTAAAGGACTACCTAGACATCTATTCATCGACTTCATATTCCGTCTAAGTGTCCAGCCTCCTCCCGCTCCAACTGAGGAGTGTATTAGTGAATATTAGTATAATATTCATCATATATTTTATAATTATTAGTGTTGTATGTTGGAAATTTGCCTTTGGTGGGAGTTACGTCCACCCATCTTTAATAACCTAAACACTAGGATTTCGCATGTTGGAGACTTTGATTCTTCACACGTGCATAATCTACTAAGTGAGTAGATGACCGTAGGGCCAAGGATCGTCAAATTTCGTTGAGAAATGAAAGATATATTGGTCCACGAAGTGAGGTGTTTGAAACATAAAAATGTGGTATAGACCAATTCTCCCTCATCGGTGGGGGAAGAAAGATTTGTTTAGTTTATAAGTCTCAAAATTGGCTAAGGGTTTGGGACCCCAAGGGGTAATTCATGTGTTTGTAGAAGGGAGGACCTAGATGTGCTTTGGTTCGAGGCTAAGTCCACACGCGCGCCGTCGCCCCCCGCCCGTCCGGGCTCGGATCGTGGGCTTTGGGCTTCTTCTGATATTATCTTTTTCGACCCAAATTGCTTCATATTTACAATTTGGTCCCTGAAGTTTTTGTGCCTTTTGGGTTAGTTTTTGGAACGTTAAACCTCCATTAATATGCACATCAATTCAGTCATTTACTTGGCTGAATTACTCCTCACTAATTTCCATTACATGGCCATTAACAACAATTAGTTGGGTAGTTGACAAAGTCCCCTCCATGCACTATATATTGAAGCATTTGGCTCAATTGTTGAGACTACACAAGACAGAATCGAAAAACAGAAAATCAGAAACAAAACAGAAATTCTCTTCCTACTATCCAGCATCATTTCGTTACTCTAAGTTCTTCAAAGTAACACTTGAGTTTGCTTTGCTCATTTGTTAAGTTGATGTTTTATCTTGGGAGACTATGTCCAGAACGTAAAAGGATATATACGGGGCAATCTTGTCTTAAAGACAGAGAGTCATCTCTCGACTCAACCATAGTTGTAACAATTCAGATTTAGTGTTTATTGATTTCAGGTTATCAAGATTCAAGACTCAAGAAGCTTGCGGCAGTTCTAAATATTGGTTGTTTGTTCATCCTTTCGAACACTTGTAATATTATTTACTTCCCGTACTACAATTATATCCAATAATTTTAAGACAAGATTGTATTAGTGTTCGAAAGATGTCGGTCAAAAATTGTGTGACAAAATATGGATATCGCTGTGGTTTTCTGGTAGAAGACAGTTTTGATTATGTTGTTGAAGGTCAATGTGTTCATGGTGTCACCGCACCCGAGAGTGGTGGGAACAAGCGCCCACGAGAGGCTGAGGATGTCAATTGGGACAAGAGGAGAAGGCTGAAGATGTTGTTCTATCATGTAGCAGAAGGCATATATCTGTCCCAGACAAAGGATCTAAATTATGGTAAGGAGAAAACGGACACTCAGTCCAACAAAGTGACTGAAGTGGGCCAGAATCCGAAGTTGGGATAAGTAATTTTTCTTCCTTATCAAAAATAAGTTTAAATGATGCCTGATTAAAAAGGGCTTAAAGTAGGGAGGAATATGAAAATATTTTCCCGAAATAAATTATATTTCTTACGCTTTAAAATCATAAGTTTAATCTCACCTTCCTTCCCGGTTAAAGATTGGACTATTATAAACAAAACTTAAAAGATTCGTTCTTTTGAGTGTAATTATTAAAAGTGTGTAAAGTATGTTCGCGCAAATGAAGGATACAAATCCACTGACTGTGCGAAAACTGTTACCACTCTTAAGTAAGCGCCAAGAATTGTCTGGGCACCAGTCTCAAGGGAAGAAGACTAAATGATAATGGCTTATCTTAAGACGTTGACACTGTCACACTATTTGGCAAAAGATTCTTCATTTGATAATATGATATTGGACACTCAGTCGTACAAAGCCTACGGGTGACTGGAATGGGCTAGAATTCCAGGTCTTAAATAATCTGAAGGCCAAAAGAAAGGCAGAAAAGTAATGGACACCTAGTGAGGTGGGCCAGAGTTTCCAGGTCTTAAATGATCTGAAGGCCAAAAGAAAGGCAGAAAAGAAATTAGACACTCAGTCTGCCAAAGTAACTGGAGTGGGCCAGAGTATCCAGATCACATATGATCCGGTTACGCCCTAACCACGGGCAAGAGGTTGTTCGTGTGAAGCAACACCACCTCTAAAGTAGAAGGGGGTGGAGAGGTTGTCCTCAATAGGACTTTAGAGAATGGGATCACTCTAAAATGAGGTGATACATGTCCCAAACTTGGTTTAAGGGACGATGTTGGCCAAGCTGGTTTGAGACTAGTCCAACAGATCTCTAATAGCTAAGAATGGTACATTATGTCTGTAGCTAAATGAATGATATATTTGTAATACGTGCATCTATGCCATTATAGATTAAGACACGTTAAATAGAAAGTAATTCAAAAGCTAACAAAGTTGAGATTGTTGCCTTCTGTCGACATAAACCCTCAAATGAATGTGAGGTAGGCAAAGAGGAAAAATCATCTTTCCAAGTTCCATCAAAGGAATAGCAAAAGAAGCACCACTCCTCTAGAACTTAGTCACACATACATGGGTGATTTAAAGTTTATACAAAATAGAGGAGGGAGACAAGTACTTTGTGACCATCATTGATGATGGTACAACGTATTGCATCCTTTGTTTGTTGAAAAACAAAGATGAAGTTGTTGAAGCGGATAAGCACTACAAAGCAGAAGTTGAAAATCAACTAAGCCTACGAATTGAGGAATTCGTAGTGATAGAGGGGGAGAATGTGAAGCATCGTTTATCAAACTACTGCTCCTTACTCACCTCAGTCAAACAGTGTTAGCCAAACTCAAAGTCGTACGCCCAAAATTTATGGGGCAAGACGATCCTTACCGCTAATGTGAATCTCAATAGAACTATGCATAAGGATAAGGATAACCCTCCGTGTGAAACATGAAAAGGATCGCACATACAAATGTTGTGTTGTGGGGTGGCTTGGTAGAGGTTGGAATACCGAAACAGGTCAAGTTGGACCTAAGATTGTAAATTGCATATCCACTGGAAATAACAGTAGTGCTTATCACCTCTAGGTGTCAAAGAATGATGAATTCTTTGAAGATAACTTTCCTTGAGAAGAAAAAAGAAGTAATTGCTCGAGGTTAACAAGAACCCACGAGTGTCTGACTGTCCGGAACTAGACGTTTCGTATCTACAGGACTCGAAAGTTGCTGACTATCAGAAACTTAATATTCTAGATCTACAGAACTCAGGAATTCTAGATGTTGAACCGGGAAGGAGCAAAGAGGGGACAAAGACTTGTTCCATGCCTTCTAACTTGTATGGTTGAGAATGAACCATGAACAATTAACAAAGAATTTTCATCTCCAGAAGCGCTGTTTTGAAAAGAAGCTGCAGAGAGAGAAATATAATCCATCATATAGAACCATACGTGTGTAATGGTTGACCTTCCTCCGGAAAAAGAACCTTTGGGTTGTGAAAGTGGATACTCAAAAGTGAGTACAAAGTAGATGGATCTACTAACGAGTATAAGGCCTCAGCTACTTGTACATGTGCTTCCTTGTGAATAACTTAACATCTAGGGCCATTGCAGTCTTGCGTGACATAGATGTTGAAACAACCTTCCTAACCGGAGATTTGGAAGGGGAGGATCAGAGTTGGTTTATTGGATTGTTGGACTGTTGGACTTCTTCCTAAACTTTCATTTTGATCCCTGAAATGTTTACATTTTGGTTTACATGCCTTCTCATATCCATATTAATCAAACTAAGGTCTACACGGAACTCCTAGACGACGCCAAAAGACTAACTCAATATGTGAAGTACGTTTACACGAATCCAGTAAAATAAAATCCTTTCATTCACGACATACCCGATCAAGCTTAGGATTTGTCAAGTGTCTGTCCAAATGGCTTAATCATTGTATCTCATCTATATTAGTTGATAACTAGATCATATTCTAAATATGTCTATTGTGTTGGCCAACGACTTAGTCAACCTAATATCACTGAGAATCCGGTTGTTCTCTCAAATATACTTCTGAGGAATGAATCCTAATCTTGGCTCAACTACCACCTTCAATCCACATCGCAATGTACCAATACAAGTCGTATCTCAACCTATAAGGCATTTGAGCTTAGGACGGGATCAAAGTACATTACTTTGTGGACAAGGTGTGTATTGACCTCAAGTCTAAGGACTTCTATCTCCCACATGCTGATCATACTTTAGACAAGTATAACAAACAGTATATCAACAGGGTATACCAATACTTCCAAATTATCCATGTGCCCATCACGAGTAGTCATTACTCGTAGCATATGAGACATACTACATCATCTAAGGATGTGATGCAGACCATATGTCGACTTATCACATATCATCGATATATAATTCTCGATGATCATTAGTCGAGGCTATTTTAAGAGTTACGCTCTATCATTAATATCTCACTCTATTAATGACAACGTAAGCTCAATGGATGCACATTAATGAATAATTACAAATAATCAAATAATAATTTAATAATTGCAAATGCCTTAATATTAATCTCCATTAATAATAATATGAATGTGTATAAAGTACATTTGTCCTAATACAGATTGTCTCTAGGACATAAATATACTTTCACAGATTGTCTCTCGAACCAGGACGGGACAATGTCTCGTTCCGACCTGTCCCGAGCCCGCCCCAGGCACGCCAGACCCAAGCCCACCCCGATCCCGCCCGTAGTCCCCCCTTTGCAAATATAACTGTTGCACCAACGACCATTTTAGATTTTGGCCGTTGGGCAACGGCCATTTTTGACCTCCCCCAACCCCCCATACCCCTTAATATTTATTTTTAACCTATAAGTTATTATATTTACACTTTAACCCAAATTTTCAACTATAAATAACTCATTTTCTCTTCATCTTTCTCACAAATCTTCCTACAATCTCTCTAATCTCTCAATATATCTCTCTATAAGTCTACATTGTTTCCTAAATATTCAATTTTATTTATTCATTTGGCAATTGGGAGTGAAGTTGGCAACTAGCTTGAGGATCTTCCATCGAGCAAAGTTTCAATTTTCAACCTCTCGATTACACGTCGACGTTACATCGGCGTTTGGTACATTCGTTCCTTCATTAAATTATTATTGTCTGTTTATTTTATTTAGCGCACTTAATTTTATTATCTTTAATTATTTATTATCATAATTAAAATGGAAGGATTAAGTGGTATATTTAAGGGTAAGGGTGCTTCTTCTAGTAGGGGCAACCAATGCAAGGGTACTTCTTCTAGTCATCCTATTCCTACACATGATGATTTTGTTCATAATCAACATTTTCCTACAATACCATTAGATTTAGACGAGGAGCTATTTTCTGGAACTCAAGAAGACTTTAATTTAGATGATGATCTAAATGATACATCCACTAATGTTGATGACAACACACCCACTAGTGCACCTTCAACTGAAATGCCTCTTATTCCCCCTAGTATGAGACGAGGTCCAGCAAAACGACCATTAAAATTAGATGCATGGATATTTTTTGATAGGGACGTAGAGAATCAAGTAGCTAGATGTAAAATTTGTAAAAATGTTTTAAAATTTAAAACTGGAAAAAGTCACGGTGGGATGGGTGGTTTAATTAGACACGTAGTAAGTTCTCATCCAGCTAGGTATGCCCAATACCAAGCTTCAAAACCGGGTGCACAAACGTCCCGTCCATCGGAACAAGGTTCACATATTGTCCCGGACCAAGTACAGGGTCAAATTAACCCCACGACGAGGGGAATTGTAGGCCCTAGATACAATAAACATAGAGATAGGGAAGCAATATCAAAATTAGTTGCTGTGGAGGGTTTGCCTTTTTCATTTCCTTCATCTCCCGGTTTTATTCATTACATTAAAGATATATATAATCTTGTTTTTAACGATTTTTCTAGATCAACTGTTAAGAAAGATGTATTTAAATACGCACATGAATATCAACAATATTTACGTTATTAAAATGATACAATATTTACGTTATTCATTATATCATTTTAATGGCAAGGTATCTATCACGTCTGATATAGATCGTAGTACTAACGGTCATGATTATTTAATGGTAACTTGTCATTGGATAGATTATAAATGGTCTATGCAAAAACGTATCTTAGGGTATAGATATATAGATGATAGGCACACTGATACTTTTATTGCAGATAATATTTATCAAGTGTGTCATTATTATGGAATAACCGATAAAATTATGACTATTACATTAGATAACGCTTCTTCTAACAATTACGCTATTACAATTTTAAAAAATAGTTTAACTCCATCTTTTCCAGATCATTTTCATATAAAATGCGTGCCATATATATAACTTAATTGTAAAGGATGGTCTATCACTTTTTCAAGACATTCTTAGTAAAATACATTCTTAATAAAATACAATTTGCTATAAACTTTATTTTTAAAAGTAATAGAGTACAACGAAGAAAAGAATATAAAAAAACTTGTCACGATTGTGGACTACCTGATAGAAAAATTCCAGAAGAAGTATCCACTAGGTGGAATTCTTTATACGAACAACTACTTGTTGCTTATGACTATAGAAAACCTATAACTTTATTTTTTAACTCTCATAATCAAAATCCAGCTGATATGATTGTAGATAGTGATTGGGTAAAAATTTCCGAACTTATTGTATTTTTAGAGAAAAATTTTCAAGCAACAAAAGAATTTTCCGGTATATATTATCCTACTATTTCAACTATGTTGTTTTATATAACTCTAATATTTTTATTACTTAGTGAATATATGAAAAAATCAGCTTATATGGCAGCTATTAAAAAAATGTTTATCAAAATAAAAAAATATTTTATTCCTATTCCCACTATTTATATTATTGGTGTTGTATTAAATCCGACTATTAAAATAGACGGTACTAAATCACTTATTGAAACTATTTACGATTGTATAGAAGTACTACCACCTCCAAGTCCAAAAAATCTAAATCACTCACCACCTATTGAACAAACTAAAGAAGAAGTGTTGTCTAGCGTAGAAGACCAATGCAAAAAAATATATAGGTTTTACCAACAAGAAAATGCTAGTAACTTACCGGCTTCCATACCATCTTCTTCATCTTCAACACAACCTCACAAAAGATATGTTGTTTCTGCGGCTAGTATTGAAAGCCTCAGAAATAGAATGTGCGGTCGTATCGCTACTAACCAAATTAGCGAGTTGGATATTTTTATTTTGTAGGGTTCTGTATCGTATCAAGAAGTTATCAATGAAGATGGACATGAAGACTTGCTGAAATACTGGAGGGGGAATGAGAAGACTTTTTCGACACTTTCAATGATGGCCCGATATGTTTTTAACATTCAAGCGTCATCAACTACGTCTGAAAGCGCTTTTTCTGCCGGCAGATATCAAATAGGAGACCACACACTCATTAGCCGAAGACAGCTTGGAAATTGTAGTATTATTCAGAGATTGGATACGAGCAGAGCGGAGAAGGTGCGGTCAACCGGAGATCAACGAAGAAGAAGACGAAAACTACAACGAAATATTATCCGAAGGTAGTGGAAGCGACATGGATCAATTTGACCAACAAATACCAATTCCAACCGAAGAACCACAGGAAATTATCAAGCAATTAGAACAGGTTTTTTTGAGAATGTAATTTTTTTAATTGCATTTTATTATGTAATTTGCAACTTTTGGACAACACCACAAAGTTGCAATTTAAACAATTGTATTTGTATTACAAAAAATTATATGTCTATTAAATAATATAAGAGGCACAAAAACAGTCTTGGGATGTTTTTATTACACTATCTTGTCTTGTTTATTGAGGTTTTTTTTATACATATGTTATTAAAAAAAAGGAAAACCCGCCGGAACCCGCCCCGATCCCAACCCCGCCCCGACCCGATTCCGACGGGATCGGGACGGGACAGGAGCAAGTCCCGCCAAACCCGACCTCGCCCCCTTCGCCAGTCCCGCCCTGACCCCGCCAAACCCGGCCCGACAGACCCGAGCCCAGCCCACTGGCTAGCTATAGTTTAAAGGCAAAATTTACCTTAAGAACGCTGCCTTAAGGTAGAGTTTCAGGCATAGCTTGCAGGCAAACACCATCTTGCGAACTCCAAATTATGCCTTGTGAATTTCTAAAAAAATTATCTGAGCAGGGATTCAAACCCGAAACCCAAAAATTTTAAGTGAAGGGGAAAAATTAAAGACCACCCCAAAATAAGGACATTCCCGCGAATTGCCCGTCAAAATTCGTCTTGAACCAGGTCCAGTTGGCCCACGTGATTTCCAATCCAAGGAAGCCCAAGCCTAGCCCACATGAAAAATCCCTTACTGGATTTTGACGAATATTTGTCAACTTAATGTACCAAAGTACTTTACAAATTTATTTTTAATTGCACGTCTTTTTTACGAGAAATTTCTATTTTTACAATAAATATCCAAAAATAACATAGAAAAAATCTGAAAAACTTATTTCTTCTATTTAAAATTATAAGTAATCATGAGAAATCATTTCATACCAAACTCTTGGTATATGTTCTTTGATCTCCTAAGATCAGGTCGACCTTCAACGTCCTTAGTCAGAGGTATTTACAACTGTTAAAAGTCTCACATCCTTAATGGAATGGAAACATGGACTCCTTATATGGACTTAATCAATACTCACCCTACAAGCTAACTTTTGGGGTTGAGTTAGGCCCAAGATCCATTCTTAACATGGTATCAGAGTCAGGCTCATTCCAATTCTATGTTCACCGATCTTGGGTTCCCAAATTATGTCATCAACGCTCCAGTTAACGGAGTCTGGGCATGCGGGGAAGTGTTATGAGTCTCACATCGGTAATGGAATGGGAACATGAACTCCTTATATGGACTTGGTTAAGGAATGTATAGTCCGCTTTTGGAATTTTTGGATGTTCGAAAAAGGGAATGTGGTCTCGTCAAACGTGACGTGACGAGAGTCGTGAATTTGATGAGAGGACAGGTCGTAGCACAGATAGCCCCTATGATTTAACATTAGTTTTCTAATCAGATTGTGCAGATGAGAGGCACAGATGTCCCATTGAGGAGGTGCGAGAGGTTGGCCAGTTTCAAAAGAGGTAGAGGTAAGCCGAAAAAAGTATTGAGGAGAGGTAATTAGATGTGATATGGCGAAGGTGCCGCTTATCGAGGACATGACCTTACATAGGAGGTTATGGAGGACACAGATTAGGGTAAAAGATTAGTAGATAGTTGAGTGTTGTCCTACTTAAGCTGTTGTACTAGTAGTCGTAGTATTATTATTATAGTTTCTTATCGATAGATTTCGGTTATATGTCGTTTGTCTTTCGATTATCGTATTACTTACGCCTTCTTTTTGGCAGATAGTTTATCATGCTTTTTTTTGTAGTACTTTGTCATAGCTTGTTTGGACTGATTTGAGTTGTATGTCCTTGTATCAATCGAGGGTTTATCGGAAATAGCTTTTCTAGCTCCCAAGTAGGGATAAGGTCACCGTACACTCTATCCTCCCAGATTTATTATTATTGAGTCAATAAAAACCAAGCACTAACATTTTAACCCCCCCCCCCCCAAGGCTGAGTTTCCACAATGAACATTTTGGTTGAGTCTAATAGGTATGTCTATTGATCACTTTTGTAAGCACATAAACAAATGGTACAGTAGGGGAAAGTTAAACTGAAATTAAATAAAGAAAACTAGAAAAAGTAAGTAATGAGAGGAAGAAAGGAAATTTTATTAGATAAAAAAGCTTAAGCTTAAGCTTAAAATTAGACATCTATCTACATAAATTTAACCAACAATTTCCCTCTAAATTAGAGATTATAAAAGTAAACTTATTTTTGTTTAATCCTCCTCATTTTCACCGTTCTCCTCAGCTTGAACTTTGCTACTATTAACAGGATTATTATGTAAATTAGCAGTGGGTAATACCTTCCTTGACGACGTCGTATTATCAACAAAGGTAGCTGAGCTCATTTCCATTTGACAAACCCTAACTGCCCCAAACAGCTTGTTCGGCAACTCTTCCTCCGTCTGTGACTCCACCAGAAATCCCATATTGATTGTCACCGATGTTTCATACCCTAACGCCAAGTGCAAAATTGCACTAGCAATTGCTGAGCTTCCGATATCAACGTCAATTTCTAAGTAGTTAGGGCCTTTATGATAGTAGCAATTCAACGCTTTTCCGAGTATACAAGCCGAGTAATTTCCAACTGCGGCTTTCACGATCCACGAACCTTTAACGATCCGGTTCACGATTTTGAACCGGCTGTTATGATACGAGTCATCTCCGTTGACGAACCGGTAGAGGAGTGAACCCGGTTCGAGCGGCTCATTGTCGTTTGTAGCGAAGTAGAATATCGCGCTATGGTGGTCACGCCCTGGGACTTGTAGATTCACTGCGAGTATGGTGGTCATTCCCAATAATCATTAGTCGAGGCTATTTTAAGAGTTACGCTCTATCATTCATAACTCACTCTGTTAATGACAACATAAGCTCAAGGGATGCACATTAATGAATAATTATAAACAATCAAATAATAATTCAATAATTGCAAATGCCAAAATATTAATCTCCATTAATAATAATATGAATGTGTATAAAGTACATTTGTCCTAATACAGATTGTCTCTAAGACATAAATATACTTTCAATCTCCCATTTGGCCTAGAGCCATTCTCCAACATATCTAATGCCCATATTCTCAAAATGACCATTATGCTTGACTAAGCTTAATGGTTTAGTGAATGGGTCAGCTAGATTATCGTCTGTGGGAACATAGTCTAATCTAATCTCTTCAGTCTCCACCATCTCCCTGAGTATGTGGTACTTCCTTGGTACATGTTTGTTTCTATTGGTTGATCTTGGTTCCTTAGCTTGTACAATCGCACCAGTGTTGTCACAATAAACCGTTATTGGACAAGTGGCACTTGGAACAACCCCTAGTTCCTTCAGGAACTCAGATATCGCGACAACTTCCTTCCCATCTTCCGATCCAGCAATGTACTCAGCTTCTGTTGTCAAATTAGCAGTTGTAGCTTGCTTGGAACTTTTCCAACTCACTATTTCGCCATTGAAAATGAAGGCATATCCAAACTGAGATTTGAAGTCATCAAGATCTATCTGGAAGCTAGCATCAGTGTACCTAGTGCATACCATCTTCTCTTGTCTACCATAGACTAAGAAATATTCTTTAGTTCGTGTACGATACTTAAGAATACTCTTGACTACTTTTCAATGTTCTTCCCTAGGATTCTGCTGGAATTTGCAAGTCATACTAAGTGCATGGGCCACATCTGGCCTCGTACAGGTCATGGCATACATGATAGATCCTATAGCTGAAGCATATGGATTCTTTTCATGCGTTCAAGTTCTGCAACAGTAGAAGGACTATCCTTCTTTGATAACTTGATCCCTTGACCTATAGGAAGATTTCCCTTCTTAGAGTTTTCCATAGAGAATTGTCTTAGCACTTTGTCTATGTATGTGGACTGTGATAGCCCTAACAATCTATTAGGTCTATCTCTATAGATCCTAATTCCAAGAATGTAGCAGGCTTCATCCAAGTCTTTCATCATGAAGGTGTTGGATAACCATTCCTTGACTGATTGCATGAGTCTTATTATCTCTCATTATCAATATGTCATCCACATATATAACAATGAAGACAATACTCCCTTCCTTGCGCTTACTATAAACGCAGGGATCTTCTTTGCTTCTAACAAAGTTAAACGATTTGACTGCTTTGTCAAAGCAAATATTCCAACTCCTTGAAGCTTGCTTAAGCCCATAAATGGACTTTTGTAGTCTGCATATAGCATTTGGTTTGAACTCAAGGGAAAAACCCTCAGGTTGTTTCATATACACCTCCTCAACTAGATTATCATTGAGGAAAGCAGTTTTGACGTCCATCTGCCAAATGTCATAATCATAATATGCAGCTATTGCAAGCAAAATCCGAATGGACTTAATCTTCACAACAGGTGAAAAGGTTTCATCATAATCGACCCCAGGCCATTGATTATAACCTTTAGCCACCAATCTTGCCTTATAAGTATGTACATTTCCATATGCATCAATCTTCTTCTTGAATACCCATTTGCATCCTATGGGTCTAACCCCTATTGGCAAATCAACCAAGTTCCAAACTTGATTGATGTACATTGAATCCATCTCAGATTTCATGGCTTCTTGCCATCTCTGTGAATCAATGTCTAACATAGCTTCGATGTAGGTTGTAGGTTCATCGTCATCAGGAATATCTATCTCATTGTGTGTTTCAACAAGGAGATTAAGTCTTTCAGGCGGACGATGAGTCCTAGTGGTCCTACAGAGTTGAATATTCTGTGTTTCAGTGTTTGTTGCATTCTGATTGTGAGAAGGTCTTTGTGTATTGGACAATCCATCACCTTGAAAACTTTCAGGAATGTTATTTTCATGTATTTCCTGAATGGGATGATATACAACTATTGTATCATCTTCCATTGGTTGCGTATGAGAGTCTTGCATTTTTGTACTATCTCTCAAAACACTCTCACTGGCTGAAGGGCGTACTCTAAGTACACGATCTTCACCAGATACTCCCACTGAATCCTTGGTTAGGTCATTCGATAAGGGTTCATTTTCTGTGTTATCTTGTGGTTCTTGAATTTCTTCAAGTTCTATCTCTGTGCAGCTATGTTCCTTGTAGACATATTCTTCTTCAAGGAAAGTTGTGTTCCTGGAAACAATGACTTTATGTTCTCCAGAAAGATAGAAATAGTATCCCTTAGTTTCCTTTGGATACCCCACAAAATAATATTTCTCACTTTTAGATTCCAACTTGTCAGTAAGCATCTTCTTTACATATGCAGGGCACCCCCAGGGTCTCATATGTTTAAGAGCTGGCTTCTTGCTGAGTTTTCTCTACTGACTTTGAAGGAACTCTGTTCAGAATATAAATTGAGTTTTGCAATGCATAGCCCCAAAGGTATGTCGCTGGAGCTGAAAAACTCATCATGGATCTAACCTTATCTAATAGGGTTCGATTTCTCCTTTCAGCAACACCATTCATCTGTGGCGTTCCAGGAGGTGTCCATTGTGATTGGACTCCATGAAGCTTCAAATAATCCAGAAATTCTTTACTGAAGTATTCATCTCCTCGATCCGATCGAAGTGTCTTGATACTTGTTTCAAGTTGCTTCTCTACTTCTGACTTGTACTTCTTAAATTTCTCAAAGGCTTCAGAATTATGTTTCATAAGATACACATGCCCAAACCTTGTGAAATCATCTGTAAAAGTGATGAAGTAAGGGAAGCCTCCCTTAGCTTGAGTTGAAAATGGCCCACATACATCAGTATGGACCAACTCAAGTACATCTTTGGCTCGTACACCTTTTCCAGAAAGTGGTTGGTCATCTTTCCTCTCAAGCAAGATTCGCAGTTACCATAAGACTCCAAGTCAAATGGTTTGAGGTAGTCTAACTTCCTCAATCTTGCTATCCTTGATTCGTTGATATGACCAAGTCTGCATTACTTATTTTAGCTCATTTATTTTGCACATTGAAAATTTCACGACTACAGTTTAAAATATACAATCCATCCACAAGCGGAGCATTTTCACAAACAAAACCATTAAAAGATAGTACATAACTGCAATTGGCAATTAATGAGGAAAACCCCTCAATGTCTAACATTGTGATAGAAATGATATTCCTCGTTAATGAGGGAACAAAATAACAATTATTTAGTTTTAAACAAAAGCCTGAAGGTAAATCTAGTCTATAAGTTCTCACGCATTCAGTATCTAGACGTGCTCTATTTCCAACGCGCAGGTCCACCCAACCTTTCTGCTGTTAATTAGGCCCTGCACATTACTACAAATGTGCGAGCCACAAGCGGTATCCAATGCCCAGCAGTGGGAGTTAGACATATTTATTTCAATTACAAACATACCTTGTCCAGTAGAGGTGGAAGCACCTAGTGCTTTGCCTCCTCTTGAAGTTGTGTAGTCCTTCTTTAGAATATGCGCTGGCATTTGTCCCCTTTCGTTCAGCTTACATTTGAAAGGGTCTCTCAACAGTTCATACTCCATTGTTTGAGACTGTTTTTCATAGAGACTCTTCAAGTGTTCTAGCATTTCGTTGGGGCCCATGTTTTCATGTTGCCTCTGTAACTCCATAGTCATGGAAGACAACATTATACATTTTACCAAGGCAGCATCGTTCAAACGTTTTTGATAAGCCACCTTGTCAAACAGGGCATACTCATCAGAGTTTTCAGCATGGACTGTGGGGAATACTGTGTCTAACACATACTCGATTCTTTCTAGTCTTAACACCAATTGCAGATTTCTTAACCAGTCAGGGTAATTTGATCCAGTCAACTTGTTTGTCTCGACCAACATTTTCAGACTTGAAATTAAACTCTAATATAATTTCTATTGAACACATTCGTTAACTAATTAACATGGCCTTTAGTTTAATTAGCTTCCACTATTTTAACATACTCTTCGACCCTATGAAAAAATACGGACTCATATCAAATATGGTCATAATGGACCATGATCCAGGTTCATGTTATCTCCGCATTTGCTGTGGCTGATAACTTCAACAGCACAACCTGGTAGGTCTCTAAACCAATTACAAACAATTTGTAACTCATGTTTGACCGAATGTTCTAAACAATCAATCTGTGTCCCTCGGCTTGTCCGACACTGTGGCGCCAAGACAGCCTAGCAAGTCAACCCCGTTATTCGACTGCAATTATGTATCTAAGTGAGTTTTTCCTTATAGAGCAAACACTGTGGTGTAAATACTCATGAAGGTTTATCACCCACTTCTACATTTAACATGCATCTATGAAAGAGTCCGAGTCCTCGTAGACTTAGAGCAAATGTTGTGGCATAAATACTCATCTCGCTGAAAAGGATTTTGCACTACAATCAATTATAACGGTCGACACGTTCATTTTAAATGAGACTTGTATTAAAATTTTAGGGAACATTTTAATTCAGGGTTTTAACCAAGATCAACTCTTTTACGTCATATCCAATATGACATCTTAACATCATGCAAAACTAATGACAAATATAGTTGGGAACCATCAACCCAATATGCATGATATAAGATGGTTTAATCAAATACTGGGCGCCGCCTGCCCAGATAGTTATAGCGGACGTTATTCTAGTAATTTAAATGACAAACAATTTGACATTTAGCACATAAACAGTATACTTATCAAATATACTATATAATAATAATCATGGGTTAAACATTCTGAACAAAAAAAAAATCTTTTTTCGACCGTCGGGGACGCGACGCTAATCATTAGGGTCGCGGCGCCAGTGAAGCAGAAACTAGAACCGCGGCGCTCCACCATGGGGCTGCGGCGCTTGCAAGGCAGAAACCTTCGGCTTGCATTAGGGTTGTGACGCTCCACCATGGGGCCGCGACGCCTAATGTCCAGAAAGATCGAAACATAAAAAACGAAGCATTAGGGCCGCGTCGCTCCACCATGGAGTTCCGGTGCTTTCTTAAAACCCTAGAAAGAGTCGGCGGCGCCCTACCATAGGGCCACGACGCCGATGTCCTGACAAAACATTTTTGTGTTGATTTTTCAAAATCGTTCGAGCCTTAAATGCATTTTAGGGATCAAATCATATGTTATTTATCATCACCCACCATTATCAATAACGCCCATATCGACCATCATCCGTTCTTAATCGTGCACCGTGTAATGAACCCGCTAACGCACTTTTGGCTTAGTTCGAGTTAGAGCGGAATGACTTCCTCGAGTTAGCGTAGGAAATAATTTAGGGTGATATCAAAAGGCTAACATTCGGTCAAGACATGTAGGATTTCAAGAACCTCGTTTTAATCCAATTTTATGTTTAACTCATATTATTATTCCATTCAATTGTTATATAACCATTGAACCAGCCTGGGCTCTGATACCACTGTAGGGTTTTGTTGGGTTCAAAACACATAAGTAAGGCACAACAGAAGTTTAAAAGTTTTGTTTCTTACTTACCCCAACAATAATTTATGGTATGGTTATACAACAATTAAACTTGTAACATAAAACATTTACTTACAAGTTATAATAATCTAGAATATTTATCAACTGTGAGGTGCACACGTGATTATTCTTCCAATTGCAAGCTCCAAGCTTTAATGTATTTCTCCTTCGGAAAGCTAGAAAATCCGGCAGAGGTTCGAGAGAGTATTTGATTCTAAGTTTCTAAGGCTTAGAATGATTTTCAGAATTAGTGTTTTGAATAATGAGGTGAATGCCTCTATTTATAGTTGAAAAATAGGTCAAACCCGGATTAGGATTTGACCTTGGGCCTGGCCCAAAAATCAAGGCAGGGGCGCCGCAGCGCTCGACTTTATTTTTCGTGCACTCTTAATTAAATCCAAAATCCAATTTTGACTTAATTAAAATAATTATTATTTATTTAAATGTCTCGATTCCAAATCGAGACATTTTAATTACTCTCTCAATACATCCTTAGATTGAAACGGACAATCGACATAGTGTGACCCTACATGCCTTCTTATATCGACATTAATCAAATTAAGGTCTATACGAAACTCCTAGACGGCGCTGGAAGATGAACTCAATATGTGAACTACGTTTACACGAATCTAGTAAACTTAACCTTTATGTGGTAAGATAAAATCCTTTCATTCATGACACACCCGATCAAGCTTAGGATTTGTCAAGTATTTATCCAAATGGCTTAATCATTGTATCTCATCTATATTAGTTAACAACTAGATCATATTCTAAATATGTCTATTGCGTTGGCCAACGACTTAGTCAACCTAATATCACTGAGAAACCGAGTGTTCTCTCGAATATACATCCGAGAAATTAATCCTAATCTTGGCTCAACTACCACCTTCAATCCACATCTCAATGTACCCAATACAAGTCGTATCTCAACCTATAAGGCATTTGAGCTTAGGACGGGATCAAAGTACATTACTTTGTAGACAAGGCGCGTATTGACCTCATGTCTAAGGACCTCTATCTCCCACATGCTGATCTTACTTTAGACAAGTCTAACAAACAGTATATCAGCAGGGTATACCAATACTTCCAAAGTATCCATATGTCCATCACGGGTAACCATTACTCGTAGCATGTGAGACATACTACATCCTCTAAGGATGTGATGCAGACAACATGTCGACTTATCACATATCATCGATATCCCATTCTCGATGATCATTAGTCGAGGCTATTTTAAGAGTTACGCTCTATCATTAATATCTCACTCTATTAATGACAACGTAAGCTCAATGGATGCACATTAATGAATAATTACAAACAATCAAATAATAATTTAATAATTGCAAATGCCAAAATATTAATCTCCATTAATAATAATATGAATATGTATAAAGTACATTTGTCCTAATACAGATTGTCTCTAGGACATAAATATACTTTCACAGATCACCGGACAACAATTATTATTATTAATCACCGCATATCAATCACTTCATTATTATTCTAAGAATGGAAAGTTCATCATTTATAATCTCCACATGTTAACCAAGACCTCTAAGGGGATTGTAGAAGGCCTGGCATTAAGGATGAGTATTCGGGCGGTTCATATAAATATGAAAACTTCGATTTAAAATTTTAATTTTTGGATTCAAGAAATTATAATTGAAAGTTCAATTCAAAAAGAGTGATTGTCAATAGGGGAGGTTTTAATTGAATATCTCTTCCTTGGATCACGTTTGTGGCTGTCAAAGTTCCTTTTTTTTTGCGCGGATTTCCCTTCAACGGCACTGGTCTTTAATTTTTTCCCTTCAAATTTAAAATTTTTAGTTTTTGTCTTTTGCTCAAAAATAACTCGAGGTTCCGGGTTTGAATCCCTGGCCAGTCAAAAATAAAAAAAAATCCCAAGGTTGAGTTTGAATTCGCAAGACAAAATTTGTCTTATGCCCGAATGCAAACTCTGTCTACCTTAAGGTAGAGTTTACTACCTTAAGGAAAAATTTGTCGGATAAGACCCAGTTTAAAGTAGGGTTGGCCAGTGGGCCGGGACGGCCCGACCCCGTCCCGAGCCCGACCCGACACCGCCCCGACCCCGATTAGTATTAAAAAAAATTGATAGCGGGACTCGAACCGGGACGGGACCATGTCTCGTCCCGACCTGTCCCGAGCCTGCCCTAGGCCCGCCAGCCCCGAACCCGCCCCGATCCCGCCCGCAGTCCCCCCTTTGCAAATATAAATGTTGCACCAACGACCATTTTAGATTTTGGCCGTTGGGCAACGACCATTTTTGGCCTCCCCCCAACCCCTTAATATTTATTTTTAACCCATAAGTTATTATATTTACACTTTAACCCAATTTTCCAACTATAAATAACTCATTTTCTCTTCATCTTTCTCACAAATCTTCATACAATCTCTCTAATCTCTCAATATATCTCTCTACAAGTCTACATTATTGACTAAATATTCAATTTTATTTATTCATTTGGGAATTGGGAGTGAAGTTGGCAACTAGCTTGAGGATCTTCCATCGAGCAAAGTTTCAATTTTCAACCTCTCGATTACACGTCGACGTTACATCGGCGTTTGGTACATTCGTTCCTTCATTAAATTATTATTGTCTGTTTATTTTATTTAGCACACTTAATTTTATTATCTTTAATTATTTATTATCATAATTAAAATGGAATGATTAAGAGGTATGTTTAAGGGTAAGGGTAAGGGTGCTTCTTCTAGTAGGGGCAACCATGACAAGGGTACTTCTTCTAGTCATCTTATTCCTACACAGGATAATTTTGTTGATACTCAACATTTTCCTACAATACCATTAGATTTAGACGAGGAGCTATTTTCTGAAACTCAAGAAGACTTTAATTAAGACGATGATCTAGATGATACACCCACTAATGTTGATGACAAAACACCCACTAGTGCACCTTCAACTGAAATGCCTCTTATTCCCCCTAGTATGAGACGAGGTCCAGCAAAACGACCATTAAAATCAGATGCATGGATATTTTTTGATAGGGACGTAGAGAATCAAGTAGCTAGACGGGGGGAATTGTAGGCCCTAAATACAATAAACATAGAGATAGGGAAGCAATATCAAAATTAGTTACTGTGGAGGATTTGCCTTTTTCATTTCCTTCATCTCCCAATTTTATTCATTATATTAAAGATATATATAATCCTGCTTTTAACGGTTTTCCTAGATCAACTGTTAAGAGAGATGTATTTAAATTTGCACATGAATATCAACAATATTTACGTTATTCATTATATCATTTTAATGGCAAGGTATCTATCACGTCTGATATAGGTCGTAGTAATAACGGTCATGATTATTTAACGGTAATTTGTCATTCGATAGATTATAAATGGTCTATGCAAAAATGTATCTTAGCGTATAGATATATAGATGATAGGCACACTGGTACTTTTATTGCAGATAATATTTATCAAGTGTGCCGTTATTATGGAATAACCGATAAAATTATGACTATTACATTAGATAACGCTTCTTCTAACAATTACGCTATTACAATTTTAAAAATAGTTTAACTCCATCTTTTCCAGATCATTTTCATATAAAATGCGCGTGCCATATATATAACTTAATTGTAAAGGATGGTCTATCACTTTTTCAAGATATTCTTAGTAAAATACAATTTGCTATAAACTTTATTTTTAAAAGTAATAGAGTACAACGAAGAAAAGAATATAAAATAACTTGTCACGATTGTGGACTATCTTATAGCAAAACTCCAGAAGAAGTATCCACTAGGTGGAATTCTTTATACGAGCAACTACTTGTTGCTTATGAATATAGAAAACCTATAACTTTATTTTTTAACTCTCATAATCAAAATCCAGCTGATATGATTGTTGATAGTGATTGGGTAAAAATTTTTGAACTTATTGTATTTTTAGAGAAATATTTTCAAGCAACAAAAGAATTTTCCGGTATATATTATCATACTATTTCAACTATGTTGTTTTATATAACTATAATATTTTTATTACTTAGTGAATATTTGAAAAAATTAGCTTATATGGCAGCTATTAAAAATGTTTATCAAAATATAAAAATATTTTATTCCTATTCCCATTATTTATATTATTGGTGTTGTATTAAATCCGACTATTAAAATAGACGATACTAAATCACTTATTGAAACTATTTACGATTGTATAGAAGTACTACCACCTCCAAGTCCAAAAAATCTAAATCACTCACCACCTATTGAACAAACTAAAGAAGAAGTGTTGTCTAGCGTAGAAGACCAATGCAAAAAAATATATAGGTTTTACCATCAATGTAGGTCAGTGGATAAAGTTGAGAATTCAAATGGCATATGTAACCTTCTAAAAGGGTAAAACTTTGTCAGTGAAAATATACAAGCATATACACGGTATACTAATACCTTGTGTATACCGTGTATATCACGGAAACCCATAACAAGTGGGAAACCATGACATACACAGTATACAACCGTGTATATAACTGTTATGGTAACATATTTAGTTGTATATTTTGTATATAATTAGTATTGTACTCTTACCATAATTGTAGGATTCTTGTACAAATAGAATAGGGTTTTGGGAGTAGAATAGGAATAGAATTTTCCATATTATGGAAATTGTAAATTGTATATATACTTTTTCATTAATGAAAATAATCAAGAGATTATTTCTTTCATGGTATCAGAAGTCTAGGTCTCAAATACCTCCATCTCCAAAAGCTTCCGCTAGTCCTCAATTTCCTTAAAATCTGAGCCCCCTCCTCGGTTTCCGTGTCGAGTTCTTCCTCTTCTTTTCCCAAATTTTCTTCTAAATCCCTCAAATCACCTTTTGTTCTTTCGTTATGTCTAAGAATGTGTTTCATCCTGCCCTTACTGTTTCCAACATCAAGAACCACATCCTTATTGTTCTTGAGATAAAAAATGTCCAATATGCGACGTGGGCAGAGTTGTTCAAAATTCACGCAATCTCATATCAAATCCTCTATCAAATCATTCCTCCCGCTACCCCTACTCCCGCGGAGGATCCTCAGTTATGGATTACCCTTGATTTTACCGTCCTTCAGTGGATTTATTTCACTATTTCTACTGACCTTTTACAGATGATTATTGAGTCAGACACTACGGCTTTGGCTACATGGAATAGATTGCATGATATATTCCAAGATAACCAACATTCCTGCATTGTCACCCTTGAGCAGGAATTTTCTCAAGTCAGCATGGAATATTTCCTGAATATTTCAGCTTATTTTAAACGGCTCAAGGAATTGGCAGACCAACTCCGTAACATTGGAGCGTCAATTACCAATAATAGCCTTGTTCTACAAATGGTGGTAGACCTATCTGAGGCCTATAATGGCGTGGGGACTCTCCTCCATCAAAGTAATCCACTTTCGCCTTTTTATCAAGCCCGCTCGATCCTCACGTTAGAGGAAGCCAGTTTGGCCAAAAAGGCGGCTACCAGCGCTAGTTCCGTGGTCATGATGACGTCTTCAACTAATTCTCTGAGTTTTTTTTATCTCAGGCCAAAACTGTGCTCACGGTGGAGGTAAGAAAATCAGAAAAATAATGGCAAAAATCGTGGCAATTGTGCTATTTCTGGTGGTGGTGAGGGCGGCCAAAACAGTGGCAATAGGCCCCGGTACGGCGGTAGTGGGCCGCAGGCCAACTGGTCCCAACCATGGGCCTTCTGGCAGTGGGCCTATGTTGGTGGCTTGTGGCCCAATGACCCCTATTTTCTGCCTTCTCCAGCCCCTGGACAATGGGCTGCCCAGCAGCATTTCCGGCCCAATTCGACATGGTCCAGTGGCCTCTGCAACAACGCTGCACCGGGGCACTAAGTAGGTGTGCTTGGCCTCGGCCTCTACCGGTCCATCATGCTGCGGGCCCCACTTCGACTGACATCGAAGCCGCAATGCATACACTTGGATTGAATCCTCCGGATGCAAATTGGTACATGGACACTGGCGCCACTTCTCACATGATGTCAGACCAAGGTACTCTCTCGTCTTAGTCCAATTTGAGCAAAAGTCGTGGCATAATTGTTGGTAATGGCAACTCAATTCCAATTCGTGGTTACAGTCATACTACTTTGTCTCCTCCCCCATCCACCTTTTGTCTTGAATAATGCTCTGCATTCCCTAACTTAATTAAAAATTTGGTGTCTGTCAGTATATTCACCACTGATAATTGGGTTTCTATTAATTTTGATCTTTTTGGGTTTTCTGTGAAGGATTTCAAGACGGGGATACCTCTCACGAGATGTAATAGTAGGGGAGATCTTTATCCAATCATGCCTGCATCCAGTCTCTCGAGACAAGCCTTGCCATCTACTTTTGCAGCTCTAGCTCTTTCCTTGTGGAATGCACGTTTGGGTCACCCTGGGTCGTCCATTGTTTCTTCCTTGCATAAAAACAATTTTATTTCTTGTAAGGGTACGCGTAGTACTCCAATTTGTCAATCATGTCCTTTAGGAAAACATGTTAGATTACCATTTGTAGCCTCTACTTCTCGTACTTTAATGCCATTTGATATTATTCATAGCGATTTATGGACATCTCCCATTTTATGTTTTGTGGGCCATCAGTATTATGTTCTATTTTTGGATGATTATTCCATTTTTATGGACCTTTCCATTAGCGAAAAATCAAAAGTTTTTTCCACATTCTTAAAATTTTGAACATTCATCCATACCTAATTCGACCAGAAAATAAAAAATATTCAATGTGATAATGGTAAAGAATATGATAATGAGTTATTTCGGGATTTTTGTGATACTAATGGCATAGTGTTTCTCTTCTCTTTCCCTCATACTTCCTCTCAAAATGGGAAAGTCGAATGAAAAATTTGCACCATTAATAATATTGTCCGCACTTTATTAGTCCATGCTTCCGTACCCCCTTCCTTTTGGCATCATGCTCTTCAAATGGTTACTTATCTTCTTAGCATACTTCCTACCAAAGGTTTGACATATTCATCCCCTCTTCAAATCCTATTTAATAAGACTTTTTCGTATTCACATCTAAGGGTCTTTGGGTGCTTATGTTATCCGTTATTTTCGTCAACTACAGTTAACAAACTTCAAGCCCATTCTACCCCTTGTATATTTTTGGGTTATCCATCCAATCAATGTCGTTACAAATGTTTTGATTTATCATCTAATAAAATCATAATTAGTCGTCATATTATTTTTTATGAAACCCAATTCCCGTTTGCTAAAGTTAGTAGTCCTGGGCCTAGTTCGTATAAATTTTAAATGACGAGGTCTCCCCATATTTTATCCACTATTTATCGGACTTGTCCCGTACCCAAAATCTGCCAGCGGGTCCACTGCCCGCTGGACCTCCTGTTCCGTCGCCTCTGCCCAGTTTATCTGTCACAGGTCCAGCAACTAAGCCACTTATCCATCCCAGTTCTGCCCCTGCCACTGTTCCAGATCCCGATTCCAGTGTTGGGCCAGTAGGCCCACTGCCTACTGGCCAATCTGTCAACATGTGTGTTTGTTTATGCATGCTCCCAGGGTTGAACACATGAATGCGCTCAAACGCAGTATTCGATACATCCAGGGGACACTTGACTATGGTTTACATTTATATCCTTCATCGACGTCAACACTTGTCTCGTATACAGATGTTGATTGGGCTGGCTGTCCAGATACCAGACTTGGTAATAACTTGGTCTCGTGGTCTGCGAAGCGACAGTCTACATTATCACGCTCTAGTGCAAAGGCCGAGTATCGAGGGGTAGCCAATGTGATCTCTGAATCATGTTGGCTACGTAATCTTCTTTTAGAGCTTCATTGTTCCATTCAGAAAGCTACCTTGGTTTATTGTGATAATATTAGTGTCGTCTATCTTTCTGGTAATCCGCTTCAACACCAGCGCACTAAACATATCGAGATGGATATTCACTTTGTTCGCGAAAAGGTAGCTCGTGGACAAGTACGCGTCTGTCATGTCCCTTCCGGATATCAAATTGCAGACATCTTTACCAAGGGCCTTCCCTCGGTCCTTTTTGAAGATTTTAGGGACAGTCTCAGCGTACGAAGACTGCCTCTATGACTGCGGAGATGTGAAAATATACAAGGATATACAAGGTATACCAATACCTTGTGTATACCGTGTATATCATGAAAACCCATAACAAGTGGGAAATCGTGACATACACGGTATACACAGCCGTGTATATCACTGTTATGGTAACATATTTAGTTGTATATTTTGTATATAATTAGTATTGTACCCTTACCATAATTGTAGGATTCTTGTACAAATAGAATAGGATTTTGGGAGTAGAATAGGAATAGGATTTTCTATATTATAGAAATTGTAAATTGTATATATACTTTTTCATTAATAAAAATAATCAATGGATTATTTATTTGTGTCCGTATAGAATATTTACATCAAACCGTAAATGTATTATAAGTAAGTATTTAATAAGATGAAAATAGATGTAATTAATCATGTCGAATTGAAGTGAGAGAAGTTTATGTGCAACTACATTTTTTATATTTGTTTGTTAATTTGGTGCAGACATTCAATGAAAGTTTGTATCCTTTCAAAAAGTAGTCCTTCAGCAACAAGAAGTTGCTATTATATAAATAAAATAGCACAATTAGTGCCAAATCCTATTCTTTTCCCTTCCAAATCATAAAACACATTGAATCCACGTTGTTGAACCATAGCAATTTTACTAGTCTCATCTGTTAGGATTTACGTCCCAAATCCTACTTAAACCGAAAACAGTAAATAAGCGAAGAACAAATAACACACACAGATTTATAGTGGTTCACCTTCAATGCGAGAGCTACGTCCACTTGCCGCTGCAGATTTACTATAATAAAGTTTTGAGTTTACAATTTCTTTCTCTCTCGTCGGCTACACCGTCTCACGACTCCTTTTTCTCTCAAGAAAGAAACTGTTTTTGGCCGCTATATTAAACTCACTCGCTCACAGAAGTCGCACCCTAATTTATATATATATATATATATATATATAGAAAAAACTAGGGCAAACATAATACAAGCCTAAAATTTCCAAAATACTCTTCACTAAATAACATTACATAATGTATTAGGCTCCACAACTCAACACCATCTCCCGTTGCAGCAAAAGCCAAACAATGTATTGTATCACTTTGACACCTCCATATAGTTCCACTGTTTGACAAAGTCACATCAATAGTATTTTTCTTCTCTAAAATGAAATTTAATCTCCGGTAACACAATTGGTTTGTTTCCATCTGAGATGTAACAACTGTCTAGGAGCTCATCGACATATTCTAATAATGTATAGTTCGACATGGACGGTCTAAAAGCATCGCGAAGTGCACAGTATACCACTTCTGGCAATCGAGTGATGACCGTTCCACTGTCTATACTTATCCCTCCGTATGTAAATTCTGTTGAAGAGACACCAAGTTTATTTCAAGCTACACTTATACCAATTAGGTCAAGATAGTAGTATACTTTATTATAGCCTTCTAGCAATGGCGTAAATTTGTTTGAACACGTGTTAGAAATTGTCCTGGCTACATTTCCAAGATGTAGATTCCCGTCACGTCCATTTTCTGGGACAAAATAACTAAAAGTTTGCACTGATGCACCACTTTGAGATGTCAAAGAGAACTCTCCTCTACCAAGTCCAAGAAATCCAGTTGCACCAACAAAATTATCGCCATCAACAATTGTTTCGCCACAACCAAATTGAAAGTTCATTATTGGATCAAGATCATCTATAGTAAGAGTATCACATCCCCAAATGCCTTTTATAAATGAGTTATCACCATAAACGACTTTAAAGGGATCCGATAATGTATCTTTGCACGATGATTTTGAAGTATCATACAAAGGATTATCGGATTTGCAACCCTCGATATAAGATTTGCAACGTACCCAAGTCAAATAGCTACCAGTGTCCACAATTAAATTGTAATCTTGTTGTGGTATGCCAAGACTTACATTTACTGTAAACCATCCATAATCAGAATTAGTTGGATCAAGTCCATTATCAGAAAGACTGTTATTATAATGATGACGATTTTGTTTTTTATTGATTGAACGAACTCGAGCTTGATTACTGTTTAGACGTTTGCCAGATGGTAGAGTTTTCATTCGATTAGCATTTGGAGAGCAAGTTATTAGTAAATATTAATAGAATATTCATCATATATTTTATAATTATTAGTGTTGTATAATTATGATAATTATAGGATCTCTTTTGTATTATGATTCCACATTGTACACACTATATATATTGTATTAATAAGAAAGACTCCCGAAGGGAGATTAATACAATTCTACATGGTATCAGAGCCAGGCTCATTCCAATTCTTTGTTCACCGATGTTGGACCCCCAAATTGTATTGTCCATGCTCCAATTAACGAGGTTTGGGCGTACGAGGAGCGTTAAGAGTCTTACATCGGAAATGGAATGGGAACATGGACTCCTTATATGGACTTGGACAATCCTCACACTATAAGCTAGATTTTGGGTCTATGCACTCATCAGATACATTAAGGGCACACTTGATCATGGATTACATCTATACCCTTCTGCACCTATCAGGTTACTATCATATACGGATACAGATTGGGCAGGTTGTCTAGACACGCGATGCTCCACCTCAGGCTATTGTGTATTCTTAGGGGATAATCTAGTTTCATGGTCTACCAAGATACAAGCCACACTATCCCATTCGAGTGAAGAAGCAGAGTACAGAGGCGTTGTCAATGTTGTTGATGAGATCTATTGGCTCCGAAATCTACTTTTGGAGCTTCAGTGTACTTTGCGTAAGGCGTCTATAGTCTATTGTGATAACATATCTGCTGTTTATTTATCTCACAATTCGGTTCAGCATCAGCGAACCAAACACATTGAGATGGATATACACTTTGTTCGTGAGAAGGTTGTTATAGGACATGTTAAGGTATTGCATGTTACCTCTTCATATCAGTATGCGAATATATTCACTAAAGGACTACCTAGACAGCTATTCATCGACTTCATATTCAGTCTAAGCGTCCGGCCTCCTCCCGCTCCAACTGAGGGGTGTAGTAGTGAATATTAGTATAATATTCACCATATATTTTATAATTATTAGTGTTGTATAATTATGATAATTATAGAATCCCTTTTGTATTAGGATTCCACATTCTACACACTATATATATTGTATTAATGATAAAGGCTCCTGAAGGAGATTAATACAATTCTACGCGAGTTTCAAATCTAGAAACTCTTTCCAACTTATGCGATCCAATTATTGGACCTATATAAAACCATAATAATTTCATAAGCTCTATAAAAAACAAGTTCATGAACTAGGCAAATATCGCTACAAATTCAGAATTTAAGTTTCGAAAGAAGGGTGAACAGCAAATAGCAAAGATTCTGACTAAAAAACATCGATACCCCTTGATATAAGCTCAGATGAATTGACGTTAGTGTCACGATCCAAAACTAAAGGGTTATGACGGCATACCGACCGAACCCTTAGCATGACACACATATAAACATATTATGAATCAATATGTAATCGTCGATACTTAGTGTATATTCACTGTATAACAAGTATATAATAAGGTATAATCAATATACACATTGATTATGCTAGCTAAATTTCGTAAAACATAAAGATTAAAGTTATTTTTTATTATGAGCTTTGTTGATCTAATGTAATATTTTTTATGTTTGTTTTTTACACTGTATGAACCTCCCGTAACACAAGCCTCTTCGTTCTCCTCCTCCTCCTATTCTTTTCTATACAACTGCATAATTTCTTGAATCTTACTGCAAATTGTGTCAGTCGGACAGGGGAAGCAGAGTGAAGTTCAGGCCCATCAAGGGCACAACTAGTCAGGGTCAGACCGGATTCCCTTCCTATTTCTTCCTACGTGCAATAAGAGACATTTCAGTCAATGCCTTGTTGTTTGAGGGAGTGTTTAAGAATATTAGACTTGTACTACAACTTGTCTATATTGTATTTTACCATACTAATCTTATGTAATTATGGTAGAATTAGAATCCGTATAATAATTTCACATTATACACCTATATATATTTTATATAAAAAAGATTAATATAATTTTATGTGATTTCAAAAGTCAAAATCTAAACTCTATTTCTTTTATTCTTCACAAACCAGTGACCGAAAACAAAATTGCTCCTTCACAAAATTTTCTGTGGAAGTACAAAATTTGTTTTCTTCTCTGTTTCGTGTTCCTTTCCACAAGAAACAAGACCACGTGAAACGCAGCCTTTGTCAAAAAACCAAAACTACTTTTTGTTTTCACGTGAAAAGCAGATACAATTCAAGTTGCTTTTTGTTTTCTCTTCCTTTTGGTCTCTCCTTCACTGCTCCTATTGCCCCGATTTCTCTACTTTCCACTTCCTTTCTCAAGAAACAAAAGCCACATCACTTACTGTTTTTTGTGCTCTTTTTTGTCCTTTACCCGATAATAATTAAAATTGTCTCATTTATCCGAGAACAAATCAATAGCTTTCTTAATCCGCTAACAGTTTGATAATTCGTGGTATATGGATACAAGCGTCACGTCTCATCTCACCAACAAGTGAGGTAATCTTTCTCAACTGCGTCAGTTACCAACTCCACAATCTATTATGGTCGGTAGTAGTCATCGCATTCCAATTCAAGGATTTGGCCACACCATTACTCCACCACGTTAGACTACCATTTACGACTTCCATGAGTACTACTTTCTCTCCCTTTGATATTATTCACGCTGATGTATGGACATTTTCCATAACTAGCAACTTAGGTCACAAATACTATCTGGTATTTTTAGATGATTTCTCTCACTTTCTTTGGATCTATCCACTCAAACTCAAATCTTCTCCAAATTTATTGAGTTTCGTACACTAATTAAAACGCAATTTGAAAAAGACATATAATCGTTTCAATGTGATAATTGTCGTGAGTTTAACAATTCCTCCTTTCATAATTTTTGTGCGGCTAACGACATGATTTTTTGTTTCTCATGCCCCCATACCTCCCCTCAAAATGGCAAAGCCGAAAGAATTTTCCGAACCATTAATAATATGATTCGTACCCTCCTTTTTCATGCGTCGCTCCCCCCTAATTTTTTGGTATACTCTCAACATTCTACCTACCCGTGCGATTCAAAATAGGACACCCACCGAAATTCTCTACCGTCGGATCCCCACCTATGACCACCTTAGAATTTTCGGTTGTCTGTATTACCCCAATATGACATCCACGACACCTTATAAATTAGCACCCCGGTCTACTCCGTGCGCCTTCCTAAGTTTTCCGTCAAACCATAGGGGATACTTGTGCTATGAGCTCTCCACCGACAAAATTATAATTTCTTGCCACGTCACCTTTGTCGAATATGTCTTCCCGTTTGACAACATCAAAATATTCTGAGTCACTGATTATCAATTCCTCGAAGATTCGGACCCATCACCGCTTGTCCAACAAGCATTCCGTCATGATGCCACTGTTCCGGAAGTGGCATCCGCACCAAATACCATCACCGGCGGCCACCTGCATCCGCCAGTCACAACTGGACTCCTACGCACTACCACCACTGGACCACCATCACCGCCGGTCCACTGATCCATCGTCACCTCTGACGACTCATGTCACCATCGGTAGTCCGTCGGTGTCGTCACTGCCACAGCCCAACGCCATAACATCATCTCAGCCCCGACGCCACCCCCGACAGCATACCCCACACAATCAGGCACATCTTCCATATCGACACGATTGTCGCCTCCGACAACCCAGCATATACATTCACCTCCGACGTCTCCGGCAACCCAACAAATACCCTCACCTCCACCTATCAACATCACCGTCGACACCCACCCACTGCCAGAACCCACATCTAACAACCAGTAGTTACCAGAACCGCACCCACACCCTGACCCGCTACTCAGCAAACCCACACCGCACACCCCTGCTCCTTCGCACCCTATGACAACCCATGCCCAACACAGGATTTTCAAACCCAAAGTCCACTTTAACCTATCCACTCAGACAATATCCCCAATTCCCAAAAACCCAAAATTGGTCAAACTAGACCCGAATTGGAATGCATCAATGTGTGAGGAATTTAATGCTTTAACGAAACAACACACTTGGGGTTCCTAGACATGGCTGCATTCCAATTCCAATTCCTAGACCGGAGGGGGTGAATGTGATCAGATGCATGTGGCGTTTTCGTCACAAATACAGAGACAGTGGTGACCTTGAGAGATATAAGGTGAGACTTGTGGCTAATGGCACAAATCAGCAGGAGGGCATTGATTGTGGTGAGACTTTTAGTCCGGATGTTAAACCGGCCACGATTCGCACAATTCTGAGTATTGCTATGGGTAAGCACTGGCCGATTCATCAGCTTGATATAAAGAATGTCTTTATACATGAGGATCTAAAAGAGACGGTTTACATGCACCAGTTGCTTGGGTTTGTACATCCTGCGGCACCTCAGTATGTATGCCGTCTCCGTAAGTCACTTTATGGCTTGAAACAGGCCACCCGAGCATGGTATGACCGCTTTGCACAGTATATTTTGCAGATTGGGTTTGTATGCAGCAAGTGTAACAATTCTCTATTTATTTTTCATCGAGGTAGTAGCATTGCATATTTGCTATTGTATGTTGATCATATTGTGCTCACCGCCTCATCTGACTTGTTAAAAATGAGATCATTGCACTGCTCAAAACAGAATTTGCTATGACTGACTTGGGAAAGTTGAGCTATTTCTTGGGGATTTCAGTGACCTGGTCTGCCGATACTATATTTCTTTGTCAGCGAAAGTTGGTAGAGGAGATTGTCTACAGGGTTAAAATGACAAATTGAAAGATCGTGTCTACTCCAGTTGACTATAAATCAAAGTTGAGTGCTTTGGATAGTGATCTCGTGTCCGATCCCACTCTCTATCAGAGTATTGCAGGTGCACTATAGTACCTCACTTTTACTAGACTTAATATTGCTTATGCTGTTTAGTAAGTATGCTTGTTTATGCATGCCCCGAGGGAACCTCATTTCACTGCCCTTAAACGTATATGGTTTGCATCAATACCCCTCAGCACCGACCAGATTATTGTCCTATACGGATGTTGATTGGGCAGGTTGTCCAGACACGCGTCATTTCACCTCAGGCTACTGTGTGTTCTTAGGGGATAATCTTATCTCTTGATCTGCCAAGAGACAAGCCACTTTATCCCGGTCGAGTGCAAAAGCAGAAAACAGAGGCGTTGCTAATGTTGTTATTGAGATATGTTGGCTCCGAAATCTTCTTTTGGAGCTTCAGTGTCCATTACGTAAGTGTCTTTGGTTTATTGTGATAACATATCCGCCATAAATCTGTCTCATAATCAGGTTCAGCATCAGCGAACCAAGCACATTGAGATGGAATGTCGACATTGGTCATGTCAAGGTATTGCATGTGCTTTCTTCATATCAGTATGCGGATATATTCACAAAGGGTCTTCCTAAAAATCTCTTTCTCGACTTCAGGTCCATTCTTAGCATCCGGCCTCCTCCCGCTCCGACTGAGGGGTGTATTAGACGTGTACTATAACTTGTCCATATTGTATTTTACCATTCTTCGTCTTATGTAATTATGGTAGAATTAGGATCCCTATTTAACTACATACAATCTGAGACTCACTTCCTTAAAAAGAGGGAGAGGAGCTTTAGCAACTCGATTGTAAGGAGAGGGGCAGAAGCAACTCTCTTGACAACTGATTCTATACCAGCCGATTCAATTGTTCAGCTACTTTGAAAAACCAAGTAGTTTCACATGAAGAAATGTGAAAGTAGGGGCTGCTAAGCGCCCAGACCCAAAATTTAGTTCAAATGGAGTTCTTGGTACCGGTCAAGCAGAAATAATATGAATAGCGACCTTCCTACTCGGTATGGAAGGACTCTTGACTGACTCTGAGACTCAGTCTTCTGACTTGGATTGACATACTGGTATAAGAATTCCACATTATACACCTATATATATTTTGTATTAATGAGAAAGGCTCCCCAAAGGAGATTAATACTATCTGGTATTTTTAGATGATTTCTCTCACTTTCTTTGGGTCTATCAACTCAAACTCAAATCTCAAGTGTTCTCCAAATTTGTTGAGTTTCGTACACTGATTAAAACGCAATTTGAAAAACACATAAAATCGTTTCAATGTGATAATGGTCGTGAGTTTAATAATTCCTCATTTCACAAATTTTGTGCGGCTAACGACATGATTTTTCGTTTCTCATGCCCCCATACCTCCCCTCAAAATGACAAAGCCGAAAGAATTCTCCGAATCATTAATAATATGATTCGTACCCTCCTTTTTCATGCGTCTCTCCCCCCTAAGTTTTGGATATATGCATAAAAAATGGCAGAAAACATTCTCAACATTCTACCTACCCGTGCGATTCAAAATAGGACACCTACCGAAATTTTCTACCATCGGATCCCCACCTATGACCACCTTAGAATTTTCGGTTGTCTGTGTTACCCCATTATGACATCCACGACACCTTACAAATTAGCACCCCGGTCTACTCTGTGCGCCTTCCTAGGTTTTTCGTCAAACCATAGGGGATACTTGTGCTATGAGCTCTCCACCAACAAAATTATAATTTCTTGCCACGTCACCTTTGTCGAATATGTCTTCCCTTTTGACAACATCAAAAAATTCTGAGTAACTGATTACCAATTCCTCGAAGATTCGGACCCATCCCGCTTGTCCAACAAGCATTCTGTCATGTTGCCACTATTCCGGAAGCGGCAACCGCACCAAATACCATCACCAACAGCCACCTGCATCCGCCATTCACAACTGGACTCCTACGCACTGCCACCACTAGACCACCATCACCGCCGGTCACTGCGTCCCCTGTCCGTCGGTCCACTGATCTACCGTCACCTCTAACGACTCCTGTTACCGCCGGCAGTCCGTCGGTGTCGTCACTGCCACAACCCAACGCCACAACATCATCTCTGCCCCGATGCCACCCCCGACAGCATACCCCACACAATCAGGCCCACCTTCCAGATCGGCACCATTGTCGCCTCCGACAACCCAGCATATACCCTCACCTCCGACGTCTCCGGCAACCCAATAAATACCCTCACCTCCACCTGTCAACATCATTGTCGACACCCACCCACTGCCAGAACCCACCTCTGACAACCAGCAGTTACCAGAACTGCACCCACACCCTGACCCA
Organism: Anisodus acutangulus; assembly: GCA_029783415.1. Taxonomy (NCBI): domain Eukaryota; kingdom Viridiplantae; phylum Streptophyta; class Magnoliopsida; order Solanales; family Solanaceae; genus Anisodus; species Anisodus acutangulus. The sequence continues at coordinate 19,494,144 of CM056512.1, forward strand.
CTACCCAGCAGACCCACAATGCACACCCCTGCTCATTCGCACCCTATGACAACCCGTGCCCAACACGAGATTTTCAAACCCAAAGTCCACTTTAACCTATCCACTCAGACAATATCCCCAATTCCCAAAAACAAAATTGGTAAAACTAGACCCGAATTGGAATGTTGCCATGTGTGAGGAATTTAATGCTTTAACGAAACAACACACTTGAGATTTGGTTCATAGACATGGCTGCATTCCAATTCTAATTCCTAGACCAGAGGGGGTGAATGTGATCAGATGCATGTGGTTTTTTCATCACAAATACAGAGACAGTGGTGACCTTGAGAGTTATAAGGTGAGACTTGTGGCTAATGGAACAAATCAGCAGGAGGGCATTGATTGTGGTGAGACTTTTAGTCCGGTTGTTAAACCGGCCACGATTCGCACAATTCTGAGTATTGCTATGGGTAAGCATTGGCCGATTCATTAGCTTGATGTAAATAATGTCTTTCTATATGGGGATCTAAAAGAGTCTGTTTATATGCACCAACACTGGCCGATACTATGTTTCTTTGTCAGCGAAAGTATGTAGAGGAGATTGTCTACAGGGTTAAAATGACAAATTGTAAGATCGTGTCTACTCCAGTTGACTCTAAATCAAAGCTGAGTGCTTTGGATAGTGATTGCATGTCCGATCCCACTCTCAATCAGAGTATTGCAGGTGCACTATAGTACCTCACTTTTACTAGACTTGATATTGCTTATGTTGTTCAGCAGGTATGCTTGTTTATGCATGCCCCGAGGGAGCCTCATTTCACTGCCCTTAAACGTATCATCTGATATGTTAAGGACATGCTTGATTATGGTTTGCATCTATACCCCTCAGCACCGACCAGATTATTGTCATATACGGATGCTGATTGGGCAGGTTATCCAGACACGTGTCATTCCATCTCAGGCTACTGTGTGTTCTTAGGGGATAATCTTATCTCTTGGTCTGCCAAGAGACAAGCCACATTATCCGGATCGAGTGCAAAAGTAGAATACAGAGGCGTTGCTAATGTTGTTCCTGAGATATGTTGGCTCTGAAACCTTCTTTTGGAGCTTCAGTGTCCATTACGTAAGGCGTCTTTGGTTTATTGTGATAACATATCCGCCATATATCTGTCTCGTAATCAGGTTCAGCATCAGCGAACCAAGCACATTGAGATGGAAGGTCGCTATCGGTCATGTCAAGGTATTGCATGTGCCTTCTTCCTATCAGTATACGGATATATTCACAAAGGGTCTTCCTAGACAGCTCTTTCTCGACTTCAGATCCATTCTTAGCATCCAGCCTCCTCCCGCTCCGACTGAGGGAGTGTATTAGATGTGTACTATAACTTGTCCATATTGTATTTTACCATACTTCGTCTTATGTAATTATGGTAGAATTAGGATCCCTATTTAACTACATACGATCTGAGACTCACTTCCTTAAAAAGAAGGAGAGGAGCTTTAGCAACTCGACTATAAGGAGAGGCGCGGAAGCAACTCTCTCGACCAGAGAAAGATTAATATGCAGCTGATTCTATATCAGTCGATTCAATTGTTCAGCTACTTCGAAAAACCAAGTAATTTCACAGGAAGAAATGTGAAAGTAGGGGCTGCTAAGCGCCCAGACCCAAAATTTAGTTCAAATGAAGTTCTTGTACCAGTTAAGCAGAAATAATATGAATAGCGACCTTCCTACTCGGTATGGAAGGACTCTTAACTGACTCTGAGACTCAGTCTTCTGAATTGGATTGACATACTGGTATAAGAATTCCACATTATACACCTATATATATTTTGTATTAATGAGAAAGGCTCCCCAAAGGAGATTAATATAATTCTACAAAGAAGATTGTCCATGGCTTGGACAAGCTCCAGGGAAGGCTCTAACAACTCAGGCAGCGTCCACAACCACTACCTTAGCTACACCTCCTCCAGTCTGGGCACCTACTCTTCAAATTCCCGAAGAATGGTTATTTTTCAAAGACATGGCTAAAAAGTATTGTTGGATGCTATTTCTATCATATATTGTGTGTGACACACATGACGATTCCAAAACACTACTTATAACAAAAATCTGGCCATCCAAATTTTAGACCACTTGTTAATATTTAGCCATAGTTTGAAATGTAATCAAGAAATAGTCACCTCTTAAGGAGGAAATAACATTTGGACAAAAATATCCAGAGTTAAAATACGGAACAACCGCTAGCACAGGCTATTCAAGGTTAGGGTACTTGTTAGCTTTCAGTTGAATTATTGATAATTTTGTTTCATTTAATTGAATTCTTCGTTGCTCACTATTTTCTTTTATTTGGATGTGTTTGAATTATAATAAAACTGGGACAGTTCTTCTTCTATACCCATCCCGTTCCATCTCTTAAAACTTCTGTGATTCAATTAAGGGTTGAAGTTCCAACAAGTTCCTTAAAAAAAATTATTTAATTACTGGAAGCAGAACAGTAATAACAAGTTGGTATTATATAAATAACAATTAAAACGATTACACGAGTACTTAGCTTATGCTAATTAAAACATGAAAAACAAACATTTTGCTCTGGCTCTGATCAGCTAGCTAGCACAGTTACTGCCAAATCCAATTCTTTCCCCTTCCAAATCATAAATCACATTCAGTCCACGTTGTTGAACGTTACCAATAATACTGAAATCCGATTTTGCAGCAAAAGCCAAACACATTACTTCTTTTTTATCATGTGGAATCCATACAGTTGCTTGGTTCGACAAAGTCACATCATTAGTAGGAGTCCCTTTTCCAAAATGGAATGTTATCTTTGGTAAAGCAACTTGATTGTATCCCTCTAAGCTGTAGCAGGTGTCCATGAGCCCATCGACGACTTTTCCTTCTAATAATGTGTAACTCAACATGGACTGTCTAAACTCAGCACGAAGTGCAGAGTATACCACATCTGGCAATCGAGTGATGACCGTTCCACTGTCTATAATTGTCCCTCGAGAGGTGAATGTTGTCGATGAGACGTTGAGTTTCTTTCCAGCTACACTTATACCAACTAGGTCTAGATAGTAATATACTGGATTGTCGCCTTTTACCAACGGTGTAAATTGGGTTGCACAAGTGTGAGATTTAGTCCTGGCTTCATTCCCAAAATGTAGATTTCCCACGAGGCTACTTGTTAATGGGATATAATAGCTGAACATTTGCATTGCTGTAACACTTTGAGATAGCAAAGAGGTTTCCCCTTTGCCAAGTCCAAGTATTCCAACTAAACCACCAAAGTTTTCGGGATCGACATTTTCTTGGCCACAACCAAACTTGAAGTTCGTTATTGCACCTAAGTCATCTACAGTGAGAGTATCACATCCCCAAATACCATTTACGGACGATTTATCACGATAAGAGACATTAAATGAACCACTGCACGAAGTATTATTTGTATATGTCGATGATTTTGAAGGATCATATAGAGAATCATCGTCAGATTTGCAACCTTTGGTGCAAGAATTGCAACGTACCCAAGTCGATTTGCTACCCGTATCCACCATTAAGGTATAGTTTTGTCGTGGTGTACCAAGACCTATCTTAACAACATAGTAACCATGATCAAGATTACCGGCAACATGTTTACTTTTATGTCTTTTATTGATTGAACGAACTCTAACTTGATCCAAATTTAGAAGTTGGTCGGATGTTGGAGTTTTAGCATTTGGAAAGCAAGGTCCATATCGAGACACGATTTCCAATTTCTGCGATCCAATTGTTGAACCTATAAGCAAATTCAATAGATGAATAAGGCAAATATTATTGGAAATAAATCTATTGGTAATGCAAAGAAAAGAATAAAGAAATTTTTTGTCGGCTCTTTATTTTTGTAGGTCCATTTTTCTTTATTCATTTTTATCTTATTGAATACACTTTCTCCCACATTGATGGTGAAAAAAATTTCTCTCTCTTTATATTGAGTTGTGTATTATTGAGCTAGTAAAGAGTTAGCAAGAGGGAGCGGCCTTGTCCCCATGAGAATTGGGCTTGCAACTCAAAATGAGTTGATCCCCCCTCCCCCTCCTTACAAAATATTTTACTCCTTTTTATCGGAGATCTTTATTTTTATATATGAGTTCTGATAAATAACATTTAAGTCTAAAAAGACAATCTCCTCTTCAAATTGTAATAGGACAAGCGATTGCATTTTGGGGCATAGGTGGGTTTTTGCCGCGGTCAAAATCACAAAAGTCAAAAGAGAATATACAATTGGATTGCAAAAATAATACTATAGAAGGATATATAAAAGGTCAATAACACACCTACATAGTGTGGTAAAGTACTGGTAATGACCAATAACCACAAACATATAAATGTTTATATTATTTTCTTCTTTTAGCCTTTTTAAGTTCTTTACATAAATGGAACAAGTTATTACTACCATATTGGACAAGATCCACCAAGCTGTAAACTCTTTGAGAGGGAACGTGGGTAGATAAAAGATTAATTTAACCGAGCTTGATATTTGGCGCAGGATTTTTAGCTCAAAAGAGCTGACATATATTAATGTGACGATCCAAAACTGGAGGGTTGTGATGCTACTGCGAACCGAAAAGGGGTTCATTCAGACCCTTTTAACCGGTGAATTACATCGCGTGTATAAAGTTAATTTTTTTTTATATAGAAATCCTGCCTTCGTCACTATCTGACGATACATACAAGCTTAATCTCGCTAAATGAACTTTCAAGCAAATTATATCATAACACACATAAGCATATTGTGAAGTTCTAGGTGATCCAAACTATCACACACATGCCAATGCGAGACGTACCCAAATTAAGAATAATACTACTCTTTGTTTCACGTCTCTCTCAATATTTATTCAATAAAGATAAAGGTGAAAACAAACATTTAATTATATTTTAATTTTCTAAAATGACAACTACTTGGCATGAGTTATTTTTAATAAGCATGACAATTAAAATAGACACGTACCCTAATTATGAATAATTTAGTGTAGATAAAGATTGATTTACCGGAGCTAGAACTCTGACAGTAAGGTTTTGGCTGCAACGAGCTGACATTAACCACCTGATAATGAGGTGGTGCTGAGAGTGTTTCTCCAAGAATAGAGTAATACCCAAAATACACCAAAAAGAAGAATGTCGAAATATGTTTATTGATCCAAGCCATAGAATGAAACTCAAAATAGAACTTTGTACGTTTTTGTTATGTATTATGCTTCTTGACTCCTTTAATTTGTTTAGAGGAACAACCCACAATTTATAACTTGAGTTGGAAATCAAATATAACTTAAAAAGGGAGAAGAGGTCAATGCTAAAGGGAGACGACTCACGACTTCAAGTTTATAATGGAATAACATTTTAAACTTTCCAATGGCCCACTATTTATGCCTTCGTGATTTTCTTCAGAAAAGAAAAATGATGAATTATAAGAAATTGACTGCCTAATATTCAAAAAAAAAAAAAATTGAATATATTTCTGAAATAAGAAAGAGACCTATAATTTCATATCATATTATTTATCTAGAACATCACAAATAGTGAAACAGAAAACTATAAAAAGATATATGGAACCGGAACTCTAATTCTCTGTAGTTAGCCCTCAACATAACTATTAAATTAAGTTTTACTTACATGCGTATATAAGGAGATTGGAAAATAAAAAAATAAATATCAAGATAATTCAGTTATAAAATTATTCCCATCAAGTAAAAGGCTAGAGAACTTTTGACGACCCAATTATAATTGAAGACCGGGTCAGTCCACTAGTAGTCCAAATCTTTCATTGAAACCAAAACATAAATGCATGGTGGAAATTTGCCTTGCCCTTTACAATTCTACATATTTCTGTCCTTTTCTTTCCTTGAGGTTGAGGATATTTTTTAAAGACTTTGGCATTGATGGAAGTTTTTTAAGGGTAATTTGGTATGTGAATAAGTTATATTGAATTTATAATGTAGAATTATATGCAGGATTAGCTTTATTGAAATATACGGGGTATAATATAAAATACATATCTTGTTCCACACTAGATTTATTGATATTTTTAGTTTTAACTTTGACTTTTCTTTGGAGAAGAACCGATTTGTCTTTTTATTATTTTATCCTACCATTAATAATATCTCATATCGAGCGTAGTATAAAATAACACTACAAATAATGCTAAGACTGTTTATACCGGGGTAAAAAAAAAAACCAAACGCAATATAAGATAAATTTCACATTTTATTTTGGGGTTCTTATACCTTATCATTGTAATCAACTGACTTGGTAGCGGATTGGCATATGTAACCGTTATTCAATTATATTCACTATTTTAAATAAAAATTGGGACCCTGTGCCGTGCCGTCCCATTAAAGGGCACAAATAGATCACTTCCCTTTCAATGGCACCCAATAGCAAATTAACAACTTAACTAAGAAAATTGATATGATACAGAAACTATGAAACCCCATCTCTCTCTCCTTCGCTATTGAATTTGCATCATCTTCTTCTTGCGGGTATTTATAAAGAAAAGTAGAGAAGGAAAATTGAAAAACTGTTATTGAAAGTTTGAATTTGGAGGTCTAAAATTTGAAATTCATAAAGTGTTGTTAAATTGAATAATTGTTGTTGCAATAGCTTGAAAATAATTTTGGGAAGCTAAATTTGAAGTTTGAGCTCAATTGGAGAAGATTTGGAGTGATTTTGGTCGAATTTTGATGGTTATGGTGGGTTTTATATCTAGTTATCCCCATGTATATCTGTGTCATTTATGTATATTTGTCTAATATATCTCATGCATGCCATGTATATCATGAAAATTTGTATGTGATATACATTGTCACTGATGTTTTTCAGATCTGAATTTTGGCTTCAAATCAGTCTAAATTACTTCCTATCTTTCTCAAATTATGTCTATAATCTCGTCCAGGTGTTTCTAATAAACTACTACAATAAACTCTAAAAAATATATAGAAATATATTTCTAGATGAGAAAATAGAATCGATATTGTATAAGAAATGGAGCTTTTCAACGACCTGACATTCTTTCCGCTATAATAGAGAACTACCTTGAGAATTTTATGGATTATTGAATGAGTGAGAATATTGAGATCTTCATATATTTCTATCCTTTTTGAGTGATTTGGCCATTGGATGCCAATTTGTTCATGCTACACTTGCTAATCTTAATCCTGGCTAAAATGCTATTAATAGCTTTTAGCAACTGTATATATGTCTCAGTTTCCCTTTTGAATATGTTTGAATTTAAAAATTGTACTAAACGAAGTAGCTTCTAATCATGTAAATTATATATTTTAAATTTGTTTTAAATGAATATTCGAACTAACAATGAAAATTAGAAGTTTTGGACCTTATTATAATTCCTTCATTTATTTGGGAGGAGTAGTACTTGTTGGGTATTTTTGCTCTATGGTACTTTATAAAGCAGTACGGGTAGTATATAACTATTACAAGTATTCGAAAGGATAAACAAAGATTCAATAGTTCAACTAGTAATCTGAAAATTACAAGATAACCATAAAACTGAAATTACAATTTTGTTGTAAACGAAAAAATGGAAACTGGTTTTGCTGAGTCGAGTGTGGCACTCTGTCCTTAAGACAATATTGTCCCGTATGTATCCTTTATACGTCCTGGACAATTTGTCTCCCAAGATAAAACAGCAATGGAACACTTGAGCAAAGGAAACTCAAGAGCTACTGTGAAGAATATTGAGTAACGAAATGATGCCTTGGAAGGTGTAGGAAGAAACTGTTTTGCTTGTGTATGCTTCTGAATTTTTCGTGTATCATATATGTATATTCTTGGTGCTCAACAATGGTGTAAGGGGGTGTTTATATAGGTGATGGAGGGGCTGATAATATCAGAAGGCTCACAGCTCACAGCTCACAGCTCACAGCCCACAGCCCACAGCCCACAGCCCGTGACCCGTGACCCATGACCCGTGACCCGTGAACCCGGAACCCGGAACCGGAACCGGAATCGGACCGGACGGGCGGGCGGCGGCGGCGCGCGTGTGGTCTTTCCTTGAACCGAAGCACATCTAGGTCCTCCCTCCTTTAAACACATGGGATACCCCTTGGGGTCCCAAACCCCAAACCAATTTCGAGTCTTATATACACAACAATCCTTTCTTCCTCTACCGATGAGGGAGAATTGAACACAACACCACACTTTCCATGCTTCAAACACCTCACTTCGTGAACCAATATCTCTTTCATTTCTCAATGAAATTTGACGATTATTGGCCCTACGATTATCTACGTACTTAGTAGATCATGCATGTGTGAAGAACCGGATTCTCCAACATACGTAACACTAGTGTTTAAGCCGTTAAAGTTGGTCGGTCGCAACTCCCGCCAAAGCCAAATTTCCAACAATCCCCTCTTGAAAGAGATTTTGGCGCACTCACATGGTGCCTTTTTCATTTCTAGCAATATTTCAGCGGACCGATGTTGCATAAGGAGAGGTAGCCTCAGCTTTGAACCTTCCATAGTTGAATACCATCGGACTTACTTACTGCGCGCTGAACGTGATGTCTTGAACCGTCAGTGTTTAGTGTAAGCCAAGACAATGATACCAACACAACAAATTCCCTTACTCTCTTCTTCGTAATGTTTTGTCCGTTTTGGCCATGGACAACGTCTTGGATTCTTAAGTGCGTTCATTTTGAGGCGGCCCGTCCTCGCACTTAAATAGGTGGTCTCCTACATGGTATCCTGCTATACCCCACTTCACAAGTGTTAGGAACCATTAAAAGTTTCCCAAAAACCTAACCTCAACTGTTGAGGAGCATTACAGGTTTTGAAAACTTAACCTTTACCCACACCGCAGATAGCACTTAAAGTCTATCGCGGGAACGGCTTTGGATTTGGTGTTTCTTTTCAGAAATCACTATCCGAAGTGCTCATGCTTCCACTAAAGCGATCAACTGAACCTTTACAACTTAGTTTTCTCATTGAACCAAATTACTGGGATCTCCAGTTCGTAAGGTTGGGTTTCCACTGTATTGGTCCGTATATTTTGGGTTTTAAGCCCATTCCCCTAGACAGGCAGAACATTTGATCTCCGGGTAGTCCCTTAGTTAGTAAACAAGGAAGTGACACCCGTGATGATCAACTGACATACGGTCTTATGTCTCCTGACAAATCCTGACAGATATGTCCAGACGCCGTCATCCGTGTCCTTCCTAAAGCCGACCGGCTAGCCACAGTGTATAACTGCTGAAGGCACGAGTTTCTCCCAATAAGGGACGTCCTCTAAGGAGTCGTGAAGTTACTCAACTTCTTTCATGCTTTGTATAAAGCGATAAACTCCAATTCCATCATGAATCGGCCGATGCAAGTTTGCTTAGAGGATTTTCCAAGAACCACCATACACATTTACTTGTGGCTTTGGTGTTCTTCAGATCTGATGTCCAGTTTGCATCACTGTGTTCTCTCAGAACCGTTGGACATCCAGAATACTATAATCTGAAGATAAGCGAATAATTCAGATATCGTCATATCCGACTTAACACTTTCTATTGATCATGTATTAAGATCATCAGTGAAACTTAGTTCAACTGATCTGTTTGTAGGACGATACCAGGTCGGTTGTAGTGTGTACAATACATTGAACTACACGTGATCTGTGTGTATCGCTCCTTGTCTATGGGTGCATCATGATTCCAATCAGTTCTATGATTCATATCCATTGATGGCTTCAACGAGACTGTCAACTATCGACCAGTCTGTTAGATGTCTTTAGAAATCCAATTCCTAAGATGTCATATGTGATATCCATATCTTTCATATCGAGACTTTGTTTCAATATGACATTTACTTTCGGACTGTTGATTCTCCAACTGTTGGTTTTCTAACTTCAGAGTCAATGTTTCTGTGCTCAGATTCATTGTTTCTGTTTTATCTGAAACTTTCAGGACCAAAATGTAAACATTTCAGGGACCAAGATGAAAGTTCAGGAAGAAGCCCAACAAATCGTAAAAACCAACTCTGATTCTCTTCTTCCAACTCTCCGGTTGGGAAGGCTGTTTTAACATTCATGCCACGCAAGACTGCAATGGCCCATGATGTTAAGCTACTCTCAGGGGAGCACATGTACAAGTAGCCGAGACTTTGAACTCGTCAGTAGATCCATCTACTTCGTACTCACTTTTGAGTATCATTTTTCACAACCCAAAGGTTCTTTTCCCGGAGGAAGATCAACCATTACGCAAGTATGGTTCTATATGATGGAATATATTTATCTCTTTAGCTTCTTTCCAAAGCAGCGCTTTTGGAGATAACAATTATTTGTTAATTGTCCATGGTTCGTTCTTAACCATACAAGCTAGAAGGACTGAAACAAGTCCTTGTCCCCTCTTTGCTCCGTCTTGGTTCAACATCTAGAATCTCTAAGTTCTGCAGATCTGGAATATTAAGTTCCGGATAGCCAGCAACTTTCAAGTCTTATAGATACGGAACGTCTAGTTCCGGACAGTCAGTCCCTCGCGGGTTCTTGTTAACCTTGAGCAATTACTCCTTTTTCCTTTTCAAGGAAAGTTATCTTATAAGAATTCAACATTCTTTGATGCCAAGAGGCGATAAGTACTACTGTTATTTACAGATCCAGTGGATATGCAATCTACAGTCTTAGGTCGAACTTGACCTGTTTCGGTAGTCCAACTTCTACCAAGCCACCCCACATCACAACTTTTGTATGTGAGATCCTTTTCATGTCTCACACGGAGAGTTATCCTTATCCTTATGCAGAGTTCCGTTGAGGATCGCATTAGCGGTAAGGATCGCCTTGCCCCACATAATTTAGGCGTACGGGTTTGCGCTTGGCTAACACCGTTAGACTGAGGTGAGTAATGAACAGTCGTTTAATGAACGCTGCTTCACATTCTCCCCCTCTATCGCTATGAATTTCGCAATCCATAGGCTTAGTTGATTTTCAACTTCTGCTTTGTAGCGCTTATCCGCTTCAACAACTTCATCTTTGCTTTTTATCAAACAAAGGATTTCATACGTTGTACCATCATCAATGAAGATCACAACGTACTTGTCTCCCCCCTCTATTTTGTATAAACTTCAAATCACCCAAGTAGGTGTGACTAAGTTCTAAAGGAGCGGTGCTTCTTTCGCTATTCCCTTGACGGAATTCGGAAAGGTGATTTTGCCTCTTCGCCTACCTCACATTCATTTTGAGGGTTTATGTCGAAAGGAGGCAACAATCTCAACATCGTTAGCTTTTGAATGACTTACTATTTAACGTGTCTTAATCTATGATGGCATAGATGCACGGATTACAAATATATCATTCATTGGGCTATAGACATATTGTACCATTCTTAGTTATTACAGACCTGTTGGACTAGTCTCAAACCAACTTGACCAACAACGTCCCTTAAACCAAGTTAGGAACATGTATCACCTCCTTTTAGAGTGATCTCATTCCTTGAAGTCCTATTGAGGACAACCTCTCCAGCCCCTTTGATTTTAGAGGTGGCGTTGTTTCACATGAACAACCTCTTGCCCGTGGTTAGGGCGCAACCGGATCATATGTGATCTCGATACTCTGGCCCACTCTAGTTGTTTTAGCAGACTGAGTGTCCAATTTATTTACTGCCTTTCTTTAGGCCTTCAGATCATTAAGACACTGAAACTCCGCCCACCTTGCTGGGTGTCCATTACTTTTTCTATGAAATGAATTAGGCCCCACTCCGGTCTTGGAGGCTTTATATGACTGAGTGTCCAATATCATCATATCAAAAGAGTTTTGGCCCACTCCAGTCGCCCGGAGGCTTTGTATGACTGAGTGTCCAATATCATCCTATGAAGGATCTTCTGCCAAATAATATGACAGGCTCAACGTCATTAACTTTTAGACTCCTTCCGTTAAGATTGGTGCCCAGATAATTCTTGGTGCTTACTTAAGAGTGGTAACAGTTTTCGCACAGTTAGTGGATCTTTCTCCATCGTATGTGCGAACATACTTTACACGCTTTTAATAATTTACACTTAAAAGAACGGATCTTTTTAAGTCGTTTACAAACTCCAATCTTTAAACGGAAAAGAAGATGAGATTAAACTTCTGATTTGTTAAAGCGTAAGGAATATAAATTATTTTCATATTCCTCCTTACTTTAATCCATTTTTAATCAGACATCATTTAATCTTTATTCTTGACAAGTAAGAAAAATACTCATCATCTAATCTTTATTCTTGACAAGTAAGAAAAATACTTATCCCAATTTCGGATTACGGCTCACTTGGTCACTTCATCGACCGAGTGTCCAGTTCCTTCTTACCATTATTCGGATCTTTTTATGCAGGATAGATACAGGTCTTCTGCTGCAAGATAGAAGTACATCTTCAGTCTTCTCCTCTTGTCCCAGTTGACATCCTCAGGCTCTCGAGAGTGCTTGTTCCCACCAGTCTTGGTAGCGGTGACACTATGAATACGTTCATCATCATCACTCTCTTCTACCAGAAAACCATTTCCATATCCCGATTTGGTCACACAACTTTTGACCGACATCTTTCGAACACTAATAGTAATACTATACAAATATTGTCTTAAGTTGTTGGGTATTTTTGCTCTATGGTACTTTATAAAGCAGTACGGGAAGTATATAACTATTACAAGTATTCGAAAGGATAAACAAAGATTCAATAGTTCAACTAGTAATCTGAAAATTACAAGATAACCATAAAACTGAAATTACAATTTTGTTGTAAACGAAAAAATGGAAACTGGTTTTGCTGAGTCGAGTGTGGCACTCTGTCCTTAAGACAATATTGTCCCGTATGTATCCTTTATACGTCCTGGACAATTTGTCTCCCAAGATAAACAAAGAATGGAACACTTGAGCAAAGGAAACTCAAGAGCTACTGTGAAGAATATTGAGTAACGAAATGATGCCTTGGAAGGTGTAGGAAGAAACTGTTTTGCTTGTGTATGCTTCTGAATTTTTCGTGTATCATATATGTATGTTCTTGGTGCTCAACAATGGTGTAAGGGGGTGTTTATATAGGTGATGGAGGGGCTGAAAAACTGCCTCCATAATAGCCAAATAATGGCCATTATGGAAGTAGTAAAGTCACCAACATAAATGGTGAAAGACCAACGGATTTGGCCATTATAGGAGGAGTAATTCAGCCAAAATAAATGGCTGAATTGAGAGCTTGGACGTTTCTGCTTTGACCGTCGAAATTCCAACTTTCTGAAAACTTCAGGGACCAAACTGTACATCTTGAAACTTCAGGGACCAAACTGTACATCTAGAACTTCTGGGATCAAACTATAATTCTGGAAAAGTTCCCTGGCCCAAAAAGATAATATCAGAAGGCCCACAGCCCGTGGCCCGTGGCCCGTGACCGGACGGGCGGGCGGCGGCGGCGCGCGTGTGGTCTTTCCTTGAACCGAAGCACATCTAGGTCCTCCCTTCTTTAAACACATGGGATACCCCTTGGGGTCCCAAACCTCAAACCAATTTCGAGTCTTATATACACAACAATCCTTTCTTCCTCTACCGATGAGGGAGAATTGAACACAACACCACACTTTCCATGCTTCAAACACCTCACTTCGTGAACCAATATCTCTTTCATTTCTCAATGAAATTTGACGATTCTTGGCCCTACGATTATCTACGTACTTAGTAGATCATGCATGTGTGAAGAACCGGATTCTCCAACATACGTAACACTAGTGTTTAAGCCGTTAAAGTTGGTCGGTCGCAACTCCTGCCAAAGGCAAATTTCCAACAGTACTTACGGTAATAACCCAAATTCTAGAGGGAAAATGTCATAAATGGCAATATTAATGACGCTTATTGCTAATCATAGCTAAATTATTAGCTTTACAAAATATAACAAAACTAATTATGCAAAACGTATAAAATCCAGCGAATTTGTGTATACAACCTTCCAACATCCCATAAAATTAGAGATTTTAAATATTTTTTCTTTCACAAACCCTAGCCGATACTATTCCCATCCAACCCACTGTCGTCCATCGTAATCGTTAGTTATTCCAAAAATTGATCAATAGTTTTAGCATTTTTATATATCGATATACTATGAAATACAATATGTATTGACATACATAGTATGTATCACGTGTATGTCGTATATGTATCACAATATATATTGTGATACACGTGTCATACACAGGAGTGCATGTGATATACACTAATATATCATGTGTATGTCACTTTTATCTCGTTTGTATGTCACTGCATTTATAGTGATACATGTGACATATAATAACATACTTTGCATATAATAATTTCACAATTAGACCACCACGAGAAAATATCATAACCATTCCTAGAAATTATTTCCTTTGTCCCAATTTATACGACACACTTTCCTGTCAGTCAAGAATAACACATTTTTTTATTTGACAACAATTTAACTTTAAACTTTATATTTTACGCTTAACGAGATGATCTATAATCACACAAATTTATTTGACTTATTTTAGAGCACAAAATTCAAAATTCTTCCTTCATTTCTTAAACTTCGTGTATTTCCCAAATTACATATAAAATGGGACGAAGAAAGTATCAAAATTACCACTCATTCTACGATAGCAATGCAAATATCATATCTCTGCCAAGAAGAAGAGAGTTACGCCAGATCACCGGACAGCAATTATTATTATTAATCACCGTATATCAATCACTTCATTATTATTCTAAGAATGGAAAGTTCATCATTATAATCTCCACATGTTAACCAAGAGATCTAAGGGGATTGTAGAAGGCCTGGCACTAAGGATGATTATTCGGGCGGCTCCAATTAAATATGAAAACTTCGATTTAAAATTTTAATTTTTGGATTCAAGAAATTATAATTGAAAGTTCAATTCAAAAAGAGTGATTGTTTCCGGTTGTCAATGGTCATTTTTAAACTCCTAGTCGAATCTCTGAGTGGGAAATATCTCTTCCTTGGATCACGTTTGTGGCTGTCAAATTTCTTTTTTTTGCGCGGATTTCCCTTCAAAGGCACTTTGACTTTATTTTTTCCCCCTCAAATTTAAAATCTTTAATTTTTGTCCTTCGCTAAAAAATAACCCGAGGTTCCGGGTTTGAATCCCTGATCAGTCAAAAATTAAAAAAAATCCCAAGGTTGAATTTGAATTCGCAAGGCAAAGTTTGTCTTATGCCCGAATGCAAACTCTGTCTACCTTAAGGCAAAATCTGCCGGATAAGGCCCTGTTTGAAGGCAAACTTTGCCTTAAGAACTTTACCTTAAGGTATAGTTTCAGGCATAGCTTGCAGGCAAACACTATCTTGCGAACTCCAAAAAAAATTTATCTGAGCAGAAATTCAAACCCAAAACCCAAAAAATTTAAGCGAAGGAAAAAGATTAAAGACCACCCCAAAATAAGGGCATTCCTGCGAATTGCCCGTCAAAATTTGTCTTGAACCAGGTCCAGCTGGCCCACGTGATTTCCAATCCAAGGAAGCCCAAGCCTAGCCCACATGAAAAATCCCTTACTGCATTATGACGAATATTTGCCAACTTAATGTACCAAAGTACTTTACAAATTTATTTTTAATTGCACGTTTGAAATTTTTATTTTTACAATAAATATCCAAAAATAACATAAAAAAATCTGAAAAAATTATTTCTTCTATTTAAAATTATAAGTAATCATGAGAAATCATTTCATACCGAACTCTTTGGTATATGTTCTTTGATCTCCCAAGATCAGGTTGACCTTCAACGTCCTTAGTCAGAGGTATTTATTTACAACTGTTAAAAGTCTCACATCGTTAATGAAATAGGAACATGAACTCTTTATATAAACTTGATCAATGTTCACACAAACTAGCTTTTGGGGTTGAGTTAGGCCCAAGATCCATTTTTTACATGGTATCAGAGCCAGACTCATTCCAATTCTATGTTCACCGATGTTGAGTCCACAAATTATGTCATCCACGCTCCAGTTAACGAAGTCTGAGCGTGCGAGGGAGTGTTAAGAGTCTCACATCGGTAATGAAATGGGAACATGAACTCCTTATATGGACTTGATCAAAGAAGGTATAGTCTGCTTTTGGAATTTTTGGATGTTCGAAAAAGGGAATGTAGTCTCGTCAAATGTGACGTGACGAGAGACGTGAATTTGACGAAAGGACAGGTCGTAGCACAGATAGCCCCTATGATTAGGTAGAAAACCTACGAAGACACACAGAGTGGTTCGGGGAGCCAATTTATGAGGGGCGGTGGAGGTTAGGTTTGGATAACACAGGCAACCGAAAATTCGAAGGTGATCATAGGAGGGGATTCGATGGTATAATATTTCGGTTGGGGTCATGTTATGAAAAGTACTAGTTGGTAAAATATTAAGGATGTATTCTACCATTTTGACCGTATAAACTCAAAACGCGGGAGGAAGGAAGGAAGGCATGTAACAGGAAGGTACGAACCATGTTATTGATAGTGTGAATGATTCGTTCTGCTTTGCCATTTTGAGAAGAGGTGTGAGGATACGAAAATCAAAAACTCATGCCATTATTTTTGCAAAATTTGTGAAACATGAAATTATTAAATTCACGGCCATTATCACATTGAAAAGATTTTATGCTTTTTCAAATTGTGTTTTGATGAAAGTGCAAAATTTAAAAAAAATTGGCAAAAACTTCGGACTTGAACTTGAGTGGGTAAATCCAAATAAAGTGAGAGTAATTATCTAATAAAACTAGATAAGATTTATGACCCAGAGAGCTAGTAATGTGATATATCCATAAATCAATATGAACAAAATCAAAAGGAGGAAATATAACACTAAGAGACGATTTAAAGGGACGGCGAACATGTTTGCCTAACTGATAAGAAATACAATTTTGGGCAAGTTTTCCATTATTACAATGAATAAAATTATTGCTTCTAAGAAAATTGAAAACATGAACTCCTAGGCAAGTTTCCCATTTTTTAATGGTAATTATATATTTAAAATGCATCTTGCTTTGTTAATTTTCTAATCAAATTCTTTTTTTAACAGTAATTATATATTTAAAATGCATCTTGTTTTGTTAATTTTCTAATCAGATTGTGCAGAGGAGAGGCACGGATGTCCCACGGAGGAGGTGCGAGAGATTGACCAGTTTCAAAAGAGGTAGAGGTAGGCCGAAGAAATATTGAGGAGAGGTAATTAGATGTGATATGGTGAAGGTGTCGTTTATCGAGGACATGACCTTACATAGGAGGTTATGGAGGACACAGATTAGAGTAAAAGATTAGTAGATAGTTGAGTGTTATCCTACTTAAGCTGTTGTACTAATAGTCGTAGTATTATTATTATAGTTTCTTATCGATCGATTTCGGTTTATGTCGTTTGTATTTCGATTATCGTATTACTTACGCCTTCTTTTTGGCGGATAGTTTATCATGCTTTTTTTTGTAGTATTTTGTCATAGCTTGTTTGGACTAATTTGAGTTGTCTGTCCTTGTATCGATCGAGGGTTTACCGGAAATAGCTTTTCTAGCTCCCAAGTAGAGATAAGGTCACCGTACACTCTATCCTCTAGATTTTAATGAGTATGTTATTATTATTATTGAGTCAATAAAAACCAAGCACTAACATTTTACCCCAAGGCTGAGTTTCCACAATGAACATTTCTATTGATCACTTTTGTAAGCACATAAATAAATGGTACAGTAGGGGAAAGTTAAACTGAAATTAAATAAAGAAAACTAGAAAAAGTAAGTAATGAGAGGAAGAAAGGAAATTTTATTAGATAAAAAAGCTTAAGCTTAAAATTAGACATCTATCTACATAAATTTAACCAACAATTTCCCTCTAAATTAGAGAATATAAAAGTAAACTTATTTCTGTTTAATCCTCCTCATTTTCACCGTTCTCCTCAGCTTGAACTTTGCTACTATTAACAGGATTATTATGTAAATTAGCAGTGGGTAATACCTTCCTTGACGACGTCGTATTATCAACAAAGGTAGCTGAGCTCATTTCCATTTGACAAACCCTAACTGCCCCAAACAGCTTTTCCGGCAACTCTTCCTCCGTCTGTGACTCCACCAGAAATCCCATATCGATTGTCACCGACGTTACGTACCCTAACGCCAAGTGCAAAATTGCACTAGCAATTGCTGAGCTTCCGATATCAACGTCAATTTCTAAGTAGTTAGGGCCTTTATGATAGTAGCAATTCAACGCTTTTCCGAGTATACAAGCCGAGTAATTTCCAACTGCGGCTTTCACGATCCACGGACCTTTAACGATCCGGTTCACGATTTTGAACCGGCTGTTACGATACGAGTCATCGCCGTTGACGAACCGGTAGAGGAGTGAACCCGGTTCGAGTGGCTCATTGTCGTTTGTAGCGAAGTAGAACACCGCGCTATGGTGGTCACGCCCTGGGACTTGTAGATTCACTGCGAGTATGAATGTTTTGAGAGACTGAGACTTTCGCAGCGCGTGCATCACACGGTTGTCGTGTCGAGATAGCACGTGGTCGAGCTTGGAGTTAGATCGTAGCCAATCGACGCCGGCAGGCTGTAGAAGCCACGCGCCGGAAGGAATTTTCGCTTTTTTGGTGAAGTAGTTTGGCCCTCGCAGGTTGAATACGTCTCCCGGCGGTGAAGCCCAACCGTTTTTTCCTTTGTCCAAATCTACATGCTTTAGTGATCCGCCGGTGATTGATTCTTTCCTCCAGTCACCGCCGGTAGGCACGGCGGAGCGGTGATGGTGGAGCTTTTGCTTTTGTTTTTGCTTAGTGGAGCACATTTTCCGGTACCGCCACTGTTGCGTATTGTGATTGTAGTAGTATCAGTAATATAGTAAAACACCGATGAGAAAGGGCAATTGGGTACTACTATTGTTATTGGGGGTATATATTTGAGTAGCAGCAGAACACAAGTGCCCTTGAGTTTCCAAGAAACTACGATAAAGCCCTCCCCTGCCCTTTTCAATGCGATTGACAAATGACAGCTAAGAGGAATGGAAAAAGCAAATATTAAACACTTGTTTGCGGAAAATTGCGTAACGTTTTCTTTTTGTCCAGCAAAAAAGTGGAGCTATAATTTGTGAATACAAAAATATAAAACATGTTTGGTAACGAGAATTTTTTACTTTTTTAAAA
Organism: Anisodus acutangulus; assembly: GCA_029783415.1. NCBI lineage: Eukaryota > Viridiplantae > Streptophyta > Magnoliopsida > Solanales > Solanaceae > Anisodus > Anisodus acutangulus. Next base: position 19,513,244 of record CM056512.1, read on the forward strand.
AAACTATTTTATTTTATTTAAAAATTAGTGTTTAATCATAAAATTTAAAATACAACTTGACACAGGGAAAAAAGTAAATAAAAGCACTTGTTTGCGAAAAAATTTATTAACTGCGTCTGACACAGATTGCGCAACGTTTTTCTTTTTGTGTAGCAAAAATTAGAGGTATAATTTGTGAATTCATAAATATAGTTCTAGTTTGGTTATAGATTTTGAAGTTAAAATTTGGGACCGTTTGACTATAACAATTATTCACTATTTTTTGAAATTTTTTTTTAGTTTTTTTCAAAATCAGTGTTTGGCCATGAGAAGTTATATTTGAAAAATAATCAAAACTTTATTTTTCACTTTTTCGCAATCAAAATTTTATTAAAAAGTACATTTCAACAACAAAATATGATTTGTAAAAACTACAACCAAACACAACTCCAACTTCAGCTTCAAAAATTCTAAAAAAAAAGTGATTTTTTTTATATGGCCCAAACGCCTACTTGAAATTTAAAAATTTGAGTTTTTAAAGTTATGTTTAGATATGAATTTTACTTGAAAAGTTTTGAAATTTTGTGAGTGAAAGTCCCAAAATTTGAAGACAGATTTTTAAAATTTGATTAAAAATCTATGGCTAAATAAATAATTTAAAGATAAATTTTTAAAATCTGATTCAAAATCTATGTCAACGCTAAATAGATTTTGGCCACTTTTTTATGAGACAAAAAAACTATACTATACGATTAGTACCAGTCGTACACATGATAAATCTTTTATTTATTTACGAATCTTACTTTTTTGTGAGACAGAAACTTCATGCGTGTGTGTGAGGAACATAATGATTTATTTTTTTTGCTCAATTATTTTCTTATTCAAGCAAAATCTTTTTTCCTATTTTGGAATATTAATGAGAGGCCCCCCTCTTCTTTATGACAGTCTAGGTGTTTGCAGACTGAGGCTTAATGGGGTGGTCCAAGGACCGGGTTATTTTGGGAACTGAGATTCAATTTCGACGTATATAAAGTTAGGGGTCGTTTGTTTTAAGGCCATGAATTCTTTTTACTTTTTTTTTCGGTGTTGAATTTCAAAACTTTTTAAGATTTAAAAAATTATTTTTACTTTTTTCACTCTGAGTTATTTATAAAATTAGAAAAATAACTCAAATTTATAGTAATTCCCAAACACAATTTTAATTCTCAAAAAAATATTTTTCTTCACTTTGAAAATAAAAAATTACCTTTTTCAAATTTCACAATGTTTGGTCAAACGAGCCTTAAGTTTTAAGAGATATTTCCTTAGTCCTAGTACTAATTTATGTGGCACCATTCGGTTAGGCACGGAGTTTAAAAATGAAAGAAAAACTTTTCAAATCGTGGTCCAAAATAAACCTTAGAGATTTATGTGGTCGTAAATTATATCACAAAGTTAAATTATTTTTAAATATAGAAATGTAATATTCTTTTTTGAACAAACTAAAAAGAAATGATGTCACATAAATTAGAACAGAGGGAGTAGTATATAGTTTGTTTGGCCAAACTTTCAAAATCTGCTTATTTTAAAAAATATTTTAAAAAAAAATTGAAGAGTAGTAATTTGTATTTAGCTAATCAATTTGAAAAGTATTTTTATTAATATTAGAGTATTAATTTGTGTTTGACCAAGATTCCAAACACGAACAGTAACATTTAATTTTTCCTAGAAGTTTGATCAACTCTCTACGATAAGCGCTTTTCTTAAAAAATAAATATTTTTTACTTATCAAACGATTTGCTAAACCGGCTAATAATCTCCACGTAAAAATCATTAAAATTTGCTCAACGATTTTGCATTTTGATATTTTCACTAGGCTATTTGCAAGTCTAACATTTAAAATTAAATAAAAAAGAATATAAAATTACAACAGAAGATAAGAAGTATTAGAACTTATTACACATACTAGTTTCAGCCCGGGCCCAATTGTTGTAAATATTATTTTTACTTATGTGCATTTATGAATTATTGCACTAGTAATTTAGTTCTTTCGACTTATATTGTCTTACTTGCACTATTATAATTACTTAATTGCTTTAAAAATTGCTTTAAAGAAGTGTTAGATGATTATATATATATCAGTTTATGTTACTCGAACCCAAAACATATGTATTCCATTTATTCTATAAATATTAACGTAAATTAGTTATTTCTTCTATCCTAATTTATGTGATACTTTTTTTAATCTGTTCCAAAAAGAATGATACATTTCTATATTTAAAAATAATTGAACTTGAAATTTCCCTCTTTCCCTTAATGAATTAACATAACAACTTATATTTTATACTTCCCCCTACTTATCCACTATATCAGAAATAATTTTTAACTTTTACTTATCCATTATACTAAAAATAATTTTTTACTTTTACTTGTCCACTTTAGCATATCAAACACATTCCTTATCCAACTAAGCGTATCTGCTAAACCAATAATGATCCAAACCTATAAATTATATGCAAAGTGTAGGAAAACATATTTTATATCTACACGTGACAGTGGAACATTATATATAGCAACAAATACTAATCTCAGTTAATTGTAATTGTTTTAGTTATTTAATTTCTGCAACCGGAAAATTATTTTACTGGAGAATAACTCTAAAAATGGTAGCCCGATATACTAAGCTCCCGCTATGCGCGGGTTCAGAAAAGGATCGGATCACAAGGGTCTATTGTACGCAGTATTACCTCACATTTCTGCAAGAGGTTGTTTCCACGCTTGAACCCATGACCTCCTGGTCACATGACAGCAACTTTACCAGTTAATCCAAGACTCCTTTCATACCGGAGAATAACTCTATGACAACTAAAAACTTATCTTAGATTTTTTAACTTATAAAATATTATAATAGTCAAATGAAAATAAAATCTCATTTTGGTAAATCTTAATTTGAGCTTTTAATTAACAGTGTCAAATGGCTTAAGCATAGGATGATAAGAAACACCCATAAAAATGGCAGTTGAAATCTTACTCTCGTAAATCATAATAATGGCAAAGAGCACTACTCCACCTCTCCACCTAAGCTATAACAGTGTCAAATGGCTTGAGGTCAATGCGCGCCTTATCTACAAAGTAATGTACTTTGATCCTGTCCTAAGCTCAAATGCCTTATAGGTTGAGAAACGGCTTGTATTGGGTACATTACGATGTGGATTGAAGGTGATAGTTGAGCCAAGATTAGGATTCATTCCTCGAATGTATATTCGAGAGAACACTCGGATTCTCAGTGATATTAGGTTGACTAAGTCGTTGGTCAACACAATAGACGTATTTAGAATATGGTCTAGTTGTCAAATAATATAGATGAGATACAATGATTAAGTCATTTGGATAGACACTTGACAAATCCTAAGCTTGAACGGGTGTGTTGTGAATGAAAGGATTTTATCTTACCACATAAAGGTTAAGTTTACTCGATTCGCGAAAACGTACTTCACATATTGAGTTCGTCTTGCGGCGCCGTCTAGGAGTTCCGTGTAGACCTTAATTTGATTAATATCGATATGAGAAGGCTTGTAGGGTCACACTATGTCGATTGTCTGTTTCGATCTAAGGATGTATTGAGAGAGTAATTAAATGTTCGATTTGGAATCGAGATACTTAAATGAATAATGATTAATTTTAATTAAGTCAAAATTGGATTTTGGATTTAATTAATAATGCACGAAAAATAAATCGAGACAGTGCAGGTGCACATCGAGCGTCGCGACGCCCATACCCTAGGGCCGCGGCGCCTCTGCATCGATTTTTGGGTCAGGACCAAGGTCAAACCCTACTCTGGTTTTGACCTAATTTCCAACTATAAATAGAGGCATTCCCTTTCATTATTTACACACTAATTTTCTGAAAAACATTCTAAGCCTTAGAGGCTTAGAATCAAATACTCTCTCGAACCTCTGCCAGATTTCCTAGCTTTCCGAAAGAAAAATACATTGAAGCTTGGAGCTTGCAATCGGAAGGGCAACCGCGTGTACACCTTATAGTAGATAAAAAATCCAGATAATACAACTTGTAAGTTCATGCTTTATGTTACAAGTTTAATTGTTGTATAACCATACCAGAAATGTTGTTGGGGTAAGTAAGAAATAAAACTTTTAAACTTCCGTTGTGCCTTACTTATGTGCTTTGTACCCAACAAAACCCTACAATAATGACAATTTTATCTATTGTATAGTCTTTTAATGATGGACAAAAAGTTCAATCAACATTTCTAAGGTCCTTCGTACTTTTAATATAACTAGTTTTTACGAACGTGCCTCTCACGTTATCCTGTCAAACTCTAAGAAGTTAGGTGATGTTAATTAAAATTACATATTATTTATTTTATTAGATACAAAAATAATTGTTTGATCATATCCACTTAATACTTTCTTTTAAAATATTATTTTGTTATATATCCTTTATGTTTTTACTTATGTGGAAAAACATATGTTATGACTAAAATAACCCAACATTAGGAATTGAGTTAGTGATATATATTTTATTTATTTTCATTATACTGAGAATTATTATTACCCAAAATTAAAAGAATATCAATCATTTGTTTGCCGAAGAAGCTAATATATTCTGATAAAAAAATATACACGGTAGCATGTCATCCATAAATAATTTAATCGAATTATAGGAACAAGAAGTTTGACTCATCATAATTGAGAACTCAACAGTTTTTCTATCCTACTTTAGCAAGTGACACAAAAATATAGATCCTCGGCCATAAATAATTTACGCGAATTTTACTTCAATGTATGTTATTTGGTTATTTTATTACTATAGTTATCAATCTTATCATTATTTTATTTGTTTTGTTACAAAGTAAAAGTTATACATAAAATAAACTAAATGTAAGAAATATTTTCCTTGAATATTTCATTCCAAACTAGTAAATATATCCATAATAAAAGTATAATTCTAGGCTATAATAATGGTAATAAATGACTAAATATACATCTAACATATACACAATTATGACTAAATATTCTATCCTATTCTATCACACCCCCGCAGTCGAAGCGGGAGGTCGGCGTATGCTGAAACTATCCCATAAATCTTAAAATAGAATCAGCGGAAGACCTTTGGTAAAAATATCGGTGATCTGATAACGTGACGGGACATGTAAGACACGTACTTTTCCACGAGCAACATTTTAGCGAACAAAGTGAATATCTAGCTCAATATGTTTAGTGCGTTGATGTTGAACCGGATTCCCTGGAAGATAAATCGCACTAACATTATCACAATAAACCAATGTCACCTTCGGAATCGGACAGTGAAGCTCCAAAAGAAGGTTTCATAGCCAACAAGATTCAGACACCACATTGACAACTCATCGGTATTCTGCTTCAGCACTAGACCTAGACAAGGTAGCTTGCCTTTTGGAAGACCAAGATATCAAATTGTTACCGAGAAATACACAATAACCAGACGTGGAGCGTCTGGTATCCGGACATCCACCCCAATCTGCATCTGTGTAAGAAATGAGAGTGGTGGTCGAAGACGGATATAGATGCAAGCCATGATCGAGAGTGCCCTGAATATAGCGCACAATGTGTTTGAGAGCATGCATTTGATCCTCAATCAGGTTATGCATGAATAGACAAACTTGTTGTACATCATAAGATATGTCGGGCCTCGTGAAAGTAAGATATTGGAGGGCTCCTGCAAGGCTGCGGTAATGTGATGAATCTGCATATGGCGTGCTGGAAGTAGCAATCAACTCTGATTTAGTATCAACCGGAGTGGAAGACGGCTTACACGAGGACATACCAGCTCGTTCATCGATCTCTTCTGCATACTTCTTTTGAGACAAAAATAAACCACTTGCATGACGTGTAATAGTTATCCCCAAGAAGTAACTTAGTGGTCCAAGATCTTTCATTGAAAATTCTGGGCCAAGAAGAGACATGATAGACTGCGGAGAGCATCAGATGAGGCAGTTAATATAATATCATCCACATACAGAAGAATGTAAGCTATATCATTACCCTGATGGTATATGAATAGAGAATTATCAGACCTATTGTTAGAAAACTCAATATTAGAAACATAATTTGCAAACCTCTACCAGGCCCGAAGAGCTTATTTGAGCCCATACAAGGATTTCTTCAATAGACACATATGATTAGGATAAGTAGGGTCTTTGTACCACATGGGTTGATACATGTACACCATTTCATTGAGTTCACCATGCAGGAATGCATTTTTTACATCAAGCTGATGATGCGGCCATGCCTTCAAAAGAGCCAGACTTAGTACTGTGCGGATAGTTGCTGCTTTGACCACTAGACTGAAAGTCTCACTGCAGTCCACACCAACCTATTGAGTCTTTCCATCACCTACAAGATAGGCTTTATACCTCTCAAATGTACCATTAAATTTTTCTTTATGACTAAAAATCCACTTAGACCGAATCACATTAACATCAGAAGGACGAGGCACCAAATCCCACGTCTTATTATTAATAAGAGCATTATATTCATCATCCATAGCAACTTTCCAATTCAGGTCATTAATGGCAGACATGGGATTACGAGGCAACAATGATTTGGTAACATGGGTGTGAAGACCGTATCTTTTGTTTGGTTTGAAAATCTCATGTTGACTACGAGTGACTGCTCGTTGGGTCGGAATTGAAGTTTGTTGGATAGAGGACGTGATATTAGGCTGAGTGGGTAGCGGACTGCCTTGGAGTGGGCCTGGGCGTGCTGGGTCGCCACTGCCTGAGGCTGGACCGCCACCTAGTGGACTACCAGTGAGAGGCCCAGCTGGGCCGGCAGCCACTAGGCTTGGGAAAGCAGGCCCATTTTGCTGGGTTTGAGGAGAAAATTATTGGGCCGAGTTGCCTGAATTAATTGGGCCAGTTTGTGAAGACAATCGGTGGACCAAATACAGGGGTATGCTATCGTCAAGAAATTCATAGGTAAGAGGCACAAAACAATGCATTTTGGCAAAGGAAAAAATTGTTTCATAAAAAACTACGTGATGAATCACGATAATTTTATTAGAGGATAAGTCGTAACATTTGTAACCACGATGATTTGATGGATATCCTAAAAAATACACGGAGTAGACCGGGGTTGAATTTCATTGATGGTCGTGGAAGAAAAGAGAGGATAGCATAAGCACCCGAGTACCCGTAGATGAGAGTAGGATGGGTCCCTTAGGTATAAAATTTTGAGAGGGGATTGATAGACTAATTATTTACTCAGAAGTATGTTAAAGAGATAGGTTGCCATTTGTAATGTATGATGCCAAACTGATGGTGGTAGAGAGGCATGGGCAAGTAAGTTTCTAACAATGTTATTAATGGTTCGGATTTTTCTTTCCATTTTTTCATTTTGTAATGAGGTATGTGGACAAGAGAGACGAAAATATAAACCATTAGCTTTGCAAAAATCTCAAAATGGCACATTATCACATTCAATATTTTTAACGTCCCGTTCAAATTGCTACTGCCTAGTGGGCCTGCTGCCACTGGTTCGATAGTAGCCCAAGAACATCGGGTTGTTGGTTGTTGGGTTGCTGCTGGACTGCTGGCCTCGGCATAGGCTTGGCCTAATTTCCCGAGGGAAAGGGGCAGGAAGGCACGGCACAAGGCCACTTCCAGGCCCACATTGCTGGTCCACTGCCCCACTGGGCCCTTGATTGCCACTAGCAGGACTGCTGCTGCTAACCGTCGCCCCGCCACCTCTGCCACGTTGGTGACTGCCGCCCTTGCCACCACTGCGGCCACCGCTGCAGTTTTTACCTCCATTATTGTCATTTTGTCCCTTTTGACCACAGTTTGGCGGCAAGTTTTCAAATTGTGAAGAGTTATTATCGGAATGAGCGGCAATCATGGTGAAATTCGATACAGTGGCTGTCTTTTTGGAAAAACCTATTTCTTCTAATATGAGTATAAAACGACCTTGGTAAAATGGCAAAAGAGGATTGTTTTGGAGGATGAGTGTACCTGCGTCGGTGAGGCCGACAATCATTTGTAAAATGAATCGGTTGTTAGTTACCGATGTCACGACGTTCTTGAGTTGGTCCGATAAAACCTTGAGTCATTGACAATATGCGGATGCATTGAAAAAATCCATCATGTCAATGGTGGAGAATTCTTGCTCAAGTGTGATGGCCTGGGAATTCTTATTATCTTGGAATATGTCACGTAAGCGATCCCAAGCCTCCATTGCAGTGGAGTCGGGTTCCAGAATAATATGCAGCAAATCACTTAAAATTGTTGCATAAATCCACTGGAGAACCGTCGCATCAAGGGTCAACCATAATTCCATTTCATCATCGGTTTTTGGCACCTTCTCCTTGCCATTTTCCGATGGAATTATGTGATGGATAACCCGGTGTGACTGAAAATGAATTTTGTAAAGCTCCACCCACATCGCATAATGAACGTTTTCCATCTCAAGAGTGATGGAGATATGAAATTTAATGTTTGAAACTGCGAGGGCTGGATGTAAATATGATTTCGAGTCAGACATGGCTGACGGAAGAGGAGGGAAGTCGGCGGCACAAAGCGGGGGTGGGGGGAGACGGACGGTGAAGGAGTATATTTTTAGGGTTTAGAAACTTTCCCTAGACTCTGATACCATGTAAGAAATATTTTCCTTGATTATTTCATTCCAAAGACATAGTAAATATACCCATAATACAAGCATAATTCTAAGCTAAAATAATGGTAATAAATTACCAAATATACATCTACCATATACACAATTATAACTAAATATTATATCATATTCTATCACTACAGAAAACAGGTCCCAACACATTCAATGTTCATATACAAAGACCTAAACGAACGTGAGTTAGTTCCCAGTACTAATGGGAATAAATATATCACAAAAGAAATTTTTATTCTTTAAGATTTTTGGGTTCAGGAAGTGTGTTCAAAATAAAATAGGATTATAGTTTATTACCGGGAGTTAAAATCCTAGTTCTTGTCCAAATTAATGAAATAATTAAGCGTATAAAAGTCATTCAATATTTAAAAAATATTTTGATCGATCAACATTTATATTAATGATAGTAAAGTACATATGAATTTGCATGAATTTTATCGGCTCTAATGGAGTTAAAAACACATAAAATATGCACATATACAAAAGTTATCTAAAAAGTAGTTTTGATCAACCACTTAATCTCCGTCATGCTAATGATAGAACAGAAGAATTATGATTAATAGACAAAATTCATAAAGTAATGAAACAACTAACCGCCTAGTTTTTATGTATGTGCGCGGCACAATATCCCCTATCAATTATTATAATATTTATGTTAAAATAATAAATTGTACATGCATGTGGTTGTAGAGTTTTGTTGGGTACAAAGCACATAAGTAAGGCACAACGAAAGTTTAAAATGTTTTGTTTCTTACTTACCCCAACAATAATTTCTGGTATGGTTATACAACAATGGAACTTGTAACATAAAACATTTACTTACAAGTTAGTATTATCTGAAATCTTTATCTACTATAAGGTGCACACGCGGTTGCCCTTCCGATTGCAAGTTTCAAGCTTCAATGTACTTCTCTTTCGGAAAGCTAGGAAATCCGGCAGAGGTTCGAGAGTATATGATTCTAAGTCTCCAAGGCTTAGAATGTTTTTCAAAATTGGTGTATTGAATAATGAGGTGAATACCTCTATTTATAGTTGAAAAATAGGTCAAAACCGGATTATGATTTGACTTTGGGCCTGACCCAAAAATTGAGGCAGAGGCACCGCGGTGCTCAACATGCGCAGGCACTGCGCCGCGGCCCTAGGGTATGGGCGCCGCGGCGCTCGACTTTATTTTTCGTGCATTCTTAATCAAATCCAAAATCCAATTTTGACTTAATTAAAATAATCATACTCTCTCAATACATCCTTAGATCGAAACGGACAATCGACATAGTGTGACCCTACAAGCCTTCTCATATCGACATTAATCAAATTAAAGTCTACACGGAACTCCTAGACGGCCCCGAAAGACGAACTCAATATGTGAAGTACATTTACATGAATCCAATAAACTTAACATTTATGTGGTAAGATAAAATCCTTTCATTCACGACACACCCGATCAAGCTTAGGATTTGTCAAGTGTCTATCCAAATGAATTAATCATTGTATCTCATCTATATTAGTTGACAACTAGACCATATTCTAAATATGTCTATTGCATTAGCCAACGACTTAGTCAACCTAATATCACTGAGAATCTGAGTGTTCTCTCGAATATACATCCGAAGAATGAATCCTAATCTTGGCTCAACTACCACATTCAATCCACATCGTAATGTACCAAATACAAGCCGTATCTCAACTTATAAGGCATTTGAGCTTAGGACGGGATCAAAGTACATTACTTTGTAGACAAGGCGCGTATTGACCTCAAATCTAAGGACTTTTATCTCCCACACGCTGATCATACTTTAGACAAGTATAACAAACAATATATTAGCAGGGTATACCAATACTTTCAAAGTATCCATGTGTCCATCACGAGTAACCATCACTCGTAGCATGTGAGACATACTACATCCTCTAATGATGTGATGCAGACCGCATGTCGACTTATCACATATCATCGATATCACATTCTCAATGATCATTAGTCTAGGTTATTTTAAGAGTTACGCTCTATCATTAATATCTCACTCTATTAATGACAATGTAAGCTCAAGGGATGCACATTAATGAATAATTACAAACAATCAAATAATAATTCAATAATTGCAAATGCCAAAATATTAATCTCTATTAATAATAATATGAATGTGTATAAAGTACATTTGTCCTAATACAGATTGTCTCTAGGACATAAATATAATTTCAATCTCCCACTTGGCCTAGAGCCAATCTCCAACATATCTAATGCCCATATTCTCAAAATGACCATTATGCTTGACTAAGCTTAATGGTTTAGTGAATGGGTCAGCTAAACTATCGTCTGTAGGAACATAGTCTAATCTAATCTCTTCAGTCTCCACCATCTCCCTGAGTATGTGGTACTTCCTTGGTACATGCTTGTTTCTGTTGGTTGATCTTGGTTCCTTAACTTGCGCAATCGCACTAGTGTTGTCACAATAAACCGTTATTGGACAAGTGACACTTGGAACAACCCCTAGTTCCTTCAGGAACTCAAATATTGTGACAGCTTCTTTACCAGCAATGTACTTAGCTTTTATTGTCGAATCAACAGTTGTAGCTTGTTTGGAACTTTTCCAGCTTACTGCTCCACCATTGAAAATGAATGTGTAACCTGATTGAGATTTATAGTCATCAACATCTGTCTGGAAGCTAGCATTAGTGTACCCAGTACATATTAGTTTCTCTTCCCCACCATAGACTAAGAAGTAATTTTTAGTTCGTCTAAGATACTTAAGAATAATCTTGACTGCCTTCCAGTGTTCTTCCCCAGGATTCTGCTGGAACTTGTAAGTCATACTAAGTGCAAATGTCACATCTGGCCTAGTACAGGTCATGACATACATGATAGATCCTATAGCCAAAGCATATGGGATCTTTTTCATGCGTTCAAGTTCTATAGAATTAGAAGGACTATCCTTCTTAGATAATTTGATGCCTTGTCCCATATGTAGACCGCCTTTCTTGGAATTTTCCATAGAAAAACGTCTAAGCACTTTGTCTATGTAGACTAGCTGTGACAGCCCCAACAATCTGTTAGGTCTATCTCTATAGATCCTAATCCCCAAAATATAGCAGGCTTCACCTAAATTCTTCATCATGAAGGTACTGGACAACCACTCATTGACTGACTGCAGGAGAGTCTTATTGTCTCACATTATTAATATGTCATCTACATATATGATAATGAAGGCAATACTCTCATTCTTGCGTTTACTATAAACACATGGATCCTCTTTGCTTCTAACGAAATCAAATGACTTATAGCCTTGTCAAAACAAATGTTCCAACTCCTCGAGGCTTGCTTATGCCCATAAATGGACTTTTGTAGCTTGCATATATCATTTGGTTTGGACTCAATTGAAAAACCCTCAGGTTATTTCATATATACTTCCTCAACTAGATTACCATTAAGGAAAGCAGTCTTGACGTCCATCTGTCAAATGTCATAGTCATAATATACATCTACTGCAAGCAAAATCCGAATGGACTTGATCTTAGCAACATATGAAAATGTTTCATCATAATCGACCTCATGTCGTTGATTATAACCTTTAGCCATCGGTCTTGCTTTATAATTTTATACTTTGCCATATGCATCAATCTTCTTCTTGAATATCTATTTGCATCCTATGGGTCTAACCCTTGTTGGCAAATCAACCAAGTTCTAAACTTTATTTACGTACATCGAGTCCATCTCAGATTTCATGGATTCTTGACATCTCTACGAATCAATGTCTAACATAGCTTCGTTGTAGGTTGTAGGTTCATCGTCATCAGGAATATCTATCTCATTGTGTGTTTCAACAAGGAGATTAAGTCTTTCAGGTGGACGATGAGTCCTAGTAGTCCTACGGAGTTGAGTACTCTGCGTTTCAGTGTTTGTTGCATTCTGATTGTGAGAAGGCCTTTGTGTGTTGTTCAATCCATCACCTTGAGAGCTTTCAGGAATGTCATTTTTATGTATTTCCTGAATGGAATAAGGTACAACCATTGTATCATCTTCCATTGGTTGTGTATGAGAGCCTTGCATTTCTGCACTATCTCTCACAGCACTCCCACTGGATGAAAGGCGTACTCTAAGTAACCAATCTTCACCAGATACTCCCACTGAATCCTTGTTTAGGTCATTCGACAAGGGTTTATTTTCTATGTTATCTTGTGATTCTTGAATTTTTTCAAGTTCAATCTCTCTGCAGCTATGTTCCTTGTAGACATATTCTTCTTCAAGAAAAGTTGTGTTCCTGGAAACAATGACCTTATGTTCTCCAGGAATATAGAAGTAGTATCCCTTAGTTTCCTTTGGATACCCCACGAAGTAACATTTCTCACTTTTAGATTTCAACTTGTCAGTAAACATCTTCTTAACATATGCAGGGCACCCTCAGGGTCTCATATGTTTAAGAGTTGGCTCTTGCCACACCATATCTGATAGGGTGTCTTTTCTACTGACTTGGAAGGAACCATTTTCAGAATATATATAGAGGTTTGTATAGCATGTCCCCAAAGGTATGTCGGTAGAGTTGAGGAGCTTATCATGGATCGAACCATATCCAATAATGTTCGATTTCTCCTTTCGGCAACACCGTTCATCTGTGGCGTTCCTGGAGGTGTCCATTCAGACTGGACTCCATGTAGCTTTAAGTAATCTAGAAAATCCTTGCTTAATTATTCACCTCCTCGATCCGATCGAAGGGTCTTGATACTTGTTGCAAGTTGCTTCTCTACTTCCGACTTGTACTCCTTGAACTTCTCAAAAACCTCGGATTTGTGTCTCATAAGATACACATACCCATACCTTGTGAAGTCGTCAGTAAAAGTGATGAAGTATGGGAAGCCTCATTTAACTTGCGTCGAGAATGGCCCACATACATCAGTATGGACCAACTCAAGCACCTCCTTGGCTCGCAGACCTTTCTCAGAAAGTGGTTTATTGGTCATCTTTCCTCTCAAGCAAGATTCGCAGTTACCATAAGACTCCAAGTCAAATGATTCGAAGTAGTCTAACTTCCTCAATCTTGCTATCATCGATTCGTTTATATGACCAAGTCTGCAGTGCCGTAGGTACGTAGAGTTTCTATTACTTGTCTTGGCTCATTTATTTTATACATTGAAAATCTCTCGACTACAGTTCAGGGTATATAATCCATCCACAAGAGGAGCAGTTTCATAGATAAGATTATTAAAAGACAGTACGTGACTGCCATTATAAATATACGAGGAAAAACCCTTCATGTCCAACACTGGGATAGAAATAATATTCATCGTTAACGAGGAAACATAAAAACAATCATTCAGCACTAAATAATAGCTGAAAGGTCAATTTAATCTATAAGTCCCTACGCGCTCAACATCGACTCGTGCTCCATTCCCAACGCGTAGGTCTACCTCTCTCGGTCCAACCTTCCTGCTATCAGTTAGCCCCTGCACATTTGTACAAATGTGTGAGCCACAAGCGGTATCCAATACCCATGAATGAGAGTTATTTATCGGCATATTTATTTCAATGACGTACATACCTTGTCCATCAAAGGCAAGAGCACCTTGTGCTTTTCCTCCTCCTGGTGTCGTGCATTCCTTTTTCCAATGCCCCTTCCTATGGCAGTTGAGACATTCATCCTTATTCACGCTCACCTTCTTCTTCACACTTCCCTTGGGCTTCATAGCCGAGGGCGCAGCGATTGTCTTTCCCTTATTCTTATGCCATTCCTTGCCTTTCGGCTTAGGTCGGCTAGAAGAGCTCACCATGAGTACAACTTTGCCTTTGGAAGTGGAGGACTCAAAGGTCTTGAGCATGTTGTGCAGCTCTGGAAAAGTCGCCTTCGTTCCATTCATAATGAAATTCACTATGAAGTTCTCAAAGGAACGAGGGAGAGAGTTCAGGATGAGGGTGGTAGCGACATTTTTTTCAAGCTTCATTGCAATCGAAGCAAGCCTCTCTATCAGCCCTATCATTTTCAGCACATGCTGCGAGACCGGGCCCCCTTCATTGAGCTTACACTTGAAGAGTTCTATTAGCAACTCATATTCCATAGTCTAGGATTGAGAGTCATAGAGACTCTTCAGGTGTTCGAACATCTCATTGGGCCCCATGTTCTCATGTTGTCTCTGAAATTCCATCGACATGAAAGACAACATTACGCATTGTGCCGAAGTGGCATCATCTAGATGTTTCTGGTAAGCATCTTTATCAAATGAGGCATATTCTTCAGAATCTGTCGCAGGACTATTAGGAACACCGTGTCCAACACGTTCTATTTTCTCTTGTCTGAGTACTATTCGCAAATTCCTTAGCCAATCAAGGTAGTTCGATCCAGTAAGTTTATTCATCTCAATCAACATTTTCAACGACAGGTTCGACATCTTTTATAATCTGAAGAATTAGATAGACCGGAAATCAAATTCAAAATCTATTTCCTATTATACACATTCATTTAGGCTAATCAACAAGGTCTTTTGTTTAATTAGCTCCAACTATTTTAACATACTTCTACGACCCTATGGTAGAGTACGGACCTATATTAATTGAGGTCATAATGAGCCAAGATCCAAGCTAATGTTATCTCCGTGTTTGCTTTGGCTGATAACTTCAATAACATATCTTGGTAGGTTCTAAATCAATCGCAAAACTTATTCGCAACTCTTGGTTGATCAAATTATTACATTTAATCTTGCGTCCTTAGATTAGTCCGACACTTTGGCGCCAAGATTTGTCTAAGCAAGTCAACCCCATTACACGACTGCGTTTATGTATCTAAGCAAATTTGGCCTTTGTGAGCAAACACTTTGGTGTAAATACCCATAAAAGTTTATCATTTACCTTTACATTAAAACACATCTATGAAAGAGTCTGGGTCCTCGTAGACTTAGAGCAAATGCTTTGGCATAAATACTCGTATCGCCGAAAAAGATTTTGTACTCTAACAATTATAATGGACGACGCATTTTAATTTAGACTTGTATTTAAAGTTTTGGGAAACATTTTAATTTTAGGGTTCTAACCAATATCAACACTTTTACGTCATATCCAATATGACATCTAAACATCATTCAAACTAAAGACACATATAGTTTGGGAACCTTCAACCCAATATGCATGATATAAGATGGTTTAATCAAACACTGGGCGCCGCCTGCCCATACAGTTATAGCGGACACTATTCTAGAAATGTAAATGATAAACATTTTGACATTTAGCATATAAACACTATACTTACCAAATAATATATTGTATAATAATAATGTTGGGTTAAACATTCTGAACTCATAATTTGTTTTTGTTTCTGAACAGGTGGGGCCGCGGCGCCACTGAGGTAGTAATGCCAATTTTCTGAAAAATGCACTAGCGTCGCGGCGCTTCAGAGGCAGTAATAATTCTACTTCTGCAATTAAATTAGCGCTGCGCCACTCCACCATGGAGTCGTGGCGCCTCCTTGAAACATTAGTTAGAGCCGCGGCACCGACGTCCTTAGAAATGTTTCTGTATTGATTTTCAAAAAATCGTTCAACCCCTAAATCCAATTTAGGGATCAATACACATGTCTTTTATCATCACCTACCATTATCAATAACTCCCGTATCGACCATCATCCGTTCATTACTCGTTCTTAGCCATGCACCGTGCAATGAGCCGGACAACGCACTTAGCTTAGTTCGAGTTAGAGCGGAATGACTTCCTCAAGTTAGCGTAGGAGATAATTTAGGGTGATACCAAAAGATCAACATTCGTTCAAGACATATAGGATTTCCAAAACCTCATTTTAATCCAATTTTATGTTTAACCCATATTATTATATTATTCAATTGTTATATAACCATTGAATCAATATGAGCTTTGATACCACTGTAGGGTTTTGTTGGGTACAAAACACATAAGTAAGGCACAACGGAAGTTTAAAAGGTTTTGTTTCTTACTTACCCCAATAATAATTTTGGTATGGTTATACAACAATGGAACTTGTAACATAAAACATTTACTTACAAGTTAGTATTATCTGGAATCTTATCTACTATAAGGTGCACACGCGGTTGCCCTTCCGATTGCAAGCTCCAAACTTCAATGTACTTCTCTTTCGGAAAGCTAGGAAATCCGGCAGAGGTTCGAGAGTATATGATTCTAAGTCTCTAAGGCTTAGAATGTTTTTCAGATTGGTGTATTGAATAATGAGGTGAATGCCTCTATTTATAGTTGAAAATAGGTCAAAACCGGATTAGGGTTTAATCTTGGACCTGACCCAAAAATCGAGACAGAGGCACCGCGACCCTAGGGTATGGGCGCTGCGGCGTTTGGCATGCGCCTGCACTGCGTCGCGGCCCTAGGGTATGGGCGCCGCGACGCTCGATTTTATTTTTCGTGCATTCTTAATCAAATCCAAAATCCAATTTTGACTTAATTAAAATAATCATTATTCAATTAAATATCTCGATTCCAAATCGAACATTTTAATTACTCTCTCAATACATCCTTAGATCGAAATAGACAATCGACATAGTGTGACCTTACAAGCCTTTTCATATCGACATTAATCAAATTAAGGTCTACACGGAACTCCTAGACTATACTAAGACGAACTCAATATGTGAAATGCGTTTACCTAATCCAAAGAACTTAACCTTTTTGTGGTAAGATAAAATCCTTTCATTCACGACACACCCGATCAAGCTTAGGATTTGTCAAGTGTCTATCCAAATGGCTTAATCATTGTATCTCATCTATATTAGTTGACAACTAGACCATATTCTAAATATGTCTATTGCGTTGGCCAACGACTTAGTCAACCAAATATCACTGAGTATCCGAGTGTTCTCTCGAATATACATCCGAGGAATGAATCCTAATCTTGGCTCAACTACCACCTTCAATCCACATCGTAATTTACCCAATACAAGCCGTATCTCAACCTATACGGCATTTGAGCTTAGGACGGGATCAAAGTACATTACTTTGTAGACAAGGCGCGTATTGAGCTCAAGTCTAAGGACTTCTATCTCGCACACGTTGATCATACTTTAGACAAGTATAACAAACAGTATATCAGCAGGGTATACCAATACTTCCAAAGTATCCATGTGTCCATCACGAGTAACCATTACTCGTAGCAGGTGAGACATACTACATCCTCTAAGGATGTGATGCAGACCACATGTCAACTTATTACATATCATCGATATCCCATTCTCGATGATCATTAGTCGAGGCTATTTTAAGAGTTTCGCTCTATCATTAATATCTCACTCTATTAATGACAATGTAAGCTCAAGGGATGCACATTAATGAATAATTACAAACAATCAAATAATAATTCAATAATTGCAAATGCCAAAATATTAATCTCCATTAATAATAATATGAATGTGTATAAAGTATATTTGTCCTAATACATATTGTCTCTAGGACATAAATATACTTTCAGTGTGCCATCACCTAATATCTAAATTTAATACAATTAGATATTGTTAGAACCTTAATAGATAAGTTCTCTAATTTTCTAATTATGAGATCTTATACTACCAAACACTCTTTTCGTTTCTCTACTGATAAACAACTTTAAAAAATAGTATCTTATGAACCAAGTAGTAGTCAAATTAAAATTGTTATTAGAATTGACTAATGTTTAGATTTTTGAAATCAAGATGACAATATTTGAAAGTTTTTCATTTGGTTTGTATTCAAAGTGATACACTCACGGATCTTCAAGTTGTTCTCTTTTAAGATAAATCATCCTATTATTTAGGAATTTGATGTTGTATATATATATAGGACTACATAGTGATACTATATCTAGCTAGTCCGCAAGAAGACATTGTTAAGAGTCTCATATCGGAAATGAAATGAGAACATGGACTCCTTATATGGATTGGACAATCCTCACCCTACAAGCTAACTTTTGGGGTTGAGTTAGGCCCAAGATCCATTCTTTACATGGTATCAGAGTCATATTCATTCCAATTATTTGTTCACCAATGTTGGGCCCCCAAGTTATATTGTCCACGCTCCAGTTAACGAGGTTTGGATGTGCGGGAAGTGTTAAGAGTCTCACATCGAAAATGGAATGGGAACATGGACTCCTTATATGGACTTGGACAATCCTCACCCTACAAGCTAGCTTTTGGGGTTGAGTTAGACCCAAAATCCATTCTTTACAGCCACGACATCAAATTCTACTTCAATTTACCTTTCCCAATATAATTAGTTGTATTCAAATTAAGTTCTTAATTACAATTGTAATCTATATAAGATCTATTTTAAAAAAAAATTAGAGGGTTAAAAGTCGTTCAATTTGAAGGATATTTTGATCAATCAACATTTATATTCATGTTTTAAAATAATATAGATATAGATATAGATATAGATATAGATATAGATATAGATATATTAGTAAAATAGCAATTGTTTTTCTTTTGGCTAATTGTGGGATTTTAAAACTTCTAATTAACTTCACATATTGATAGCCCTCAACGTCCCCTAATGAAACTATTTCTCACATATTTTGGTTGCCTTAATGCTCAAAATTTCTGGCAGATTGTTAAATGGGAATCTCCTTAGGATTTTATTGCTTACTAACTAGATTCAAAAACTTAGGGGAAAATCCTTGCAATTTAACGAGGCTTTATCTAAGGTTTTAATGAAAGAAATCAAAATTCAATAGGAAAGTGCAATTACGAAATTTTAGTAGGAAAATTTGTAATTTTTTATAGTAAGAATATTCCAGCAATAAGGAAATATTTCATTACAGGTACCATAATGAATTAGCTTTGTTGTCCCTATTTCCCAATCGTGTCTTAAGTCAAATTAGAATTTTTGAAATTCTTTTCTTGGTGGAAAAGAATATCAAACAGATTTTGAAAAATGTTTTAACCTTAAAAATGTGTGGCTATGTATGTTGATTTTGTAATTCAGGAAAGATATTACTATTTTTTTTGGAAGAAATATTTATTCGTACAAGTATTTGTGCGGAAATTTCTTGGTTCGCACAATAGAAGACCGCGATTGCTATCAAGCTTCAAGAGGTATTTTTGAATTTTATTCTTAATTAAAATCTGCTATTTAATTTTGGAATAATTCTGCTTATGTATGTTATATTCCATTAGAGAAAATAAGATATTGTTTTATATTCTCTTTCCGACATTTCTAAATAGCATGTCCTTCTTTATCCTCGACCTTATCCTGCTGAAAATAAAGGGAAAAAAACTCATTAAAAACTAAAAGACATTAGAATGACGACATTGAGACGAAATCTAATTTCAAATAGCAAGAGCACCTAATAATTTATTATTAAAAGAAGTAGAATCCATGGTCTAACATTTTCTACTAAATGATGATTGATGGAATATTACAAGAATATTCTCGTATCATTGTATATCTTTTATATTATGTAAATTTATATTCCGATCGTAATTAGAAAGATTAGTTACATATTTTATAGTCATGGAAATAATTATGTAACATTATATATATTGTACACAATAAATAATTAATGAAAGGGAGAGAACATATTTCTTTATGGTATTAGAAGCCAAATCCTAAACTTGATACCCTAATCCCCTCGCCCCCTCCCCCCTCGACGTCCTCCCCCTCTTTCTTCTCTACTTCTCGACAAAACTCCTCCCCTCTTCTTCCCCAATTTCAATGGCTGAACAACCCAAATTTCATCATGCTCTTGCAGTTAACAACATCAAGAATTGCATTCCTATAACTCTGAGATGGAAAAAGTTCAGTATTCATCATGGGTGAAATTATTCAAGATTCATGGCCGTGTGTACAAATTCATCGACCATATCATCCCTTCAAAATCAAATCCCCTGGACAAACCTGATGATTATGATGATGAACTTTGTCCCATTTAGACAGGGTTGTCCTACAATGGATCGACGACACGATCTCGAACGATTTATTACATACAATCATTGAAATCGATGCTACTGCACCACAAACGTGGGAGTGCTTGTAAAGCATTTTTCACGATAACAAGACACAACTTGCCTTATATTTGGAAAATCAATTCAAGGACATTCAGCATGACGATTTTCCTAATGTGTCGGCATATTGTCAAGAACTTAAAATGATTGTCGATCAACTCTCCAACATCGGTGCATCGGTCACCAATCAATGATTGGTGATGCAACTCATTGCGGGTTTGAATGAAACTTATGATGGCATCGCTACCATCCTCCAACAAAGCACGCCATTCCCTCCATTCTATAAGGCCCGTTCGAGACTCATCCTTAAAGAAACCCGAAAAACCAAACGGGTCGCGGCCAACCCAAGCACCACCGATGCCACCATCGTGACCACCGGCGGTACACTTGCCGACCCGAAGGGTTTGGTTTTCGCCCCGCACCACCGATAAACCAACGATCCAAAATGTGGCTCATTATCCCGGAACAACAACAAATGGAAAATTCTAACCGGTCGCGTTGGTGGCCGAAGCGATAGCGGCCGGTGGCGTAAGGTAGCCCTGCCGACCAGCCACCCACAGTGGCAACAACAATGGCAGCAACCTCCGTCGTGGGCTGCCTACCCACCATGAGCTGCGTGGGCCAGCCGGCTTGGGCTGCTCCATCGTGTCCCTACTTGATGTCCTCCAAGGCCCAACCTCCGAACCGACAGCCCCAGCCCGACATCCTCAATGCGCGTCCATAGCAAGCATACAGTGCACATGTCTCTCCTCCTTCAACCTACGCACCGACGGATATTGAGGCAGCTATGACCATGATGTATCTCAATGTTCCAAACGATAGTCGGTATATGGATACTAGCGCCACATCTCATATGACGGCATACCAAGGTACTCTCTCATCTTATTTCAATATAAGCAATTTAAATCGTAATATTATTATTGGTAGTGGAAAAGGCATTTCTATTCGAGGTAATGGACAATCATCCCTCTCCCCGCCACATCCACCGTTAGTTTTAAACAATGTCCTACATGCCCCAAAACTTATCAAAAATCTAATCTATGTGCGTCGTTTTACAACCAATAATAATATTTCTCTTGAATTTGATCCTTTTGGTTTTTCTGTGAAGGACCTTATGACAAGGATGCGAATAATGAGATGTGACAGCACCGGGGACCTTTATCCTATCACCACCACCATCGGCCATCCATCCTTCTCTCCATCAATCTTTGCATCTCTTTCGTCTCTTTTATGATATAATAGATTAGGACATCTGGGAGATTCTGTTTTACACTCCCTTAGCAACATAAATTTATTGATTGCAAAAATGTCTGTAATACTCCTGTTTATGAATCTTGCGTTTTTGAAAAACATGTCAAATTGCCATTTTATTCTTCATCCACCTGTACTTTAATGCCATTTGATATAATACACAGTAATTTATGGACTTCTTTTATTTTAAGCACGGCCGGGCATATATATTATGTGTTGTTTTTGGATGATTATTCCAACTTTCTGTGGAATTTTCCCATTGTCAATAAGTCCCAAATCTATTCTATTCTTTCTCCCTTTAGTGCTTTAATAAAAACACAATTTAAAAAGAATATCAAATGTTTTCAATGTGACAATGGGAGGAAATTTGATAATCAACAATTCAAACTATTTTGTGCCAAACACGACCTTGTTTTTCATTTTTCCTATCCACACACCTTTCCACAAAATGAAAAATCCGAACGAAAAATTAGAACCATAAATAACTTAATTCATTCCCTTCTTGCCAACGCCTCTATCCCCCTATTTTTGGCATTAGGCCCTCTCAATGGCAACCTATCTCTTGAACATTCTCCCAAATAAGTCTCTCAAACACAAGTCTTCCACTCAAGTTCTCTATCATCGAGATCTTTCCTATAGGCATTTACGAACTTTCGAATGTATATGCTACCCCCTCCATCCACCCACTCAAATCAATAAGTTGCAACCTTGGTCATCCCCATGTGTGTTTCTTGGTTACCCCCCCCCCCCTCAATCATCGAGGTTACAACTGTTACGACTTGTCCAGCCAAAAAATAATCATTTCTAGACATTTCATATTCAATGAATCCCGATACCCGTTTTCCAAACTCAATTCTCCACCTCCAAATTCCTATGACTTTTTAAATGATGGCCTAAATCCACTTCTAATTTATCACTTGCAAAATACGTCGTTACCATCACCGATAACCGACCCAATCACCACCGTCTCGAGTCGGGCAGCCTATCCAGCCCCGCAACGGGAGCATTGGAACATCCCTTCTTGGCCTTTCGATTCGGCTGCCACCTCTTGGCCAACACCCCTCTTCCCGACACCACTGCCTCATCTCGGCCCCACATCCTCACTCCCGGCCACATTTTGACCCCCCTTCCCGATCCCGTCCAACCCCCTGCGGCACCCCGATGGACAATGGAAACCCATGCTATGCATGGTATTTCCAAACCCAAATGGCTATTTAACTTGTCCAATTCGATTGCCCATTCACCTCTTCCTCACAACTCGAAAGATGCCTTGTCCGATCTTAATTGAAAAAATGCAATGATTGACGAATATAATGCTCTTATTGAAAATAAGACGTGGGATCTAGTACCCCGTCCTCCTAATGCTAATATTATTCATTCTTTGTGGATTTTTTGACTGAAAAAGAATTCTGACGATTTTTTTAGAGGCACAAGGCCCGTCTTATAGGTGATGGCAAGTCTCAACATGTGGGAGTGGATTGTGATGAAACTTTCAGCCCGATGGTAAAATTGGTGACTATTCGGACCGTTCTCAGCATTGCGTTATCCTAATCTTGACCTATTCACCAGCTTGACGTCAAAAATGTTTTTTTTACATGGGGACCTTCATAAAACCGTGTATATGCATCATCCTAAAGGATTCAGGGATCCGGTTCATCCAAATTATGTGTGTCATTTGAAGAAATCACTTTATGGACTGTAATAGGCTTCTCGTGCATGGTACCAACATTTTGCTGATTTTGTATCTTCTATCGGTTTTTCACATAGCAAATCTGATTATTCACTGTTCATCTATAGCAAAAGTAATGACATGGCATACATACTATTATATGTTGATGATATCATCCTCACTATATCTTCTGATGCACTTCACTGATCCATTATGTCACTCATTGCCTCTAAGTTTGCTATGAAGGATTTGGGGCCTCTAAGCTATTTTTGGGGCATTGTTGTTACGAGACATGCAAGTGGCTTATTTTGTTGTCAAAGAAAGTACACCGAAGATATCATTGATCAAGCAGGCATGACAACTTGCAAACTGGCCCGCACACCGGTGGACACTAATTCTAAGCTCAGTGCCTCTTCAGGTTCTCTATATGCCGACCCGACTCACTATCGCAGTTTAGCAGGAGCATTACAGTATTTCACTTTCACGAGATCAGATATATACTATGTCGTGCAATAAATATGCTTACATATGCACAACCCGACGGATGAACATATGAATACACTCAAACATATTTTGCGCTATGTACAAGGTACTCTTTACTTCGGCCTACACCTATACAAGTCCACACTCTCTGGTCTCACATCTTATTCTGGTGCTGACTGGGGTGGCTGTCCTAATACTCATCGATCCGCGTTAGCTTTATCTTTCTCGAAGATAACTTGCTTTCTTTGTCTTTTAAAAGATAACCTACTCTGTCTCGATCCAGTGTCGAAGCCGAGTACAGAGGATTAGTGAATGTTGTTTCTGAGTATTGTTGGATACGCAACCATCTGCTGGAACTTCACTGCCAAATCTGCAAGGCTACATTGATCTTCTGTGATAATGTCAGTGCGATATATCTCTCCGACAATCTCGTTCAACATCAGTGTACTAAACACATTGAAATGGATATTCACTTTGTACGTGAAAAAGTGGCTTGTGGACAAGTTCGTGTCCTTTATGTTCCTTCCCGGTATCAGATTGCTGATTTATTTACTAAAGGACTTTCGCGCATACTCTTTGATGATTTTTTAGTCAATCTCAGCTTACAAGCACCTCCCACTTCGACTGCGGGGGTGTGATACAATATTATAAGAATATTCTCGTATCATTTTATATCTTTTATATTAAATAAATTTATTTTTCGATTGTAATTAGGAAGATTAGTTACCTAGTTTGTAGCCATGTAAATAATTATGTAACACTATATATATATTGTATGCAATAATCAATGAAAGGGAGGGAACACATTTCTTTAATGATAATAATTATAAGTGGCAATAAAATTTATATATATTAAACTTATCGCTTGTTTGATTAAGTGTCTGAAAACTTCAAAAGGACTTTATATATATATATATATATATATATATATATATATATATATATATATATATATATATATATATATATATATATATATATTAATTGTGATATTCAACCAAAATTTAGGGAAAATACTTTTGAATAGTAGCCGAAGAAGTTTTCAAAAGTTAATTTTTTTTCAAAAGCACTTATAGAATATTGATAAGCACAAAGTACCACTCCCCCTTATGGAAATATTGGTAAGCACAAAGCACAAAACTATGTCAAAGAAAGTTCTGATAGCAGTGGACAAAGAGAAGGGGGATGAGGAGATCTCGTCACGGAGGTTTAGCCGGACTCCAGTGGCGTGAGCTAGACTGAGAAGACGAAGAGCATTCACCCTCCCTTCTATGGAATATTGAGTGTCGTTGGTACGGTTTAAACTAATAAGTGGGTCGGAGCGGGTTATTTTCTCTAAATCAAATAATTTTGTGGAATTTGGGGGTTTCCATCTAATGAAGGATATGAGTGTAAACTTTATAGATGGCAGGAGGTATATTTGTTCACAATCACTAACGGAAGATAAAATAGACTAATAAAATAAAGTAGAGGGGTATATTTGACCATTTTTCTTAAATGAAACTTAGAAATTCAAGACCAAAATTGACAATTGTTTTCTACTATACTCATAACATTAAAGAAGTAGTCCTTTTTAATATTGCTCAAAAGTCTAACAAATAGAGGTAATTTAGTAAACTATATCGTTTATGTTATAAAATAATAACACTAGAATAAAACTAGAACAAGAATATTGTGGAGAAAGGTAGGAGAGTTCTTTATTTCTCTTGAGAGATGAAATACAATGAGGGGAACAGCTCTATTTATAGGAGAGAATTGACTTGGTCCCAAAGTTATTAGCCCTAATATTTCTCCTAAAGATAGACATCCACAATATATGATAATATTCATAACACTCCCCCTTGGATGTCTATTTTGATAGATAATATGCCTCATTAAAACCTTACTAGAAAAAACCAAGTGGAAAAAATTCTAGTGAAGGAAAAAGAGTACACATTTCTAATAATACACATTTTGGTTGCCTCATTAAAAACCTTAAAAGGAAAAATCAGTGGGACAAAACCTTATATGGAAAAAAGAGTACAACATGTATTAACTCCCCCTGATGAGAACTTCAGTCCAAATGCTTGAGTCTTCGTATTCCAATCTTGTGCACTATCTTCTCGAAAGTTGCAGTTGGTAGAGACTTAGTGAGCAAATCAGTCATATTATCACTTGAATGAATCTGTTGCACGTTGATATCACCATTCTTTTAGAGCTCGTGTGTGAAGAACAACTTTAGTGAATTGTGCTTTTGTTCTATCTCCTTTTTTCTGAATCCTCCCTTCAATTGAGCAATGCATGCTGCATTATCTTCATAGAAGATTGTGGGTAATTCAACCACGTTTACTTCCAAGTGATTCAAATAGCTATAACATCAATTGGATTTATTGATATTTCTTCATTTTCTTGAGTTTACGGCTCATTGATTTCTTCAAGAATATCAGGATTGATCAAATCTTGCATTTCTTTATGATATTCTTTCTTAGTGTCATCCTTGACCATTTTTTTCTAGGATTCCGATCCTTAGAGCCCAATGGTCTATCACGCTTCAGGCATGCTTTTGGAATTATTTACTATGACACTGGTAGATGGTCCTACAGGGACATCAATCCGAATTGAAACATTCTCTGCAGGGATATGTGATTCGGTAATCCTTTTCAAATTTATAAATGTATATGGCATTTGATTTGCTATTTTCTGCAATTGAATAATCTTTTGGACCTCTTGCTCACTAATAGAAGCACATAGATCAAGATGAGGTGATTATGGATTTTTCCACAAAATTTCTCTTTTTATTTCATTACTCTCTCCCCCTAATTTTGAAAAACAATTATCTCATCAAATCGATAATATGCAATTGATCTTATTTCAGTATCTCCGTGTAAGGAAGAAATTATATCATGCTCATAGTTATAGCAAGATAAATAAATGCATCAATTGAACAAATATACGGTACTTCGGGACCAATCTAATTTTCTCATTTCAACTTCTTTTAGCAGGTAGTCTACTTCTTTTCGAAAACTCTTCAAAATCTCCAATCACATTTAAGTCAGCAACTTGCACAACTTTATGAAAGATTTTGAATATCGTAAAGGGATAAGGGTAAACAAAGTCATCTTTGTACCCCTCATCAATAAATATTTATTAAGGTGATTTCAGTATATCAACCTTAGCTCATTTAATCCATTTATGAGTTACAAACAAGTTTTTCAATAACTTGTAAATGCGTCATGCATTTTGAATCCTTAAAAAAAATCATATAATTTTATCACGTGAGCCATATAGACTAACATAATTTACATTTAGCATTTAATTTACATGACATCTTCTCATGTCAGGACTGCAGGTCCAGTAAATTTACCAACATGTATCTACTTGGTAATTATTCCTACATCAATATGCTTTAAGAGACGTAGAATTCAGATCCTCATAATATTATACAATATTGCGCACTATATTGTATCAAATATATCGTCGAAGAGATATCATTTTGTATCGGTTTGCAATTAGTCACAACTTACTGAGATCTTATCACTTCATTATTTTTTTCAAGTACCTGAACCTCGTATGAGGTTTTATGAAGTGTTATGTCGTAGGATCTTCAAGAGCACATTGCCTCATTATAATCATTTTAATCATTTGCTCCTTTTTTTTCCAAGGATTATTGCGTTTGAAATCGATTTGTCTACCATGCTTCACGCATGTTGTAAACCATGTCCTTCATGGACATTTAGAAGCATCTTGCAGCTGGAATATGAAATAGTTGGGTCAGCAAATGCTTCTAGCATTTTACTTGACTTATCGTTTGAACGAGGATCATACTGGTGATAATTCACAATATATTTCTTAGCTGTTTATTCTCTCTACCCTTATGTTAGAAAAACTAACATACATTTTCACCTTCTTTGGAAAATCCATCTATGTGCATCGTGGTAGATTCATTGATCATATACAGCACAACAAAACTATTAGATGAAAACATCTGGTTCCTGACCTTAATCAATTATGAGGGGAGAATTTATCATAATTTATTAGTCTGAAGCATACAAACATCGTTGTATGCAATATATCATATTTCATATCAACACATGAAACTTTGTTCTCATTCGCAATGGTTTAGCTATTTATCAGAGGCATTCAATGCTAACCCAGTATTAACAAGATGAATTATCTTGATTACATAATCTGAAAATTGTGCTCTCAACTCAATTATTTTGAGCAAGCAATTTTGCATATGTCGAACTGCAAGTTGACAATAAACGCACATGTGACCGTCTTATCGATGCATCTATTTAAAAAATCACATAACATGTGAATGAGCCCTTATTCACCTTTTATATTTTTCAGAATTTAGAAAATCCAATCCCAACATTAGTCAGTATAATCAACTTATCATGAGAACAAACAAATTAATTCTTGAAGAATCTTCTAGTTCTTCAATATATTCCGAATACAAACTTAGCACATCATATTTAAATCAGGACAACCAAAATTGTCACATCAATTGATAAAATTATTTGTACTAGTAAACTTCAGGTTTACCATGTCATGTGCTATTTATTTTAGTAAACTTCTGATTTACTATGACATGAGTTCTATTTTGTACAATAAACTTCTGGTTTATCGTGACATGTGATTTCATCATGCTTATATTTGTGAAATACAATTTGGAGAATAAAGAGGGTAATATTTCAAATAATATTTCTTACCCACTATGATTTTGTAAATATTTAGTCATCAAATCATTTATAGCTTCAATACGATAGCCATTTACTTTAATAAACTTCGGGTTTACTATAACTTGTGCTTCGATCATAACAACTTTGTATATTACAATCTAGAACGAATGGCATAATAGTATATAAGCTCTTCAGGAGCATTTAATCTATTCTCCATAATCACATATTGCTTGGACACTACTAATGACCTGATCTTCTTGATAAATAGTTAGCTCTTCTAGAGCCCTTAATTGGTTTTGTACTATCAAATATTTCTTAGCAACTGTTGGTATCATGAAGAAAATTTAGTTAGACACTTCTGATGTCATGAAAGGAAACGGTAAACGAATGAATATTTATAAATAATAAATGCATAATTCAATTCTAATCCAAACTTGCTTTGAAAGTCATTCATATCTTATCCATATATTCAAATGAAATGACATGCACAAAATAAAATAAGTAGATTGTCAGAAAATTCAAAGTGAAGACTAAATATATAACAAATTGCGTCATATATTTAAAATTGATAAGTTTGGACAAATCCTATTAAAATATAACAACTCTATGTATCTATCTTAAAGAAATTTTGACATATCATGATAAGTCCTATTAGTATACAAAGATTTACTTATATGATCAATATAATAATTTAGTAATATATTTCAATGGCTATCCATGAATATCTCCTTATATCTCAAAAATAAAAAATGACATAAACTAATAATTATTGTCAAAAGGGTTGTTGTAGTTGTAATCAATTGTCATAATCATTATCAATTGTTCAGTAATTTTTAATCTACTAAGAAGTACATTATTTCCACAAATATGTTATCACATCATGGATGATAATTAGTCGGTACTTTATCACTTAGCAGTACGACATGCATCTTAAAATATTATAACTTCACTTTGAACAGATATGATGCTTATCAGATTGAGGTAATAATTACCCAACATAAATATATTGTATACATAACAATATCTGCTAGAACATCTTAAATGATTTCATGAAAAATAATTGCTATGTGACTAGTCATTCTTTTGAGCATAGATGCTGTGACTATTTCATATGCATCAAGTTATAGCAGTAGCATAATCTTTTGACTTGGTACACACAATTGCCTGTGAATGAAAAAAAGTAAAAGTAAGCATGCCAGATTTTGATAACCAACCAAATCATTGTTATAACCTACAAAAATACAAAGTTATTCAAGAGTAAAGTTCAAAGTTTTACCACTTTGGGAGTAAATTTCATATTTACTACTTCGAGAGTAAACTTCAGAGTTACTACTTCAAGAGTAAATTCCAGAGTCTTACTACTCAAGGAGTAGATTTCAAGGTCTTACTATTTCAGGAGTAAACTTAAAATTTCTCTACTTCGAGAGTAGAATTCAACGTTCTACTACTTCGGGAGTAGAGTTCAAACTTCTATTACTTTGGAAATAAAGTTTCAAGTTCTGCTATTTCAGGAGTAGAATTCAAAATTCGCTACTTCGGGAGCAGAATTATGAGTTTACTACTTTAGGAATAAAATATAAAATATTTAAAATATATTTTTTTCTCAATTATTATATCTCTTCTGAAGGTGCGTCGTGATAACTTCACAACAAAATGCACGTTCGTATATATAAGCTTTACTACATATTGTCACATTCTCTTCAAGAAAATGGATCTGTACTTAAAACATTTATTAAAAGTTGACATTCCTCAATAATGGAACATAATCATCTTAACGTGCCTTAACCATATAAAATTATAATCGCTTAGAACCTCTTTTAAGATATTGCTACTTCATGAGCAAATCGATGCATGAATTATAACATAGAGAATTTTCTCCGTAATATTGCTCTTTTAAGATATTGCTACTTCAGGAGCAAATCGATGCATGAATTATTACGTATTGCTCTTCAGGAGCAATTAATGCTTTCTCCGTAGGTTTGTAACCTTTTAAAAATAAGTGCTCAAGTAACCACTTACCTTAGCTCCTCTTTGGAGTAATATGTTAAGGGGCAAATCCATGG
Source organism: Anisodus acutangulus (assembly GCA_029783415.1). NCBI lineage: Eukaryota > Viridiplantae > Streptophyta > Magnoliopsida > Solanales > Solanaceae > Anisodus > Anisodus acutangulus. The sequence goes on from CM056512.1 coordinate 19,543,935, forward strand.
TAAGAGAGCATTAATCTTACACTCATGTAACTTCAAGAATTGCGCTTGAAATAGAAAATTAAACTCAAAATGACAGAGTCTCGTGCTGATAACGTGTTATAAAATAATAAAACTATAACAAGAATATTGTGAAGAAAGGGAGGATAATTCTTTGCTCCAAAAGGTGGAATCTCCCACCCCAGGAGCCCCCACACCCCGGTCCGACAGGTCTGTGAAGGAGGTAAATCATGGTGACTCAATTGATTTCAAAGGTTAGACCACTACCACGCTGCGCACAAGGGCCCCTCCTTTATTTCAAGAAGAAACCCCCACACTGCCGCTGACGGGATTCGATCCTTGGTCTTTGCTCCAAATATCCCCCTTGAAACCAATTGAGCTGCCCAAGCGGACAAAGGGAGGATAATTCTTTATTTCTCTTGAGGGATAAAATACAATGAGGGAAACACCTTTATTTATAGGAGAGAATTGACTTGGTCCCAAAAATTTTAGCCCTAATATTTCTCTTAAAGATAGACATCCACAATATATGATAATATTCATAACAGTTTATTTATTACTATCATTCTTAATGGGTGTGAAAAAAACTAAGGGAACAAATAAAATGGACCGAGGAAGTATTTTAATATTGGTAAAAATATATTTCAATTTGATTAGTTAAAATCACGACTCTTCAAAAATATTCTTTTGAAGAACAATTTTAGTTAAAAATACTTTTTAAGATAAACTGATTTTATGAACTTGGACAAACAAGTTATTAGTAGCTTCAACATCTGAGATTACCTCTGGCTCAACCTCTAAATATTGATACAAATATCAGTTAATTGTTCTGCATATCTTTATTTTAAAGTAAGAATAAATCATCAAATTGAAAAATTGGTGAAATCGAAAAAATAATAGAGTAACTTTTTTCTTCATTTCTTCGTCGAGAGCCCACTGTCGCAGTGAGCCCCCCCATCAATCATTTTTTATGGCATTCTTGTCCTAATCCAGTCACCATCTCATAACATCCTTGACGTTTTTTTCTGAAAAAAATTTAGTTCTTCGTTAAAGTTTTTTAATAAAACTACTCAACTTTAATTTTCTATTAGTTCAGTTGTCTAATATTATTCAGATCAATTTTACTATATCACTCCTAATTAATATAACTCATCTACATAACTAAAATCAATTAAATATACTTTAAAAGTTGTGCAGCCACAAACAATTCTTTAAAGTTTCAACCCAATAATAATACTCCATCTGTTCACTTTTACTCGTCCGTTATATTAAAAATAATTTTTCACGTTTATTTATCGCTCGTATGTTAGCTTGTTTGTACTATCGCTCGCATGTTAGCTTGTTTGTACTATCGCTCGCCTGACAAACTTGTTTTCTTGTTTTACCTTAAACATTAATTACTCATTTCAAGTCATTTTTCATATTTATAGAGCCTATACACCAATTAGTATTGATATCATTATAAAATACATACTTCGTTAGTAAATTCTTAAAGGGCATGCAACATCAAAAGTGGATAAATTAAAGTGAACAAAGTGAGTAATAAGGGTAAAATAGGCATGATATGATAAATTATTGATTGATTTTTTAAATTAAAAAATAAAAATAAATAACTATTTTTAGTATATTGGACAAATAAAAATGAATGGAGAGGACAAAAATTAAAGGGAAAAGGGTCAAATATACCCCTCTACTTTCTTTTATTAACTAACTTTACCCTCCGTTAGCGATAGTGAACAAAAATAACCCTGTCGTTACCAAAGTTTACACCTATACCCCTATTTGGATAGAAATGCCCAAATCAAAGAATCCAACTGTTGCACGTTCCCCCTTTGGCTAAACCACCACTTCAGGCTAACCCTTTTATTTTCGCTTCTTGAATATAGACCAACAATAGCCGCCGTCTTGTGGTCTCTAGGAGAGTGTCGGCAGCGGCGATACCGCTTGAAGTCCTTTCTATGAACCCATGAAGTCTATCTGAACCGAATTAGCACTTCTCAGATCAGGCTAGGGCTCTCCAGCTGAGCTGGGCGTCGGGACCCTGGATGCGCTAGCGATTGGCACATAGGG